>CAMTDV010000004.1:32438720-33721542 GCA_947069175.1 Scalesia atractyloides | reverse complement strand
GATATTTGGACGACTCATGACTATTCCTTTTCAATGAGAGTTTGGTTTTGACCGTGTTACTTCATGCGGTGGTATGAATACACATGCATATATGTATATGTATATGTATATGTATATGTATATGTATATGTATATGTATATGTATATGTATATGTATATATATATAGTATCATACTTAAGATTTCTCCCATTCTTGTTTCCTTAGGTAGCACCAGAATTTTCGTGACTCGACAATAACGAAGAATCGGGTTTCTCAGTAACAGCGTATTTCGCGAATACTCATTTAAATCGATCAAAATGAAAATAAAATTGAAGGTACCAACCAGTCGAAGGAAGACGAGGGGTGTTTCAACAATGTTCCCCTGATTTAGAGAATTTACTCCTCGTATACTCACGAGGATAAGCAACACTGTTTAACGTATAATTCTTGGTTACTCACAAGAGTAGGGTATCGCTCACTTTGTATCCAATCAACGGATGAAAGTCGGTGTATCTCATGCATCCTTCTCCTACACATGTAGGAGACTGTTACCAAATAACACTTTTACAATGGCCCGAAGGGAATTTTCGATCATCCCTATGAATCGTGAATAACATCCTGTATAAATATTGGGACTCCTCGGATGTTTCAAGGAAGAGGAAGAGACATATGGTGTTCTCTGGGTATTATTATCGTAGAGTTGGGGAGTCAATATGTTTTGTAGACATATAAGTATCTCAGTTGGTCCCTACTAAGGATCACTCGCACGGCCATCGTAGGTATCGTGACGCAAAAAAAACCTTAACCGAAAGGAATCAAGGAACCATGTATCCCCTTATGTAGTTTCTAGAACGAATGCACCGCCCTCATACAGGTGATATTGATGCAAGACTTAGTACTTCAGGGGTATGAAAAGTGAAAGAATTTAGGTCATGACCCCGTGTACATAGAGTTTGGGCGTAATTTCCTTTCATCCGGGTTATACGGTACCATTCCTTCTCATGGTTGTTTCGTCGCCCTGCTTAGGAATGGCAATACTGTGCCGACTACTCCTACGACCATTATCAAGATGAATACTTAGTATGGCCGTCACAAAAATATTACCGAACAAGGACCGAAAGAACCGTGGTCTAGAGCCTACAGGTTTAGATAGGAGTTATCACATAGGTTAGTCATCGGATTACTGTATTCGAATACTACTCAAATGCGACCTCATCTTCCACTGGAACATTTTTACTAAGTTATGCGAGGCTTAAAACAAGGGATCGTTTGATATATAAAAATTTTATATGATTCTTGTTGATACATGATGTCTATTGTCTAGGTCTTTGATCGAGTCTGTATGTTTAGGGCTTGAATTTTTAGAAATTTGAAGTATTTATGTGTTGTAAACACAAGTTCGGCCAAACTTGTGTATAGGATGATCAAGTTCGCCTGAACTTGATCTATCCTAGCTAATCTTCGTCCCAACTTGTAGGTCTATATATAGGCTGTCTAGGTTCTCTCATTGTAAGAACTTTGCGACTTTGACGGCGAAGCTCTGTCTGTTTGGAAATCACATTGTAATACTTTTGGACATTAATAAACCGATCTTTAAATAGTAAACTTTTGTATTTGATTAACATGTCACATAATTTCCGCTTATGTTGGACATTAGATAGAAATTAGGTTCCTTGACAGTGGAGGATCGATCCTAACAAGTGGTATCAGAGCCATGGATACCTAATTTGCTAAGATCTACACAAGACACTCTCTATTTCTACCCATTTCTATCGTTTTTCTACACTTTTTCACATAAATGATGAACCTATGGACAAAAATGGCTAAAATTAGAATATGTCATACATAATCACCTAAATATAAACCCCTGAAAGTTTCAGAACCAAATTCAATCGAATTCATGTCAAAAATGTCAAAAAAACAATGTTTGATAACCAAACTTCGCTCGAACTTATACCTCAAGTTCGCCCGAACTTGGCTTAAAATCATCAAATTTTGTTGATTTTAACCAACTTCGCCCGAACTTGCTGAATTTTGCAGTGAATTTTGACTAAGTTCACCCGAACTAGTCAATTTTTCTTGAAATTTTAATAAGTTCGCCCGAACTTGATCACAAACTTGGAAATTTTTCAAAACTCAACACAAGTTCGCCTGAACTTTCTTAAAATTGAAAATTTCTGAAATCTTTTCACAAGTTCGCCCAAACTTGTTGAAATTGAATCTGAATCTGTTTTCTACACAAGTTCGCCCGAACTTGTCAATTTGCTAATCAATCTTCGAGTGTTTTTTTAACATGTTTTCAGTTAAACATTCAGTTTGTCGAGATGGATGATTTGCATAACGCCTTTGCTTCACCAATGGCTTCTACGTCTAATGCAAATGTAGTAAACCAGATGAATCTAGATAATGAGATGGGAACTTCTACAAAGCCGCCAAAGTTGATGAGCATGGATGAGTTTGATGGCTGGAAGGAAAAGTTCGTGAACTGGGTTCAAGCAAATCACTTCCATAGTTGGGTTGCTGTAGAAACTGGATATAAGTGGCCAAAAGATGAACGTGACCAAGATCTTGCTTTGGTTAAGTTTACACTAGAACATAAAGATGCGTATGTGGCAGAAAAGAAGATGATCAGTCTGATACAGCAATCAGTGAAATAAGACATCTTGATCTTGCTACCTGAATGCGATACGTCACAACTGCTGTGGAATGCCCTTTGTGCTAAATATCTGGGATGTGACGAGATGATAAAAATCAAGAAGGCTTTAATCAAGAAAGAGTTTGATATTTTCACGATGATTAAAGGCGAAACCATGAAGCAGATGATCGATAGATATTGTCATTTGATGGTTCAGATGCGAAGGCCCAATATTCATAAAACTGATGAAGAGCAGATTGATAAATTGGCTGATGCACTTCCTGAGGGGGCGTGGTCGACCTTCTTATGGTATTGAAGAATAGTCCGAGTTGGCAACATTTCAAGTTATCATCTTTCATTGACAAGTTAGAAGGACATGAAATGGAGTTGCTAAAAATGGCCAAATCAAAGAATGCAAATATAGTGCAAGATGTATGTGTGTACTACAAAGGAGGTGTTCAAGATATTTCGAGTCTGAAAATTCAAACGACGTTTAGTGCAAATATGAATTCTTCGAATCATTCGTCACAAAGTTAATCGTGTGGGTTCGGATCGCGGCGGTTTCAGACGAGAGTTTGGGTATATGATAGCAGATTCGGTAGAACGTTATTATAGAATAGTAGAATGCAGCAGAAGTCACGCGTTTATTCATTCATACCGAAAGAGCATACATCTTGTCAGGCTGGCAGAGTTCCTGGAGAGAATCCGACAGCACCTTGTCACACCCCAACCGATGGCGGAATCATCAGGGCGCGGCACTAAGCGGTTCAGATTGTTCGAGAGAATCCATAACGACTATTTTTAAATGACAATATTTAAACGTTAATTTCCCATACAATCAACATAAAATCATTACATAATCATCACGAATTCCATTGATCTCAAACAATTTTCAAAGTCGATTACAATTTATTAGAAGTTTCTAAGCAAAATCCTAAGTCCATTTGCAGCGAGTAGAAGACATTAACCTGCAACATACATTAAAATAATTGTCAATACAAAAATGTATTGGCGAGCATATAGGATTTGATATAATAGCATAATAGATAAAATGGTGTTGCGAATTTCCACATACATAAACATGATACACATAACATACAAACTCACAAGACAAATTTCACATGTTAAGCTCTCGACAAGTTGCGATGTGCGGTGTGGACTTCTAACTAGACCCCGTCGGGTGTTAGCCAAACTATAGTACAATACTAGCTAGGGTGAAGTCAACGAAAATATGTCCTAGTTTACATGTTCCTAGCATCACATATAAATATTTATGTGGGTCCGGATCGGGGTCGGTTCTAGACGGAAGTTTGGGCGTATGATTAGTAGATTCGGTAGAACGTTATTACAGAATGGAGTAGAAGTAGAATGCAGCGGAAGTCATACGTTTATTCATTCATAACGAAAGAGCATACATCTTGTCAGGCTGGCGGAATTCCTGGAGAGAATCCGACAGCGCCTCCCCTCAGGGAGCTTCCAAAACTTACAAACAAATTAACACACAACACATATATATAGGGATGAGATTTTCATACGAAAATATGGAGTATTTTCGTACGAAACTTTTTGAACATCGAAGACTAGGACTCAAATTCTACATCCCTTAAGAATCAACCTGTATCAGGATCTGAAAATTCCGAACTTCCTCTGATCACGAAATAACAAGCATAATCTATTTCGTGAGCAACTGGTACATATCTTTGTTCTGAAAGATCCGATTCCATAAATCATCCTCTTTAGTCATAAAAGGGAAACATCTAGCCGTGGTCGGAGCGCATGGGGCACTGAAACTACAAGACATCCCTATTTCCCAGCGGTTAGCCCGCAAAATAGTTCATTTGCAAGGTAGAGTTAAATTGGATACGTTGCACCACTAAGCGGTCGTGTGTGCTTCCGCGAACTTGGCGACTTCGGGGCAATTAGCCGTGGTCGGAGCGCACGGGGCACTGAAACTACACGACATCCCTATTTCCTGGCAGTTAGTCCGGAAAATAGTTCATATGCAATGCAGAGTTAAAATGGGTACTTCGTATCACTAAGCGGTCGTGTGTGCTTCCGGGAACTTGACGACTGTCGGGCATAAATGTGACCATTGACTACAGAATCTGATAAACAACTCCTCAACCAGAACTCAGTTATGTGACCCCATTTTTACAAAGAGTAGACAACAACCTGATCTCATCACTAATGCTTCACCAGATAATCTGCATCGAAAACCACCCGAATCTAGCTGCACCGTCCAAATTTCTAAAATGCCGGAATTTTCAATGTTTTGACAAATTTTTATTCCCCCTCATTTTTAGCAAATTCAGACGTTTTGGGCATCGTCCCACAAGACCCAAATTTTGCGAAAAATTTAACAAAATTGCAGTTTTGACGAAATGCGGATTTGACGCTAGGCCCATTGAAAGTCACTACACCAGATGATCAGTATTATGCGCAGGTAACAAATACTCTCCCAATATCTTCAACATTTTGTGACCGTATCATTAAATCTGTACTCTGAAGCACTAGATGGTGTCCCGAACACACCGAATCTGACGTTATAATCTCGAAAAAATTTCTATCACCAAATTTTTTCTGGACACTCATCTCGTCAATGCGATCAAAAAATATTTTCCAATCCCTTTTTTTGTGGCACCTCACTTATTTTCCGCGCGAAAATTTGTTATATATTTTCGCACGAAAATTTGAGTTTTCGCACCAAACTGAACTGATGACGTTTTTCGATCCAGGGTCTTCGTTTCTTCGAATTTCAAGAAGATTTTCGCACAGATCTGGTCGAAAATCAGTTTCTAACAATCCTATAAGTTCAATTTTACAGTTTGTCCAAGGATTGTCCGTTTATTTTATGATATACGTTTAAAACCCCTCTTAAGTTCATAATTCATGAGCGTAGGTGATTTATCAACTGTTAGATTGAATAAATCGGTACCGTAGCTCTGATACAAGTTGTGGGTCCGGATCGGGGTCGGTTCTAGACGGAAGTTTGGTCGTATAATTAGCAGATTCGGTAGAACGTTATTACAGAATGGAGTAGAAGTAGAATGCAGAGGAAGTCATACGTTTATTCATTCATACTGAAAGAGCTTACATCTTGTTAGTCTGGCGGAGTTCCTGGAGAGAATCCGCCAGCGCCTCCCCTCAGGGAGCTTCCAAAATTTACAAACAAATGAACACACAACATATATATATGGATGATATTTTCATACGAAAATTTTCGTACAAAAATTGACCATTTCGTACGAAACTTCTTATGAAATGTGTCATTTTTCTCATCCGACGTTTGTGCTCGGGTCGTGTGTTCGTATCTAATCTATACAATATTCAACACACGCTCTAACTAGTCTATTCGCACAGTGACGGACACAAAGTGCACTCACAATGTAAAACAGATATTCACGTGTGATAAATTAGTTTAGCGTGTTTCGTGTGTTTTGATATAAACGTATGTCACACCCAGAAAGTGCATTAAAGCAAAAATGGGTCAAGTATACTCACAGTGAGTGCGTAAACAGCAGATACGAGCGAGATGGAGTGAGGAGAGTGTCGAGTCAGCCTGCGCGTAGAATCAGAAGTGCATCAGTCTTCCAGAGTATTGAACAGTCGGAACGGAGAGTCGTGCGGGAACACTCCATTTTGCATGAAAATGGAATTTTCTTGCGAAAATTTCGTGTGGAAATTTTCGTGTGGAAACTTTCGTGCGAAAATGCCTGTTTTTGTGTCCAAAATCGAGTGTTTTCGCGCCTGTCTTCAGGAAATCGAGTGTTCATCCCTCCAACCTTAGGTTACTAATCAACCTAGCATCAAAGAGGTCTTTTGAGCGAGTGAGTCTCTTGTATGAACTCGGACTGGACCGTGTGAACCAAGTATGGTTCACGTGAGCCAGTCCAGATCGCACAAGTGACTGTCCTTGCGTCTTGGTGCGTTCGGGACTAAGACTTCGTCTGAAACAAATGTATTTTCGAGTCTATTTCGTGACGGTTTCGACAGCGCCGCGTTCCACTACTTAGTGAACGAAACATAAGTCGGTCTGATCCGTTTTCGTGGGAAAATCGATTTGATAAAACAGTTTTGTTAGGATAAACACTTGGTGCGTTTGAAACAACAAGGTTTCGGGTCTGAGAAGCCAAGGCTAACTCAAACTTGCTCGGTTAAGTGCTAAATCCTTAAGAAAATCAGAAAGTTTTATGAAAAAGATGAAGGTTTTCGTAAAACAGAGGAGTTTAGATGAAATCGGAGATAATCTCGTGCAAAATTGTTGTAAAAACCGTTGTGATTCGTGTGAAAAACGTAGTTTTCTTACTTGGAACAGAGAGAATCAGGCTGGAGAGCGTTTAGGAGGAATGGCAGCAAGATGAAGTGAAATGGTGAAGGGTTGTATTTATAGGCGGAGAGGAGTGGAGGTAGTTTGGTGATATTTTACGTGCAGAAATCCATATTTTTGTGCGAAAATGGTCATTTTCGCACCAAATATATGATTTTCGCATGAAATATGTCTTTTTCGCATGAAAACTGCCATTGGGAGCCAAAAATACAACATTTTCACACGAAAAATGCAATTTTGTGCGAAAATATGAATTTTCGTATGAAAATTGGAATTTCGTACGAAAATAAATTTTTTTTTTTGGATTCTAATGATTAAAACACGCACTTTTTAAAAAAGGAACCTATGCTAAAAAAATTCCTTCAAATTATTAAAAATCCTTTTATAATGCTTTCGTTCGTATTAGTTACTTGTATTAAGCGTTGCGTATAAAATGCGATAAAGCGAAATAAGCGAGAGCGATAGTGAGTATTAAGCGTTTAATAGGCGTCTAAGTTCCCAAGTCTTGAAAGAGTCGCGTTGTCTAAGCGAGCAGATAGTCTTGGAAACATCACGCAAAGTTTATAGTATTTAGCGAGTGCGTTATAGGCGTTGTGAGGTGCGATATAGTGCGAAAATAAGCGATGTAGTGCGAAAATATGCGATGTAGCGTAGTAAGCGATATAGGTTACATTATGAACCGAATCTCGGGTGCTAGGCGTAACGAGAGTGACGAGCTTGTGAGGAAGCGGGTTGTTGTAGTCTCCCCTACTTTAGGAAATTTCGTCCCGAAATTTATTCAATAGGAAGACTTGAGAATTGACACGAATAGATAGCGACAGATAGCGGTAGGGCGTTTGGCGTATGCCGAGTATGGTCGAGCGGTCGATCGAGGACTGACGAGTGAAAGCGTTTCGAAAGTGTAAAGAGTCGACGAGTAAAACGGATTAATTGACTCGTGGTTGATAACTCACAAGCTGGCAATCAAGAAAAAGCTTTTTAAGTTTTTAAAAGTTTGTTAACCACCACAAAAAGCGTTTTAAAGAAATTCGATTTATTAAAATCTTCTCACAACGTGGCGTTAGGCGGTCGATTCCCATTGTGAGAAGGGTTTTGCTTGCCTAAAAGGTTTTTGTAAAAATTCAAAATACTTAAATATTTTTTCCATTTAATTACAAAAACATAACCATAAAACTATATTTTAAAGGTATCAAAAAGTTTAATTAGTGTCAAACCCCGTATGGCATCTTTCCACGAAGGTTTGTAATATGGCTAAAACACTTATACATAGGAAGTACAAGCGCCGTATCCATTATGTTTTAGCCATATCGCCTCCGTTTAGTGGAGCGATGTCAGGCGTGTTGACACGATATAGATAGACTTCAGTATCCTTGGTCCACGCGGTGAAAGGGGGGACCAAGAAATTATGAGGCTTGAATAACGTCGAACCCCACATGACATCCTTTCACGGAAGTTCGTAAATACGGATAAAACACTTATATATAGAAAGTACCAGCAGCGTATCCACCATGTTTTAGCCATATTGCCTCTGTCCCGTGGAGTGATGTCATGTCACTACTAGAAAATGAGGCTAATGCAACTTTTTAGATGTAACATTTTTTTATTGTGTTGCATTTGACTCTAATGGAACGTCATTCAATAAAAAGGTTGTATTTAAAGATATAATGCAACTTTTTTCATAAAAAGTTGTAAAAATTTGTTAAAATTGCAACCTTCTTAATAAAAAGTTACAAATTTTATAAAAAAATGTAACCTTTTCTTTAAAAAGTTACATTATTGAAACTAGATGCAACTCTTGTTTAAAAGTTGTGTAATTTAACAAGAAAGAAAAGTATAAAGGTTTTGATTTTAAATAGTTAGGATTGATGTAGGAAATCTGAAATTAAAAAGTAAAGAGAATAATGTAGAACCATTTTAGTTGAACATTTATTATTATAAAACAATATATTCTATTCTATTATATTCTATTCTATACTACTGCAAAAATAAGATGGGGATAGTAACAGGCAGCTGTCTGGCACTCCCCATTGGACCACGCCGTTTACTATTTTATATTCATCGTAATATTATCATTTTGCCCATGCTTCAAATTACGGTTTTGCCCCTAGCTGAAAATAAAATTACGCTTTTGTCCCCAGTTCATAATTACGATTTTCCTCTCGCTTCAAAATTACGATTTTGCCCTCAGCTTGATATTACGTTCTCGCCCCCGGTTCAAAATAAATTATGTTTTTGCACCTAGCTAAAAATTACGATTTCGCCCTCTGTTAAAAAATATAATTTTTCTCCGTTTAAAAAATTATTAATTCGCCCTCAGTTCAAAATTACGTTTTTGCCCCTGTTCAAAATAAAATTATGCTTTTGCCCCCAACTCAAAATTACGATTTTGCCTTCGGTTCAAAATAAAAATATGGTTTTGCCTCCAGCCTAAAATTGCGATTGTGCATTCAGTTCAAATTTATATTATTGTGTTACCCCAAGTTCAAATTTACGAATTTGCCCCTACGCAAATTTACGAATTTGCCCCTGGTTTCAATTTACAGTACTGTCATCACTTTACCTTTTGACAAATTACGATTTTACCCCAGTCAAAAAATAAAACTTTCTATTAGTTAAAAATTACAATATTGCCACTGTTTTAGTTTTTTTTTAGCAAAACTATAAAAGTGTTTTCTTTTAATTGGTTGACTCGATTTAATTGTTTTCCGTGTCAGAGAGCTGCCTAACACTCGCTCATTATTCGGCCATCGCCCCGCAACGCAAGCGGGGCATCAACTAGTTATAAATACAATACTTGTCGGGTAACAAAGACCAACACCATTGTGTTCATATAGAAATTAGTTATGGCCTCCAGGATTTTTGTCAGTAGGGCCAAGAATGTGTTGGTTAGAACTAGTATGTTAGAGCGAAGCGGGTTAAAAGAATTACAACGAGTCATAACAAAGAAAAATGAACTCTTAAAATTATGATGCAAACCATTTTGTGTACACACTTTTTATTTTATACTATCAAACATCGTATAACTAGTAATAATATATAATACACCTTGTGATTTGGGGAGCGGATGTGATAAGTACCAAAGTTGGTTTAAAGAAATTTTTACAAGGATAGGATACAAATAGAAGAACAAGAGATGGAGATTGGAAGCAATTTTCTTGAACATTCTCATTCATATCCCAAAGTAAACACTTACGACTATTCAATTCTGATTACACGAAAAGCCAACAAACGTCCAACAATTCTGATTTTTGGTACCGCCTGAACCGAATTGCCTCTGAAAAATCGAATTTGAATTTGGAACAGACCAGCAACTTTTGAACTCGATTTTGGTCTTGGGAGTTGGAATGTGCTATTGAGAATGTATATAAATATACCACTCTGTGTTTGGTTTATGAACTCAATATTGATTTTCAACTAGAATAGGTATTGCGATTTGATTTTGGTTGAACGAAGCACGTTTGGATGAAGCGGGAAGATATTATATTTTGTGGAGGGAGATTGAATTGGGAAATTTAGGAGGGAAGCATCTAGAGTTTTTAACTTCGAGTGTTACGATTTTAAAATTTGTATATAACAATGCTTAAACCGTAAATTTTTAAAATTTTGTAAAGACTAAATATATGCTTGATACATGCAGTTGCTAGTTAATCTTTTCAGAAAACAATAGGAATGGTTATCTAAATTTTGGAAAATTATAAAATTGGAGGACCATAGGTTCATTTATGCACTCTACTAAAAACAAGGCCTAAGTGAAGGTCTGTAATCTTTTTTTATCACTATATCAAATAAAAAGTATGTTCTTACATCAAGTTTTGGTTATGTCTAAGACCACCACTTATTAGCCTCATTATATATGTTTCTCACTTTAGGTTATGGACTATGGTAACTTATTTTTTTATTCATAATATTTTACTAGAAAGGCCGATTTTTTGTTTCGCTTATGGCATCTAAAATGGTTGAGTCGCCATGCCTTCTGATCCACACACTGTTAAACAACTTAATGTGATGCTCTAACCAGGGAAATTGTCAAATGCTTTGAGGGCTTTTTTGCTATAGCTTAACCAGGGAAATTGTTAAATGAGTTTGCTATAGCCAAATGATATCGGTGCAGCTGCTTCACCATACACATATTGTTAGTTCTTCTGCTTCCAACAGTTGTTGTATGCCTGTTTGGCATACTTTAATACTTGGATGCTCTCAACATAGAAAAATGAATGTTAGTTCTCTCTGATGAATTACATTATAATTTGTGCAGGTGACGATTCGTATCAACCAGAAAGGGACCAGTTTCTTTAGTTAGAAAGGATTTGCTCAGGTTTGTGATATTTAGCTGATACATTCCACGAATTTACTGAAACTCCATGGGCTGGAGCTGCTATCATGTAAGTTCGCTCTTTGTGTGCACATAAAGAATGAATAATTAAAAAAAATATTTCAAGGTGACAACATAACATTTAGTGGAACATATATGTGGATCTTTCAGGTGGTAGAAACCTAAGATATTCCCTAGAAGTTCTTGTACTAGTACAGTAGTACCAATGGAGTTTGAGAAAATGAGGATGATGTACATTGCCTCAAATTCGAACAACTACAACACATCGATTTAGAAAAAAAGAAGTTTGATTTAACTACATATACCATGTTTTTGGCTTGTTATCGATTAACTAATATATATATTTTGTAATGTATATCAGAGTACAAGAATATCTAAAACCAATAAAGGGAACCAACAATGCTGTATGTTGTGCGCACGTGGAAAGTCAACGAGTGCAAGGTCATATGTAAATTCGGCAACCCGTTGGACTAGCAAGAGAGGGGAAGGATGTAATTTGAACTAGTAATTTTGGGTACAATAGCTCGTAACCAGAGCTATGTATCGTAGCTGGAAATGCCGCAGAGATTGAACGGAACCATGAAAGAAACAAACTCGAGCTCGAAGTTATGCAAAAAAAGATATTAACAACCAATGGTAAAACTTGAAAGCTATGATGCGGAAAGTTAAGAAACAACTACCAGATTGAGATCGAGATGAGTACAACGTTTTAAATTTTCTTAAAACATGTTATATAGGTGTCGGTATCTACATATGTGCCTGGAGAGATAAACAAGAGAGATGACTTACATAAGTATTAAGCTGGCGAACAAAGCTAGAGAAATTGTTATGTTTGAATGAATAAGGTAACAAATCCCTAGCAAAGTCATATGTAAATTCGGCAACCCGTTGGACTAGCAAGAGAGGGGAAGGATGTAATTTGAACTAGTAATTTTGGGTAAAATAGCTCGTAACCAGAGCTATGTATCGTAGCTGGAAATGCCGCAGAGATTGAACGGAACCATGAAAGAAACAAACTCGAGCTCGAAGTTATGCAAAAAAAGATATTAACAACCAATGGTAAAACTTGAAAGCTATGATGCGGAAAGTTAAGAAACAACTACCAGATTGAGATCGAGATGAGTACAACGTTTTAAATTTTCTTTTATTATTGTAATTGGCGCTTTTTGTTGACTGAGTTTGTACAAGCATGTTAAAGTATAGCATTTGATTAATATTTATATATGTGTTATTATTTTTTTGGCGTTATTGCGATTGACTGCGTATTAATCAATATCATCAAATTTATGTTGGAAAGGTGCATTTTGGTGTAAAGAAAAGGTTGCTTTTTTTCTTATAATAATAATAATAATAATTAATAGTAGTAGTTGCATTATGGCTAGAAAATGGTTGCATTTTTTAACTCAATTATAATAAAGGTTGCATTTAAATATAGAAAAGTTGCATTTGGGTGTAGAAAAGGTTGCACTCATGTAACTCAATTATAACAAAAGTTGCATTTAACTATTAAAAAAGTTGCATTTCAAAGTAAAAAAGTTTCATTGTAAAAAGGTTGCATTTATATAATAAATGCAACACTTTCGAAAATAGTTGCATTAGGCCTTGAAAATGTTGCATTAGTTCTAATGCAACTGCGTCTAATGCAGCCCCCAATAAAAGGTTGCATTAGGCCTAGTGCAACTTTTTTAAGGCCTAATGCAACATTTTATCGGGGTTGCATTAGCTTAATTTTCTTATAGTGTGTGTGCCGACATGACATGGATAGATTTACGATTGGAATGGCGAAGCGGTAAGAACGAGAGATGCGATAAGCGTTTTAAACGACATGAATCGAAGACGATACGCGAAGCGATAGCGTTCGAGCGTCGAGAGAGAGGAGCGATAAGCGACAAGCGATAAGCGACAAATGATAAGCGATGCGAGGTAGATCCCTGCGATAGTGCGATTGGGTTGCTGTAGGCTCGCGGGGTATCTAGCGTTTGCGCGATCGAGAAAGCGATGAGATGTTACGCCCTTGCGGAGGAGTTTTGCGTGTGAAAATAATCATCATAACATAGAAGGTCTAATAACGTTCAACTACACATGGTACGTCTCCACGGAAGTTTGTTAGCATGGCAAAGCACTTATATATAGGAAGTACCAGCGGCGTATCCACCATGCTTTAACCACACCTCAGTCCCGTGGATAGGTGTTGCGCTTTGTCGACATAGTTAAAACGCTGATGTATAGGAAGTACCATCGGTGTATCCACCATGTTTTAACCATGCTTTTAACGTTAGGGTACCATTAGAACTCATTACGATCCTCGTGCAGACCCCAAAATAATCCCGTGTGCACCCGTGATTAGTTCAGTGTTTGCATGTTTATCGTAACTTGCTTTAAAGGCGCGTAGTAGGGGTAGAAAAATGTATTATATCGTGATATACTATATAACATTAGGAACAATAATTAGTGTGTGCGCTTAGACTAAGTGCGAGGACTCGAGATAGAAGGACGTCGTCGTATATTGAATCGACGTTGAGTAATAGATAATTATAAAGCATAAGTAATAGCGTCTGGTCGATGTTGATGTTGACGTCTTCTTCTGCTGGGGCTGCGGCTGCTGGTGCCTTTGGTACGGGAAGTGCTAGCATCTCGGGTTGTCGCGGTCCTGTCCGGCAGTTGCTGGTGAAGTGGCCATAACGCTTGCAGTTGATGCAGTAGCGGCAGCTAGTTTCGGCCCGGTGGTGATAAGTAGCGGCAGCTAGTTTTGGCCAACTGGGGAAAAGGTCCAGTTTAGGCACGCCTTGGTAGAGATGCAACTGTCTGAAGAGGTTCCGGGTTGATCGGCTCAGTTGCGGTGTAGTTGAAACTAGAGTTCTTTCTCTTGCGGCTAGGCTTGGCGGCAGCTTGCGGCGATACGTCGTCATCGTCGGCGTCGTTGTCGGACAGTTCAACAGTCGCTTGGTTCAGCTTCCTAGTGGAATCCTTGGAGAAGAATCCCGCCAAGACTCGTTTGTCATTGATTTCCGCGGCCAACTGATAGGTTTCTTTGATGGTAGCCGGTCTTGCAGCTTCGACAAAATCGCCCACGCACTCTGGCAAAACACATATGTACTTTTTATTGCCTTTTCAGGAGTGTCGACTTGACCAGGGCAAATAATGCTGAGCTGTTTGAACCTTGCTGTGAGTTCGGCGTTGTCACCTTCGACTTGCTTGATTTTCCAGAATTCGTTCTCGAGCTTTTGGACTTTATGGGGAGGGCAATACTCTCTCTTCATAAGCTCCTTCAGTTCCTCCCATGATAGTGCGTAAGCTGCGTCGTTCCCACATTAGATGCGCTCGGCTGTCCACCGGTCGAGGGCTCGGGATTGAAGTACTCTGGTAGCACATGTTGTTTGAAAATGCTTAGGGCACCCACTCTGACCAAGGGTAACCTTGATGGCATCAAACCACTGGAGCATTTGAGATACACTTCCTTCACCTGCGAAGATCATTGGGTCACAGGCCTTGAATTGCTTGTAGGAGAATGTAGACTTTGGTGCGTCGGACTAAGAATCTTCCGATGTCTCAGAGTTGCCGAGGGCTTGAACTTGAGTGATGATTTGAGGAATGACATTTGCCATTTCCTTGGCCACAAGCGAAGCAATCCTCTTGTCAGATTTCCTTCGGGCTTGACGTCGATAGCTAGAAGCGTTTGAGGACATCTAGACAAAGAGATTTGGAATGAGATTCGATCATAATGATTTTGAAATTGCGATGTGATTTAGCGCGTTAAAAACTTGTTATAGTCGATATAGTAATACGTATTCACATAGGAGCCACATAGGAAACACATATCTCCTAAATTCTGACGTATCCACATAAGCACATGTAACCATATACTATATATGTATATATTTAGATACGTATATACTTGCAGGTTTAGCGCTAGGACGCGGTTAAGAGACTTGTTATGATTTAGTTCTGTTGCGAGTATTTAGCTCTTTTTTTGGATTGCGATAGCTATGCGAGTTGTGCGTACGTTTATGGAGCGAAAAATGTTAAATCGAGAAATCGATAAAGCGTAAAATCTTCAATTTCGAAAACATATAACCATAATAAAATTCGATGATGCGTAAAATAGGCGATTGCAGGCTTAAAATTAATAGAGCATCCTAGGTTTTGAGACAACGACTACCCAAAGTGATTCGACTATTCCTTTGAGTTCGGGCACACGCTTTGGCCTAATAGGTATCTGGTCTCACCGCCTCGCGGCTACCGGCATTACCCGTCCAGTTACTACGCATCCCGAGTCATCGAAATTATCGAGACTTTGGTGAGATTTTGAAATCGTTGAGTGGGACGAGTCGTCAAGATTCGGGTTTCCCTCCTGACTTAACAACTTCGAATCCCTGATTGTGGTTTCCCTCCCGGACCCATTAGGAGGTTTCCACCGGATAGAATGTGAAACTTTCTGTTAAGATGTGGATATCACTCCTAACTTAACGGAGAATTTCGTGCAAACCGGAAAACGCTGAGTGAGTGATTCGTCGAGAGTTCGTGGTTTTCACACCTAATCTCGCCAAATCGACTCGTTGGTGTTGTACGAGTATCTTTGTAGCTTCGTAGTTGTGTTCAAGTCTGAGGAAATACATCATATAGTATTTAAAGTCCGAAGGTAATGTTTTAATCAGATAAGCAATGAGTAAGCACATAGTTTCCTACTATAGACTTGGCAATCTACCTAATTCCCTATAGTTATGGCTCTGATACCAATCAGTCACCCCCAACCGATGGCGGAATCATCGAGGCGTGACACTAAGCGGTTCAGATTGTTCGAGAGAATCCATAACGACTATTTTTAAATGACAATATTTAATCATTAATTTCCCATACAATCAAAATAAAATCATTACATAATCATCACGAATTCCATTGATCTCAAACAATTTTCAAAGTCGATTACAATTTATTGTTGATGCATATGTCTGTTGCCTACGTCATCGTATAATATCGAGTCAGTATTTAGGAGCGAAATGACGAAGTTTATGTATGTTAAAGATCAAGTTCGCTTGAAATTGTAAGGCTGAAGTCAAGTTCGGCCGAACTTGACTAAGCAAGTTCGCCCGAACTTGCACTCCTACCAGCGAACTTGTGATTCCTATAAATAGGTGTCTTGTCATTTCATTTGTAACTTCTGAGATTTTGTCACGACAGAGGCGAAACTCTGTCCATGTGTTTCCAGGATCTGTAACGTTGAATATTAATGAAACGGTGTTTAAATAGAAACAAATGAGTGTATCCAATGTCGCCTAAGCAAACGGATTCCGCACGTTTACCTTAGGTTTTTCAGATAAGTGCCTGAAAGATTCGTACAACGGACCTACAAGTGGTATCAGAGCAGGATTGGCCTAATTTGAAGACATTGGACATAGAACATCTCATCTTCTACTCATTTCTTCTATTTTTAACTTTTCTTGGACAATTCACGGACAAAATGGACTGATTTTCAAGTATAATACGTAAAATCCATAATAGATAAACCCTTGAAAAGATCAGAGCTTAAAACAAACGAATTCATGCTGAAAAATTGAAAAAACCATGTTTAAAAACACATGTTCGCTTGAACTTGACATCAAGTTCGCTCGAACTTGAGTGAAAAATTCATAATTTTCATCAAATTCGCCCGAACTTGATTGATTTTTCAAGATTTTTGGTAAGTTCGCTCGAACTTGCTTATTTTTCAAACAAATTTCATCAAGTTCACCCGAACTTGATTAAATATTGTTGAAAAATATTACAAGTTCGCCCAAACTTGTAAGTTCTCTTGAAAATTCTCACAAGTTCTCTCGAACTTGTCAAATAATATACAAGTTCGCCCGAACTTGTCTATTACAAGTTAACTTGTCTATTACAAGTTAACTTGTCTTAGGTTTAAAAAAAAGGCATGAAAATCCCGAAAAACGTCTCGGACATTATATATTGTTAGATTCGTATCGACGAGACGAGTTTAAAGCTCTAATCTTGAAAAATTAGTTTTCTGAAAAATTTTAAACGTTTTTAGCAAACCGATACGTTAATATTGTCGATTAAAAAGTCAATTTTTTTACTAAAATTGTCTGTTTGCTAATCATTTTTCAAGTGTTTTGAACGACAGATAAACTTGGAAAACGAAATGGGGTCCGAGAATCCGCCAAAGTTGATGAGTATGAACGAGTATGAAGTTTGGAAAGAAAAATTTGAGAGCTGGGTCCAAGCTACGCATTTTTGCAGTTGGGTGGCGATCAAAACAGGATATGTTGTTCCAAGAGATGAGAATTGCAGAAAGAGGCATATTTTGTAACTAGAGAAGTGCAAGTATTCTACGCAACAGAAAGAGGCGTATTTTGCTGATAAGAAAATGATTAATCTGATTCAACAATCTATTAATGAACATATCTTGATACTACTGTCTGAGTACAAGACTGCAAAAGAACTCTGGATATCTCT
Source organism: Scalesia atractyloides (assembly GCA_947069175.1). Classification (NCBI taxonomy): domain Eukaryota; kingdom Viridiplantae; phylum Streptophyta; class Magnoliopsida; order Asterales; family Asteraceae; genus Scalesia; species Scalesia atractyloides. Next base: position 33,703,817 of record CAMTDV010000004.1, on the reverse strand, counting down.
GAAAAATAAATATCAGGTGAAGAGAGAATAGAGTGTAGTAGTTAAGAACTGTAAAGCTCTAGTTTCAAGTATATCCACAAATGAGTCTTCAAGTTTTAAACCAGTCTGCCCGGTCTATGATGTAAACAATTATCAGGCAGATAATGCTAAACTCTTGAGTGAGATTGAGAGTTTGACATTAGAAAATAAAAAATTAGAAATTGAAAAGAATTTTGAAAACAAAATAAAAATTTTAGAAAATGAAAAATTACAAATGGTAGTAGATTTTCAAAATGAAATAAAAATGTTTAAAAATAAAAAAATTGTTTTTGAAAAATTAAATATAGAAAATCAAAAAGCAATAAATTATCATATTGAGAAAATTGCTCAACTTGAAAAAGAAGTTGAGACTGTTAAAAATAAAGCTGTTAATTCAGAAAAATTATTGAAAGGTTTTGTGAACTCCTCTTTAGAGTTAGACCATATATGTCCAAAACCAATCAATAATAATAAAAAGGAAAATCCAATAAGTGACATTGTTACAAATTATGACGATGTCATAATTGAAGATTGTGACGATGATACCAATGATGAAAGAGCTAAAAATGATATATATGAAATATTTTTAAAATTAAAAGAGAAATTTCAAGACACTGTTCTACAATATATTGAAAAAGGTGAATGCTCAACGCAAAAACCTTCTAAGCAGAATGGAAAACGAAAACAAAAAAAAAAACAAAGTTTTAAAAATTCTGAAAATTTTTAATAGAAAAATAAAAGCTTATTGGTACAATCATCCAATCATTATAAAAAATCAAACAAATTTAAAAAACAAAACTCACAAAAATTTGAGAATAAGTGGTGCAGGTCGGACCGCAGTGCTTCAACGTCAAATCATGCTTACAGGAGAAGCAGGAAATATGGCTACCACACATCAAATCAATGTTATAATTTGAGTGTATGGCCTGAATGTAGAAATTGGTATGATAACAGAGTTTATTACAACTGTGGATTTAGTGGACACATTGTTGTTAACTGACCGAGAAAGAGATTTGATATGAGAATATGCTATAAATGTCAAATCAAAGGTCATGTTGCCAGGGATTGTCCGAGTAATCTGAAAAGAAGATCGATAAATCTCAGGAGGAGAACAGAAATGCTGTGAAGAAGAAAGTAAAAACTGTAGAAAAGCCCAAAGACAAAAATTCAAGTTATCACAAGGGCAAAAAGACAGACTGAGAAAAAAAAAAAGAAAAACGTTAGACATTATTTGGAAAAGATTTTGTCCTCAGATACGTTTAAAAAATCAGATAAAAGTTCTATTGGATCATTTTACTCACAGTCAAGTAAAACGAATTCATCAAATACAAATCTGAGGACCAAAAAGAGAGCAGTAGAGAAAATTTTGATAATTCAAACAGTTAAAAAATCAAAGAAAGTAAAATTTTCAAATAAAGTTTCTATCAAACTGTTTGAATATCAAAAAGAGTGTGAATGTTTGTTTACTTCAGATGTTAATGATTTTGGTAAACCTAAATCCAGAATGGATTGGGTTCCAATTCAAAACTGATTAAAGTTTGTTTGAATGTGCAGGATAATCAAGCTTCAAGCCAAAGGTCATTTCAGAAGCAGTGGTTGTTCATACAGAGAGACAAGAGACAGGAATGATATTCCACACAAACAAAATGGTAGTCTCGCGTTCACATTCATAAAAGGTCGTTAAATGGTTAAAATGGTAGATTCTTATTTTCAATTTTAATAAGATGTTTTTAAATTTAGGGGGAGAAAATTTTTTTTAAAAAATTGTAAAAAAAAATTCCTGTAAAATTGAAAAACATCATTTTAAAATGTTTTCAAAAACAATAGAAAATCTCAATAATGTCAAAAACATTAAAAAATGAAAATGAGATTACTTGGGCGAAAAGAGGAAATGATAGTACATCAGTGGACTATCAGTGCATGCTAAAGATATGTATTTTTTAAAATGGTTAAACAATCTCACTAAAGATGTGTCGGTAGGCTCAGCTAGAGTAGTAGTTTTGCGAAAACGATACAAACTAAAAAGAAAAGCCTAGTTCTAGTGGGAAACATGGTTGAAAGCATAGTACTTAGTTTTGTCCTTCGTGAATGTGTACCTACTCGGTAATTGCTGAATGTTGAAAAGCATAAAAACCGGTTAGTTTGTGAACTTTCACATCTTACTGAAAAAGTCACTGTGATTATGTTTTCATTTTCAAAAGATTTAAACTTGTTTTATTTCTTTATTTTGTTTAAGCATTGGATATCCTCTGCGTATACGAAAGTATCGAACTGGATATTAGTGCCTAAACGTTTCTGCTTTATTTTCCTTGGTGTTTCGTTTAAATCTTGGATCACCTCTAAGTATATGAGAATATTGAACTGGTGGTTATGATCTAACATTTCAACTTGTTTTTATTTCTTGTTTTTGTTTAAACATTGGACTTTCTCTGCGTATCGAAAGATCGACCTGATTGTTAATGTTTAAGCATTCTGCGTTATTTTCACACAAATCACAGTTGATGAAAGTTTAAAGGCTTTACTTGAGTTCGTGTATTACATGATGAGGGGATATGCTGAGATCGTGGGGTCCATAAGAGCTTAGCGCAAATTAATGTACCTTAACGTATCGGTAAGCATTACGAAAGTTTTTAGATTGAGTTTAAGTGGACAACAATACCGACAATCCATGTAAATTGTTTAAACTGAGTGTTTCATTTAGATCAACGGTGCAGCGGATATGTCTCAGTAAACTGATGATCCTCTAGCACGTTTTCTCAAAAAATATAAGCTGTAAATATTACATTTTAGTTTGTTTACATTTTTGCATTCAAAATTCAAAATCCAAAAAGATTTTCTTTCAAAATCTTCCATTGAAACTTGATAATATGGAATGTGAGCCGGACTAACGAGACTGTTAAGAAACTGTTTGTGTGTGGATATGTGTGATTGCTCTTAATTGTCAAATCTTAGAGATTCGGAGCATAATTTGAGGGGGAGCTAGATAAAATACATTGATTGAAGACTCCAGAAAGTTCAAAGCAAGGGGGAGCATGGTGATTCATTGTTTTATCAAGACAAGCTCAAGAAAAGAGAAAAAGATTGTAGACAATATGAAGATCATGGGAGTTAAAGTTATTCAAGAAATAAAGATCAAGAAAATATTAAAGACTCAGGAACTTAATTGAAGAACGATGTCTACGGCAACATCCAAGGGGGAGTCTGTTGATGCATATGCCTGTTGCCTACGTCATCGTATAATATCGAGCCAGTATTTAGGAGCGAAATGACGAAGTTTGTGTATGTTAAAGATCAAGTTCGCTTGAAATTATAAGGTTGAAGCCAAGTTCGGCCGAACTTGACTAAGCAAGTTCGCCCGAACTTGCACTCCCACCAACGAACTTGTGATTCCTATAAATAGGTGTCTTGTCATTTCATTTGTAACTTCAGAGATTTGTCACGACAGAGGTGAAGCTCTGTCCAAGTGTTTCCAGGATCTGTAACGTTGAATATTAATGAAACGGTGTTTAAATAGAAACAAATGAGTGTATCCAATGTCGCCTAAGCAAACAGATTCCGCACGTTTACCTTAGGTTTGTCAGATTGGTGCCCGAAAGATCCGTAAAATGGACCTACATTTATTACAAGTTTCTAAGCAAAATCCTAAGTCCATTTGCAGCTAGTAGAAACATTAACCTGCAACATACGTTAAAATAATTGTCAATACAAAAATGTATTGGCGAGCATACAGGTTTTGATATAATAGCATAATAGATAAAACAGTGTTGCAAATTTCCATATACATAAACATGATACACATAACATACAAACTCACAAGAAAAATTTCACATGTTAAGCTCTCGACAAGGCTGCGATGTGCGATGTGGACTTCTAACTAGACCCCGTCAGGTGTTAGCCAAACTATAATACCATACTAGCTAGGGTGGAGTCAAAGAAAATATGTCCTAGTTTACATGTTCCTAGCATCACGTATAAATATGTAAAACAGATATTCGCGTATGATAAATTAGTCTAGCGTGTTTCGTATGTTTTGATATAAACGTATGTTACACCCAAAAAGTGCATTAAAGCGAAAATGGGTCAAGTATACTCATAGTGAGTGCGTAAACAGCAGACACGAGCGAGATGGAGTGCGGAGTGTGTCGGGTCAGCCTGCGCGTAGAATCAGAAGTGCATCAGTCTTCCAGAGTGTTGAATAGTCAGAACGGAGAGTCGTGTGTGAACAGTCCATTTCGCACGAAAATGGAATTTTCGTGCGAAAATTTTTGTGCGAAAACTTTCGTGCGAAAATGCCTGTTTTTGTGTCCAAAATCGAGTGTTTTCGCGTCTGTCTTCGGGAAATCGAGTGTTCATCCCTCTAACCTTAGGTTACTGATCAACCTAGCATCAGAGATGTCTTTTGAACGAGTGAGTCTCTTGTATGAACTCGGACTGGACCGTGTGAACCAAGTATGGTTCACGCAAGCCAGTCCAGATTGCACAAGTGACTGCTCTTGTGTCTTGGTGCGTTCGGGACTAAGACTTCGTCTAAAACAGATGTATTTTCGAGTCTATTTCGTGACGGTTTCGACAGCGCCTCGTTCCAGTACTTAGTGGATGAAACATTAGTCAGTCTGATCCGTTTTCGTGTGAAAATCGATTTGATAAAACAGTTTTGTTAGGATAAACACTTGGTGAGTTTGAAACAACAAGGTTTCGGGTCTGAGAAGCCAAGGCTAACTCAAACATGCTCGGTTAAGTGCTAAATCCTTAAGGAAATCAGAAAGTTTTATTAAAAATATGAAGGTTTTCGTAAAACAGAGGAGTTTAGATGAAATCAGAGATAATCTCGTGCAAAATCGTTGTGATTCGTGTGAAAAACGTAGTTTTCTTACTTGGAACAGAGAGAATCGGGCTGGAGAGCGTTTAGGAGGAATGGCAGCAAGTTGGAGTGAAATGGTGAAGGGTTATATTTATAGGCGGAGAGGAGTAGAGGTAGTTTGGTGATATTTTACGTGCGGAAATCCATATTTTCGTGCGAAAATGGTCATTTTCGCACAAAATATGCGATTTTCGCATAAAATATGTCTTGTTCGCATGAGAAATGCCATTGGGAGCCAAAAATACAACATTTTTGCACGAAAAAATGTGAAAATATGAATTTTCGTACGAAAAATATATTTTTTGGATTCTAATGAATAAAACACACACTTTTTACAAAAGGAACCTTTGCTAGAAGAATTCGTAAAAATTATTAAAAATCCTTTTGTGATGCTTTCGTTCGTATTAGTTACTTCTATTAAGCGTCGTGTATAAAATGCGATAAAGGGAATTAAGCGAGAGCGAGAGCGAGAGCGAGTATTAAGCGTTTAATAGGCGTCTCAGTTCCCAAGTCCTGAGAGAGTCGCGCTGTCTAAGCGAGCAGATAGTCTTGGAAACATCAAGCAAAGTTCATAGTATTTAGCGAGTGCGTTATAGGCGTTGTGAGGTGCGATATAGTGCGAAAATAAGCGATGTAGTGCGAAAATATGCGATGTAGCGTAGTAAGCGATATAGGTTACATTACGATCTGAATCTCGGGTGCTAGGCGTAACGAGAGTGACAAGCTTGCGAGGAAGCGGGTTGTTACACACCTCCCCTCAGGGAGCTTTCAAAACTTCCAAAATGCTACATATTTTCGTACGAAAACTGACATATTTCGTACGAAATGTGTCCATTTTCTCATCCGACGTTCACGCTCGGGTCGTGTGTTCGTATCTAATCTATACAATATTCAACATACTCTCTAACTAGTCTATTCGCACAATGACGGACACAAAGTGCACTCACAGATTCCCCCATGTCCGTTATTGTTGAAGCTTTTTCTTGATCTTGAAATCTCTGAGCCATGTTTGAATATTCTGCAGCTTCAATCAAGGTATCTGTCGATGTCGTAGAACGCGTCAACAAATTCCCCCTTAATTAATAATCCGGGTTTGCATTTTTAACATTAAATTCCCACTGAAATCTCCAGTTCAGAACTTTGTTTGCACGGTTTCTGACCTCCTCTGATTTGCTTGATCGACAAATTTTCTTAAATAAACACCAATTCGAAAACTAATCAGTGCAGCATCTCTGTTTCTTCGTTAACAACATTCGTGTTCGGTTTAGAGCATATCTCATATGCTTGATCCTCTAATCTTCAAGACCCAACCGACAATTGATAGAAACTTCGAATTACCACACCAGTAACCTTCAAATCAATGAATACCCATGAAAATCTGAAATCCTGATTTCCGTAATCATATCTTAAGCACACTCCTGGAAAGATAGATCAGCAAATCGGTAATCTTTTCAACCAGCAAATCTTCATCGGAATCAAATTATCTGGTAACACATCAAATATGAGAAACGTTCTGATCTCATCATTAATGCTTCATCAGATAATCTGCATCGAAAACCCCCCGAATGCTAGCTGCACCATCCGAATTTCTTAAAATGCCGGAATTTTCAATGTTTTGACAATTTTTTATTCCCCCTCATTTTTAGCAAATTCTGACATTTTGGGCATCGTCCCACAAAACCCAAATTTTGCGAAAAATTTCACAAAATTGCGGTTTTGATGAAATACGGATTTGACGCTAGGCCCATTGAAAGTCACTACACCGGATGATCAGCATTCTGCGCAGGTATCAGTGACTCTCCCAATGTCTTCAACATTTTGTTACCGTATTATCAAATTGTATTCTGAAGCGCTAGACGATGTCCCCGAACATGTCGAATCTGACGTTAAAATCTCGAAAAAATTTCTATCTCCAATTTTTTTTTGGCACCTCACTCATTTTCACACGAAAAATTTTCGCACGAAAATATCAAAGATTTTCTCACGAAAATATCACATATTTTCGCACGAAAATTTAGAGTTTTCGCACCAAACAAAACTGATGACGTTTTTCGATCCAGAGTCTTCGTTTCTTCGAATTTCAAGACGATTTTTGCACAGATCTGGTCTAAAATCAGTTTCTAACAATCCTATAAGTTCAATTTTGCATTTTGTCCGAGGATTGTCCGTCTATTTGATGATATACGTCTAAAACCCCTCCTAAGTTCATAATTCATGAGCGTCGGTGATTCATCAACTGTTAGATTGAATGAATCGGTACCGTAGCTCTGATACCAGTTGTGGTCCCGGATCACGGCGGTTTCAGACGGAAGTTTGGGCGTATGATGGCAGATTCGGTAGAACGTTATTACAGAATGGAGTAGGAATAGAATGCAGCGGAAGTCATACATTTATTCATTCATACCGAAAGAGCATACATGTTGTCAGGCTGGCGGAGTTCCTGGAGAGAATCCGCCAACACCTCCCCTCAGGAAGCTTCCAACACTTATAAACAAATGAACACACAACACATATATATAGGGATGAGATTTTCGTACGAAAATGCTACGTATTTTCGTATGAAAATTGACCATTTCGTACGAAACTGATAGATTTCATACAAAATGTGTCCATTTCCTCATCTGACATTCGTGCTCGGGTCGTGTGTTCGTATCTAATCTATACAATATTCAACACACGCTCTAACTAGTCTATTCTCACAGTGACGGACACAAAGTGCACTCATAAATCGAACACTCAATCATACCCAAGTTATGATCAGAGTCCTCCGGACACAGGATATTCAAGTGCTGGTTCAAATTCTCCATTCTAGAATCAACCAAATCAGACAAAGCAAACAAATCATTCCAGTTCTGATCCAAATGTTTTTCAGTGCAACCTGTTATCATTCTGAAGAATGTTTTCCCTGAGCAAGTGGCTAAACAACATATAGCGCTTCTTGCAACCGTACTTGAATCATACGAAAGTTTAGTAGAAGGGAAGATCGGAAATTTAGAAATGACGGTTGAGGATTACGACCAGGTTGATGAAGAGGAATTGGAACTGATGGATATCAAGTGGAGCTTAGCGTCGATTATCCGAAGATTCACGAAGTTTGTTGCGCTCATGGGAAGAGACATTGGAAATTTGAGCAATAAGCTTGGATTTAACAAGTCAAAAGTAATGTGCTTCAAATGCAGACAAAAGGGGCATTTCAAATGAGAGTGCACGAACCAAGAAGCAAGCGGCAATCAAAGCCCTTTTGGCAACAACAATGACTATTACAAGAAAGCGTTGCAATACAAGCCATATCCAAAGAGAACTCAAGTTTGTGTTCAAGATAATTCCTCATAACCAACTGAACAAGCTCCAGTTGTGTCTAATGAAGAAGAAGGGTTTGATTGGAATAAGTATATTGGCAAGAAGACTGGTGTTGCATTGATGGCAGAGATCATGGATGCATCAGAATCGATGGTTGATGATGCAGCTATGGAGAATGCGATCTTAGAAGAATATCTGCAAAGACAGAGGAAGAGGAAATGATCTATCACCAGACAAAAGATGAAGAACATTATCTCTCCTAACTTTCATTCTAGTTTTGCAGGTTGCTTTGGAAATACATCGCAAGAGCAAGTGGCTGAAGAAAAGAAACCAGAGGTTGAGGAGGTCATTGACGTGACAAAGGAGATGAATGCAGAGAATACCAGGAAGATTGCTGACAAAGACATGATGGCGAATCTGAAACAGGTGGGTTCAGAGGTAAAGGTGATTGAAAAGGAAGTTGTGAAAGTTGTGGAGGTTGAAAAACCTTGCACAAAGTGCACAAATCCTTGTGAGCAATGTGTTGAGGAATCTCAAATCATAAGTGAATTGAACGTGCATAATGAAAATTTTAGGTATGATTATCGCACGATGAAAGAAGCTTATGATAAGATGAGAGGCACTTATTGCAATGTTGAAAAAGCTATTTTGGAACAAGGTGCCACAATAAGAATGTTAAAAGCAATGGTAATTGAAAAACAAGAAGCTATTAACATGTATATAAACAACCTTGCTGAAACAAGACAAGAGGTTCAAGATATGAAAATCGAAAACTGAAAGAGTTAGACAACTTTTGCTCAATTATACGACTAACGCTTATGTCATCGATCACATTCTTCCTACGATTAAGTCAGAGGAAATGTTGAAAAACCAAAAGGTATGAAGCGTAAAGAGTACAACAATGTTCCACGTCCATTACTTGCAAGTTATTGTCACAAGAAAGTGGATGGGATTGAGAAGGCAAGTAATATAACACTTTCATCAGAAACAAATAATAAGTTGCCTGAGAACATTGATATAGTCTACATGACTTCTAATGATGACAGTGAAGGAATTGTGAAAAATGTGGTTGAAAATGTTTTGGGCAGCTTTGAAAGAGCCAACTCAAGTTCGAACAGTTCGAATCACAATCCAAAATGACGATACACCATCGGAAAATAGCCTAAGTGATGATCCTAACATCGTAATGTACAAAGTTAAGGATTATGATAGACTATATTTCGACGATAGTTTTCCGATTCGAAATGTGAAAGAAGATCAAATCGATAAATTGTTCAAACTTGTTGAAATATCATCAGATGATCTTGAGAGAAATGAAATGAAATTTTATTCAAAACCCAAGAAAGTTTACAACAAATACCGAAGGAATGGTGGTGACTTTCCTGAAAACAGGAGAGCGGGTTTGGGTTTGGAGGTAGAAGATGAACCGAAAAAGAAATAAAAGTCACCATTTCACGAATACAAGAATAAAAACATGAAACTCGTATTTGGGACTAACACGGTTCAGGAAGAGAATTTGATTGGAAAGCAATCAAATGATGAGTTTAAGAAGGAAAAGGAACTTCGTGATAAGGCTAAACCCACAAGTGGAGTAAAACCTACTAGTAGACATTCTGCTGATACCGGACTTGCTTCAAATGCAATGAAGTTGGTCACATTGCTCGCAAGTGTCCGAGATAAAGCCTATCTATCATCGAAGAAAGACAATTTCAGATGATGAGAAACTTAAGCGCCCAGAGATTGAAAAGCCAATTACAATCTTAAAACAAAACAATGAATCTAACGTCAAAGTGAAACCTAAAAGTGAATCTAAAATTGTGAAATCAACTTTTGAAAAAGGCGAAACTTCTAACTCAAATCAAAACAAAGATTCAAAATTTTACATTAAGAAAGCTCGAATGAAATATCAAGCTTGGGTTGCAAAGAAAAACTCATCATCATCTGAAAGTGCAATGTCTGGTTCAGTCAAAATTGAGAATGTCAAACCAACCGATTCAGTCAATGTAAAAGAATCCAAACAAACAAAGAACGATAAGGGGGTTCTTAAAAATGATCTTCCAAAATTAAAAAAGGATCTTCTAAAACAAACAAAGGAAGATAAAATTGAGAAGTTCTCAAAGTTGACATTAGATGAGATGTTTGATGGCAATTTTGATTACGCAGATGAGTGTGAATTTGATTACGAAGATGGTTATCCGATTCAACCCAAGACCGGAAAGGCTTGGGTTTCCCTTTTTAAGTAGTTACTTTTCATGTGCAGAGGCTCCAAAGATCCATCTTGTCGAAGTGGATTATGGATAGGGTGCCTTACTCTTCGATATTAAAGCAATCAATGGAGGGTACGTAGGATTCGCGGTTAATCAAGGAGGGAGAATCATTGCAGAAGGAAAGTTATCTAATGGTGTGGTGTCATTTGATAAGGTGAACTATATCGCCGAGCTGGAGAACAATCTTCTCAGTATTTCTCAGATCTGTGATAAACAGTTTACCACCCATTTCAACGACAAGGAGTGCATGATTATTAAAACGGGCTTTAAGATTCCAGAAGAGTGGATTCTCATGCGCGCTCCTCGCGAGAATGATCTTTATGTGCTAGATATGAGTGTTGCTACTACTACTTCGAAGTCGGCTCAATGTTTCTTAACAAAGGCCACAGAGAAGGAATCAATTCTTTGGCACAGAAAGATGGGTCATATACACCTCAGAAAGATGAATCATCTGGTTCACAGTGATTTGGTTGAAGGAGTGAATCTTAGAAGCTTTCACATGACTGAAAATTGTCTAGAATGCAAGAAAGGAAAGAAGGTTAAAAAGTCTCATCCAAGAAAGATTCTTAACTCCATCAAGCTTCCGCTCGAAAGACTGCATATGGATCTCTTTGGTCCAGTGAATGTTCATAGTATATCTGGAGATCTTTATTGTCTTGTCGTCACTGATGATTATTCAAGGTTTTCATGGGTTGTCTTCCAAGAAAGCAAAGACGAAACGTTTGATAATCTCATGATTCTCTTCAGGAAGATTGAAAATCTATATCATCTCCCTATTAGAAGAATCCGAAGCGATAACGGTACAGAATTCAAGAACGCCCGAATGAAAGAGTTTTGTGACGACAAACGGATCTTACACGAATTTAGTGCTCCATACACTCCACAACAAAATGGAGTTACTGAGAGGAAGAACAAAAAATTAATAGAAACAGCAAGAACAATGCTTGCTGATTCAAAGCTTCCTGTCAGTTTTTGGAGTGAAGCAGTCGCAACAACATGCTATACATTGAACAGGGTCTTACCAATAAAACCTACAAAGAAGACTTTCTTTGAAATGCTAAACCGAAGGCAACCCAATCTGAAGTTTTTAGAACCGTTTGGCGCACCTTGTACAGTCATTGATTCAGACGGAAAGTTTGGTGCCAAAACGATAGATGGTTTCTTTGTCGGCTACGCAACTCCACTCAAGAGAGTATATCTTCCAAGTTTAAGAAGACTGGTGGAAGCATAGCACGTCGATTGTTTTCGATATACAACTCCTATTTAAAGAGCAGGCGATGCTTGGTTTTTCAATTATAGTGAACTGTGGAAATCATTCGACTTGCCAGAAGAGCCTTCTGAAGAAGACATTGCAGTGTTATATTATCTACATCAGTCGGCTAATCAAGAGCAGATTATCAAACCAATTAGTGGTTAATCAACCAACTGTTGGATTGTCATCTTCTTCTGGTGCAGGTCCGAGTACTAGCGGTGTTCAAGAAACTCAAGCAGAACAAGTGACACCGGCTACAGAACCAGTGAACACAACAGAGGAACCCAATCTTTCTCAAGCACATGATTCAGACTCTGACGAGCTCCGACATTTGATGATGATGGAAAATCTTCTTCTGACGAAGAATCTGAGCAGATCACAAGTATGTTAAATCAATCTGTTGGCCCAAGTACTCGAAATGAAGCGTCTTCTAGTGCTCCTACAGTTGAAGTGATGGTTGATCAAAATATTACTAATCAGGAGAGTACTATTGATGTTCCTAGTGAGGTAATGCCAAGGAGCTATTCATACCACCCACCGAACTCTATAATTGGTGAATTGCAAACTGGCGTAAGAACAAGGAGCCAGATTAACAAAGCTTTGGGTTGTTTCTATACTTGAGTAGCTCCGATTCAAGAGTATTGCTATTATTCATGCTTCATATCCCAGGTTGACCGAAGAATGTTTCTGAAGCTTTGGGAGATGAAAATTGGGTGCTCGCGATGCAAGAAGAACTACTATAGTTCGAAAAGCTAGGGGTATGGAAGCTTATTGACCTACCGGAGAATCAAAAGGTGATAGATACCAAATGGGTCTTCAAGTGCAAGCACGATGATCATGGAGTTATAGTGCGCAACAAAGCTCGGCTCGTTGTCAAAGGATTCCATCAACAAGAAGGAATTGATTATACAGAGGTATATGCACCGGTTGCAAGATTGGAGTCCATTCACGTTTTCCTTGCATTCGCTACTTGGAAAGGATTAAAGTGTACCAGTTAGATGTGAACTCCGCTTTTCTATACAGTAAGCTACGAGAGCAAGCGTACGTTGGCCAACCACTGGGTTTTGTTGATCTGCTGAACAAAAAGAAATCCTATCTTCTAGATAAAGCACTGTATGGTTTGCATCAGGCCCCGAGAGCCTGGTACGAGACGTTATCTCAACATCTCGGTGGCAACGGCTTTATTAGTGGATAGTACACTATTTACTAGAGAAGTTGGAAGTCATCTGAGTATGGTACAAATATATGTGGATGACATCATATTTGGTTCGACAAATGACGATCTTTGCAAAGAGTTTGAAAAAATCATGAAGAAGAAATTCGAGATGCCTTCTATGGGCGAAATGAAATTCTTCCTCGGATTGCAAGTTGATCAGTTTCCAGACAGTATTTTCATTCATCATACCCAAGTATGTTCATGACATCTTGACGAAGTTTGAGATGGATAGCTCAAAGCTGTTATCTACTCCACTGACACTCAACCACGGAATTTGCATTGATGAAACTAGAACCAAAGCTGATGATACTCTTTACAGGTTGATGATAGGATTACTCATGTATCTGACGACATCTCGCCCGGATATAATGTATCCTACCTGCCTTTGTGCACGTTATCAGTCAAGTCCCAGAATATCTCACATGCAGATCGTGAAGCGAATCTTTAGATACTTGAAGGGATCTCCAAGCACCGGCTTGTGGTATCCAAAGAATGACAACTTCGATCTGACGGGATATGCTGACTCTGATTTCGGTGTCGAAAAATTGAACTCAAAGTCTACGACGGCTAGTTGCGAGTTCTTCGGAACTCGTTTAGTAACTTGGCAGTGTAAGAAACAAACCACGGCCGCTCGCTCTACTTGTGAGGCTGAGTATATCTCGGCTTCCAGTTGTTCACAAATCTTATGGATACAACAACAGATGAGAGACTATGGATTGCAATTTCTTGAGACTCCATTATATGTAGACAATAAGGCAGCTATCAACATAACAAAAAATCTAGTTCATCACTCTCGAACAAAACATATCGAGATTCGATACCACTTTATTCATGACTTCTACGAAAAAAGATTGGTACGAATTTAGAAAATCCACACCAATGAACAAAAAGACGATTTTTATACCAAACCTTTTACTCTTTCACGGTTTTAATACTTAATGAGGCTTAACAGTATGAAAAATCTGTTGACAAGTGCGGATGCAGAGGTTGAATATGGATCGGATGACGAGTTCTCGTGATCCTCATTGGTTTGTTACTTTTTAGGATTAGAATTTCTTTAAAACTAAAATACAAAAATATGTTTTTATTTTACGGGGAGAAATGAAACGAGAAAATACAAAACATATGAAAAACCAAAAAGTACAAGTATTCTACGCAACAGAAAGAGGAGTATTTTGCTGAAAAGAAAATGATTATTCTGATTCAACAATCTGTTAACGAAGATATCTTGATACTACTGCCTGAGTACAAAACTGCAAAAGAACTCTGGATATCTCTGAAAAATAAATATCAGATGAAGAGAGAAGAAAATGTAGTGGTTAAAAACTGTGAAGCTCAACTTTCAAGTACATCTACAAATGGATCTTCAAGTTCTAAACCAGTCTGTCCAGTTTATGATGTAGATAACTATCGGGCAGATAATGCCAAACTCTTGAATGAGATTGAGAGTTTGACATTAGAAAATAAAAAATTAAAAGAAAATGAAAAGAATTTTGAAAACAAAATAAAAATTTTAGAAAATGAAAAACTACAAATGGTAGTACATTTTCAAAATGAAATAAAAATGTTTAAAAATGAAAAAAATGTTTTTGAAAAATTAAATATAGAAAATCAAATAGCAATAACTTCTCATATTGTGAAATTAGCTCAACTTGAAAAAGTAGTTGAGACTGTTAAAAATAAAGCTGTTAATACCGAAAAGTTATTGAAAGGTTTTGTGACTTCCTCATTAAAGTTAGATCATATATGTCCAAACCGATCAATGTTAATAAAAAGAAAATTCCAGTAAGTAACTTTGTTACAAATTATGACGATGTCATAATTTGTAGATTGTGATGATGATATCGATGATGAAAGACCTATAAATGATAAACATGAAATATTTTTAAAACTAAAAGAGAAATTTCAAGAAACTGTTCTACAATCTTCTAAAAAATGTGAATACTCAACGCAAAAACCTTCTAATAGAATGAAGAACAAAAACAAAGCTCTAAAAATTCTAAGACTTTTAAAAATAAAAGTTCATCGGTACAATCATCCAATCATTATAAAAAACAAAAAAAATTTGAAAAACAAAACTCACAAAAATTTGAGAATAAGTGGTGCAGGTAGGACCGTAGTGCTTCAACGTCAAATCAAAGGTATAGAAGAAGTAGGAAAAACGGCTACCATACGTCAAATCGGTGTTATGATTTGAGTGTATGGTTTGATAGAAAAGATCGGTATGATAACAGGGTGTGTCATAAATGTGGTTTAACTGGACACATTGCTAAAAATGTTTACTGATTAATCCTAAATCTGTTCATATTGATAACAAAAATTCTGGAGTACCAACTCAGGATTGGAAACATTGTACAGAAATTACAAACAAGGTGAAACTAGTTATTACTAAGTTTTAAAATTTTGAAACTGGTGAATTCTCGAATAGTAATGAATAAATAGTTTCTACATTGTTTTTCAAGAAAACTTTATTGAAAAATCAAATGTGGCTGGTGAAAGAAAAAGAAGTTATACAATCAGAGAAAATTGAAAGTTTAGAGGATTTTTCGAAACTTGAGAAAGTCCAAAAGAAACCTGATTGTGTAAAGAAATTCAAAATTAAAGTTGAAGAAACAACGCCTAAGACTGCAAAGGCTTGGGTGTCACTATTCAACTAATTCTTTGAATTTTTGTGCAGGAACTTCTGAGATGAACGTAAATTACTTAGAATGGAGTTCTGTGGCACACATTAAAGATGGGCTGGGTTATTAAGTTCTATATAAAGGCCTTATTACATTCCAATAACGTTTACTTGAATATTTAACAAATTTTTGAAGAAAATTTGAAAAATTACACAGAACCCTCACTTTTGAATAGACAAAAAATTCATGGTTTTAAATGTTTTATAAACACAAAAGTGTCAAGGTTTTTGTCATCATGAGGGGGAGAGATCTTAAAAAGAAATTTGTGAAGCAGTAATGGATGGAGAATATGTTTTTGAATTTTAGGGGGAGAAATTTTTTTTAGAAAATTAAAAAACATATTAAATACGAAAAGTACAAAAACATTGAAAAAGGTATAAAGAGTTTTGTGTGTACAAAGGAAATGATAGTACATCAGTGGACTATCAAAGTATGTTAAAGAAATGTAACAGTAAGACTTGTTTATCACTTTTAAAACTTTACATTTCTCTAGCATACTGTGATAAAGTTCGACGAACTTGTTACAGCTCGTGAAATCAACTACTTAACAAGTTCGGGCGAACTTGTAAGAATTTCAACAGGCTTTACAAGTTCAGGCGAACTTGTAAGAATTTCAAGAGGCTTTACAAGTTCGGGCGAACTTTTAATATTTTTCAACAATATTTAATCAAGTTCGGGCGAACTTGATGAAATTTGTTTTAAAAATAAGCAAGTTCGAGGGAACATACCCAAAATCTTGAAAGATCAATCAAGTTTGGCCGAACTTGATGAAAAATTGTGAATTTTTCAGTCAAGTTCGAGCGAACATGTGTTTTCAAACATGATTTTTTCAATTTTATGACATGAATTCGTTTGTTTTAAGCTTTGATCTTTTCAAGGGTTTGTCTATTATGGATTTTACGTATTATACTTGAAAATCAGTCCATTTGTCCGTGAAATGTCCAAGAAAAGTCAAAATTAAGAGAAATGAGTAGAAGATGAGATGTTCTATGTCCAATGTTTTCAAATTAGTGATACCACTTGTAGGACCGTTGTACGGATCGTTCGGGTCCTAATTTGGCAAACCTAAGGTAAACGTGCGGAATCCGTTTGCATAGGCGACAAAGGAGACAAGTTTGTTACTGATTAACACCGTTTCATTAATGTGTAGACGTTACAGATCCTGGAAGCACTTGGACAGAGCTTCGCCGTCCAGTTGACAAACTCTCTGAATATTACAAATGAAATGTAAAAGCACCTATTTATAGCATGTCAAGTTCGCTGGTGGGAGTGCAAGTTCGGGCGAACTTGCTTAGTCAAGTTCGGCCGAACTTGACTTCAACCTTACAATTACAAGCGAACTTGACTCTTAATCATACATAAACTTGACATTTCGCTCCTAAATACTTACTCGATATTATACGATGACATAGGCAACAGACATATGCATCAACATAGGCCTACAAGTTCGGGCGAAATGTGTAGATGAATTGATCAAGTTCGGGCGAACTTGATCAATCACACACAAGTTCGACCGAACTTGCGTAAAACCTCATAAATACTTTACAAAATCAAACATTTCAAGCTCTAAACATATAGACTCGATCCAAGACCTAGAAAATAGACATTATGCATCAACAAACTCCCCCTTGGATATTGTCGCAGTGTCTTGATCAGTCTTCAATCTCTAGCATCTTCCGAAGAAGTTCTTGTATGGTTTCTTTCGACGTTCTTGCTTTAGGATAGGCGTTTGATCTGTAGGAGGTGTCCACTTCATGAATTGAAACCTTCTAATTCTTTCCTCCCTACCTTTTTCATGAATCCTCTTTAAACGCTTTCTCCTTTTTTAAGAACTCTTCTTTTTCCAGCTCTCGCCATCTCGATTCCCACATTTGACCTGAATTAATACCATGTGCATAGCAAACGTTAATCACACCTTGGTATTGCTTCGCTTGTACTTCTTCACGCTTATCGAAACAAATCTTGTTGAAGAACAAGCATTTGACATCTTCCTTCGAGCAATTAACTAGCCACATCGGGTCTAGTATACGAATCATTCTCCACAGCCCCCAAATCCTCCTTCGTTCTATCGGTTCTAGATCCTTTTCCTTTGTAATAACCCATGAATTATCAGCACGCAAAACAATTACCGCTTCACATGTTTCCGGATCCGTTTGCCACCACAGAAAGTAAGGATGAAAATCCGGATAGATGGGCTTAAGTGGCATATTCTTCATCGCTCGCGGACCCTTCATCACTAGCGTAATATCTTTCTCTCCCTTTTTTTGTTGATTTTTATTCTTCGTTTAGGGATAAACGGCTTCCACAATTCAAACCCTCTCGAAGCATCAAACTTTATCACTCTCCACATCCTCTGTTCATTAAACTTCATCTGCAGACTTATGTTACGTGTTTGAACTAGCTCCTCAACATCCCAAAACGACAATGTTTTAATGTCTGTCAAATGTTGAAAGTACTGTACCCCGAATTCTCTCTTTATGGCATGAACATCCAATTCTCGAATCCACCCCCAACTCAGAATATCTCCCAGAGAAACATCTTTGTCTCGTGTAAAGAATGCTAGCGGCCTTTTGAACTTTCTTTCCTTTGGCATCTCTTTAAACCACGATCTCTTTGCCTCGGCTATTTGCTCTTTCATATAACGTTTTGGAATGTTGCTTGTCTTTATAACTTCATCAATTTTTTTGTTTTAGCAGATCAACATCTATTTGACTCATCAACTCTTCGATCATTGGGAATTTGTCAGTATTCAGATTAGAATACTTTTTAGCTTCATTATCATAATCTGAATCTTCAAATATCACATGGTCATAGTCATCAGCTTCAACAACCCGTTTATACACATACGGTCTCGGTTCAAATGTCTTTATATTCACCAACTCTTCCTCGAAATCAAACTCGAATGAATCAATGTCTACTTCAAACATTCTTGCCAATTCTTCTTTGGTGTATGTATGAGCAATCTCCCCTTCTTCTAAACTCGGATCTAACGTTATCATTAAAGGCTTTTCGTGCACTGCAGTAACTGGCATAGCAATAACTGCATCAGAAATATCAACATCCTGTGGCCCTGTCTGCTTAGTAGACTCCCCATACTTGGAGCATCCTCCATATTAGCATTATCATCAATTATGGACTCGAAATAAAATTCAGAATGAACTTTCGCAGAATCGATCTTTAGACCAACATCCACTGATCATCATTGTCATCACCATCATGATATGAATCATCTTTAATATCGTCATTGGTAGGGTCGTTGTCATCGTTATCATCTTCAACTGATGTAACTTTAGGATCTTCAGTAATAACCTCTGTTTCAGGAGCTTTCTCAGATTCAACAATCTTTTCTATCACTGGCTCCTCTGAAGTAATAGAGACACCATCTATAACTTTTTTGCCCTTGCCCTGTTCTGCTAACTCTTTCTCAGCTTTTTCTTTCGCCTCTTGAACATTCAATCGTTCATATTCAGCCTTAAAATAAATGCCCAGACTGTTAGTTAGAACTTTCTGAAGTTTGGCAAATCTTCTATCATTCATATCACGTTCAGATCACAACTTTGCTATCTCTTTCTCTAGCTTAGCATTAGGAGCACCCAAACTTTCAACCATTGCTTTTAAGTAGCCTCAATCATCTTCAAGAAACTTTACTTTGTCATTCAGAATTTCTTTCTCAACCTCACTCTGCTTTAGTTTCTCTTCAAGAGCTACTTTATCGACTTCGTTTTGCTTCGCTTTATCTTCCAAATCTTTAAGTCTTTTCTCTAATTTATCGATTGGAATATCTTCAAACCAGCCTGAAAGATCTTTAGCATTGACAGGATGTGTAATGTTATCTGGAATATCACCGTACGCATCTTTAAATTCTTTTTCCCTAACACTTGGTGGAGTAGATTGCATTCTTTTTGCTGCAGACTTTGGTGTAACTTGAACAGGAATTTCTACTGTAATAGACGTTTCTTCTTCAGTTGCAGTTGGTGGAACTTGTGTAGTAGTCACAGGTGGCACTACTTCTTCAACAATAGGAATATCTTGCAAATTTGAAACAGGAGGTTCTTATGTAGCTCCTTTCTTTGATTGACTCAAGTATCTGCGACTTGGAGGTTTCTTTCTACCACGAGTGCTCAGAGAGCCTGTAGCTTTCTTTGTACTTTCAGCTTTAGACTTTGAACATTAGCTTTCTTCTTTGGACATTCAGAATCAGAAACCTCTTCAGCAGATGGCTCGTAAAGATCTTCACCCAACTTTTTCAATCTTTCCTCTTCTTTTTCTTTTTCTGCAGCTTTTTCTCTCTTCTCAAAAGAATCTTCAGATGATTCTTCATCTTTGTCAGAAGTTGCAATAATAACATCATCTTCCTTTTCTTGGCTTTCAACATTTACAATCGCGCTAGAACCCTCATTATTCTGAACATTCTCGTCCGGTTCATCAATCAACAAAGTATCATCTTTCTTTGATGCTCGTTTACGTTTCTGCTTTTCAACCACAACCATGCGCTTTATGTACCAATCACCTCGTTTCTCTTTGAAGTTTGTTAACAACGCAACTTCCTCATTCTCATCACCACTGCCTTCTTTTCGCCATTTGTTTTCTGGAGGCGCGACATAGTTTTCATTAGAAATAGCTCCAAAACAGGCTTTGGAATAGGAGTCTTGCTTCTGAAAGATCTTTAAGTTTTCCAGCGTCGTTTCATCCATGTGACTCAGATAGAGAATATCATTTGGGTCCTTTGCAATATTCTGAAACTTCTCATCGATCAGCATTTGCACAAACCTAGGATACAACACCAATCTCTCTTTTCCCATATTCTTCGACATGAAGTTGAATATAACTCTTGAAAAGTTGTATTTCTTGTTAAGCACCAAAGTAGTGACCATACATGCCATATAATCTTGCATGTCGTCGAGGTCTGCTTTCCTATGACTGAAAGCGTGTATGATGGCGTGAATTAAAAGCTTGTAAGGTAGTGGAACACTGCCTTTCTTCGTTGTTCGGTTCATTAGCATGCCCTTTATAGCCCATACGGAAGAAGCAACCCTTGACCATTCTCTCTTCAAAGCTAATAGGGTCACTTGCATCATCGTTGAACTCTAAAACTCTTCGGATATCTTCTTCTGAAACCAAGAATTCCTTATCTTTGTTCCCAACACGCATTGCAGACTTTATAATTTCGTTTGCCTTGTCGTATGTTGCTGCGTTCCAGAAAAGATAAATGTGCGATCTATATACAACGTGTTTATCTGTGATCGCCGTCGTAATCAGAATAGGCCCTAAAAACTTTAAGATCTAAGAAAAAGCCGTCAGCGTCGGATAGATTATTTCGTCCAATAAAATACAAGCATTATGGAACTTGTTAAATTACAGCTTGATATTCTGCGGACAGAGAAAACAAACACATTATCAAAAATGATTATTTTCACCAATAAACCATCAAGTTCGGGCGAACTTGAGGCCAAAACACAAAATCAGCACAGACAAACAACAACTTCGGGCGACCATGTAACCAAAACATATTTTTGACATTTTTTCAACAAGTTCGGGCGAACTTGAAGTTCAAACATGTTTTTGCATTTTGTAAACAAGTTCGGGCGAACTTGTTACAATTTCAAGTTTTCTCAAGGATCAGACAACTTCGCACGAAGTTGATGAAAACCATCAACAACATGTTCCGGCGAACTTGTCGTCATCTCCATAAAAACCTGCAACATCAAAACCATGTCTTCTGTTCAAATTTTTAGTTCGATTAGCATGTTTACATGTTTGTTAAGCATTTGTACCAATCAATTTGTTCCATTAACTCCTAGATCTAATAGATTTTAACGATTCGATCCAAAACAGTTCGATTTTGTTCATTCCATGGTTAACTCAAACAATTTATACCTCAGCCATGATGTTAAGTGTGCAAATCACTTAATATCAGGTCTTAATCGGGCAGCACAACGACTAATTTTCATCAAATTCACAAATCTCTCGCAATACGCCTAAGTTCGCTCAAAGTTTGAAAAACATATGAATTGATATAATGAGCGAACTTGGCTTTTTATATTGAGTCATATTCGGGCGAACTTAACTTCCTTTCATCAGAAAACAATCATATTACTTCGCCAAAAGTTACTCCAATAATGAATCAGTTTTTCAATTTGTATCTTCGGCCGAACTTATGTTAAGCCAAAATTTCAACTTTTCAAACTTTTCAAAATTTTCATTTTTAACCCTGAACTTTCACATGTTTTACCAGTTATGAAAATCCACTCAGTTTACCAAGTCCAAGTTAATGACCTTGGTTAACCGATTTGTCTGCCGAGTCCAAGTGAATGACCTGGGTTTGACACGTTATGAACAAACTTATGTTTTTCTCAATTTTAAAGTTTCAATTTAATGAACTTTTTCATCGTTATTCGTGTATTTTGATTTTACAGATTAGCTCCCAACCCATTGTCATCAAGATTCCAACAACTTAGCACTATTCCGAACTCCAAAGATCCACATTCCATCATTGGCTGTTGAAAACAATTTAGAAGTAAAATCTTTTTGAATTTTCGAAAGTTTATGCTAAAACACACTGAAAATCTTTTGGGGTTTAAATCTGAAATCAAATAGGCTATGTACAAACATATTTACAGACATATTTTTTTGTGAATTCGTGTCTAAGGATCATGTCAGTTGATTGAGACGTATCACCAGTACCGTTGACCTGATAATGACTTTAAGTTTTAAACTCGTTTACCTAGATTGTCGATATGTTTGTCCATTTAAACTTCGACACATTTCTCAATTGTTCCAAGATATCTTAGTTCGACTTATTGAACTTGACTTAACTATGGTTCCCATCTCAGAATATACTCCCGCATCAAGATTCCCTAGATTTCATCTTACAGGTGAGTATAGCGTAATTGATATCTGTATCTAGGTTATGCGAAGCCTTGAGAGCTCAGGTTAATACCATCGTATCGACAAAGAGATGAAGGCTCGACTTTAAGGTGTGTTCCACTTAAGGAATCTTTTAATCACTGCGATTAATTAGATCGTTCGATTCTTTCAATTTCGCTTGCAATTTAAGGGTTTTTAGCAAAAGTATTATAGAAGTTCTAGGCTATTGCTTCTGCAAAATTAGAATAACTTGTATAATACCCCAGATATCAATCATCTATAAAGACCTCGTATCTCAGAATCAGGCAATCTCTCATACGAAATTTCGGAGTACTAAGTCCATATATCCGAGAGATGTTAATCCACAAGTTTAAGCAATTGTAAAATTTAGTTTATAGAAAACAATTTACCGAACGTGTAAAGCCTATCGACACATCCACAGTAAGACTTGTTTATCACTTTTTATACTTTACAATTTTTTAGCATACTGTGATAGTCCACTAATGTACTATCATTTCCTTTTTTGACACAAAATTCTTTTTGTCTTTTTCATGTTTTTGTACTTCTAGTTTTTCACATGTTTTGTATTTTCTCGTAACATTTCTCCCCCTAAAATCAAAAACATATTTTTGTATTTTAGTTTTTAAGAAATTTTAATCCTAAAAGGTAACAAACCAATGAGGATCACGAGAACTCGTCCTCCGATCCATATTCAACCTCTGCATCCACACCTGTCAAAAGATTTTTCATACCATTAATTCTCATTAAGTATTAAAACCGTGAAAGAGTAAATGGTTTGGTATAAAAATTAGCTTTTTGTTCATCGGTGTGGATTTTCTCAATTCGTACCAACTTCTTTTCGTAGCAGTCACGAATGAAGTGGTATCGAATCTCGATATGTTTTGTTCGAGAGTGATGAACTGGATTTTTAGTTAAATCGATAGCTGCCTTATTATCAACAAACAGCGAATTGTCAAGAAATTGCAGATCATAGTCTCTCATCTGTTGTTGGATCCACATAATCTATGAACAACAGCTGGAGGCCGAGATATACTCAGCTTCACAGGTAGAGAGAGCGATCGTAGTCTGTTTCTTACACTGCCAGGTTACCAAGGGTGTTCCGAAGAACTGGCAGCCCGCTGAAGTTTATTTTGAATTCAGCTTATCTACACCAAAATCAGAATCAGCGTATCCCATCAGATAGAAGTTATCGTTCTTCGGGTACCACAAGCCGGTGCTTGGACATCCCTTCATGTATCTGAAAATTCCCTTCACGATCTGCATGTGTGAGATTCTTGGGCTGGACTAATAGCTGGCGTAAAGGCAGGTAGGATACATGATATCCGGGCGAGATGCCGTCAGATACATTAAAGATCCTATCATCGACCTGTAAAGAGTATCGTCAACTTTGGTTCCTGTTTCATCGATGCAAATTCCGTGATTGAGAGCAAGAGGAGTAGATAACGGTTTCGTGCTTTCCATTTCAAACATCTGCAAGATGTCATGAACATACTTAGTTTGATGAATGAAAATATCGTGTAGCAATTGATCAACTTGCAACCCGAGGAAGAATTTCATTTCGCCCATAGAAGATATATCGAATGTCTTCTTCATGATTTTCTCAAACTCTTTGCAAAGATCATCGTTTATTGAACCAAAGATCATCGTTTACAATAATCAGATGATTTACAACTTCTCTAGTAAAGAACGTACTATCCACTGTTCCTCTGATAAAGTCGTTGCCAACGATATGTTGAGATAACGTCTCGTACCAAGCCCTCGGGGCCTGATGCAAACCATATTGAGCTTTATCCAGGAGATAAGCTTTCTTCTTGTTCAGCGGATCAACAAAACCCGGTGGTTGGCCAACGTACACTTGCTCACGTAGCTTACCGTATAGAAAAACCGATTTCACATCTAACTGGCACACTTTAAATCCTTTCCAAGCAGTGAATGCAAGGAAAATGCGAATGGACTCTAATCTAGCAACTGGTGCATATACTACTATATAATCAATTCCTTCCTGTTGATGGAATCCCTTGACAACGAGCCAAGCTTTGTTGCGCACTATCACTCCACGATCATCGCGCTTGCACTTGAAGACCCATTTGGTATCTTTTGCTTTTTGATTCTCCGGTAGGTCAACAAGCTTCCATACACCAAGCTTTTTGTATTGTAGCAATTCTTCTTGCATCGCCTGTACCCAGTTTTCATCTCCTAAAGCTCCAGACACATTCTTCGGCTCGATATGCGATATGAAACATGAATAATAGCAATACTCTTGAATCGGAGCTACTCGAGTATAGAAACAACTTAAAGCTTTGTTAATTTGGCTCCCTGTTCTCACGCCAGTTTGCAATTCGCCGATAATGGAATTTGATGGGTGATAAGAATAGGTCCTTGGCATCACCTCACTAGAAACATCAACAGTATTCTCCTGATTAATGATATTCTGATCAACCACAAGTTCAACTGTAGGAGCACTAGAAGACCTTTTATTTTGATTACTTAGGCCAGCAGATTGATTCAAGATGCTTGTTATCTGCTCAGAATCTTCATCAGAAGAAGATTCTCCATCATCGTCAAATGTCGGAGCCTCTTCAGAGTCAGAGTTATGTGCTTCAGAAAGATTGGGTTCCATTGTAGAATTCCCTGGTTCTGTAGCAGGTGTCTCTTGATTTGCATCAATTTCTTGATCACCGCTAGTACTTGGACCAGCACCAGAAGAAGAGGATGACCTAACAGTTGTTTGATTAACCACTATTGGTCTGATTATATGTTATTGGTTTGCTGACTGATGAAGATAATATAACACTGCAATGTCTTCTTCTGAAGGTTCTTCTGGCAAGTCGAATGACTTCCACAAAAACAAGCGTCGCCTGCTCTCTAAATAGGAGTTGTGTACCGAAAGCAGTCAACATGTTGTGCTTCAACCACTCTCCTTAGACTTCGAAGATAGACTCTTTTGAGTGGAGTTGCGGAACCAACAAAGAAACCATCAGTTGATTTAGCACCAAACTTTCCATCTTAATCAATAACAGTGCAAGGTGCGCCAAATGGTTCTAAATATTTCAAATTGGGTTTCCTTCGGTTTAGCATTTCGAAGCAAGTCTTCTTGGTTGGTTTGACTGTTATGACCCGGTTCAACATATAGCATGTTGCAGTGACTGCTTCATTCCAGAAGCTGACAGGAAGCTTTGAATCGGCAAGCATTGTTCTTGCAGTTTCTATCAACGTTCTATTCTTCCTCTCAGCTACTCCATTTTGTTGCGAAGTGTACGGAGCACTAAATTCATGTAAGATGCCTTTGTCGTTACAGAACTCTTTCAGTCGGGCATTTTTAAACTCTGTACCATTATCACTGCAGATTTTCTAATGGGAAGATGGTACAAGTTTCTATCTTCCTAAAGAGAATCCTTAGATTATCAAACCTTTCATCTTTACTCTCCTGGAAGAAAACCCAAGAAAACTGTGAATAATCATCTGTTACGACTAGACAGTACAGATCTCCAGATATACTTCGAACATTCACTGGACTGAAGAGATCCATGTGTTAGGACCGACCTCCTTAGCTTAGGAACCTAGAATTTGTATCTAACATTCAAATAGGCGGAAACTATGTGACGTGTTAATCGAATAACAAGAATTACTCTTTAAATGTTTGTTTGTTGATCAATATTCATAAACGTTCAAGTTCGGATCCGACAGAACTTCGTCGTCAGTGTGCCAAAGTTGTTACAAATGAGATCTCAAGCTGCCTATTTATAGGCTCTGAAGTTCGCTTGGAATAGACAAGTTCGGGCGAACTTGTCTTGAACAAGTTCGGCCGAACTTGTTCTTACATCTTTAATCTGGGCAAACTTGATCCCCTTTATACATAAATACCTCGTTTTCTAACGCGATCTCAACTATTCTAAACAGACTCGATACAAGACTAAGACATAGACATACTGTACTAACAGATTCCCCTTGGATATCATCTTTGTCTTGATCGATCTTCAGAAGCTCTTGATCATTCCAAACTCGTTCTAATATAATGACGTAGGCAACAGACATATGCACTAACAGACTCCCCCTTGGATGTTGACGTAGTCATTTGACTTCAAATAAGTTCCTGAGCCTTTATCGATCTTTAGTCTTGAATAAACTTTAATCTCCTCGATCTACAAATCTTCTTTAACTCTGTTTCTTAAGCTTAAACTTGATAAAACTTTAATCACCATGCTCCCCTAGCTTTGTTCTTTAATCTTCAAACTCCCCTTGCTTTGAGCTTTCTAGTATCTTTATTCAACGTTTTATCCAGCTCCTCCTTAAACTTTACTTCTGTTTCAAAGTTCTTAGACATTCAAATAAACATTTCAGATTCAAACATTCAAATTTTGTAACATCAACATTTCAAATTTTAATCTCCACTTTAACCTTTTCAAAACTTTAGTTATTCAAGTTCAAATTAATGACCTTGAACACAATTTTACATATAAGACCTTGACCATTCACATGTTTACTAATCATGAAATCAACTTAGTTAACCAAGTCCAAGTTAATGACATTGATTAACCAATTTTTCTCTACCAAGTCCAAGTCAATAACCTTGGTTCGACCCGTTGTGAACAAACCAATGTTTTCTTTAATTTTAAAGTTTCAATTTAATGAAATTTTCAACACTTTTGATCATTTTTTGGTTTTTAACAGATGTCATCAAGATTTTCCAATTTAGCACCTTACCGGACTTCGAAGATCCGTTCTCCATCATTGGCTCATAGAAACTAATGAAGAAAGAAAATCTTTTTGAATATTTGAAAGTTTATGCTAAAACACACTGAAAATCCTTTTGGTTTTAATCTGTAAAGTAGATAAACTATGTACAAAACACGTAAATTATGTACAAACATATTTGCAGACATATTTTCGTGAATTAATGTCTAAAGATCATATCAGTTGGTTGAGACATATCACCAGTACCATTGACCTTTTGATGACTTTAAGTTTTAAACTCGTTTACCTAGATTCTCGATATGTTTGTCCATTTAAACTTCGATACATTTCTCAATTGTTCCAAGATATGTTTGGTGTGAATTATGAAACTTAACTTAACTATGGTTCCCATCTCAGAATATACTCCCGTATCAAGATTCCCTAGATTTCATCTTACAGGTGAATATAGCGTAATTGATATCTGTATCTGGGTTTTGCGAAGCCTTGAGAGGTCAAGTTAATACAACGTATCAACTATCTATAAAGACCTCGTATCTCATAATCAGGCAATCTCAAAAACGAAATTCCGGAGTACTAAGTCCATATATCCAAGAGATGTTAATCCACAAGATTAAGCAGTTGTAAAATTTAGTGTATATCTCAGAAACAATTTACTAAACGTGTAAAGTCTATCGACACATCCATAGTAAGACTTGTTTATTACTTTTAAACTTTACAATTCTTTAGCATACTGTGATAGTCCACTGATGTACTACCATTTCCTTCTTGACACAAAATTCTTTTTGTCTTTTTCAATGTTTTTGTACTTTTTGAAATTTTCAAATGTTTTTGAATTTTCAACTTTTTATGTTTTTGATTTTTTCAAATATTTTTCTTACTTCCCCTAAAATCAAAAACATATATTTTTTTATTTTGGATTTAAGAAATTATATTCTAAAAAAATAACAAACCAATTAGGATCACGAGAACTCGTCCTCCGATCCTTTTTTAAAATCTGCATATGCACCTGTATAACAAATAAATCGTTAATCTCATTTACTTGACAAAAAAATGGTTTTGACATAAAAATCAGATTTGTTCAACGGTGTGGATTTTCACAATTTGTTCTTGACAAATTTTTCTTTTCAACTACTCCCCCTCAAAATGACAAAGATTATGACATTTTCAGAACAAGTTAAGTGACATAAAGCTCCATTATCAAGATTCTACTTCAACAAAGTGGATCTTTGGAACCCTTCACAAGAAAAGTAACTACTTGAATAAAGAAACCCAAGCCTTTTTGGTGTTGGATTTAACTTGATAAAGATCATCGTAATCACTTTCAAATCCATCATCGTAATCAAAATTGTCATCAAACATTTTGTCCGATGTCAACTTTGAAAACTATTCGACCTTTTCTCTCTTTGTCGGTTTTGAAAAATTTAACTTTGAAAGATCATTTTTTATTACCGACTCGTTTGATTTGGCATTATCAGTTCTTTTTGAAACAAGCTTTTCATTTTTAGATGATGAAGAAACTTTCTTTTTGGCAACCCAAGATTGTGAATTACTTCTTGCCTTTTTAATGTGGAATCTAGAATCTACGTTTTCTTTTGATTTTGAAGTTTCACCTTTTTCAAATGTTGAATTCTCAAACTTTGTTTCATTTTTAGGTTTTACTTCGAATTCAGATTCTTTGATTCTTTTTAACATTTTGATTGGTTTCACAATCTCTGGTTGTTTTTGTTTTTCATCTTTTGACACTGTCTTTCTTCGTGGATACACAAGCTTTGACTTTAGACACTTGCGAGCAATGTGACCAACTTCATTGCATTTGAAGCAAGTCCGAGTATCATGGTAGTGTCCACTAGTGGGTTTTAATCCACTTGCAGATTTAGCTTTGTCCCGAAGTTCTTTCTCTTTCTTGAATTCATCATTTGATTGCTTACCAATCAAACTTTCTTCTTGAACCGTGTTCATCCCATATACAAACTTCATGTTTTTACCTTTGTATTCGTGAAATGGAGACTTTGGTTCCTTTTCGATTCATTTTCATTTTCCTCCAAACCCAATCCTGCTCTCTTGTTCTCAGGAAAATCACCACCATTCTTTCGGTAATTATTAAAGTTCCTTTTGGGTTTCGAGTAAAACTTCTTTTCATTTATTTCAAGATCATTTGACGAAATTTCTACTAGTTTGAACAATTTATCGATTTGATCTTCTTTCACATTCTGAATTGGAAAGTTATCGTTAAAATATAACCTATCAGATTCCTTAACCTTGTGTACATGATAACGTTTGGATTATCACTTATATCATTTTCTGATGACGTATCGTCATTTTCGGATTGTGATTCCGAATTGTTCGAAGTTGAGATAGCGCTTTCAAAGCTGCTGTTGTCAGAATCATTTCCTAAATCATTTTTTACCACATTTTTCACAACCACTTCACTATCATTATTTGATTTCGTATAGACTACGTCAATGTTCTCAGGCAACTGATCTTTCGTTTCTGATAAAAGCGTTATGTTTTTTGCCTTTTCAATACCGTCCTCTTTCTTGCGGCAGTAACTCGTAATTTGCGTAGTTTGGAACATTTCCGTACTCTTTACGCTTTGTATCTTTTGGTTTATCATCATTTTCCTCCTACTTAAGCGTAGGAAGAATGTGATCAATGACATAACCATTTGTGGTATTACTTTTTAACAATTGCCTTACCATCTCTGTTTCAATCTTAATGTCTTGAAGCTCTCGCCTTGTTTCAGCAATTGTGTCAATATACATGTTAATTGCTTTTTGTTTTTCAATTACTGTTGCACTTAACATTGTTACATTAGCACTTAGCTCAAGATTAGCTTTTTCGACATTGCAATAAGTGATTTTCATTTTTTCATAAGCTTCTTTTATTGTTCTACAATCATAACGGAAATTTTCGTTATGCACAGTCATTTCGCTTAAAATTTTAGACTTCTCAGAACACTACTCACAAGGATTTGCGCACTTTGTGCATGGTTTTCAACCTCCACAACTTTCACAACTTCCTTTACAATCACATTTACCTCAGGATTTACCTTCTCATCCTCTGGTTTCTTTTCCTCAACCTCTTGCTTGGAAAATGTTGTATCAGAATAACCTGCAAAACTAGAAATATTGTAGAAGAAATAGCATTCTGCATCATTGTGTGATGATAGATCTCATATTCTTCTCTTTGTTGCATATACTGTTCTAGAATTGCGTTCTCCAGTGTTGCATTCTCAGCTGACATATCTTGCTTGTCCACAATCTCAGCCATAAGAGCAACTCCAGTCTTCTTGTTAATATACTTGTTCCAATCAAAACCTTCATTTTCATTTGAAGCAATCATAGGTTTTTCTATGGTGTTAGATGATTAATCTTGAACTTTGATTTTTCTCGGAAATGGCTTGTATTGTAATGCTTTCTTGTAGTAATCATTGCCACTTCCAAAAGGACTTTGATTGCCACTTACTTCTTGATTTGGACACTCACGTTTGAAATGCCCTTTTTGTCTACACTTGTATCAAGTAACTTTTGTCTTATCGAATCCCAGTTTGTTGCTAGAATTACCAATGTCTCTTCCGGTTAATGCTACAAATTTGGTTACTCTTCTGATGATCGAAGCCAGACTCCACTTTATGTCCATCAGTTCCGATTCTTCTTCGTCCACCTTGTCAGGATCTAAGTTTGATTTGATTGATGTTTTTGTTTCAAAAATTGAAAATGATTGAATACAGAGACTAAGTGGAGCGGATTAATGGAAAACTTTTACAACAATCTATTGGTCGTTTGTTTTCATCACCATCTTGCTTTCAAGTATTTAAACTATTGCAAGTGATTCACAAACTCCCCCTTAGCCCAATAACGATCATTTGATAGTAAGAAATAAAGAAGATATGTAAAATTGATCTTTTTAAGAAGACAAGTAAAACTGTTACAATGAGCGCCTATTTATACTAACCATCTAACCACTGATCGTCTTACAATGACGTCATGGTTGATAGTGACAGCTAACAAACGTAACTAACTATAAGCACTGTTAGACTAAAGCTATTAGTGCATAGCACTGTTACATTGATTTTAACTAAGACTAAACTAAACATTGCTGGCCAACCTCTGATCTTGTATTCTTCTATCAGCGGTTGGGAGTTTCTTCTGTCAGAGGATTGGTAACAATGTTCTTTATTGAAAGCAGTAGAAACCTATCAGTGGGTAGCAACCTCTGATAGCTGGACCAAAACTTAGATGGTGTTGTTTGACTTTGTATCATCTGTTCCTTTCCAAAGGTTCAATCCCAACAATCTCCCCCTGGAACAGATGATGCGAAAAACACCTTATTCTTCATCTTTATTCCTCATAAAGAACTCTCTTACTTGACCTTTGAATTGTATCTCAAAGTGAAGAGATTCTAAGTCATCAGCATCCTTCTCAAGTTCTAAACTTAGTAGTTCATGGAAGTCTTCTACTATAAGCCCATAAGCAGCTTCCATGGATAGTTTATTGACCTTACCATCAGACTTGATCAGAGTCAATTCGTGGGTGTCTTTGTTGACCTTCCACTTTAGAATTTTTGGCTCTGAAGGCTTTCTTGAAGGAGCTTTTATTGCTGAGGATAGAAAGGGAGCTACTCTTGTCAAATCTTCGGCCAACTTGGCACTTCTATCATCTGTTGGATAGTCCATCATATTCTTGATTCCTTCTTTGATAAAAACTTCCTCAAACTCTTTGTCAACCTTCTCAGACAACTCCTCTTGCCTTTTTCGTTTTACCAAAGCAAGTGTGGATTGGACAATTGTTGAGCTGGGATTTTTAGAGAGCCGGGCTTTGAGAGCAAAGTCTTCTTTGGAATAATCAGGTTTAGTAGGCATTGATGGATCCTTTTTTCCTTCTAGCTTCAAGCATTTTGTATGTATCCAACACTCTTATCTCCCCCCATCTCATCACCTGATTCTTTGACCCATAGTGATTCTGAATTTGCTCTTCCTTCATTCTTCTGAGCTTTAGGGTCTTTTCAGGTACATTCTTCTTGTATTTGTTCCAGTTTGGACATGTGGGTTTGTTGTGAGTGATTGTGCTTCTATTCTTGCATTTTCTTCTTGAAGCTCACTCACAGACCAATCCTTGAACTGTGCTCTTGTAGCAGCATATTTCTTTGTTTCCATGATGTGTGAGATGTAATTTTCTTTCAAGAGTTTATCTTCTGCTTCAGAAATTTTTTTTGATAAATTATTTGAGAATCTTTCAAGGGATTGGGCTTTGCTCAAATTGAAACTGGAGTTGATTCTGCACTTCTCTATCACTTTTGCCTTTAGCAAGTTCTTAGCAATATCCTCTGCCTGTTTTTCTTTGAGCGCCAGATACTGATAAATATTTGCAGGCTTTGGATAACCTTGAAGTGAAGGGAAGTGTCTTTTGTCTGGATCTTCTTCTTCATAGAAGGATATGATTTCTTTCTTGACTGCAGGCAAATAAAAACGAAATTTTATAGCTGCAGGAATCACTACTTTTGATGGAGCACATGTTTTGGTTGAAGTAGCAGAGGTTAGATTTAGCATTGGTGCAGATGCAAGAGGCAAAGGAGCAAGGATCGTTTCTTCATTTATGGCCTTTGTAACTTTTCTCCTCTAAAACTGATCGAAGGTAATGATGGATGACTTGGAATTCTTGGTGGTGTCGGTAGTTGTTGTGTGGAAGTAGGAAAAGTGATAATGACGTAGTTGTGGTAACATTTGCTACAACCTCTGCTGTGTCAACATATGTTGGCAAAATAGTTGGTGTAACATCTGTTGAGGTGGATATGGGTTTTGTGTGAAACGATCTAGTTGATTTTTTATTAGCAGAGGTTTTTGTGGTTGGATTGGTAGCATCTTTAGTTTTGAGAGGTGTGGATTCTGGTTGTCTTGCTTTTGAAGAAGATCTCCTCTTTGTTGAGGTACCAGTCTCTCCCTTTTCTAACTGCTGATCAATCTTTTTCTCAACCAGCACCTTGCCTTCATCAAGCACAGACTTCTTATGGGACTTCTTTGCCCTTGCCAAGATATCTTCAGTTAAGTCCCGTTTCTTTGAACCATCTGGCTTAGGGATATTCACTGTAGGCCTTGCCTTTGAATCATACATCTTCAACTTTTTGTTACCTAAAGGTTTCTCCCCCTTTTTGGCTTCATCTGGAGTTACAAAAATGATAGTTGGAGGAGATGTACCAGTGGTGGTGAGCAAGTGGGCTTTGATTGCCTTGATATCTGCAGCAGTGTCATTATGTCTTGCATCAACCATATTCCTGAGTTCCATCATCTGATGCCTATGTTTTTGTTCTAGGAAGTGTTTTCTTGTTTAAAGATTGGAGATATTACATATTTTAGCTCAGCAGTGGTTGGAACAGGGGTTTGGCTATGTATAGAAATTAGCTGTTTCAAAAAATCTTTTATTTCATCAACAGTGCTTTCAACCTTGGTAACCCTTCCGTCAATTCCTTATATTTTAGCTCATCACCTAACTTAATAGGATCATCTGAACTCCTACCAGATGTAGTAGTTGTATCTAAGATATCATGAACAAGTGGTTTACCACTTGTTTCAATCTTAGATGCCCCTTTGTCTTGGTTCTGGGGACTTCCCACTGAAGCAGAGGTTACCTTAGTAGACTCAGCAGTGGTTGCCTTCAACAAGGTCTTAGCTATGTAACCATTGTCCAATTGAGAACTTGGGAGTTCAAGGGGCTTCCATTGTTGAACTATCACCAAGGGTTACATGTAACCTGAGGGATGGAGCCTCTTCATTTGCTGATGGGCTAGCATATAGAAATAAGTCAGACCCAGCCTCTGGTTGAAGTATATTCTCATTAATGGGTTGGTGAGAAGTGCTGGATAATGTCTGCTCAATTTCTATTGCATTTAGCAAGGGTAACATGGTGGGTGGTAAAGATGGAATTGGTGAGGGTGGTTGTGTAGAAAGTGACATTGCCCTGGGAGAGGGGCTGTGGAAGATAGAACCAAGTGATCCTAGAGCTTCATAATTAGGTGTCCCTGTGCCTACAACCTGATCCTTTTGTGAGGATGCGGGAGGAGTTTCAAAGCCGGTTTGAGATCTTTCTACCATCTGTTGTGAAGAAGTAGCAGCAGTGGATGGTGACTTTGGTGGTGTCACTGGGTTTGCCTCTGGGATCTCATCTTCCAGAGGACCCTTTTTGGGTTTGGTGGGTTTTCGGGATGCTCTGGATGGTTTCTTTTTAGAGATTTTAGGTGTGGGTTTCAGAGCAGCGGTTGTGTTGCCCTGATCACCTAGAGCAGTGTGCTCAGCAGCCGGAGTTTGAGCTTGAACATTTTGTTCTTGTAAAATAGGCTCAGCCTCCTCTGCTTCTATTTTGGAAACTTTATCTTGATTTGTAATTCGTGTGAACGTTTCATGGTTTAGGCTGCCAGCGTTTGTAACTGCGCCTTGTTTACTTGCGTTTGATTTGATCTGGTCTTGCAAGTAAACACTCATGAAACGTGGATGTATCAAGAAAGCTTTTTGTTTTGAGATATTTTTAAAATTTGTTACAAGATCATTGAACAGGACCTGGGAGAAGTTAAAATCAGAACCAGTTAAAATTGCAAATCCAAGATACTGCATGTTCAATGGAATTTCGTTGAAAGCATTTGTTTTTGCAGAGACAGAAGTAAGTAGTGTGGAAAAAGAATTTCATCTCTGTAGTAAAATTAGGTTTAAATATGGTCATACCTTTCAACTCTCTTGTGTATCCTCTTTCAACGAACTCATGTTGCATCTCCCTCAAAGGAAATGATACCGGATATTGCATATCATTTAACATGAAGACCTGGGAGATAGATTGTGGGCTTATCTGTAATTGTGTGCCCCCTACTTTGGAAGTAATGGAATAGGGCATATCATCAGCGGATGAGTGAAGTTTAGCATTTGCCCAAAATTCTTTTAAAGAATCGATATAAAAAGGGTTTTGACTTCCAACATGTATTTGAATTTTGATTCTTTGAGAATCCGGATCATTGGATAATAATGAATGTTTGCGTTGGTTTCTTCAAGAATAACATTGTAATTGTGTGGTGTTTTGATGATGAGGATAAATGGGGTTTTTTCTTGTGTCGATTTCTTCTTCGATTTTGTTTTTGGAGCCATGATTGTTGGATGTTTTGTGAAAGATGGGCTTTGAAAGATTTGAAATGCACAAGAAAGATTAAACCTCTGTTTGGGGATAAAACAGGGTTTTATAGGGTTTTTCAAAAAGTCCACTTGACGTGGTGTCTGATGCAACATCTGTCGAGTAACATCTGTCCACGTGTAACCTTGTTTGAGGATGGAAAATAGTTGTTTTGGCTAACCACTGTCAGAGTAAAAACTATCAGTGGTTGTGACCAATTTTAAACACCATCAGAGGTTTGCATCAGTGGATAGATTTTTCTAACCAACAATGTTTTTGTGCTATCAGAGCTTTGAACAGACTTTAAAGATTTTATTGAAAAATTCAATTTTAACTATTTTTAAGGATGAATTTCTGATTTTGTAAAAACATTTTATTGCTATTTACACATGGATCACAAGAAAAGTTTTTTTTAATCCATGTTTAGCATTCCAAGCCTAGATATCAAGTTGTCAAATGTGGAAGCATCAAGTGCTTTTGTCAACACATCTGCTAGTTGATCCTTGGTATGGACATGTTGTAAAGAAATCAGACCTTTTTCATAGCAATCCCTCACAAAATGATGTCTGATGTCAATGTGCTTGGTGGTGGAATGTGAGACTGGATTTTTGATGATGTTTTCTGCTGCTTGACTATCAATTTTGAGAGGAGTCTTCAAGGCAGTCACACCAAAATCCAAGAGTTGGTTTTGAAGCCACAAAATTTGAGCCGTGCAACTTGCAGCAGCTATATACTCTACTTGAGCAGTGGATGTGGATACTGCAACTTGCCTTTTACTTTGCCAAGACACTAAGCAATCCCCTAGGAATTGGGCTCCTCCAGATGTGGACTTCCTTGTTGTTTTACATCCAGCAAAATCACTATCAGAATATCCTGCAAGCTCAATGTTACCATTAGCTGGATACCAGATACCAAGTGTGGGAGCACCTTTTATGTATCTGAATATCCTTTTTACAGAAATAAGATCTGATTTTCTTGGCATTGACTATGATCTGGCACAGACACATGTGGCAAACATAATATCTGGCCGTGATGAAGTTAGGTACAATAAAGATCCAATCATGCTTCTATACAAAGTTTGATCAACAAGGTCATCTTTTCCATCTATAGTGACTAGCTTGGATGTTCCCATGGGTATGCTACAAGGTTTACAGTCATTCATATCAAATTTCTTAAGTAGTTCTTTCACATACTTATTTTGATGAATGAAAGTGCCTTTTTGCATTTGTTTGACTTGTAAACCAAGAAAACATTGCAACTCACCCATTACACTCATCTCAAACTCTGCTGCCATGACTTTTCTGAACTCTTCACACATGGCAGTGCATGTGGATCCAAAAATGATGTCATCCACATAAATCTGGACAAGCATCAAATCTTTTTTCCTTTCCATTTTAAAAATAGGGTTTTGTCAATCCTACCTTTGGTAAAACCAATGGATAAGAGAAAAGTGGATAGAGTTTCATACCAAGCTCTTGGTGCTTGTTTTAGACCATACAATGCTTTATTTAACCTGTAAACATGATCAGGATGGAAGTGATCCTCAAAGCCAGGAGGTTGAAAAACATATACTTCTTCCTTGATCTTTCCATACAGGAATGCACTTTTGATGTCCATTTGATACACCTTGATGTTGTGGTTGGCAGCAAAAGCTAAGAACAGGCGAATGGCTTCCAGCCTTGCGACTGGAGCAAAAGTTTCATCATAGTCAATCCCTTCTTCCTGTCTGTAGCCTTGAACCACGAGCATTGATTTGTTTTTGACAACAATACCCCTTTCATCAGTTTTGTTCTTAAAGACCCACTTTGTGCCGATGGGACTCACATCTTTTGGCAGTGGTACATGTTCCCAAACTTGTTGTCTCTTGAATTGTAGGAGCTCTTCTTGCATGGCTTCTACCCAGCTGTTGTCTTTCAGTGCCTCTTGATACTTGACAGGCTGTGTGAGTGATAGAAATCCAGCAAAAAAACAAATGTTTTGGGCTTGGCTTCTTGTTAGCACACCCTTATTGATGTTGCCAATAACTTGATCCAATGGATGGCTTTTGAGGAATATCAAATCACTTTGATATGGGACAATGACATTTTGAGGTCAAGCTTGCAAATATGTATCATTTGAGCTATCCGCTGTCGGTGAATTTGATGGTCCAGCCTCCTATTGGAATGGTGGTGGAGGGATTGGTGGTATGGGAGTGAGAGTGTTTTGATTTTCGCCCATTTGTAGTGGACTTTCATCAAAAGATGTTTGAATTTGAGAGCTAGCAGAGGTTTGAGTATTAACCACTGTTGACCTGGCATAGTTTTCACCATTGTTACTAACATCTCCTCCTTTGCCTGTAGGATTGATTTTGAAACTTGGAAGAATACAATCATATCCTTGCTCTTCAACAGATGATTGTGGAGTACCTGCAGGTTTAGTCTTGACAGACACATCTTCAAATGTAATTTAGATAAATCAAACAATTCAGCACGTCCATTTGCTGGGATTTTCAAAGATGAGAGTTCATTATTTAGAGTTTCCTCAACACACTTGGTCCTAGAGTTAAAAACTCTGTAGGCTTTGGTAGTGGTTGAGTATCCCAGAAAATAGCCACAATCAACTTTGGCTGCAAACTTGGATATTGAATCCTTGATGTTTAAAATGAAGCACGGGCAGCCAAAGACTTTGAAATAGGAGATAAGAGGTTTGATTTTGTAGAGCAGTTCATAGGCAGTCTTATGATGCCTAGGGTTTATCAAAACTCTGTTTTGGACATAACAAGCAGTGTTTACAGCCTTTGCCCAAAAGGACAAGGGTAAACTTGAGTCTGCAAGCATAGTCCTTGCTGATTCAATTAAAGTTCTGTTTTTCCTTTCAACAACCGCATTTTGTTCTGGAGTTCTAGGGATGCTATATTGCCTAACAATCCCTTTTGACTCACAAAAGGCATCCAACTCCTTGTTCCTAAACTCTTTTCCATTATCACTCCTAAAGATTTTTACAGGAAGGTCAAATTGCTTTTCAACTTGTTTAACAAAGTTTTAAAAAATGTTTGCTGTTTCATCCTTAGAGTGTAAAAAGAAAGTCCATGTGAACCTGGAAAAATCATCAACTACCACCAGACAATATATTTTGTGTTTTAAGCTCATGATTTTTACAAGTCCAAACAAGTCCATATGAAGCAACTGTAAGCACTGACTTGTTTTGGACTCTTCAATTGACTTGTAAGAGCTTTTATGTTGTTTACCTTTTAAGTAGGGGACACAATGCTCTTCACAAGTGAATTGTTTATGGGGCAAACCTCTAACCAGATTTTGTTTTGAGAGAGTGGAGATAGTTTTTAGATTTGTGTGTCCTAGTCTTTTATTCCATAGCTCTGTCTCTTTGCTAGAGGCAACTGAGAACAGGCATGCATTTGACATAGGATTATCTTTTAACATATCAACCACATACACATTTCCTACTCTATGAGCAGTCAGCTGTGCTTTGCTCTCTACAATGATTTGATCAATCTTTTTGACAACCTCTGGCCATTTTCGAACTTGAGTTTTCCTGCTGAAACACATCCTGATCCTAACACCTTTCCTTTTGAATTACTCCCAAAGGATATATCACCCCCTCCATGAGCTTTAAAATCTCTGAGCAGGGCTTTACATCCTGTCATGTGCTTGGAGCCTCCACTATCTACATACCAAAGACTGTCAAGGCAAGTAGAAGCTCCCTTCGAAGCAGCCATAAGAGCACAATCACATTCTTCTTCACACACCTCTATATCCCGTGGGTCAGATAGATTATCTTTTTCAGCCTTAACAGCATTCATTTCAACCACAGGTGTGACTTCTGGTGTAACCACTTCTTCACAACATTCAACCACATCAGATTTTGACTCTTGTTCCACAGACTCATCACCATCAACTATGGTCTCAGAACCCATAAAACATAAGTTTTCATTTTCAAAATCATTTTTGGCTATGAGAGCTAAGTTTTCATCAGTTTAATCCTCAGGCAAACTACTCCAGTCAACAAAACCTTGGGTAAAGAAGCTTTGTTGTGTAACCTCTACTGGTGTAGCAGTGGTTTGAGTGACATGTGGAGCTTGTTGCACATGCACTTGAGGTGGTGCTTGAACATATTGAATCTGTGGAGCAGGGTTTGGACATAATGAATAGCGACAATTGTTACAGGACTTGCAAAATGGGCAGTGTTTTGCATTTGATGTGCAGGGATACACTGGGAATATTGGACAGTGCTTTGAGGATTTGTGCCAGGATGAGTTACAATTGGTCCTGCAGATTGAGTTCTACATTCCCTGGCAAAATGTCCCATCCTATTTCACTTGTAACATTTTATCTTTGATTTATCTAACCTAACTTTTAACCCCCCAAGCAATACTGGAAACCTCCTACCAGTTCTTTTGTAAAACTTACTAGCCCTAACACTCAAGAGTGCCAACTAGTTTAGGATGTCCATTTCATCCAAATATGTGGGTTCAAAGTGTTGTAAGTCATTCATCTCAAAACTCAGGTTGTCAGAGGTTTGGCTTTCATAATTTGCAGCAAAAGCAAAATTGGGTGTACTAGGATCAGAGTTGAAATTGTTTCCCGAAGTTATGTCAATGTAATGATCAAAACTCTGATCCTTTCCACTAGCAGATTCCTCTTCATGACTATAGAGAGCAGTGTTTCCTAGTGTATAGTCATCAGTCACTTCCTAGACTCTTGAAGCTTCTTTTTCTGGTTCAACTCTCTCTCATAAGTGAGAAGTCGACCATGAAACTATGTGAGGGTCATTTCTTTATAACCAACAGATGTTCAAGTGACATAAGCTATTGTCTCCCATTTTTCTGGTAGTGATCTTAAGAAACGACTATTGATAGTCGAATTAGGAATGCTCACATCCACCAGTTTTAATTCGCTTATGAGACAGCTGAATCTCTCGAACTATTGGGTTAGTGACTCACCTTTTACATTATTAATGTTTCATACTGCTGATTCAAGACTTCCCTATTATTCTCGATCACCTCTTCCGTACCACCGAATTGCTCTTTAAGAGCATCCCATAACTCTTTAGCACTATTACAATGAAGTAATCCCGCACAAATCTCATTGGGCAAAGCTGAAGCAACTATGCTGAAAGCCTTAGCATCCAATTCTATTTTGAGGAAATCCTGTTCTTGAGTGTGGAGATCCTTTGTGCTTGGAACCATAGGAACATGAGGTCCAAACACAACGGATCTCCAACATCTGGTGTTCTGTTGAGCGAGAATATAACCCATTCTACGTTGCCAGATAAAATACTCATTTTGTTTCAACATAGGTGGTTTAAACATGGATCCAATATTTGAATCTTGTGTGTTTTGTGCCATTTCTCTTGTTTACAACAGATTTGTGTTTTAAAAACTTTTGTAGTAATAAAACTATGTATTCAAGCAAAACTTATCAAACGAAATTAGCAACAAAGAGCTGATCTGTTCAAATCAATTTGACGTTTAAATCAAAATCGATTGACCAAGCTCTGATACCAATTATCAGGATCTAAGTTTGAAATGATTGTTGTTTTTGTTTCAAAAACTGAAAATGATTGAAAACAGAGACTAAGTGCAGCGGATTAATGAAAAACTTTTACAACAATCAATTGGTCATTTGTTTTCATCACCATCTTACTTTCAAGTATTTAAACTATTGCAAGTGATTCACAAACTCCCCCTTAGCACAATAATGATCGTTTGATAGTAACAAATGAAGAAGATATGCAAAACTGAATTTTTTAAGAAGACAAGTAAAACTGTTACAATGAGCGCCTATTTATACTAACTATCTAACCACTGATCGTCTTACAATGACGTCATGGTTGACAGTGACAGCTAACAAACGTAACTAACTATAAGCACTGCTAGACTAAAGCTATCAGCGCATAGCACTGTTACATTGATTTTAACTAAGACTAAACTAAACACTGTTGGCCAACCTCTGATCTTGTATTCTTCTATCAGCGGTTGGGAGTTTCTTCTGTTAAAGGATTGGTAGCAATCTTCTTTATTGAAAGCAGTAGAAACCTATCAGTGGGTAGCAACCTCTGATAGCTGGACCAAAACTCGGATGGTGTTGTTTGACTTTTTATCATTTGTTCCTTTCCAAAGGTTCAATCCCAACACACCTGATCGTAATCCTCAGTAGTCATTTCAGGATTTCCAATCTTCCCAGCAACTAAACATTCGTAAGATTCTAGAACGGTAGCAAGAAGTGCTATGTGCTGTTTAGCCACTTGTTTAGGAAAAACATTCTTCAGATTAACAGCGATATTGCATTGAAAAACATTCGGATCAGAACTAGATTTGTTTGTCAGATATGACTGATTGTTCTGATTTTGAAACGAAGAATTTGAACTATTACTAGAATATCCTGTGTTTGGAGAACTCTGATTCTTTGACGAATAATTTGTGGAATTCATATTAGCACTAAAAGCTGTTTGAATTTTCGGACTCTGAATAGGAGTATCTTGAACACCTCCTTTGTAATACACACCGACATCTTGAACAACGTTTGCATTCTTTGATTTTGCAATCTTTAACAGCTCCATTTCATGACCTTCTAGTTTGTCGATGAAAGATGACAACTTTAAATGCATCCAAGCCAGACTGTTCTTTAAAACCATTAGGTAAGTTGACCACTCTCCCTCAGTAAGTGCATTAGCCAACTTTTCTATCTGTTCTTCGGTAGTCCTCTTGATGTCATGCCTTCGCATCTGGACCATTAGATGACAATATCTGTCAATCATTTGCTTCATAGTCTCACCTTTGAGCATTGTAAAAATCTCAAATTCTTTCTTGATTAACGCCTTTTTGCTCTTTATCATCTCATCGCTTCCCTTGAATTTGTCACAAAGAGCTTGCCACAAATCTTGTGATGTTTCACATTCAGGTAGTAATATCAAAATATCTTCCATCACAGACTGTTGTATCAGGCTAATCATTTTCTTTTCAGCCACATATGCATCTTTGTCAGCAGGTGTAAACTTAACCAAAGGTAGATCTTGTTCCGTTCATCTTTTGGCCATTTGTATCTATTTTCTACCGCAACCCAGCTATGGAACTGATTGGCTTGTACCCATTTTAAAAACTTTTCTTTCCACCGCTCAAACTCGTCCAAACTCATTAGC
The DNA here is from genome assembly GCA_947069175.1 of Scalesia atractyloides. Taxonomy (NCBI): domain Eukaryota; kingdom Viridiplantae; phylum Streptophyta; class Magnoliopsida; order Asterales; family Asteraceae; genus Scalesia; species Scalesia atractyloides. The sequence goes on along the minus strand of CAMTDV010000004.1, from coordinate 33,661,355 downwards.
TTCGGCAGTTTAGTAGTAGTACCCATCTCGTTGTCGAGATTCATCTGATTAACCGTAATAGTATTTGACATTGAAGCTTGAGCTACTCCCGCAGCAAACGCGTTATGGAGATCTTCCATTTTGAAAATCAGGCAATTTATCTGAAAAACACGTGTTCACAAACTTCAAAAAATAACCAGTACACTGACAAGTTCGGGCGAGCTTGCAGTTTTGAGAAAATCAGTTTTTGATTTTACACAAGTTCGGGCGAACTTGTACTTTTGAAAAATCAGATTTTGTTTTTACACAAGTTCTGGCGAACTTGTGTTGAGAAAATTGAAAATTTCACCCTGATGCAAGTTCGGGCGAACTTATGTAGACTTTCAAGAAAGTTATCAAGTTCGGGCGAACTTGTAATTGAATTTCAACAAACTTTACTCAAGTTCGGGCGAACTTGATAAAAATTTGTTTAAAAAACGAGCAAGTTCGAGCGGACTTGTAAAAAACTCTTGAAATATCAATCAAGTTCGGGCGAACTTGATTAAAATCAATGAATTTTAATCAAGTCCGGGCAAACTTGATGTTATGTTCAACCAAATCAAGTTTTTGAAACATGGTTTTTTTCAACTTTTTGATATCAATTTGTTTGAATTTGATGTTCAAACTCTCAGGGGTTTACCATAAGTGTATTTTATATGACATGTTCAAGTTTTAGCCATTTTTGTCCGTGAATTCTTCAAATATGTGAAAAATATAAGAAAAATGATAGAATGAGGTATCATTAGAATGATTATTGTGATTAAATCAGCAAATCTAGGTATCCAGCTCTGATACCACTTGTTAGAACCGACCTCCTTAGCTTAGGAACCTAGAATTTGTATCTAACATTCAAATAGGCGAAAACTATGTGACGTGTTAATCGAATAACAAGAATTACTCTTTAAATGTTTGTTTATTGATTAAAATTCATAAATTTTAAGTTTCGGATCCGACAGAGCTTAGCCGTCAGTGTGCCAAAGTTGTTACAAATGAGATCTCAAGCTACCTATTTATAGGCTCTCAAGTTAGCTTGGAATAGACAAGTTTGGGCGAACTTGTCTTGAACAAGTTCGGCCGAACTTGTTCTTACATCCTTAATCCGGGCGAACTTGATCCCCTTTATACATAAATACCTCATTTTCTAACGTGATCTCACCTATTCTAAACAGACTCGATACAAGACTAAGACATAGACATACTGTACTAACAGATTCCCCCTTGGATATCATCTTTGTCTTGATCGATCATTAGAAGCTCTTGATCATTCCAGACTCGTTCTAATATAATGACGTAGGCAACAAACATATTGTGCAGTCTTTCAAGCGGCAGCTTTATGGAGTTTAGAATCTTTCTAGGATGTGACTTCTTGATCTTCTTCCCTTTCTTACATTCCAAACAACTGTCTATCATATAAAAGCTTCTTACAGTTACTCCTTCAACTAGATCATTGTGGACCAGATGATTAATCTTTCTCAGGTGAATATGACCCATCTTTCTGTGCCACAGAATTGACTCCTTCTATGTGGCCTTTGTAACAAAACACTGAGCCGACTTTGAAGTAGTAGTTGCATTGCTCATATCTAATACGTACAAACGCGAGGAGCACGCATAAGAATCCATTCCTCTGGGATCTTGAAACACGGTTTGATTATCATGCACTCCTTATCATTGAAATGTGTGGTGAACTATTTGTCACAAATCTAAGAGATACTGAAAAGATTGTTCTCTAGTTCGGCGATATAATTGACCTTGTCAAATGACACCATATCATTTGATAACTTTCCTTCAGTGATGATTCTCCCTCCTTGATTTCCTGCAAATTCTACGTACCCTCCATTAATAGATATGATATCAAAGAGCAAGGCACGCATCCTTGTCATGTGGCGAGAAGATCTGCTATCCATAATCCACTTCGATAAGATGGATCTTTGGAGCCTCTGCACATGCAAAGCAAACTACTTAAAAAGGGAAACGCAAGCCTTACCGGTCTTTGGTGGGATAGGAATATCGTAAGTCAGAATTTCAAATCAGCATTTGAACTTTCTAATCAGTCATTGTGTTAATGACATTATCATTCTTGACTGATTCAGATTTTACACTTTCAGATGATGTTGTTTTCTTCTTTGCAACCCGAGATTGTGATTTAATTCTTGCATTCTTAACATAGAATTTTGAAACTTTGTTTTCGTTCGTTTTGGAAGTTTCACCTTTTCAAAAGTTGAATTTTTAATCTTTGATTCAGTTTTAGGTTTCACTTTGTTTTTAGATTCATTGTTTCGTTTTAAGATTGTGATTGGTTTTATAATCTCTGGGCGCTTAAGTTTCTCATCTTCTGAAACTGTCTTTCTTCGGTGATACACGGGCATTGATTTCGTACACTTGTGCGTAATGTGACCAACTTCATTGCATTTGAAGCAAGTCCAAGTATCATGAGAATATCCACTAGTGGGTTTTTCTCCACTTGCGGATTTAACCATATCCCGAAGTTCTTTTTCTTTCTTAAATTCATCATTTGATTGCTTCCCAATCAAACTTTCTTCCTGAACCGTGTTAGTCCCAAACACGAAATTCATGTTTTTATTCTTATATTCGTGAAATGGTGGCTTCTGTTTCCTTTTTGGTTCATCTTCTACCTCCAAACCCAAACCCGCCTCTTGTTCTCAGGAAAGTCACCACCATTCCTTCGGTAGTTGTTATAAACTTTCTTGGGTTTTGAGTAAAACTTTTTCTCATTTCTCTCAAGATCGTCTGATGATACTTCCACAAGTTTGAACAATTTATCGATTTGATCTTCTTTCACGTTTCGAATCGGAAAACTATCTTCGAAATATAGTCTATCAAAGTCCTTAACTTTGTACATCACTACGTTAGGATCATCACTTAGGCTATCTTCCGATGATGTATCGTCATTTTCGGATTGTGATTCAGAACTATTAAAGCTTGGGTTGGCGCTTTCAAAGCTGCCATCATTAGAATCATCTCCCAAAACTTTTTCAATCACATTTTTCACAACCGCTTCATTGTCATCGTTTAATTTGTATAGACTACATCAATGTTCTCAGGCAAGTTTTCACTTGTTTCTGATAAAAGTGTTACGTTAGTTGCCTTTTCAATACCAGCCACTTTCCTATGGCAGTAACTTGCAAGTAGTGGAGGTGGAACATTGTGGTACTCTTTACGCTTCATACCCTTTGGTTTCTCAACATTTCCCTCCAACTTAATCGTAGGAAGAATGTGATCGATGGCAAAAGAGTTTGTTGTGTAACTGAGCAAAAGTTGTCTTACTCTCTCAGTTTCAATTTTCATGTCTTGAACCTCTTGTCTAGTTTCAACAATGGTGTTTATGTACATGTTAATAACTTCTTGTTTCTCAATTACCGGTGCTTTTAACATTCTTATTGACGCAGCTTGTTCTAGATTAGCGTTTTCGACATTACAATATGTGCCTTTCATTTTATCATACGCTTCTTTCATTGTGCAATAATCATATAAAAAATTTTCATTATGCACATTAAGATCGCTTATGATTTGATCCTTTTCAGCACACTTTTCACAAGGATTTGTGCACTTTGTGCAAGGTTTTTCAACCTCCACAACTCTCACAACTTCCTTCTCAATAACTTTTACCTCTTGACCCACATGTTTAAGATTTGCCATCATTGCTTTATCGGCAATTTGTGTGAGATTTTCTGCATTCATTTCCTTTGTTACGTCAATGACCTCATCGACCTCCGGTTTCTTTTCTTCAGTCACTTGCTCATGCAATGTATTCTCGAAGCATCCTGCAAAACTAGCATTAAAGTTAGGAGAGATAATGTTCTTCATCTGAGTATGGTGATAGATCATTTCCTCTTCCTCTGTTCTTTGCAGATATTCTTCTAGAATCGCATTCTCCAGAGCTGCATCATCAATTGTTGATTCCGACTCATCCACAATCTCAGCCATCAAAGCAACACTAGTTTCTTGCCAATATACTTATTGCAATCAAAACCTTCGTCTTCATGAGAAACAACTAGAGCTTGTTCAGTTGGCTTTGAGGAATTTTCTTGAACTTCAACTTGAGTTTTCTTTGGATATGGCTTGTATTGCAATGCTTTCTTGTAATAGTCATTGTTGTTGCCAAAAGGGCTTTGATTGTCGCTTGCTTCTTGGTTGGTGCATTCGCGTTTGAAATGCCCTTTTTGTCTGCATTTGAAGCGCGTTACTTTCGACTTGTCAAATCCAAGCTTATTGCTCGAATTTCCAATGTCTCTTCCCGTAAGCGCTACAAACTTTCTAACTCTTTTGATGATTGAAGCTAGGCTCCACTTGATATCCATTAGCTCTAATTCCTCTTCATCAACTTGATCGTAGTCCTCAGCAGTCATTCTGGATTACCGATCTTCCCCGCAACTAAACTTTCAGAAGATTCCAGAACGGTTGCAAGAAGCGCTATATGTTGTTTAGCTACTTGCTCAGGGAAAAAATTCTTCAGATTAACTACTATGTTGCACTGGAAAACATTTGGATCAGAATTCAAATGATTTATCTTATTTGACTGACTGGATTGATTGTTCTGATTCTGAAGAGGAGAATTTGAACCAGTGCTTGAATATCCTGTGTTCGGAGGACTCTGATCAAAACTTTGATATGATTGAGTGTTCGATTGATTCTGAGGCGAATGACTCGAGGAATTCATATTCGCACTAAATGCAGTCTGAGTCTTCGGGCTCTGAATATCTTGAACACCTACTCTATAATACACCCCAACATCTTTCACGACATTCGCATTCTTTAATTTGGCCATCTATCAACTCCATTTCATGTCCTTCTAATTTGTCGATGAACAATGATAACTTGAAATGTTGCCAACCTGGACTATTCTTCAAAATCGTTAAGTAAGTCGACCACTCTCCCTCAAGAAGTGCGTCTGCTAGTTTATCAATCTGTTCTTTGTTAGTTTTCAGAATGTTGTATCTTCACATTGAACCATCAGATGACAATATCGATCAATCATTTGTTTCATGGTCTCGCCTTTGATCATTGTGAAGATGTCAAACTCTTTCTTGATTAAGGATTTCATGCACTTCATCATCTCGTCACTACCCAGGTATTTTGCACAAAGAGCATCCCATAGAATTTGTGAGGTTCCACATTTGGGTAATAAGATCAGAATATCTTCCTTCACAGATTGTTGAATCAAACTGATCATTTTCTTTTCAGCTACGTACGCATCTTTATGTTCTAGTGTGAACTTAACCATAGCGAGATCTTGACCACATTCGTCTTTTGGCTATTTGTATCCGGTTTCCACAGCAACCCAGCTATGAAACTGGTTCGCTTGAACCCAGTTAACAAACTTCTCCTTCCAACCCTCAAACTCATCCTTGCTCATTAGCTTCGGCGGTTTTGTAGTAGTTCCCATCTCGTTATCCAGATTCATCTGGTTTACCGTGTTTGCATTAGATGTTGAAGCTCTGTGGAAGCAAAAGCGTTATGAAATATCCATCTTGACAATCTGGCGATTAAACTGAAAACACGATAAAAAATACTCGAAGATTGATTAGTAAACTGACAAGTTCGGTCGAACTTGTGAGAAAAACAGATTTTAATTTCAATTTCAACAAGTTCGGTCGAACTTGAATGAAATTTACAAAACTTTTCTGATTTGCTCAGGTTCGGGCGAACTTGGGTAAAGATTTTTAAAAACATTTCAAGCTTTTCTTCAAGTTCGGGCGAACTTAGTGAGAATTTCAACAAAAAAACAAGTTCGGTCGAACTTAGTCAAATTTCACTGAAATTTCAATCAAGTTCGGGCGAAGATGATGAAAATCAACAAATTTGATGATTTTAATCAAGTTCGAGCAAACTTGTGGGTAAATTCGAGCGAAATTGGTTTTCAAAACTTGTTTTTTTGACAATTTCGACATTAATTCGTTTGAATTTGATTCTCAAACTTTCATGGGTTTGTAATTATGTGATTATCTATGACATGTTCAATGTTTAGCCATTTTTATCCATGAATTCTTCAATTATGTGAAAAAGTTAAGAAAAAGGTAGAAATTAGTAGAAATAGAATTATTCTTGTGTTGATTTCAGCAAATTTAGGTATCCAGGCTCTAATACCATTTGATAGGACCGTCCTCCTAAGCTCGGGAACCTAAATTTGTATCTCTTGTCCATATATGCGGAATTTATATGATGTAGGACTGATCGTCTATACTTAGGAACCTAAATTTGATATCTATTGTCCATAATAGCAGAAATATTATGACAAGTTTACCAATAGACAAGAATTAATCAGTTAAACGTCAATTTTATTGATTAAACGTCAAGAATCCAGATTGACAGAGCTTTGCCTCTAAAATGTCAAAGTTACAAATGAGAGAGGTTAGGTATTTATAGATGAACAAGTTCGCATGTGGGAGACATAAGTTCGCCCGAACTTGCCTTAGCAAGTTCAGCCGAACTTGTCAATACATGACACTATGGGCGAACTTGTCTCTATATTACATAAATACATCATTCAGCTAGCCTATTCAGCTCTATTCTATACAGACTCGATATAAGACTAAGACATAGATATTATGCACCAACAGACTACCCCTTGGATACCGTCTTCGTCTTGTATCAGTCTTCAAAACTTTGTCTTCATAATAAACATTAACGTACACGACCAAAGAAGTTCTTGTACGGCTTCTCCTCTTTTAGAAATTGAACTCTCTCTAGATCCCTCCACTTTGTCTGCCACACCTTCCCTGAATTTACTTCTCTTGCATAGCAAATATTCACAACTTTCTGATACTGCATAGCTTTTACCTTCTCACGTTCTTCAAACACAATCTTACTATAGAACAAGGTTTTGATATCTTCTCTCGAACAGTTAACAAGCCACATTGATCCAGAATCCTGATCGTTCTCCATAATCCTCTCACGCCCTGAAATCCCAAAATTTCAACTCTTTCCTTCAAAATATCCAAGAGTTCTTCGAATCGTAACACTATAACAGCTTCACATGTGGTTGGATCTATCTGCCACCACTTGAACACTGGATAGAAGTTCTGCTCAATCGGCATCAACGACATGTTTCTCATGGCTCTACGTCGCTTCATTATCAACATTATGTCTTTCTCCCCTGTCTTCTTGTTTGTTTTGATTCGGCGACCTAGAATAAATGGCTTCCAATAGTTAAATCCTCTTACGCTTCATACTTGATCATCTTCCATAACAACTGATCAATGTACTTCATGTGATATGTAACATTCACAGTCTGAACCAGCTCCTCAACATCCTAATACGGTAAAGTCTTGAAATCAGCAAGATATTTTAAGTATTGCACTCCAAATTCCCTTTTGATTGCATATACGTTCAGCTCCTTAAACCAACCCCAACTCTCAGAATATCCCCCAATGACACATCTTTATCTTTGGTAAAGAATGCTAGAGGACGTCGAAACTTACGTTCGCGTGGCATTTATTTAAACCAAGACTTCTTTGCTTGAGCAATTTCTTCTTTCGTCATCGGCTTTGGTACGTTACTTTCTCGAACTGATTCCTCTATTCTTTCTTTCAACATGTCTTCGTCAAGTTGCTTGTACATCTCCTCATATGTACGAAAACTATCTGTATTAGGACCGACGTACTTCGCAGTTTGATCTGTTTCATCATCAGAAGACCAATCTTCAACAATCACTCTATTGTATTCATCAGCTTCAATCTTCTAACATACTGATAATCATTCTGCTCAAAAGTGTTAACATTCAACACGTCCTCTTCAAAATCAAACTCTAGATTTTCAACATCAACTTCGATTAACTTGGCCAGATCTTCCTTCGTATAGTTATGCACGTACTCGCCGTCCTCTACATTATGTTCAAGCATCAACATCAAAGGCTTTGTGGATACTGCAGCAACAGGCTTCACAAATCTTTCAACATTCAACATATCAATCTAATCAGATGGCCCTGTCTGCCCTGACTCCCCCTGTTCATCCATCTTATTCAATTCATCGTCCATTAGAGAAGAAAAATCAAGGTCATCAGAAACTTTTCTTTCACTGATTCTAATACCAACTCCTCCCTGATAATCATCATCAGAAACATTCCAATCTTCATACTCATAATCATCTTTCTGTTCATCATCTTCTTTATCCTCATCTCCAGCTTCTTCATCGTCCTTATTTTCAGAAGCTATAACAGGATCAGAAGGCTTGACAGATTCGTCAACCTTTGGAATATCAGACTCAGAAGCTATAACGACATCATTAACATACTTCTCTGTGGCTTCAGATGATTTAGGGGCTTCACCCTCAACACTTTTTCCTTTGCCACTAGCTGCTAACTCTTTCTCAGCTCTTTCTTTAGCTTCCTGTTAATCTAGACGATCATATTCGGCAATGAAATTGATATTTAGAGTGTTGGATAAAACTTTCTGCATCCTGGTGAATCTTCGATCATTTAGGGCCTGAATAGACTTTAACTCTGCAATTTCTGTCTGCAGCTTCTCATTTGCATCTTGCATACTTTCAATCAGTGCTTTGAAATATTCTCGTTCATTCTCCAAAACTTTAACTTTATCGTCCAACGTTTCTTTCTCAACTGCACTTTGATTTACTTTCTTTTTCAACTCTGCTTTCTCAACTTCATTTTGTTGAACTTTTCTTCTAATACTTTCACACTCTTTCAAGAAGTTCAACAATCGTTTCTGGAAAGAAATCATTAAGATCTTGAAGACTTATTGGATCATTCTGCATATCACCAAACAGATTAGGTCCTGGAGTAGACTTTGGAGTAGCAGTCTGTGGTGTAGTCTTCATTGGAGTAGAATGTGAAGTCGTTGGCCCAACAGGAGATTGAATAATAGGCACTTCCAATAAACCAGACAGAAGAGGTTCTTGTGTGGCTCCTCGCCTTTCAGCTTCACTTGTAGCAACTACAGGAGGTTCTTGTGTAACTCCTCTCTCCAGTGCACCAGAAGGTTCTTGTGTAACTTATGCGTCTTTTAGCTTACTCTTATATCTTTTACTAACTGGCTTTTGGGATTTCTTTTTCTTTTTGCCCTTTGTTTGTGGAGATCTTGTTGTCTTTGTCGATGACATAGTAGCAGACTTCACACGTTAGCCTTTTTCTTTGGCCTTTCTTCGTCAGATTCTTTCTCGAGATTTGGATCAAAATCAGCTTCCATTTCTTTCTCCTTCTCTACTCTAATTTTAGCTTCTGACTTTTTTGGTTCTTTTACTGGATTTTATCAGAATCTTCATCATTTTCTGATGTAGTAGAGATAACATCTTCTTCTTGAGTCATTTTTACTATTTACTGACTCTCAACAACCACTACTGCACTAGAACCAACTTCAGCTTGAATATTTTCTGGTTCATCTTCATCAACGAGCAATGTTTCAATTTTTTTTGCTGCTCGTTTCTTCTTAGGCTTATCAACTTCGGCTTTTAAGAACCATTCACTCCGAGACTTAGGCTTGAAATATTTGAACCATTCTTTTTCAGCGTTCAATTCTTTTTCATCATCGCTTCCGTCTTTTCTCCATTTATTATCTGACGTCGCAATATAATTTGAATCTTCAACGGCTCCAAATATTGGTTTAGCAACCGGTGCTGATGCTTGCTTTTGAAACTTTAATAGCTTCTTCACCGTTGTATCGTCAAGGTGACTTAGATATAGCAGATCATTCTGATCTCGTGTGATATTTGTGAATTTCTCATCAATCAGCATTTGCACAAACCTCGGATATAGACATAACCTTGAATCATCCATGTTTTTTCTCATAAGAGTGAAAACAAGCTTTGAGTAGTTATACGGCTTCTTCAGAATCCGTGTCGTTACCATACAGGCCATATAATCTTGCACGTCGTCAAGGCCTGCCTTTCGGTGACTGAAAGTATGGATAATTGCAAGCATCAAGAGCGTGTAGGGGTTAGACACTTCCCCTTTCTTCAGTGTCGGCTTGTTCACGCTTCCCTTGTAACCCATTCGAAAGAAACAGCCTCTAACCATCTTCTCATCAAGAAATATCGGATCGTCATTGTCATCATTGAATTGTAGAACTCTGCGAATATCATCTTCTGTAACAGAAATTGGTTTGACATCATTTCCAACTTGCACAGGTGAAATAATAGACTTCTTATCTTCACTTAGACTCGCGTTCGTCCAGAAATGGTACGTGTGTGATCTATACGACAATGTTCGCTCCGTGATTGCTCGATGAATAGGACTTTCCTTTAAAAACTTCAAGATACTGTCGTAATCCTTCAGCGATGGACATATCGTTTTGTCGAGCGTAATGCAGGTGTTATGGAATTTCGAGAAATCGATAGAAATCACCCTTGCTTGTTCTTGAGCCTGAAAAACAATTAGAACGCTATATGAAAAAAAGTTACAAAATTTTTCAAACACTTTCATCAAGTTCCGGCGAACTTGATGTGTGTTTAAAACATTCTGATTTAGCTAAGTTCGCTCGAACATGTCTTACACAACATGTTCAACAATTAAGTATAAGTTCGGGCGAACTTATGTCATAATAATTTTCAGATTTCAATACCACAAGTTCGGGCGAACTTCCATATAATCTATCAAAGTTATTTTTAGGAAGTTCGGTCGAAAATGTCTTTGGTTCAAATTTATTCAAGTTTTATTAACAAGTTCGGTTGAACTTGATAACAAGTTCGGCCGAACTTGTCATCTTCTTCAAACCAAACATGCACAAACATATCATAATAGTTCTGATCCAATTCAGCAAGAATCCATGGTCGATTTTAAGTTTTTAACAAGATTTTAAGTTCACTTTTTTCCAATTAATCATAGATCTTACACATTTATCATTCAATATCTAGATTCATCAAATACAGTTCAATTAACGGTTCAAACATCAAATCTATACCTCAACCATTGAAGTTGGTGTGCTAATCACCAAAATCAAAACAGATTTGGGCAGACTAACGGTATGATTTTGCCAATTTCACTTAAATCGCTCAAACTCTCAAGTTCGCTCAAAGGTTTCTGATGACTAATGAATGAGTTCGACCGAACTTGCAAGATACTTATATCCTAGCAAGTTCGGGCGAACTTGCTAAGCCCAACCTGAAAGGCCCATCAACAGTCCGGGCGAACTTATGTTAAAACAAACAACTATCAATTAGCAAGTTCGGTCGAACTTGCTTTTAAATGTTAAACTTGATTTTAGTTTAGCAAGTTCGGCCGAACTTGCCAAACACAAATTCAATATTTTTCAAATTTTGCAATTTTAACCCCTGAACTATCCAACTTTTACCAGTTATGAAAATCCACTCAGTTGACCATGTCCAAGTTAATGACCTTGGTTAACCGATTTGACTGCCGAGTTCAAGTTAATGACCCTGGTTTGACCCGTTACGAACGAACTGTTGATTTTTTCAAAATTAAAGTTTCAAATTAATGAACTTTTTATCGTTTTGACTTTTCAGATTTTATAGATTAGCTCCCAGCCTGTTGTCAAAGAGATTCCCACCAGTTCTAGCATCTTACCAGACTTCGAAGACCTGTTCTCCAACATTGGTTTGCTGAAACAATGTAGAAACAAAATCGTTTTGTATTTCTTTAAGTTTATGCTAAAACACACTGAAAATCTTTTTGGTTTTAATCTGTAAAGCTGATAAACTATTTACAGAACAAAGTAAACTATGTACAAACATATTGATAGACGTATTTTTGTGAATTCGTGTCTAAAGGATCATATCAGTTGTTTGAGACTTATCACCAGTACTGTTGACCTGTAGATGACTTTAAGTTTTAAACTCGTTTACCTAGATTGTCGATATATTTGTCCACTTAAACTTTACCACATTTCTCAACTGTTTCAAGATATGTCAAGGTAAGATTTATGAAACTTGACTTATCTGCGGTTCCCACTTCTTGAATATATCCCGCATCAAGATTCCCTAGATTTCATCTTACAGGTGAATATAGCGTAACTGATATCTGTATCTGGGGTTTGCAAGACCTTGAGAGCTCAGGTTAGTACTACCGTACATACAAAGAGATGAAGGCTCGACTTTAAGGTGTGTTCCATTTAAGGAATCTTTTCAGCATTGCAAATGATTAGATCTTTTGATACTTTTCAATATTGCATGCAGCTTAGGGTTTATGCGAAAGTATTATAGAAGTTCTAGGCTATTGCTTCCGCAAAATCAGAAGAACTTGTATAATACCCCAGATATCAACTATCTATAAAGACCTCGTATCTCAGAATCAGGCAATCCCTCAAATGAAATTTCGGAGTACTAAGTCCATATATCCAAGATATGTTAATCTAGAAGATTAAGCAGTTGTAAAATTTAGTTTATATCTCGAAAACAGTTTACTAAACGTGTTAAGCATATCGACACATCCACAGTAAGACTTGTTTATCACTTTTAAACTTTCCATTTCTTTAGCATATTGTGATAGTCCACTAATGTACTATCATTTCCTTTTTTTGTGACACTGAATTCTTTTTGTCTTTTTCATTGTTTTTGTACTTTTTGCATTTTTCAAATGTTTTTGAATTTTAAAATTTTCAAATGTTTTTTGTATTTTCTCTAACATTTCTCCCCCTAAAATCAAAAACATCTTTTTGTATTTTAGTTTTTAATAAAATTCTAAACTAGAAAGATATAGAGAAACCAATGTGGATCACGTGAACTTGTCGTCCGATCCGTATTCAACCTCAGCGTCTGCACCTGTCAGCAAATTTTTCATACCACTAATTCTTAACAAGTATTTAAATCGTGATAAAGAAAATGGTTTGGTATAAAAATCAGCCTTTTGTTCATCGGTGTGGACTTTTTCTATTCGCACCAACTTCTTTTCGTAGCAGTCATGAATGAAGTGATAACGAATTTCAATGTGTTTTGTGCGTGAGTGATGAACCGGATTTTTAGTTATATCAATGGCTGCCTTATTATCAACATACTGCGGAGTGTCGAGTAATTGCAGACCATAGTCTCTCATATGCTGTTGTATCCATAGAACCTGTGAACAACAGCTGGAGGCCGAGATATACTCAGCTTCACAGGTAGAGAGAGCGACCGTAGTCTGTTTCTTACACTGCCAGGTTACCATTTTTGTTCCGAAGAACTGGCATCCCGCTGTAGTCGATTTTAAATTCAACTTATCTACACCAAAATCAGAATCAGCGTATCCTACAAGATCGAAATTATCATTCTTCGGGTACCACAAGCTGGTGCTTTGGCATCCCTTCAAGCATCTGAAGATTCGCTTCACGATCTGCATGTGTGAAATTCTCGGGCTTGACTGATAACTTGCGCATAGGCAGGTAGGATACATGATATCTGGGCGCGATGCCGTCAGATACATCAACGATCCTATCATTGATCTGTAGAGCGTCTCATCAACTTTGCCTCCAGTTTCATCAATGCAAATCCCATGATTAAGAGCAAGAGGATTAGATAACAGCTTCGAGCTTTCCATATCAAACTTCTTCAAGATGTCGTGCACATACTTGGTCTGATGAATGAAAATACCGTCAGGAAATTGATCTACTTGCAATCCGAGGAAGAACTTCATTTCGCCCATTGAAGACATTTCAAATTTCTTCTTCATGATGCCCTCAAACTCCTTGTAAAGACTACCATTCGTTGATCCAAAGATGATGTCATCCACATAGATTTGAACGATAATTAGATGATTAACAACTTCTTTGGTGAAGAGAGTACTATCCACAGTTCCTCTGACAAAGCCGTTTCCCACGAGATGTTGCGATAACGTATCGTACCAAGCTCTCGGGGCTTGGTGTAAACCATAAAGTGCTTTATCAAGAAGATATGCTTTCTTTTTATTGAGTGGATAGATAAACCCTGGTGGTTGTCCGACGTACACCTTCTCGCGTAATTTTCCGTACAGAATAGCTGACTTGACATACAACTGATAGACTTTAAATCCCTTCCATGCTGCGAAAGCAAGAAATATTCGAATAGATTCTAAGCGAGATACTGGTGCGTAGACTTCTGTGTAGTCTATCCCTTCTTGCTGGTGAAATTCCTTGACAACAAGCCTAGCTTTACGTCGAACTATAACCCCTCGATCATCTCGCTTTCATTTAAAGACCCATTTCGTATCAATGGCTTTCTGATTTTCATGTAGGTCTACAAGCTTCCACACTCCTAATTTCTCAAACTGTAACAGTTCCTCTTGCATTGCTTGTACCCAGTTTTCATCGCCTAAAGCTTCAGAAACACTTTTTGGCTCCATCTGGGATATGAACATGAATAGTAGCAATATTCTTGAATTGGAGCAACACGAGTATAGAAACAACTCAAAGCTTTGTTTATTTGACTCCGTGTTCTCACCAGCTTGTAATTCACCTATTATAGAATTTGACGGATGATAAGAATATGATCTTGGCATCACTTTGCCTGGAACAACCATAGTATTCTCTTGATTTGTAATATTTTGATCTACCACTACTTCAACTTCAGGAACACTACTCGGGCTTGCAGATTCAGTCAATAAACTTGTAATATGCTTTGCTTCTTCATCTGAAGAGGATTCTCCATCGGCATCGAATGTTGGAGCCTCGTCCGAGTCTGAACTCTGTGCTTCAGAAAGATTATGATTTACTGTAGTATTGACTAGTTCTGTAGTCGGTGTCAGTTGATTTGTTTGAAATTCTTGACCACCGCTATTACTTGAACTAGCATCATAAGAAGATGATCCTAACGTCGGTTGATTAACCACAATCGGTCTGACGATTTGCTTTTGATTTACTGATTGATGAAGATAATATAACGTTGCGATTTCTTCGTCAGATGGTTCTTCAGACAAATCAAACGATTTCCACAAGTCTTGATAGTTGAATAACCATGCATCACCTTTTCTCTGAATAGGATCCATATAGTTAAAACAATCAACATGCTGCGCTTCAATGACTCTTCTCAATGAAGGAACGTAAACTCTTCGCAAAGGACTCGCATATCCGACAAAGAAACCTTCGAGTGATTTTGCTCCAAATTTGCCATCTTGATCGATTAAAGTACATGGCGCTCCAAATGGTTCTAAGAACTTCAAATTCGGTTTCCCTTGGTTGATCATCTCAAAACAAATCTTCTTTGTTGGTTTTACTGTTAAGACTCTATTGAGTGTGTAACAAGCTGTTGCAACTGCTTCACTCCGAAGCTGACTGGAAGTTTAGAGTCTGCAAGCATGGTTCTTGCAGTTTCAATAAGCATCCTATTCTTCCGTTCAGCTACACCGTTTTGCTGGGGAGTGTAAGGTGCACTAAACTCGTGCAAAATCCCTTTAGCATTGTAGAATTCCTTCATTTTGGTGTTTTTGAACTCAGTACCGTTGTCACTTCTAATGCGTCTCACCGTAAGATGGTACAAGTTCTCAAGTTTCTTGAAAAGAATGTCTCATCTTTTTATTCTTGGAAGAATACCCACGAGTATCGAGAATAATCGTCTGTAACTACCAAGCAGTAGAGATCTCTAGAGATGCTTCTGACATTCACTGGACCAAAGAGATCCATGTGAAGTCTTTCGAGAGGCAACTTTATCTAATTGAGAATCTTTCTTGGATGAGATTTCTTGATCTGCTTTCCCTTTTTACACATGAGGCAATTATTTGACATATGAAAACATTTCAGATTCACACCTTCTACCAAATCATTATGCACCAAATGATTCATCTTTCTCAGGTGAATGTGGTCCATCTTTCTATGCCATAAGATTGACTCCTTCTTAGTAGCTTTCGAGACAAAACATTGTGTTGTTTTTGAAGAAGTAGTAGCATTTCCCATGTCAAGAACATAAAAATCATTCTCTCTTGGTGCACGCATGAGTATCTACTCGTCTAGTATTTTGAAACCCGGTTTGAATATCATGCATTCTTTATTGTTGAAGTGGACAGTAAAATTTTTATCACAAATTTGAGAAATACTCAGAAGGTTGTTCTCAAGCTCCGTAATGTAGTTCACTTGATCAAAATAAACAACTCCGTTTGAGAGCTTTCCCTCGGAGACAAGCCTTCCACCTTGGTTTCCAGCAAATCCAACATATCCACCATTAATAGCTTTTATGTCGAAGAAGAGCGCTTTCATTCCTGTCATATGTCTGGAAGCTCCACTATCCAGAATCCACTTGGAAAGTACGAATCTCTGTAGCCCCTGCACATTTCAACAATTAGTTAAACAGCGCGACCCAAGCCTTCTTGGTCTAGGGCTGAATTGGATAACCATCATCGTAATCAAATTCACATTCGTCAGCATAATCAAATTCAAAGTCATCATCTGAATTTTCTTCGATGTTAATGTTTGAAAACTTCACTTTCTTGTTATCTTCCAAACTGTTTCCACTTGTAATTTCGATAGTTTCACATTTGATTTCAGATTATGATTCTTTCATGCTATCACTAGTCTTAACAAGC
This sequence comes from Scalesia atractyloides, assembly GCA_947069175.1. NCBI lineage: Eukaryota > Viridiplantae > Streptophyta > Magnoliopsida > Asterales > Asteraceae > Scalesia > Scalesia atractyloides. The sequence continues at coordinate 33,644,947 of CAMTDV010000004.1, read as the reverse complement.
TCAGTCTTAGTGATTTCAGATGTTGTTGACCTTTTCTTAGCAACCCAGGCTTGAGATTTTATGTTATCCTTTTTGATGTAAAACTTGTTTTCATTAGATTTTGAAGTTTCACCTTTTTTGAAAGTTAACCTTTTAAACTTCTTTTCTGTTTTAGGTTTAACTTCAGCTTTGGATTCATTTCTTTTCAAAATCATTACAGGTTTTACAAACTCTGGTTGCTTTGGTTTCACAACATTTGAACTTTCTTTCCTTCGAAGATAAGCCGGCTTTGATTTCGGACATTGGCGTGCAATATGACCAATTTCATTGCACTTAAAAGAAGTCCGAGAATCATGTGGATGTCCTTTAGTGAGTTTTACACCACTTATTTTGGCACCACTTGCAATTTTGGCTTTAGCTCGAAGTTCTTTCTGTTTCTTAAAGTCATCATTTGATTTCTTCCCAATCAAACTTTCCTCATGAACCGTGCTCATCCCGTATACAAAATTCATATTTTTATTCTTGTATTCCTGGAATGGTGACGTTTTCTTTTTAGGTTCATCTGATCTTCTAATCCCAACCCAGCTCTCCGGTTTTCCGGATGATCACCACCATTCCTTCGGTAGTTGTTTCTTTTAGGTTTGGAATAGAATTTCCTTTCATTAATCTCCAGATCATCTGATGTGACTTCCACGAGTTTAAAGAATTTATCTAACAATTCTTCCTTCACATTCTAATCGAAAAACTATCATCAAAGTACAATCTATCAGAATTCTTAACCTTGTACATAACAATGTTAGGATCATCACTTAGACCGTCATCCAATGATTTATCGTCATCTTCGGACTGTGAATCAGGATTCTTTGAACTCGAGTCAGTATTTTAAAGCTGCCTTCATCAGAATCATTCAGAACATTTTCAACCACATTCTTAACTACAGCATTGGCATCATCTGTTTTAGTATAGATTACATCAATGTTCTCTGGGAACTCATTTTTCTTTTCAGATAACAACTCAATGTTGAGTGCCTTATCATCCCATCAGCGGATTTGCGACAACATTTCTCGCATAGGGGTGGAGGAACATTGTTGTATTCTTTACCAATTTTCTTTTTAGGTTTTTTTTCCGATGGAATTGTCAGAAGAATGTGATCAATGATATATGCGTTACATGTGTAACTTCTCAAAAGTTGTTGAATTCGTTCTGTTTCAATTTTCATGTCTGGAGTTGTTGCTTAGTTTCAGCAATGGTGTTAACATAGATATTAATCGCTTTTTCTTTATCCATTATTGTCCCTTTTAGCATCCGCACAGTATTATGTTGTTCAATATTGGTTCGATCGAGCCTGCCATAGTCATCTTTCATTTTGTCATATGCTTCTTTCATTGTGCGATAATCATATTTTAAAAGTTCATTATGCATATTGATCTCAGCGATGATCTTTGATTTTTCGGCACATTCGATACATGGTTCGGTACATTTTGTACAAGGTTTCTCAACCTCTACAACTTATGCTTTGACAACTTCCTTTACCTTTGAACCTACCTTGGTTTGATTTGCCATCAAAGCTTTATCAGCAACGTCCTTGAGGTTTTCGGCATTCACTTCTTGAGTAACATCAATTACTATTTCATCAGATTTCTTCTCGAGTGCTTGCTCCTGAGAACTTCCATCAAAGTGACCTGCAAAACTATCACAATAATTAGGAGATAAAATTCCTTGTTTCTGCATGTGGATATACTCCTCTTCTTCCTATTGTTGTTGCAATTATTGTTCCAGCAAAATATTCTCTATCGCAGTTGCTTCTTCTGCAGATGTATCTTCAACAATCTCAGCCATTGATGCAACTCCGGTCTTCTTACCTATATATGAATTCCAATCGAAACCATCATCTTCGTTTGATGCAACCATGGCTTTTTCAGTGTTGCTGCTGTTTGGCTTTTCCTGAATTTCAACTTGTGTCTTCTTTGGGAAAGGCTTGCATTGAAGAGATTTCTTGTAATACTCATTGCCTCCACCAAATGGATTTAGATTGCCCGTGGCTTCAGGATTTTTGCATTCTCTCTTGAAATGCCCTTTCTGTCGGCATCTGAAACAAGTGACCTTCGATTTGTCGAACCCTAGCTTGTTGCTTGAATTTTCGATATCTTGGCCAGTGAGTGCAACAAACTTTGTGACTCTTCGAATGATAGAAGCTAGTGACCACGTAATATCCATCAGTTCAAGCTCTTCTTCGTCCACCTGATCGTAGTCTTCGGCGGTCATCTCAGGATTGCCTATCTTTCCAGCTACAAGACTTTTGTACGATTCTAGAACCGTGGCGAGGAGTGACATGTGTTGTTTTGCAACTTGCTCAGAAACAACATTGTTTAGATTTATAGCAATGTTACACTTGTACACATTTGAATCAGAATTTGTTTGTTGATTCTAATTTGCTTGACTCTGATTAGATGAATTTGAACCAGTGCTTGAGAACGAAGAATTATGTGGACTTTGATCATATTGAGGATATGATTGGTTCTGGTTCTATGGAGAAGAATTCATGTTTGCACTGAATGCTCCCTGAATCTTTGGACTAGAAATGTTTTCTTGCATTCCGGTTTTGTAATACAGACCAATATCTTGAACAACATTCGTATTTTTAGATTTTGCAATCTTTAGGAGTTCCATTTCATGGCCTTCGAGTTTGTCGTAAATGTAGACAACTTGAAGAATTCCCGTTTTTCACTTTCCTTCAGAACCATTAGATAAGTAGTCCATTCTCCATCTGGTAGAGCGTCTGCAAGCTTGTCGATGTACTCTTGTTCCGTCTTCTCAAGACCGTGTCTTCGCATTTGGACTTTAAGATGACAGAAGCATTCAATCATCTGCTTCATGGTCTCACCCTTTAGCATGTTGAAGATATCGAACTCTTTCATGATGAGCGCTTTCTTACTCTTGATCATCTCTGCGCTTCCTTGATACTTCTTTTGAAGCGAGAGCCAGAGTTCTCTTGCAGTTGTGTATTCTGGTAGCAAGACGAGAATATCTTCTTTAACGGATTGTTGTATAAGACTGATCATCTTTTTCTCAGCAATGTATTCTTCTTTCTGTGTTGTGGAGTACTTGTATTTCTCCAGAACTTGCTGATGTTCTCTGATGTTCGTCTAACGGAACTGTATAACCTCTCTCGATTGATACTCAGCCTAGGAAGTGCATGGCTTGAACCAAATATGTAAACTTCACCTTCCATCCTTCATACTAGTCCATGCTCATTAGCTTTGGCGGTTTAACGGTCGTGCCCATCTCGTTGTCAAGATTGACTTGTTGGATCACATTGGCATTTGACGAACCCGCTGCTGTCATATATGCTCTTTGTAGATCACCCATCACGATTAACGAGACACGTATACTGAAAACACTTGAAAACCTTGAAAACAATTAGTTTTACTACAAGTTCGGTCGAACTTGTAGTTGAAATGAAGAATTCCCAGAATTATCACAAGTTCGGTCGAACTTGTGACTCTTGATACGAAAATTTTCTTATGCAACCTCGGTCGAACTTGCCAAGTGAATTTTATAAGATTTTCACAAGTACGGGCGAACTTGACTAAAATTTTCTTGAATTTTATCAAGTTCGGTCGAACTTGACAAAAACCAATGAAATATTAGTAAGTTCGAGCGAACTTAGCAAATTTTCCAACAAAAACTCCTCAAGTTCGAGGGAACTTAGCAAAAACTCACTTGAAAAGTGACTTTTTAGCACAAGTTCGCCCGAACTTGGCTAACAAGTTCGATGTTTAGGGTTTTGTAAAACATGGTTTTTTCAAAATTTTGACATCAATTCGGTTGAATTTGGTCTCTAATCTTTCAAGGGTTTATCTTTGTTGTATTTTACATGATATGTTCAAAATTGAAAAGATTTTGACCGTGAATTCTTCATTTTTGTGAAAAATAATGAAAAATAGAAGAATGGAGTAGAAATAGAAGTGTTCTTGTCTTGATTACTATCAAATCAGGCTATTCTAGCTCTTATACCACTTGTAGGACCGATCCTCTATGCTTAGGAACCTAAATTTGATATATGTTGTCCATAATAGCGGAAATATTATGAGAAGTTTACCAATAGACAAGAACTAATCAGTTAAACATCAATTTTATTTATTAAACGTCAAGAATCCAGATTGGCAGAGCTTCGCCTCCAAAATGTCAAAGTTACAAATGAGAGAGGCAAGCTAGGTATTTATAGATGAACAAGTTCACCTGTGGGAGACATAAGTTCGCCCGAACTTTCCTTAGCAAGTTCGGCCGAAATTGTCAATACATGACACTATGGGCGAACTTGTCTCTATATTACATAAATACATCATTCAGCTAGCCTATTCAGCTCTATTCTATACAGACTCGATATAAGACTAAGACATAGACATTATGCACCAACATATGACAAGTATAACCAAATACACAAGAATTACAGTTTAATCATCAGTTTATTAATGTCCAAAAATATTACAACATGAAAACCAAACTGACAGAGCTTCCCCGTAGAAGTCGCAAAGTTCTTAAATTGAATGACCCATGACATCTATATATAGACCTACAAGTTCAGGTGAAATGTGTAGATGGATTGATCAAGTTTGGGCGAACTTGATCAATCACACACAAGTTCGGCTTAGTACAATCTCATAAATACTTTACAAAATCAAACATTACAAGCTCTAAAAACATACAGACTCGATCCAAGACCTAGACAATAGACATTATGCATCAACAATTACAATCTGATTTACCGACCGGCTGAAGCAGCGGAGGAGTCCAAGTTTGTGAAAGAGATTGCGTTGGCTTCGCTAGAGCACACAAAGTTACCATCAAATATTCGGAAGTTCAACGGTACGACCGATCTAGATGATCATTTGCGCCTGTTTACCAGCGCGAGGCTCATCGGTGGATGGACATTACCTATGTGGTATCACTTGTTTCTCCAAACCCTCACTGGCGCTACGCGCCTATGGTTTGATAATCTCACAACAGGTAAGTTAACTTCTTGGAATGATCTCAAGGATAAATTCTTAGTGCATTTTAGTCAGCAAAGGCGATATGTTAGAGACTCCTCAGATGTAATGAACATCTGGCGGAGAGATGACTAGAGCCTGGAAGATTTTGTACCTCATTATAACAAAGAGGTCCTGGGATTGGTGATGTGCAGGAAGACTTAATTCGCGCACAGTTAAAATATGTTGTACGTTGTGACGGAATGATAAAAGTGCTATCTTGTAGCGTGGGTCTACCAAAGAGTTGGGAAAAACTTATGGCAGCAGCCAAAGTTTATGCTCAGACTGAGCGCAGCTTAAGTTCCAATCGACCCCCTGCCTCGGAATCGTACTTAAGATATGAGCAGAGGTGGTCGAAAGTTAAAAAACCGCCAGAAGGAATCAAGTCCAAATGCATATTCATCGGTAGACGCCTGTGAAACCATTAACAAGAGAATCATGAGAGGTAGTGGACGCCTCTAACGAGAACTCCGACGGAGGTACTCATCACTGAGAATTATCAATTTAAACAACCTTAGCAGATGAAAAACAAAAAAAGGTTAACATCTAAATCTTTACTTTGGTTACCATAAAGATACGGGTCTTACAACGGATAATTGTACAAGTTTGCGCATTGAAATCGAGAAAGCGCTAAAGTGGGAAGCTCACTCATTACAAAGAAGTCAGAGAGATTACTCGTGGTGATGAAGGCCCAAGTAACAAAAAAAATGAAGCAAGTCAGGATGATTCAAGGTGGTCCATTGCGCAAGCGCAACAAAAAACGGGGTCATAGTGAACAATGGCATGAGCAGCAAGTAGTTTTCCCTGTCGTTCCAGGAGGACCACAAGAACAATGACCAGTCGTGATAACAGGCATCTTTGGTCATTATCGTACTGATTACATGTTTATCGATCCAGGTAGTTCCATGGATATTATTTACGAGAAATGTTTCAAACAACTGGACCCAGAAGATAAGGCAGACTTAGAGCCAGTTGATTTTCCTTTGACTGGTTTCTACAATGAAGCCGTTTTTCCGCTGGGGAAAATTTCTTTTCCGGTTACTCTATCAGATGGGAAGAATTCGCGCAAAGTTCTAGTCAATTTTATGGTCATGACTGCTAGTTCTCATCACAAGGCATTACTCGGTCGACGCTCACAAAGAAATTTCAGTTGAATACTTCCACGCCACATGCAGCTTGTGGTTTTCCCACAGAAACCGGCGTGGCAATACTGTATTCGAGGAAGGAAGTTATGTTTATCGATGATGAGCCACCATTGAAGGTTGCAGAACCTTCCTCATCAAATTAACTAGAGAAATGGGTACTTAATAGAAAATATCTAGAACAAACAATTTTGCTAGGTCCTGCCATGTATCCAGCAATCCGCGCACAACTTAAACAACTTCTGTTCAAAAACATGGATATTTTTGCATGGTCTCCAGGTGATATGACTAGGGTATCAAGAGATGTGGAGGAGCATTGCTTGAACATGTTTCCGTTAGCTGAGCCTGTGGTTCAAGCAAAGCGCAATCTAGGTCCAGAAAATACTAGCGCAATGAACGAGCAAGTATCCGAGTTACTTCAAGCGGGAATCTTAAGAGAAGTTCAATACCAAACATGGGTAGCTAACCCAATAATGGTTCAAAAGCACAACGGCGGTTGGCGTATGTGTGTCGACTTTAAAGATCTTAACGAATCTTGCCCAAAGGATTGTTATTCTCTTCCGGAGATTGACAAGAAGGTAGATTCCTTGGCTTCCTTCCGCTGGAAATGCTTTTTGGATTGTTATAAAGGTTATCATCTGGTGCAAAAGAAAAAGGAGGATGGAGATAAAACGGCTTTTCGCATGGAGAAATGTATATTTTGTTACATGAAAATGCCTTTTGGTCTCTGCAATGCGGGAGCAACGTATCAACGATTGATGGATACAGTTTTTGGTGATGATATCGGCGTCACAGTCGAAGTATATATTGATGATCTTGTCATCATGAGCCCTGATGAAGAGTTAATGTTAAAGAATATACAACGCACCTTCACGTCTTTACCTAAGCTTAATTTAAAACTTAATCCAGGGAAGTGTTCTTTCGGTATGGAAGAGGGGAAATTCTTGGGATTCATTGTCACCAAAGATGGTTTTAAAATAAACCCAGAAAAATTGGAAGCTATACAGCGCATGCCATCACCAACAAATATCAAAGAAATGCAACGATTAACCGGTCGACTGGCTGAGCTTAATTGATTTTGGCCAATCATGCTGCTAAATCTTTCCCTTTCCTTAGCATGCTGTGCAATTGTGTCAAAAAGTGCCAATTTCAATGGACTCCAAAAGCAGAGAAAGCTTTCAAAGACATGAAGAAATGCTTAATCCAGTTACCGACTTTAACAGCCCTGCGGAAGGCGGAACCTTTGATTTTATATCTGTCTGCGTCCGATATCGCAGTCGGCGTAGTACTATTGGTCGAACGTGACAGAATCCAAATGCCGATCTATTATGTCAACAAGAAGCTAACTGATCTAGAAACTCGAAACTCAATAATGAAAATCTAATTCTGGCATTGGTCTGTGCCTCGCGTAGGTATTTTTCTGGACATGTCATAATTGTTCTTACAAATTATCATTTGGGTTAGATATTATCCAAACCTGATGTTGTCGGCCGATTGGTGAAATGGGCTATTGAGTTGGGGGGCATAACATCGTGTATAAGCCACGCTCGGCTATGACCCGGTCCTGGCAGTGGATGATAGCGTGTGGGTCTTGATACTGATGGCACATCTGATGATGATGGCGCAGGGACTAGTCTTCGATTAGTCAGTCCCGATAATCATGAATTTAATTATGCAATTAGACTTGATTTCAAAAGCACCAACAATGAAGCAGAGTACGAGGCTTTCGTTGCAGGACTTTGTTTAGCTGTTAAAATGGGTGCAAAAAATCTAGAGGCGCATGTTGATTCTTTATTAGTTGCTGGTCAGATCAACGACATCTACGATGCAAAAGGCGAAACAATGGCTTTATATCTAGAACAAGTAAAATCTTTAATTAAAAAGTTTCAGAATTTCAAGGTAATTCACATTAACCGTTATGAAAACAAGCATGTAGACATGCTTAGCAAGTTGGCAGCCACCAGCTTCAGGCATCTCGCTAAGGAAGTAGGCAGCAAGGTACTTAAAAACTCTTATGTACCTTACGTCATGTTAATGTAGTGGAATCGGGAATCCATCATGGATGTCCCCCATCATCATGTTTTTACAACATGGGTCTCTCCCAAAAGGAATAGCGGAAGCACGTAAAATTCAAAACAAAGCGCTAAATTACGAAATGGGGGATGAAATTCTATACAGGAAGTCATATATGGGTCCTCTTTTGCGTTGGTGTTGACAAACAAGATGCTCAATACTTAGTTCGAGAAATACATGAAGGGTTATGCGGAATACAAGCTGGTCCGCGCATGGTTGTTGTTAAAATCATGAGTGCAAGGTATTATTGGCCTAGCATGCATTTGGATGTTGTTGAAATACTGCGAAAATGTGCATCTTGCCAGCGCCATGCTCCCAAAACCCTGCACCCCAAAAATCCTTTGGTCCCATTGACCATGTAACACCCCGACCGCATAAAACAACAAACTGCGGCGGAAACGTCGGGGAGTCACGTTAACATATTGTTACAACAACACATGGTAATTGAAGTTTTGTTTTATTTAATATTAAACATTGATTACATTGTTATATTGACATTGAACTTTAAAACCAACTAAACAAACAAAACAACCATTGAAATTATCTTTCTAGTTTTTAAGGCACTAAAGTCCAAGTCCATTCCAAGGTGAGCATACATCAGTACCATCAAGCATTGTTCCCTGAAACATATGTGAAAACGAGTCAGCATGAAAGCCGACGACTACATAGGTTTTGTGTGTGTATCAAGTCCATGGCTTTGTATGTATTGCAATATATAATTCGACTACAAGAGTCGTAAGTGAAAACCTTGTTTTAAAAATGTTTGATATTGCAATAGATAATCGATTAAAACATGTGGTCAAAAGTTTGTAAAATCTAGTAGCCATGAACCTTGACTCGAAATCATTTATTTTGTAAATCCGGGTTATAAATTGCCTTGAAGTAACTTGTATGGTTTATATCTTTAATTGAAAATCATTGCGTGTCATTGTTTGAAAACATTTGTCCAAGTGATGCAAATAACGCCATGTATGTAATATGATAAAAGCACTAATATATAGGAAGTACCGGGGGCGTATCCACCATGATTTTATCACATTGCACACGTTCTGTTATCTAAATCACTTATCATAACCAATCTTCCATTGATCATTGTACTTGTCGTAAACCAATCGTTCATCGTTCCTTGTTAAAAACCAATAGTTCATCGTTCCTTGTTATAAACCAACCGTTCATCGTTCCTTGTTATAAACCAATCGTTCATCATTCCTTGCTTTAGTCGTGAAAACTTTTGGTCGTTTCGTGAATACATTCAAACCATTGTTAACTTGTTCGAGACCACCCATGGGGTCCCTTAATCGTATAACAAACTACCAAAGGGTTTGTTACAAATACAGTTTCAGTCGCTTCCCAAACTTCCCCACAAACCCCGGGAATTTTTGTAACAGGATTGTCAGTCCTAGGCGACATAACTTACTACTGGTCGGCTTGGCCATTGTTAATGAATATCATTCTTGTTATGAATACAACTCATCAACAAGCTCGTTCACATTATTGAAATCATATTGTTTATATAAACCATCGTATTTGTATTTTGAATGCTTGAAAACATTTAGCACATATGAAACACTCCAAAATATTTGCAAACCATAAGAGAGGGGAACTATGTACTCACTTGGGATTGCAAAGAAATCTTGAATCAAAAGAAAAACCAAAGCTCAATGGTCCGAGAAATCAAGCGTGTCCTAAAAACGGATAACTATGTATGTATCGGGACTTGAAATCAGAGGATTTGGATAGAACGAGATCTTGTAAACCAAATGAGTGATGGAACTCGTATGAAATGGTTTAACAAGGTCTATATTCTGATTTGAAAAGGTTCCTAAGTGCTTTAGACCCCATATGACTCGTTAAGTTAGTTTAAGCCACTTTAACGCGTCATTTGCGTAAATATACCTTCCGATTGTTAGATATGTATTATGATAAGTCTTTAATGCTTAATTATATTTAAAAATGTTATTTGATCAGATTACATGTCAAAATTTATGTTACATATGCTTTTAGTTGATTTATTTGCAAAAAGGGCATTTTGGTCATTATTGAAGATCATAACAACTAATTATCATAACACTAATCAATTGATTTGACCATAAGGTATAACCTCAGAGGGTTATTCCCTATTCAACTATGGTCACAAATATGTATTTGGTTGGTGTAGGTCCGTTCTACGGATCTTTCTGGTCCTAAATTGGCAAACCTAAGGTAAACGTGCGGAATTCGTTTGCATAGGCGACAATGGATACAAGTTTGTTAATGTTTAATAACCGTTTCATTAATATGTAGAAGTTACAGATTCTGGAAACACTTGGACAGAGCTTCACTGTCTAGTTGACAAAATTTCTGAATGTTACAAATGAGAACACAACTAACCTATATATAATAGAACAAGTTCGCCTGAAATGAGCCATGGTCAAGTTCGGGCGTACTTGATCAAGAGCTCTACAAGTTCGGGCGAACTTGGTTCATATAACTCATAAACTTAACGTTTCACTCCGAAACACAGACTCGATATTATACGATGACGTAGGCAACAGACATATGCATCAACAGACTCCCCCTTAGATGTTGTCGAAGTCATCATTCTTCAATTAAGTTCCTGAGTCTTTATTGTTCTCTTGATCTTTATTTCTTGAATAACTTTAACTTCCTTGATCTTCATAGCATCTACAATCCTTTTCTATTTTCTTCTCGAGCTTGTCTTGATAAAACTTTAATCACCATGCTCCCCCTTGCTTGAGCTTTCTAGTATCTTCAATCAACGAGTTTTATCCAGCTCCCCCTTAAAATCAACTTACTGTTTCAAAGTTCTTCAAACATTCTAATAAATATTTCAGATTCAAACTTTGAAATTTCTAAACATCAACATTTCAAATTTTAATCTTCTACCAGTTTATAATCCCTCTAAGTTAATCAAGTCCAAATTAATGACCTTGAATATCTGATTCATGTATCAAGTTCAACTTAATGATCTTGATTAAACGTTTTGACACTAAACTGACAGATTATTCAAAAATAAGTTTCAACTTAATGAACTTTTAAACTTTTCAGATCAATTTGACATTTTCAAACTGTTGATCAACAGCTTTAGATTTTGAAAATCAACATTTCATCATCATTGGTCAAAACTAAAAGATAATATAATCTTTTTGTTTTTATGTAATCAATATCAAACTCTAAGTATGTACAAACATATTTTTGTTGAGTTTGTGTTAAATGATCATATCAGTTTTTGAGACATATCACTAGTACCATTGACCTTTTTGAGACTTTAAGTTTTAAAACAAATTTACCTAGATTGTCGATATGTTTGTCCACTTAAACTTCAACACATTTCTCAATTGTTCCAAGATACCTTATGTAGAATTAAGAAACTTGACTTAATTATGGTTCCCATCTCAGAATATACTCCCGCATCAAGATTCCCTAGATTTCATCTTACTCCCGCATCAAGATTCCCTATACTTGACTTAACTATGCGAGGCCTTGAGAGCTCAGGTAAGTACCACCGTACAGACAAAGAGATGAAGGCTCGACTCTAAGGTGTGTTCCAAAACTGGAATCTTTTGTACTACAATTGTAGTATCTTTCGATATTTTCAATTTGATGCAGTTTTAGGGGATTTTAGCAAAAGCGTTATAGAAGTTCTAGGCCATTGCTTACGCAAAATCAGAAGAACTTTTATAATACCCCAGATATCAATCATCTATAAAGACCTCGTATCTCAAAATCAGGCAACCTCTCAAATGAAATTTTGGAGTACTAAGTCTATATATCCGAGAGATGTTAAGCCACAAGTTTAAGCAGTTGTAAAATTTAGTTTATATCCAGGAAACAATTTGCTGAACGTGTAAAGCCTATCGACACATCCATAGTAGGACTTGTTTATCACTTTTTAAACTTCACAAATCCTTAGCATACTGTGATAGTCCACTGATGTACTATCATTTCCTTTTTAACACAAAACTCTTTTGCCTTTTTCAATGTTTTTGTAATTTTTTGGTTTTTATATGTTTTTGGATTTTCTGAAAAAATTTCTCCCCTTAAATACTTGTACGGATATTTTAGTACTTGTAGGTCGGTTGTACGGACCTTTCTGGTCCTAAATTGGCAAACCTAAGGTAAACGTGTGGAATTCGTTTGCATAGGCGACATTGGATACAAGTTTGTTAATGTTTAATTACTGTTTCATTAATATGTAGACGTTACAGATCCTGGAAACACTTGGACAAAGCTTCGCCGTCTAGTTGAAAAAAATCTTTGAATGTTACAAATGAGAACACAACTAACTTATATATAGTAGAACAAGTTCGCCTGAAATAAGCCATGGTCAAGGTCGGGCGAACTTGTCCTTCACAGGACAAGTTCGGGCGTACATGTCCTTCACAGGACAAGTTCGAGCGAACTTGATCATGAGCTCTACAAGTTCGGGCGAACTTGTCTCGTATCACTCATAAACTTAACGTTTCGCTCCGAAACACAGACTCGATATTATACGATGACGTAGGCAACAGACAAATGCATCAACAGTTGGGTTCAAATATCAACCAAACAGGTCAAATTTGAAAGTCAAAGTGGTGGTCAAAACCGCTTGGCTTACGACTCTAAACAAGCACTTAAATAAAAGTGATGAGTTAGACATTTTAAACATGTCTAACTAAGTTTATAAAACTGATTTGTATCAACACAAAGTGTTTTAATACCCGAAAATAGTTTCATACTATAATGCGCATTTATCGCATTATTGACCGAAACTTTGACTCGTCACAAAGACTTGTAAACGTGGAAATCAGTAGGCATGATCACTAAGGACTATGACCATCATGATTATGACCACATTAACAAGTTCAATTGGTCTTTGATTTGACCAATTCATGGTCAGAATTGAAAGTCAAACAAAAGTCAAACTGTTTGATTTTTAGCTCAAATATGCTAAACGAATTGAACAAGATCTGGAAGAAACACTTACAAATACTCTAGGAGGGCCTTAGAACTCAGGAAATGATCTTCAAATGGTTACAAACTTCAGATATGGCAGATGAGAGCAAAAGTGGGTGTTGTAAAAGTTCACATTTGAAGAAGAACATGGAATTTATAGTTGAATTGGAGTTATAGGATCAAGAAATGTGTCCATGAGTCATTCCAAAAGTTGATTAGTGTCCTAACACTTGTTAAATGCATAAGGAATGGTGGCAATCTCGTTTGCTTGGTCATCGAGAGAGTTAACAAGAAGCTGCCACCTTGATTCAACAATTCTGATGAGCTGGGGACCCCTTACGGTTGCGGTTGCGGTTTAAATGTGCTCAAAAGTATCTAAGAGGTCAGTTCCTTTGGTCGTACGGTTGCGGTTTTCGGTTAATACGATGAAAATCATAACGAACGCGTGTATGACCGTAAAAGCGTAAACGAGTGATATTTTTGCATTCCAATCATTAATAAGCAAATTTTAATGATTACAAAATTTTTTTGGATGTCTGTACATGTTCCAGATAGCGAAATACGCGAAAAGGCATAGTTTCGTAGAATATGCAAAATAGTCCCTTAAGTTATAAAAAGTGTGTTTTTGCCATACCGAAGCCCTCAAAACTTATTTCTAATATCGGTTTACGGTTGCGCTTATAGAAGCGATTTGAGAGTTCGAAATTGCGCAAGAATCGAATGTGTTCAAATAACATAATAAATAAACAATATTCATAAGTAAAACACAAAATTTCATTAATTGATAATCTTGTTAGCCATTGTTACATGATCTCCCCTACTTCAGGAAATTTCGTCCCGAAATTTAATTAGAGGAAACTCGTGAGAACAAATGTGGGTACTTTGCTTTCATTTGATCCTCTCGTTCCCAAGTAAACTCTGGGCCACGTTTGGATTCCCATCGAACTTTGACTATCAGAATTCGTCTTCGCTTGAGTTTCTTGACATCATGGTCCAATATCTCCAGCGGTTTCTTGACAAAGTGCATAGTATCATCAACGTCAATTTCGTCGAGTGGGATGTGAAGATTTGCGACGGCTATACATTTCTTGAGATTGGACACATGGAATGTTGGGTGAACGTTCCCAAGTTTAGGAGGTAGCTCTAGTCGGTAGGCCACCATTCCGATTCTTTCAACGATCTTGACTGGTCCAACGTATCTTGGGGCAAGTTTTCCTTTCTTCCCAAATATGACCACTCCTTTCCAAGGGAATACCCTGAATAGGACGTGATCACCAACTTGGAATTCCAAGTGCTTGCGTCGCTTGTCCGCATAACTCTTTTGACGGCTTCTAGCTGTCAAAAGGTTATCGCGAATTTTCTTGACTTTTTCCGTTGTGTCGTGAATGAGTTCAGGTCTAGTAAACTACGACTCTCCAACTTCATTCCAACAGACAAGTGAATGACATTTTCAACCGTATAAAGCTTCGAAAGGCGCCATGTTGATGTTGGCATGATAACTATTGTTGTAAGAGAATTCGATCAACGGTAGATGCGAATCCCAACTACCACCAAAATCGATCACACAAGCTTTAAGTATATCCTCTAGTGTTTGAATAGTTCTCTCAGATTGTCCATCCGTTTGAGGATGATAAGCAGTGCTCATATTGAGTTTGGTCCACATAGCAGATTGCATAGTCTTCTAGAAATGAGATAAGAACCGAGCATCTCGGTCAGATATGATATTCAAAGGAACACCATGACGAGACACAATCTCGTCAACATAATCTTGGCAAGTTTGTCAGCAGAGTAATATTCACGGATCGCTATAAAGTGTGCTGACTTCGTTAGATGATCAATTATTACCCAAATTGCATCATGACCTCTAGATGTGTGCGGTAGCTTGGTAATGAGATCCATCGCAATGTTCGGCCATTTCCAAACCGGTATTTCTGGTTGTTCCAATAAACCAGATGGATGTTGATGCTCGGCCTTGACTTTGAGACAAGTAAGGCATTTAGTCACATCCAAGGCAATGTCATTCTTCATACCCGGCCACCAATACTGGGTACGGAGATCCTTGTACATTTTTGTAGCACTAGGATGAATTTAATAACGAGACTTATGAACTTCGTCCATCAGTAGGGTACAAAGATTGTGTCGATTTGGAACCCACAAACGGTTCATGTAGTATAGTAATCCATCGTTTTTCGTTTCGAGTTGAAGTTCGAGTTGATGAGGTAGTTCGTCTTTCAACAAACCTTGGGTTACACAAGTGCGTTGGGCTGCAAGAATAAGTGTTTGGATATCGGATTGAACTCGAACACAATGAAGCTTGACACGTTCCTTACGACTAAGCGCGTCAGCCACAACATTCGCCTTACCGGGATGGTAGCGAATTTCGCAGTCGTAATTATTTAGGAGTTCGACTCATCGTCGTTGTCTCATGTTCAGCTCCTTTTAGTTGAATATGTGTTGGAGACTTTTGTGGTCCATGAAAACCACACACTTCGTGCCATAAAGATAGTGTCTCCAAGTTTTGAGAGAAAAGACAAGAACACCTAACTCAAGATCATGAGTTGTATAATTCTTCTCGTGGACTTTTAGTTGTCTCGACGTGTAGGCTATGACTTTATCTCGTTGCATGAGAATGCAACCAAGGCCTAAATTTGACGCGTCACAATAAACCATAAAATCATCATTGCCATCGGGTAAAGACAAAACGGGAGCATCACAGAGTTTCTGTTTTAGAGTTTGGAAAGTTCCTCTTGTTTAGGTCCCCACTCAAAAGGCTTATTCTTTTGAGTCAAAGCAGTGAGGGGAACCGCGATCTTTGAGAAGTTCGTAATAAAGCGTCGATAGTAACCAGCAAGACCAAGAAATGAGTGAACTTTCGTAGGGGTAGTGGGTGTTTTCCAATCCTTAATCACAGCGATTTTGAAAGGATCCATATGAATACCTTTCTCATAACAATGTGGCCCAAGAACTGAACTTCTCTCAACCAAAATTCACACTTGGAGAATTTGGCATATAGTTGTTCTTTCTTTAGAAGTTCCATTGTCAAACGAAGATGTTGTTCATGATCTGCTTGAGATTTAGAATATGTGAGGATGTCGTCGATGAAAACAATGATGAACTTATCCAGATAAGGTTTACAAACCCGATTCATTAAGTCCATGAAGATAGCTATTTGTCAAACCGAAAGGCATAACGGTGAACTCATAATAGTCGTCTCGAGTGCGGAAAGCAGTCTTAGGAATATCTTCCTCGTGAGCACGAAGATGATGATAACCAGAATGCAAATCGATCTTAGTAAAACATGTAGCACCCTGAAGCTGATCAAACAGATCATCAATGCGAGGTAGGGGATATCTGTCACACCCCGACCCGCAGCGGAATAAGAGTCGGAGCATAATTGGGTTATCACCAAAGCTCATGATGTTTACTAATATGTTTCATATTTATTAAATCCAAATTTCATTTCAATGTTCCAAGTCAAATTCATACCATACAAGGAAAGGAAAAATTTAACTAAAACAAATCCATAATCTAAACTGGTTTATTCTTCTAAGCCGCCCTATATGTTTCTTGCTTCAACTTGATCACCTGTATCATGTGTAAAAATGGGAAATTTTGGGTCAACAAAAGTTGGCGAGTGAACCTTGTTTAAAAACATTTGTTATCAGTTCATTATTGTAATTTATTTAGGAAAATTGTGCAATAATCATATATGAACAAATGTATGTAAACATAACGATCACAAACCACCTTGCTTAAACATGAAATAAGAATGACAATGTATATGTTGGCAACGTCACGTTCACGCTCATAGGTAATGGGGAACGGACGGCCTATGCTAATGTATGTGAGATCAAGGCTTAATCAAACGGAGCCGATCTTATGTTGGCAACGCCTGGTTCACGCTCATAGGTAATGGGGAACAGCTCACGCTCATAGGTAATGGGGAGCGGCGGCCTATGAAATGTATGTACTGAAATGATAAAATTAATCTAAACTTCAACCACACAACAATGGATACACATTGAATACACATTTGATCATGAACATGATGGATGCACAAATGTTTAATTATAATAAATAAATATCGACACATCCCAAAATGTGATTAAAACGGGGAATTGGTAGAGATTCACTCACATTGGGTGAGTTTGTTTGAAGGTGTTGAATGCGCACGAGTTTAGAGGATTGATCGACGAGAGATAACTAACCAAATAAAATAACGAAAAGGTACGGTAAGTATGTGGATTTTATTAACTATTTTAATAGGATTTTTGGGTATATTTTTGTGAGTTTAAGGCTACTTTCTATCTTTAAAAACGTATTTTTAAGTATTTTTAATTGATTTTTAAATTAAATAAATAAATAAAAAATAATAAAAAAAAATTGATTTTTGACCGTTGACCAAACCCGTTGACCGTTGACCGGTCCGGTCGATTATATATACGCGCTGGGTGAGACTCGAACCCGTGACCTCCCGTACGCGTGCACGCAGCTCTACCAACTGAGCTACGTGTCTAACCCGAAATAATTTTGTTTTTAATTATACTTATATACTATTTAGGTTTATCCAGAAATTAATTATTTTTAAAAATGGTTTTAAATGTAACAAACCGGTGCTGACCACAGGTCTCGAACTCGGGACCTGTGGGTTAGCATACACACAGTCCACCGCTGGACTGTGTGTCTCGCCTGGTTATTAACTTGGTTTTTATTATACTTAACATGGTTTGTGAGTGAACCCGGTTCAGTTAAAAAGGCAAATTTTTATTTCGATAGAATAAAGCTGGGACAGGATTCGAACTCGCGTCATATGTGTGTTTGTTGCACACAGTCCACCGCTAGACTGTGTGTCTAACCCGTTAATTATACCGATTTTAATTAATCTTATGATACAACCCGACTTCGTCTTCTTCGTTAGATTTTACCCAGAAAACAAGGTCCGACTGTTTGGTCTTGTTTATACCTTATCTGGTTTTTAAATTTTATAAGTAACTTAAAGGTAACGAATGGAGAGGGTTTGGGGGAAAAAGATATACCGATCAGTGCTGCTCACAGAACTCCGGCAGAGTCCGTCGGTTCTGAAAGTGAACTCCGGCTGTCGACATCAATTAACAATCTGTTCGATTATTACGAAGTTGAGATACTTAATCAAAGTTTAATAGGAGTTGGAAAGATCATACCAGCTCTCAGTGTGATTTCGGAAGTTTCAGAAGCTTTCCGGCGAAGGTGGGAATTTCGACGAACGTTGACTGAGATTGCTTCTGATGGTGGAGTTGTGTTAGTGACAGATTATACGAATGATTGAAACAGAAAGAGTCGAAAGAATTACCGTGTGGATGTGAGTCTCGGTTTTCCGGCGACTTACAAATGTTTTCCGGCGATTGAATTTTCGTCGAGAAGAGATGCGATTTGTGAGCGAAAAGGTTTCCAGGGGGTTGTGGGTGAATTTATAGGGAAGTATCGAGATGAATGGGGTCTGACCCGAAGTCGATGACTATTCATCGCGATTACCTTGACACCAAAGAAGAGTTCGACCCAATGCTTTATTTCTGTCCTAGTTGATCCTGATTCGACATTGGTCTCAATTTAAGGTCAGCCGTTCTCCGGCGGTTACGACTGATGTCGCGGGTTCAGACGTCGGTTATAACCGTCGTTAGAGTTAATTCTTCGGTTAAAATAGACGAAAACGTTAATATCGGCGAAGTCGTCGGGATTTCCGACGACTGCTAATTGGGCGCGATTTGACTGAATTTAACTTCCGCGATTCATCTTTTTAATTAATTGTTTTGGTATATTAACAAACAATCAAAGTGGCGGAGCGGTTGATGGTGTGAAGGTTAAGTCTTTGGGGATTTCCGGCTGACCCGGGTTCGACTCCCGGCAGCCGGTTTTCCTTTTTAATTAATTTATTTTATTTTTTTACAATTATAATTTATATCATCTAATTTGTTTATTAATTATGTATCGTTTAAAATTAAAATAAGCCATAAATGAACAACAAAAATTTAAAACTGATTGTTCGGTTATTAAACGAAGCGGATTTCGAAAACCTGTTTTTCGACAAATGTTACAGTATCCCCTACTTTTAGAAATTTCGTCCCGAAATTTAAGTAGTGGTAGTTACAGGAAAAAGGTGTGGGTATTTCTCGCGCATTGAGTCTTCACGTTCCCAAGTAAACTCAGGTCCTCGTTTCGACTCCCAGCGTACCCTGACAATTGGGATGCGGCTTCTTCTTAAACGTTTTTCCCCGAAGTCCATAATTTCTACTGGTCTTTCAATAAAATGCATAGATTCATCGACTTGAATGTCTTCTAGAGGAATATGGAGATTTTCATCGGCGAGGCACTTCTTCAAGTTCGATACATGGAAAGTGGCATGGATTCTGTTGAGTTCCTCTGGTAGGTCAAGCTTGTAGGCTACAGGTCCTACCCTTTCGAGTATCTTGAAAGGACCTACGTAACGTGGTGCTAGCTTGCCTTTTTGGCCAAAGCAAACTACTCCCTTCCACGGAGATACTTTTAAAAGTACTTGATCTCCAACGTTAAACTCCAAGGGCTTTCGTCGCTTGTCAGCATAGCTCTTTTGACGACTTTGTGCCGCTAAAAGGTTGTTTCGGATTAGATGAATCTTGTCAGTTGTTTCTTGTATTAATTCTGGACCGGTGATTTGAGCTTCTCCAATTTCGTGCCAACATATTGGTGATCGGCACTTACGACCATATAATGCTTCGAAAGGTGCCATGCCGATACTTGAATGAAAGCTGTTGTTGTACGAAAATTCAACTAATGGTAGGTGAGCGTCCCAATTCCCTTTGAAGTCTATGACACATGCCCGAAGCATGTCTTCAAGAGTTTGAATGGTGCGTTCAGATTGACCATCAGTTTGGGGATGATAAGCGGTGCTGAGATCTAATCGTGTACCCAAAGCGGCTTGTACAGCTTGCCATGTTCGTGAAGTGAAACGACCATCACGATCTGATATAATGCTTAACGGTACACCATGACGGCTTACGATTTCACTGATGTAGATGCGAGCTAGTTTCTCATTTTTGAAGTCTTCGCGAATCGGAATGAAGTGAGCTGATTTTGTAAGACGATCAATGATTACCCATATTGTGTTGTACCCACCAGGAGTGCAAGGTAACCCGGTAATGAAGTCCATGGTTATATTTTCCCACTTCCATACGGGTATTTCAGGTTGGACCAGAAGTCCTAAGGGTCTTTGGTGTTCAGCTTTCACTTTTGAACAGGTAAGGCACTTGGAAACGAAAACAGCAATATCCTTCTTCATGCCAGGCCACTAGTAGGTGTATCGAAGGTCCTGATACATCTTGTCGGCTCCTGGATGTACGGAGTATCGTGTTTTGTGAGCCTCTTTCATAAGAGTATCGCGAAGGTTAATGTGATCAGGAATCCATATGCGATCTAGATAATACAGAATGCTGTCAGATTTTGTTTCGAGTTTAAGTTCTGCTCCACAAGATAACTCGTTGCGTATGTCGTATTCTGTTATGGAAACATGTTGAGCTTCTCGGATTTGGTCTTTGATGTTGGTCATGATTTGCGAATATAGAAGACGAATGGAGTTCGCATAACCCTTTCGACTGAGTGCATCGGCCACCACATTTGCTTTGCCAGGATGATACCGAATTTCACAGTCGTAGTCATTAAGAAGTTCGACCCATCTTCGTTGCCTCATATTCAACTCCTTTTGGTTAAAGATATGTTGGAGACTCTTGTGGTCCGTGTAAATTTCACACTTGGTACCATAGAGGTAATGTCTCCATATCTTAAGAGCGAACACAACGGCTCCAAGTTCTAGGTCGTGAGTAGTGTAGTTCTTTTCATGAGTTTTGAGCTGCCTAGAAGCATAGGCTATCACTTTTCCCTTTGCATTAAAACACAGCCTAATCCCTGTCCTGATGCGTCGCAATACACTACAAAGTCATCGCATCCTTCGGGGAGTGTGAGAATAGGAGCGTCACAAAGCTTTTGCTTAAGGGTTTGGAAGGCTTCTTCTTGTTTAGGTCCCCATGCGAAGGGTTTTCCTTTATGTGTCAAAGCCGTGAGTGGTACAGCGATGCGAGAGAAATTTGATATGAAACGACGATAGTAACCAGCCAAACCAAGGAAAGATCGTACTTCGGTTGGGGTACGTAGCGCTTGCCATTCTTGTACTGCTTTGATCTTTGCGGGGTCAACATGAATTCCCTTGTCATTGACGACATGACCAAGGAACTGTACTTCTTTTAACCAAAATTCACATTTGGAGAATTTAGCGTAAAGCTTTTCGGTCTTCAAGAGTGTGAGGATGAGTCGAAGGTGTCGTTCATGGTCAGTCTTAGACTTTGAGTAAATGAGAATATCGTCGATGAAGACTATAACAAAGCGATCAAGATAGGGTTTGCAAACTCTGTTCATTAAGTCCATGAAGACGGCTGGAGCGTTGGTTAGACCAAATGGCATAACCATGAATTCATAGTGACCATATCGAGTTCGGAAGGCGGTCTTTGGGACGTCTTCTTCATGTACTCTGAGTTGGTGATAGCCGGAACGAAGGTCGATCTTTGAAAAACAAGAGGCACCCTGGAATTGGTCTAGAAGATCATCGATGCGAGGTAAAGGATAGCGATTTTTGATTGTTAATTTGTTGAGTTCCCTGTAATCGATACACATGCGAAAGGTCCCATCTTTCTTCTTTACAAACAGGACAGGTGCACCCCAAGGCGATGAGCTAGGACGTATGAATCCTTTGTCGGTCAGTTCTTGCAATTGACTGGCCAGCTCTTGCATCTCGGATGGGGCTAACCTATAAGGAGATTTCGCGACGGGTGTAGCGCCAGGTATAAGGTCGATGCGGAATTCGACTTCTCTCTTGGGAGGAAGTCCTGCGATGTCGTCGGGAAAAACTTGCGGGAATTCTTTCACTACGGGTATATCTTCGAGTTTCTTCTCTTTGTCTCCCTTCTTGACAATGTGGGTTAGAAATGCTACATAATTCTTGCGGGGATATTTTCGGGCTTGAAGAAAGGACATCAGCTTGAGTCCTTTCGAAGGGGTTTCTCCAAAGATTCGTAGAGTTTGACCGTCTGCGAGAGGAATGCGAATGAACTTCTCACGGCATACTACTTCAGCCTGATGTTGGCTGAGCCAGTCCATGTCGATTATAATGTCAAAACTTCCCAACTTCATAGGAATGAGGTCAACAGGAAAATCGTGATCGTTTAGAGTAAAGATGCAGTTTCGGATAATGGAGTTTAATGAGACCGGTTTTCCGTCAGCAACTTCTACCGTTATGGATTCCATAAGTTTTTCACGAAGCTTAGTTGGCGTTAATGTTAAATGCTCTTCCTCTAGCAGGTGGAGGAGCTTGGTTAGCTTGGTTCACCGAATTCGCTTGCGCTTGAGCATGTATGATGTCCACCGCTGGACTGTGTGTCTCGCCTGGTTATTAACTTGGTTTTTATTATACTTAACATGGTTTGTGAGTCAACCCGGTTCAGTTAAAAAGGCAAATTTTTTTTTCGAGAGAATAAAGCTGGGACAGGATTCGAACTCGCGTCGTATGTGTGTTTGTTGCACACAGTCCACCGCTGGACTGTGTGTCTAACCCGTTACCGATTTTAATTAATCTTATGATACAACCCGACTTCGTCTTCTTCGTTAGATTTTACCCAGAAAACAAGGTCCGACTATTTGGTCTGGTTTATGCCTTATCTGGTTTTTAAATTTTATAAGTAACTTAAAGGTAACGAATGGAGAGGGTTTGGGGGAAAAAGATATACCGATCAGTGCTGCTCACAGAACTCCGGCAGAGTCCGTCGGTTCTGAAAGTGAACTCCGGCTGTCGACATCAATTAACAATTCTGTTCGATTATTACGAAGTTGAGATACTTAATCAAAGTTTAATAGGAGTTGAAAAGATCATACCAGCTCTCAGTGTGATTTCGGAAGTTTCAGAAACTTTTCGGCGAAGGTGGGAATTTCGACGAACGTTGACTGGGATTGCTTCTGATGGTGGAGTTGTGTTAGTGACAGATTATACAAATGATTGAAACAGAAAGAGTTGAAAGAATTACCGTGTGGATGTGAGTCTCGGTTTTCCGGCGACTTACAGATGTTTTCCGGCGATTGAATTTTCGTCGAGAAGAGATGCGATTTGTGAGCGAAAAGGTTTCCAGCGGGTTGTGGGTGAATTTATAGGGAAGTATCGAGATGAATGGGGTCTGAATTCGGTCTCAGTTTAAGGTCAGCCGTTCTCCGGCGGTTACGACTGATGTCGCAGATTCAGACGTCGGTTATAACCGTCGTTAGAGTTAATTCTTCAGTTAAAATAGACGAAAACGTTAATTATCGGCGAAGTCGTCGGGATTTCCGACGACTGCTAATTGCGCGCGATTTGACTGAATTTAACTTCCGCGATTCATCTTTTTAATTAATTGTTTTGGTATATTAACAAACAATCAAAGTGGCGGAGCGGTTGATGGTGTGAAGGTTAACTCTTTGGGGATTTCCGGCTGACCCGGGTTCGACTCCCGGCAGCCGGTTTTCCTTTTTAATTAATTTATTTTTATTTTTTTACAATTATAATTTATATCATCTAATTTGTTTATTAATTATGTATCGTTTAAAATTAAAATAAGCCATAAATGAACAACAAAAATTTAAAACTGATTGTTCGGTTACTAAACGAAGCGGGTTTCGAAAACCCGTTTTTCGACAAATGTTACAATATCGATTCTTGATCGTGAGTTTGTTGAGCTCACGGTAATCGATACACCTACGGAAGGACCCATCTTTCTTTTTCACAAATAAGACATGAGCACCCCACGGAGAATAGCTCGGACGAATGAAACCTTTGTCAGATAACTCTTGTAGTTGTTTCGATAACTCTTGCATTTCTGACGGTGCAAGATGGTAAGGAGTTTCAGCTATAGGGTTGGCACCGGGTACAAGATCGATACGAAACTCAACTTGATGTACTGGGGGTAAACTTGTAGAACTTCGGGAAAAACCTCAGGATAGTCTCGGATAACAGGAATATATTGAATACTCTTTCTCTTGCCTTTCTCATCTACGATATGCGCCAAGAATGCCACATAATTCTTTCGTAAGTACTTTTGAGCTTGTACCCAAGCCATGAGTTTCACGTTACTAGCGGGTTTCTCTCCACGAACCTCTAAGGTTTTACTAGAAAGAAGAGGTATACGAACTATCTTGTCAAAACAAATAACTTCGGCATGATGCTAGGTTATCCAATCGATCCCTATAATAACATCGAAACTTCCGAGTTGCATTGGTGTAAGGTCGATAGATAACAAATGATTTTTGAGGTTTAACTGGCAATTTCGAATAACATGATCCAGCACAAGAGGTTCACCACTAGCGACTTCTACTGTCAAAGGCTTTCCTAGTCTAGTTCTCGACCGAAAGCATAGATTCAAAGGCTAAGGACACAAAACTTCTGTCGGCACCCGAATCGAAAAGAACTGAAGCAGGACAATGTTAACAAAGAACGTACCGTTAACGACTTCGTTATCAGCACGGGCCTCGTTGGCGTTCATATTAAAGGCTCGTTCACGAGCTGGATTTGCATTTCCTAGCCTTGGGCAGTTGTTTCTATAGTGCCCCATCTCGCCACAATTAAAACATGAACCAGGTGGAAAGTCAGGTCGAGCGGGATTTGCTTGTGGTTGAACTGGGTTCTGTGCAGCTGGGTTTGCGTTAAAGCGATCGATAAATATTAGCCAGGTGACCAAGTTTTCCACAGGTAGCACACTGTCGACACGGTATCTGAACTTGATGGTGACCATTACATCGGTTGCAAAGTGGTGCAGTTCCCGCATAAGGTTTCTTTGCAGGAGGTTGAGCATGTTGGTTTTGAGGAGCAGTTTGAGTGCGTTGTGCAGTCATAGCAAAGTTTTGAGAAGCCTTGTGCTTCTTCGATCATTTGGAAGGCTCGGCTTTCTTTCCCTTCGGTTTCTCTTTGATTGAGTTAGCAGAGGATTTCTTATCACCCTTGCGATGAAGGTTTCCTTTCCTGACTTGTGAATAAGTTAAGGTTGCAGCTAACTCAATAGCTTGTCGAACGGTGGTAGGGTTGCTACCAGTGACGATATCTTGCACAGGATCAGGTAAACCATCGATATAATTCTCGCTCGCCTTATCCAAAGGCGTCACCATCATCGGACTTAACAAACATAACTCCTCATATCGGTCCGTGTAAGCACAACTCTCACCATTGTCTTGCTTAAGATCATGAAATTCGTTCTCCAGTGCCCTTTGCTCGTGGCGAGGACAGAACTCCTTCATCATAAGAGCTCGAAGCTCTTCCCATGTTTGAGCTAAGGCTACTTCGGCACCTCTATCCCTCATCATACCATTCCACCATGTCAAAGCTCTTTTTTTGAACACACTAGACGCAAACTCGACCTTTCGCTCATTTGAACATTGAACAAAACGGAACGTGCTTTCAAGACTCTCGAACCATTGCAGGAGCCCATCAGCTCCTTCAGATCCAGAAAACGATAGTGGTTTAGCCGAACAGAATTGTTTATAGTTGCACTGAGCCGGTGCATTGTTATTGTTGTTGTTCGCTTGATTAAGTTGGGTCACGAGATTCGAGAGTACTGCAGCAATCTGCTGAGCAATAAGTGCAGCAATTTCGGCATTTTGAGTTGTATCACGTCGAGGAGGCATTCTAAAAGAAAACATGAAGGAAGATATGTTAGATTGACATTGAGAAAAAAAAAATAAATAGATGCATCAGAAATATCGACGATACATAAGGATGGTGGTCACTTGTTTGTTTCTCAAAACACACAAATGACGCACGGTGACTAATCAAAGCAAATGGGTCTTATAATGTATCGCGAAGACATGCTTTAGCCTATAGGTGGGCACTTACCCCAAGAGTTCCCAGGTAAGAGTGACTGGTCCGATTAAGTGGTTTGTACAAACACTCTAGCCTAGATAGAAAACTCAGGGTACAGGCACCCACCCTTCCAGATTGCACGTGTTCACATTATTAAAACCCAAACTTTGATGAGATTTTGAAAACTTGAAGGAAAAAAGCCAAAAATAAATCATCTAATGATAGATGATTGATTTACAAAAACGAATTTGAAATTCTGTGGATTTGTTTTTGGTAATCACCTAAGGATAGGTGATTGTATTGTATTTTAAATCTAAACGCAAGAAAACTCGCGTTAGGGTCCTAGGAAGGTCAAAGCATTCCAATAACCTAATTCTTTATAACCAGTCCTCTGATACTAATCTGTAACACCCTGACTGTGTAAAACAACAAACCGCAGCGGAAACGTCGGGGAGTCACGTAAACAGATTCTTACAACAACACATGGTAATTGAAGTTTCGTTTTATTTAATATTAAACATTGATTACATTGGTATATTGACATAGAACTTTAAAACAAACTAAACAAACAAAACATGCATTGAAATTGTCTTTCTTGTTTTTAAGGCACTAAAGTCCAAGTCAATTCCTATGTGAGCATGCATCAGTACCATTAAGCATTGTTCCCTGAAACATATGTGAAAACGAGTCAGCATGAAAGTCGGCAAGTACATAGGTTTTGTGAGTATGTCAAGTCCATGGCTTTTTATATATTGCAATATATAATTCGACTACTAGAGTCGTAAGTGAAAATCTTGTTTTAAATATGTTTGATATTGCAATAGATAATCGATTAAAACATAAGGTTAAAAGTTTGTAAAATCTAGTAGCCATGAACCTTGACTCGAAATCATTTATTTTGTAAATCCGCATTGTAAATTGTCTTGAAATCACTTTTATGGTTTATATCTTTAATTGAAAATCGTCGCGTGTCATTGTTTGAAAACATTTGTCCAAGTGACGCAAATAATGCCACGTATGTAATATGATAAAAGCACTTATATATAGGAAGTACCGGAGGCGTATCCACCATGCTTTTATCACATTACACACGTTCCGTAATATAAATCACTTATCATAACCAATCGTCCATTGATCATTTTCCTTGTCGTAAACCAATCGTTCATTGTTCCTTGTTACAAACCAATCGTTTATCGTTCGTTGTTATAAACCAATCATTCATCATTCCTTGCTTTAGTTGTGAAAACTTTTGGTCATTTCGTGAATACATTCAAACCTTTGTTGACTTGTTCGAGACCACCCAAGGGGTCCCCTAATCGTATAACAAACCACCAAAGGGTTTGTTACAAATACAGTTTCAGTCGCTTCCCAAACTTCCCCACAAACCCCGGGAATTTTGGTAACGGGATTGTCAGTCCTACGCGCCGTAACTTACCACTGGTCGGCTTTGCCATTGTTAATGAATGTCATTCTTGTTATGAATACAACACACCAACAAGCTCGTTCACATTATTGAAATCATATTGTTTATATAAACCATCGTTTTTTATTTTGAAAGCTTGAAAACATTTAGCACATATGGATCACCCAAAAATATTTGCAAAACATAAAAGAGGGGAACTATGTACTCACTTGGGATTGCAAAGAAATCTTGAATCAAAGAAATACCAAAGCTCAAATATCCGAGAAATCAAGCATGTCCTAAAGCGGATAACTATGTAAATATCGGGACCTGAAATCGGAGGATTTGGATAGAACGAGATCTTGTAAACCAATTAGTGATGGAACTCATATGAAATGGTTTAACAAAGTCTATATTCTGATTTGAAAAGGTTCCTAAGTGCTTTTGACCCGTTATGACACGTTAAGGTAGTTTAAGCCACTTTAACGCGTCATTTGCGTAAATATACGTTTGGATTGTTAGATATGTGTTATGATAAGTCTTTAATTATTAATTATATTTAAAAATGTTATTTGGTCAGATTACAAGTCAAAATTTATGTTACATATGCTTTTAGTTGATTTATTTGCAAAAAAGGGCATTTTGGTCATTATTGAAGATCATAACAACTAATTATCATAACACTAATCAATTGATATGACCATAAGGTATAACCTCAGAGGGTTATTTCCTATTCAACCATGGTCAAAAATATTTATTTGGTTGGGTTAAAATATCAACCAAACGGGTCGGATTCGAAAGTAAACGCGGTGGTCAAAACTGCTCGGCTTACGACTCTAACCAAGCACTTAAATAAAAGTGATGGGTTATACATTTTAAACAAGTCTAACTAAGTTTATAAAACTGATTTGTATCAACACAAAGTGTTTTGATATCCGAAAATAGTTCCGTCCTATAATGCGCATTTATCGCATTATTGACCGAAACTTTGATTCGTCATAAAGACTAGTAAACGTGGAAATCAGTAGGCATGATCACTAAGGACTATAACCATCATGATTATGACCACATTAACAAGTTCAATAGGACTTTGATTTGACCAATTCATGGTCAGAATTGAAAATCAAACAGAAGTCAAACTGTTTGATTTTTAGCTCAAATATGCTAAAAGAATTGAACAAGATCTGGAAGAAACACCTACAAATACTCTAGGAGGGCCTTAGAACTCGGGAAATGATCTTCAAATGGTTACAAACTCCAGATATGGCAGATGAGAGCAAAAGTGGGTGTTGTAAAAGTTCACATGTGAAGAAGAACATGGAATTTATAGTTGAATTGGAGTTATAGGATCAAGAAATGTGTCCATGAGTCATTCCAAAAGTTGATTAGTGTCCTAACACTTGTTAAATGCATAAGGAATAGTGGCAATCTCGTTTGCTTGGTCATCGAGAGAGTTAACAAGAAGCTACCACCTTGATTCAACAATTTTGATGAGCTGGGAACCCCTTACGGACCGTATGGGTTTTGCCTTACGGTCCGTAAGACCCTTGCAGGGGCTGAAGTTTCAGAATTGGCAGAAATGGCCCATGAACTTGTTTTTGACGCGTTTTACCACTTTTAACACTCGTTAACCCCATTTTCAAGCTTTATAAGGACAATAAAGTATAGAGAACTTGAAATGTGCTAAAAAATATCACAAAGGTCGGTTCGTTTGGTCGTACGGTTGCGGTTTTCGGTTAATTACGACGAAAATCATAACGAACGCGTGTATGACCGTCAAAGCGTAAAGAATGATATTTTTGAGTTTTAATCATTAATACACAAGATTTTAATGATTACAATAATTTTGTGGATGTCCATACATGTTTCGGATAGCGAAATACGCGAAAATGCATAGTTTTGCAGAATTTGAAAAATAGTCCCTGAAGTTATAAAAGTGTGTTTTTGCCATACCGAAGCCCTCAAAACTTATTTCTAATTTATGTAAAGGGTATTTAGGGTATGTTTAGCTTATGCCATTGTTCAGGTGTGTATGTTACATTAAACAGATTACGTTTGCGTATCGGTTTATGGTTTCGCTTACAGAAGCGATTCGAGAGTTCGAAATTGCGCAAGAATCGAATGTGTGCAAATAACATAATAAATAAAAAATATTCATAAGTAAAACATAAAATTTCATTCATTGATAATCTTTTTCGCCATTGTTACATGATCGGATCGCCATAGATATCACATACCATAGCTTGGCCTTTTCAGCAATGGGCAATTGATTTGGTGGGTCCATTTCCTGACGCGCCTGGCTTAGTAAAATTCATCATTGTGGGGTAGATTTCTTTACAAAATGGGTGGAAGCTAAACCACTCGCTTCAACAACCGCAATAGTGATCCGCAATGCGCATAGTTACTGATAATGGTCCAAATCTTGCTTCTGAAGATTTGCAAAGTTGGATGAAGGAATTGAATTTCGAGCATGTATTCACGCCCGTTGCGCATCCTCAAGGTAACAGTCAAGTTGAGAGCATTAACAAATAGATTGTTGAGGCATCAAAGCACGCCTGGGTACAGCGCGCAGAGGCTGGGTGGATGAGCTTCCTAGTATACTTTGGGTTCATCGCACCATGCCAAAAACCAGCACAGGTGAAACACCCCTTAGTCTTGTCTATGGAACTGAAGCAGTGATCCCTGCCAAAATCGGCCTTCCATCCCCACGCATGCTTGCACTAGAAAAACAAAACAACGAAGAGTAGTGTCGATTGTATCTGGATCTGTTAGAGGAAAGGCGCGAAAATGCTGCTATCAAAGAAGCTAAATAAATCCAAGCTGGAAAAGTACTATAATGCTAGGGTCCGCCTGTGTACTTTTTTGCCAGGGGATTTCGTTCTGCGCGACAATGAAGCG
The DNA here is from genome assembly GCA_947069175.1 of Scalesia atractyloides. Lineage (NCBI taxonomy): Eukaryota > Viridiplantae > Streptophyta > Magnoliopsida > Asterales > Asteraceae > Scalesia > Scalesia atractyloides. The sequence continues at coordinate 33,614,614 of CAMTDV010000004.1, read as the reverse complement.
TCAATGCAGAAAAACCAGGAAAACTTGTGCCAAAATGGGAAGGGTTGTATATCATTCAAGAAGTGTTTGGGAAAGGTGTCTATACTCTTAAGTGCTTAGATGGAACCAACGTTCCTAGAACCCAGAATGCCCCACAGCTACGCATATGCTATATGTGATCCTAGCATCTTCAAACGCACAGGCCTTGCGCTTTATCCATATATATGCAAAAGATAGCTATTTACAATAGTTTCATTTTTATGTAATCTTAGCGATTCTGTATCACTTGGCCTTGCACCTTACCATTATTAAAAGAGTCGTTACTTACATTTTGCTTTCTTATATTTTGTTACAAATGCATGCAATTACTTTTTGTAGACACAAAACATCATGGTAATCTTAATTCTCATGAACATAATGGTAACAAATTACCACGATAGGATCAATTCCTTGTTAACACATGAGCTTTATACCATATTTATTCGTCTCACCTAAGCAAAGAAATTGTACTCATGCAAATATTGTAGTCAAAACATAATTTTATTACAAACAAAAATTACATGCGCTTTCGAGCAATCATAATTACAACAAAAAGAGGATCCACGCCTCACTATTAATCCAAAACAAGCATAAAACTCAATGCGCCTAATGTTTTGCAAGTACTTGAGCTTCTGAGACTTCCACCTCATCAGGAAAGATCTCCTTCAACCGATCCAAAAAATTATCATGTCGAAGTGCTTCGTCAACCAGGTCCATCACTGGCACCTGAAGGTTATCATATTCTTTTTGGCGACACCAAACGCTGCACCTGTATCAACTCCTGGGTGCAGACCATCTAGTATCCCATCTGACCTTTAATGCATTAGTACGTGAAGGGCACACAGCCATGCGCGTAGCCGTCATGACGCGCCGTTACCATCAATTTGGCCACCGGTTCATCTAACTCCATAGAGTTTAGAATCGAATTTGAGACCTGCGCAGATAAATTACGAAGTATCAGGGAAAGTCCATGCGTAAAAATATTCAATGTTATAAAGGGTTGTGGAGCACTTAAATTAACAACACCAAGTTGCTGCATCCATGTCATGTTTTTCGTTAATGGCTCCACCAAACTCTCAGCAGTAACGCGCGCGGTCTCAGCATCTTCAACCTTCATCTCATGTTCAGAGATGCTGCGCAATAACTTAGATTTTTCTACTTGCACCAGCTGCAAGTCCTTTTTAGCTACGTCTAGCTCCACTTTCTTTTGCTCATCCTCAAACATCATAGAGGTAAGTTCAGCAATCTCCTTATTTCTAAGGATAAGAATGGCACTAGTTTCTACCTCTTCTTGTTCCCTGCGCTAGCGATGAGAGCGAGCTTCTTTGGCAGCATCTATGGCTTCTGCTTTCTCTTTAATCAATTTCTGAATTTCGGCTTTAACGTTGATGGCTTCATTGCGCATGGTAATTTTCTCCTTGTTATCCCTCTCACAGGCTTCTTTCCACCTCTTGCGCTCCTCAGCAAGAAGCGCAGCCTCAGCTTTTTTCTTCCAACCCATCGCAGCCACTCTTCAATTTTCTGCTCATCATCGATCTTCGCCTTTCGGCTTCCAGCTCTACTTTTAACGCTTTAACACACGCCTTCTCCACTTCCACTTTTTGCTTTGAAACCTCAAACTCATCCCATTCCTTTTGCATACTACTCCATTCATGAACAATCCTATGGGTAGTGGAGGAGGCACTAGCGGTCTCTTGTAGATACGTGCGATATGTCCGCTTGTGTGTCTGCTCTTCTTGAAACTTTACCTCCACTGGAGGATACGCGCCTTTAAACCATTCTCGGCATACTTGCTAGTCAGAAAACGTATTGCCTTGGTTCAACTTCCAGACAGGCTCGTGAATATCAGAAGCTTTCTTTGCATTATAAGATCGATAATAATAATCACCCGGTGTTAGGATTGAACCCTATGAAAGGAACATATGATATAAAGCCAAATAACACTATCCGAGCTTTGGTTCAACTATCAGATGTTACATCCTCTGATGCACTTACACTGCTTTCCATAAAGACTACTCATCCAATCATCTGCCTTCACAAAGCTTCAAAGTCTGCCAGAGTTAACAAGGACAGAGGATAGGAATCAGAGTTTAGTCATTAGCTTAGTTAATCAATGTAACAGTGCCAAGCACTGATAGTTAGTATAAGCAGTGTTTAGAGTTAGTTACATCTTGTTTCCTGTCACTGTCAACCCTGACGTCATCAAAGATGCTCAGAGGTTAGATAGTTAGTATAAATAGGCAACTCTTGTAACCTTTAAACTTGTCTCTTAAAAGATCAGCTTTCGCATATCATCTTCTCTGCATTTTCTCATTACCAAACTGTAATTACAAAGGTTGGGGTGAGTTTGTGAATCACATGCAAGTTAATTAACTTAAAAGCAAGATGATGATGAAAACAAACGACCATTGCTTGTAGTAAAAGTTTTCCATCTTATTCCGCTACAAATCTCTTTTAATTCAATCAGTTTTGAAACAAAAACTACAAGTAATTCAAACTCAGATCCTAACAATTGGTATCAGAGCTTGATTCATCAAATTCGATCTAACAATCGATTTGGTTCAAACAGATCAACTCTCTTGCTAATCAGTTTGGTTGTTTTTGTTTGATATTCAGAGTTTTTACTACGTTCAAAGTTTTTAAAAACAAAATCTGAAAAACAAATTCAACTAAAAATGTCTCAAAACACACAGGATGCCAATTCTGGATCCTTGTTCAAACCGCCGATGCTCAAAAGAAATGAATATTTCATTTTGCAACAACGGATGGGTCACATCCTTGCCCAGTAAAACACCGGTTGCTGGAGATCTGTTGCTTATGGACCTCACGTTCCAATGGTTCCAAGCAAAGAAGATCCAACCAAACAAGTGCCAAAAAATCCTGAAAACTTTTCGGAGCAGGATTTCCAGAAAATTGAAGTGGATGCAAAGGCTTTAGCATAGTTGCTTCGGCCTTAACCAATGAAACTTATGCTGGTCCACTCCATTGCAATAGTGCAAAGGAGTTATGAGATGCACTTAAGGAGCAATTTGGTGGGATTGAGGAAGTGATAGAAAGTAATAGAGAAGTTCTAAATCAGCAGTATGAAACGTTTTGTCACATGAAAGGAGAGTCTCTAACACAACAATTTGAGCGTTACAGCTGTCTTATCAGTGAACTTAGACTGGTTAACGTAGTTTTTCCTAATTCGACTGTCAATAGTCGTTTCCTTAGATCATTACCAGATAAGTCGTTGACACAACTTCATGGGATACTCCTCACTTATGAGAGAGAGTTAAACCAGAAAAAGAAGTTGCAAGATTCTGGCAAAATGACTGATGATTACTCATTGGGTAATACAACTCTTTTTGGCCAAGAAGAGGGTTCTGGCAGCAGTAAGGACAAAAGTTATGATCACTATATAGATATTACATCTGGTGGGAACTTTGGATCTGAAATATATGAACCCAACTATGCTTTTGCTGCTAGTGGGGAAAGCCAAACCTCTGACAATCTATCATTTGAGCTGATGATTTGCAACACATTGAACCTTCTGATCTTGAAGAAATGGATATTTGCACCAACTGGCCTTATTGAGTGTTAGGGCTAGTAAGTTTTACAAGAGAACTGGTAGAAAATTCCCAGGTTTGCATGATGGGTTGAAGGTTGGGTTGGATAAATCAAAAGTCAAGTGTTATAAGTGTAATAGGCTAGGACACTTTGCCCGAGAATGCAGATCTTAAAGTTCTAGACCAATAGTGACTCATCCTGGCCCTAGACATCAGCACACACAAAACACTGCTCATTATTCCCAATATGCCCCTGCTCAACATGTTCAAAACACTGCTTATTTTGCACACCCTGCTACCACTGTTCCAGTGCATTATGTTTAATTCACTGCTCCACAAATTCAATAAGTTCAGGCACCATCTCATCCTCAAGTGCTTGGTCAACAAGCACCCATTGTTACACAACCTGCTCAAACCACTAGTCCAGCAGAGGTTGGTCAACACAGCTTTTTCACACAAAGTTATGTTAACTGGAGCAGTTTGCCTGAGGATTTGACTGATGAAAACTTTGCTTTAATGGGCAGAAATGATGTTGAACAAGAATTTTGTTTAAAGGCCTTAGATACAATTGCTGAAGGTGTTGAATCTGTGAGATAGTGTCAAAATCTGATGAAGTTCAAGTTTGTGATGAAACAGTGGTTTCAAGTGAAGAAAGAGAAAATGCTGCTGATAAGGAAAAGAACTCTCCTATTGACCCATGGAACATTGATGTGTGTGAAGATGAGTGTGATTGTGCTCTTATGGCTGCTACAAAGGTATCACCTCAGATCCTTAAAGATCTATGTTCTGACAAATGCATCATTGCTATTGCAAACATCAAAAAGGTAAATGAAAACCTGAGAAACAAAATTTTAGAAGATGAACTTAATTTTGAAAAACTGATTAAAGAGTTAAAATCAAAGTTAAGTGAAAAAGATTTTGAAATGAGTAGCCTAAGACGTGAATCAAACATAACCAAGGACCAACTGCAAACTATGGTAGAAAAATACCAAGTTTGTAAAAAGGAGTTAGAAGAAACCCAAATCACTTGTGAAAATGGGTTGAGTCCTGCAAAGGTTATGAAATTATGCTTGATGCTCAGATCAAGAGCAACACCAAGTGTGGTGCAGGTTTTAGAGACTATGACCAAAATGAGAAAAATGTTGCTGAAATTAACTCTGAGTTGGTTGAGGTTCTCCCTACAAATTTGGCTGGTGAAGAGATAAAAATCACAAATAAAGCTGGAAACAAAATTGTTTTGGAAAAACCAGAGGTTTCAACAAAATATAAAGAAATTGAAAAATACCAGTTTAAAACAACCTGGTTAGATGAATGTGATATCTTAGAGAACTTTAAGCCAATGGACTTCACAACCACTGATGGTATTAAAGCCCCAAAAGCACTGGTGATCCCTATCAAAGATGTGCAGCAGAGGTTACAACCACTGCTGAGAAAAAGTCTGATAGGAAAAGAAGAGTAAAGATTAAAAACTTGTTTTGTGAATTTTATGAAAAAAGAAATCATGTGGCTGCAGATTGTTTTCTTTTAAAAGCCTATGACATTAACAAAACTTGTGTTATCAAAAACTCTTCAAAATGCACCATTTGCAACAAAACAAATCACTCAACTCAACAGTGTGCCAATCTCAAAAACTATGAACAAAAGGTAAAAGAGATCAAGGCAAAAGCACTTGAAAGAGACAGTTCAAGTTCTGTTGGAAATATTTCCAAGCAGAGTTTTGAACCAATTGAAACATCTGTTACAAAAGCCTTAACCAAAACCTCTGTTCAAAGAGAGGTGCAAGTGACAGATGCCAACCTTCAAACTCATTTCCAAGAGGGTATGGCCAACCTACTTATAAAAAGGTTCCTCATGCTTATGAAGGCTGCAAAAAGCCTTCAAAGCAAAGAGTAAACAAGCATCCTTATGGATACAATCATCTGATAGGTAATGGTCAAGAGCAGATGTTACAAGAAAATTTCAAAACCACTGACCATTGTCCTAGACTTGAGGCTGAACCATCTGTGACCCCATCCAAAGCCATTTTGGCTTTGGAGACCAACTTTAACTGATCTATCTACTTGATGTGCAGGGACCCTCTACATGCCTTGATAGCTTATGGTATGTAGATAGTGGAGGTTCCAAGCGCATGATAGGATGTAGAGCCCTTCTCAAGGACTTTATGGCTCATGGGGGGTGATATATCTTTTGGTAATAACTCAAAGGGAAAGGTCTTAGGGTCTGGGTCGGTTCTGGCTGGTAAACTCAAGTTTGAAAATGTGAATTTGATTGACAATCTGAAATTTAACCTGCTGAGTGTCTCACAAATGAGTGAGAGGATATGGATCCTTCTTCACTAAGAAAACTTGTCAAATTGTAGGACCAGAGGTTGTCAAAAAGATTGATCAAATCATTGCTGAGAGCAAAGCACAACTCACTGCACACAGAAGTGGGAATGTGTATGTGGTAGATATGTTAAAAGATAATCCTATGTCTGGAACATGCCTATTCTCAGTTGCTTTTAGCAAAGAGACTGAGTTACGGCATAGAAGACTTGGACACACAAATCTTAAAAATATCACCACACTCTCAAAACAAAGTCTTGTAAGAGGCTTGCCTCATAAGAAATTTTTCTATGATGAACATTGTGTTTCCTGTTTAAAAGGCAAAGAACATAAAAGTTCTTTCAAATCAATTGAAGAGTACAAAACAAGCCAGTGTTTACAACTGTTGCACATGGACTTGTTTGGCCCAGTGCAAATCATGAGCTTAAAACACAAAAGGTATTGCCTAATGATAGTTGATGATTTCTCTAGGTTTATATGGACCTTCTTTCTTCATTCTAAGGATGAAACTGCAAGCATTTTGCAACACTTTGTCAAACAAGTAGAAAAGCAATTTGGTCTTCCAGTAAAAATCTTTAGAAGTGACAATGGAACAGAGTTTAAAAATTGGGAGTTGGATGCTTTTTGTGAGTCAAAAGGAATTGTTTGGGAATATAGCATTCCAAGAACTCCAGAACAAAATGGGGTGGTTGAAAGGAAAAACATAACCTTAATTGAATTAGCAAGAACTATGTTAGTAGATTCTGGTTTACCCGTGTCCTTTTGGGCAGAGGCTGTAAACACTGCTTGCTATGTTCAAAACAGAGTTGTGATTAACCCCAGGCATCAAAAGACTGCCTATGAGATTTTGTATAAAATCAAACCTCTGATTTCATATTTTAAATTTTTGGTTGTCCATGTTTCATTTTGAACTTAAAAGATTCTATATCTAAGTTTGCAGCCAAAATTGATTGTGATTATTTTTTGGGATACTCAACCCCTGCCAAAGCCTACAAAGTTTTTAACTCTAGGACAAAGTGTGTTGAAGAAACTTTGAATGTGAAGTTCAATGAACTATCATCACTGAAAATCCCAGCAAATCCTACAGAGCTTTTTGATTTAGATAAATTCACATTTGCTGATGTTTCTATCAAGCTAGACAATGCAGGTATACCACAATCATCTGAAGAAGATCAAGATCAAGGATATGACTGTGTGCTTCCACAAACAAAAGTCTATTCTTCAAACAGAGGATCAGGTGCTACAAGTTCTTGTCTAAACTCTACCACTTCTGGGTCAACAATGTTTAATCCTAAAACCTCTGCCAGTTTAAAAAATCAAACATCTGTTGATAAAAGTCTTACATGTGGGCACCAAAATCATCAGAATGTTACCTCTATACCCCCAATACCACCACCACAACTCTCATCAGTGGCTGATACTTCAATTTCACCAGCAGAGGTTAGCTCAGATGATACACATTTGTAGCCATCACCTCAAAATGCTATTGTTCCATACTAAGGTGATTTGATTTTCTCAAAAGCCATCCAACAGATCAAGTTATTGGGAACATCAAATCTGGGGTGCTCACACAAAGCCAATCCCAAAATATTTGTCTTTTTGCTAGTTTTCTATCACTCATACAACCAGTCAAGTACCAAGAGGCACTGAAAGACAAAAGCTGGGTGGAGGCCATGCAAAAAGAACTCCTTCAGTTCAAAAGACAACAAGTTTGGGAGCTTGTGCCACTGCCAGAAGATGTAAGTCCAATTGGCACAAAGTGGGTCTTCAAGAACAAACTGATGAAAGGTGTATTGTTGTAAAAAACAAAGCAAGGCTCGTGTTTCAAGGCTACAGACAGGAAGAAGGTATAGACTATGATGAGACTTTTGCTCCTGTAGCAAGGTTGGAAGCTATTCGCCTGTTCTTAGCTTTTGCTGCTAACCACAACATAAATGTGACAGCCTGGGAATTACTTGTACCATTACTAACAAACGGAATCTTTGTGCGTTGCATTCTAAATTGTGTTTACTCAATTTTCAGGACGAAAATTCTTTCAACATGGGGATAATGTGACATCCCGGCTTTTCAGGTATCTTAAACGCGCTACTTTACGGTTATTCATTCCTACGCTGATTTAATTCAGAGAATTAAATTACACGCTCGCAATAACTACTCTAACTTTGTGAATCTATTGGGTGAATTACGTGTTTTGTGTTATTAGACGTTTGTAGATTTTGTAGATTATTGTATCACGCCTTGATTTCACGATTATTAGTTATAAAAAAATAATAATAAATAAATAGCCGAACCGAACCGAGCCGCGAAACATGTCGACCTCACCTCCTTGCGGCTCAAGGAAATAACCTAAACTTGAGGCCCAAGCCACTCAACCCAAACCCCCCCTATTTGCGGTCGCGCCCCCTCCCCTTCTTTTCCCTTGTTTTATATAAATGTATGTATGCATGAGATGTGTTTAAAAAAAACAACAAAACCCTAGTCACTAAGAGAAGGCCGACGGTAGCCCCCCCCCCCCTCACGGTCGCACAAGCTCCAACCCCGGATTGATTCCAATCTTGTCCCGGTTCGCTAATCATCATCGTTTCAAGATTAGGGTTTAATTGTTTTGCAAATCACATTAGGGTTTGTGTAATCTTGATCATGATTATGTGTAATGGTAGGATCATTGGTATGAAAAGTGTTGTGATTTATGATTAGTTCGGATAATTGTGCGAGTTTTTGCGTTTTTGATGTTATGATGAATACTAAAATCATAGGCTGCGTTTTAGCGATAAAGATCATGTTATATGATTAGGGTTTGCAAGAATATTGATATACATGATGATATTTGACAAATAAACCTGTTCTTGATCATTATTATTAAGCGTCTTGATCGTTTAAGCATGTTCTAATGCGATAAAAGTCGAAAACAGGTTGATGAATGGCATTTACAGCCAACTTCAGTTGGCTGTAACCTGATCATTATTTATCGAAAAGTAGATTTTCTGAAGCCTAAAACGTGTATTTTTGAAAAACGCTTCAAATGGAGCCAGATTCATATTTTTCTGAGGTCGTTTGCTATTTTTAAGTGGTCATTTAGTGCAGCAGCTGAAGCTGCGTCAATTCTGCAACATTTGCTAGTTGTTTATCGAGTCGGGTCTCATAGTCTGTAGAGGGTTGAGTCAGGAAACTTATACAGTAACTGGACACAGGAATTTCTGGAAAACTCCCACTGGAATTTTGTTAATTGAATTAATGATGATTTTTAAATAATTTTTCCCGTGGACTGCAGTCAGAAAGCGACGAATCTGACTGCAGCCTAGTATATAAATATTTATAAATAATTGATAAATTGTTAGGACTTAAAAAGTTTACATAAAATTATACAGTTTAGTTGACACTTCCTGTAAAAAAATTGGAATTTTTGGAAAGTTGGAACTATTTAATAAAAATCCTCGAAAATAGCCCAGTTATGAGCGTACAAGCTGAAACATGATAATTTGCGTTTGTGTGTACCAAAGTGTTGTATGAGTTAATCTGTGTTTATGACAAGTTGGTTTGATCATTATTTTGGTATGATGATACTTTGCATGCATGATTATGTTTTCGAATTGGTTATTACGTGTGCCGCACTGTGTGTTAGTTATGCGTAGGGTTTTGTATCAGTGTGTTCACACACTAACTTTAAAGCAGTTGACATGTTAGGACGCGATTAGCGGTCCCATCATTTGCTACTTTTGTGTTACTCTAACCGAGCAATTAAAGGTGAGTTCACAGCCCCTATTTTATCCGGTTTTAAACAACAGGGGGAGAAACATGTATACACTCTATAACTCTATCTTTTACGTTATGCGAAATTAACGTCGATAAACTACTCGGTAACTAAGTTAATGTTAATGTACGTTATGGTCACTAAGTAGCTATATCACGGAAGTCCTCAACAAACTCTTGGATCGTTAGTATTGGGTTAGATAGCGGGGAAATTATAAGTAGTACTACTGGGCCCGACAAACCCCACCCGAGCTAGTCGCGCTAGCCGACCGGGTATGGTCAACGGGTGAATACTTTGGCCTAACTTTCGCCATGGTCAGTGATAGGCCTGGCAACACTGAGGCACAACAGTCAGCTTCGATCGCGAACTCTTATGTGACGTAACTTTAGGCTCGCTACCTACATGTTAACATTGAACTTAATTACGAACCAACATTATTATTCCGGGTTAGGAATAATGGAACTATATCGTTATCCCGGGTTAGGGATAACGGGGGAAAATAAACTTTTAACCGAACTTGTGAACTTATAAAACCTGTGAACTCACGCTTCTTTAATGTTGACACTTGTTTCTTTACATGTTTCTCAGGACGCTAGGAGCGCTAGGTGCACTCACTTGCATTTGATCAAGACATTTTTATCGAGTCTTATTTACGAATAATGTTTGGGATTTTTTGGTTTTGGCGTTTATGTTGGCGCCCGTTACTTTACTTTACTCTAATGCTTCCGCTAAACTTTGGAACTAATGCTTCCGCTAAACTTTGAAACTAAGATATTTTGAAAATGACTACGAATGGTTAAACAAATGTTTTTGGAAAACGTTTAAATAAATCATATAGAGTCGTTCGATATTACTAGTGTCTTAGATTCTGGTTTGATCACACGCCTCGCGGTAAAACTCCGCAAGTGGAAATTGAGGGTGTGACACACTAGATGGGTCACATACAGATTTACCATCGGCTAGTTCTATGACGTAAGGGGTCTCTAGGGGTTTAGGTGTGAGATTTAGGTTCTTCCTAAAAGACTCAGATATAAAACTCTTATCCGCACCCGTATCAAAAAGTACAGTAGCAAAATGATCGTTAAGTGGAAACTTACCGGTTACCACATTCGAGACGTTTCGGGCCTCTCCACGGCCTAGCGTGAATGCACGTCCTTTGGCACCTCCTGTTCCACCATTTCCATTGTTGCCATTGTTGTTATTGTTGTTGTTGTTATTCCCACCATTGTTGTTGTTGCGAAGTTGCGGGCAGTCACGCTTGAAATGGGCAGTGCTACCACACTGATAGCATCCCCGGTTATTACCCTGGTGCTGGTTCTGATTTTGTCGTTACATGATTTCCCCGCGACAATCCTTTGCCGCGTGTCCTGCTTTGCCACATCGTTGGCAGCGATTTCCGGCGCAAGGGCCGTGATGATGGAGGTTACAACGATTATATTGCGGCTTTCGACCCGCATAGCCGCTCGAGTTATGGGTCTTGTTGGCAGACTGATTGTTGTGACCCCGATTGTTGTTGAAGTTGTTGGACTGCTTCTAGTTTCCTTGTTGTTACTGGGCTGATGAAGACTGCCGAGCAGGTGAGTCTTCAAATTTCCTTTTGTTATCAGGGACAATTTCAGTTGCACCCCTAGATGGTAACTTCCTTTGCTCCACCGCCTTATCGGTGAGTTTATGTGCCAGTCCAATCGCTTGATGCTCCGTCGTAGGGTTGCTAGACATTACCATGCCCTGGATCTCAGGGACCAGACCCCCAAGATAAAACTCAAGTCATTTATCGACGGTGTTAGCCAAATCGGGACAAAGGAACACCAGATCATGATGTCTTGCCGTGTACGCTTCAATTTCTGACCCGACCATCTTGTGGTTCCATAACACTTGTTCCAATTGCTAAACTCTGTCCCGTGGACAGTATTCCTCCTTGATTAGAGCTTTTAACTCGGTCCAGGCCATTACGTTCGCCGCAGCAAGTCCACGCGTTTGGACTTGTGCGTTCCACCAGGTTAATGCCCCATCTTCCAACGTCGAGGTAGCATACTTGACCTTATTCGAGGCAATTGCACATTTCAAAAACCGATTCAGACTTTTCAACCCAACGGACTAGTCCTATAGGTCCCTCAACACCCGTGAACTTGCTCGGTTTTGCATCCAGGAACATCTTGTAGGGGTTAAGACCCCCTCCTGAGGATAAAGGATAGGTAGTCAGCGAGAAAGTCTACTAGCCCAACTATTAGATTTTCCCATGAAAATTTAATAATGGTTACTTGCTGGTGGGTTAGGAACACCTGCCAGAGCAGCATTCACGTGTTGTTGGATTAGAGCGGCCAATTCTTCAGTTGACATGTTGAGATTTCCGCGGCGACGGGATGCCATTTCAGATCTTCACAAGACAACACAAACACACACCGATAAGTATATATCCAATATAGTTATTATATTCCACACTTAAATGATCTCACAATTTATGTCAACCCAACAAATTAAACAATCAAAAGGAACATTCGATTAAATAAATTGCAGTGTCTCACAAAATACCAACCAAACATATCAGTTTAATTATAAAATTTTCAAGTTCAAACATAAGTGGAAACAAACAAACTAAAGGAAACATAACGGAGATTGGCGAGACGAGTTAGTCATCTATGCCTCCATCTCCCAAGTCGCTATCATTGCCGTCTTCCTCTTCAGCGTTTTCAGCTTCAACAGCCGGATCCTTTTTCGGCTCTTCTTCCTCCGGATCCTCCTCCGGGTCTTCCTCTGGATCCTCATCTTCGTCTTCTACCGGCGCTGGAGGGGCCGGTGCTGGTGCGGGTACTGGGATAGGTGGTGCTTGGTTCTGCTCCAGTTCGTGAATCCTCCAACTAGACTCAAGAACTCTGTCTTCGAGCCAGTCAGCCCCAGCCGCTCAGCAGGAAGGTCCTTAGTTAAAATGTTTCGAACTCTCTTATTCTCATCTTGCTCTTCCTCGAGCTCTCCAGTCTTACCAGTCAGCTGACGTATCAGCCATCCCTGTGCTTTGATAGTCTCTTGCATTCTATCCAGCTGTTCCTGTTGTTTCCTTAACACATCTCTAAGCAGATCATCCCCCACTCCTAAAGAGTTGACCGGTTCAACCGGTATAGAGGTGGTTGGACAGGAGGACGACTCCTCTCCTAGAGCGAGTCTTTTCCTAGCAGCTGAGCGTGTCTCCACGCCACAAGGTGGTGAGGGTTCGACCCTGGGTGCCTTCCCCGGCGCCCTTGATTGTCGAGATCTGTCGGATGATGATGATGACATAGCCTGCTGGGTTGGTGTAGTTAGTTACGAGCTGCGTATATCACAATATGCATGTATGTTTATATCACATAGAACAATTGTAGTATAACCCATAACAAGATATCACAGTTCGGTGCCAACTAAGTCTAGTGTCATGTAACAGCTATAGTTTAGGTCTACTTTAAATGCAAACCTGTTTCTCTATAGCTAGAGGCTCTGATACCAATCTGTCACACCCTCAATTTCCACTTGCGGAGTATTACCGCGAGGCGTGTGATCAAACCAGAATCTCAGAAACTAGCAATATCGAACGACTCTATATGATTTATTTAAACGTTTTCAAAAAACATTTGTTGTAAACATTCATAGTCATTTTCAAAATATCAAGGTTTCAAAGTTTAGTGAAAGCATTAAAGTAAAGTAACGGGTGCCAACATAAACGCCAAGACCAAAATCCCAAAAATTATTCATAAATAAAGACTCGATAAAAATGTCTTGATCAAATGCAAGTGAGTGCACCTAGCGCTCCTAGCGTCATGAGAAACATGCAAAGAAACAAGTGTCAACATTAAAGAAGAGTGAGTTCACAGGTTTTTTATAGGTTCACAAGTTCGGTTTTAAAGATTGTTTTTCTTCGTTATCCCTAACCTGGGATAACGACATAGTTCCAGTATTCCTAACCTGGAATAATAATGTTGGTTCGTAAATAAGTTCAATGTTAACATGTAGGTAGCGAGCCTAAAGTTACGTCACATAAGAATTCGTGATCGAAGCTGACTGTTGTTGCCTCTGTGTTGCCAGGTCTATCACTGACCATGGTGAAAGTTAGGCCAAATTAATCACCCGTTGACCATTCTCAGTCGGCTAGCGCGACTAGCTCGGGTGGGGCTTGTCGGGCCCAATAGTACGACTATAATTTCCCCACTATCTAACCCAATACTAACAATCCGAGAGTTGGTTGAGGACTTCCATGATAAAGCTACTTAGTGACCATAACGTATATTAACATTAACTTAGTTACCGAATAGTTAATGGCGTTAATTTCGCATAACGTAAAAAGATTGAGTTGTAGAGCGTATACATGTTTCTCCCCCTGTTGTTCAAAACCGGATAAAGTAGGGGCCGTGAACTCACCTTAAATTGCTCGGTTAGATAAACGCAAAAGAAGCAAATGATGGAACCGCTAATCGCGTCCTAACATGTCAACCGATTCAAAGTTAGTGTGTCAACACACTGACACAAAACCCTACGCATAACTAACACACAGTACGGCACACGTAATAACCAATTCGAAACCATAATCATGCATGCAAAGTATCACCATACAAAATAACGATCAAACCAACTTGTCATAAACACAGGATAACTCATACAACACTTAGGTGAACACAAACGCAAGTTATCATGTTTCAGCTTTTACGCTCATAACTCGGCTGTTTTCGAGGATTTTTATAAAATAGTTCCAACGTTCCAAAAATTCCAATTATTGTTACAGGAGGTGTCAATTAGACTGTAGAATTTTGTGTGAAATTTTCAAATCCTAAATCTTTACCAATTATTTAAAAACATTTATATACTAGGCTGCAGTCAGATTCATCGCTTTCTGACTACAGTCCACGAGAAAAATTATTTAAAAATCATCGTTCATCCAATTAACAAAATTCCAGTGGGAGATCTTCAGAAATTCCCTTCTCCAGTTACTGTACAAATATCGTGACCTAACCCATAGAGACTATGAGATCCGACTCGATAAACAACCTGCAAATTCTGCAAAATTTACGCAGCTTCAGCTGCTGCACTAAATGACCACTTAAAAATAGCAAACCACCTCAGAAAAATATGAATTCTGCGCCATTTGAAGCGTTTTCAAAGGCTTCAGAAAATCCACTTTTTGATAAATAATGATCAGGTTACAGCCAACTGAAGTTGGCTGTAAATGTCAATCAGCTTACTGTTTTCGACTTTATCGCATTAGAACATGTTTAAACGGCCATGACGCTTAGTTGTATTGATTAACAGCAGGTTAACTTGTCAAACATCATCATACATATCAATATTCATGCAAACCCTAAATATATATCCTGATCTTTATCAATAAAACACAGCCTACGATTTTAGTATTCAACATATCATCACAACCGCAAAGATTCGCATATTCAACCGAACTAATCATACACCACAACACTTTTTCATACTAATAATCATACAAGCACATAATCATGATCAAGATTACACAAAACCTAATGTGAATCGCAATACAATTAAACCCTAACCTTGAAACGATGATGATTAGCGAACCGGAACAAGCTTGGAATCGATCCGGGAGTGTAGACTTGCGCGACCGTGAGAGGGGGGCTGCCGTCGCACTCTTCTAGGGACTAGGGTTTTGATTATTTTTTTAAAACATCCCATGCATACATACATATACATAGGGGGCTGTTTGGGTTATTCCTTGGGCCGCAAGGGTGGGGTGGCGGGTTGGGCTTGTGTTCGTAAAGGGGGTGTGGGTGTCGGGTTGGGCTTGTGTGGTCAGAAGGTCGACATGTTTCGCGGCTCGGTTCGGTTCGGCTATTTATTTATTTTTATTTTTATTTTTTTTACAATTCGGTAACACAAGGCTTATAACTAATAAATCGCGATATCAAAGTGTGATACAATAATCTACAAGCGTCTAATAACACATAGCACGTAATTCAGATACAACCCGTCTAATAACACATAGCACGTAATTCACCCAATAGAAAAAATAAAGTAGCGCCTTTAAGATACCTGAAAAGCCGGGATGTCACATAAAAGATTTTCAAAATAAATTCGGTACCAACTTTTGGTATTTTCTGTAGCACGCTTGTGCCGGTTTTTACCTTCATGTATCGTTAATGAACCAGACCCCCTGACCCCCCTGACGGTATGGTAATATCATCAAGATCATTAATAATATTGATACCATGTTCAAGCATCTATATCAAAAGATCTATTAAGCAAAAGGTGTAGGACCGTGCTCCTCCTTAGCAAAGGTAACTAATACGATATCTAGTCTATAATAGTGGAATTATTATGAATTAGTAACAATAACACAATAATTATTGTTTAAAGATTGATTTTAATTAACAATTTCAACGTTTACAAGCTGGAAATTGAGCAGAGCTTCGCTGCTGTGTCTGACCAAAAGTTCTAAACATAAAAGCACCTTAGACCTATTTATAGGAGAATCCAATTCGTACGAACTGAACACTTCATACGAACTGGCACTCAATATGAAGTGGTTAACTACCAAACATAACTTTACATCTTGACATAGTCTGACATGTACATTTCATCTAGACCTAAGACGTAGACAATAGACATCATGCATCAACAAACTCCCCCTTGGATGTTGTCGTAGTCTTGGTCAGTCTTTAAAAAACTTCAAAATATATAATAGTTAGCGTCCAAAAAAGTGCTTCTTCGGCTTACGTCTTTCTTCAGAAGGTATGGGCGTCTGATCAGTAGCTGGTGACCATTTCATGAATTGAAAACATCTCAGACGTGCCGCTTTCCCTCTTTCTTCAATCTTCTCCAATCTTTTCTCTTCTTTCAAGAATTCCTCTCTTTCAAGCTCTCTCTCCATTTCGATTCCCACATAATACCAACATTTATACCATGCGCATAGCAAATATTGATAACGCCTTGGTATTGCATAGCTAGAGTGCCTTCTCTCTTTTCATAACAAATCTTGTTAAAGAACAAGCATTTAATATCTTCTTTCGAACAATTCACTCGCCTCATTGGGTCTAGTATACGTATGGTTCTCCACAGTCCCCAGATTCTCTGTCTTTCTATCAACTCTGGTGTAAGTTCTTCAGTGATCTTTGTATTTTCATCAGCTCTTAAAACAATCATTGCTTCACTGGTTTCAGGATCCACTTCCCACCATTTGAAGAACTCCCAAAAATCTTGTTCTGTTCTAATTAACGGCATATTCTTCATTACTTTTGGTCGTTTCATGATTAGAGTAACATCCCTTCCTTTGTAACCTGATCAAACTTGATAATCTTCTTGGGAATAAATGGCTTCCATTCTATAAACCCTCGTGAAGCTTCAAACTTTATCAGCTTCCATAACCTTTGATCATGAAATTTCATCTGGATATTAATCATTCGAATTTGTACTAGTTCCTCGACATCCCAGTAAGGTAAGATTTTTATATCTTTCAAGTATTTGAAATATTGTACTCCAATTTCTCGTTTAATTGCATAAACGTTCAATTCAGGAATCCATCCCCAACTCCAAATATCACCAAGAGACTTGTCTTTGTCGCTTGTGAAGAATGCTAGAGGTCGTCTGAACTTTCTTTCTTTTGGTATATCTTTAAACCACGACTTCCTAGCTTCAGAAATCTCTTCTCTTGATAAGTGTTTCGGTATACTCCCTTCACTTGCTATCTCTTCAACTCTACATTTCAGCATATCATCATTTAATTCACTAAATACTTCCTCAAAGTAGGAAAACTAACAGTGTTTACACCAAAATATCATTAGCTTCTTCATCAGACGCATCTTCAACTATAACTCGATCATACGTATCTGCATCTGACATATGTTTGTATACATAATTATTCGGCTCAAATGCACTAATATTATTCAATTCTTCTTCAAAATCAATGTCGAAAGAACTCTCATCAATCTCCCGCATGGCCGCAATCTCTTCTTTCGTGTAATTATGAATAAATTCGCCATCTTCAAAATTACGTTCCGAATATAGTATTCGGGGCTTAGAAATCTTAGGTTTATCAGAAATAGGATTGATTGTTAGAGCTTTTGATAAATCTTCAGCTTGTTTTGGATCAGATTGCTCACCCTTACTTTCAGATTCCCTTTCAGCAAAGTTGATTCTAAGATTGTTCGTTAATACTTTCTGAAGCATATCAAATCGTTTGTTACTCTGAGCTCATTCATTCTCTAATTCGTTAACCACTTTTCTCAATCTAGCATTGTCTATACACAAACATTCAATAACAACCTTCATATATTCACGTTCATCTTCTAAAAACTTGATTCTACCATTAGACACTTCATTCTCATCATCATTAGTGTTATCAAGAAACACATCAACATCAAACGATTCATTTATCTTCGCGGACTCAACAATCAACCTTGTACCCCCTGGGTATTGTCGTCATCATCACCTTTATCATCATCATCTTTGTTGTCTTTCTTTGACATTTCATCGTCATCATCTTTTTCGTCTTGATCATCATTATCTTTTTCAGCTTCTATTTCCATCTCCGTCTCATCCACATTTTCAGCTTTCTCAATCTCAGCTTCTTTTTCAACATGTGAGCTTGATCTAGCTACTGTTTCATCAATAACAACTGTTTCAGCTACATATTTCTGCTTTCCAAGGGCTATAGATTGAACTTCAAGTTTTCGTTGATTTTCCTCTACCCTCTGTCTCTCCTCCTGAGCTTCAATTCTAATATATTCTTCAGCAAAGTTTATTCTAAGATTGTTCATTAATACTTTCTGAAGCATATCAAATCGTTTGTTACTCTGAGCTCGTTCATTCTCTAATTCGTTCACCACTTTTCTCAGTCTAGCATTGTCTATACACAAACTTTCAATAACAACCTTCATATATTCACGTTCATCTTCTAAAAACATGATTCTACCTTTAGACACTTCATTCTCTTCTTCTGACACTTTTTTTTATCTTCTAAAACTTTGATGCACCTTCAAGCTTAACTAGCTTTGATTCATTAAACATGTAAGCAAAAGAAATCCCTCCTATCAATGGTTCATTTAGAAGTGGAATCCTTCCAAAATCATCTTGAAATAATATTTCAGAAGAATGACTTTGAGGAGTAGTGTGAGTTTGGGGTGGAATTTGTTGTGAAGTAGGTGTGTGAATGTATGAGGTGGAATAGGATGTGTAGTGGGTGAAACAAGTGTTGTAGATGTATATGGTGGAATAGGAGGTATCACGGTTTCAAACATTGATATGATAATCGGTTCAGATGATGTAATAGGTGGTTGTTGTGGAGTAGAAGATGTGTGAATAGTTGCACTATGAATAGTGCAAGTAGGTGGTTGTTCAGTTTCCACAGATTTCTTTGTTTTTGATGCTTTTCTTCGAAGATACTTTCTCTTTGATTTCTCGTACATATAACTCATCTTCACCACTTGTTTTCTTCCTGAGAGCTTCTAGTTCAGCTTGAAACTGTTTTTCTCTCACATCCATTGAATCTTCAGATTCTGCATCATCACCTTCTTATTTCTCTGTCTCAGAAGTTGCAGAGATAACATCATCATTATCGCTCTTCTCTGATTCAGCAGTTTTTTCAACATTTGTCTCTGGTGGAACTTCAACATTCCAATGAACATTCATATCTATTACTTCAACATTCACTGCAGGTTCTTCTTGAATATTTTGCTCTGGTTAATCATCTGGTTCATCGATCAAGATTGTTTTTGCAACTTTCTTTGCAACAGGGCGTCTACGTTTCTTTTCAGGCTTAGCTTTCACAAACCATTTACATCTTTTTTCTATATACCCTTCTAAACATGCTACCTCATCTTTCTCATCCCCACTTGTAGCTTTTCACCATTTTCCTGCCTCTGGTGCAACATAATCTTTGTCTGCAATGGCTCCAAACACTAGTTTAGGGACTGGCTCAGTCGATTGCCTAAGATATTGATCTAATCTTTGCAATGTTTCATTATCCATATGATCAAGCTTGAACATGTCGCTATCTTCCTTCTTCATATTATCAAACTTATCGTCTAACAACATCTGTAAAATATTGGGTATTGGAAGAATTCATCCGGACCCAAATTTTTCACCACGTGCTTAAAGATAACTTTAGAAAAATTATACGAAGATTAAGCACCAACGCAGCTACCATGCACATCTGGTAATCTTGTATATCATCAAAACCACCCTTCTGATGACTCAAAGCATGCACTATCGAATGAACAAGAAATTTGTATGGACGGCCCAGATTCCCTTTCTTCCAAGTTGTAGCATTAACATATCCTCTGTAACCCATCCTGTAAAAACATCCTTTGACCATATACTCCGAATTAGGGATGAGATTAGTACCGTACCCATACCCATATCCGTACCGGCATCGAAAATACAGATACCGAATTTGAACAAAACTGAGTACCAAATACCGTACCAAATATATAGGTACAGTATGGGTACAGGTACGAGTATTTTTTGTCAGTACCCGCTTTGGTACCATTTTGTTTTTATATAGTTTTTGAGCACTCGTACGGGTACTAAATAGGTAAAATTGACGTGAGTACCAATATAATAAGAGTACCAAATATGTAAAATTGGTACGAGTAACAATATAATACTGGTACCGTATAGGTAAAATAAATAAAAGTACTATAAATACCATAATACGAAATAAAACATAATATAAAAAAACTTTTAAAGGTCTATATAAAATTCGGTACCCGTACCCGTTTTTACTCGTATGCATACCCGTACCAATACCGAAAGTACCGAATACCAAAATCAATAAAACTGGGTACCGATACATGTACCGAATACCTAAAATCGGTACGGGTACGGTACGGGTACGAGTACGGGTATTTGGGAAAAAAGCCCATCCCTACTTCGAATATCCAGTTGGATCTTGCTCAGTGTCTTTAAAATCCATAACGCGACGTATATCAGCTTCGTCTGTCTTTACTTCAATATCTTTGTTGTCAATTCTCACAGCCGACTGAATAACCTTCCCTATCTTACCAACTTCTAGAAATAATCAACATGTGATTTATACGACGTATGTTGGTGCGTTAAAGCCTTAGTCACTCTGAGTCGCCCCATGAATTCCAAAACTTCAGAAAACGGTGCTAGCAAAGGATATTTCTCCTTATCCAAAATACAACATATGTTATGAATTGGCGACGAATCAGATTTCTTTTCCTGCACACACAGATAAAACGACACCTAGAAAAATTTTCGAAACTTTAGAGTTAAACCCAATTCGTACTAGTTGTAATATGTCAAGTTTAAACTCAGTTCGTACAAGTTAGGAATTAAGCATTTAGTAACTTCAATTTACACTTCGTGCGAATTACAAATCCAATTTAACATTCCAGTTCGTAGTAGTTGATACTAACACATGTTTCAAGTTTTATGAAGCACTTCGTATGAATTGTGCTGAAGTACTTCGTACGAAGTAATCATCTTCAACATTACAAAACCTGCAATTTATACCAAGTCCCAATTTTGTTCAATTGAAAGTTACAATCTAGCCTAACTATGCTGTTTATCAATAATCTAATATCAGTTTTAAGATCCATCTAGTTAAACACTTAGATTTAACACTTTTGAACTCAACTTTATCAGATCTACGGTCAAATGACAATTTATTACCTTTCCCATTGTAGAAGGTGTGCTAATCAACCTAAACAATGTTAAATCGGGCCGTATATCGTCTTCAATCGCTCCAAAGACTCAGATCGCACTAACTTTTTCACTCAACTTGCACAATAATACAATAAGTCAATTCGTACAAATTGTCTCATATTCATTTTTTATTCCATTTAAATTCCTTTTTAACCATATTTTTTAGTTTTATCAATCCAATTAGTTGATCAAGTCTAAGTTAATGACCCTGGTTAACCCATTTGTCTACCGAGTCCAAGTTAATGACCTTGGTTGAACACCTTATGAACAAAGTGATGTTTTTGGCAAGGTAAAGTTTCACGTTAATGAACTTTTTAAGAATTTCAAAGCATTTTCATCTATTCAGATTAGCTCCCAACCCGTTGTCTTCCAGATTTATCAGCATTCAGCTCCTTTTTGATTCTGAAGATCCGTTTTCCATCATCGGTTGTCAAAACTAAGATGGAAATAAAATCTTTTTGAATTTTTTAAAAGTTTATGCTAAAACACACTAAAAATCATTTGATATTTTTAAACTAAAATAATAAGAATGGTGTACAAACATATTTTTGTGTGTTTGTGAACGAGGATCATATCAGCTTTATGAGACACATCACTAGTACCGTTGACCTTATTAAGACTTTTAAGATTTTAAACAAATTCACTTAGATTTTCGATGTGATTGCCATTTAAATTTTACCACGTTTCTCAATTGTTTTAAGATATGTTAGGTAATTTTAAGAAACTTAACTTAATTGTGTTTCCCACCTCAGAACATACTCTCGTATCAAGATTCCCTAGATTTCATCTTACTGGTTAATATAGCTAACTGATATCTATCACTGGAACACTACCTTAAAGGCTCGTCTTTAAGGTAGTGTTCCAATTTGGAATCTTTTTACTGCAATTGTTAAATGTCTCGATATTTCCAATTTGCTGTAGTTTTTGGGTTAATAAGCAAAAGTATTCTACAAGTTCTAGTCCATTGTAGAGGCAAAATTAGAAGAACTTGTATAATATCCTAGATATCACTTCTCTATAAGACCTAGTATCTCAGAATCAGGCAGTCTCTCAAACGAAATTTCAGAGTACCAAGTCCATATATCCGAGAGATGTTAAGCCACAAATTAAGAAGTTGAATATTTTTTAGCTTATATCCCGAAAACAATTTATAGAATGTGAAAAGTCTACCGGCACATCCTTAATGAGATTTGCTTAAATCTTTTTAAACATTTCAATTCTTTAGCAAACTGTGATAGTCCACTGATATACTATCATTTTCTCATTTTTCACAAAACTTATTTTTGTCTTTTTCACTGTTTATGTACATTTTGATTTTCTATGTTTTTGTATTTCTACCAACTTTTCTCCCCATAAAATCAAAAACATATTTTTGGATTTTTCTTTTTAAAGAAAGAAATTCTAAAAACTATAAAACTGATAAACCAATGATGATCACGAGAACTCATCATCTGCTCCATGGTCAACCACCATTTCCTCATCCGATGAAAGATTTTTTAAATCATTAAGTCTCATAAGATATTTAAATCTGGTTCGAGTAAAAGGTTTGGTATAAAAATCATCCTTTTGTTCATCAGTGTGGATTTTATCTATTCGAACCAACTTTTTCTCGTAGAAATCACGGATAAAGTGATATCGAATTTCAATGTGTTTAGTTCTGGAGTGTTGAACCGGGTTTTTAGTTATGTCGATCGTTGCCTAATTATTTACATATAAAGGTGTGTCAATAAATTGCAATCCAAAGTCTCTCATCTGTTGTTGTATCCACAAAAGTTGGGAACAACAACTGGAAGCTGAAATATATTCACCCTCACAAGTCGAGTGAGCGACTGTGGTTTGCTTCTTGCACTGCCACGTTACTAATCGTGTTTCAAAATAGACCATTGTAGATTTAGTGTTCAATTTGCAGCATCTGAAATATGAATCAACATATCCAGCGAGATCAATGTTGCCGTTGTGTGGGTACCACAAGCCGGTGCTTTGGAACCTTCCATGTATCTGAATATTCTTTTCACAAGCATCAAGTGTGATACTCGTGGAGTAGATTGATAACGGGCGCAGAGGCAGGTTGGATACATGAGGTATGGTCAAGATGTTGTTAGGTACATCAATGATCCAATCATCGACCGATATAAGGTGTGACAATTGTGGTGATTCAATCATGTAATGATTCCGAACAATTTATCAATTAATGAAATGTTATGTTTTATTTATGAGATTTATGTATTTATCATGACAATTGCACATATTCAATTCTTGCACGATTTCAAACTCTCAAACAACTTTTGGAAGTGAAATGTAAACTATTACGCAAACGTAATTAGTTTAACACGACGTACACTTCGGAACAATGACACAGGATAAACATACCTTAAATATCCTTTACATAACATAGAAATAAGTTTTGAGGGTTTCGGTATGGCAAAAACACGCTTATGCAACTGCAGGGGCTATTTTGCAAAATCTTCGAAAGTATATCGATTCGCGTATTTCTTAATATGGAACACATACGCACATTCAAAAAATTTTGTAATCATTAATATCTTGTATTTTAGTGATGAGAATGCAAAAAGATCTATTGTTACACAATTACTGTCGTTTTCACGTTAATTAAAGTGTTTGTCGTAATTAAGCAGAAAACGCAGCAGTACAACCAAAGAACCGACATCCACGATATTTCCGAGCATATTTCAAGTTCCCTATGCTTTATCATCATTATAAAGCTTAGAAATGACGTTAACAGGTGCTAGAAGTGCCAAAACATGACAATACAAGTCCATGGGCCAAAACTATAACTTTTGAAACTTGCTGCGCAGGACCCCTGCTTACGGACCGTAAGCAGAAGTACCATACGGTCCGTAAGACCTCACCAACACAACATTTATGTGGTAGCTTCTTGTTTCATTGCCTGGCCTCCAAGATCCCTCGAACTTGCCAGCTTTGTACATGCAAATGACACCTGTTAGGACCTCCCTAGGATCATGCCAACACATGGGACATGTGTGATGATCTTGTGGCTTCAAGAACACTATAAATAGCCACTAAGTTTGGCCATTTTTCCTTGCTCAATTCTTTTGTTAATCTAATCTGCTATAATTGGAGTTGCTACCACTTGTGACGGACTCCTACTGAGCATTCTTGGCTTCCTAGGACACAAGTAAGTGTTCTTCCTTAGCCTCTTTCGTTTCTTTTATTTATTTTGAGCTAAAAGTCAAACAGTTGACTTTTTGTTTGACTTTCGGTTCTGTCCATTTTTGGTGAAGTCAATGTTCAATTAAACTTTGCAACGTGATCGTAATCATGAAGGTTATAATCCCTTGCGATTATACCTACTGATTACCACGTTTACTATCTAAGTGACCAGTCAAAGTTTCGGTCAAAAATGCGCATTATGTGCATTTTACGAAGAAACTATTTTCGGGTATCAAAACACTAACTTTTGATACCAAATCAGTTTTGCAACTTAGTTAGACATGTTTTGACATGTCTAACTCGTCACTTCTTGTTTAGTGCTTATTTAGGGTCGTAAGTCGAGCGGTCAAGACCACCACTTTGACCTTCGAATCTGACCCATTTGGTCGATCTTAGAATCCGACCAAACACATATTTGTCACCATATTTGTATAGGGAATAACACTCTCAGGTTATACATTATGGCCACGTCGTTTGTTTACTATTATGATAAGTCGCTTATTATGCCCTTAATAATGACGAAAATGCCCTTTTTGCGCATAAACTCAATTTAAGCATATGTAATCAAATTTTTGACATATAAACTGATGTTACAACATTATTAAACATGTTTTGGCATATAAGACTTATCATAACACATATCTAACTATCTGAACTAATATTTACGCAAATGACCCGTTAAAGTAGCGTAAACTACCTTAACGAGTGATAACGGGTCAAAAGCACTTAGGATCATTTCCAAATCAGAATGTTAACTTTATTAAACCATTTCATATGAGTTCCAACACTCATTTGGTTTATAAGGCTTCATTCTATCTGAACCTTCTGATTAATCTCCCGACATTAACATAGTTATCCGATGCTAGGACACGCTTGAATCTTTGATCGTTTGAAGTTTTGATATTTCATTTGATTCAAGATTACTTTGCAATCTCAAGTGACTACATAACTCCCCTCTTTTACGTTTTTCAAATGTTTTAGGGTGATTCATATGTGCTAAATTGTTTTTAAGTTTTCAAAACAAGCCTATGGTTTATATAAAACACGACGATTTCAATAATGTGAACGAACTTGTTGGTGCGTTGTATCGATAATACGAATGACATTCATTAACTTTGGCCAAGCCTACCAGTAGTAAGTTATGGTACCATAGGACAGACAATCCCATTACCAAAATTCCCGGTGTTTGTGGTGAAGTTTGGGGAACGACATAAACTGTTTATTTTAACAAACCCTTTGGTGGTTTGTTAGTCGATTAAAGAGACCCTTTGGTGGTCTAGACAAGCCAACACAGGTTTGAATGTATTCATCAAAGTGACCAAAAGTTTTCACAATTAAAACAAGGACGATTGGTTTATTACAAGGACGATTGGTTTATAACAAGGACAATTGGTTTATAACAAGGATGATTGGTTTATAACAAGGACGATTGGTTTATAACACGGACGATTGGACAATTGGTTTATGGTAGGTGATTTAGATAACGAGACCGGTGTAATATGATTAAAGCATGGTGGATACACCGTTGGTACTTCCTATTTATAAGTGCTTTTATGGTATTGCATACCATGGCCATATCTTAATCACTTGAACAAATGGTTTTGAACGATGACACGCAACGATTTTCAATTAAAGATATAAACCTTACGAAGTTTTCTTTTAAATCGATTTACTACTCGGGTTTTACAAAATAAATGTTTTGGTCAAGATTCATGGCTACAAGTCTTTTATAAATCCTAACGAACTTGTTTTAGTTGGTTAATTATTATTGCAATACCAAACACCTTTGATACAAGGTTTTCACTTAACGACTCTAGTAGTCTTACGAGGTATTGCAATACATATACAAGACCATGAATTTGATACACTTACAAAACCTATGTACTCGTCGGCATATTTTTGCTGAATATCTTTTCACATATGTTTAGGAGCATAGGTGTGATGGTTTGAAACACATGCTTCACATAGAAATGGACAGGCCTTAGTGATTATAAAACAAGAAAGACAATTTTTTTATGTTTTGTTTTCCTGGTTAATCTCAGACAATGTAATCATATTATTAATTCAATAAAATGAAACTTCAAGTACCATGTGTTGTTGAAACAATCTTGTAACGTGACTCCCCGACGTTTCCACCGCGATTTGTTGTTTTTTACGCGGTCGGGGTGTTACATATTGGTATCAGAGCACTGGTTACAGGGAATTAGGTTATTGGTAATGCTTTGACCTAGACTATAACCTTCCTAGGACCCTAACGCGAGTTTACTTGCGTTTAGATTTAAAATACAATGCTGTCACCTATACTTAGGTGATTACTAAAAACAATACAAAAGTCACAAAAATCTTTTTCGAAAACTTTTTACAAGAAAACACCTATTCTTAAATGAATCGTTTTCGACTCTAAGCCTTAAAAGTTTTCAAAATCTCGTCAAAGTTTGGGTTTTATTAATGTGAACACATGCAATCTGGAAGGGTGGATGCCTGTACCCCGGGTTTTCTGTCTAAGGCTAGAGTGTTCGTACAAATCCACTTAATCGGACCAATCACTCTTACCTAGGAACTCTTGGGGTGAGTGTGCACTTATAGGCTAAAGCATGTCTTCGCGATACATTATAAAGACCCATTTACTTTGATTAGTCACCGTGTGTCTTTTGTTTGTTTTGAGAAACGAACAAGTGACCGCAATTCTTATGTTTCATCGATATTTTCAATGGCTCTTCTGTTTATCAAATGACGATCTCACACATTTTCTTTTATGTTTCCTCTCTTTTAGAATGCCTCCTCGACGTAATGCAACTCAAGATACCGAAATGGCAGCTATGATCGCTCAACAAATTGTTGTTGAACTTCTGAACCTAGTGACCCAGTTAAATCAAGCAAACAACAACAATAACAATAACAATGCACCTGCTTTGTACAACTATAAACAACTCTGTTCGGCTAAACCACTCAATTTCACTGGGTCTGAGGGAGCAACTAGGCTCCTTCAATGGTTTAAGAGTCTTGAAAGCACATTTCAATATGTTCAATGCTGAAACAAGTGAAAAGTTGAGTTTGCATCGAGTGTATTCCAGATAAGAGAACTTACATGGTGCAATGGTGTGATGAGAGACACGGGTGCTGATGTAGCATTGGCACAAACCTGGGAAAAGCTTCGAGCTCTAATGATGAGGGAATTATTCCCACATCATGAAAAACGGGCACTGGAAAATGAATTCCACCATCTTAAGCAAGATAGTGGAGAGCATCATGCCTACACTGACTGGTACGAAGAGTTAAGTTTGTTGTGTCTGAAAATGGTGACACCTTTGGATAAGCCAATTGAGAAATACATCGATGGCTTACATGATCCTGTTCAGGACATTGATATTGGAAGTAACCCTACCACTGTTCGACAGGCCATTGAGCTAGCTGCAACCCTGACCGAGTCTCAGGTCAAAAAGGGTAACCTTCATCGCAAAGGCGACAAGAAATCATCCGCCAAGGCAACCCAAGAGAAACAAAAGGAAAATAAATCTGAACCTTCCAAGCGATAAAGGAAGCCTAAGGCTTCGCAAAACTTTTTCGTGACCACACAACCCAATCAAGCTGCTCCCAACCAACCAGCTCAGCCTCCTGCGAGAAAGCCATATGCTGGTACTTGCACCATTGTGCAACCGATAACCCTGTCGTCAGTGTACTACTTGTGGACGACTCGGTCATACGGCCAATATTTGTTGATCCATCCCGAATAAAGCTAACCCAAACCCCATACAACCTTAAGCAAATGTTGTTCGACCTCACTTTCCACCCGGGTCTTGTCATAACTGCGGCGGGATGGGTCACTACAAGAACAATTGCCCAAAACTTGCTAATGCTAATCCGGCTCATGGGCGTGCATTTAACATCAACGCCAATGAGGCCCGTGCTGATAACGAAGTCGTTAACGGTACGTTCCTCGTTAACAATAGTCCTGCTTCAGTTATTTTCGATTCGGGTGCTGATAGAAGCTTTGTATCCCTAGCTTTCGAACCTTTGCTATCAATGCCGAGAACTAAACTAGAAAAGCCCTTGACAATCGAAGTAGCTAGTGGCGAACCCCTTAAACTTGATTCTGTCATTCGTGGTTGCCAATTGAACCTCAATAACCACCTTTTTGCCATTGACCTCATGCCAATGCAACTCGGGAGTTTCGACATCATTATAGGAATGGATTGGTTAACCACACATCATGCTGAAGTTCTCTGTTTTGACAAGACAGTTCGAATACCTATTCCATCTAGCGAGATTCTAGAACTTCATGGAGAGAAACCCACTAGTAATCTTAAACTCATGACCTATACCCAAGCCTAAAAATACCTACAAAAGAACTATGTAACCTTCCTGGCACATATCGTAGAGGAGAAGGCAAAAACAAAACTGTTTAGGACATCCCCGTTGTTCCGGATTATCCTGAGGTGTTTCCCGAAGAACTACCTGGTTTACCCCCAACACGTCAAGTTGAGTTTCGTATAGATCTTGTACCTGGTGACAACCCAATTACTAAATCACCTTACCGTCTTGCACCGTCTGAGATGCAAGAATTATCAAAACAGTTTCAGGAGTTATCTAACAAAGGATTCATTCGTCCGAGCTATTCACCTAGGGGCGCTCCTATCCTATTTGTGAAAAAGAAGGATGGATATTTCCGTATGTGTATCGATTATCGTGAGCTCAACAAACTCACGATAAAAAATCGATATCCCCTACCTCGCATTGATGATCTTTTTGATCAACTACAAGGTGCTAGGTATTTCTCCAAGATCGATCTGCGTTCTGGGTATCATCAGCTTCGTGAACTCGAGTAAGATATTCCCAAGACTGCGTTCCGCACACGATACAGTCACTACGAGTTTACTGTCATGCCCTTCGGTTTGATAAATGCTCCTGCCGTATTCATGGAATAGACGAATCGGGTTTGTAAACCTTATCTGGACAAGTTCATCATTGTTTTCATCGATGACATTCTCATTTATTCCAAGTGTCGAGCCGACCACGAACAACATCTCCGATTAAAAATAGAACTACTGAAGAAAGAACAACCATATGCTAAATTTTCCAAATGCGAGTTTTGGCTAAAAGAAGTTCAATTCTTAGGACACATAGTCAATGAACAAGGTATACATGTGGATCCTTCCAAAATCACTGTGTTTAGGGATTGGAACACACCCACTACTCCCACAAAACTTCGCTCACTTCTTGGTCTTGCTTGATATTATCGGTGATTCATTGCAAATTTCTCAAAGATCACAGTTCCCCTCACTACTTTGACTCAAAAAATAAGCCTTTTGAGAGGGGACCCAAACAAGAGGAAGCCTTTCAGACACTGAAACAAAAACTCTGTGATGCTCCTATTTTATCTTTTCCCGATGGCAATAATGATTTTGTTGTCTATTGTGAAGCATCAAATTTAGGCCTTGGTTGGGTTCTCACGCAACGAGAAAAAGTTAAAGCCTATGCGTCAAGACAATTGAAAATTCACGAGAAGAACTACACAACTCATGATCTTAAGTTAGGTGCCACAGTTTTTGCTCTCAAAATTTGGATACATTACCTTTGTCGAACAAAATGTGTGGTTTTCACGGACCACAAAAGTCTCCAACATATATTCAATCAAAAGGAGCTAAACATGAGATAACGACGCTGGGTCGAACTTTTAAACGACTACGACTGTGAAATTCGCTATCATCCTGGCAAGGCGAATGTCATAGCCGATGCACTAAGTCGTAAGGAACGTATCAAGCTACATTGTATTCGAATTCAATATGATATCCAGACATGTATTCTTCAAGCACAACGTACATGTGTAAACCAAAGCTTTTTGAATAATGAGCTACCTCAAAATCTTGAACTTCAACTCGAAACAAAAGACAATGGATTACTCTATTATTTGAACCGTTTGTGGGTTCAAAGTCAAGACAATCTTTGCACCTTTTTGATGGATGAAGCTCATAAGTCTCCTTATTCAATCCATCTTGGTGCAGACAAAATGTACAAGTATCTTCGTACCCTGTATTGGTGGCCGGGTATGAAAATGGATATTGCCTTGTATGTGTCAAAATGCCTAACTTGTCTTAAAGTCAAGGCTAAACATCAACGCCCATCTCGTTTGCTTGAACAACCAAAAATACCGGTATGGAAAAGGGAGAACATTGCGATGGATCTCATCACAAAATTACCGCGCACATCTAGAGGTGATGATGCTATTTGGGTAATCATTGATCGTTTAACAAAGTCAGCACACTTTTTGGCCGATTCGTGAGGATTTTCTACTGACAAACTTGCCAAAATCTACATTGATGAGATTGTATCTCATCATGGTTTTCCTTTGGATATCATATCCGACCGAGATGCTCGATACTCATCTCATTTTTGGAAAACCATGCAATCTGCCATGGGAACCAAACTCAATGTGAACACTGCTTATCATCCTCAAACGGATGGACAAACCGAAAGGACGATTCAAACACCGGAGGATACGCTTAGAGCATGTATGATCGACGAAACACCCCGACCGCGTAATAAAAACAACCCGCGGCGGAAACGTCGGGGGGTCACGTTACAAATTGATTCAAACACATGGTAAATAAAGTTTGGATTTATTGAATTTATAAATTACATCGTCTTTGAGAATTCGAAACAAAATACAACAACTAGTTTTATTTTAAGCAAGCTAATGCCAGAGTCCATCCTATGTGTAACATACTTGATCATGCATTAATAGCTGAAACATATGTGAAAATAAAGTCGACATTGAATGCTGGCGAGTAACATAGGTTTTGTGGTCACGACTCATGGCTTTTGAATATTGAAATATATTTTATCAACTTTAACAGTTGATACTTTATATAAATCTTTGTAGCCATGAATCTTTGACAAAATGTTTCTTTTGTAAGATTGTATGAGAAATCATTTGAGTTAAGAGAAACAATGTATACTTTACTTAGAAACCATTTGTGACTTTGTATAAACCAACTAAATGTCCTGTATTGTATAAATCAACCAAATGACTTGTATTGTATGAACATATATCTTTGTATAAACCAAATGTATTGTGTAAACAAAATGTCTTGTTGTGTATATAAAACAATTTGCCTTTTTGTATAAAACAAGTGTGGTTTGTCGGGGAATACATTCAAGCCTTGTTGACTGTCGGACAAACCTTTATGAATAAAGGTTTGTCAAATGTGTTGCACAGTTTCTGTCATTCTGTCGCACCTCAATTTGCAGCGGAAGTAAAACACAGGATGCAATAGACACCTCTGGTACAAGCGCATTGTTTATAAAGACACTGCATTTTATTACTTACAAAAGGTTGATTACATACTACATGTATGTTACAACTGCGTGTTCCCATGAACCACAAAAGTCTTCTAAGCCACATGCGATTATATCAGTATTCGTCTATAAACACGTCTTGAACAACATACACGGATTACACCAGTCTCAAGTTACCTGAAATGCATGTTAGTTTTAAAAAGGGTCATCCAACCGAGCCGGTGAGTTCTGCTGGTTTGGTTGTTTCGTAGCAAAATGTGTTAACAAGTTTAATTGCACATTTCACATATCACATATGGAATTACACGAGAGTGTACAAGTGAAACCTTGACTGTTTTAACCGTGTCGTGTCACGTTCGACACCTCAGCACACCCCGGGCCGTGTCACAACAGACACCTCAATCCGCCGGGCCGTGTCACGCAGACACCCCCAGCCCACCGACTGCGTCACGTGCAGTTCAATGCCCCAGTGTAGTTATGCCTAACAACATAACCGAGTTTAGGACGCGTGCAGTTGCCTGTTTGCCGACACATAGTGTAACACCTTGACCGCGTAAAAACAACAAACCGTGGCGGAAAGTCGGGGAGTCACGTTAACAGATTATTACAACACATGGTAATTAAACTTATGTTTTATTGGATATGGAAATTACATAGTTACATTGTCTTGAAGTTTAAAATAAACTAATTAAACTATTGTCTTTCATATTTTAAGGCACTAAGTCCGCGTCCAATCCTACGTGAGCATGCATCGACATCAAACTTGGTTTCCTGAAACATATGTGAAAGCGAGTCAGCAAAAATATGCCGACGAGTACATAAGTTTTGTGAGTGTGTCAAATTCATGGCTTTGATTATGTATTGCAATACCTCGTTAGACTATTAGAATCGTTAATTTAAAAACCTTGTTATCAAAAGTGTTTGGTATTGCAATGATAACTAACCAACTAAAAGAAGTTAGTTATAGTTTATAAAAGACTTGTAGCCATGAATCTTGACTAAAACATTTGTTTTGTAAATTCGAGTAGTAAATCGCCATGAAGAAACTTTGTATGGTTTATATCTTTAATTGAAAATCGTTGCGTGTCATTGTTTGAAACCTTTGTTCCAAGTGATGCAAATAACGGCACAAATGCAATATGATAAAGGCACTTATATATAGGAAGTATCAGCGGCGTATCCACCATGCTTTTATCACATTACACACGTTTCGTTATCTAAATCACTTACCATAAACCAATCGTTCATTGTCCGTGTAAACAAATTGTCCTTGTTTTAATTATGAAAACTTTTGGTCGTTTTGGTGAATACATTCAAACCTGTGTTGACTCGTCTATACCACCAAAGGGTATCTTTAAATTGCAATAACAAACCACCAAAGGGTTTGTTAAAGTAAACAGTTTCGGTCGTTCCCCAAACTTCCCCACAAACACCAGGAACCTTGGTAACAGGATTGTCAGTCCTATGGTACCATAACTTACTACTGGTCGTCTTGGCCAAAGCTAATGAATGTTATTCGTGTCATGTATATAACGCACAAACAAGTTCGTTAACATTATTGAAATGGTCGTGTTTATATAAACCATAGTAATTGTAATTTGAAAACTTGAAAACAATTTAGCACATATGAATCACCCCAAAATATTTGAAAATCATAAAAGAGGGGAGCTATGTACTCACATAGTCACCACAAAATATGTAAAAAGAGGGGTCTATGTACTCACTTGGGGTTGCAAAATAACCTTGAATCAAAGATTAAACAAGCTCAAATGTCCGAGAAATCAAGCGTGTCCTAAAATTGGGTAACTATGTTAATGTCGGGACTTTAATCGGCGGATCGAATAGAATGAGGTCTTGTAAACCAAATGAGTGTTGGAACTCATATGAAATAGTTTAACAAAGTTAACATTCTGATTTGGAAAGATTCCTATGTGCTTTTGACCCGTCATGACTCGTTAAGGTAGTTTACGCTACTTTAACGGATCATTTACGTAAAAACGTGTTCGGATGGTTAGATATGTGTTATGATAAGTCTAATACGCCAAAATAAGTTTATTATAGTTGCAACATCAGTTTGTATGTGAAGACATTGGTCACATATGCGTAAAGTTGATTTATGCGCAAAAAGGGCATTTTGGTCATTTATAGGGCATAACAGACGACTTAACATAACACTAACCAAACGACGTTACCATAAGGTATAACCTCAGAAGGTTATTCCCTATAAGGTCACATATATGTGTTTGGTCGGATCCTAAGATCGACCAAACGGAACGGATTCAAAAGTCAAAGCGGTGGTCAAGACCGCTCGACTTACGATCCTAAATAAGCACTAAACTAAAAGTGACGAGTTAAACATGTTAAACATGTCTAACAAGGTTTATAAAACTGATTTGATATCAAAACAAAGGGCTTTGATACTCGAAAATAGTTCCGTCATATAATGCGCATTTGCGCATTATTGACCGAAACTTTGACTCGTCACTTGGACTAGGAAACGTGGTAAATCAGTAGGCATGATCGCTAAAGATCATAACCATCGTGATTACGATCACGTTGCAAAGTCCAATTGGACTTTGCTTTGACCAATTAATGGTCAAAGCTGAAACTCAAACAGTAAGTCAAACTGTTTGACTTTTAGCTCATAATAAGCTAAAAGAATGAACAAGGCTTGGTTAGAGCACTTACTTGCACTCAAGGAAGCCAAGATTACTTAGAAAAACTCAGATAGGAGGCCTCCTAATAAGGTAGCAACTCCACTTAGAGTTTAGAGAGAAGAAAGATGGAAATGAGCAAGGAATTTGTTTGAAGATAAAGGGTATTTATAGTTGTTGGAGAGCTTTAGGATCATGCCAAGTGTTAGGAGATGTTGCAGGATCATTACAAGTGTTTAGTGAGGTGTTGCAACCAGGAGAAGTGTGGCAAAAACGAGATATAGGTGTCAAGTCAAATGAACAAGAACCTGCCAGGTAGCTGCTGCCACTGGGCATTCCCCGCGCGTCACGGGAGATCTTGGGTGGTCTCTCGCGTGGCGCCTGGGATTCCTAAGTTTCAGAATTGGCAGAACAGGCCCCTACAGCCTAAAACTTGTTTTTCGACGCGTTTTGGAACTTTTAACACTCGTTAACCCCATTTTTAAGCTTTATAAGGAAGATAAAGCATAGGGAACTTGAAAAATGCTCGGAAACTTTTTGGATGTCGGTTCGTTTGGTCATACGGTTGCGGTTTTCGGTTAATTACGACGAAAAACGTAACGAACGCGCAAATGACCGTAAACGCGTAACGATTGATATTTTTGCATTCCAATCATTAAAATACTAGATTTTAATGATTACAAAAATTTTTGGATGTGCGTATATATTCCGGAGTAGGAAATACGCGATTTGGCATAGTTTCGCAAAATTTGCAAAATAGCCCCTGAAGTTGCATAAGCATGTTTTTGCCATACCGAAGCCCTCAAAACTTATTTCTAAGTTATGTAAAGGGTATTTAGGGTATTTTTAGATTATGTTGGTGTTCCGGAGTGTACGTCGCGTTTTCGTAATAGTTTGCGATTTCACTTCTAGAAGTCGTTTAAGAGTTCGGAATCGTGCAAGAATCGAATACGTGCAATTGTCATGATAAAAAATACAAATCTCGAAAATAAAACACAAAAATTTCATTGATTGATAATTCATCCGGAATTGATACACGATCGGATCACCACAAATGTCATAGTCTCCCACTTTAGAAAATTTCGTCCCGAAATTTAATTCGAGGAAACTTGTGAAAACAGATGTGGGTATTTCGCTTTCATTTGATCCTCTCATTCCCAAGTAAATTTTGGGCCACGTTTGGATTCCCAGCGAACTTTGACTATCGGAATTCGTCTTCGCTTGAGTTTCTTGACTTCACAGTCCAAAATCTCCACAGGTTTCTCGACAAAGTGCATAGTGTCATCAACGTGAATTTCGTCGAGAGGGATGTGATGATTTGTGTCGGCTAAACACTTCTTTAGATTGGACACGTGGAATGTTGGGTGAATGTTTCCAAGTTAGGAGGTAGCTCATGTCGGTAGGCCACCTTTCCGATTCTTTCAACGATCTTGAATGGTCCAACGTATCGTGGTGCAAGTTTCCCTTTCTTTCCAAATCTGACCACTCCTTTCCAAGGGGATACCTTGAGTAGGACGTGATCACCAACTTGGAATTCCAAGGGCTTGCGTCGTTTGTCCGCGTAACTCTTTTGACGGCTTCTAGCTGTCAGAAGGTTATCGCGTATTTTCTTGACTTTGTCTGTTGTGTCATGAATAAGTTTTGGTCCAGTAAACTGAGACTCTCCAACTTCATTTCCAATAGTCAGGTGAATGACATTTTCGACCATATAAAGCTTCGAATGGCTCCATGTTGATGCTAGCGTGATAACTATTATCGTAGGAGAATTCGATCAATAGTAGATGCGAATCCCAACTACCACCAAAGTCGATCACACACGCTTTAAGCATATCCTTCAATGTTTGAATAGTTCTCTCGATTTTTCCATCCGTTTGAGGATGATAAGTAGTGCTCAAATTGAGTTTGGTTCCCATAGCAGATTGCATGGTCTTCATAAAATGAGATGAGAACCGAGCATCTCTGTCAGATATGATGTCCAAAGGAACACCATGATGAGATACAATCTCATCGACATAGATCTTGGCGAGTTTGTCAGCAGAGTAATCCTCACGAATTGCCAAAAAGTGTGCTGACTTTGTTAGACGATCAATGACTACCCAAATGACATCATGACCTCTAGATGTGCGCGGCAGTTTTGTAATGAGATCCATCGCAATGTTCTCCCACTTCCATACCAGAATTTCTGGTTGTTCAAGCAAACCAGATGAGCATTGATGTTCAGCCTTGACTTTAAGACAAGTTAGGCATTTTGATACATACAAGGCAATGTCTTTCTTCATACCCGGCCACCAATACTGGGTACGAAGATCCTTGTACATTTTGTCTGCACCAGGATGGATTGAATAACGAGACCTATGAGCTTCGTCCATCAATAAGGTGTGGTGGTTGTCTTGACTTGGAACCCACAAACGGTTCAAATAATAGAGTAATCCATTGTCTCTCGTTTCGAGCTCAAGTTGATGCGGTAATTCACTACCCATCATACCTTGTGTAACACAAGTACGTTGAGCTTGGAAAATACGTGTCTGGAAATCAGATTGAATTCGAACACAATGAAGCTTGACACGTTCCTTACAACTGAGCGCATCGGCCACAACATTCGCCTTACTAGGATGGTAGCGAATTTCGCAGTCGTAGTCGTTTAAAAGTTCGACCCAACGTCGTTGTCTCATGTTCAGCTCCTTTTGATTGAATATATGCTGAAGAATTTTATGGTCCGTGAAAACCACGCATTTCGTACCATAAAAGTAGTGTCTCCAAATTTTGAGGGCGAAAAATAAAGCACCTAACTCAAGATCATGAGTCGTGTAGTTCTTCTCGTGGACTTTCAATTGTCTTGACGCATAGGCTATGACTTTATCTCGTTGCATAAGAACATAACCAAGGCTTAGGTTCGATGCGTCACAATAGACAATGCAATCCTCGTTGCCATTGGGTAAAGATAGAATAGGAGCATCATAGAGCTTTTGTTTCAGAGTTTGGAAAGCTTCCTCTTGATTGGGTCCTCACTCAAAAGGCTTATTCTTTTGAATCAAAGCGGTGAGGGGAACCGCGATCTTTGAGAAGTTCGCGATGAATCGACGGTAATACCCAGCAAGACCAAGAAATGAGTGAACTTCTGAGGGAGTAGTGGGTGTGTTCCAATCCTTAAATGCAGTGATTTTGGAAGGATCTACATGTATACCTTGCTCGTTAACTATGTGTCCCAAGAATTGAACTTCTTTTAGCCAAAACTCGCACTTGGAGAATTTGGCATAAAGTTATTCTTTCTTTAGTAGTTCCATAGTTAATCGAAAGGGTTGTTCGTGTTCGGCTCGAGACTTTGAATAAATAAGAATGTCGTCGATGAAAACAATGATGAACTTGTCCAAATAAGGTTTACAAACCCGATTCATCAAGTCCATGAAAACAGCTGGGGCATTTGTCAAACCAAAAGGCATGACAGTAAACTCGTAATGACCATATCGAGTGCGAAAAGCAGTCTTGGGAATATCTTCTTCGAGAACACAAAGTTGATGATACCCAGAACGCAGATCAATCTTTGAAAAGTAACTAGCACCTTGTAGCTGATCAAAGAGATCATCAATGCGAGGTAGGGGATATCGATTTTTGATCGTGAGTTTTTTGAGCTCACGATAATCGATACACATACGGAAAGATCTGTCCTTCTTTTTCACAAACAGGACAGGAGCGCCCCAGGGTGAATAGCTCGGACGAATGAATCCTTTATCAGATAGCTCTTGAAGTTGTTTCGATAATTCTTGCATCTCAGGCGGTGCAAGACGGTAAGGAGATTTAGCAATTGGGTTAGCACCAGGTACTAGATCAATGCGGAACTCAACTTGACGTACAGGAGGTAAACCGGGTAATTCCTCAGGAAACACCGCAGGATAATCTCGAACAACCGGGATATCCTGAATAGTTTTGCCTTTGCCTTTCTCCTCTACGATATGTGCTAGGAAGGTAACATAGTTCTTTCGTAGGTATTTTTAGGCTTGGTTACAAGTCATGAGTTTAAGGTTACTAGCGGGTTTCTCTCCATGAACTTCTAAGACTTCACCAGAAGGAAGAGGTATTCGAACTATCTTGTCAAAACAAATAACTTCGGCATGATGCTTGGTTAACCAATCCATTCCTATGATGATGTCAAAACTCCCGAGTTGCATTGGTGTGAGGTTAACGGCGAAAAGGTGGTTATTGAGGTTCAATTGGCAATCACGAATGACAGAATCAAGTTTAAGAGGTTCGCCACTAGCTATCTCGACAGTCAAGGGCTTTCCTGGTTTAGTTCTTGGCATTGAAAGTAATGGTTCAAAGGCTAAGGACACGAAACTCCTATCAGCACCCGAATCGAAAAGAACAGAAGCAGGATGATTGTTGACAAGGAACGTACCGTTAACGACTTCGTTATCAGCACGGGCCTCGTCAGCATTAATGTTGAATGCTCGTCCACGAGCTTGGTTGGCATTGGCTAACTTGGGCAGTTGTTCTTGTAATGGCCCATGTCGCCACAGTTAAAACATGGCCTAGGTGGAAAGTGAGGTCGAACGGGATTTGGTTGGGTTGGACAAGATTCTCAGCGGCTTGGTTTGGAACAGATCGACAAACGTTGGCCA
Organism: Scalesia atractyloides; assembly: GCA_947069175.1. NCBI lineage: Eukaryota > Viridiplantae > Streptophyta > Magnoliopsida > Asterales > Asteraceae > Scalesia > Scalesia atractyloides. The sequence goes on along the minus strand of CAMTDV010000004.1, from coordinate 33,575,560 downwards.
GTGACCAAATCTTCCACAAGTCATACATTGACGACATGGTTGATGAAGTTGGTGGTGACCGTTGCACCAATTGCACAACGGTGCAGTACCAGCATATGGCTTCCTCGTAGGAGGTTGAGCTGGTTGGTTTTGGGGAGCTTGATTGGGTTGAGCGGCTGGAGAGGGTTGTGTAGTAACAGCAAAGTTCAGAGAAGCCTTATGCTTCTTGAACGTTTGGAAGGCTCAACTTTGTTTCCCTTTTGATTCTCTTGAGTGGTTTTGGTGGATGATTTCTTATCCTCTTTGCGATGAAGGTTACCCTTTTTGACCTGAGACTCGGTCAAAGTTGCAGCTAGCTCAATGGCCTGTCGGACAGTGGTTGGGTTACTTCCGGTAACAATGTCCTGAACAGGATCAGGCAAACCATCGATATACTTCTCGATTGCCTTATCCAAAGGCGTCACCATTGAAGGACAAAGTAAACTCAACTCCTCGTACCGGTCAATATAAGCACAATTCTCACCACTATCCTGTTTGAGATCATGGAATTTGTTTTCAAGCGCCCTCTGCTCATGACGAGGAAAAATTCCTTCATCATTAGATCCCTAAGCTCTTCCCAAGTTTGTGCTAAGGCTACATTAGCACCTCTGTCTCTCATATTACCATTCCACCATGTAAGAGCTCTCTTTTTGAATACGCTCGACGCAAACTCAACTTTTCGCTCGTTTGGGCATTGCACATGATGAAAAGTACTTTCGAGGCTCTCAAACCATTGCAAAAGCCCAGTAGCTCCCTCAGACCTAGAAAAAGAGAGTGGTTTAGCCGAACAAAATTGTTTATAGTTGCACGAAACTTGTGCATTGTTATTGTTGTTGTTGTTCGCTTGATTAAGTTGGGTCACAAGATTTGGGAGTACTGTAGCAATTTGCTGAGCGATAATGGCTGCCATTTCGGCATTTTGAGTTGTATCATGTCTAGGAGGCATTCTAAAAGAAAACATGGGGGACATGTGAGATTGATATAAATCAAGAGAGGTGTTGAAAATATCGATGAAATAAGGATGGTGGTCATTCGTTCGTTTCTCAAAACAAACAAACGACACATGGTGACTAATCAAAGTAAATGGGTCTTTATAATGTATCACGAAGACATGCTTTAGCCTATAAGTGGACACTCACCCCAAGAGTTCCCAGGTAAGAGTGACTGGTCCGATTAAGTGGATTTGTACGAACCCTCTAACCTTGGACAGAAAACTCGGGGTACAGGCACCCACCCTTCCAGATTGCATGTGTTCACATTAATAAAACCCAAACTTTGACGAGATTTGAAAACCTTGAAGGCTAAAAGAGACCGATTCATTTTTGACTTTATGCCTTCAATTTTGTCTTGTTTTTGGTAATCACCTAAGGATAGGTGATGGTGGTGTATTAAGAATCTAAACGCAAGTAAACTCGCGTTAAGGTCCTAGGAAGGTTATAGTCTAGGTCAAAGCATTACTAATAACCTAATTCCCTATAACGAGTGCGCTGATACCAATCTGTAACACCCCGACCGCGGAAAAACAACAAACCGCGGCGGAAGCATCGGGGAGTCATGTTAACAGATTGTTACAACAACACATGGTAATTAAAGTTATGTTTTATTGGATATTGAAATTACATAGTTACATTGTCTTGAAGTTTAAAATAAACTAATTAAACTATTGTGTTTCATATTTTAAGGCACTAAGTCCGCCCAATCCTGCGTGAGCATGCATCGACATCAAACATGGTTTCCTGAAACATATGTGAAAACGAGTCAGCAAAAATATGCCGGCGAGTACATAGGTTTTGTGAGTGTGTTAAATTCATAGCTTTGAATATGTATTGCAATACCTCGTCAGACCACTGGAGTCGTTAATTTAAAAACCTTGTTATCAAAAGTATTTGGTATTGTAATGATAACTAACCAACTAAAACAAGTTAGTTATAGTTTATAAAAACTTGTAGCCATGAATCTTGACTAAAACATTTGTTTTGTAAATTCGAGTAGTAAATCGCCATGAAGAAACTTTGTATGGTTTATATCTTTAATTGAAAATCATTGCGTGTCATTGTTTGAAAATCTTTGTTCAAAGTGATGCAAATAACAGCACGAATGTAATATGATAAAGGCACTTATATATAGGAAGTACCAGTGGCGTATCCACCATGCTTTTATCACATTACACACGTTTCGTTATCTAAATCACTTACCATAAACCAATCGTTCATTGTCCGTGTAAACAAATTGTCCTTGTTTTAATTATGAAAACTTTTGGTCGTTTTGGTGAATACATTCAAACCTGTGTTGACTCGTCTATACCACCAAAGGGTATCTTTAAATTGCAATAACAAACCACCAAAGGGTTTGTTAAAGTAAACAGTTTCGGTCGTTCCCCAAACTTCCCCACAAACACCAGGAACCTTGGTAACAGGATTGTCAGTCCTATGGTACCATAACTTACTACTGGTCGTCTTGGCCAAAGCTAATGAATGTTATTCGTGTCATGTATATAACGCACAAACAAGTTCGTTAACATTATTGAAATGGTCGTGTTTATATAAACCATAGTAATTGTAATTTGAAAACTTGAAAACAATTTAGCACATATGAATCACCCCAAAATATTTGAAAATCATAAAAGAGGGGAGCTATGTACTCACATAGTCACCACAAAATATGTAAAAAGAGGGGTCTATGTACTCACTTGGGGTTGCAAAATAACCTTGAATCAAAGATTAAACAAGCTCAAATGTCCGAGAAATCAAGCGTGTCCTAAAATTGGGTAACTATGTTAATGTCGGGACTTTAATCGGCGGATCGAATAGAATGAGGTCTTGTAAACCAAATGAGTGTTGGAACTCATATGAAATAGTTTAACAAAGTTAACATTCTGATTTGGAAAGATTCCTATGTGCTTTTGACCCGTCATGACTCGTTAAGGTAGTTTACGCTACTTTAACGGATCATTTACGTAAAAAACGTGTTCGGATGGTTAGATATGTGTTATGATAAGTCCAATATGCCAAAATAAGTTTATTATAGTTGCATCATCAATTTGTATGTTAAGATATTGGTCACATATGCTTAAAGTTGATTTATGCGCAAAAAGGGCATTTTGGTCATTTATAGGGCATAACAGACGACTTAACATAACACTAACCAAACGATGTGACCATAAGGTATAACCTCAGAAGATTATTCCCTATACAACGATGGTCACATATATGTGTTTGGTCGGATCCTAAGATCGACCAAACGGGTCGGATTCGAAAGTCAAAGCTGTGGTCAAGACCGCTCGACTTACGACCCTAAATATGCACTAAACTAAAAGTGACGAGTTAAACATGAACAAGGTTTATAAAACTGATTTGATATCAACACAAAGGGTTTTGATACCTGAAAATAGTTCCGTCGTATAATGCGCATTTGCGCATTATTGACCGAAACTTTGACTCGTCACATCGACTAGGAAACGTGGTAAATCAGTAGGCATGATCGCTAAGGATCATAACCATCGTGATTACGATCACGTTGCAAAGTCCAATTGGACTTTGCTTTGACCAATTAATGGTCAAAGCTGAAACTCAAACAGTAAGTCAAACTGTTTGACTTTTAACTCATAATAAGCTAAAAGAATGAACAAGGCTTGGTTAGAGCCCTTACTTGCACTCAAGGAAGCCAAGATTACTTAGAAAAACTCAGATAGGAGGCCTCCTAATAAGGTAGCAACTCCACTTAGAGTTTAGAGAGAAGAAAGATGGAAATGAGCAAGGAATTTGTTTGAAGATCAAGGGTATTTATAGTTATTGGAGAGCTTTAGGATCATGCCAAGTGTTAGGAGATGTTGCAGGATCATTACAAGTGTTTAGTTAGGTGTTGCAACCAGGATAAGTGTGGCAAAAACGAGTTATAGGTGTCAAGTCAAATGAACAAGAACCTGCCAGGTAGCTGCTGCCACTGGGCATCCCCCGCGCATTGCGGGAGATCTTGGGGGTCTCTCGCGTGGCGCCTGGGATTCCTAAGTTTCAGAATTGGCAGAACAGGCCCCTGCAGCCTAAAACTTGTTTTTCGACGCGTTTTAGCACTTTTAACACTCGTTAACCCCATTTTTAAGCTTTATAAGGAAGATAAAGCATAGGGAACTTGAAAAATGCTCGGAAACTTTTCGGATGTTGGTTCGTTTGGTCGTACGGTTGCGGTTTTCGGTTATTTACGACGAAAATCGTAACGAACGCGCAAATGACCGTAAACACGTAACGATTTATATTTTTGCATTCCAATCATTAAAATACTAGATTTTAATGATTACAAAAATTATTGGATGTGCGTATATGTTCCGGAGTAGGAAATACGTGATTTGGCATAGTTTCGTAGAATTTGCAAAATAGCCCCCAAAGTTGCATAAGCATGTTTTTGCCATACCGAAACCTTCAAAACTTATTTCTAAGTTATGTAAAGGGTATTTAGGGTGTTTTTAGCTTCTGTCGGTGTTCCGTAGTGTACGTCGCGTTAAACTGATTACGTTTGCGTAATAGTTTGCGATTTCACTTCAAGAAGTCGTTTAAAAGTTCTTAATCGTGCAAGAATCGAATACGTGCAATTGTCATGATTAAAATACAAATCTCAAAAATAAAACACAAAAATTTCATTGATTGATAATTCGTCCGGAATTGATACACGATCCGATCACCACAAATGTCACACACAGTCCAGTCGTAGCATCTGGGTTTGTCAGACCAATAGTACTATCCACTGCCCACGGCTTATGTTAATCACTTCTAGTGGGGATAGTTCGTGTGTTAGGTAATTCACATCATCACAAGTTGGTGCAATTAACACAGTTTGTAACTTGCAAATCACCCCAGAAAACAGTAAAATAGTTTAAAAGTGGGGGAGTGAAACTCACAGGATAGAAGTATCACAGGTAGCAAAATCATGCAAGTAATTACCAATATCAGTCGCTAAGTTGGTAATGCCTAGAACTTGGGCCCGGGTGGGTATTTTCAGTCCATATCGTACATCTAATCCTGGTGCGATGATGGATGTTAGGGTAGGATCAGTTTCACGTTTAGCTCCCGGGCACGGGTTCGTGTGCCAGCCAAAGTCGGTTGTTCTATATGTTCGGATAACGACACTAAGATCTAGACAGTGCCAATAGATTGTCATTTAGAAAAGATTAACTGTTCACTAAGGAAATCCGGACGTTTGGAGGATCTAGGTCTCCGAAATTTGAGATTCCGTTTTCGTCGTCGGCGATTCTCCCGAGCGGTGGTGGAACACACCCAGAGTGTCCAGCTTACCCTGGAACTTCTAAGAATACTCCCGGTGTTCCAATTATAGTCAAAATACGGTTCGGTCCATTCCTAGTTCCAGCAGGTTCGTAGTCCGATAAACTGCCGAAATTAGTTAAAAGAAGCGTTTTAATAACCGAAAAATCTCATTTAATCCACATATTTTATAAAATTTTGTAAATTTTATACAATTCAGTAAAAATATGTAGATTCTGAGAAAAATAATTTGGGAATTTTTTTATCCATTTTAACTCCTCAAATAAATTATTTGTAAACCAACAATTAACCGAATAATTGACATTGCTTATCATATGATGTCCAAAAGTTCCCAAAATATTCCAGTAAGTCCCTCTTATGTCCAGGAACACCCTGCAAAAATTTGGGATTTTTCCGATTTGTTTCGGTGCGTTTCCGGCTACCGAAAACTCCCAAAAACGCGGATTTTTTATGCGAATCAAAAATCAACCACTGGACTACCAAACTTCCCAGAACATTCCCTATATGTAAATTTTGGTGATTTATAGACTCCGTTTAATATTTTTCCCGAATTTCTTTCTGTAAAAAAGTCAAAAATTCACCAAAAATCATAGAAATTTCCAAATATTCTAGAATTGTTCATGGACATTTCTGTCAATACCCTACATCACCACACAAATTTTCAGCCCAATCCACTTCCCATGGACCAAGTTATGGTAAACACAAATTCTGCCTATTCTAATTACCAGTATCGGGCGATATACCTAGCGATTCCTTCGATTTCCTTCGATTCCGGCGAGGCCAGAAGTGTGGGTGAGCCATATACAGTACCTATATACCAAGAACAATCCAAACATGCCATAACCCATGTCAATCAAGCCTCGTTTCACTGTTTTCGGTTAATAACTTTGTTAATCGCTTTTGTTCGATTAGGGGTCGATTATGGTTTCAAAAGCCGAAGTTTTGTGATCTTGGCTACCATATAACATCAGAGAATCCCTGGTGTATTCTTATTCAGCTAAGAACCATGTTTAAACCATCCATAAACATGGATTAAAAAGTGTTTTCTTGGTCTAGTTCACGTTTTCTCAAGAAATTATCATCAAAACTATATGAAACTTGCAAAATACCTTTGATTTCGTTGAAATTGATTGAAGATCAGCTGAGTTCTTGGTGAATCTGAGCAGAATTTTGATGGAAAAATGATGGAAAATGAAGAAAAATAATACATATATATATATATATATATATATATATATATATATATATAGGGTAGGGTTCATGAGTGAACAAAGTTGTATTAGTGAACAAAATGAACTAATCCTAACCATTGATTTTGTAGATCTAGATTTTTTCTTTAGTGGCAGGATTGTAATTATCTTTTGTAACTTCCATTTAGTTAATTACTTTTTTTCTCTTTCTTATTTTTTCTTTTCAATTAAAAGAATATTTAATTTTATTCTCTACACTTTTTTCTTTCACCATTACCTAACTTAATATCTGAATAATTTTTTTAAAAAAATACAAAAATTTTCAAATATTGTTTCATATAAAACATAATTAAAACTATTTAATTACATTCTCTATGTACTAATACACAGGTGTATATGTCCAATATACACATATGTACTTGAATTATACACAGGTGTAAGTCAGATTTATACGGACCTGTTGAAACAAGTTGTAATATTACTACATGTGTATAACTCTTGTATACACATATATACTTGATTAATACACAGGTGTATAAGTCAGGTTTATACCAACCTGTGGAAAGAAGATGTAATAATACGCAGGTGTATTAGTCTTGTATATACCGACCTGTATACACATATGTTAAAAAAACATAATTTAATTAGGTTAATATATTTAAAAAAACATAAGATGAAACAATATTTGATAATGTTTGTATTTTTTTAATTATCAAATATCAAGTTAGGTAATTAATGAAAAAATATAGAGAATATAATTAAATATTCTTTTAATTAGAAAGAGAAATCAAGAGAGAGAGAGAAAAAATCAATTAATTAAATGAATAGAAAAATAAAATTAAATACATGGAAGTTAAAAAATATAATTACAATCTTGTCATTAAAGCCAAATTCTAGATCTACAAAATTAATGGTCATGATTAGTTCACTTTGTTCACAAACAAGGATGTTGTTCACTCATAAACCTAATCCTATATATATATATAAGGGGGCGGTTACTAGGTGGGGTGCCCCTACCCCACCCTCGCTTTGTCGTGCTTCGTTTTTCGCGTTAAAAGATGATGTTTATCTTTGTTCTTGTGTTTAGATTCATTTTCGGGTCCCATACGCGTCCCCGATTTGTAAAACGGGCTCCTTATTTCGCGTTCTTAGTGTTAAAAGACTCGGTTTTAAAAACCGTGCATAACCGTCTCAAAACCCGAACCTAGTTATGTATATTATTAAAATGACCTCGTATTAATGCCGTTTAAGTATCTTTAGGCTTGATTGACCATTAGTTGCATGTTTGGTTGTCTTTCATTGCTCTCAAAACACAGACATTTCCCTCCACGGGAAATTCCTCGTTTTGCGTGCCCATTCTCCGAATATCTTCAAATCTTATATCATAGTCTATGGCTCGTAACTAAGATGTTCCGTGAACTCAGAATCTTAAATCGTCCCATCGTTGGCCTAATAAGCATAGTCAAACGTTTAATGCGCTGTTAAATAGAAAGCCCCCATTTAATATGTTTGCAACGGACTGGGATACCAACTTCGCACTGTTGGCCCCTGTAACTCTTATGTCTATCATAACGTGCTCTCGGATTCATCCGAGACCTAATTGGTATCGTTCTATAAAGCATCTAAGTTGCATCCCTAATTAGGGTTTACGCGCAGCTATGATTTTATTTCTAACTGAAGTTGTGGAATGGGTAGGGTGTAGATGATTTCCTCAAGACTGTGGCACACCTCTGCCAAACTGTATAAGTCATATGTTTACTAATACGTATTCCCAGAGTCGTCAATTCAGTCATGACTCTGTCTTGCCATGTAGGTAACGCATAGCGTCAACTTAATGTTTTTGGTAATTACCTTGCATATACTCCTATTATAGTCGGTGTAATATGCTCCAGAATTCGTATCATCACCCGTAATCACAACAAGTATCATGATACATATCACATCCGGTTACCGAGTACTTGTACCGATTAAAGTTTACCGGGGTTTTTCACAGTTTTCACAGTCTCCCCCGGTTAAAAGAATTTCGTCCTCGAAATTCCGTTTAGTAATTTGTTGAAAAGCTCAGTATTTATATTCGTGTCAGTCATCTGACAGACAAGTATGTTTTCGCTTTTCGTTTAGTATCATCATCGTACGGGGATGATAATTGTGCTACATAGTAGCTATGTCATTTGTCCATCCACAATTCCAAAGTATTGCTAATAGTATCTTTTGTCATCACTTCCAATCTGAAAGTGAGAGTGTTGTTGGACTCACAGTAGAATAGGAGTCACGTATTCAGCTTGCATATAACTGCAATTATTATGTTTTCTTCGCATTCATTATCTTCACCATTCAGACACCATAGGTTTCATTTACAATTTTGGTTTAATAGTTCCTGAACACCCTCTATAAAGGAGGGGTATGGATATCCTCCCAGGGTTTGTTGCGAACATCGCAATGGTGAGCACCATGCTTTGCATGTTTGTGTAAAGGGAATAAATTTGGTTTAACTAAGTTGTGAGCGACAGTCTTCCCTTGCTTTCGTGCATGTGGGTATCTTCGGTTAATACTAACTGACCACGAGAGTCCCTACTCTAGGGTAGAGAAGAAGAAAGAGAAAGGCTTTTGAGAGCCTAAGGCTGCCATAAGACAAGCATGTACACAAGTAACAACGAATATGCATCCTTACATCAATGGTGTGCCCGAACTACTCACCAGTAGTCGGATTACGTCACAAAGATACAAAATGTCTATAATAATAATAATTCCAATTTGTGTTAAGTGTCAGGAGCTTGGCTCCAACTGTTGTACAACTGTTTATGTCCTTTCCAGAAGGAAATAACTTAGTAATTTTGATAACATCGATGTCTAGAATGCTACTATATCACGTAGAAATATTTAAGGTGTGAGGAGTGTCTAACGATCATACGTATCACCATGATGCCCCTAATTATGGAACCATAATTAACCGTAGACGTGCAGGTAATTCGTAAAAGATGACTAAGTAACGAGTCAAACTTGACCGTCTCGGTCTTGTGGTTTTTGAGTCAAACTCGGACTGGGTATGATCTGAAACTATATATAAAGATAGAAAGATATGATGTTTCCATCTTGGCACCTCTACCATCTAAATCACCATTTAAATGTAAGGGTTTCGTCGAGTTCGCTCACGCAAAACCATCTCGATTTAGATTGGGAAAATCGTGTGGTTTTATAAAACCGTGGGCTAAATCCCAAATCCATAGTCATCCTAGTTCTGATAGGGACAGTTGACCACTTAATCTAATTTTTCCCATTAGTCTCATATCCGTAATAATGTGAACAAAGAAAGAAGACCCGGCCTCCGAGTTAGTCAGGACTAGGGTCGTTGAGTTTCTCGACCCGTGGTCTTAGGATTAGTCAGTTCTGTTTCACAATAGGGTAAGGAAGGAATACGTGCTGCCGGGAAATGTAATAATATAGTTCCACAGTCGCTCGGCCACCTCTTGTAATAACATAAGCAGCTTTAAGAAAAGTTGAATGAAAACCGTAATTAATCGAGGTAAGCCTAGTACTCTAACGGTGAGGATACGAATAAAGGTTATTAATGCCATTTCGTAGCCAGTCAGTGCGTCCTACCAAGGACCGATTTACACTTTGGTCGTTTGGTTTGACTTGATATCGCACATCGAGGTATCTATAATTCGTATCGTATGTTAAGTAACTTTCCAAGTCCATGTGATTCGGTGCTTATTCTTATTTTAGGTATATAATACATGCTTATCAAAGGAATTCCCCATCTGGAAGAACACGATATCCTAGGGACGTATTCGAAAGATTCACTAGTCCCTTCATCTGGAATGATCTGGACTACTAAATTTATGGTTTATCTTTCCCCATGTGGGTGTTCAGCGTGCAAAAGACCCTAATTACGATATTCGGATAACTCATGACTACTCTTTTTCAATGAGAGTTTGGTTTTGACCGCGTTACTTCATGCGGGGTAGTTCCTAATTCTTAGAATTAGGTGGTACGAATACCCATGTGTATAGATATATATAGTATCATACTTAAGATTTATCCCATTCTTGTTTCTTTAGGTAGCACAAGAATTTTGGCGACTCGAAAATAACGAAGAATCGGGTTTCTCGGTAACATCGTCTTTCGCGAATACTCAATTAAATTGATCAAAATGATAATCAATTGAAGGTACCAACCAGTCGAAGGAAGACGATGGGTGTTTCAACTATGTTCCCTCGATTTAGAGAATTTACCCATCATATACTCACGAGGATAAGCAACATCGTTTAACGTTTAATTCTTGGTTACTCACAAGAGTAAGGTATCGTTCACTTTGTATCCAATCGACGGATGAAAGTCAGTGTATCTCATGCATCATTCTCCTATACATGTAGGAGATCGTTACCAAATAACATTTTACAACGGCCCGAAGGGAATTTCGATCATCCCCTATGAATCGTGAATAACATCGTGTATAAAGATTTGGACTCCTCGGATGTTTCAAGGAAAAGGAGGAGACATATGGTGTTTTCCGGGTATTATTATCGTAGAGTTGGGGAGTCAATATGTTTTATAGACATATAAGTATCTGAGTTGGTCCCTACTCAGGACCAATCGCACGGTCGTCGTAGGTATCGTGACGCAAAAAGCCTTAACCGAAAGGAATCAAAGAACTATGTATCCCTTTATGCAATTTTTAGAACGAATGCATCGCCCTCATACGGGTGATATTGATGCAAGAATTAGTATCTTAGGGGTATGAAAAATGAAACATTTCAGGTCATGACCCCGTGTACATCGAGTTTGGGCGTCATTTCCTTTCGTCCGAGTTCTACGGTACCATTCCTTCTCCTGGTTGTTTCGTCGCCCTGCTTAGGAATGGCAATACTCTGTCGACTACTCCTACGACCATTATCAAGAGTCTGCAGGTTTAGATAAGAGTTGTCACATTGGTTAGTCATCGGATTACTAAATTCGAATACTACTCAAATGCGACCTCATTTTTTTCACTGGATCATTTTATTAAGTTATGCAAGGCTTAAAACAAGGGATCGCTTGATATATAAAATTATATGATTCTTTTAAATACCATCCTTTGCACAAAATCATCGTCCGACGGAAAATTCGCTTTGGGTCATTTTGTTTATTAAATATGCATTAAAAGGTAGCTTCGTTACGGGTCCTTCGTATCGCTCATTCATTAATACTTCGAGTTACTGGGGATTTACCTTGTATTAATGATACATGTAAAATTATACATACTTTAATCCCCCATTTTACGCGTTTTAAGCTATAAAACCAATGTTTAGGTACTTAATCGTGTATGTTTTTATTTACAGGCCTTAAACAGCGTGCCAGATGAGAATATGAAGAAAAAGGAGATTTTTCGGGCGATTTGGCAAAGTTAAAACTTTCTGTGCAGATTCAGATGATGCACGACCGTGCCAAAGTTACGCACGCCCGTGCCAAGCCTCGAAAGCCACACTCGCACTGCCAGTGCGAGCCATAGTGCAAGCTGTATCTCGGTCACGCCCGATCATGCAGAATCTCGCAAGACCGTGCCAGGTGAAACTTCTCGGATGCACTGCCAGTGTGACCCCAGTGATGGTTGTTCATCGTACATGCAAGGCCATGCCAGATTTGGCATGCCCGTGCGCACTTTAAAGATAAGCCCGCCAATCAACCTTATCCTACAGACGTCACTCGGATTTCGTGATAATGCATGACCGTGCCAGAAAAGTGCACGGATGAGGATTCTAGGGTACCTTTGAGTATCTAAGTGGATTTGTTGAGAATATGTTAGTTAAGATTCACAAGTTTGTGTTTCTGGTGGATTTTGTTATCTTGGACATGGATGAGGATTCCAGGGTCCCTTTGGTACTCGGGCGTCCATTCTTGAACACTGCACGGACGATTGTCAATGTAGCTGCGGGGGCAGATTACACTCCGAGTTAATTACGAACATGTGACCTTTAACATCAAGCGGTCAATGCAACACCCGCAGAGTCAGGATGACGCGCTCTACTATGTTGACATTGTCGAAACAGATGTGAGCACCCATTTCTAGGGCACGATTGAGGAGATTGATTCGGACACACCTTTGTTATGTGAGGACCTATATGGCATTACGCAGGAGGGCCACGACTTTGAGCAGCTAGTCAATCAGATTGGTGATGATGGTTCCCAAAGTCCGGACCAATTTACAGAGATTGATCGTGAAGAAGAAGGAAAGTCGAAGCCGTCTGTTGAAGCTCTAGCATCCTTAGAGCTTAAGGAGCTTCCACCGTATCTTGAGTACACATTCTTAGACGAGGAGCACCATTTGCCGGTTATCATATCATCATCTTTGTCAGACGAAGAAAAGAGCAAACTTCTCGATGTACTGCGACTTCATAAGAAAGCATTAGCGTGGAAGATCATGGACATCAAGGGAATCAATCCTTCATTCTGTACTCATAAAATTCTTATGGAGGATGATTACAAGCCGTATGCCCAGCCACAGAGATGAATAAATCCGAACATGGAAGAGGTTGTGAAAAAAGAGGTGATCAAGTTGCTCGTTGCGGGTTTGATTTATCCTATCTCTGATTCAGTTTGGGTTAGTCCCGTACAGGTAATGTCCAAAAGGGGTGGCATGACGGTCGTTACGAATGATAGGAATGAGCTTATTCCTACTCGGACAGTTACGGGATGTCGTATTTGCATCGACTATCACAAACTCAATGACGCCACCCGTAAGGACAACTTCCCGCTTCCATTTATTGATCAGATGTTGGAACGTTTGTCGGGGAAGTCTTATTACTGTTTTCTAGATAGATTCTCCGAGTACTTTAAGATTCCTATTGCTCCTGAGGATCAGGAGAAGACTACCTTCACATGCCCCTTCGGCACATTCGCCTACCGGCGTATGCCATTCGGGTTGTGCAATGCACCGACTACCTTCCAGCGTGATTTTCCATGACATGTCAAGGATTCCATGGAGGTGTTCATGGATGACTTTTCGGTTTTTGGTGATTCCTTTGATCAGTGTTTGGAAAATTTGAAGAAGATGTTGAAGAGGTGCGAGGAAACTAATCTAGTCCTAAACTAGGAGAAATGCCACTTCATGTTGAGAGAGGGCATAGTGTTAGGACATAAGATTTCTCAAGCTGGGATGGAAGTCGATCTAGCGAAAGTTGATATCATTTCCCGACTTCCACCTCCCACTTCGGTGAGAGTGATTCGGAGTTTCCTTGGCCTTGAAGATTAAAGACTTTTTGAAGATTGCTAGACCCATTACCCGTTTGTTGGAGAAGGATGCTTCGTTCATTTTCTGTGATGAATGCTTGAAGGCGTTTGGACTTCTTAAGAGAAAGCTTGTGGAGGCCCTATTTTGGTCGCACTGGATTGGACCTTGCCATTCGAGATTATGTGTGATGCAAGCGATTATGCGATAGGGGCAGTTTTGGGACAACGGAAGGAAAAACACTTCCACCTGATCTACTACGCCAGCAAGACTCTTCACGATGCGCAGGAAAATTACACCACCACGGAAAAGGAGCTCTTGGCGGTAGTTTTCGCGTTCGATAAATTTAGATTGTACTTAGTGTTGTCCAAAACGATTGTCTATACTGATCACGTGGCCATTTGATACTTGTTTAGCAAGCAGGATGCTAAACCACGTCTTATCAGATGGATTTTATTGCTGCAGGAGTTCGATATCGAAATTCAAGATAAGAAGGTATCGTCGAATGTAGCAGCCGATCATCTTTCTCGGTTAGAGCATGGAGATACGGAGGACTCACGTTGGGAGCCTATAAATGACAATTTCTCGTTCGAGTACATTATGAGTGTGGAAGTGACAGATGAGTCGCCTTGGTTTTCCGACTTCGCGAACTACCTTGCGTGTGGGATCCTTGTTAAAGGATTGTCACATCAGCAAAAGAGGAAGTTTTTCACAGACCTGAAGTATTACATTTGGGATGATCCGTTCTTGTTTCGAGTTGGCGCGGATCAGGTGATTAGGAGGTGTGTGTCTGGAGAGGGGGCAGTTGATATTATGCGGCAGTGTCACGAGGGGCCCACTGGAGGACATGATGGAGCCAACTACACCGCAAAGAAGGTGTTAGACTCAAGTTTTTATTGGCCGACCATATTTCGTGATGCGCAGAATTGGGTGAAAGCGTGTGATGTGTGCTAGAGCGCGACGAACATTTCTACACGTAATGAGATGCCTCAAACTTCAATTCAGGTTTGTGAAGTTTTCGATATATGGGGTATCGACTTCATGGGCCCGTTTCCATCCTCACGCGAAAACAAGTACATGCTAGTGGCGGTTAATTATGTGTCAAAGTTGGCCGAGGTGCAAGCCTTACCCACTAATGATGCTAGGGTGGTTGTGAGGTTTTTGAAAAGCTTGTTCGCCCGATTTGGTGCCCCAAAGGCGCTTATTAGTGATCGAGGGACGCATTTTTGTAATGCGCGGCTTGAGCGAGCCTTGTCCCGCTATGGCGTTCATCATAGATTATCTTCGCCGTATCATCCGCAAACTAGCGGGCAGGTTGAGGTTACTAACCGGGGTTTGAAAAGGATCCTTGAGCGGCTGGTGAGTCAAAACTGCAAGGATTGGTCCGAAAAATTAGATGACGCAATATTGGCCTTCCGGACTTCATATAAGATACTATCGGGACCAGTCCATTTAAGTTGGTTTATGGGAAGGCATGTCATATTCCGGTGGAACTTGAGCACAAGGCATTGTGGGCTTTGAAAAAGCAGTGGTGAGGCTCGATTTTTGCAAAGTCATGAGCTTGAGGAGTTGAGGAGTCATGCCTACGAGAGTTCCATCTTGTATAAGGAGCGAGTTAAAAGATTGCACGACAAATGGTTGAAAGATCATAAGGATTTCCATGTGAGAGATCTCGTCTTGTTCTATAACTCGCGGCTGCGTTATTCCCGGGGAATTGGAAATCTCGATGGACGGGACCGTACATGGTCAAAGAGGTATATCCATACGGAACCGTAGCGACCGAGGACTCAAATGGGGTAGTTTTTTAAAGTCAACGGTCATAGATTGAAATTCTACATTAGCGGACCGGTTGACTCGGAGGTGGAGATGATTGATCTCTACGCCCCGCACGCGAAATAAGTGTGGGGAGGAGAATCTATGCTACTGACTCGATGACTAAAAATGTAGCATGTCGCGTAGGGATAATTTTGTCATATTTTTAGTTTTTACATTTTTTCGTAGTTTCATTGCGTTTTTCGGTTTTTAGTTAGTTCGTACGGTTTTGATCCATGCCTCATAGTGTTCCAGAGTTGAGATATTGCAGAAACAGTTTATAAACTGCAAAATGAGTGATTCTGTGGTAAAAAGGGAGTTGAAAACATTCTTTCCAGATCTGTCTGAAAAACTGTCAGATGATGCACGGTCGTGCCAAAGTCCCGCACGCCCGTGCCAACCATTGCATCTGCAAAGAACCACCATGCCAACCTTGGTGCCGGTCACGCACGACCGTGCGTGCTGGCCACACGACCGTGCGAGCCGAGAACCCCAGTGCACACCGGTGCACTCTCTGATCT
Source organism: Scalesia atractyloides (assembly GCA_947069175.1). NCBI lineage: Eukaryota > Viridiplantae > Streptophyta > Magnoliopsida > Asterales > Asteraceae > Scalesia > Scalesia atractyloides. The sequence goes on along the minus strand of CAMTDV010000004.1, from coordinate 33,559,539 downwards.
GCACGACCGTGCCAAACTTCGCACGGCCGTGCGCGACTTTTTCTGCATAGTGGTTTTACAAGGGTATAAAGGTAACTTTTCAGTCAAAAAGTTCATAAAACACTAGGCAGACTAGTACAGCCGCTCCAAACCTCCCTTCTCTCAAAACCCATCACTTTTTGCAAGATTTCTTTCAATCTCTTCGAACAAGGTATGGATCTCTTCATAATTTCACTTGTTTTTGTCAATTCTGAGTTAGATTAGGGTTCTTAATCAAGAAATTTTGGGGTTTTCTTCATAATCACAAACCAAACCCTAGTTCTTGAATTGATTGTACAAATCACAAGTCTAATCGCGAACCCGTGGTCCATTCGTTTAGAAAACACTTTGTTTTGAGATAAATTGGTTGAAAACGGTGAATGGACTAGCTTTAGCGATTTGCAGCCGATGCACAGCCATGCCATTTTCTGGCACTACCGTGCGAGGTTTAATTTAGTAGGTTGCACGGTCATGCCGACTACCCGCACTCCCGTGCGTGACTGATATGCGGCAAACATGATCTGCACTTTCGAGCTGCACAGGCGAGCCAAAGTCACGCACGGCCGTGTGCCTCATGAACAGAAAAACGCAAAAAATGTCCGTAACCTGCTGTTCTGATGCCGGGACCTGAAATTTTTTTAACCTGCTCTTATATTTCTGTAATCTTAGGTGTAGATGGAGCATCCTTTCCTCGGTTTTGACCCCGACAACAACAAAGACCGACTGAAGGTCTGTTGTACGGATCGTTCGGGCACTAATCTGACAAACCTAAGGTAAACATGCGGAATCTGTTTGCTTAGGAGACATTGAATACACTCATTTGTTTCTATTTAATCACTGTTTCATTAATATTCAACGTTACAGATCCTGGAAACACTTGGATAGAGCTTCGCTTCTGTCGTGACAAAATCTCTGAATGTTACAAATGAAATCACAACACACATATTTATACTTGAACAAGTTCGCTCCAAATGTGGTTAGGTCAAGTTCGGCCGAACTTGTCAAAGCCATGACAAGTTCGAGCGAACTTGTCCTTCCCACTACAAGTTCGAGCGAACTTGACTCATAACATACTTAATTTTGACATTTGGCTCCTAAATACAGATTCGATATTATACGATGACTTAGGCAACAAACATATGCATCAATAGACTCCCCCTTGGATGTTGCCGTAGTCATCATTCTTCAATTAAATTCCTGAGTCTTTAATGTTCTCTTCATCTTTACATCTTGAATAACTTTAACATCCATGCTCCCCCTTGCTTTGAGCTTTCTGTTATCTTCATTCATCATGAGTATCTAGCTCCCCCTCAAATGATGTTCCGAATATCTATTATTTGACGATTAAGAACAATCACACGTATCCACACACAAACAGTTTCTTAACGGTCTCGTTGGTCCGTCTCACATTCAACATTATCAGGTTTCCATGGAAGATATGAGAAAAAAAATCTTTTTGGATTTTTAATATTGAATGCAGAAATGTAAACATACTAAAAAGTAATATTTACAATTTGTATTTTTGTGAGAAAACGTGCTAGAGGATCATATCAGTTTTTGAGACATTTCACCAGTACCGTTGACCTTTTAATGACTTTAAGTTTTAAACTTGTTTACCTAGATTGTCGATATGTTTGTCCACTTAAACTTTAACACATTTCTCAATTGTTCCAAGATATGTTAGTTAGAATTATAAAACTTGACTTAACTGCGGTTCCCACTACTTGAATATACTCCCGTATCAAGATTCCCTAGATTTCATCTTACAAGTGAATATAGCGTAATTGATATCTGTGTCTGGGTAATGCAAGACCTTGAGAGTTCAGGTTAGTACTACCGTACAGACAGGAGATGAAGGCTCGACTTTAAGGTGTGTTCCAATTAAGGAATCTTTTCAGCACTGCAAATGATTAGATCTTTCGATACTTTTTCAAAATTGCATGCAGCTTTGGGGTTTATTGCGAAAGTATTATAGAAGTTCTAGGCTATGGCATCCGCAAAATCAGAAGAACTTGTATAATACCCCAGATACCAACTATCTATAAAGACCTCTTATCTCAGAATCAAGCAATCTCTCAAACGAAATTTCAGAGTACTAAGTCCATATAACCAAGATGTGTTAATCCACAAGATTAAGCAGTTGAAAATTTTAGTTTATATCCCGGAAACAATTTACTGATCGTATAAAGCCAATCGACACATCCACAGTAAGACTCGTTTATCACTTAAACTTTTCAAATCCTTAGCATACTGGGAAAGTCCACTGATGTACTATCATTTCCTTTATTCGTACAAGTAATCTCATCTTTCATTTTTCAATGTTTTGATATTTTAAGATTTTCTATTATTTTTGGCTTTTTCAATCAATTTACCTATCTAAAATGATTTCGAAACGATGTTTTTCAATTTTAAAAGAATTTTTTTACATTTTTTTAAATTTTCCCCCTAAAGTTGAAAACATCTTATTAAAATCAAAAATAAGAATCTTCCATTTTAACCATTTAACGACTTTTTACGAATGTGAACGTGAAACTACCATTTTGTTTGTGTGGAATGTCACTCATGTCTCTTGTCTCTGTGTATGAACAATCATTGCTTGAAGCTTGGTTATCCTGCACATTCAAACAAACTTTAATCAGTTTTGAATTGGAACCCAATCCATTCTGGATTTAGGTTTACCAAAATAATTAACATCTGAAGTAAAGAAACATTCACACTCTTTTTGATATTCAAACAGTTTGATAGAAACTTTATTTGAAAATTTTACTTTCTTTAATTTTTTAACTGTTTGAATTATCAAATTTTTCTCCACTGCTCTCTCTTTTGTCCTCAGATTTGTATCTAATTCGTTTTACTTTACTGTGAGTAAAATGATTCATTAGAACTTTTATCTATGTTTTTAGACTTATCCGAGGACAAAATCTTTTCCCAATACTCTCTAACTTTTTTCCTTTTTTTCTCAATCTGTCTTTTTGCCCTAGGGATAGCTTGACTTTTTGTTCTTTGGGCTTCTCTACAGTTTTCTCATTTTTCTTCTCTGTTTTCTTCTCCTCTGGTTTTTTCTCCCCCTGAGATTTAACCGATCTTTTTTTCAAATTAGTCGGACAATCCCTGGAAATATGACCTTTGATTTAACATTTATAGCATCTTCGCGTATCAAATCTCTTTTTCAGGCAGTTAACAACAATGTGTCCACCAAATCCACAGTTGTAACACACTCTGTTATCGTACCAATCTCTTCATTCAGACCAAACACCCAAATCGGCACATTGATTTGACATGTAGTAGAGTCATCTTTCCTGCTTCTTTTGTACAATTGATTTGACTTTGAAGCACTGTGGTCCGACCTGCACCACTTATTCTTAAATTTTTGTGAGTTTTTATAATGATTGGATGACCGTACCGATGAGCTTTTATTTTTGTTTTGAAAATTTTTAGAATTTTGTTTTTCAGGTTGTTTTTGTTCTCCATTCTACTTAGAAGGTTTTTGCGTTGAGCATTCACCTTTTTTAGTAGATTGTAGAACAGTTTCTTGAAAATTTTCTTTTAGGTTCAAAAATATCTCTTTTTTATCATTTTTATCATCGGTATTATCATCACAATCCTCAATTATGACATCGTCATAATTTGTGACATTGTCTCTTATTGGAATTTTCTTTTTATTATCATTGATCGGTTTTGGACATATACGATCTAACTTTAATGAGGAGGTCACAAAACCTTACAATAATTTTGCTGAATTAGCAGCTTTATTTTTAACAGTCTCAACTTCTTTTTCAAGTTGAGCAATTTTCTCAATATGAGAATTTATTGCTTTTCGATTTTCTATATTTAATTTTTCAAAAACTTTTTTTTCATTTTTAAACATCTTTATTTCATTTTGAAAATCTACTAACATTTGTAATTTTTCATTTTCTAAAATTTTTATTTTGTTTTCAAAATTCTTTTCATTTTCTTTTAACGTTTTATTTTCTAATGTCAAACTCTTCAAATCATTCAAGAGTTTGGCATTATCTGCCAGATAATCATCTACATTATAGACCGGGCAGACTGGTTTAGAACTTGAAGATCCATTTGTAAAGATACTTGAAAGTTGATCTTCACAGTTCTTAACCACTACATTCTCTTCTCTCTTCACCTGATATTTATTTTTCAGAGATATACAGAGTTCTTTTGTAGTCTTGTACTCAGGCAGTAGTATCAAGATATGTTCGTTAACAGATTGTTGAATCAGATTAATCATTTTTTATCAGCAAAATACGCCTCTTTCTGTTGCGTAGAATACCTGCACTTCTCTAGAATATTCTGATTCTCATCTCTTGGAACTACATATCCTATTTCGATCGCCACCAAACTGCTAAAATGCGTAGCTTGGACCCAGCTCTCAAATTTTCCTTTCCAAACTTCAAACTCATCCATACTCATCAACTTTAGCGGCTTCTCGGACCGCATTTCGTTTTCCAAATTTATCTGTTGTTCAAAACACTTGAAAAATGATTAGCAAACTGACAATTTTAATAAAATTTAACTTTTTAACCGACAATATCAACGTATCGGTTTGCTAAAAACGATTAAATTTTTCGGAAAACTTTTTTTACCAGATTAGAGCTTTAAACTCGTCTCGTTAATACCAATCTAACGATATATAATGTTCGAGACATTTTTTAGTCTCTTAGACAAATTCGATCGAACTTGTCATAGCGTGTGAAACTCAGCTATTTAACAAGTTCGGGCGAACTTGTATAAGTTTCAAGAGAAATAAGCAAGTTCGGGCGAACTTGTATTAATTTCAAGAGAAATATGCAAGTTCGGGCAAACTTGTAAGAATTTCAAAAAGCTTTACAAGTTCGGGTGAACTTGTAATATTTTTCAACAATATTTAATCAAGTTCGGGCAAACTTAATGAAATTTGTTTGAAAAATAAGCAAGTTCGAGCGAACGTACCCAAAAATCTTGAAAAATCAATCAAGTTCGGGCGAACTTGATGAAAAAATGTGAAGTTTTCAGTCAAGTTCGAGCGAACATATGTTTTCAAACATGGTTTTTTCAAATTTTCGGCATGAATTTGTTTGTTTTAAGCTCTGATCTTTTCAAGGGTTTATCTATTATGGCTTTTAAGTATTATACTTGAAAATCAGTCCATTTTGTCCGTGAATTGTCCAAGAAAAGTAAAAAATAGAAGAAATGAGTAGAAGATGAGATGTTATATGTCCAATGTCTTCAAATTAGGCCAATCCTGCTCTGATACCACTTGTAGGTCCGATCCTTGATGCTAAGGAATCTAAATTTGATATCTAACGTCCATAATAGCGACAATATTACGTCGTGTTTACCAATAGACAATAATTAATCAGTTAATCATCAGTTTTATTGATCAAACATCAAGAGTACAAACTGACAGAGCTTCGCCTCCAAAATGCCAAAGTTACAAATGAGAGACACAAGCTAGGTATTTATAGACTTGCAAGTTCGCTAGTGAGGTTTCTAAGTTCGCCCGAACTTGCTAAGGTAAACGCGTGGAATCCGTTTGCTTAGGCGACATTGGATACACTCATTTGTTTCTATTTAATCACCGTTTCATTAATATTCAATGTTACAGATCCTGGAAACACTTGGACAGAGCTTCGCCTCTGTCGTGACAAAATCTCTGAATGTTACAAATGAAATCACCACACACATATTTATACTTGAACAAGTTTGCTCCAAATGTGGTTAGGTCAAGTTCGGCCGAACTTGTCAAAGCCATGACAAGTTCGAGCGAACTTGTCCTTCCCACTACAAGTTCGAGCGAACTTGACTCATAACATACTTAATTTTTACATTTCGCTCCTGAATACAGACTCGATATTATACGATGACTTAGGCAACAGACATATGCATCAACACCGACCGTGCATAAATAAATTGCAAGCCTTATGGAACCGGAGAAACAAGATCGGTATACCGAGAAGGCTGAGTTGGCTTACCATTCAACCGTTGAACCAAAACGATAGGCTTACCTAGATGATTTATGTGCCTATGTCTCGGCTGCACAATATCCGATGACCGGTTTTCTTGGAACTCACGTTGGAGTTCCTCACCTCATACAGTTATGTCAAACCAAGGGCAGGCGAAAACCCCGACTTCTGAAACACCATGATAGTGAAATTTAGGCTTGGAGGTCGGTGGCATAATTGGTCATTTGCGAAGCTCGGGAAAAGATTGGGGATTTAAACGAGGAGGAGCTAGACTCCAACTTGTTTACTTCCATCCATAGTTTTGACGGTGACGGTGCTAGAGCTGCATTTTGGGCTCAAGTGGCGGTCGGACCAGAGTATGATCCCAGAAAAGCTAAGGCTACACTATGGCTGGCCGTATGGACAGTTCCGGGAACTGTCCCACCCCTGATTTGATCATCTTATATTCTATTGTTAGTGGGGTGCCTGTTAATCTTGTTGCGCGAATGGCGGAATTCTTTGTAGGCAGCATGGGTAAGGCGGCCAGTAGCGAAATACATGGAGGAGAGTATGTGACTCAGCTGGCTTACGCCATGAGGATCATGACGGCTGAGGTGGTGAATGGTGTCAGTTTGGTTACTCAGGGGTATGATGTTGATCTTCGAGCATTGAGGTTTATTGGGCTGACGGTGGACACCGACAATGGCCCTAGATTGAGAGGATTGTAGGGGGGAGATATGGGACCCTCTACTACCACAGCAGAATGAAGAAGAAAAAGAGCAGGTTGAGATGGAGCACGATCACGACGAGGGTCACCATGATGATGATTTCGTGCAGCCACCACCCCTGTATCAGCAGCAGCAATGGCCACCGGGCATCCCTTCCTATCTAGAGTTCTACCAGCAGTTTGACTAAATGTGGGTGAACCAAGACATCATGAGACAGGAGATGCACTCCGGGTTTTCTTATATTTTCAGTGGCCTACATAACGCTTTCCCAAACAGCTTCGAGGATCCCCCGCAGTTCCCATTCAGGAACCCGAGTGGCCATGGAGAGGCGGGTGCATCCGGCACTCGCCATGACGAGGATGACGAATAGTGGGGAGCGTTCACACTTGATGCTGTTATCTTCTAGTATTTTTATTTCATGTCTTTAGGTTGTTATTTACTTCGGGTGTTCATTTTGATCGTTACTTTAAAACACCCACGGCTATGTACTTTTATTTTCAGACATTTCTTTTAGTTTTATGTATGGATGTTGGTTTTATTACTATCTATATTTTGCTTTGTTTCGCAATTGATTTGTTGCTTTGTGTTTTGTTTGGTGACGTTTATGCAGGTTTAGAGGCACTAGTGGGCAGGAAAGAAAGAGCCGAACCGGCGGATCATACATTAATCCTTCTTCGTTTTAAGGGGTTTATCCTTTTTCACTTCATTGGGTTTAGCATTAGGGACAATGCGAAGTTCAACTGTGGGGAGGGGTTACTTGCGTAACTTTGTTTGTCCGCGTATTTATGTAAAAAAAATAATAATAATTTTAGAATCAGCTATTAATCAAATAAAACGGTTAGTTGTGTTTTAGAAAGCATCAGATACGATAAAGAACCGGCAAGCTGAATAAAAATCGAAAAAGATAATTAAAAGCGTGAGAAACAAAAGAACGACTTGCATGCTAATTTTCACACTTTACCCATTCCTTCCATTATGTGAGCATTGTTTGGGCCTTTTATTCATTATATGTTTAATCATTTCGGAACAGGAGTGAGCCGGATGTCTCGTATGATTTAGAACTTGTCATTAGCATGCTTGTCGAGACCATAAACATGTGAAATTGTGTAAAAGTGATAGAGGCACTTAGGACACCCTTCTTATGTTAGCCTTTTCCTTTGTTTATATCCCCTACCCGTCATTACCCATTAGTTCACCATGTTGAGCCTTGCCCGTGTTTTTCCGATTTCACCCACTTTGACCCACTTAGCCTAATTTAGCTTTTTATTTTAAAACCCTTGTGTTAAAACTCGGTCTACATTACTGTTTAAATCGCGTTTACTTTTAGTTATTTGCTGAAAAAAAAATTCAGAAAATCAGAAAATCGAACACCCTAAAAACAGGGTGAAAACGACAACATCCGAGCAATTTTAAGTGCTAGAATAGTAAAATATCATCGATTAGCTCGCTAATGAAAAATTTGTCATTTTGATGCATGATCTATTTACAGTTGTTATGTATTTACGCTCGTTAAACGAAATTACCCAGTTTTAACTGTTTAGTCACTTATAAATATCCATTCCGCACCTTTCACCCTAGCCTTACGTTAAAACCCCTGAATACCTCATGATTTGCACGTTTTCGCATGTTAGTTGGTGGAGATTTGATCTCTTGACAAGCTTATGATATTGTACGATTCATTGTCTAGGCATCGAGCGTTTACACGTACACATCTTATGCATGTTTCACAAAATATAGCCGAGTGTGTGTGAACATTGTGAAATGTGTGAATATTTGCATGCTAAGTCAATCGATAGTGGACTCACAACTTTTTGGTTATCTCTACATATATTTACATGTGCTTGCCAGGTTCGAACTCCTCGACGATGTCTTTCGGAAAACCGGCTAACCGTTGTGTGTGTTTATTAGTTATTTCGTTTGAAACTTTTGTTCATTCTGTTTTAATTTTAGTTTGCTTGAGGACAAGCAAAGTTCAAGTGTGGGGAGGTTTGATATATGTAAAATTATACATACTTTAATCCCCCATTTTACGCCATTTCCGGCCATAAAACCGATGTTTAGGTACTTAATCGTGTATGTTTTTATTTACAGGCCTTAAACAACGTGCCGGACGAGAAGATGAAGAAAACGAAGATTTTTCGGGTGATTTGGCAAAGTTACAAACTTTCTGTGAAGATTCAGATGATGCACGGCCGTGCCAAAGTTACGCACACCCGTGCCAACCCTCGGAAGCCACACTCGCACTGCCAATGCGAGCCATAGTGCAAGCTGTATCTCGGTCACGCACGGCCGGTGAAACTTCTCGGATGCACTACCAGTGCGACCTCCAGTGCCGGTTGTTCATCGTCCACGCACGATCGTGCCAGATTTGGCACGCCCGTGCACAGTTTCAAGATAAGCCCGCCAATCAACCTTATCCTGCTGACGTCACTCGGATTTCGCGAATAGTGCACGGTCATGCAAGAAAAGTGCACGGCCGTGCCAAACCTGAAATGTTATAAAAACATAGCATAACTTACTGATCCGCATTCTGGATTTTTGGTGAGCGACTCAGGCAACTTTCTGGGCTCCGGGTGCTACGACTTTTGATCCGAATCAAGCCCCCATTTTGCCTAGAAGCTCCAACTATATCCGGGTCTTCAATCATAAGCTTGTTTATGGTTTGGTTTCATAATCTTTTCATAATTTTGTCTGATTTCAAGCAATATGATTGAATATTATGTAATGTTGTTGCCTAAGAGCAAAAACACTATAATCCCTTGCTTCATAAACAACCATTTGAATGTTAATCATTTTGTAATGAAATTTATGTACTTTCTATGATTAATCCTTGATGATGTTTTTGCAACCATGTTTATTGGTGTTAGTTCTTGATTATAGTTAATTGTCTTGGATGATTAATTCTTGGTTAGTTGAGATAGTCACAAAATAATGCTTAACTAGTTTAGAATGTTTACACCATGAGCTTAGAAATGAGAATTGGTTTAATAAGAGATAATTAATGTTAATCAAGAATGTTTTCCTTCACAGAAAAGCCTTAGCGGGTTGAATGGTGTTGTTATGAATTCTTGTCATAATCCGAGTTTAGTTAGTAATCGCTTTCTTAAATGAGGTCATGTTCAAGATTTGTGAAATGAACTTGGTTATGGTCGAATCTAGTTTATGCTTATCTTGGTGGTTCCATTGTGTTGATCGTTTTAACTTTCCGAAGGGTTGTCATGTTAGGAATCCCGAAAGGGAAACTAATTGTCTTTTAAAAATGGGAAATTGACCAAGTGTTTAAGTGGCGAAACAAACTTAGTTAACATGCTTTGGTTGTTCGTAAATCAAGGCTACATATTTCCTTTTATTAAAAAATGTCTAAAAATATATTTTAGTTACACTTTAGTTTTTAAAACAAATTATCACTCTATCCTTTTTACCGGTAATTTAACGACAAAATTTTAGTACTTTCGCTTTCGCCCGCATCCTTGGATCGCTACTTGGTTCTTACCGATATTTTAATATGTATACGACAGGGTACACTTGCCCTTTCGTGCGTGTTTTAACATTGAAGTATAAATCATTTTTATAAATTTAAACCCGAATCGTGTGTAAAATTCATTGTAAAAATATGTATATACACGCACACGTCAATTAATTTGAACTAAATCGATAGGATTCAAGGTTGTATGACACTTGGTTCTATACCGAAATACCTGCCGTAATTCCATAGGAAGCTAACGTACCGCAGCATGGCTGAACATTGATTAAAAGGATAGGGTGTATCAAATTAGTAATTACATGTACCGGACCTTAACACTTTCCAACTTTTTTTTGTAAAGAGAATTGAATTTATTTGAAGTAATGAATCAGATTACTTCATGATTATTGTATTCTTACTTCGCATTGGGGTTACGTCACCTCCAACCGGGATTTACTAAATTGACACTTGGATTGGACTATAGATAAGGTTGTATATTTATAAATAAACGTATACATATGAGTGTCCTGTTAATATGAAGTATGAACGGTTACGAGGAATATGGAAAATGTTTTCGCCTCCACTAGCCTTATTACAATCAGATCCACATCCACATAATTCCTTGCCAAGCATAGATTACATCAGATAAGTTCCTCCATTTATGTGTTACCCCTAAATCCCCTTGGGTTATCAATACCGATGCTAATTACATGTCCTTACTAAGAATTAGAGACCGTATCACTAGCAAACAACAGCTAGTAAAGGAATGTACGCTTCAACCGAATAGCTTCATAGACGACGGTCGGCAACATAAGTATAGTTTGTTCGTCGTGACGAAATGATTTCAAATATATGACTGTACGTTCTTGCAAATTCCGCCAAAAGAAATAATATTGTTGAATTGTCTTACCAAAGGCAGAAACATATATACCTATCATGAATCAATCATTGGGTAAAATTAGGTGGGTAAGCTATCACCGGCTATACCCAAATTGTTCAGCACAGAGTACTACCAGGGTGTAGTACCCCTAGAAAGTCGTACTATGAATTCGAAAAAGGACCTTACCAGGACTAACCCAAAGGTTGTTATATGGCGACCAAACTACCTTTCATTTAAAACCACCGCACATGTGTATAGATATCGTAGTTATGGCAACTGTGGCATCATCTATCGCATCAAACAGGGTCGAAGTCTCAATGCTGCATTGCCCAAAACATAACCGGACAAATCGCAACATGAAGTCCGTCTGCCCCGATTAACGGTACCTTGATAATGTAACCGGGTGCTTATATATAAGAAGTACCGCTGCATATCCACCACACCCATATACATGATCAATGTTCCGTTCACCAAGATATTCAGGACTCATATTACTTTTCACGAATAACCTGAAATCCGAAACAATCATTAATTGTAAAGAGCCCAGTGTAAACGACAGTCACACGAGACGAGGTTCCACAACACACAGTGTTTCAAAGGAATCTATATAATCACAAAATTTATACCCAATGAAACTGAATGACAACGGGAAGGGTAACTTATTCACGCACTTTATGCCATCTCCATACCCCGGAGATCATCATAGTCATACATAACATATACCGGAACATGTGCTAAGGAGTACCACTAAGCATCATAGTATCACACGAGGTGAAGGCTAAAGCAAATATTGTATGCAGAAGAGGAATCTGGTAGACAATCAAATGAATCGTGGATCCAAGGACAAAAAAATTTCGTAAGATGTTTGAACTCTACGATTATATAACAATCGGATGTGAATCAACGAGAAGCGGAGTAAGGATCCATACATGTCCTCCCAGTTTATCAGAACGACCTGCGCATTCTTTGTGTATCTATGTTCTTTTTAAAGTATCACTCTCGTATATAATGGTTGTTATAGTAACTATAAGGATATAATTGGGGAGATCGTATTGTAATAAAGAAGTTAGTTCTCGCATCATAACGTATATTTAACAACTGTATGAGTGATATAACTCCAACTCTAGTGTATATTAAATATGTGATCAGTAGGAATGTGGAATGGACTGTAATACCAGTTTTCTGCCTATCCCAAAGGCATATATAGTAACGTATTATCCACCAATCCCAATTCATGTATCAATCCACGCACAAACATCCACACACTATCACCTTGGTATACGTATGTATCACTCCACGTATTTAAGTGTGTTTATTACCGCGACTTTCCCAACACTGCCTCGTATGAGCAAGTCTGTTATTACGTTCCGGACCATAAAAACCCACTTGCCCCACAAGGGCATCCTCGTACTTGCCAGTAGGATACTTTACAGCGTTCACTAACTACTTATAGTAGAGGTTAATTTTTTTCCAATGATGTCCACTAAAGTCCGAGCCTGTAGTTATAGTCTAGGTTTCTTTAAAGGCACCTAATTCTCTATAACCAATGGCTCTGATACCATCTTCTGTCACACCCCAATTTGTAGCGGAAGTAAAACACGGGATGCAACAGACACCTCTGGTACAAGCGCATTGTTTATAAAGACACTACATTTTATTACTTACAAAAGGTTGATTACGTACTACATGTATTTTACAACTGCGTGTTCCAATGAACCACATAAGTCTTCTAAGCAGCATGCGATTATATCAGTATTCGTCTATAAACATGTCTTGAACAACATACACAGATCACACTAGTCTTAAGTTACCTAAAATGCATGTTAGTTTTAAAAAGGGTCAGCTAACCGAGCCGGTGAGTTCCAGTGGTTTGGTTGTTTCGTAGCAAAATGTGTTAACAAGTTTAATTGCACGTGTCACAGATCACAGATAGAATTACACAAGTGTATAAGGGAAACCTTGATTGTTTTAATGTGCCGTGTCACGTTCGAAACCTTAGCACACCCCGGGTTATGTCACAACAGACACCTCAGCCCGGCGGGACGTGTCACGCAGACACCCACAGCCCACCGACTGCGTCACATGTAGTTAACGCCCCAGTGTAGTTATGCCTAACAACATAGCCGAGTTTAGGACGCGTGCAGTTGCCTGTTTGCCGACACACAGTCCGGTCATAGCAACTGGGTTTGTTAGACCAATAGTACTATCCACTGCCCACGGCTTACGTTATTCACTTGTAGTGGGGATAGTTCGTGTGTTAGGTAATTCACATCATCACAAGTTGGTGCAATTAACACAGTTTGTAACATGCAAATCACCCTAGAAAATAGTAAAACAGTTTAAAAGTGGGGGAGTGAAACTCACAGGATAGTAGTATCACAAGTAGCAATAGGAGTATATGCAAGTTGGTTCGGCTCTAACAGTAATCATGCAAGTAATTACCAATATCAGTCGCTAAGTCGGTAACGCCTATAAATTGGGCTCGGGTGGGTATTTTCAGGACATATCGTACATCTAGTATCCTGGTGTGGTGATGGATGTTAGGGTAGGATCAGTTTCACGTTTGGCTTCTGAGCACCAGGTCTCATGCCAGCCAAAGTCGGTTGTTCTATGTGTTCGGATAATGGGACTAAGATCTAGACAGGGCGAATAGATTGTCAATTAGAAAAGATTTAGTGTTCATTAAGGAAATCCAGACGTTTGGAGGATATAGGTCTCCCGAATTTGAGTTTCCGTTTTCGTCGTCGGGGATTCTCCCGAACGGTGGTGGAACACACCCAGAGTGTCCAGCTTATCCTTAAACATCCCAGAATACTCCCGGTGTTCCAATTATAATCAAAATAGGGTTCAATACATTCCCAGTTCCGGCAGGTTCGTTGTCCGGTAATTGCCGAAATTAGTTAAAAGAAGCGTTTTAAAAGACGAAAAGTCCCATTTAATCTACATATTTTATAAAATTCTGAAAATTTTTATACAATGTAGTAAAAATACATAGATTCTGAGAAAAATAATTTGGGAATTTATTTAGCCATTTTAACTCCGTAAATAAATTATTTGTAAACCGGTATTTAATCGAATAATTGACATTGCTTATCATCTGATGTCAAAAAATTCCAAAACTATTCCAGTAAGTCCCTCTTATGTCCAGGAACTTCCTGCAAAAATTTGGGATTTTTCCGATTTCGTTTCGGTTGTTTCCGGCTACCGAAATCTCCCAAAAACATGAATTTTTAATCCGTATCAAAAAGCAACTACTGGACTCCCAAACTTCCCAGAACATTCCCAATATGTTCCTTGGTGTTCATGTGAGTTTTGGTGATTTATAAACTCCGTTTGATATTTAAAGACTCCTTGGTGTTCATGTGAGTTTTGGTAAAACAGTCAAAAATTCACCAAAAATAATGGAAACAAAATTCTAAACTTTTATGTGGACATTCCTGTCAATATCGTACATCACCACACCAATTTTCAGCTCAATCTAATACTCACGGACCAAGTTATGGTAAACACAAGTTCTGCCTATTCTAGTTACGAGTCTCAGGCGATATACCTAGTGATTCCTTCGATTTCCTTTGATTCCGGCGAGGCCAGAAGTGTGTGTTAGCCATATACAATACCTATATACCAAGAACAATCCAAACATGCCATAACCCATGTCAATCAAGCCTCGTTTCACTATTTTTCGGTTAATAACTTTGTTAATCGCTTTCGTTCGATTAGGGGTCGATTAGGGTATCAAAAGCCGAAGTTTTATGATCTTGGCTACCATATAACATTAGGAAATCTCTGGTTTGTGCATATTCAGCCAAGAACCATGTTTAAACCATCCATAAACATGGATTAAAAAAGTTTTCTTGGTCTAGTTCATGTTTTCTTAAGAAATTATCATCAAAACTATATGAAACTTGCAAAATACCTTTGATTTGGTTGAAATTGATTGAAGATAGCTGAGTTCTTGGTGAATATGAGCAGAATTTTGATGGAAAAATAAGGAAAATGAAGAAAAATAAAAACCAAATATATATAGGGGGGTTACTAGGTGGGGTGCCCCTACCCAACCCTCGCTTTGTCGTGCTTCGTTTTTCACGTTAAAAGATGATGTTTATCATTGCTCTCGTATTTAGGTTCGTTTTCGGGTCCCATACGCGCCCCGATTTGCCAAACGGGATCCTTTTTTCGCGTTTTTAGTGTTAAAAGACTCGGTTTTAAAACCGTGCATAACCGTCTCCAAACCCGAACCTGGTTACCTATATTATTAAAATGACCTTGTATTAGTGTCGTTTAAGTATCTTTAGGCTAGATTGACCATTAGTTGTATGTTTGATTGTCTTTCATTGCTCTCAAAACACAGGCGTTTCCCTCCTCGAGAAATTCCTCGTTTTGCGTGCCCATTATCCGAATGTCTTCAAATATTAGATCATAGTCTATGGCTCGTAAATAAGATGTTCCATGAACTTAGAATCTTAAATAGCCTCATTGTTGGCCTAATAATCATAGTCAAACGTTTAATGCGTTGTTAAACAGAAAGCCGCCATTTAATATATTTGCAACGGACTGGGATACCAACTTCGCACGGTTGGCCCCTATGACTCTTACGTCTATCATAACGTGCTCTCGGATTCATCCGAGACCTAGTCAGTATCGTCTTATAAAGCATCTAAGTTGCATCCCTAATTAGGGTTTACGCGCAGCTACGATTTTATTTCTAACCGAAGTTGTGGAATGGGTAGGGTGTATCTGATTTCCTCAAGACTGTGGCACACCTCTGCCAAACTGTATAAGTCATATGTTTACTAATACGTATTCCCAGAGGTGTCAATTCAGTCATGACTCTGTCTTGCCATGTAGGTAACGCATAGTGTCAACTTAACAGTTTTTGGTAATTACCTTGCATATACTCCTGTTACAGTCGGTGTAATATGTTCCAGAATTCATATCATCACCCGTAATCACAACAAGTATCATGAAATACATATCATGTCTGGTTACCGCGGACTTGTACCGATTAAAATTTACTGGGTTTTTCACAGTTGTCACACATTCCAAGAGGAAACTTCCAAACAAACCTAGGAAGCGGTAATGGGGTTGTCAATCATATAGTACCATAACATACTACTGGTCGGCATGATCAAAGTTAATGAATGTATCATTGTCATGTTCAACGTACCACCAAGTTTCATACAATGTAAAGCATGTTGTGTATATAAACCATAGGTAAATAGGTTTTGTAAATGTGGAAATATCTAATTCACCTCAAAACATTTAGAAAACGTAAAAGAGGGGAAACTATGTACTCACATTGAAAATCATTAGTATATATAAATCATATATCTATTGTAACGAAATTATGAAAATAGTAATAGGCATGTATGTTTCACCCCAAAACATTTATAAAACGTAAAAGAGGAGACTATGTACTCACATAATCACCTCAAAATATGTAAAAAGAGGGGTCTATGTACTCACGTGTAGCTTTAGGGTTTTTAACTTAAAGCTTCCTAGTGCAAATTCTGAGTTCGTAATATTAATACAAGGCATCACGTGTTAGTAAAATAACCCAAATCACTTTAGCCATACAACACGAGATAGAACCCCAATGAACTTAGTCAGACAGAGCCTTGACATGCGCTAGTGGGTCCTAAAACAACCGAGTAGGGTCACGGATTAGTGATCGGAGGTTAAAATACTTATAACGGTACAGAGCTTCGCAGGTTTTGGGGTGTTAAGGGGCTTCGGGATTCGGACAGAGCTTCAAGATAGAAAGAGATCGATTTTTGAAATCGAAATGAGCAATTGAAATAGTCCCCGGCCGCTCCTTATACACCCAAAATTTGACTCTCCCACGCGTCGCGCGGGTAGATAGGATGTCTCTCGCGTTGTGTGGGGGAGGTCAGCTAGGCCTAGATTGCCACCTGTCTTAGGTAGGTTGGACACATGGCACGAAACGGAGCCACTTGTCCTTGTACTCTCCCGCGTGTCGCGGGAGATGCCAATGATTCTGGTGCATGGCCCCTGAGTGGTCTAAGTTTTTTTAGCTCTCAATGTGCGTGTTGCAATTAAGGTCCTTGTAAGGTGTCTTTAGGAATATGCTACAGTAACTTGGATATTATTTCGTAAATGTTGTGAATATCATTTTGACCGAAAGTGTTCATTGGTTGAAATATTGCAAATGTTACAATCTCCCCTACTTTGGGGAATTTCACCCCGAAATTGAATCAGAGGAGACTTGTGAGAAAAGATGTTGATATTTTGCTTTCATTTGATCCTCCCGTTCCCAAGTAAATTCTAGGCCACGTTTGGATTCCCAATGAACTTTCATAATTGGAATTCGACTACGTTTGAGTTTCTTGACTTCACGGTCCATAATTGCCACAGGTTTCTCGACAAAATGCATAGTGTCATAAATACGAATTTCATAGAGAGGAATGTGGAGGTTTTCATTGCCTAAACACTTTTTTCAACTTGGACACGTGAAAAGTTGGATGAACATTTCCAAGTTCAGAAGGTAGTCGAGTTTGTAGGCTACCTCACGAATTGGCAGAAAATGTGCTGACTTAGTCAGACGGTCGATGATTACCCAAATGGCATCATGGCCTCTTGAAGTGCGTGGTAACTTAGTGATGAGATCCAAAGCGATGTTCTCCCAATTCCATCGAGAACTTCAATTGTTTGAGCAAACCGGAGGGACGTTTATGTTCTGCCTTGACTTTAAGACAAGTAATGCATTTGGACACGTACAAAGCTATATCCTTCTTCATACCTGGCCACCAATACTGGGTTCGAAGATCCATGTACATTTTGTCCGTACCAGGATGGATAGAATAACGTGACTTGTGTGCTTCGTCCATCAGTAAGGTATGAATATTATCTGGGTTTGGAATCCATAAATGATTCAAGAAATAGAGTAATCCATTATCTTTAGTTTCTAGTTGAAGCTCAAGATTATGTGTTAGTTCTTTATTCATCAAGCCTTGGGTTACGTAAGCATATTGGGCTTGGGAAATATGAGTTTAGATATCTAATTGGATACGAACACAATGAAGTTTGACTTGTTCTTCGTGACTAAGTGCATCTGCTACGATATTCGCCTTACCAGGATGGTAACAAATTTTACAATCATAGTCGTTCAGAAGATCGACCCAACGTTGTTGTCTCATGTTTAGTTCCTTTTGATTGAAAATGTGTTGGAGACTTTTGTGGTCAGTGAGAACCACACATTTAGTACCATACAGGTAATGTCTCCAAATTTTGAGAGAGAAAATAACGCCACCTAACTCAAGATCATGAGTTGTGTAGTTCTTTTCGTGAATTTTCACTTGTCTTGTTGCATACGCTATGACTTTGTCTCTTTGCATGGGAACATAACCAAGGCCTAGATTTGAGGCATCACAATATATAATGAAATCGTTGTTGCCATCAGGTAAGGATTAAGTAGGAGCATCACAAAGCTTTTGTTTCAAGGTTTGAAAAGCTTCTTCTTGTTTGGGTCCCCACTCAAAAGGTTTACTCTTTTGAGTAAGAAGTGAGTGGAGCCGCAATCTTGGAAAAGTTTGCGATAAAACGACGAAAGTAACCGGCTAGACCAAGAAAAGAACGAACTTTGATAGGAGTAGTAGGTGTACTCCAATCCTTGATCGCTGTGATTTTGGCGGGATCCACATGTATGCCTTGTTCATTGATAATGTGACCTAAGAATTGAACTTCATTTAGCCAAAATTTAGACTTGGAGAATTTGGCATAAAGTTGTTCCTTCTTTAGAAGCTGCATTATACGGACGTGATGTTCATGGTCAGCTCGAGATTTAAATAAATCAAGATGTCATCGATAAAAACAATGATGAGCTTATCTAAATATGGTTTACAAACCTTATTCATTAAGTCCATGAAAATGGCAGGAGCATTTGTTAATCCAAAAGCCATGACTGTGAACTCGTAATGGCCGTATCGGGTTCGAAAAGAAGTTTTGGGAATATATTCTTCTTGTACACGAAGTTGATGATACCCTGAACGGAGGTCGATTTTTGAAAAACAGGTAGCACCTGGTAGTTGATCAAAAAGATCATCAATACGAGGTAGGGGATATCAATTTTTAATTGTGAGTTTGTTGAGCTCACGATAATCGATACACATACGAAAGAATCCGTCCTTCTTTTTCACAAAAAGCACAGGAGCGCCCCAAGGTGAAAAAATCGGATGAATGAAACCTTTATCTGAAAGCTCTCAGAGTTGTTTCGACAATTCTTGTTCAGATGGTGCAAGACGGTAAGGGGATTTGGCAATTGGTTGGCGTACCGGGGGTAAGCAAGGTAGATCTTCCAGAAATACCTCGGGAAAATCCTGAACAATGGGGATGTCTTGAATACTATTGCTGTTGTCTTTCTTTTCCATGATATGCGCCAAGAAGGCTACATAGTTCTTTCGTAGGTATTTCTGGGCTTGGGTAAACGTCAAGAGTTTGAGTTTACTAGAAGGTCCAAGCCATGAATTTTTAAGATTTTGCCAGATGGAAGAGGTATACGAACAATTTTATCGGAACATATTACTTCAGTATGGTGTTTGGTTAACCAGTCCTTTCCGATTATGACGTCAAAACTCCCAAGTTGCATTGGCGTGAGGTCAATGGGAAAAGATGGTTATTGAGGTTTAGTTGACAATTGAACTTAATGGAATCAAGTAAAAGGGGTTTGCCATTAGTTATATCTACCGTTAAAGGTTTACCTAGCTTAGTTCGGGGCATCAAAAGAAAAGATTCAAATGTTATGGATACAAAACTTCTATCGGCACCTGAATAAAAAAGAATAGAAGCAGGATGGTTATTAACAAGGAACATACTGTTAACCACGATATTGTCAGTACGAGCCTCATTAGCATTCAGGTTAAAAGCGCGTCCACAAGCTGGATTAGCATTACCAAGCTTCGGGAAATTGTTTCGGTAGTGAGTAATATCACCACAATTATAGTAGGATCCAGGTGGGTAATGAGGGCGGTTAGGTACTGCTTGATTTTGAACAGGATTTGGAACAGTTTGGTTCAGGGTAGATGCAGAACGACAAACGTTGGCCAAGTGACCAAATTGTCCATAGAGGGTACATTAGCGACATGGCAAATGATGTTGGTGATGACAGTTGCATCGGTTGCACAAGGGTGCGGTACCAACATATTGTTTCTTAGCAGGAGGTTGAGCTAGTTGGGTGGGGGTAACGTGGTTGGTTGGGGTAACAACAGTAATATTCCTTGAAGCCTTACGCTTCCTTGAATTTTTGGGAGGTTCGGTTTTGGTTTCTTTTGGGTAGTCTTAGCAGGTTGTTTCTTTTCACCTTTCCTGAAAAGTTTCCCTTTCTTGACTTGAGAATCGGTTAGAGTTGCGGCTAGTTCTATAGCTTCCCTAACGGTGGCTGGATGGCTACTAGTAACGATGTCTTGAACAGGATCTGGGAAGCCATCAATGTATTTTTCAATGGCCTTATCCAAGGGCGTGACCATAGTAGGACATAGTAGGCTCAATTCCTCGTACCGATCTGTGTAGCCATGATTCTCGCCACTATCTTTCTTGAGATCATGGAATTCATTCTCAAGTGCCCTTATCTCATTGCGTGGGCAGAATTCTTTCATCGTGAGAGCTCTAAGTTCTCCCCAAGTTTGTGATATGGCTATATCCGCACCTCTATCTCTCTTGATCCCATTCCACCAAGTGAGTGCTCTCTTCTGGAATACGCTTGAAGCAAACTCTACTTTGCACTTATTGGGACACTGACAATAGTGGAAAGTGCTCTCGATGCTTTCAAACCATTGTAGGGGACCAGTAGCTCCTTCAGACCCATAAAACTTGGGTGGTTTAGCCCAATTGAGTTGTTTAAAATTACACGGTACATTGTTGTTGTTATTGTTATTGTTGAGTTGATTGAGTTGGGTCACAAGGTTTGGAAGTATCGCAGCCAATTGTTGAGCTATCATATCGGTCATTTTGGTGTTTTGAGTAGTGTTGCAACGAGGAGGCATTCTAAAAGAAAAGGAAATATGAAACGAGTGAGATTGATAAAGGATGTTAAAAAATATTAAAATATCGACTAAACATAAGAGTGTATCCATTTATTCGTTACTTAAAATGAATAAATGACTAAGTGACTAATGAAAGTAAATGGGTATTTATAATGTGTAGCGCAGACATGCTTTAGCCTATAAGTGGACACTCACCCCAAGAGTTGCTAGGTAAGAGTGACTGGTTCGATTATGTGGATTTGTACGAACACTCTAGCCTTAGACAGAAAACTCAGGGTACATGCATCCACCCTTTCAGATTGCACGTGTTCACATTATTAAAACCCAAATTTTGACGCGATTTTGAAAACTTTTAAGGCTTTAAAAGCATAAAAACAAATCATATTAGGATAGATGATGATTTCTTGTAAAATTTTTGGAAACTTTGACTTTTAAAAATGAATTTGAGATTTTTATATTGTTTTGTAATCACCTAAAGATAGGTGATGTTATTGTATTAAGAATCTATACGCAAGATAACCTGCGTTGGGATCCTAGGAAGGTTATAGTTTATGTTAAAAGTATTTCTAATAACCTAAATCCTTATAACCATGGCTCTGATACCAACCTGTAACTCCTCGAGCGCATAATAAAAACAACCCACAGCGGAAACGTCGGGGGTCACGTTACAAATTGATTCAAACACATGGTAAATAAAGTTTGGTTTTATTGAACTTATAAATGACATCTTCTTTGAGAATTTGAAATAAAATACAACAACTAGTTTTATTTTAAGCAAGCTAATGCCAGAGTCCATCCTATGTGTAGCATACTTGATCATGCATTAGTACCTGAAACATATGTAAAAATAAAGTCAACATTGAATGCTGGCGAGTAATAGGTTTTGTGGACACGACTCATGGCTTTTGAATATTGAAATATATTTTAACAACTTTAACAGTTGATATTTTAAATAAATATTTGTAGCCATGAATCTTTGACAAAATGTTTCTTTTGTAAGATCGTATGAGAAATCATTCGATTTAAGAGAAACATTGTATGGTTTACTTAGAAACCATTTGTGACTTTGTATAAACCAACCAATTTCTTGTATTGTATAAATCAACCAAATGTCTTGTACTGTATGAACATATATCTTTGTATAAACCAAATATCTTGTGTAAAAAAATGTCTTGTTGTGTATATAAAACAATTTGCCTTTTTGTATAAAACAAGTGTGGTTTGTCGGTGAAGACATTCAATCCTTGTTGACTATTGGACAAACCTTTATTAATAAAGGTTTGTCAAATGTGTTGCACAGTTTCTATCAATCCCAGAGGAAACTTCCAAACAAACCTAGGAAGCGGGAATGGGGTTGACATTCCAATGGTACCATAACATACTACCGTCAGCGTGATCAAAGTTAATGAATGTATCATTGTCATGTTCAACGTACCACCAAGTTTCGTACAATGTAAAGCATGTTGTGTATACAAACCATAGATAAATAGGTTTTGAAAATTTGGAAATATATAATTCACCTCAAAACATTTAGAAAACATAAAAGAGGGAAACTATGTACTCACATTGAAAAAAAATTTGTATATATAAATCATATATCTATTGTAGTGATATTATGAAAATAGTAATAGGCACGTATATTTCACCCCAAAACATTTAGAAAACATAAAAGAGGGGACTATGTACTCACATAATCACCTCAAAATATGTAAAAAGAGTGGTCTATGTACTCACCTGTAGCTTTACGGTTTTTAACTTAAAGCTTCCTGGTGCAAATTCTGAGTTCCTGATAATAATACAATGAATCACGTGTTAGTAAAATAACCCAAGTCACATTAGCCATACAACACGAGATAGAACCCCAACGGACTTAGTCAGGCAGAGCCTTGACATGCGTTTGTGGGTCCTAAATCAATCGGGTAGGGTGGTCACACTACACGAGACAGAACCCGAACGAACTTAGTTAGGCAGCCTTGACATGCGTCGGTGGGTCCTAAATCAATCGGGTAGGGTAACGAATTAGTGATCGGGAGTTAAAATACTTAAAATGGAGCAGAGCTTCGCAGGTTTAAGGGTTTTAGGGGGTTCGGGATTTGGACAGAGCTTCTTGAGAGAAAGAGATCGATTTTTGAAATCGAAATGCGCAAATGAAACAGCCCCAGGCCGCTCCTTATATACTCGAAATTTGACTCTACCGCACGTCGCGCGGGGGAGGTCAGCTAGGCCTAGACTGCCACCGGTCTTAGGTAGCTTAGACACGTGTCGCGAATCAGAGCCACGTGTCATGGTACTCTCCCGGCGTCGCAGGAGATGCTAAGGATTCTTGCGTATGGCGCCTGGGATGTCCAAGTTTTTTTTTTAGCTCTCAACGTGCGTGTTGCGATTAAGGTCCTTGTAAGGTGTCTTTGGGAATATGCTACAGTAACTTGGATATTATTTCATAAATGTTGTGAATATCATTTTGAGCGGAAGTGTTCATTGGTTGAAATACTGCAAATGTTACAATCGACATTGGTGGTAGTTGGGATTCGCATCTACCATTGATCGAATTCTCCAGCAACAATAGTTATCGCGCCAGCGTCGACATGGCGCCTTTCGAGGCTCTATATGGTCAAAAATGTCATTCACCTGTCTGTTGGAATGAAGTTGGAGAGTCTCGGTTCACTGGACCTGAACTCATTTACGACATAAAAGACAAAGTCAAGAAAATACGCGATAACCTTCTGACAGCTAGAAGTCGTCAAAAGAGTTATGCGGGCAAGCGATGCAAGCCCTTGGAATTCCAAGTTGGTGATGACGTCCTACTCAGGGTATCCCCTTGGAAAGTAGTGGTCAGATTTGGAAAGAAAGGAAAACTTGCACCACGATACGTTGGACCATTCATGATCGTTGAGAGAATTGGAAAGGTAGCCTATCGTCTTGAGCTACCTCCTGAACTTGGGAACATTCACCCAACATTCCACGTGTCCAATTTGAAAAAGTGTTTAGCCGACACAAATCTCCACATCCCCCTTGACGAAATTCACATTGATGACACTATGCACTTTGTCGAGAAACCTGTTGAGATTATGTGCCGCGAAGTCAAGAAACTCAAGCGTAGACGATTACCGATGGTCAAAGTTCGCTAGGAATCTAAATGTGGCCCATAATTTACTTGGGAACGAGAGGATCAAATGAAAGCGAAATACCCACATCTGTTTCCACAAGTTTCCTCTAATTAAATTTGGGGACGAAATTTCCTAAAGTAGGGGAGACTGTGACGATTGTGGTGATTCAATCATGTAACGGTTCTGAACAATTTATCAATCAATGAAATGTTATGTTTCATTTCTGAGATTTGTATATTTATCACGACAATTGCACATATTCAATTCTTGCACGATTTCAAACTCTCAAACAACTTCTGGAAGTGAAATCGCAAACTATTACGCAAACGTAATTAGTTTAATGTGACGTACACTTTAGAACAATGACACACGCTAAACTAACCTTAATTATCCTTTACATAACTTAGAAATAAGTTTTGAGGGTCTCGGTATGCAAAAACACGCTTATGCAACATCAGGGGCTATTTTGCAAAATCTGTGAAAGTATGCCGATTGTATTTTAGTGAAGAGAATGCAAAAATATCTTTAGTTACGCAATTACAGTCGTTTTGGCGTTAATTAAAGCGTTCGTCGTAATTGAGTGGAAAACCCAACCGTACAACCCAACGAACTGACTTCCATGATATTTCCAAGCATATTTCAAGTTCCCTATGCTTTATCATCATTATAGAGCTTAGAAATGAGGTTAACGGGTGTTAGAATTGCCAAAACGCGACAATACAAGTCCATTGGCAAAAATTTACAACTTTTGAAACTTGCTGCCCAGGACACATGCTTATGGACCGTAAGCAGTAGTCCCATACGGTCCATAAGACCTCACCAGCACAGCAGTTATGTGGCAACTTCTTGTTTCATTGCTTGGCCTCCAAGATCTCGAACTTTCCAGCTATGTACCTGCAAATGACACCTGTTAGGACCTCCCTAGGATCATGCCAAACACATGGGACATGTGTGAGGATCATGCCAACACATGGGACATGTGTGATGATCTTGTGGTTTCAAGACCACCAAGTTTGGCCATTTTTCCTTGCTCAGTTCTTTTCTTTCTTTAATCTGCTCAAATTGGAGTTGCTACCACTTGTGGAGGCCTCCTACTGAGCATTCTTGGCTTCCTAGGACATAAGTAAGTGTTTTTTCCTCAGGCTCTTTCATTTCTTTTAGTTATTTTGAGCTAAAAGTTAAACAGTTGACTTTCAATTTGACTTTCGGTTCTAACCATTTTTGGTCAAGTCAAAGTTTAATTGAACTTTGTAACGTGATCATAATCGCGAAGGTTATAATCCATTGCGATTATACCTACTGATTACCACGTTTACTAGTCGAAATGATGAGTTAAAGTTTCGGTCAAAAATGCGCATTGTGTGCATTTTATGATAGAACTATTTTCAGGTATCACAACACTAAGTTTTGATACCAAATCAGTTTTGCAACATAGTTAGACATGTTTTGACATGTCTAACTCGTCACTTCTTGTTTAGTGCTTATTTAGGGTCGTAAGTCGAGCGGTCTTGACCACCGCTTTGACTTTCGAATCCGGCTCGTTTGGTCGATCTTAGGATCCAACCAAACACATATTTGTGACCATAGTTGTATAGGGAATAACCCTCTGAGGTTATAACTTATGGTCACGTCCTTTGGTTAGTGTTATGATAAGTCGCCTATTATGCCCTGAATAATGACCAAAATGCCCTTTTTGCCCATAGACTCAATTTAAGCATATGTAATCCATTTTTTACATATAAAGTGATGTTACAACATTATTAAACATGTTTTGGCATATAAAACTTATCATAACACATATCTAACCATCCGAACTCATATTTACGCAAATGACCAGTTAAAGTAGCGTAAACTACCTTAACGAGTCATAACGGGTCAAAAGCACTTAGGATCATTTCCAAATCAGAATGTTAACTTTATTAAATCATTTCATATGAGTTCCAACACTCATTTGGTTTATAAGGCTTCTTTCTATCTGAATCCTCCGATTAAAGTCCCGACATTAACATAGGTACCTGATGCTAGGACACGCTTGAATCTTTGATCGTTTGAAGCTTTGATATTTCATTTGATTCAAGATTACTTTGCAATCTCAAGTGAGCACATGGTTCCCCTCTTTTACGTTTTTCAAATGTTTTGGGGTGATTCATATGTGCTAAATTGTTTTCAAGTTTTCAAAACAAAGTCTATGGTTTATATAAAACACGATGATTTGAATAATGTGAACGAACTTGATGGTGTGTTGTATCCATAAAACGAATGACATTGATTAACTTTGGCCAAGTCGACTAGTAGTAAGTTATAGTACCATAGGACTAACAATCCCGTTCCCAAAATTCCCTTTGGTGGTGAAAAGAGACCCTTTGGTGGTTTAGACGAGTCAACACAGGTTTGAATGTGTTCACCGAAACGACCAAAAGTTTTTACAATTAAAACACAGACGGTTGATTTATAACAAGGACGATTTGTTTATAACAAGGAACATTGGTTTATAACACGAAAGATTGGACAATTGGTTTATGGTAGGTGATTTAGATAACGAGACGGGTGTAATATGATAAAAGCATGGTGGATACGCCTTTGTACTTCCTATATATAAGTTCTTTTATTGTGTTGCATACCATGG
This sequence comes from Scalesia atractyloides, assembly GCA_947069175.1. NCBI lineage: Eukaryota > Viridiplantae > Streptophyta > Magnoliopsida > Asterales > Asteraceae > Scalesia > Scalesia atractyloides. Next base: position 33,532,783 of record CAMTDV010000004.1, on the reverse strand, counting down.
CCTTATCTTAATCACTTGAACAAATGGTATTGAACGATGACACACAAGGATTTTCACTTAGACATATAAACCATACGGAGTTTTCTTTTAAATCGATTACTACTTGGTTTTACAAAAGAAATGTGTTGGTCAAGATTCATAGCTACAAGTCTTTTATAAATCCTAACCAACTTGTTTTAGTTGGTTAATTATTAATGCAATACCAAACACTTTTGATACAAGGTTTTCAATTAACAACTCTAGTAGTCTTACGAGGTATTGCAATACATATACAAGGCCATGAATTTGACACACTTACAAAACGTATGTACTCGCCGGCATATTTTTGCTGACTCTCTTTTCAAATATGTTTCAGAAGCCTAGGTGTGATGGTTTGAAATGCATGCTTCGCATAGGAATGGACGGGCCTTAGTCACTATAAAACAAGAAAGACAATTTATTTATGTTTTGTTTCCTCGTTTAATATCAGACAATGTAATCGTATTATTAATTCAATAAAACGAAACTTCAAGTACCATGTGTTGTTGAAACAATCTTGTAACGTGACTCCCCGATGTTTCCGCCGCGGTTTGTTGTTTATACGCAGTCGGGGTGTTGCATAAGGTTTCATCAATCTTGACTCCATGTTCATCTGGGAAGATGTCGATTGCCAATGGTGTTAATATCGGTTTTTTACTTGTCATTTCGAATTTCTCCAAAATGTCATGTACATACTTTGTCTGATGAATGGATATCCCATCAGGCAACTGATCAACTTGCAATCCCAAGAAAAATTCCATTTCGCTCATTGAACTCATTTCAAACTTCTTCTTCATAACCTTCTCAAACTCTTTGCAAAGTTCATCGTTTGTAGAACCAAAGATGATGTCATCCACATAAGTTTTACGACCTGCAAGTGTCCACTAACTTCTCTTGTGAAAAGTGTGCTATCAACAGTGCCTCTGATAAACCCATTGTCTAACAGTTGCTGAGAGAGTGTCTCATACCAGGCTCTCGGGGCCTGATGCAACCCGTATAATGCTTTATCTAGTAGATGAACCTTGTCTTTATGCACTGGATCGACAAACCCCGGTGGTTGTCCAACATACACAAGCTCATTCACCTTTCCGTAGAGAAAAGTATATTTGACATCTAGCTGGTACACTTTAAAACCTTTCCATGATGCATATACAAGGAAAATGCGGATTGCTTCTAATTGTGCGACTGGAGCATAAACCTTTGTATAATCAATGCCGTCTTGCTTATGAAATCCTTTTACAACCAGTCGAGATTTTTTTCGCACAATAATTCCTCGATCGTCTCTAATGCACTGAAGACCCATTTAGTATCAATTGCCTTTTGGTTAGCCGGTGGATCAACAAGCTTCCAGACTACAAGTTTTTCAAATTGTTGTAGATCTTCCAGCATTGCGCTTTCCCATCTTTCATCAGCAATCGCTTCCTTTACATTCTTTGGTTCAATCTGCGAATGAAACAACGATATGAGCACATTTCTTGAATAGGTGCAAGTTTAGTATAAAAACAACTTAAGTCTTTGTTGATTTGATTTCGGGTTTGAACTCCAGCACGTAATTCTCCAATGATATTGTCCGACGGATGGTATGATAAATTCCTTGGCATTACTTCATTAGGAACAATCACTCCGCTTTCCAAATTTGTAAAATTCTGCTCAGCAACAGTATCTGTAACAATATTACTTGTAGAAGCTTCATTCTGGTTGCTAGGACTTGGAGATTAGTTTAATAAACTTGTTATCTACTCAGATTCATCATCAGAACTGGATTCACCATCTTGATCATAAGTCGGTGCAACATCAGGATCATCAGCTTGATTAAGATTGAGCTCTGTTGAATTTATAACTAGTTCAACAACTGATTTTGCGTGAGTATTGCTTGGACATGCGTTAGAATCATTAGTACCAACAAATGGTTGATTAACCACTAGAGGTCTTGGAACCTGTTCTTGATTAGCTGCTTGATGTTGTTGATATAACAACACAAGTTCCGCTTCATGAGGTTGTTCTGGCAGATCAAATGAATCCCATAAACTCTCAAAGTTGAACATCTAAGAATCACCAGGTTTTTGTGTTGGCATTGTATACTTCTGGCAATAAACATGTTGAGCTAAAATGACCCGATTTACACTAGGTAAATATACTCGACGCTGAAGACTAGCATAGCCTACGAAAAATCCTTCCAAAGATCTAGCTCCAAATTTACCATCTAGATCTATGACAGTACATGGTGATCCAAACGGTTCTAAGAATTCTAGATTAGGCTTTCTATGATTGAGCAACTTGAAACATGTCTTCTTGTGGGGGTTGATACTTAGAACTTTTTCAACGTGTAGCATGTCGAAGCAACAGCCTCACTCCAAAAGCTTACTGGTAGTTTCGAATCAGCGAGTATTGTTCTTACAGTTTCGGTAAGAGTACGATTCTTTCATTCAACTACTCCATTCTGTTGAGGAGTATAAGGGGCACTGAATTCACGAAGAATGCTTTTATCGATGCAAAATTTGAGCATATGATTTTTTTAAACTCAGTACCATTATCACTTCTGATTCTCTTGATCGGCAAATAGTATAAGTAATCGAGCTTTAGAAAGAGAATCATCAAATTATGAAACGTTTCATCTTTACTCTCCCAAAAAAATACCCACGAAAACCTTGAATAATCGTCTGTCACAACTAGGTAGTATAGATCTCTAGAAATTCTTTTGACATTTACAGGACTGAAGAGATCCATATGTAATCTTTCTAGCAGCAGCTTCATCGAATTCAATAGCTTTTTCAGATGTGATTTCTTATGTTGCTTCCCCTTCTTGCAACTCAGATAATCGTCATTCAGATGAAAACTTTTCAGATTGACACCCTCCACTAAGTTGTTGTGAACCAGTAAATTCATTTTCTTCTGATGAATGTGTCCCATCTTTCTATGCCATAACCCAGATTCTTTTTCTGTTGCTTTAGATACAAAACATTGTCCCGACTTTGATATGGTAGAGGCAATGCTCATATCAAGTACATAAAGATCGTTTTCTCTCAAAGCACGCATAAGAATCCATTCCTCTGGTATCTTAAATCCCGGCTACAACCTCAAGCATTCTTTGTCGTTAAAATGTGTTGCGAACCTTTTATCATAGATTTGGGATATACTTAGCAGGTTGTTCTCTGACTCCGGAATATAGTTCACTTTATCGAATGATACCACACCGTTTGAGATATTTCCTTCTCCAACAATCCTACCACCTTGATTTCCAGCAAACCCTACGTAGCCTCCTCGGATTGATTTAACATCATAAAGCAAAGCTAGCATCCCTGTCATATGTCTAGAAGCTCCACTGTTCATAATCCACTTTGATGTAATCGACCTTGGGAGCCCTTGCACAGATGAAAAGGAAATTACTTAAACAGAGAAACCCAAGCCCTCTCGGTCTTGGGTGGGTTAGGAATATCATATGTTGGAACCCTAACTTCCTTCTTGACTTCTACCCGCTATCCATTTTGGGATTCATTTTTACCCTTAGGTTTTAATGAAACAGTTTTTTATTTAGATACATCATAAGATGGTAAGCTTTTGGTACCTAGGTTTGTGTCCTAGAATCTGCCTTTTTGTATAAAATCTTGAATCTTTTTTCTCATTTTTATTTGAAGATTCACCTTTTTCAAATTTTGAGAGATATATGATTATATCTTTGTTAGATTCATGATCTCGTTTCAAAATTTGTCTCGGTACAAACTCAAGTTTCTTTTGTTTTACATCTTCTGTTGTTTTCTTGTCCCTGGTGAACAGTTTTTTATTTAGAACATTTTCTTGCAATATGCCCAACCTCATTGCACTTGAAACATGTCCTATTGCCCAAGACCTTGATATTCTTAGCTTGTTCACGAAGCTCCTTTTGTTTCTTAAACTCATCATTGGATTGCTTTCCAATGCTCTATTTCTCACTTATCGTGTTTGTCCCAAATACAAACTCAACTTTCTTCTTAAAATTTTGTATTTGAAACCTTATGTTATCCTTCTTTTGTTCAAAACCCAAACCTTATCTTCTATTCTCAGGATAGTCCCCGCCTTTTTATGATAGTCGTTAAAGACTTTCTTTGGTTTGGAATAAAATGCAGTTACATTCTTTTCAAGATCAGATGAGCTCACTTGAACAAGTTTAAAAAGTTTATCAGTACGATCATCTTTCACATTCTGGATCGGAAATGTTTCATCTAAATCCAATTTATCAGATCCATTCAGTTTGTAGATAACTACATTAGGATCATCACTTAAACTGTCTTCTGACGATGTAAGAAAATTCTTGTTGTTAGGATATGAGTTTGACCTGATTGTGTTGTTTTAAACAAAATGATCACAAATAACATAAAACACAAAATACCTTGCAGCGGAATGCGATTTAAAACTTTGTAACACAATCAGATGAGAGATTAGCTTTTATCACACAATGGTTTCATTACTCAAAAGATTGAAATGATTACAAGTAATTACATACATGAATCACTAACTCCCCCTCAGCCCGAGCTTAACACATATTTGATTGTACAATAAAAGTGTATGTGTGTGAGCTAAATAGAACAGTACATGCATTGTCTATTTATAGTACTAATCCTAACCTCGTGGCATCTTTGCTGACATCACAAAAGACAATGACATCTAACAACCTTAACAGACTTCTAACCACTGCTAATGCTATCCTCTGTTACATTGATAAAACACTGATTACAGTACACTGATGATGCTATACACTGATGTGCTCAACCACTGATTAAGCTTTATCAGATGTTCTTCAAAGGGTGATCAGACCTTTGACTTCTAGCAGACTTTTGACTTCAACAGAGATTTAAGCTTCAACAGTCTTTACAAACCAGCAGAGCTTTACACTGAGCAGATGTTAGATATCTTGCCATTGAAGGAAGTTTGTAAATCAAAACACTGTTTATTCTGAATCATTTAGAACAGACGTGTTTTGGCATTTTATCATCTGTTCTTTTGTAGGGGTCAATCCCAACAATCTCCCGCTAGAACAGATGATGCCAAAACTCTTCTTTATTCATGATCTTTATTCTCTCATCAGTTTTTTCCTGATTTCCTTCTTGAACTATAGTTCAAAATTCAGAGAATTTTCATCATCTTCATCCCTGCACAGTTGAAGTTCCAGAAGATCTTGAACGTCAGCTACACAAAAGCTTAGTGCATCCTTCCTTGTTATATATTCAACTTTCCCATTGGACTTGAGCAAAGTCAATATATGGGTCTGTTTATCAGACATCCACTTTAGTATTTTTGAGTTCAATGGGTTTCTTGGGAGAAGTTTTATTTGTGATGAGTTTGGTGAAGTTGGTTTGTTTGATAAGGATGTGGTAGTGATAGTAGGTAGATCCTTACAGTCTGATGAAGTAGGATCCATTTTTGATTCTTTCATGTTCTCATCTTCCTTCTTTTCATGTATCTTTTCCATTTGATGCTCTTTCATTTGATTGAAGGCTTGGATGTATTCATGTAAGGGAAGATCTGCACTTTCATTAGTTTTCTTGAACTTGTTCCAGTCTGGTGCAATCTTCCTTATCTGAGGATCATTCTTCATTCCTTCACACCTGTTTACTTCTTCTTGAAGAGCTTTGAGAGGCCATTCTTCAAATTGATGTTCTTCAGCTTGATATGGTTTGTCACTCATGATAATTTCTATGAAGTCTCTTCTTAGTTTCTTTTGAATATCAGTATCAGGTGATTGAGTTGATCTCTTCTTGTTCAAGTCTTTTGCAAAGTCTTCCAGTTTCTTAACTTTACTAAGTACATGCTACATTTGACTTGACAAGTAAAATTTACCTTTCCCTTTACTCTCTTCTTTTGCAATGTTGTTGGCTTGTTTGACTTTTAATTTCAGATACTCCTCAATGTTCCTTGGAGCTCTGTAGCCAAAAAGAGATGGGAATGTTCTTTTGGATGAATTATCCTCTGTGAAAAATTGTAATATTTCATCTTTATCTGCAAGCAATTCCAGAGGAAAATTTACTGCCAAGGGTATTTCTCTTGTAGGATTACAACCAATAGGTGATTGAGTAAGTGGGTTTGATGTTGGTGATGATGGAGGGATGAAAGGTTCTGGATTGGTTAGAATAAGTGGTGTAGGTGTGGGTATATCATCAGTCACTTTGAATATTCTTTTTCTTGTATAGACTGAGCTTAGTGAATGCGTTGTTGTGGATGTGTGTGTTACAGGGGTTTGGATTTGAGAAGATATGATAACAGTGGCTTGGCTAACAGCTGATGAAGGATCTATTTTCTCAACCATTCTTGTTTTAACATCTGTTCTACCTTTTGTAGTCACAACATCTGCTGTAGTGAAGTTTTGTGATGAAGGTGGTGGCATTGTTTTCTGCTTTTTAGCAGATGATTTGTGAGGTGTGGTTGTTGGTTTAGGTGAAGTTGATATAGTAGCAGCAGTCTTTTTGAGACCAGCAGTGGTTTGCTCTTTAGGTTCTTGTGATGGTGATTTCTTTCTGTTTGAAGTGCCAAGATCCTTTTTATAAGTCCTTTTTCCTGTATCTTCATCATCTGCTTGAATGTCTAGGGTTTCATCAACTTCCTTTTTCTTTTCTTTGACAAATGTTTCAGCAGAAGTTACCAAGGATTCTTTTGGAGGTTCTAGCTTTTGCTTTGACATATTATTCATAGACTCAGTTTTCTCCCCCTTTTTGGCATCATCTTTTTCGAAGATAGGTGCAGAGGAAGTGCCAGGCTTCTTTGTAAGGAATTCTTTGATACCCTTGAGGTCTGTCTGAGTTTCTCTATATCTTTCATCAACCAAATTTTGGAGCATTTTTACACGTATTTCATGTTGATGATCAGCAAGTTGGCATTGTTGTTGAAACAGAGGATATACTTGTTTGATTATATCAATGGTTTGAAGAGCAGAGGATTGAGCAGTGTTTTGAGACTTTAAAGCTTCTAACATCTGTTGTAGCATATTTTTTATATTTGTCACTGATGTCTCAATTTTGTAACTCTCTTCGTTAAATCTTTAGATTTTAGATCATCACCTAACAAATAGGATCATCTGAACTCCTACCAGAAGTGGTAGTTATATCTATGTTATCATGAACAGAGCCTTGTTTCAAACATATATGCCCCTTTTTCTTGGTACTGGGGACTTCGTTCTACAGCAGAGGTTTCCTTGACAAACTCAACAGTGGTTTTAATACTAGCTGTGATTGCTCTGGTAGCCTCAGTAGAAATTGCCTTCAAGGGAGACTTACTTATGTAACCATTGTCCAGAGATAAACCAGTGGGTCTAACATCTGTAGTAGTTGCTCCACTTGAACTACCAACATGAATTTCATGAAACTCAGGTGGGGTAGCCTCCTCATCTGTTTGTCGGTTAACCAATTGAAATGATTCAGACATAGGCCTTGTTGTAGTTGTACTCTTAGTAATGTGTTGGTGAGAGGGACTATTTTGTGTCTGAGTTTCGGTGGCACAAAACAGTGGTTGTATATATGGTGTAAATTTAGATATGTGGTGTGGGAAGGAAGGAGAATTTGCCCTGGGAGGAGAGGTATTCAACATACTCTCAAATGAGGGTAATGTCTTGTGTTGTGGATTCCCTTTCCTTACAACATGTTTGTTTTGTGAGGAATCATGAGGAGTTTTGGTTTTAGGTGGAGATCTTTCCAGCTGTTGTGAGGAAGTAGCAACAGTGGTTTCTTGTGACTTTTGTGTTGTCACTGGGTTAACTTTTGGGATCTCATCTTCTAGAAGACCCTTTTTGATGGGTTTGGTGGGCTTGGTGGATTTCTTTTTGGTCTTTTTGGTGGATTTTGGTGGGGGTTGCACAACAGTGGTTGTGTTGCTGTCATCACCAAGAGCAGTAGGCTCAGTAGCAGGTGGTTGAGTTTGGGCAGGTTGTTCTGATAAATCTTTCTCTACCACCTCTACTTGGGTTTTTGAAACTTTATCTTGATTAGAAATGCGTGTAAAAGCTTCATGACCCATAGCTCCTGCCTGGCTAACTGGGCCAATTTTAGAATCATCTCCAGGTAATTTATTTTGAAGATATATGCTTAAAAACCTGGGATGTATTAGAAAAGCCTTTTCTTTTGCAATATTATAATAATTATTAACAATGTCATTGAACAAGACTTGGGAAAAATTGAAATCTGAATCAGTCAAAATAGCATATCCTAAATATTGCATGTTCAATGGAATTTCATTAAAACCAGTAGTTTTTGCTGAGAGACATGTCAAAATAGTATGAAAAAAAATCTCATCTCAGCAGGGAAATTTGGTTTGTATATAGACATACCTTTGAGTTGACCAGCATACCCTCTTTCAATAAACTCCGCTTGGATGTCACCCAGAGGAAATGTCACAGGATGTGACATGTTATTCAATTTAAAGACCTGTGAGATCGATAGTGGGGTAATTTTCATCAAGGTTTTGCCCACTCTTGAAATTATCACATAAGGTACTCCCTCTGTTGACTGAACCTCAGCATTTGCTAAAAATTGTCAGAGTGAACCTTCATAAAGTGGGGCTTTTGCCATCAGCATCTCCTTGAATTTGGACTCCTTTAGTAGTTGAATAATTGTATGATATCTCGTATGTGACTCGGTTTCCTCTAAAATTGCAGTGTAGTTATGAGGAGTTTTGATGATTAACTTGAATGTAAATGGTACGGGTTTAGATTTTGCTTTTGATTTTATTTTGGGAGCCATGATTTATGGTAAAACTGTTTTTAGATTTTTGAAATCTCACAGTAAGATGAAAAACATGTTATGAATAGAACAGGGTTTTTATAGGGTTTTTGAAAGGTGATGATGACGTGGCATCTGATGCACACATTTGTAGAATAATATCTGTCCACGTGTAACCTCTGTTTGTGAATGGAAGACAGTTTTTTGGCTAACCACTATTGGAAATTTTGATTAGTGGTTAAGAACAATAGTTGCAACTATCAGAGGATACACTTTTTGACAGTGGATAGATTTTTCCAAATGAACAATGTTTTTGTGCTATCAGTGCTTTGAACAGACTTTGAGGATTTATTGAAAAATTAAATTTTAAACTATTTTTAAGGATGGATTTTGATTTTCTAAAAACATTTTATTGCTATTTACACATGGATCACAAAGAAATTTTGTTTCTTAATCCATGTTTAGCATTCTAGACATAGAGATCAAACTTTCAAGGACAGATGATCCCAATTTTTGATTTGTACATCTCCCAATTGATCTATAGACTGGACATGCTATAAAGAAATCAAACCCTTTTTATAGTAGTCCCTTATAAATGATGTCTGATGTTATCAGTGTTTGAATATCATGTGATGACAGTGATTTTGATACTGATATGAGCACCAACTGTTGAACCAGTAGAGGATGAGTTTTGACAATTGTTTTGAACGTCTGTTACTGTTGTTATGAGAAATGTGAATACCTGCAAACTTAGACTAGACAAGCATATTATGAGATAACCTTGACCATCAATAGATTTCTTTTGATCCATTATCAAAGAAAAGTAACTCCCTTCTTTCTAAAAATAGAAAGGTTTTACTTCCCGGCAGGTATTTAAGCTTTGACTATCTAAAACAAGTAAACGCTCATCATGTATTACTTTTTAGAGAACAGAAATAAAAATACTGAAAAGAAATAACACATGTCCTTATATATATATATATATATATATATATATATATATATATATATATATATATATATATATATATATATGAAATTCTTACTATACAAAAAGTAAGTAAACATTTCTTGATAAATGAATCAATTAGACCTGATTGATGTCCTAAGTTCTCCTTTAAAACAATTTTTAACTTGATATACATCAGTTACCTAATCCTACCTTTAAACAATGGTTGCACTCAGCTTGTTTGGTAACAGATGTTTGAGCAAAGACGAAAATTCAATTTTTAGGTTTTCTTTTTGTAGTACTAGCCTGTGAACTCTCAGGTGTTTTATGTTTATACTCTTTTCCTTTTAAAGGTTTTGAGATCAACACACTTTTGATTTTTGTGATTTTTCTTCAATTCCCCTTTTAACCTTTCCATAGGCAAATGTCGTAGCATTCACTGGAAGGCTTTTTAGGGAAAGAATAATCAATCCAGAACCATTTACAGTAATGTTTTGAGAATATTAGACATTTTTGCAATATGCTTATGCTAAAATTCTCATTACTTTTGATCTGTTTTTCTAAATATCAATCCATAACCTTTATAGGATTTTACCCTTAAAAATTTCCTCATAACTTTTGTTCCTCATATAGATCTGGTTCCTAAGATTTAGGTTCACCTCAGTCTTTTAAAGACATTAGATGAATCCTTAGCAACCATCAATCATGGAATCAGAACAAAATCTAACACGAATACTGAACTCGTATATAACGTGATTTGGCTCTTACTATGTTTTTCACCAAATACGAACAACACATCATCACTGAAATTCAGCTGATCTTTTTATGTCAAATCGATTGTTAGATCGAATTTGACTGACCTCGCTCTGATACCAATTGTTAGGATCTGAGTTTGACCTGATTGTGTTGTTTTAAACAAAATGATCATCAATAAGATAAAACACATAATACCTTGCAGCGGAATGCGATTTAAAACTTTGTAACACAATCAATGAGAGATTATCTTTTATCACACAATGTTTTCATTACACAAAAGATTGAAATGATTACAAGTAATTACATGCATGAATCACTAACTCCCCTTCAGCCCGAGCTTCACACAGATTTGATCGTACAATATAAGTGTATGTGTGTGAGCTAAATAGAACAGTTAACCTCTGTGGCATCTTTGCTGACATCACAAAAGACAGTGACATCTAACAACCTTAACAAACTTCTAACCACTGCTAATGCTATCCTTTGTTACATTGGTAAAACACTGATTACAATACACTGATGATGCTATCCACTAATGTGCTCAACCACTGATGAAGCTTTATCAGATGTTCTTCAAAGGGTGATCAGACCTTTGACTTCCAACAGACTTTTGACTTCAACAGAGATTTGGTCTTCAACAGTCTTTACAAACCAGCAGAGCTTTACACTGAGAAGATGTTAAAGCCATCAAATGTTAGATATCTTGCCATTGAAGGAAGTTTAGATATCAAAACACTGTTTATTATGGATCATTTAGAACAGACCTGTTTTGGCATTTTATCATCTGTTCTTATGTAGGGGTCAATCCCAACACTTGTAAAAATTATCCTCACTTCCAGATTGTGAATTTAAATCAAAACTTTTTAAACTTGATTCAGCACTTTCAAAACTTGAGTCATTAGAATCATTACCAAGCACATTTTCAACAAATTTTTTTACCATTTGTGTTTCATAGTCATCTTCAAATTTGGTGTATGTTACATCAATGTTCTCAGGCAGCTCATTAATCATTTCAGTTTTCAATGTTAGATTGAGCGCCTTTTCCTCCCCTACAGGATTTTCCTAGCATAGCTTTCCCACATGGGTGGTGGAACACGATCATCACCTACACTCTTTTTCACTTCGTATCTTATCATTTCCTTCCTTGTCAGCATTGGGAAGAATATGATCGATGACATAAGAACTAGTTGAATAACTGATTAAGAGTTTGTTTACCCTTTCTGTTTTGAGGTTTTTTTCTAATGCATTTTTAAGTTCAGCAATCGTGTTCAAATGTGTGTTTATTGCTATTTGTTTATCCATCATAGCTACTTTTGCATCGATAGGGTTTTATCATCTTCTCTGTTGATCTGTTCATACTGTTTAATAGTTCTACTCAATTTATCATAAGCTTCTGTTACTGTGTTATAATCTCTTTTCAATCTATCTGAATATTTTTTAGACTCTTTTAAAATGTTATCTTTATGACACAATTACCACAAGGTTCTGTGCATTTATTGCATGGTTTTTCACCTCGACCACTTGAAGTTTCACCACTTCTTTTACCACTTCATTCACACACTCGGAATCCTTTTTTACTTCATCAAAATGTACCTCAGTTAGATTAGCCATCATTGCTTTGTTTGTAATTTCTATTAGATTCTCGACATACATTTCTTTCTTCACATCTATCACCTGTTCAATCTCTGGTTTTGATTCTTCCATTATTGATCCTTGAAAGCTTGTATCAAAGTACCCTGCAAAAGAAGAAAACATATTAGGTGGGATTATATTCTTTAAGGCACTATGTAACAGATTTTCTTCCTCTGATTGTTGAATATATTCCTCCAGTACAGTTTCTTCAATAGCTACGTCATCATAAATTGCTTCAGAATATTCTTCAGTTTTAGGTTCTGGGTACTCAATTATTTCTGCGAGTAATGCAAGACCTTCTAATATAGAGATATACTTATTCCAATTAAAGCCTTCGTCCTCTTGAGCAATAACCAAGGCTTTTTCCTTTGAGCTTGATGATCCATCTTCAATCTTAATCATTCTAGAATTTGTTTGTGACTGAGATGGTTGATGATAGATATCCCTTTTATAGTAATCATTGCCAAAAGGGTTTTGATTGCCGCCGACTTCTCGGTTGGTAAACTCTCTTTTGAAATGTCCTTTTTCGCAACATTTGAAACAAGTAACCTTTGATTTGCTCAAACCAAGTTTCCCATCCATGCTTCCCAAATGTTTTCTTCCTGTATTTCCATGAACTTTCGTGCTCTTCGAACTATGGAAGCCATACACCATTTGATGTTCATTGGTTCTAGTTCTTCTTGATCAATTTGATCATATTCTTCTTTGGTCATATCCAGGTTTTCGATTCTCCTGGCAATTAGACTTTCATAAGATTCCAAAACAGAGGCAAGTAAAGGAACATGTTGTTTGGCTGTTTGTTCAGTGAAATCTTGGGCATGATCAAGGATTACAACAATGTGCACTGTAAGACCTTTAGGTTTGAACTAGACTGGCTTGTTTGGTTATTTTGGAAATTGTTGGAGTTTTGGGAAAATTGTGGAGTTTGGGGGGTGTTAGGTGTAAAGTTTAGAAATGATTGGAAACTGTATTGAGTGGAGAAAGGACTTGCTGAGTTATTTGCATTAAATGCAGTTTGCACCTTCGGGCTTTGAATGCCAACTGAACTGCCTTAGTAGTATAAATTTACATCTTGTGTCATTTGAAGTCCCTTCGCCTTTGCCATTTTTTAGTAATTCCATCTCATGGCCTTCCAGTTTCTCAATAAACTTCGACAAGTTGTAACCACTGTACTCATTGTCATTCTTTAGAATCATCAGATATGTGGTCCACTTACCTTCTGGTAAAGCGTCTACTAGCTTGTCGACCAGCTCTTCATCTGTTTTAAGAACACATGATCTTTTCATTTGAGCCACTAAGTGACAGTATCGTTCAATCAACTATTTTAGATTCTCTCCTTTCATCAATCCGAACACATCAAACTCTTTTCTAAGTAAAGCCTTTTTGCTCTTTCTCATCTCAGTACTTCCATAATATTTCATTCTTAGTGCATTTCACAATGTCTGAGAGCGATCATCGTGTTGTAAAAGTACCAAGATATCTTTTTTCATTGATTGCTGTAGTGAACTCCTCATTTTCTTTACATTAATGAATTTATCTTTTTCAACCGATGTGAATTGAGATGCGATATTTTCCAGATTGTTTTCATCGACGGGTGGTGCATATTTATCTTCAACCGCGAGCCAACAATTGAAATGATGAGCCTGCACCAAGTTTACAAACTTAACTTTCCAACCTTCGTAATCTTCAAGATTCATCAATTTCGGAGGTTTAATTGTTCTTCCCATCTTGTTTTCCAGATTTAATTGTGTCGCAACTGTTGTTGCGTTAACGGCACTTGTCTCAAATGCGTTGAAAAACTCCTTTTTTATCAATTTTATAGAACAAAATTCTGAAATTAGTCAAACACTTTGAAAACAATTAGCAAATGGTCCAGTTCGTACGAATTGAACAAGCTCACCTCGTTCGAATTGGGTTAATATTTTGTGTGAATTGACTTATATGCTACTTTGTACGAACTGTACAAGCACTTCATACGAAGTGTAGATTAAATTCGTGCGAATTGTGTTCACAAATTGATGAATTTTCAAACTTTTGACATGAAAATGTGTGTTTTAAGATCTGATCCTCTCAAGAGTTTATCAAATGATGATTTTACACATTATACTCAAAAATCAGTTCATTTTATCCATATGTTCAATTTAAAAGTGAAAAATAAGAAGAATGGAGTAGAAATAGAGGTGAATCTTGTGTCAGAGACCTCAAATTAGGCTTCCTGAGCTCTGATACCAATTGTAGGACCGTGTTCCTCCTTAGCAGAGGTACCTAATATGATATCTAGTCCATAATAACGGAAGTATTATGAAATAGTGACATTAACATAAGAATTACTGTTTAAAGGTTGATTTCATTAACAAGTTCAATGTTTACAAGCCTGAAATTGAGCAGAGCTTCGCTGCTATGTATGACCAAAAGTTCTAAACATAAAAGCAACTTGGACCTATTATAGGAGAATCCAATTCGTACCAAACATACCAGTTTGTACGAAAAGAGCACTTCGTACGAACTGGCACTCCATACGAAGTGGTTAATTACCAAACATAACTTTACATCTTGATGTAACAACTCAGAAATTCGTTGTAAATCTTTTCCTTTGTTAACAATTGTATCTATCCTTTGTAAATCCAAGATTCACTTATTAATGAAGTTTATGTTAATTAATTACAATTATGTATGTTATATCACATCTAAATCGCTTATTAAATCGCATCGCTAATCTCATCGCATCGCAACTCGCAGTCAATTATATGGTTTTATGTTATTTTTGTGTTGTGTATGTTTGTGGTTATGATTACGCTCGCTATCGCATCACTCTCGCACGCTCAAATCGCTAAATCGCACTATTATATCAATATTAACACTTAATATAACTATTTAATAAAAACTGAATCGCCAAATGAACTCTTAACGTGAAATAAGCAAAGAAAACCCAACAATAGGGTCAAGTTCGCTCGAACTTGGTGACCCCAAGTTCGGCCGAACTTGACTGGCCAAGCAACAAAACTCCAACTCCCCTCAAGTTTGCCCGAACTTGCAAGAAATCATGCAAGTTCGACCGAACTTGACATGTTACTCTTGGATGTCTAGCAAGTTCGACCGAACTTGACTCCACCAGCTTACCATTTTGCCTTCACCTATAAATACACAGTCCCATTCTCTCATTTGAACTTGCTATAAGTTTGCCCAGAGCTCTCAAACCCGAAACCCTTTGTTTTCTAAGTAAGATCAACCCGATTTCAACTACAATGATGTTCTGCAACGTTTTACAATGTTTTACAACGATTTTGAAAAAGGCATTGCCTTCGTTTTCATCAAATCTCTTCTGTTTACGAAAATATTCATATTTTTCCATAAAACTTCTGTTTTTCACTCAGATCTATACTTAGATCTGAGCAAAACCTTTAAAGTATTGATTTTTACACCATTTTCGGACTAATGACTTATGTTTCGTTCACGTTTTATTGGAACGAGGCGTTGTCGAAGCTAGATCTCAGATCCGGAAGCACAAAAACAAAATCGTCACTTTACACAAGCTGGACTAACCCGTACGAACCTTCAAAGTTCGCCCGGATTAGCCCGAGTTTCTGTAAAATGGCTAAGTTTGCTCTAAAAGACCTCTCCAGCCTAAGTTTTACTCAGTGGCTTAAGGTTGGAGGGATGGGCACTCGATTTCCTCAGCAAACAACGCAAAAACGCAAGATTTTGGACCCGAAAACATCAAGTTCGCTCGAGAATCACCAGCACACCAGGTTAAGTTCGACCGAACTTGTACCCATCTGGGTCAAGTTCGACCGAACTTGAGTCTTTTACACCAAATCCCTTGCAAGTTCGCCCAAACATGCCTAGTTTCTTAGGAAACTATACAAGTTAGCCCAAACTTGTCTTTCCAGTAAGGTTTTCTCACAAGTTCGCCCGAACATGTCAAGTCTCCTAAAGAAACTTGCCAAGTTCGACCGAACTTGACTCTAAACCACCAAAACCTTGCAAGTTCACTCGAACTTGTATGTTTACATACAAGTTCGGCCGAACTTGCCAACTGCCCAAACCAAACTTAACCGTTTCAGCTTTTCAGAGACTGATGCACTTCCGTTCGCATATGCAGGCTGATCCGACACTCTTCACGACTTTTCTCAGATCCCTAATCTTACCTAAACACACCACTTTGAGTATACTTGACCCATTTTCGCTTTAATACACTTTTTGGGTGTTACATACGTTCCTTTATCGAAATCACCTCACAAATCAAACTGTTTATCACACGTGAATAATCTGATTATGTATGCTCAATACGTGATACTAGAAACATGTGACTAGGACTTATTTTCGTTAACTTGCCTCTTTAGCTAGTATGGTACTATAGTGTGGCTTACGCCCGACGGGGTCTAGTTAGGATGGACGCGCAAGCTTTCTCACGGTAGTTAGCATGAGAAATAAGCCTACGATAATCTGCGTGATGTGTTTCGGTGTGTCATGATATGTAGTTAGACTATTTCGCGAACGGTTTCTCTATTATGCTAGTATTACTAAACCTGTATGCTCACCTTTACTTAATTGTATTGACTTGTATTTTAACGTATGTACTAGGTTGAGGATCTTTAGCTTGGATGCCTTGGATGTTGCGTGCTTGGATTAGTTTGTTTTGTTTAGTTCGTTTAGAACGGTTTGTAATAAAATCTAGGGGATATCGGATCAGATTACATGTTTAAGGGATTATTTGGAATTGTAATGGTTGTTTGAAGATTTTATGAGTTTAATAGTATGGGATATTAAATGTTGATTATTGTCTTTAAAATGATCGTTATGGAATCTCTTGATCAATCTGATTCGTCTAGTGCCACTACCCCGATGATTCCCCCATTGGTTGGGGTGTGACACTTGACATATTCTAACCTGTACATTTCATCTCAACCTAAGACGTAGACAATAAACCAGGTGCATCAACAAAAGGGAAGGCAATCATTTATTTTCTACTCCTCATAATATTGACACCATGTTACAGCACCGGTATCAAAATATTTATTAAACAAACTAAGTTTATCACCGTACCGCGCGTGTGACAAACTTTTTTTTGTTATTTAGTCTTTGTTTACGTGTGTTTTGAAATCAGTACGAGAGTGTTCCGCTCGGAACCGCTGAGAAGAATAAATAGAATGTAGAAAAAAAACACTAAAAGATATTCGAAAGAAAATCAACCTAAAAACTTGTATGGTAATGATGTTGTTCGTATGAAACCCGTGGTTCAAGATGAGCAAATGGTTCTGGGTACTCGTACCGAACTTCCCGAACTGAAAGATCCTTAGTACCAATTCGGTACCAAATTTTGGCAATCCAGGTACCAATTAGCTACCGATTTTTACCTTCATATACTGGTTGTTGATGCACGATGTCTATTGTCTATGTCTTAGGTTTAGTCGAGTTGTATAGGTTTTGACGTTGTGAAAATGTGAAGTTATGTTTGTTGGAATCGTTATGACCAAGACACATATTAAATTGATGTGGCAAGTACGTTATGATCCAAGTCGGGTCATACCCAATAACAAGCTAGACAAACGCTTATAATATTTATTTATGATATGATCAAACAAATAAATATTAACACTTCGAATATATAGAAATTGGTTTTCTAAATAATTGCACTTGACAAACTAATAAATTAGATGGATAATTTATTTGAGAGTATATTTTATTTTGTTATTTAATGGGTTTAAATAACATTATAAAAGATTATGTAGGATATATTGATATCTTGCAAATCTTACAAGATCTCACACAATCCAAGAAAAGATTATGCAAGATATATGGATATCTTGTAAATCTTACAAGATCTCACACAATCCCAGATAAGATTATGTAAGATATATGGATATCTTGCAAAACTTACAAGATCTCACACAATCCCAAAAAGATCTTATAAGAGATGTATGGATATCTTGGAAGATTTTGTGAGATCTTTACAAATCTCACAATATCCAAGAAAGATCTTCCAAGAGATTATATATAGTAGATTTGATTCATTATTCAAGTAGTTGTAATTCTTACACACACATTAAGATTTCAAGTGCAAGAACACTCTCAAATTCTCTCTAGAATTTTGGCCAAAGGTTGGTTGATCGAGAAGTGTTCATAAGTGAAAATCCTAGCAACATAAGGTGTTTGTTGGAAGGCTTGGGGTATACAAGCTTGAGGTCTTCTCCGTTGAAGATTGTCATTCAAGAATCATCATCTTCTTCCATCTCCTAGCTCCTTGAAAGGTCGTTTCTACACCCTATGGTTGTGTTTTTTATAGCATGCATATTCATATATGGATCCAGGTTTTGGTTTTACATATAAAATGGGTTTTATATCTTAAAAGTAACATGTTTTAAATAATTATTCGGCTGCGTTTTTCATTTTATATGGATAAAATGCCTTTGATAAACATGACAAAACCCCAACAGTGGTATCAGAGCCGCTTATATGAATGCATGCTTCAAAGGATTTGAAAATTTCAGGTTTTGGGTTTGGAGAAACCCTATGGCCGAAATTTTAACATGGTTTTCCCTTTGTTTTTCATGATTATTTTCTTGCATGCACAAAGGAATCTTGAAATATTATATCATATGGATGATTTGTTTGTTTGGACAAAAACCCACACTTTTCGGTTTTTCATTCTTGTAACACCCCAAATCGCGTAAGAACAACACGCGGCGGAAACACTTGGGGAGTCACGTTAACAGATTGTCTCAACAACACATGGTATTTGAAGTTTCATTTTATTTGAATATTGAACATAGATTACATTGTCTTTTGAAATTAACACCACTTAAACAAACATAGTTATTATCTTGCTTATTTTAAGGCACTACAGTCCAAGTCTGATCCTACATGAGCACGCATCAGTATCATCTAGCATCGTTCCCTGAAACATATGTGAAAATGAGTCAGCAAAAATATGCCGGCGAGTACATAAGTTTTGTGAACATGTCAAGTCCATGGCTTTGTATATATTACAATATAAAAAACCCGACTACTAGAGTCATAAGTGAAACATTGTTTCGAAAGCATTTGATATTGCAATAGTTATTCAAATAAAACAAATTGTTAAAAGTTATAAAATCTAATAGCCATTAACCTTGACGCAAAAACATTTGTTTTGTAAATCCAACTTGTAAATCGTCTTGGAATAACTTGTATGGTTTATATTTTTAATCAAAAATCATTGTGTGACATTGTTTGAAATCATTTGTTTGTCGTCCATCGTTACTCGTAATAAACCATTTGTTCATCGTTCATCATTCATTGTTCATTGTTCATTGTTCATCGTTCTTTGTTTCTTGTTATAAACCAATCGTTCCTTGTTATAATTGTGAAAACTTTTGATCGTTCTTTAATGAGTACATTCAAACCTTTGTTTACTCGACTATACCCCAAGGGTATCTTTAATAGATCCTAAAAGATCCCTTTAACCAGACTAGCAAATCAATAAAGGATTTGTTAGTCATAAACAATTTCTATTTTTCCCCAAACTACCCACCAAATCCAGTGAATAGCCTAGTAACGGGATTGTCAATCTATGGTACCATAACTTACTACTGGGCGGCATAACAATGTTAATGAATGTCATTCGTATCTTGGATAACGCACCAACAAGTTGTATCACATTATTGAAACCATATTGTTATATAAACCATAGTATTTGTACTTTGAAAACTTTAAAACAATTAGCACATATGAATTACCCCAAAACATTTGTAAAAATAAAATAGGGGAGCGATGTACTTGCCTGGTATTTGCGGATAAGCCTTGTACAAGTGTAAGATCAAAGTCCAAAGATCAAGGAATCATGTGTGTGTCCTAAAAATGGATAATAATGTAAATATCGAAACTTGAATTCGGAGGATTTGGATAGAATGATACCTTATAAACCAAATGAGTATTGGAACTCATATGACATGGTTTAATAAGTTAACATTCTGAGTTGGAAAGATTTTTATGTGCTTTCGACCCGTTATGACTCGTTAAGGTAGTTTAAGCCACTTTAACGCGTCATTTGCGTGATTACACATTCGGATGGTTAGATATGTATGATAAGTCCTTAATGCTTAAATGTGTTTGAAAATATTATTTGATCAGAATACACATCAAATTTTATGTTACATATGCTTAAAGTTGATTTATTTGCGAAAAGGGCATTTTGGTCACTTTTAAGGAATATGACAATCAATTATCATCACACTATCCAAAGGACATGACCATAAGGTATAACCTCAGAGGGTTATTCTCTATATATTTGGTCACAAATATGCATTTGGTCGGGTCCAGAGATCCATCAAACGGGTCAGATTCGAAAGTCAAAGAGGTGGTCAAACCGTTCAACTTACAACTCTAAACAAGCACAATAATTAAGAGTGACGATTTAAACATGTTTTGACATGTCTATTTAAGTTTATAAAAGTATTTTGGCATCAAAACAACCTGTTTTGATACCCGAAAATAGATCCGTTGCAAAATGCGCAAAAATCGCATTAGGACCGAGACTTTGATTTGTCAAAATGATTAGGAAAGATGGAAATCAATAGGTATGATCAATATGGATCATAACCATCTTGGTTATCATCATGTTGCAAGGTTCAATTGGATTTTAAGTTGATCATTTCATGATCAATTTTGGAAGTCAAACTTTGTGACTTTTAATCCAATTAAACTACAAGAATTGAACAAAGCATGATAGAGAACACTTACAACAACAAAGGCATGTCAAGAAAACTCAGAGATTGATCATCAAGGTGTTCAACTTCAGTTGATAGCAGAAATGAGTGATCAAAAGTTTCAAAATGGAAGAACACATGGGTATTTATAGAATTCTTGATGATCTAGGAGCAAGACAAGTGTCCATGAGTCACCATAGAGTTGGATTAGTGTCCCCTTACATGTCAAATGTAGAAACAAGGGTAGCAAGTTCGTTTGATGAGTCAAAATTGAAGTTATTCAGCTGCTGCCACATTTCTGGTGAGCTGGGCACCCCTTACGGACCGTAAGGGCTTTGGGCTTACGGTCCGTAAGCCCTTTAGCTGGCAGAAACTTTCAAAAATGGCAAAACAGGCCCCTAAACTTGTTTTTGACACGTTTTGGCACTTTTAACACCCGTTAACCTCATTTCAAAGCTTTATAAGCACAATAAAGTATAGGGAAGTTGAAATATGTCCAAAAATGTTCCAGAGGTTGGTTCGTTTGGTCGTACGATTGCGGTTTTCGGTTAATTACGACGAAAAGCGTAACGAACGCGTGTATGATTGTAAATGCGTAACGAATGACATTTTTGCATACCAATCACTAAAATATGATATTTTTAATGATTACAAAATTTTTTTGATGTCCGAATATGTTCCGATGGTGTTATACGCAAAAAGGCATAGTTTTGCAGAATTTGCAAAATAGCCCCTGAAGTTACAAAAGTGTGTTTTTGCCATACCGAAGCCCCCAAAACTTATTTCTAAGCTATGTAAAGGGTACTTATGGTATGTTAAGCTTGTGACTTTGTTCTGGAGCATACGTCGTTGCGAGAATCGGCAGACTTTCACAGTTTGTCGTAAATAGTCCCTGTGATCGAATAAACTTGTTTTTGACATACCAAACCCTTCAAAACTTATTTCTAAGTTATGTAAAGGATATTTAAGGTATGTTTATCTTATGTCACTAATCCACAATATACGTTGCTTAAATTGGTTTCTTTCGCATAACGGTTTGCGTATAACTTCCAAAGAAGCTTTGAGGAGTAATTGTAAATGGACTAAAATGTATGAATGTCACATGTAATTATAAAATTCTCGGGAATGAAACACAAGATTTCATTAGAGTCGGAATTGTTCCATATTGTTTGATGATTGAAAAGGCTCAGGTGTCACAATTCTTCGCCGAAAATATGGGTTAGAAAAGGGAACCATTTTTGCTCTTGAATAATATAAATATGTGGATGTATATTTTGGTGTTCATAACCTAGCCATGACCTTATGTTTGAATATGTTGAATGATTGTTTTTGTGAATTATATTTAATATTTCAATTGGTTGTAATAATTAATGTCTTTGTTCTTCCATTTGAAAAATATGTAATTTTTTTATTTTCATTTGGTATGTAAGTAAATAGATTAGTTGCATTTCTTTTACTAGAAAAATGTATTCGGATACTTTATTGTAAAAGAAGATGCGCACAAAATGCGTTTTTTGTTTTGGCCAATTTTGGGCCTAAAGGACTTCATAGTTCTTAACGGGATTTTAGCACAATAACCAAAACACATTTTTGAAGCCCAATGGAGTTTGGAGCTGAATTAAAAGATCATTTGGAAGCCCAAAGAAAGTGAAGAAACCACAACACAAAAGGAAGACTTGAAGCATTTGGATGCGGGTTCAAGTGGGAGTTCAACGACACATTTCTTGTGTCAATATTCACCCTTTAGGAAGGACCTTTTGGCACACTTGTTTCGGCTAACAAGTGTTGTCAAAAATAGTTGGCTATGGTTATCCACCTATTGTTTTGTGTGTTATGTTTGTATGGTTGTTTTATTATGTTGTTTGGATGATATGTGGATATGGATGCTTAACAAACTATTAAACAACAACAAGCTTAAAATTGGTTCTTTAAAAATCATTAAAGTAATTAATAAAATGTTTTATTAAAGGTTAATGATTTTATAATAAATTGGATTTTATTAAAAGAACCTTGAAAATTGGTTTTCACTAAGGTACCATGAATTTGAATGCATGCAAATGTATGGTACATAAAGTTTTCTAAAAACTATAATTTTTTGAAAACTAAAATCCCTTTTATAAAACAAGTCAAACACCATCCTTTTACACAACACTCGAATCACTTGGGAATTCTTTGTGGGATAAAGGTCACCTAACCACATTTGAAGGAACTTGTGTGTTTGAGGTAGGCTTACCATATTTGTGGGATAAAGGTCTCCAAACCACTTGTATGTGTAAACTTACATGTGTGTGTAAGTAGGACGACTTGATGTGGAAACCATGTGATTAGGGTCACCGAAGCATGCCGTACAAAGGTGTTGATGGGATTAAACATGCCAACTAAACATAAAGATGTTTAACCGACACCATATGGCTAGAAATTGCAAAGGGTTGCAATTGTCAAACGTTGACAACCTTGTTAATTTAAATAATGGGATAAAGGTCACCTAATCAATATTTAAAGGTAACTTTGGATTCTAGATTTTAATTATTAATTGTCTATGAGACATAAAAGGGTATTAATGATTAAAATTTAATAATATCAAAAATACTAAAATTGAACTTTGTTAAAATTTTGTAGATGGCCGCTAACAATGCAAACATAATTACCCAAACCGTCCGTAACCTATCACTAAGAACCATCCTTGAAAAGGATCGTCTCAACCATAACAACTTCATGGATTGGTATCGAAACTTTGAGAATCGTTCTCAAGCAAGAAAAGATATCATATGTGTTGGCCAATCCTATTCCCGATGAACCTAACGTGGAAGATGTGGAAGCCTATAACGATTGGGTTAAGTATACAGAGGACTCCATGCAAGCCTCTTGCCTCATGTTGGGAACTATGATTCCCGAGATTCAAAAGGATTTTGAACATCACGGGGCGTACGACATGATTACCCAATTGAAGGAAATGTTCCTTCAACAAGCTAGGGTAGAACGCTTCAAAACGGTTCGGGCGCTTCACGCATGTCGAATGGAAGAAACCCAATCGGTCTCATCTTATGTCCTTAAGATGAAGAGCCACATTGATCGCCTCGAAAGGCTTAATTGTCCCGTCTCTAAAGAGTTGGCTACGGATTTGATCCTCAACTCTTTAACAAAGAAGTTTGAGACTTTTGTTATGAACTATAACATGAACGGATGGGACAAGAGCATTGGTGAGCTTCATCCAATGCTCAAAACAGCCGAAGCGGGCATGGGTAAAAAGGCTTTACCCGTTCTAATGATCAATGAGGGAGGCAAAAAGAAGGGGCCCCACCCCGAGTCCAAGGCAAGTTTTGCCAAAAGGAAGGGCCACGTCAAAGGGAAAGGGAAAGGAATGGTTAAAGCGAACCCACGAAACCAAAGGAAAAGAAGCAAAAGGTTGCTTCGACTGACCCATGCTTTGAGTGTGGAGAGATAGGATATTGGAAAAGGAATTGTCCAACCTATCTCAAGGAGTTGAAAAACAAGAGGGATGCAGGGCAGACCTCAGGTACAATCTTCATGATACATGTTGAGCTTAATGTTATTTCTTCTAACACATGGGTACTAGATACCGGATGTGGAACTCATATTTGCAATTTGTTGCAGGGGTTCAGAAGAAATAAACATTATAAAAAGGGAGACGCTAGTCTCTTCATGGGAAACGGAGCAAAAGTTGAAGTCGAAGCCCAAGGAGACTATGTGTTGAACCTTCCATGTGGTTTGGAAGTGATTTTGAAAAATGTTCCGTATGCTCCTAGTTTGACTAGGAACATTATTTCAGTTTTCCTTTTGAGACAATGTGGTTTTAATTTTGAATTGGTTAACCATGACATTTATGTTTTAATACATGATGAGTTTTACTTTAAAGCTATGCCTTTAAATGGTATTTATGAATTAGTTCATGATGACACATCATATGATAGCTCAATATACCAAGTCACCACCAAGAAACTCAAAATAGATTTGAGTGATTCCTATCTTTGGCATTGTCGCCTTGGACATATAAACAAAAATCGCATGCAGACACTTCAAAAGAATGGTCTTTTGGAAACAAATGAAGATGATTCATTTGATGTATGTGAATCTTGTTTACAAGGCAAAATGACTAAGGTGCCCTTCAATGGCACCTTTGAAAGGGCAAAAGACTTATTAGGTATCATACATTCGGATGTATGTGGTCCTTTTAAGCCAATGACTAGGAATGGTGAAATATACTTCATTAGTTTTACCGACGACTATAGTCGTTATGGTTATGTGTACTTGCTAAGACACAAAGATGAAGCATTTGAAATGTTCAAAGATTTCAAAAGTGAAGTAGAAAATCAACTCAAGAAAACAATCAAAGTCCTTCGCACTGATAGAGGAGGTGAATACCTTAGTGATGCTTTTCAAGATCATCTTAAGAGTTGTGGAATTATCTCACAACTTACTCCGCCTGGAACACCACAACATAATGGTGTGTCTGAAAGGAGGAACGAACTCTATTGGATATGTTTCGATCTGTGATGGCTAGAAGCACATTACCTCTATCATTTTGGGGTTACGCTTTGCTCTCCGCGGCCCGTATACTGAATATGGCCCCAACCAAGAAAGTGGATATGACACCTTTTGAAATATGGCATGGAAAGGCTCCATCATTATCATATTTGAAGGTATGGGGTTGTGAAGCTGATGTGAAGCAATACACCCCAAACAAATTGGAAGTACGATCCACTAAGTGTATCTTTGTAGGATATCCTAAAGATGATATAGGATATTAATTTTACGATCCAACAGATCAAAAGGTATTTCTTGCTCCAAAGGGTAAGTTCTTGGAAGCTAAGTTCCTTATGGAAGGAACTAGTAGTAGAACAATGGAACTTGATGAGGATCAAGAACAACAAGCCAATACACGTTTGTTTGATACTAGCACTCAACAAGAGGTTGTTGAATAGGATCAAGTGGTTGATCAATACAAACAAAACATTCGCAGATCTGGTAGAATTAGTAATCCACCCGAAAGATATGGATTTTTCATGGATGGATGCTACGTGGTAGATTCGGATGAACCAACCACATACCATGATGCAATGTCACAATCCGATTGTGACAAGTGGCTTGAAGCCATGAATGTAGAGATTCAATCCATGTATGACAACCAAGTATGGGAATTGGTTGTACCACCTCTTAACTCCAAAGTAGTTGGAAGTAAGTGGGTTTTCAAGAAGAAAACTGATATGCATGGTAACTTGGATACTTATAAAGCGAGACTTGTAGCAAAAGGTTTCACTCAAACTCAAGGGGTTTATTATGATGAAACCTTCTCGCCCGTCGAGATGCTAAAGTCAATTAGGATATTATTTGCCATAGTTGCATATTATGACTATGAGATTTGGCAAATAGATGTCAAAACCACTTTCCTTAATGGATATCTTGATGAAGATGTCTATATGGTTCAACCTGAAGGTTTTGTCGATCCAAAACATCCTAACAAAGTATGCAAGTTAAAGAGATCAATCTATGGATTGAAACAAGCATCTAGAAGTTGGAATCACTGTTTTGATGAAGAAATTAGGAATTTTGGATTCATCAAGAACGCCGATGAAGCTTGTGTGTATAAGAAGGCTAGTAGGAGCATCATCACTTTCCTAGTACTGTATCTTAATGACATTCTACTATTTAGAAATGATATTCCAACCATGGAAGGTGTAAAAACCTGGCTTGGAAGTTGTTTTTCCATTAAGGATCTTGGTGAAGTCGCCTATATTTTGGGAATAAAGGTCTATAGGGATAGATTAAGGTGCTTGAAAGGTTTGAACCAAAGTGCATACATTGACAAAGTCTTGAAAAGGTTCAAGATGGAAAACTCTAAGAAAGGTTTGGTACCTATTCAAAAGGGAACGATATTGAATGCGTCTCAATGTCCAAGCTCAAAGGATGATCAAGAAAGAATGAAAGGAGTCCCATAGGCGTCTGCTATAGGACCCATCATGTATGCAATGATATGCACTATACCTGACGTGTCATGCGCCTGAAGCATGACAAGTAGAAACCAGCAAAATCCAAGTAACAGTTATTGGATGGCTGTTAAAAGCATATTGAAATACCTTAGAAGGACTAAGGATATGTTTCTAATGTATGGATCCGGTGAAGAGGAACTCGTTGTAAAGGGTTACACGGATGCGAGTTTCCAAACTGACCGAGATGGTTCTCGATCACAATCTGGGTATGTCTTCATTTTGAATGGAGCTGCGGTCTCTTGGAAGACCTCAAAGCAAGATGTGGTAGCATTGTCCACTACAGAATCAGAATACATCGCCGCTTCATTGGCAGTGCAAGAAGCTGAATGGTTGAAGAAATTCATCACCGACCTAGGGGTAGTCCCTACCATTCAGGATCCCCTAGAAATCTTTTGTGATAACGAGGGTGCAATTGCACAAATTAAGGAACCTCGTGCACATCAAAAGACTAGGCACATTGAGCGGAGATTCAACTACATAAGGGTTAAGTTGAAAAAGGAAAGCTATGTATTTGCAAAGTTCACACCGATCAAAACATTGCGGATCCACTCACGAAGCTCCTTGAACGGCCAAAGCATGAGGGTCATACTTGTGCCTTAGGACTTCGATATTCTAGTGATTGGAATTTATCTACTTTGTATTTGGATATTGGAACAATTGTTATTTTGACTCATTTTAATGATTATGTTATTTTGAGTTATCTTCCATTTTAGCAAGTTTAAATCCATGAATAAGTTAATTATTCTAAATGTCCGTAGTCGATCATATTTGTGGGAACAAATATGAAGGTAAGACTATTATGAACTCAGATTGGTGGATATTCATTGGGTATGAATATAGAGCAAAGTGTTGCTGCCAAATTTCATAGATATTTGTGGGATACAAATATTGGACTGACCCGCTCTCAAATATTACTACATGGAATCTTTGTGATTGATCATAAGTAATTTTGAGTAAAGGCGAATATCCTAGTATCCTCTGACCTGAGATACATATTGGGTCTGATATTCACCAAATATTATACTTTGACTTAGTTCTTCGTTGTTCTGGAACATGGCAGTACATAAGGCTAAGCTCAGGTGTGGTACAAGGTGATTGTGAGAGACGTATGTAGTCAAGATGTGATTTGTTCCTCTTATTCGTTGAGAGTAAGATGTCTAAGGCCTGCTAAAGTTAAATCAACAGAGAATGATCACTCTATGTCTCTGGATTTTACATGACATCTGTAACGAAAGGATAAACAATCTATTCACCTAAATCATGTTCAAGTAAGGGACTTGAAGGGGATGATGTTATTGAATGGCACTTCGTCATACGTATTATGGGTAGTAAACCGTTGTTAGGCGGTATTTGCTACTTGCATCAATCTTCTATGTATCTTGTGCAAGTGGGAGATTGTTGGAATCGTTATGCCCAAGACACGTATTAAATTGATGTGGCCAGTACATTATGATCCAAGTCGGGTCATACCCAATAACAAGCTTGACAAACACTTATAATATTTATTTATGATACGATCAAACAAATAAATATTAACACTTAAATATTTAGAAGTTAGTTTTCTAAATAATTGCACTTGACAAACTAATAAACTAGATGGATAATTTATTTGAGAGTATATTTTATTTTGTTATTTAATGGGTTTAAATAACAATATAAAAGATTATGTAAGATATATTGATATCTTGCAAATCTTACAAGATCTCACACAATCCAAGAAAATATTATGTAAGATATATGTATATCTTGCAAATCTTACAAGATCTCACACAATCCAGATAAGATTATGTAAGATATATGGATATCTTGCAACTCTTACAAGATCTCACAAAATCTCAAAAAGATCTTACAAGAGATATATGGATATCTTGGAAGATTTTGTGAGATCTTAACAAATCTCACAACATCCAATAAAGATCTTGCAAGAGATTATATATATATTGGATTTGATTCATTATTCATGTAGTTGTAATTCTTACACACACATTAAGATTTCAAGTGCAAGAACACTCCCAAATTCTCTCTAGAATTTCAGCCAAAGGTTGGTTGATCGAGAGGTGTTCATATGTGAAAATCCTAGCAACATAAGGTGTTTGTTGGAAGGCTTGGGGTATACAAGCTTGAGGTCTTCTCCGTTGAAGATTGTCATTCAAGAATCATCATCTTCTTCCATCTCCTAGCTCCTTGAAAGGTCGTTTCTTAAAACACCCTATGGTTGTGTTTTTTAAAGCATGCATATTCATATATGGATCCGGGTTTTGGTTTTACATAAAATGGGTTTTATATCTTAAAAGTAATATGTTTTAAATAATTATTCTGCTGCGTTTTTCATTTTATATGGATAAAATGGCTTTGATAAACATGACAAAACCCCAACAATGTTTGTATGTTACACACTTCGTATGAACTCGTCAATTCGTACGAAGTGAACACTTCGTACGAGTTGGCCTTGTGCGAAGTGTGTAGGTCTATAAATAGTTCTCTTGGCATTCTCATTGTAAGAATTTTGGTAGACTTGACATCAAAGCTCTGTCAGATTTCTTGCTTGTAAACATTAACCAATTGAATGAAATCAATCATATAAAAGTATATCTTGTGTAATTGTCACTAATTCATAATAATCCCGCGATTATGGACTATATATCAAGTTAGGTACCTTTGCTAAGGAGGAACTCGATCCTGCAAGTGGTATCAGAGCTCAGGAAACCTGATTTGAAGACTTTGACAGAAGATTCACTTCTATTTCTACTCCATTCTTCTTATTTTTCACTTTTAAAATGAACATACGGTAAAAATGAACTGATTTTTGAGTATAATGTGTAAAATCATCATTATATAAACCCTTGAGAAGATCAGATCTTAAAACACACGATTTCATGTCAAAATGGCAAAATTCATCAAAAAGTAAACCAACTCGCAAGATCTCATACATACACTTTGTACGAAGTGGGTGTACAGTTCATACGATGTGACCAGATTTAACAATTCAAACTAAATTCAAAGTAGTTCGTACGCAGTGACATATATCACCTCATACGAAGTGAGGTTTTGCTAGTTGTTTTCAAGTTTAAACTGTTTTTAGGAAATTTGTTCGATACGATGGGTAACACTGAATTTTTCAACGCGTTTGCGACAAAATGTAACAACAGCAGCTGCACAATTGAATTTGGAAAACGAGATGGGAACGATAGTTAAACCTCCAAAGTTGATGAATCTAGAGGAGTACAAAGGTTGGAAAGATAAGTTCATAAACTGGGTGCAAGCTAATCATTTCAACTATTGGCTCGCGATCGAAGAAAAGTATTCACCACCAATCGATGAAAATAATCTGGAAAGGATTGCATCTCAATTCACGCCAGTTGAAAAGGAGAAATTCATCAATGAGAAGAAAATGTTAAGTTTGTTGCAACAATCAGTTAAAGAAGATATCTTGGTACTTTTGCAACACGATGATCGTGCTCAAACATTATGGAATGCACTTAGAATGAAGTATCATGGTAGTACCGAAATGAGAAAGAGCAAGAAAGCGCTACTCGGAAAAGAGTTTGATCTTTTCAATCTAATGAAAGGAGAAAACTTGAAACAGTTAATCAAACGATAATGTCATTTAGTTGCTCAAATGACAAGGATGGGAGTGTCTAAATCGGATGAAGAGCTAGTGGACAAGCTGTCAGACGCTTTACCAGAAGGTGAGTGGACCACGTATCTAATGATTCTGAAGAACGACATAGAGTACAGTGGTTACAGTTCGTTAAAGTTTATTGAAAAGCTGGAAGGCCTTGAGATAGAATTACAAAATAGCAAAGTCGAAAGGTGCTCAAATGATGCAAGATGTGAGTTTATACTACAAAGGCAGTTTAGGTGGTATTCAAAGCCCAAGGTGCAAACTGCATTCAGTGCAAATAACTCTGCAAGTCCTTTTACCAACCAATCTAGTTTTCAATCATTCTCAACCTTTGAACCTAATACACCTCAAACACCACAAACTCCACAAAAAATCCAATAATTTCTAAAGCAATCAAACAAGCCAATAAAGCCAGTCTAGTTCACACTCTAAGGTCTTACAACGCAACATTGCTATAAACCTTGAAAATGCCAAAGACTTCAACAAACAAACAGCCACGCAACAAATTGCATTACTTGCTTCTGTTCTAGAATCTTATAAAAGCCTGATTGCCGGGAGAATCGGAAACCCGGATATGACCAAAGAAGATTATGATCAAACTGATCAGGAAGAACTAGAAGTGATGGACATTAAGTGGTGTATGGCTTCCATAGTCAGAAGAGCACAAAGGTTCATGGAAAATGCAGGAAGAAAAAATTTGGGAAGTATGGATGGGAAGCCCGATTTTGACAAATCAAGGTTTACTTGTTTCAAATGCCATGAGAAAGTACCAACCGAGAATTCAGCGGCATGTTGATTCTTGGTTTTGAGGGTCTTTTGTAACCCTCATAACTAAGAGGAACCTTTTGATACACAGGTTGGCCATATCCTCTTGGGTACATGTTTGCAGGTGGTGCATCTGTCACTTGTATCTCTTTGGGAACAGAGGTTTGTTCAAAGCTTTGGTAAGAGATGTTTGAATAAATTCAAAGGTCTGCTTTGATTTATTTCTAACAGAGCTTGAAATTTGACTCTCAAGAGTTTTTTATTTATGTTCTTTTCTTTTGATGTCAAAGTTTTGAAGATAAACACACTCTTGAGTTCTGTGATTTGTTTTGCCACAGATGATGCAGTTGTAAGAATTTGGGATTATACTTGTTTTGTTGATATCATAATCTTTTAGAAGAAAAGAGTTTTGAGTGACATGATTCTTCTTCTCACAAAAATAACAAAACTAGTTTTTGACGTTTTCTTTCTTCTTCCCTTTTTCAAACTTCTTTTCAGCATATGGTGTAACATCTTCTGGAAGAACCTTGACAGGGATTACTCTTGCTTTTGGTGCTTTGACACCATCAATGGTTAAAAAGTCCATTGGCTTGAAGTTTTCAAGGATGTCACATTCATCAGACCATGTGGGTTTGAATTGATCTTTTTCAACTTCCTCAAAGGTTGAGGATCCCTCATGTTTTTCTAAAATAATTTTGTTTCCATTTTTATCAGTGACCTTGATTTCTTCACCAACCAAATTTGTTGGAACAATTTCTACCAGACCAGATTCATTTACAATAACATTTTCAGAAACTTCTTCATTTTTCCTGAAACCTATGCCAAATTTTATGTAATTTTTGATCTGGTTTTCAAGCATAAGTTCATAACCTTTGCAGGATTCTACCCATTTTTCACAAGTGATTTGGGTAGACTCCAACTCATCTTTGCAATTTTGATATTTTTCTTTCAAGTTTTGGAGTTGGTCCTTGGTTATGCTTGCTTCATGTTTTAGATTGCTGATTTCATATTCTTTTTCTAACAATTTTGTTTTCAACTCTTTTGAGAGTTTTTCAAAATGCAGTTCATCATCTAAAATTTTGTTTCTAAGATTTTCTTTCACCTCCTTTATGTTAGCAAAAGCTATTATGCATTTATCTGAACATAGATCTTTAAGGATCTGAGGAGATACCTTAGCAACAGCCATCATGGCACAATCACAATCACCTTCACACACACTAGCATCCCTTGGGTCAGACAGAGGTTTCACATCTTTATCTACATTTTCTCTTATAGGAAATGTTTCATCATGAACTTCAAACACATCAGATTTAGACACTTCTTCCATAGATTCATCACCTCCAGTTATTGTATCTAGGGCCATAAAGCAAAAAAAATCATTTTCCAAATCATTTTTAGGCTACTAGAGAAAAGTTTTAATCAGTTAACTCCTCAGGGAAGCTAATCCAATCAACAAAACCTTGAGTGACGAAGCTCTGTTGATTAACCTCTGCCGGAGTAGTGGTTTAAGTAACTTGAGTGACTTGAGGTGCAGGTTGCACATGTACTTGAGGAGCTGGTGCTTTAACATATTGAATCTGTGGAACAGTGGTTTGAACATAGTGCACAAGAACAGTGGTAGCAGGGTGTGCAAAATGAGTAGTGTTTTGCATATGAGGAGCAGGGGTATACTGTGAATAATGAGCAGTGCTTTGTGTGTATTGAGTTCTAGAGCCAGGATGTGTCACAATTGGTACAGATGTTTGAGATCTACATTCCCGAGCAAAATGTCCTAGCCTATTACACTTGTAGCACTTGATCTTTGATTTATCCAACCCAACTTTTAACCCCCCATGCAACCCTTGGAACTTTCTACCGGTCCTTTTTATAAAATTTGCTAGCTCTAACACTCAATAGTGCCAAATTATGCAAAATGTCCATCTCTTCTAAATAATAAGGTTCAAAATGTTGAAGATCATTTAACTCAAAGGATAAATTATCAGGGGTTTGGCTTTCCCCACTAGCAGCAAATACATAGTTGGGTGAGTAAGAATCAAAGTTGAATTTACCTCCAGAGGTTATATCAATGAAATGATCATAACCCTGATCCTTACTGCTACTAGAACCCTCTTCTTGGCCTAAAGTGCTTTGCTACCAAATGCATAGTCATCAGTCACTTTGCCAGATTCTTGTAGCTTTTTTTTTTGGTTCAGCTCTCTCTCATATGTGAGGATCCTACCATGAAGCTGTGTAAGATTCATTTCTTTAAACCCAACCAAATTACGGGTTACAAAAGCTATAGTGCCCACTTTTCTGGTAATGATCTGAGAAAATGACTATTCACAATCGAATTAGGAAATTCTACATTAAGCAGCTTAAGTTCACTTATGAGACAGCTACATCTTTCAAACTGTTGGGTTAGAGACTCTCCTTTGACATGACAAAACGTTTCATATTTTGATTTAAGACTTCTCTGTTGTTTTCTATTACTTCCCCAGTCCCACTGAATTGCTCTTTCGAGGCATCCCATAGCTCCTTTGCATTGTTGTAGTGCAACAGGCTAGCATAGATCTCGTTAGGCAAGGTTGAAGCAACAATGCTAAAAGCCTTACCATCTAACTCATTTTTTCTGGAAATCTTGCTCGGAGTAATTTTCAGGACTTTTAGGCACTTGAATTTTTGGGTCCTCTGTACTTGGAACCGTGGGAACATGTGGTCCAAATACAACTAAACTCCAGCAACCGGTGTATTGCTGACATTGCCAAATGTAATATTCATTTCTGACACGCATCAGAGGCTTAAACACGGACCCAGTGTTGTTGGAATCCTGTGTGTTTTGTGACATTCTGATTGTTTACAAACATATTTTGTTTAAAAACTTTAAAACGTAGATAAACTAAGTTTTCCAATGAAAACAAACAAACAAATTAGCAGGGAGAGCTGATCTGTTCAAATAAAATTGATTGTTAAGTCAATTTTGATTGATCTAGCTCTGATACCAATTGTTAGGATCTAAGTTTGAATTAGTTGTGAATGTTTGTAAAATGGATTGAGAAAGTAAATAAAACAAAGTGAAATGCAGCAAAATAAGAAAACTTTTATCACAACTACTGGAAGATTACTATCATCATCATGCTTTCAAACTTATAAGTTTTGCATGCGAATTACAACTCCCCCTCAGCCTGATATTTGTCTTTACAAAATATAAAGAAGATGATTGGATGCAAAGTAGAGATTATCTTTTGATAGATGTATAGAACAGTACAAATGCATTGTGTATTTATAGTACATTCCAAACCTCTGAGCATCTTTTGATGAAGTCAAAGGAGATAGTGATAGCTATATAAAAACAAATAACTATAATCACTGCTAAACACTAAACTCTGCTATTACAGACACTGTTACATTGAATAAGTAAAACACTGATGAGCCTATCCACTATTATCTTTATCAGAGGTTCCCTTCCTGTAACACCCCAAAAACGTCGCAACGGAAATACAAACATAATGGTGATGGAAGTTGGTGCCCACAAATATCTTGGTGGATGATGCATCGTTAATTTTTGACATATTACTTAATTAAAACATTGTTTAAAAGTTAAACATAAGCCACAACCACACTGCAGTTAAGTTGTTTTGATCCATTATGGATCTCATTACAGACATTGTCCCAAGTTAGTTTTAAAAGTTGTCCAAAACATTATTAAAGAAAAACATGCATCAAGACCACAGACACACCATAATTCCCGAAGCCATACTCAAGTACCTGAAGAACACGTTAAAATCAAGTGTCAACACAAAGGAGGGTGAGCCCACATATTCAAATTTAAAATAATTGGATCCAAGGAAAAACTTTCTAATTATGTATTTATTATCAAAACATCCAAATAATATTCTCGAAAGTTTATTTATTTCCTTAATAAAACGCCAAAGGTCAGTTATCGTAAGCATTCCTTCTTTATATGGATCTTAAGATATTTCGACATTTTTCCCCAGGTTTTCACATTAAATTTTTTTAACATCCATTTGTTCAGATTCGTAAGTTTGCAAGACATTACGAGCTATATATTAACATTAAGGGCATAATCAGCGCTAGACAATAACAGAATATATAATCGTCGCTTGACATGAACGGAGCTACCGGTCGCGATGGGGTTGTCAACCCGATAGATCTATCAACAATTCCACGCAATCCATATTAATGATTAAATGGCTAAGTTCGCACAAAGTGCCCGCAATGGGTCACCCAAGGTGCCAACCTCATGAACAATATATATATCCTACTAAAATGATAAAATTTACAATAACACCTTGTACGAATCCCCGACGTCCCCACCGAAACGTAAGCCTAATCCCTATACTCACTCTCTTGAGACCGGGCCAATTTGTTACAACTTTAGATTTAAACATCTTAAATCCACACGGTCGTTCTATCCCATAATGCCGTAAAATCCTCGTTTCATCCCAGAAACGCATATATCATTATTCCTAAATCTGTTTCATCCTGAAACATATTTATATCCAAAAACATATCACATAATTTCCAAATCATATTTTCCATAAAAATATATTTATAGTTTAATCAAAGGCATATTTTATACGAAAATGTATACTTATCCTTTTAAGGCGTGTTCTTCCCCCAAAACCTATGTTAAAACAGTAAAAAGAGGGGGTTTAGTGACACTCACCTTTGGGTGCGTATATTAAATAGCGCAATCCCCAAAATTGAATTCTACTCGTCCTAACACACGTAGGCACGATTTAATAATCACACATCACAAAATTCCTAAGTTTCTCAAATCTTGGAATTTTTACATAACTTTGAGATTTTCTCGAAAAGTTATTATTTTTGATTATGTTGGCATATTAATATATATGTGAGTTCATATATATATATATATATATATATATATATATTAAGATTTTGCGACTTGAACGATCTTATTGGTGACCTTAATGTTTTATCCGTTACACTCCCGTTTACAAATACTATATATCTACGATTTGCGCGTCGTAATATATATACATAGACGTGCATATATTCACAATATCATAACACGCAAAAACTCATTAACTTATTCACTTTATCATTTTTAAAGCATGTATACATGAAATAACTCACTAAGTTAACCTATGTATCAATTTTCATGCTCGACAAATAAGTTATACATTTTAACGCGATTTCACTGATTCTACCGTTTTAAACATACAAGCGTACCTGCAAAGCCTTAATTCACGCTATCATGTCAACACTTAACATATTATCATATTCACATATTTAAATCACATGACACATTTAAACACATAAGGTTCATCCATTAACAACCCATTCTAGTGTATGTTGAAAAATGCGTATTTTAGTGATTCGGTAACGTTTTCGGGCGTCGGAAGTCACGTATGACCAACCAAACACCAAATAATCTTAATATAAGTTAATATACTTATATTTATATCAAAATATATCATTTTATTTACTGATATAAAACAGTTTCATAAAAACCCTCTTAAAAAGGCGATTTTTACCGTTTTTACCGCATTGTTTTGCGTCAAACGTTACCATAACCATCCGAATTCGAAAAGACTTCAAAATTTAACATAATACATGTTATATACTTAATAAAATGATGGTTACAATCAGATTAGTGCATTTTTGTGTAAGGCACATAAATCATGCGATTTCATGTATTTTACAACACTTTTAAGCACATAGTACAACATGCAAAGCTAGTAAACTTTATGTCAAAGTTCCATACCATTTTACACTTCAAATGACATTATTTTTATGCTTTATAATCTGATCAAAACTTATTTTTATCAAAACACACTTTGATCATCATTTCGTGTACATACACCTACATGCATGTCCATGTACAAGCTCCTAATGCATCCATAACATATTTTCACCAACATGCATGTACTCATATGCATCAATATTCATTTATTTCATGTTCATTCATCCAAGAACATCATCATCCTCCTATGATTACCATCATCTAATCATCCAACATAAATGCAAGTGTCACCTCCTTCAATATTTATGAACTAACAACAAAATTTTGTATGCATGCATATACATATATATATACACGGCACACATACATACATACACAAGATTCCAAAGTTCAACTCTTCATGTTCATGCCTTTCACATACTCATGTCAAACATTAACAGCTTTTAGAACATTCTAAACATCACATGCATTCACTTTTAGTATCTTACCCATCAAGAATCAATCTACATCAAAAATTCAAACTCTAACATACACACACACACACACTCATGGCAACATATATATACACACTTACATCCATTTTTATTTTGTTCAAAAGTCCATTTAGTATAGTTTTCAAGTTAGTGTATAAACTACAAGAACAAGAGAACCTCCATCATCATCAACATCATTAAGATTCATGAACAAGATTTTTAAAGTGAATCTTATACCTTCAAGATTTTTGTTGGGTTTTTCATTAAGAGGATGATATGAAGCTTGTTCTAGCTTGATTCTTCTTGAAAACACTTCCAAACCTTCAAATGGACTTGAAAACTCCTTGGAAAATCCTTGAACTCTCAAGAACAAGATTGAAATTTTGAAATGTATGTGTGTATGTCTGTGTTCGGCTGAGAGAGAGAGGAGGGGTGAGGAATGGTTTTAATTTGTATTGGGTGTTTATTGGTGTGTGTAAGTAAGCTAAATCATTAGTACAAGTCTCAATGCCCAACACTTGTCCAGTTTGAACCAATTTCAAAGAGGCGGGCAGCCCACATTGCCGCCACCTATGTCCACTTTCTCACATCTTTCATATACATACACATATATATGCTATTTACTGGTATTTAACTCGATACCGGGTGTTTTATCTAGCGTTTTAACTGCGTTTTAACGCGTTTTAAATTATTTTCAGCGCTCTATAAAAATAAAGACACCAAAATATTACTAATCACTATTTTATTTGCTTGGTCTGGCTACGTTGTCGGTATTTGGCAGTATGCGCGCTGTGCTACGCAGTATGCTTAAATTCGCAGAATAGGGATTTTAAGCGTTTTAATTTATTTTTATCATTATATAAAAATAAACTTATCAAATTATTACTATAATAATTATTGGTTTCTTAGCGTTTTAAATAATTTTTCCTCACGATTATGATTAAATATATTATTTAACTCATAACGGACTATTTTTGGGATTTTAACATTATTCGGCGGTCACCGACGTTCGTTTCACATTGTTACAGTTACGCGATAAGCGTTTATCTTAATATTTCCAACGTAATTTTTATCAAACTTTGGATTTACCAACACATTAAGTACCATATATAAACATCATAAATAATCAAATATGGCCTTTTATTCATTCATGACACATGTTACATTTGAACGGGACTGCCTAAATAGCCGGGTGTCACAATCTCCCCCTGTTTAAGGAATTTCGTCCCCGTATTTCTTACACTACTGGTTTCGTTTTTGCACTAGACTTAAAGAGGTGTGGATATTTTCGTTGCATATGGTCCTTTCGTTACCAAGTGAACTCGGGTCCACGCTTGGAATTCCAGCGAACTTTGACCAACTAAATCAGACTCCTTCTAAGCTTCTGAATCTTCTCATCCAGAACTTCAACCGGTTCCTCGATAAATCTCAATTTATCGTCTACTTGAACCTCATCAGGGGGTATAATTAGTGTCTCATCCGATTAACACTTTCTCAGGTTGGAAACATGAAACACGCCATGAACTCCATTCAAATCATGCGGCAGCTTAAGCCTACATGCGACTGATCCAACTCTAGATGCGATTTCGAAAGGACCTATATACCGTGGGCTTAGCTTTTCCCCTTTTCCAAATCTAACAACACCTTTCCAAGGTGACACTTTTAGTAGAACACGATCCCTGACCTGAAACTGCAACGGTTTCCTTCGGTTGTCTGCATAACTTTTTTGTCG
Organism: Scalesia atractyloides; assembly: GCA_947069175.1. Taxonomy (NCBI): domain Eukaryota; kingdom Viridiplantae; phylum Streptophyta; class Magnoliopsida; order Asterales; family Asteraceae; genus Scalesia; species Scalesia atractyloides. The sequence continues at coordinate 33,493,747 of CAMTDV010000004.1, read as the reverse complement.
ATCGGCGGCAGCTTTCAACCTTTCCTTGATCTGGACAACCTTGTTGGTGGTTTCCTGGATAAGCTCAGGTCCGGTTAGTTGCCTTTCGCCAACTTCAGCCCAGCAAAGGAGTGACCGACACTTCCTTCCGTATAAAGCTTCAAACGGAGCGGCTTTGATACTAGCGTGGTAACTATTGTTGTAAGAAAACTCTGCCAACGGCAAATGAGTATCCCAACTTCCACCAAAATCAATCACGCACGCTCTCAACATGTCCTCTAATGTCTGAATGGTTCTCTCACTTTGACCATCCGTTTGAGGATGATACGCAGTACTCATGTTCAAATGAGAGCCCAGAGACTCCTGAAGAGATCGCCAAAATCTGGAGTCAAATCGTCCATCTCTATCAGAGATAATTGACATAGGCACTCCATGTCGGGCTACAATCTCGTTGAGGTGCAACTGTGATATCTTTTTCGTCTTGTATGTTTCCTTAATGGCTAGAAAATGAGCAGACTTCGTTAATCGATCCACAATTACCCATATGGTGTCATGTCCACGTGACGTACGGGGTAATTTGGTGATAAAGTCCATAGCAAGATGCTCCCACTTCCATTTAGGAATCTCTAGTTGCTGCAGAAGCCCAGATGGCATCTGATCTTCAGCCTTAACCTTTGAGCATGTCAGACATTTACTTACATACACCACAATATCTCTCTTCATATTCGGCCACCAATATAACTCCTTTATATCCTGATACATTTTGGTAGAACCTGGGTGAATAGAATATCTGGACTTATGAGCCTCATTCATAACCAGTTCACGTAGGTTACCTTAAAGCAGAACCCAAACTCGGTTCTTGAAGTACATCACTTCGTCCGCTTTTGGTATCAGTTCACATTCCAAAACCTCTCAAGCCTTCTCTTCTTAGGTTCTCATCTTTCAAAGCTTCTCGCTGTGCATTACGAATTCGATCGGTCAAACCCAAAGCACAAACGCGCAGAGGCTTTTCCCGCTCTTTCCTACTGAGCAACAACATTTGCTTTTCCCGGGTGATAACGAATATCACACTCATAATCATTGAGAAACTCTACCCAACACCGCTATCGCATGTTGAGTTCCTTCTGATCAAAGATATGCTGGAGGCTCTTATGGTCTGTGTAAATCGTACACTTCATGCCATACAAATAATGTCTCCAAATCTTCAAAGCAAACACAACAGCTCCCAGCTCTAAATCATGAGTGGTGTAGTTCTTCTCATGCACTTTCAGTTGTCTGGATGCATAGTGTCACACCCCAACTGATGGCGGAAACATTGGGGTTAGTGGCACTAGGCGACCAGATTGTCTCATGAGAATTCCATAACAGTTATCTATCAACATCATTCAACATTTAACGTCCCATACCATTAAACACAACATTTCAAAATAATCATTACAGAAACTTATTTTCCCACAAAACTAATCGGGTTTGATTTTCCATAGATTTATTACATTTTGAAACTAAACAAAACAAGCCAAACTAAGTAAAACTACATCCAAAGCATCCAAGCTAAGAATCCTCAACATGTTACATACGTTAAAATACAAGTCAATACAATTAAGTAAAGGTGAGCATACAGGTTTTAGTAATACTAGCATAATAGAGAAACCGTTCGCGAAATAGTCCAATTACATATCATGATACATCAAAACACATCACACAGATAAACATAGGCTTATTTCTCATGCTAACTACCATGAGAAGGCTTGCGCGTCCATCCTAACTAGACCCAGTCGGGTGTTAGCCACACTATAGTACCATACTAGCTAAGGGGGCAAGTTAACGAATATAAGTCCTAGTCACATGTTTTTAGTATCACGTATTGAGCATACATAATCAGATTATTCGCGTGTGATAAACAGTTTGAGTTGTGAAGTAATTTTGATAGAGGAACGTATGTAACACCCAAATAGTGCATTAAAGCGAAAACGGGTCAAGTATACTCACAGTCGGTGCGTTTAGGAGAGAGTAGACGACTGTCGAGAGGTGAAAAGGAGCGCCGGATCAGCCTGCATATGCTAACGGAAATACATCAGTCTCCGAAAAGCTGAAACGGTTAAGTTTGGATTGAACAGTCAGCAAGTTCGGCCGAGCTTGTATGTAAACATACAAGTTCGAGCGAACTTGTATAAACTGCTGAGTTGTGAGTCAAGTTCGGGCGAACTTGTAAGTTTCTCAAGGAAACTTGCAAAGTTCGAGCAAAGTTGTGGGAATTCATTAAGTGGATGACAAGTTTGGCCGAACTTGTGAAGTTTCCTGAGAAACTTTGCAAGTTCGAGCGAACTTGAGGGTTTTCTGTTGAATGTTGGTCATTTTCACTCAAGTTCAGCCGAACTGGACCCCTTGAGGGCAAGTTCGAGCGAACTTGGCTACTGTGTTTTCAAAAATCAGTGCAATCTCGAGCGAACTTGATGTTTTCGGGTCCAAATCTTTGTGTTTTCGCGTCGTTTGCTGAGGAAATCGAGTGCCCATCCCTCCAACCTTAAGCCACGGAGTAAAAGTTAGGCTGGAGAGGTCTTTTGGAGCGAACTTAGCCATTTTACTAAAACACGGGCTAATCCGGGCGAACTTGATGGTTCGTACGGGTTAGTCCAGCTTGTGTAAAGTGATGATTTTATCCTTGTGCTTCCGGATCTGAGATCTTGCTTCGACAAAGCCTCGTTCCACTCAAAATTGAACGAAACATACGACATTAGTCCGAAAATGGTGTAAAAATCAATACTTTAAAAGGTTTTGCTCAGATCTAGTATAGATTTGAGTGAAAATAGAAGTTTTTATGGAAAAAGATGAACATTTTTGTAAACAGAAGAGTTTTGATGAAAACGAAGGCAATGTCTTGTGCAAAATCGTTGTAAAACGTTGTTGAACACCATCGTAGTTGAAATCGGGTTGATTCTTACTTAGAAAACAGCGGGTTTTGGGTTTCGGGGGCTTTGGGTGAACTTGCAGCAAGTTCAAATGAGAGAATGGAGCTGGGTATTTATAGGTGAAGGCAAAAAGGAGAGCTGGTGGAGTCAAGTTCGGTCGAACTTGCATGAAATTCATGCAAGTTTGGGTGAATTTGCTAGGTTTTCAAGAGAATCAGTTAAGTTCGGCCGAACTTGTACATACGTGTACAAGTTCGAGCGAACTTGAGGATTATGAGGGATTCTTGTGTCTCAGGCAAGTTCGGACGAACTTGTGGTAGTTAAGTTCGGCCGAACTTGGCCTGGTGACCAAGTTTCGTTTGCTGATTTCGCATTAAGTATTCGTTTGGCAATTCGGTACGTATTAGGTAGTTATATTAAGCGTTATAATTGATATAATAGTACGATTTAACGATTTGAGCGTGCGAGAGCGATGCGATAGCGATTGCAATCATAACCACAAACATACATAACACATAAATAACATAAAACCATATAATTAACTGCGAATTGCGATGCGAATTAAGATGCGGTTTAGATGTAATATAACATACATATTCATAATTAATTTACATAAACTTTTATTATATACGAATCTCAAGATTTACAAAGGATAGATACAATCGATAATAAAAGAAAAAGATAACAACGAAATTCTGAGTTGTTACAGTCTCCCTTACTTTAGGAAATTTCGTCCCGAAATTTAAGTAGTAGCTGTAATGAAGAGATGCGGGTATTTGGCCTTCATGTCACTTTCCAATTCCCAAGTGAACTCTGCACCGCATTTGCCTTCCCATCAGACCTTCACAATAGGGATGCGTGAGCGCCGTAGCTTCTTGGTTTCTCGGTCCATGATCTCAACAGGCTTTTCCATAAAATAGAGAGTCTCGTTGATTTGTAGATCTTCGAGAGGTACATGGAGATTCTCTTCGGCTAGGCATTTCTTGAGGTTAGACATGTGGAAAGTCGGATGTACGTTGTTGAGTTCCTCTGGTAATTCTACACCACAGGCTACTTTACCGATCCTTTCCAGAATCTTAAAGGGACCAACGTATCGAGGCGCTAGCTTTCCTTTCTTTCTGAAGCGGACCACTCCCTTCCAAGGTTCAACCTTTAGGAGAACGTGATCTCCCACTTCGAACTGTAGGGGCTTGCGGCGTTTATCGGCGTAACTCTTTTGACGACTCCGAGCCTTCAAGATATTTTCTCTGATCTGGAGGATCTTGTCCGTCGTTTCTTGAATTAGCTCAGGACCGGTGATTTGTGCTTCTCCGATCTCGTGCCATGCAATAGGCAATCGACATTTCCTTCCATACATTGCCTCAAAAGGAGCCATTTGGATGCTGGTATGATAACTATTATTGTACGAGAATTCGATTAAAGGTAAATGCGTATCCCAATTACCACCGAAATCTATGATGCACGCACGAAGCATGTCTTTGAGGGTACGGATCGTGCGCTCAGTCTGGCCGTCGGTTTGAGGGTGAAAAGCGGTACTGAGATTGAGGGTAGTACCGAGGGCGGATTGAAAAGTCTCCCAGAGATGTGAGGTAAAGCGACCGTCTCGGTCAAAGATGATGTCACGAGGCATCCCGTGTTGACATATGACTTCGTCGGTATAGATTCGGGATAATCGCTATACCTTAAAGTCTTCTCGTATGGCAATAAAGTGCGCGGATTTGGTAAGACGATCAACGATAACCCGAATGCTATCGTGACCGGATGAAGTACGCTGGAGTTTGGTAACGAAGTCCATAGCTGTACTCTCCCACTTCCACATCGGGATTTCGGGTTGCTAGAATAAGCCAGAGGGCCTTTGATGTCCGGCTTTAACTTTCGAACAAGTTAAGCACTTTAAGACGTAGAAGGCGATATCCTTTTTCATGCTCAGCCACCAATACTTAGGACGAAGGTCCTGATACATTTTGTCGGCTCCGGGGTGAATGGAGTATCGAGATTTATGAGCTTCGGTCATTAACAATTCACGAAGATTATCACGACTGGGAATCCAAATACGATCGAGATAGTAATAAATACCTTAGGTTTCACAACAAGCTGAGTTTCGGCACCACACTTCATTTCTTCTTGCAGGGTATTCTCGTTAAAACAAGCAAATTGGGCTTCGCGAATAAGAATTTCAAGATCATTCAAAGCTTGAGAGTCACGAACACTATATACATAGCTTCGTCGACTGAGAGCGTCGGCGACAACGTTTGCTTTGCGGGATGGTAGCGTATCTCACAATCGTAATCGTTGAGAAGTTTAACCCATCGACGTTGGCGCATTTTAGATCTTTTTGATTAAAGATATGTTGTAATATCTTATGGTCGGTGAAGACCGTACACTTTGTACCGTAAAGGTAGTGTCGCCATATCTTCAATGCAAAAACAACTGCACCGAGTTCGAGATCCTGGGTTGTGTAATTCTTCTCGTGGATCATGAGTTGTCAAGACGCATACGCGATAACTTTGTCTCGTTGCATGAGAACATAACCAACACCAAGGTTTGAGGCATCGCAGTAAACAATGAAATCGTCGTTTCCATTGGGTAAAGCGAGAACGGGAGTGTTGCATAGCATATGCTTGAGCATTTGAAAGGCTTCCTCTTGGAATCCCAAACAAAAGGTTTGTCTTTATGAGTTAAAGCGGTAAGCGGAACAGCGATTGTTGAGAAGTCGGCGATGAATCGACGGATAGCCCGCTAATCCAAGGAATGAACGGATTTCGGAAGCGTTCTTCGGTGTAATCCAACTCTTGACGGCTTCGATCTTTGAAGGGTCGATGTAAATTCCTTGACTGTTAACGATGTGGCCGAGAAATTGGACTTCTTCGAGCCAGAATTCACATTTAGAGAACTTAGCATAAAGGTGATTACCTTGAAGAAGTTCGAGGACTAAAAGGAGACGGCGTGCGTGTTCTTCTCTCGACTTCGAATAGATAAGGATGTCATCGATAAACACAATGACGAAACGATCTAAGAAAGCTTTACACACACGGTTCATCAAATCCATGAAGACCGCAGGTGCATTGTTAAGACCCAAAGGCATGACCACGAATTTGAAATGGCCATAACGGGTACGGAAGGAGGTTTTCGGGATATCTTCTTCCAATACACGTAACTGATGATAACAGGAACGTAAATCGATCTTAGAAAAACAAGTAGCACCCTGAAGCTGATCAAATAAGTCGTCGATACGAGGAAGAGGATAGCGGTTCTTTATCGTGAGTTTGTTAAGTTCACGATAATCGATGCACATTTGGAACGTCCCATCTTTCTTTTTCACCAAAAGAAGGGGTGCGCCCCATGGCGAAGTGCTTGGGCATATCAAACCTTTATCAAGAAGCTCTTGAAGTTGGCTTGAGAGCTCGCGCATTTCTGATGGTGCGAGACGATAGGGAGCTTTAGCAACGGGAGTAGCACCGGGAACTAAATCGATACCGAATTCAACATCTCAAGTAGGGGCAAACTAGGTAAATCGTCGGGAAAGACTTTAGGAATGCATAAACAACGGGAACATCTTTATAAGTCTTCTTTTCTTTCTCTGAGTTCACGATATGAGCGAGGAAGGCAACACATCGCTTTTGCAAGCATTTGTGTGCTCGGGTACATGACAAAAGCATCAACTTCTTTGACGGAGTTTCACCGTAGATATGAAGTTGATCACCGTTAGGGAGAGGGTAGCGAATCATCTTATCGAAGCATACAACTTCAGCATGATTTTCACGAAGAAAATCCATGCCTACTATGATATCGAAGCTACTGTAACACCCAGCGTTTTCGTACTTTCCATATTTAGAAAGCTCGTGATGTATTCCTATTTTTGGAAACCTTTGTATCTTGTAATCGTCCTTTCGTTGTAATCTTTGTAATCATTGTAAACCGAGACTTTGAATCATAATGGAAAATATATTTTATTCATGTTATACTTAGTCATAATCATTTTATACTTATACATTCAAACATGTAACGCATACTTGTGATATTCGTAAACGTGTGATGAACTTGCAAATACGTGACGTACATACATTATACGATACTTATACATGATACATATATGCAATCATACTTGGTTATAATTATTCTCACGATAAGCTGACTTAAAACCCCCTTAAAATGCACTTTTTATGCTTCTAACACCCCTAAACCCTTATATATAAACTCCAGGGGGCTGAATTGCCAAAAATGAAACTTCTCCCAGCTTCTCGCGGGCCGCCAGCGTGTCCCCCATTCCTTCTCGCGGCCCGCCAGCTGTCTTTTTCAGTAGAAAGTGGTTTAAGCTCAAGGATTGGTCAATTTTGTTGCACAAGGATTGTGCTTCTTGCACTAAATGCTCACGAAACTAACCCTAGTCCTCAACTATAAAACCCACACTACCTCCACACTTCTCCACTTTGCAAACTCCACTAAAACACTCTCTAATCACTTCAAATCTACTAATAATCTCAGAATTTGAGCAGAAAGTTCAAGGTCTTCAAAGTGAGTTCTAGCTCACTTCCACTTCACCTTTTTCATTGTTCTTTCTTTCTTAGCACTTGGGACACCTCTAGGATTATTTCCTTAGGTTTTTCCATAGAAAACCGAGATGGAACTCCTTCATATTTGAGGTTGAAGTGCTAGAAACTTTCTGATTTTAACAAAACTCATTCAAAACTTATGTTTTCATCAAACAACTTTGTGTTCTTGAGCTTACAATCAAAGCTATGATTAGTGAGACTAACCAAGGTTGTTAAACATGTAAATAAGAGTGTTTTAACACTCTAAACTTTCTGTTTTGAAGAGCTTTAAGCTCACAAGTGATGCCAAGCCAAAAGCTTGATGATAGTGTGTCCACCTTGGTTAGCTTGGGCTATCCTAACTTTGGGACCACACATCACTTGATGATTTTCATCATAATCCTAAGTAGCTTGCTAGTCCTAAAGTGTCACAAACCCACCTAGCCGTCGACGTGTGTCGATGTGTGCTCCCCGGGTTGTAGTTCACTTGGCTACTTGGTATAGTGGCGACACACTTTACATTCTTGTCATTTACATTTTTGTCCTTGTTCTAAGACCCTCCCTGTTACCTATGGTAACTTGTGTAGTGGTGAACATCATACGAGATTCCAAAGTGGATGGTTAATCCTCCCACCTCCTACTTGAATTACATGACACTAAGAGGTACCTAAGTGGATGGTTCATCCTCCCACCTCCTACATGATTATATAACTAGATATATATATATATATATATATATATGGACTAAAATATAATCATTGGAACCGAACCCTTGATAATGACTAAATAAGCATCTATCAAGTTAATAAGTTTGTCACTATGTGTGTAGTTCCTTGTCAATGATTCTTATAAGTCTTGAACCTATGAAACCACACCTAATCCTTATGGGTTATTATAAGTGTCAAGGACAAGTGCTATACCTTAGTGTATATTTTCGTATACGCTACTTTGAATGCATTATTCCAAATCCCGAATCTCTCGTTACCATTCCAACGCTCACACCTATGTTTTCCTATTGTATAACTCGGTGTTCATCCCGCAACACAAACAACTCTTCACGGACTTTGCTAATCGGAACGATTGCAAAACCGTGAGTATACTCGAACCCCTTTTTACGTTTAACATTTTTGGGGTGTAACATGCTTACATATCAAAAACAATACAAAAACTTGTGCTTCAATACTTGCACGAACAATCCATTATACATGAACGCTTTGATACGTATGTTATGCTTATACTAGGACCGAACGTATTTGATACCATAGTCATTAGCTTATTTTGAGCCTCCATTTGACATGTATAGCGCTATAGGAGTAACGCACCGCCCGTGAACGAGTGGTCTTGTTGAATTATTTATACAAGTTGCGTGAACAGAGGGTTGACTAGAAATATCGCATGCCTTATATATGCTTGTATGTAAACTTAGTTGCCATGTGGATTTGTTTAAACTTATGCTTATACGTATGCTATACTCAAACTTGTATACTCACCTTTGTTTTGCATTGAACTCGTATTTTAAACATGTTACAGGTTGAGAAGGTTGATGCCATGAACACGAAGTAGCGATGACACTAGATACACATTTAGACCTTTAGGTTTATTATGGATGTATCAAATTTTTGCTTAGTTAATGTTGTATTTGAATTTTCCCTTGTATTGTAATGACTTTATGCCATGAAATGAAATTCGGATTTAATTAATTATTGTCGCAATTAGTATTATGAGCAATGAGCAATCTATTTTGTCCTGCCTCGATGTTTCCGCCATCGGTTGGGGTGTGACAGATTGGTATCAGAGCTATAACTATAGGGAATTAGGTAGAATTTCCATGTTCGACCTAGTCTATAGTTTAAGTGTCCGTTTTAACTATTCTATTATCATGCTTAAGACTTTATTCTTCCTCATTGCTTCTTGCCTTATCTTTTGGTCCTAATACATACATAATGTCTTTCCTAAGATACACTTGAAGAGTTGAAGACACTCGTGATGCAAACGAGGCGATTTGCACCAAGATAGGTCCAATAACTTACAATTTTTGGTGAAATCCCTCATTCCGCGTATTCGATTTTCACGAAGTTACGCCATCAAGTTAGGAGTGACATCCACACCTTGATGGAAGACTTCCATTTCATGCTCTAGTGGATCTTACAAACGAGTCGGAACATGCTCCTCGTTTAGTAAGAAACAAACCACACTTAGGGTACGATGTTGTTAAGTTAGGGGTGAAACCCGCACCTTGTCAACTAGTCTCGTTCCTTGATTTTCAATCTCGCCAAAGTCTCGAATTTTCGATCGACTAGGGACATTTAGTAACTAGAAGGGTAAAATACCGTTAATCGCTTCTCGACGAGAGTATTTTACCTATTAGCCCAAAGCATGTTCCCTAACTCGAAAGATCTTACGAATCACTTTGGAATAGTCGACGTTTCTCTACCCGAAACAATCCCATGTTTTATTGAGCCAATCTTTTATGTTATCTCCATTTTAATGTGATTTTATACTTCTTACCTTATTCATTTGAAACTGTTACACGATTCGCACGTTTATCGCAATAAAAAATGATAATAACTCTTAGGAACAAACTAAATTTATACTCCTTATACGCATTTATACATGATTATGCTTAATGAATACATGTTGAATACTCGTCAAATACATGCAACATACGTGAATTATCCATGCTTATACATGCAAAACTTATTTTTACATTATGATCAAGTCTTATCCTATTCTCTTCTATTTTAACCCTAGATGGCATCTCCAAGCTCATCCGATGAACACAAGAGGAGCAAGAAGAACTCTCGTTCCAACTCCAAGAAAGAACTCGCGAACCTCGTCGCTAAACAAATGGCCGACCATATACCCCGAATCATGCCTGATATCGTTAGTAAGATCCAATCGAACACTGAATCGCTTCATGGTTCGGTCGAATCCAAGGTGGAAAAACCTAAGACGCAATTCCTCTTCAAGCAGGTAAGGATGGCGCCACAACGTTGCTAACTTGGTTCGAAGCCATGGAACTCGCATTCCGTCACAGTGGCTGTCCCGACGATCTGCGTACCCAAAATGCCACATGGGTGTTCCGATCGAGAGCTCTAGATTGGTGGACCTCCGAACGCAGCACAAGAGGGGATGATGCAGCCCCCGCCCTACCATGGTCCGAATTGAAGAAGATCATGAAGGATGAATTTTGCCCTCCACATGAGCTTAGGAAGCTAGAACAAGAGTTTTGGTACCTCAAGCAAAATGGGGATGATAATGATGGCCTAACCACTCGCTTCAAGCAGCTTAGTATCCTTTGTCCTACCCAAGTTGATACCACCGAGAAGGCTATCAACAAGTACATCCATTGCCTATCCGACTCCTTCATGAACCTCGTGGAAGCTGCCTTCCCAGCAACTATCGAGGAAACCTATCGCTTGGCTGCTCGACTTAACAGCAACCAGGTCGAGCGCAAGAATGTCGCGAAGGCCTCACTGAAAAGCACGCACCAAGCCACTGCCGAACCTGCCACTGTTGAACCCTCAGCTAAAAACCCCAGAAACAACAACAACCCCAAGAACAAGAAGCGGAAGGCTTCTGGTCAAAATTGCGCGGTTGTTACTCCGCCGAACCCTTAACCCATCCAAGCCGTTGCAGCCATCGTTCCTGCCAACCCTGATCGGCCAAGACAGGGCTACATTGGGTCTCACCCCCAGTGTACGACCTGTTTACGCCATCATCCCACCGGTACCCCCTGCCGCAAGTGTGCCCAATGTCAAAGGTTTGGACACTTTGCTAACCGTTGCCGCAACTTCCCTCAACCCCAAAACACACAACCCAAGCCCTCATGCCTAACCCTGCTCAACCTCAAACCCAACCTCAAAATGCTCCTGTGCGAGCATGTTTCAAGTGCGGTGACCCGAGCCATCTTGCCAACATTTGCCCTCAGCGCAACGTTAACCAGCAGCCTCAGCAACAACAGCAGCCTCAACCGGCACTCGGAAGAGCATTTGCCCTCACCAACGCTCAGGCTCAAAGTTCAAACGACGTTATCACTGGTACGTTCCTTGTTAACCATGTTTATGCTTCATGTCTATTTGATATTGGCGCTGATAAAAGTTTTGTTTCGACTGAATTCGAACCTTTACTTAAGTGCGTGCGTTCCAAATTGCCTAATCCTTTCGCTGTCGAAGTCGTAAATGGTAAAACCGTCTCTGTTGATTCTATCATTTCTAATTGCTCCTTGATTCTAAACGATCATACGTTTTCGATCAACCTCATACCTATGCAAATGGGTAGTTTTGATGTCATAGTAGGCATGGATTAGCTTAAGCGAGTTCGTGCCGAAGTTGTTTATTCGAAAAAGTTCATTCGCCTTCCCTTCCTAGCAATGATTCCTTACACGTCTACAGCGAGAAACCTTCTAAAGGTCTCAAGCTTATGTCATGTATTCAAGCAAACAAATATTTGCGCAAGGAGTACTTTGCCTTTCTGGCCCATGTTGTGGAAAAGAAAGACAAAGGCCCGAGCATGAGCGACGTTCCTGTTGTTTGTGATTTCCCTGATGTCTTTTCCAGAGGATCTTCCTGGTCCTCCGCCTCCTCGATCTGTTGACTTTCGTATTGACCTCATACATGGCGCAACTCCTGTTGCGAAAGCTCCTTATCGTTTAGCACCCTCGGAGATGCAAGAGCTATCTAGCCAACTTCAAGAACTTCTTGATAAAGGCTTTATACGCCCTAGTACTTTCCCTTGGGGTGCTCCCGTTTTGTTCGTCAAGAAGAAAGACGGGTCTTTTCGGATGTGCATTGACTATCGTGAACTCAATAAACTTACAGTCAAGAACCGAAACCCACTTCCTCGTATTGACTATCTCTTTGATCAACTTCAAGGTGCGACTTGTTTCTCGAAAATCGATCTCCGTTCTGGCTACCATCAACTTCGAGTTTTCGAGGGAGGTGTACTTAAAATTGCTTTCCGCACACGTTATGGACACTACGAGTTCGTGGTCATGCATTTTGGTCTGACTACGCACCTGCTGTGTTCATGGACCTCATGAACCGTGTGTGTAAACCTTACCTCGAACAATTCGTAATCGTATTCATCGACGATATTCTCATCTACTCCAAGACGAAGGAAGAACATGGGCGACATTTGCAACTTATCCTTCAGCTTTTGCGAACCGAATGTCTTTACACCAAATTCTCCAAGTGTGAATTTTGGCTAAAAGATATTCAATTCCTTGGTCACACCGTCAATGAACTCGGTATTCATGTTGACCCCGAAAAGATAGAAGCTGTGAAGAATTGGATTGCACCAAAATCGCATTCTGAAATTCGTTCGTTTCTTGGCCTAGCTGGTTATTATCGCCGTTTCATCTCGAACTTCTCCAAGATTGCCGTTCCTTTAACGTCCTTGACCCAAAAAGATAAACCTTTTCTTTGGGGTCCCGAACAAGAGGAGTCCTTTCAAACCCTCAAGGACATGCTATGTAATGCTCCTATCCTTGCACTTCCCGATGGAAACGACGATTCCGTCGTGTATTGTGATGCCTCAAACCAAGGTCTTGGTTGCGTTCTTATGCAACGGGACAAGGTTATCGCATACGCGTCGAGACAACTCAAGATTCATGAGAAAACCTATACTATGCACGACCTTGAACTTGGTGCAGTTGTTTTTGCATTAAAGATTTGGCGACACTACCTTTATGGTACAAAGTGTACGGTCTTCACCCACCATAAGAGCCTCCAACATATCTTTGATCAAAAGGAACTCAACATGCGTCAACGTCGTTGGGTAGAGTTGTTACACGACTACGACTGTGACATTCGACCACCCTTGTAAGGCAAATGTTGTAGCCGATGCACTTAGTCGTAAAACTCATGTCAAGAATATTCGTTGTCACCAAATCGTGGGAAAACTTCATGAGCTAATTCGCCAAGCACAATTTGCCGTCATTAATGAGGGTAACCTCGAAAACGAGTTAAATTGTGGAGTCGAAAACCCACTCGCAGCTAAACCCGATGGTATCCTTTATTACCATGATCGCATTTGGATTCCCAATCGTCTTAACCTTCGAACCACCCTGATGGATGAAGCCCACAAATCCCGATACTCCATTCATCCTGGCACTGACAAGATGTACCATGATCTTCGTACGTCCTATTGGTGGCCTGGAATGAAGAAAGATATCGCTCTCTTTGTCTCAAGGTGCCTTACTTGTTCTAAGGTGAAAGCTGAATATCAACGCCCCTCTGGCTTACTCGAACAACCAAAAATTAATGTCTGGAAATGGGAGAGTATTGCTATGGACTTCATTACCAAGCTTCCTCGTACTCCGTCTGGTCATGACATTATATGGATTATCATTGACCGATTGACCAAATCCGCTCATTTCCTTGCCATTCGTGAAGATTACAAGGTCGAGAAATTGGCCCGTATCTACACGGATGAAATCATCAGTCGTCATGGTACTCCCATTGACATCAGTTCCGATCGCGATGCTCGTTTCACCTCCCACCTTTGGCAAACATTTCAAACCGCCCTTGGCACTCGTCTTAACCTTAGCACCACTTTTCATCCTCAATCTGACGGTCAAACCGAGCGTACTATCCAAACTTTGGAGGATATACTTCGGTCATGCATAATCGATTTTGGCGGCAACTGGGATTCACACTTAACATTGGTAGGATTCTCGTACAATAATAGTTATCACGCAAGTATTCAAATGGCTCCATTTGAAGCATTGTATGGTCGTAAGTGTCGTTCGCCTATTTGTTGGCACGAGATCGGAGACTCTCAAATCACCGGTCCCAAACTGATACAAGAGACAACGGACAAGATCTTACAAATCCGTGATAACCTCCTCAAAGCTCGAAGCCGACAAAAGAGTTATGCCGACAAAAGACGCAAACCATTGGAATTCAACATGGGTGATAATGTACTTCTCAAGGTATCCCCTTGGAAAGGTGTTGTTCGATTTGGTAAGAAAGGCAAGTTCGCTCCTCGCTATGTAGGTCCTTTCAAGATTCTCGAGAGGATTGGAAAGGTAGCGTATTGTCTGGATCTGCCTCATGCGCTCAACAACGATCATCGTGTCTTTCATGTTTCAAACCTAAAGAAGTGTCTAGCTGAAGAAGGACTTCAAGTTCCACTCGAAGATCTTCAAATCAATGAGACCTTGCATTTTGTGGAGAAACCGGTTGAAATCATGGATCGAAGAATCAAGCAATTAAGGCACAGTCGAATTCCTATCGTCAAGGTTCGATGGGAAGGTAAGCGTGGCGCTGAATTTACTTGGGAACTCGAGAGTGATATGAAGACTAAGTATCTGCATCTCTTCGTTGCATCTTCCAAAATTTCGGGACGAAATTTCCTAAAGGAGGGGAGACTGTAACGCCCAGCGTTTTCATACCTTCCATATTTAGAAAGCTCGTGATGTATTTCTATTTTTTGGAAACCTTTGTATCTTGAATCGTCCTTTCGTTGTAATGTTTGTAATCATTGTAAACCAAGACTTTGAATCATAATGGAAAATCATATTTTATTCATGTTATACTTAGTCATAATCATTTTATACTTATACATTCAAACATGTAATGCATACTTGTGATATTCGTAAACGTGTGATGAACTTGCAAATACGTGACGTACATACATTATACGATACTTATACATGATACATATATGCAATCATACTTGGTTATAATTATTCTCACGATAAGCTGACTTAAAACCCCCTTAAAATGCACTTTTTATGCTTCTAACACCCCTAAACCCTTAAATATAAACTCCAGGGGGCTGAATTGCAAAAAATGAAACTTCTCCCAGCTTCTCGCGGGCCACCAGCGTGTCCCCCATTCCTTCTCGCGGCCCGCCAGCTGTCTTTTTCGGCAAAAAGTGGTTTAAGCTCAAGGATTGGTCAATTTTGTTGCACAAGGATTGTGCTTCTTGCACTAAATGCTCACGAAACTAACCCCAGTCCTCAACTATAAAACCCCACATACCTCCACACTTCTCCACTTTGCAAACTCCACTAAAACACTCTCTAATCACTTCAAATCTGCTAATAATCTCAGAATTTGAGCAGAAAGTTCAAGGTCTTCAAAGTGAGTTCTAGATCACTTCCACTTCACCGTTTTCATTGTTCTTTCTTTCTTAGCACTTGGGACACCTCTAGGATTATTTCCTTAGGTTTTTCCATGGAAAACCGAGATGGAACTCCTTCATATTTGAGGTTGAAGTGCTAGAAACTTTCTGATTTTAACAAAACTAATTCAAAACTTATGTTTTCATCAAACAACTTTGTGTTCTTGAGCTTACAATCAAAGCTATGATTAGTGAGACTAACCAAGGTTGTTAAACATGTAAATAAGAGTGTTTTAACACTCTAAACTTTCTGTTTTTAAGTGCTTTAAGGTCACAAGTGATGCCAAGCCAAAAGCTTGATGATAGTGTGTCCACCTTGAAGTGCTTGGGCTATCCTAACTTTGGGACCACACATCATTTGATGATTTTCATCATTATCCTAAGTAGCTTCCTTGTCAACAATTCTTATAGGTCTTGAACCTATGAAATCACACCTAATCCTTATGGGTTATTATAAGTGTCAAGGACAAGTGCTATACCTTAGTGTATATTTTCGTATACGTTACTTTGAATGCATTATTCCAAATCCCGAATCTCTCGTTACCATTCCAACGCTCACACCTACGTTTTCCTCTTGTAGGATAACTCGGTGTTCATCCCGCAACACAAACAACTCTTCATGGACTTTGCTAATCGGAACGCTTGCAAAACCGTGAGTATACTCGAACCCTTTTTTACGTTTAACACTTTTGGGGTGTAACATGTTTACATATCAAAAACAACACAAAAACTTATGCTTTAATAATTGCACGAACAATCCATTATACATGAACGCTTTGATACGTATGTTATGCTTATACTAGGACCGAACGTATGTGATACCATAGTCATTAGCTTATTTTGAGCCTCCATTTGACATGTATAGCACTATAGGAGTAACGCACCCGCCTGTGAACGAGTGGTCATGTTGAATTATTTATACTAGTTGCGTGAACAGAGGGTTGACTAGAAATATCGCATGCCTTGTATATGCTCGTATGTAAACTTAGTTGCCATGTGGATTTGTTTAAACTTATGCTTATACGTATGCTATACTAAAACTTGTATACTTGCCTTTGCTTTTGCATGAACTCGTATTTTAAACATGTTACAGGTTGAGAAGGTTGATGCCATTAAAACGAAGTAGCGATGACGCAAGATTCACATTTAGACGTTTACGTTTATTATGGATGTATCAAATTTTGTCTTAGTTAATGTTGTATTTGACTTTTCCCTTGTATTGTAATGACTTTATGCCATGAAATGAAATTCGGATTTAATTAATTATTGTCGCAATTAGTATTATGAGCAATGAGCAATCTATTTCATCCCACCTCGATGTTTCCGCCATCGGTTGGGGTGTGACAGCTACCTAACTGCATACGTATGAGATTGATCGAGAAGACATGGTTGTTGAGATCGAGAGAACAACCATGTAGGACGGAGGTGACGGTAATGGTTTTCCCAGTGGCGACATCCACATCGAAAGTCTTTGGGAGTTTAGCGCTCACATTTTAAAACCTTTTCGAATTCTAACGATACAAAACAATTATCGGCACCAGTATCAAATAAACATGAAGCATAATACCATTGATAAGGAACATACCATTGACAACATTGTTGTCATTCTGAGCCTGGCGGTGATTCAGGTTGAAAGCCCTTCCACGCGCAGCTTGTTGTTGCTGTTGAGGCTGCTGTCGCTGTGGTTCTTGCTTCACGGTACGGTTTGGGCAGGCATTTGCAAAGTGGTTCGGATCACCACACACGTCACACACACGTGCTTTTGGAGCTGCTTGTTGTTGCTGGTTGTTCTGGGGAGTACGCTGAGGAGATGGTAGTGCTGGAGCTTGAGGAGCTGGCTGACGAGGACCGGTACGGCAACTGACAGTAAAGTGACCGTAGATATTGCAGTTTGGGCAAAAACGGCAGTTTCCACCCACCACGTGATGGTATGTGCACTTAGGGCATAGTGGGTGAGGACCGGTGTACGCACGTTTAGTTGGGGGGCGTCCTGAGCAGGAGCCTGATAAGGCTGAGAGTTGAGCGGTGTAGCAGCAGCGTAGTTCTTGCTAGGATTTCCTCTTTTGCGTCCCTAACGCTTTCCCTTCGGGTCGCTGGGCGGTTCAATAGCAGCAGTTAGTTCGGTGACAGCTTGATTGGCAACTTTTGCATGGTTCTTGAAATAACCATCTTGAACACGCTGATCATTGATCTCAGCGGAGAGCATGTAGGTTTCCTCGATGGTTGTAGTACGAGCAACTTTCACAAAATTCGCGACACATTCGGGTAGACCATGGATATACTTGTTGATAGCTTTCTTAGTTGTATCAACTTGGCTGGGACAGATGATGCTCAAAATCTTGAATCGAGAGGTGAATCCAGCATTGTCGGGACCATCATGTTTGATTCCCCAAAACTCGTTCTCGAGCTTTTGCATCTCATGCGGAGGACAGAACTCATTCATCATCACTTCCTTGAGTTCCTCCCAAGACAGATTATAGGCTTCATCATTACCGCGCCTATTCCTTTCGGCGGTCCACCAGTCGAGAGCACGGGACTGGAAGACTCCGGTAGCGTTCACCGTGCAAAGGTCATCGGGGCATCCACTTTGCCTAAAGGTGACCTCAATGGCGTCAAACCAATGGAACATAGCAGTCGGTCCATCGTTGCCCGTGAAGGCGAGAGGTGCACAAGCCTTGAAATTTTTGGAACTATACCGTGGCTTGGGGTTTTCAGTTTTCGAGTCGAGCGATGAGTTACTGCTCACAGCATGAATTTCCGAGACGATTTGCGGGATGACTTTAGCCATTTCCTTGGCTACCATTGTAGCGATACGCTTATCGGCGTTGCTGCGCTGGAGATTCCTCCTGGTATGTGATCCCATTGAAGACATCTACATTGAAGGTTTTGATAGGATGAGATTCGATTCTAATAAGTTTATGTTTAAAATATTTATTATTATTATTCATACAAGGCACATAAACACATAAGCACATAAACACATAAAAACGTAGCCACATAAACACGTAAGCACATAATGTAGGTCCGGATCGGTTCACCGAAGAACACAAGATCTGCGTTTAATTCAGTTTAACGTGCGAAATCCGTTAAACCAAACCGTAATTGTGATAGCGAATCGTAAATAATCAACGTTTAATACGTTCAAACGACAACCGGACAAAGTTACGACGTCTAAGTGACAAAATCGACTCGATCTAGATCGGAACCGTATGAGTGTTCTTGAGAGAGATCTTGAGCAAAGTTGTTGTCTGTGTAATTCTTTGTGAGGCTGTTGATGCTGATATATATAGTAGTTCATGTATGCAAGTGCGGCCGAAGTGCTTGTGTCTCTTGAGGAACTTGTACAATACTCTTCATTTCATGCAACCTAATCCTTTTATCTTCTTTGTTACGTATGAGAGCATGCATGAATTTCAGTTGTTGTTGACATGATGATGTAATGGTGATGCTTATGATATGATGTCATCATCTTGTATGATGACATCATGTCTGATCAAATCCGCTCTCATCGTATCGTGCCATGTCGTACCATATCCTAACATATCTTATCATTATATAGTACAACCTAGCGAAACCTCTGTCCGGTATAATACAGACTTAAGAAACTTGACATTATACGTACAATTATATTTCTATCTATGGCCACACGGATAATGCACTAACAGTCTCCCCCTTGGACATAGCTAGAAATCTGTGAAGTTTAGTCTTGAACTGCCTTGGATAACATCTTCAAGTGAAACCATGTCTCCCCCTTGAATGATGCTTCGAATCTCGAAGATTTAACGTTTAAGAACAAACCCACGTATCCACACACAAACAGTTTCTTAACAGTCTCGTTGGTCCGGCTCACATTCAACATTATCAAGTTTCCATAGAAGATTTTGAAAGAAAATCTTTTCGGATTTTTAATATTGAATGCAAAAATGTAAACAAACTAAAATGTAATATTTACAGTTTGTATTTTTGTGAGAGAACGTGCTAGAGGATCAAATCAGTTTACTGAGACATATCAGCTGCACCGTTGATCTAGATAAAACACTCAGATTAAACAATTCACATGGATTATAGGTATGGGTGTCCACTTAAACTCAATCTAAAAACTTTCGTAACGCTTACTGATACGTTAAGGTACATTAATTTGCACTAAGCTCTTATGGACCCCACGATCTCAGCATATCCCCTCATCATGTAATACACTAACTCAAGTAATGCCTTTAAACTTTTATCAACTGTGATATTTGGCAGAGATAATTGATTGAAACTAAATCTTGATTGAACTGTTAAAACAAAACCAAATCAAAAAATTTAAAATCTGATAATTTTAGGTGTTATTGGACAAAATTGAACATAGATCTTTGATATACACTTAAAATCGACCGTGAAATCGTTTTTGATTGAATGAATATCATGTTTGCATGCCTAAACTTGTTTGGTCTGATTGAAGAAGACGACAAGTTCGGCCGAACTTGTTGTCAAGTTCGACCGGACTTGTCCAAAACACACCTGAACAAATCAGAAACATTTCTACCGAACTTGCTGTCAAGTTCGACCGGACTTGTCCAAAACACACTTGGATAAATCAAGAACATGTTCGACCGAACTTGAGTGTTGAAATTTTTTTGATCATGCATGTTCGACCGAACTTATGTTAATAAAAATGATTTGTTTGTATTGTAAGTTCGACCGAACTTGTTCTTTAACATGAAACATGTGTCTCATACATGTTCGGCCGAACTTAGGAAAAATTTGTATAATAAAACAGTAAGTTCGCCCGAACTTGCATTAAGGAAAAAATTGAACATGTATGTTACATGTTCGGGCAAACTTATTAAAATCAGTGTGTTTAACACTAATCAAGTTCGCCCGAACTTGATTGAAGTGTTAGAAATTTTTTAGAAAAATTTTTGTGATTTTCCTCGAAAAGCGTGCTAATTGTTTTATGTCGTTTTTCATGCACAGATTCCAGCGCGTGTTGTCTCAGTTGAGTTTTCTAAAACTCACAACACATGTATTACGCTTGACAAGTCTATTTGTCCGTCGCTGAAGGAATATGACAGCATTTTGAAGTTTCTTGAAGATAGCCATATTCGCCGAGTTATTAATGAGCGCACTGTATCTTATCGATCTCATGTTATCCACTTCTGGATGAACGCAAATCTAAGCGCTGATGAGAAGACAATCTCTTCTACAGTACAGGTTGGTGATGAGATTAAGCCGATTACAGTTACTGAAGGCGATATTCGAAGAATTTTAGAGCTTAAAGATAAAGAAGATGATCTGATTCATCTAGATGAGAAGATGGTTCACGGATGTTTCTTCCGCATGGGATATAAAGGGAGTGTGAATAAACCAACATTGAAGAAAGGGGAAGTGCCAAACCCCTATAAACTTTTGATGCATGCTCTAATTCATACGTTCAGCCATCGTAAAGCCGGTTTAGATGATGTTCTAGATTAGTTGGCTAGCATGGCAACGACGCTTATTTTGAAGAAGCCGTTCAACGTTTCTAAGATGGTATTCGTTTACATGTCAAAGAATGGAAGATTCAAGACTGTGTTTATATCCAAGATTTATTCAGTTGCTGATCGATGAAAAGTATCCCAACATTGCTCGAGATCCGAATGATGTTCTTTATCTGGTTCATCTTGATGAAACCACAGTTAAGAAGCATATCAAGTTTCAGAAACAAGCTTCAGCTCCTATCGCCAAACCAGTTTTCGGAGCAATTAAAGATTCAGATTATGTATCGCCACCTGGAAATAAATGGAGAAAGGAAGGTAGCATTGACGAAAATGAGCTTAAAGCTGAACGAGAGTGGTTTAAAGAGTTTAAACCGAAGGCACGAAGTGAATGGTTTTTAAAAGGTGAAGCTGATAAACCAAAGAAAAAGCGAGCGTCAAAGAAAGTTGAGAGATTGCTTGTTGGTGAAGAGGAAACAAAGAATGTTGAGGCAGTGGCTGGATCTAGCGCTGCAGTCGTTAATGAAAGTCAAGAAACAGTGAAGACGACTCAAGAAGAAGTAATTTCTGCTACATCTGATAATGAAGAATCTGATAAAGAGCCTGAAAAGACAGAGGCAGAAATAAGAGCAGAAAAGGAAAAGAGACTTGATGCAGATTTGGATCCAAATGCAGAAATTGAATCTGATGAGGAGAGGCCAAAGAAAAAGACTAAAAGAACAAAGTCGCATGCAATCGAAATTTCTAAGAAAACTACAGGGTCACCTCATACGAAAGGGAAACGTAAGGCCAAGAAAGCTCAGAAAGCCGTGAGCAAAAGAAACAAAAGCAAGATACAAAGCCCATAAGCCACACAAGAACCTTCTGGTGCTCAGGAGAAAGGAGCAACACAAGAACCTCCTACACAAGAACCTCCTTATCATTCATGCTGAAGCAGAAAGGCAAGGAGTTACACAAGAACCTCCTGTGTCTGAGTTTGTTGAAGTTCCGATCGTTGAATCGTCGAGTGCTCAAAAGACTTCTATTCCTGAACGCTCTACGCCAAAGAAGTCTACACAAAAAACTGCAACACCAAAAAACTCAACACCAAAGACGCCGAGGGGAAGTATGTTTGGTGATATGCCACATGGTCCTATAAGTCTTGAAGATTTGGATGAATTTTTCCCTGAAACGAATGCTGAGGTGTTAGAGAAGCATGTGAAGGTTTTGGAAGATAAAGTTGCAAAGATTGAATTAGAAAAGGCTGAGCTTGAAAAGAAGGTGAATAAAAGCGAAGTCGAAAAGGAAATTCTTGATGATAGAATGAAGGTGCTTGAGAATGAAAGAGGATATTACAAAGCGCTGATAGAAAGTCTGCATGATGCAAATGAAAAGTTACAAACAAAGATTGCAGAGTTAAAGAAAATTCAAGCTCTGAATGATCGAAGACTCATCAGATTACAAAAGGTGTTATCCAACAATCTGAATATTGACTTTATCCCCGAATAAGATCGTCTGGATCGTCAAGAAGCCAAGGAGCGTGCTGAAAAAGAATTGGCTGAGGGTGGTAAAGGGAAGCAGGTAGAGGGAGAAGCCCCTAAATCTACTACAGAGAAATCTTCTGATGTCCCCGAGAAATCTACAGAAGATGTTTCAAAAGCTTCTGAGTCTGATATACAAAAGGTTGACGAATCTGTCAAGCCTTAGGATCCTATTGTCATGATTGAAGAAAAAGACGATGATGAAGCCGAGAAAGAGGATAAGAATGAGGATGAAGAAGAAGAAGGATATGAAGATTGGAATATAGGGGAAGATGTGGCAAACAAAGTGGAGGGATCTGGAAAGAGTTGAATTCTTGAAGGAAGAAACAAGAAGTGAGGGGATTAAAGAGAAGATGGAAAAAGCGGTAAGGCAAAGTTCACTCAAAATGGCTAACTTCAAAAGACCACTGCCAACTGATCAAATGCCGGATCCGAAACAAGAGAGACGAAAGAAGTCCTACAAGAACTTCTTTGGTCGGGTACGTTAATGTTTATATGAAGACAGAGTTTTGAAGACTGATAAAAGACGAAGATGATATCCAAGGGGGAGTCTGTTGGTGCAGAATGTCTATGTCTTAGTTTTATATCGAGTCGGTATTGTATAGAGCTGGATAGGCTAGGTTAAGAAGTATTTATGAAGATTCTTAGCAAAGTTCGCTCCAGAAAAGACATGTTTGAGCATGTTCGACCGAACATGCACTGGCAAGTTCGGGCGAACTTACATAGGATGAGCGAACTTGTATTCCTATAAATACCTAGCTTGTGTGTCTCATTTGTAACTTTGGCATTGTAGAGGCGAAGCTCTGTAGTCTGTAATCTGAACGTTTAATCAATGAAACTGACGATTAACTGATTAAATCTTGTCTATTGATAACACGATGTAATATTTCCGCTATTATGGACGTTAGATATCAAATTTAGGTTCCTAAGCATCGAGGATCGGTCCTACAAGTTTTTGAAACATCTTCAGCATACTTTGAAATGAACTGTATCAGAGCAGGACTGGCCTAATTTGAAGACATTGGACTGAAAACATCTCATCTTCTACTCATTTATTTCATTTTTAACTTTTCTTGGACAATTCACGGACAAAATGGGTTGATTTTCAAATATAATACGTAAAATCAATCATAGATAAACCCTTGAAAAGATCAGAGCTTAAAACCAACGAATTCATGCCGAAAAATTGAAAAAACCATGTTTGAAAACTCAAGTTCGCCCAAACTTAATATCAAGTTCGCTCGAACTTGACTGAAAAACCCATATTTTTCATCAAGTTCGCCCGAACTTGATTGAATTTTCAAGGTTTTTCACACAAGTTCGCTCGAACTTAGCTGATTTTCATTAGTTTTAATCAAGTTCGCCCGAACTCGATAAAAATTCTTGAATTTCTTCTTCAAGTTCGCCCGAACTTGCTGTTTCTCTTGAGTTTTCACATAAGTTCGCTCGAACTTGTTTTCAAGCATATATCTCAACACAAGTTCGCCCGAACTTGTGTAAGTAGCTGATAAACAAGTTCGACCGAACTTGAACAAGAGACAAAAAAAAGGCATGAAAATCCCGAAAAACGTCTCGGACATTATATATCATTAGAATCGTATTGACGAGACAAGTTTAAAGCTCTAATCTGGTAAAAACAGTTTTCCAAAAAATTTTAAACGTTTTTAACGTACCGATTGTTGATTAAAACGTCAGTTTTTGCTTAAATTGTTTGTTTGCTAATAATATTTCAAGTGTTTTTGATCGACAGATAAGTTTGGAAAACGAAATGGGGTCCGTGAAGCCGCCAATGTTGATGAGATTAGAGGAGTATGAAGTCTGGAAAGGAAAATTTGAGAGCTGGGTCCGAGCAAATCATTTCCGCAGTTGGGTCGTGATTGAGACAGGTTATGTTGTTCCTAGAGATGAGAATCAGAAAATTCTGGAGAAGTGCAAATATTCTACTCAACAGATAGAGGATTATTTTGCTGAAAAGAAAATGATTAATCTGATTCAACAATCTGCTGACGAACATAACTTGATACTACTGCCTGAGTACAAGACTGCAAAAGAACTCTGGATATCTCTGAAAAATAAATATCAGATGAAGAGAGAAGACAATGTAGTGGTTAAGAACTGTGAAGCTCAACTTTCAAGTACGTCTACAAATGGATCTTCAACCAGTCTGTCTAGTTTATGATGTAGATAACTATCGGACAGATAATGCCAAACTCTTGAATGAGATTGAGAGTTTGACATTAGAAAATAAAAAATTAAAAGAAAATGAAAACAATTTTGAAAACAAAATAAAAATTTTAGAAAATGAAAAACTACAAATGGTAGTAGATTTTCAAATGAAATAAAAATGTTTAAAAATGAAAAATTGTTTTTGAAAATTAAATATAGAAAATCAAATAGCAATAAATTCTCATATTTAGAAAATAGCTCAACTTGAAAAGGAAGTTGAGACTGTTAAAAATAAAGCTGTTAATTCAGCAAAATTATTGAAAGGTTTTGTGATTTCCTCATTAAAGTTAGAACATACATGTCCAAAACCTATCAATGATAATAAAAAGAAAATTCCAATAAGTGATAATATCACAAATTATGACGATGTTATAATTGAAGATTGTGATGATGATACCGATGATGAAAGAGCTAAAAATGATAAACATGAAATATTTTTAAAACTAAAAGAGAAATTCCAAGATACTGTTCTACAATCTTCTAAGAAAGGTGAATGCTCAACGCAAAAACCTTCTAAGCAGAATGAAGAACGAAAACAAAAAGAAAAACAAAATTTTAAGAATTCTGAAAATTTTCATAAGAAAAATAAAAGCTCATCGGTACGATCATCCAATCATTATCAAAACTCACAAAAATTTGAGAATAAGTGGTGCAGGTCGGACCACAGTGCTTCAAAGTCAAATCAATTTTACAAAAGAAGCAGGAAAGATGACGACTACTACATGTCAAATTAATGTGCTGATTTGGGTGTTTGGTCTGAATGGAGAGATTGGTACGATAACAGATTGTGTTACAACTGTGGATTTGGTGGACACATTGCTGTTAACTGTCTGAAAAAGAGATTTGATACGAGAAGATGCTATAAATGTCAAATCAAATGTCATATTTCCAGGGATTGTCCGACTAATCTGAAAAGAAGATCGGTTAAATCTCAGGGGGAGAAAAGACCAGAGGAGAAAAAAATGAGAAAACTGTAGAGAATCCGAAAAAACAAAAAGTCAAGTTATCACAAGGGCAAAAAGACAGATTGAGAAAAAAGAGAAAAAAAGTTAGAGAGTATTTGGAAAAGATTTCGTCCTCGGATACGACTAAAAAGTCAGATAAAAGTTCTGATGAATCATTTTACTCACAGTCAAGTAAAACAAATTCATCAGATACAAATCTGAGGACAAAAGAGAGAGCAGTGGAGAAAAATTTGATAATTCAAACAGTTAAAAATCAAAGAAAGTAAAATTTTCAAATAAAGTTTCTATCAAACTGTTTGAATATCAAAAAGAGTGTGAATGTTTGTTTATTTCAGATGTTAATGATTTTGGTAAACCTAAATCCATAATGGATTAGGTTCCAATTCAAAATGATTAAAGTTTGTTTGAATGTGCAGGATAACCAAGCTTCAAGCCAAATGTCATTTCAGAAGCAGTGGTTGTTCATACAGAGAGACAAGAGACAGGAGTGATATCGACGCAAACAAAATGGTAGTCTCGCGTACACATTCGTAAAAAGTCGTTAAATGGTTAAAATGGAAGATTTTTATTTTCGATTTTAATAAGATGTTTTCGATTTTAGGGGGAGAAAATTTTTAAAATTGTCAAAATAAAAAAAATCCTGCAAAATTGAAAAACATCATTTCAAAATCATTTTAGATAGATAAAATCTTTCAAAAAGCCAAAAACAATAGAAAATCTCAAAATGTCAAAAACATTAAAAAATGAAAATGAGATTACTTGTGCAAAAAGAGGAAATGATTGTACATCAGTGGACTATCAGTGCATGCTAAAGATATGTGTTGTTTAAAATGGTTAAACAATCTCACTAAAGATGTGTCGGTAGGCTCAGCTAGACTAGTAGTTTTGCGAAAATGATACCAACCTAAATAGAAAAGCCTAGTTCTAGTGGGAAACACGATTGAAAGCATAGTACTTAGTTTTGTCCTTCGTGAGTGTGTGCCTACTTGGTAATCGCTGAATGCTGAAAAGCATAAAAACCGGTTAGTTTGTGAGCTTTTACAACTTACTGAAAAAGTCACTTTGATTGCGTTTTTTTCATTTTCGAAAGATTTTAACTTGTTTTATTTCTTTATTTTGTTTAAGCATTGGACATCCTCTGCGTATACGAAAGTATCGAACTGGATGTTAGTGCCTAAACGTTTCTTCTTTATTTTACTTGGTGTTTCGTTTAAATCTTGGATCACCTCTGCGTATATGAGAATATTGAACTGGTGGTTAAGATCTAAACAATTTCAAATTGTTTTTATTTCTTATTTTGTTCAAACATTGGACTTTCTCTGCATATCGAAAGATCAACCTGATTGTTAATGTTTAAACATTCTGCGTTGTTTTCACACATATCACAGTTGATGAAAGTTTAAAGGCATTACTTGAGTTAGTGTATTACATGATGAGGGGATATGCTGAGATCGTGGGGTCCATAAGAACTTAGTGCAAATTAATGTACCCTAATGTATCAGTAAGTATTACGAAAGTTTCTAGATTGAGTTAAAGTGGACAACAATATCGACAATCCATGTGAATTGTTTAAACTGAGTGTTTCATCTAGATCAACGGTGCAGCTGATATGTCTCAGTAAACTGATATGATCCTCTAGCACGTTTTCTCCCAAAAAATACAAACTGTAAATATTACATTTTAGTATGTTTACATTTCTGCATTCAATATTAAAAATCCAAAAAGATTTTCTCTCATATCTTCCATGGAAACCTGATAATGTTGAATGTGAGCCGGACCAACGAGACTGTTAAGAAACAGTTTGTGTGTGGATATGTGGGTTTGTTCTTAAATGTCAAATCTTAGAGATTTGGGGCATCATTTAAGGGGGAGCTAGATAAACATGTTGATTAAAGATACCAGAAAGCTCAAAGCAAGGGGGAGCATGATGTTAAAGTTATTCAAGATATAAAGATCAAGAAATATTAAAATCTCAGGAACTTAATTGAAGAATGATGACTACGGCAACATCCAAGGGGAGTCTGTTGATGCCTGTGTCTGTTGCCTACGTCATTATGTATCGAGTCTGAGCGAATAGGGATTAATCTGTTAGAAACAAGGCGTATTTAAGTGTGATAGAGGCAAGTTCGCTGGTAATGGTGATGATGAAGTCAAGTTCGGCCGAACTTGACTAGGTCAAGTTCGCCTGAACTTACCTCCTCAGCAGCGAACTTGCTAACCTATAAATAGGTGCCTTGGGATTTCATTTGTAACTTTCAGAGATTTTGTCACGACAGAGGCGAAGCTCTGTCCAAGTGTTTCCAGGGTCTGTAACATCATATAATCAATGAAACGGTGTTAAACAGAAACAAATGAGTGTATCCAGTGTCACCTAAGCAAACGGATTCCGCACGTTTACCTTAGGTTAGCCAGATTAGTTCCCGAACGATCCGTACAACGGGCCTACACATATTGACTCCCTGACGCTATGATAATAATACCTGGAGAACACCATACGTCTCCTCCTCTTCCTTGAAACATTTGAGGAGTCCAAATATTTATACCCGATGTTATTCACAATTCCTAAGGGATGTTTGAAGTTCCCTTTGGACCTTTGTAAAGGTGTTATTTGGTAAGGTCTCCTACATGTGTAGGAGGATGATACATGAGATACACTGACTTTCATCCGTTGATTGGATACAAAGTGAACAATACCCTACTCTTGTGAGTAACCTTAAGTTATTCGGTAGACGGTGTTGCTAGTCCTCATGAGTATACGGGGACTAAATTCTCTAGATCAGGGAAATATTGTTGAAACACCCCTCCTCTTCGTTCAACTAGTTGGTACCTTCAATTGATTTTCAGTTTGATCAATTTAAATGAGTATCCGTGAGATACAAGTTACCGAGCAACCCGATTCTTTGTTTATTTTCGAGTGACGAAAATTCTTGGGTTACTTAAGGAAACAAGAACGGGAGAAATATTAAGTATAATACTGTATATATACATATATACCTGTGTATTCGTACCGCGAGTGAAATTCATAATCGGGGGGATGATTGTCTGAAGCTGTTGCGCTATCATTTGCGTGATTGCCGCCTCGGTCATTTGTGGTGAGCGTTTTGGGGCCATTCTATTATAAACAATACTTATATACATGTATCAATGTCACATATTCAATCATCCTTATCACACAATTTCGTCGCACGCATGAGCCCACAACCTGTATAACCAACATCATTTTCATGTATGTAATAATATCCGACATTATGCAACTGTTAAAATTGCACTTAGACTTAACCCAAAGAGGGCTAGTGCTTAAGTGTGCAGTCAGAACATGTCACTGAAGTGATGTATATACGCCATACTATGAAAGCACGAACTACCCTGCATGAAGGAACACGATCAAAACCAAACTCTCTTTGAAATAGGAGTAGTATGAGTCGTTCGATTATCGTAATTAATGTCTTTTTTGCGCTGAACCCACCTGGGGGAAAGCTAACCCGTAAATCTAGTAGTCTCGATCATTTCAGATGAAAGGACTAGTGAATCTTCTGAATACATCCCACAGATATCATGTCCATCTAGAGGGAAATTCCGTTAGTAAGCACGTTATATATACTTAAAGGAGGAATAAGACTTTGACGTGACAACTAATACTCTTCAAATTTGGAGAGTTACATAACACACGCTACGAATTGTAAATAACTCGATGTGCGATAATAAGTCAAACTAAATGACCAAAGTGTAGATCAGTGCTTGGTTGGATGCACCGACTGGATGTGAAATGGCATTGATAACCTTTATTCGTATCCTAGCCGTCAGAGGGCTAGGCTTACCTCGATTGATTACGGTTTTCATTCAGCCTTCTTGAAGCTGCTTTTGTTATTTAAAGAGATTACCGAGCGATGGTGGATCTACATTACTGAATTTCCCAGCAGTCCGTATTCCTTCTCTGCCCAATTGAGAAACAGAACTGACTAATCCTACGACAAAGGGTCGAGAAACTCAACGACCCTAGTCTTGACCAACTCTAGGGCCGGATCTTCCTTTCTTGTTCAGATTATTACGGATATGAGGCTAACGGGAAAATCATATTTAATGGTCAACTACCCCTATCGAAATTAGGGTGACTCTGGATTCGGACTTCAATCCATGGTACCATAAAACCACACGATTTTCCCCCAATCTAAACCAAGATGGTTTAGCATGAACGAACTCGATGAAACCCTTATGTTTAAGCGGTGATTCAATTGGGGGAGGTGCCAAGATGGGAAGGAATTATATCTTTCTATACTCATGTACAGTTCAGATCATACCAAGTCTGAATTTGACTCGAAAAACCAAGAGACCGAGACGGTCAAGTGGTGATTAACCACCGTGTGGCTAGTATGGGTTATATTCGCCTATGCATTAGGTAATCATTCGAGAACATGATGGGAAATGATTACTTCTCATTGTCTCTAGTAACGAACTCCTTATGAAACGTTAGTCTAGCGTGGCTATGTTCCTACCCTGCGAAGGGTACTCCGTCAATGGAGAACCTTGATTCGATGACTCGTTACTTAGTCATCTTGTACCAAATTACCCGTACGTCTACGATCAATGCCGATCCCATGTGTAGGGGCATCATAGTGATACTTGTGATCATTAGACATTCACCACGCCTTAAGCATTTCCACGTGATATAGTAGAATTCTAGATGTGGTGCTATTGGAATTAAAACCGCATTGGGTGCACACCCTAATTCCCGATATGTAGGAACTTTTATGCGATATCTCTTTAGAATCACATCGATGTCATCGAAGTTACTAAGTTGTTTCCTTCTGGAAAAGACACAAATAGTTGTACAACAGCTGGAGCCAAGCTCCCAAAACTTAATGCAAAATGGAATTATTACTGTAGAAATTCCATATCCTTACGACGTGATTAGACTACTGGTGAGTAGTTCGGGCACCCTGTTGATGTGAGGGTGTAGATTCGTTGTTACTCATGTACATGCTCGCCTTATGGCAACCGTAGGCTCTCTCTTATTCTCTGCCATAGGGTGTGGACTCGCTTGGTCGGTTAGTATTAACCAAAGATACCCACGTACACGACAGCAAAGGAAAACTTTCGCTCACAACCCAGTGAGACCAAAATTTATTCCCTTTTCACAAACATACGAAGCATGGTGCTCACTATTGCGACATGTGCAACAAACCCTGGAAGAGTACCCATACCCCTCCTCTATAGGAGGTGTGCAAGAACTATTAAACGAACTCGTAATTGAAACTTATGGTGTATGAATGGTGAAGATAATGAATGCAAAGGAGACATAATAATTGCAGTTATCTACAAGATGAATAGGAGACCCCTGTTCTACTGTGATTCCAACAACACTCTCACTTTTAGATTGGAAGTGATAACAAACATTACTCTTCGCAATATGTAGGAATTGTGGATGGACAGATTACACAGCTACTATGTAGCACACCTATCATCTCCGTACGATGATGATACTACACGAAAAGTGTAAACATAACTGTCTGTCGGAGGACTGACTTAGCTTTCCAATGAATTACTAAACGAAATTTCGAGGACGAAATTCTTTTAACCGGGGGAGACTGTGACAACTGTGAAAAATCCCGGTAAACTTTGATTGGTAAAAGTCCGTGGTAACCGGACGTGATATGTGTATGATGATATTGTTATGATTATGTGCGATACACATGACGAAACAGGTACACCTTAATTGGTCCTAAACGTTAAGCATGATTAAAATAATAATTGCGCGTAAACCTTGCAAATTGCATGACTTGTGTGCTATGCTAAACAATCTCTGTTATGTCTCGGAGGAATCCGAGAGCACGTCATGGTTATCATGACACTATTAAGGACCAACGATGCGAGGTTGGTGTCCTTAGCCTTGAACAACGTGTTGAACGGAGACTTGACATTTAACATCGCATTAAACCTTTGACGTTGATTATTAGGGTATTGGTAGCATCATTTAAGATTCCGAGTTCTAGAAACAACTTAGTTTTGTGCCATAGACTGTGACATAAGGTTTGAAAATAATCGAATCCCGGGCACGCAAAACGAAGCAGCTTCCCGGTTAGGGAAACGCCTTCGTTCCGAGCATAACATAAGGCAACCAAATGTGCAAGGAACGATCGATCAAGCTTAAAAACACTTAAACGAACGTCATACGACACTTTTATGATTAAAAGATAACCATGCTCGGATTTTGAGACGGTTATGCTCAGTTTTTAAAACCGAGTCTTTTGACAATAAGAACGCGAAAAACGGAGCCCGTTTCGCAATCAGAGACGAGTCCGGGATCCGAAAACGAACCTAAACGCAAACGAAATATAAACAACATCTTTTAACACGCTATACGGAGCACGAGGTGTCCCACATGGGACCCACCTCCAAACCGCCCCCCCTTTATTTAATATAATTTTATTTTTTTTCTTTTTTTTATTGATTCTAAATCAAAAATTTACAACTCTCTCTCCACAAATTCTGCAATTCATCATCTTCTTCAGCTGAATACAACCTCAAAATTCATCAAACCAAAGGTATAAACCTTGGTTCTTATGATTTTAATCATGTTTTCTTGATTAAACGCGATTTCAAGCCGAAAAAACTCATTTTAATCCAAGATTTTTGAAGGTTTAATCATGTTTATGGGCTGAACAAGAACACCTTAGTATTTCTCTGGTGTTATAGGGCAGCCATGATCACAAATCTTTGGGGTTTGATACCCTAAGCAACACCTATTCGACAAAAATCGCTTAACTATTCGATTAACCGAAAAACAATGAAATAAAGCTTGATTGATCTAAGTTCTAGCATATTTGGGTTGTACTTGATGTGTAGGTACTGAATATAGCACCCACCCACTTCTAGACTCAAGAAAAACACTTGGAATCGAAGGAATCGCTAGGTATATCACCCGAAACTCGAATCTAGAATAGGCAGAATATTGTTTGGACCATAACTTGGTCTGTGGGTATTGAATTGAGCTGAAATTTGTTGTGATGATGTAGGGTATTGACAGGAAAGTTCACGTAAAAGTTAGAATTTTTGGAATTTTCTATCATTTTTGGTGAATTTTTAACTGTTTTACCGAAATAATTTCGGAAAAATTATCAAGCAATTCAATAAATCACCAAATTTTACAGAGACACTAAGGAATATATGAGGAATCTTCTGGGAAAATTCGGAGTCTATTAGTTGAGTTTTGATTTGGGTTAAAAATCCGCGTTTTTGTGAGTTTCGGTACCGGGAACGCACCGAAACGAAATCGGAAAAATCTCAAAATTTTGTGAGAACTTCCTGGACATGTAAAGGATATTCTGGAGTTTTTTGGGAATTTTTGGACCTCTGATATAATTAATGTAAATTATGTGGTGAAATAT
This sequence comes from Scalesia atractyloides, assembly GCA_947069175.1. Classification (NCBI taxonomy): domain Eukaryota; kingdom Viridiplantae; phylum Streptophyta; class Magnoliopsida; order Asterales; family Asteraceae; genus Scalesia; species Scalesia atractyloides. The sequence goes on along the minus strand of CAMTDV010000004.1, from coordinate 33,460,642 downwards.
TGTTTTACAAATAAATTATTTAAATAGTTAGAATGCCATAATAAATTCCCAAAATATACGGATTTTTACTGAGTTATATAAACATTTATAGATTTTTATTCAAATTATAGATTAAATGGGAATTTATGGAATTAAAAATGAGTTATTTTAAATCAACTTTGACGGTTTACCGTATAACGAACCTGCCAGAACTGGGAACTAACCCAACCCGACAAATACTATAATTGGAACACAAGGAGCATTCCAGGATATTCCCGAGCAAATTGGGCACTATGGGTGTGTCCTAAGACAGTTCGGGAGAATTCCCGACGGTGAAAATGGAAACTCAAATTTGGGCAACCTAGACTCCCCAAACACTCAAACTCCCTTGATGAAAAGTTAATCATTCTTAAATAACCACGTGTTGGCACTATTGGTATTCCCTTACCATTATCCGAACACGTTAAACTACTGACTTTGGCTGGCACACAAAACGGTGCCCGGAAGCCAAACTGAAAACTAATACTACCCTGACGTCCATCACCATACCAGTGTCCTATAGACTCAATCCAGAGTAAAAACTCTTGACCAGATCCAAGTTATAACCATTACCAACTTAGATACTGATTTGAGTCCATACTTGCATGTGGGTTATTAAAGATGATCCAGTTGCTTGATCACTCTTGCGTTGAGATCACTACTCGCACTGTGAGTTTCACTTCCCCACTTTGGAATGATTTTACTGTTTTCTGGGGACTTGCATGTTATAAACTGTGTTGATTACACCAACCTGGGAGTGAATCTTACTCCCCCACTTTTAATCTGTGATACTGTTTCTGAGATGATTGGTATGTTACGAAACTGTGTTAATTGCACCAACATATGATGTGAATTATCTAACACACGAACTACCTCCCCACTGCAAGACAAGTGATTAACGTAAGCATGTGGACAGTGGATAGTACTATCAGTTTGACCAACCCAGTGCCACGACTGACGGTGTGTCGGCACTAGGCTACTGCACTCGTCCTAATTTGGTTTTGTGTTGTTAGGCATAACTCCTATGGGGCGTTGAGCTACACGTGACGCAGTTGATGGGCTGGGAGTGTCTTTGTGACACGGTCCGGTGGCCGGGAGTGTCTGGGTTGACACGGCCCGGGGAAAAACAGTCAAGGTTTCACTTGTATACTCGTGTAATTCCATCTATGACTAAGACTGTGACCAGTGCAATTAAACTTGTTAACACATTGTTACACAACAATTAAACCAGTGGAACTCACGCAGCGTTTAGCTGACCCTTTTAAAAACTAACATGCATTTCAGGTAACTTGAGACAGGTGTGATCCGTGTATGTTGTTCAAGACATGTTTGTAGGCGAACCCTGATATAGACGCATGTGGCTTAGAAGACTTATGTGGTTCATGGGAACACGCAGTTGTAACATACATGTAGTATGTAATCAACATTTTGTAAGTAATAAAATGTAGTGTCTTTATAAACAATGTTCTTGTACCAGAGGTGTCTGTTGCATCTCGTATTTTTTCTTCCGCTGCAAGTCGGGGTGTGACAATAGTTGCGTCAAGTTTCATAATTCTAAATAAGATATCTTGGAACAATTGTGAAATGTGTCGAAGTTTAAGTGGACAAATATATCGACAATCTAGGTAAACAAGTTTAGAACTTAAAGTCATTAAAAGGTCAACGGTACTGGTGATATGTCTCAATCAACTGATATGATCCTTAGACACGAATTCAAAAAAATATGTCTGTAAATATGTTTGTACATAGCTTATTTGATTTCAGATTTAAACACAAAAAGATTTTCAGTGTGTTTTAGCATAAACTTTCGAAAATTCAAAAAGATTTTGTTTCTACATTGTTTTCAACAGCCAATGATGGAAAGCGGATCTTCGGAGTTCGGAATGGTGCTAAGTTGTTGGAAATCTTGATGACAACGGGTTGGGAGCTAATCTATTAAATCAAAATACATGATGAAAAGTTCATTAATTTGAAACTTTAAATTGAAGAAAAGCATCAGTTTGTTCATAACGGGTCAAACCGGGGTCATTAACTTGGGCTCGGCAGACAAATCAGTTAACCAAGGTCATTAACTTGGACTTGGTCAACTGAGTGGATTTTCATAACTGGTAAACATGTGAAAGTTCAGGGTTAAAAATGAAAACTTTGAAAAGTTTGAATTTGGGCCTTAATCAAGTTCGGCCGAAGTTACTGATTGAAAATTGTTTCACAATAGAATATCTTCGGGCGAAGTTGGTTAAATGATTTTGATGTGTGAAAGTCAAGTTCGCCCAAACTTGGTAGGTAATAAATAAACAAGTTCGCTCATAATGTCATTTCATCTGAACTTATCATCTTCGAGCGAACTTATAGGCGAATTGAGAGATTTGTGAAATTGCAAGATTTCTACCGTTGTGCTGCCCGATTTGAGACATGTTATAAGTAATAGGCACACTTATGAACATGGCCGAGGTATAAATTGCATAGATTGACCATGAATTGATCTTGTCTGCACTGAGTTGGACCGAAACTGTTAAAATTAATAGATCTAAGGTCTTGTTAAACAAATTGAATGGTAAAAATGGTTAATTAACATGAAAACATCATAAACAAACCATTAAATTAATGAACGGACCATGTTGTTGGTGTTGTAGGTTTGATTGGAGATGATGACAAGTTCGCCCGAACTTGTTGTAGTGATTTTTAATCAACTTCGGGCGAAGATGTCCTAATCATTAAATAAATTTGAATTTGCAACAAGTTCGCCGAACTTGTTATGAATGTTACAAAACCTGTTTTTAATACAAGTTCGCCCGAACTTGTTGAAAAAATGTCAAAATTGGTTTTATAACATGTTCGAGCGAAGTTGGTTAAACTTATTTAAATGTGTAATGTTTGACATATCAAGTTCGCCCGAACTTAATATAATGTGTTTGAAATTTGGTGAAAATTGTCTAATTCACTTGTTTTTCTTATCCGCAGAACATCCAGCTTTCGTTTAATAAGTTTCACAACACTTGTAGTTCGCTGGAAGAGAAGATTTATCCTACACTGACTGCATTTTCTGGGATTCTAGAGTTTTTGGGGAGAATTCCGATCACCAAGGCGATTACTGACAAGCATGTTGTTTATAGATCACATATATATCTTTTCTAGAACGCAACATCTTATGACGAAGCAAACACATTGATAAAGTCTGATGTTCGTGTTGGTAATGAAGACAAGGAGTTTGTGATTTCCGAAGCAGATATTCGAAGAGTTCTTGAATTCAACGACAATGAAAATGATCCAATTATCTTTGAAGAGAGAATGGTAAAGGGTTGTTTCTATCGTATGGGGTATAAAGGGCATGCAAACGAGTCAACGTTAAAGAAAGGCGGTGTTCATCTACCGTACAAACTTCTGATTCATGCTATTATTCACGCCTTTAGTCACAGGAAAGCAGGGCTAGACAATATTCAAGACTACATGGCCTGCATGGTTACTGCATTGGTACTCAACAAGAAATTCAACTTCTCGAAAGTGATCTTCAAGTTTATGTCGAAGAATATGGGAAAGGATAGGTTGGTGATGTATCCGAGGTTCGTTCAAATGCTGATTGACGAGAAATTCAAAGATATTGTGAAAGATCCGAATGATATTCTGTATCTAAGTCACATGGATGAAACAACCTTGAAAAAGCTCAAGATTTATCACAAACAAGTATCTGCTCCTATTTCAAAGCCTGTGTTTGGTGCAATCATCAAAGCTGATTATGTCGCACCACCTGAAAACAAATGGAGGAAGGATGGTAGTGGAGACGATAAAGATGAGGTTGAGCTATTGGTATATCATGAGGATTGTGGTTGTTGAAAAGCCGAAAAGAAAAAGAACGTCAAAGAAGGTGGATACTATACTAGTTGATGAGCCTGATATTGATGAGAATATTCAAAATGTTGAAGGATCGAGTGCTGCAGTAAATGTTGAAAGCCAAGAAGCTGAGGCTGTTACAGCGGGTGGTGATCGTGACGATGTTATTTCAGCGACTTCTGATAAAGATGATGAATCGTCTGAAGATTCAACTGATATTCGTCAAAAGAGACTGAGATCGTTTGAAAAAAACTTGGTGAAGATCTATATGAACCGGGTTCTGATGAGGGTTCCGATGAAGAACGTCCTAAAAAGAAATCAAAGCGCTCTAAGTCAAAGGCTGGAGACTCAACGAAAGCTATGGGTTCTCCTAGTACCAGAGGAAAGAAAAAACCTCAGAGTCGTAGGTACTTGAGTCAGAAAAGAGAAAGGAGCTACACAAGAACCTCCTGTTTCTGAATTGCAAGAGATTCCGATCATTGAAGCACAAGTGCCACCAATGACTGTTACACAAGAACCACCAAATGTAATTGAAGTACCTATTCATAGTACGCCTCTATCAAGTCCAAAAGCTGCAAAGGGTACTCCAAAAGTTACTCCTCCAAGGTCAAAGCAGTCTACTGCACATAGTGCTAGAGCTAAAGAGTTTAAAGATGCTTTCGGCATATTCCAGACAATATTACTCATCCTGTCACAGCTGAAGATCTTTCGCATTGGTTTGAAGATACTCCAGTTGATATGTTAGAGCAAAGAATCAAAGCTCTGGAGGGGGATAAACTCAAATAGAATGAAATCGAGAAAGAAGCCCTGGAAAAGTTTGTGAAGCAGAGTGATGTTGAAAAAGAAATTCTGCAAGACAAAGTCAAGTTTCTAGAAGATGGTAGAGGTTACTTGAAAGCGATGGTTGACAGTTTAAGTACTGCGAATGAAAAGTTAAAGAAAGAGATCGTTGAGCTTAGAACAGAATGAGATCAAAATGACAGAAGGTTTGCCAGGATACAGAAAGTGTTAACAAACAGCTTGGGCATTGATTTTAAAGCAGAGTATGAAAGACTTGATCTACAGGAAGCAAAAGACAAAGCTGCAAAAGAGTTAGCAGAACAGGCTAAAGGCAAAGGGATTAAGGACGATGTTCCTAAACCAACAGAGGAGCCAGTGATTGAAAAGACTGTTGAAGCCGAAAAAGCTCCAGAATCAGAGATCGTTCCTGAAGATATTTCTATTGTTGAATCTCAGGAAGCTGAAAAGAATGATGAATCGATCAAAACCTCTGAGATAGAAAAAGATGACGGAGGAAGATGATGAAAAGATGATGACCCTGCAGGTGATGATACTAAAGATGATTCAGATCACGACGATGGTGACAATGATGATCAGTGGGCGTTGGTCTAAAGATTGATTCTGCTAAAGTACATTCAGAGTTTGACTTTGAATCTTTGATCAATGATGATGTGAATATGGAGGATGATCAATGTAAGAGGGAGCATACAGAGCAGACAGGGCCACAAGATGTTGATGTTTCTGATGCAATAGTTGCTATGCCTGTTGCTGTTGTTCATGAAAACCATTGATGATCATGTTGGATCCGAGTATAGAGGAAGGGGAATTTGTTCATGATTACACAAAGGAAAAAAATGGCCAAAATGTTCGAAGTTGATGCTGATTCGTTTGAATTCGATTTTGAAGAACAATTGGTGAAAATCAAGACATTTGAACCGAAGGAATATGTATACAAGTGTGTTGGAGAAGCAGATGATTACGATCATGTGATATTTGAAGATTCTTCTGATGATGAAGCATAAAAGTATTCTGGTATCAATACTGATAGTTTTTCGACGAATGAAGAAATCATGAGTCAGATTGATGTGACTTTGTTAAAACAAAAGATTGATGAAGTGGTGAAGGAAGGTAATATCCCTAAACATTATACGAAAGAACAGATAGCTGAAGCGAAGAGGTCGTGGTTCAAAGAGATTCCTAAAGAAAGGAAGTTCAAGCGACCACTAGCGTTCTTTACACGTGACAAAGATATTCTGAGTTGGGGGTGGATAAGAGAACTTGACATACATGCTATAAAAAGAGAGTTCGGTGTGCAGTACTTCAGACATCTGACAGACATAAAGACATTACCGTTTTGGGACGTTGAAGAGTTGGTGCAAACGAGAAATATCAGTCTGTAGATGAAGTTCAACGAATAATGTCTATGGAGAGTTATCAAATTTGAAGCGTCAAGGGGTTTTGAATTGTGGAAGCCGTTTATACCGAAACGTAGGATAAAGATTGACAAGAAAACGGGGGTTAAAGATGTTATGGTTGTGATGAAACGACCAAGAGCGATGAAGAATATGCCACTAAAGCCCATTGAACAATATTTTCATCCTTACTTCTTGTGGTGCAAACGGATCCAAAAACATGCGAAGCAGTGATTGTGTTAAGAGCTTATGAGACATGGGATATCACTAAAGATTTGGATCCATAATGTATTGAATGAAGAAGGATTTGGGGTTTGTGGAGAATTATTCGTATACTAGACCCGATGTGGCTAGTCAATTGCTCGAGAGAAGATGTTAAATGTTTGTTCTTCAACAAGATATGTTTCGACAAACATGAAAAAGTACAAGCAAAGCAATACCAAGGTGTGATCAACGTTTGCTATGCACATGGTATTAATTCAGGTCATATGTGGGAATCAAGATGGAGAGAGTTGGAAAGAGAAGAATTTTTGAAAAAGGAAAGACGACTAGAAAAGATACATGAAAGAGGTAGAGAGGCAAGGCTCAGACGATTTCAGTTCATGAAGTGGGAACCTCCTACTAAACAAACACCTATTCCTAAGCAAGAACGACGACGAAAGCCATATAAGAACTTCTTCGGAAGGTGTTGAAGATTGAAGACTGATCAAGACTGCGACAATACCCAACGAGGAGTTTGTTGATACATGATGTCTATTGTCTAGGTCTTGGATCGAGTCTGTATGTTTAGGGTTTGGAATTGTTAGATTTGAAATTATTTATGATGTATTAGCACAAGTTCGGCCGAACTTGTGTGAAGAATAGATCAAGTTCGCCCGAACTTGATCTAGTCAGCCATAGTTCGAGCGAACTTGCTGCTCTATATATAGTTGTCTTTGGGTCTTTCATTGTAAGAACTTTACGTTGACGACGGCAAAGCTCCGTCTGTTTGGATTCTCGATGTACTATTGATTTGAACTAATAAACAGACAATTTAAACAGTAAATCTTGTGTATTCGATTAACAGTCATATAATTTCCGCTTATGTTGGACTTTAGATACAAATTAGGTTCCTAAGCAGTGGAGGAGCGATCCTAACAGGTGTTGTGAGTGGAGAGTGGCGGAGAGATGGTGGTCGTAGTGGATAGGGTGGTGGTTAGTGGTTGCTTTGACAGTGGCCGGCGTCGGTGATGAGTGGTGGTAGGTGGCTGAGGTGTGGTGGAGCCGGATGGTGGGATGGGTAGGAATGGAGGTGATGTATGATGTAGAGGGAGGTGGTGGTGAGGATGAATGGTGGTGCGAGGTGTGCGGCGGCGAGGTGGCGGAGAAAGGCGGCAAGTGGTGGTATATGTTTGTGGTGGTGATATGGTGCGAGACCCCTGATTTGGGCGGTTTTTTATTTTCTAATATATAGGTGGATGCGGACCGTATCCACTTGTGGATGCGGTCCACATGAGCTTTATTTTTTTTCACCGCCATAGCCTTGCAGACTGCATACCTTATTGGCTGCGGTCCGCGTCCAATGTTTATTTATTATTTTTTTTGTGTTTTGTAAATAATGAAAATTTGATAATTATAAAAATAAAACTAGAATTTTACAAAGAATTACAACATTAACCCCTACTAAATTACAACTTACAAAATACGAAACGCCCGGTTTCCTTGGTTCATTAATTTCAAATTGTTAACCGCGCATCTCAAAGAAACTGTTCGTACGTTCGATAATAAAAAAACATAACAGACTCAATATACAAAAATGAAATACACAAAATATGATACAAACTCTACAACTCTGGAAAAATCTCGAGTGCGTGAAACACTCTCACGTGCTCATAACTAGGAGGTCAATCACCTCCCCCTCTCTCTCATCAATCGGTCCCTCGACGAAATGCTTCAACCGATGACCATTGACCTTAAACCTCTGACCGTCCTCATTCTCGAACTCTATCGTTCCATACGGGAACACCTGCGTAACAACATACGGTCCATGCTAACGCGATCTCAGTTTTCCTGGGAACAAATTCAACCGGGAATGATACATCAACACCTTATCCCCACACTTGAACTCTTTCACCTGCTTCAAGTGTTTATCACGTAGCTCCTTGGTGCGCTCCTTGTATGCCCACAATTTCTCGTACGCCTCATCGCGTAACTCCTCCAACTCGTGAATCTAAAGAAACCGTTTCTTCCATGTAGCTGGCAAGTCAAGATTGACTGCCCTCAACGCCCAATATGCTCTATGCTCAAGTTCAACCAGCAAATGACACACTTTCCCATAAATCAACCTAAAGGGTGTAGTCCCAATAGGTGTCCGATAGGCAGTCCGAAAAGCCCAAAGTGCATCATCTAACTTGTCGGACCACTCGATGCGGCTGTTTCCGACAATCTTCTCCAAGATTCTCTTTATCCCTCGGTTCGAGTTCTCCACCTGCCCACTAGTCTGAGGATGATAAGCCATTGAAAGCCGATGGGTGACCCCATAGCGTTTCAAGACTTTCTCCATCTGCTAATTACAGAAGTGGGTGCCTCAATCTGAAATCAAGGACTTTGGTGTCTCGAACCTAGCAAATAACCTCCTCAAAAACCTCACAACAACCCTCGCGTCATTCGTAGGTAAGGCCTCCGCCTTAACCAACTTAGAAACATAGTCGACTGCGACGAGTATGTATCGGTTCCCTCTCGACATAGGGAACGAAACCATGAAATCAATGCCCCAAATATCAAAAACTTCCACAACCTGAATAGGGTTCTGGGGCATCTCATTCCGGGATGAGATATTTCCTGTCCTCTGATAGTCATCACAACTCCTCACAAACTCGTGTGCGTCCCTAAAGATGGTCGGCCAATAAAATCTCGCATCAAACAAGCGTCTGGCGGTGTAAGCCGCACCATAATGGCCACCAGTGGGTCCGTCATGACAATGCCGCAAAATACTGCGGGACTCAGACCCAAACACACATCTCCTAATAACCTGGTCCACTCCAATCCTAAACAAGTACGGATCCTCCCAAATGTAGTGATTGACGTCCGCAAAGAATTGATTCTTTTGCTGATACGCCATGCCCTCCACAAGGTCACCTCTGGACAAGTAATTTGCTAGATTAGCGAACCAGGGAAAGCCTTCCTCGTGGGCTTTCAGAAACATCAACACCTCATGGGGAAACTCATCCCCAATCCTATCCTCCCAAGTCCTCTCGATCTCGGGGTTCTCCAATATTGATAGGTGGTCAGCTACCACGTTCTCAGCACCCTTCTTATCTCGAATCTCTAGATCAAACTCCTGGAGTAGCAGAATCCACCAAATCAGCCTCGGCTTCGCATCCTTCTTCACAAACAGGTACCTAAGGGTTGCGTGGTCGGTGAATATGATGGTCTTTGAAAGTACAAGATACGACCTAAACTTATCACGCACGAAAACGACTGCCGGCAACTCCTTCTCTGTCGTGGTGTAGTTCTCCTGGGCGTCGTTTAGGGTCTTGCTAGCATAGTAAATGGGATGAAAGTGTTTCTCCATACGCTGCCCTAAAACGGCCCCTACGGCAAAGTTGTTAGCATCGCACATAATCTCAAATGGGAGGCTCCAATCAAGAGCAATCAGAATGGGAGCACTCACTAACCTCTTCCTAATCAACTCAAAGGCCCTCAAACACTCATCATCAAACACAAACAGCCTATCCTTCTCTAGCAGCTGGGTCATCGGGTGAGCAATCTTTGAGAAGTCGCGGATGAAATGGCGGTAGAATCCTGCATGACCCAAGAACCTCCTAAACGATTTCACAGAAGTAGGCCGCGGGAGCTTGGAAATAACATCAACTTTGGCCTGATTCACCTCAAGCTCCGCCTGTGAAATCTTGTGCCCTAGCACAATCCCCTCTCGAACCATGAAATGACACTTCTCCCAGTTAAGCATCAGGTTCGTCTCCTTACATCTAGTCAACATACGCTCTAGATAACGTAGACAGTGATCGAATGAACTCCCAAACACAGAAAAATCATCCATGAACACCTCCATGGAGTCCTCGATCAACTCATGAAAAATCACCACCATGTCAAGGTGGCCTTTTCCTGATCCTACGGTGCAATGGGGATCTAGAAGTAACCTGAGAATCCATCAAGAAAGCAGTAGAACTGCTGTCCTAACAGTCGCTCCAGCATCTGATCAATAAAGGGCAAAGGAAAGTGATCCTTGCGCGTGGCATCAGTGAGTCTGCGAGAATATGCAAACTCTCCAGCCGGTGACGGTCCGGGTGGGTATCAACTCATTCTTCTCGTTGACGACCACTGTCATACCCCTCTTCTTGTGGACCACCTGGACGGGACTCACCCACGCTGAGTTTGAAATCGGGTTAATCAGCCCTGCATCCAACAGCTTAATCACCTCTTTCTTTACGACGTCCAGCATCTTTGGGTTTAGCCTTCTCTGAGGCTGAACCACCGGCTTAAACTCCTCTTCCATCAAGATCTTGTGCGTGTAAAATGAAGGGTTAATACGCTTAATATCCATCAGCTTCCACGCGATCGCCTGCCTATGATCTCTCAAAACGCTCATCAGCCTCTTCTTCTCCTCCCTTGTCAATCAAGAAGAAATGATGACGGGCAAATGGGACCCCTCGCCCAGAAATGCGTACTCCAGATGAGACGGCAACTCCTTCAACTCCAAGGGCGGGGGTACCTCAACATACTACCTCTCCTTCGGCATCTCCTCCTTGCCGATAACCTCAAACACCTCAAATCTAGGGGAAGGTTCGGTAGCCTGCGATAAAGGGTCCTGCTCAACATCAAACTCAGTGACCCCACTCCCCTGATCATCCACACTCTCAACCTGCGTATCAGACACATCTCTCCTGCAAATCTCGCTCAGAATACCACCCACATGTGACATAAGTGTGTCGATGAAGTATAAGGTGTCATCATGTTGGTGGGTGTGCCTCATAGAATGCTGGATGTCGAATTTCACCTCGTCCTGATCGACTCGTAGAGTCAACTTGCCATCGTGCATGTCAATAAGCGCACGGGTAGTGGCAAGGAAGGGACGTCCTAAAATCAGTGAGACCTCGGAGTCCTCGTCCATATCAAGAATGACGAAGTCGACTGGAAACACAAACTTGTCGACCTTTTGATGTCTGTCGTAAGGAACATGCAAAAACCAACTAACTCTGTAGAAAGGGTAAGTCGGATATCGAACCAGAGGAGGATTGTGGAAAATGTAATAATGTCGAGTATTTTCTAAAAAACTATAAAAACTTAACTTGTGTTTGAATGATTTGAGAATTAACTAAATTACGAACTAAGAAAATGAGTTTTTATCAATAAGAGGAAAAATGGTTCCTCCGGTATTCAGGTTTTGCGGTTAAATACAACTATGTGTTCAATTGAAACCACCTACATAGACATAGGTGTTGAACCTAATTAATCGATTGTGATAATCAACGACTAAGTACTCTGATCAATACATGACGAGAGGTTATCAAATAATTATCAATTGCAATTACCAACCCTAGTCCCCTAGCAAATATATCCCAATTACTTGAACTCTCGGGAATTGAATGATCAAGAATCAAGGTTTGAATAAACAAAATCGTTTACAATCAGTTAATCAAATCAATGGTGAAAAGCATCGAATGCTTAGATCACCAAGTCAAAACAACTTTTACGAATACATAAAAGTACTAACTTACAAAAATCCTCCAACCGGAGGAAACCAAAAGAGTTTAGCCGCTCCTCTCACAAGTGAAATCAACGAAAGATTGAAGAACGGATGAAATCGTGGTTAATGAATCAGCATCTTGCATCCATACATCCCGTAACCAACCGAAAAGCTTCTAAATCACACTTCAAGCTTTACGTATCATCTTCAAACATTTCACATGCACTTTAACTCCCGTAACTTCACCAAGTTACCTGTTTTACCTGCAGAACAACTAAATCTCTTAGTTAACATATCATCGGAAAGTAAACACACAAATCACAAATAAAATACGTCATTTAACCACTTTAATACTCGGCTTTCACCCTCTACATCACCTTTACCAGCATATTCTCTACTATCCCTCTCGGAAACTTCACCGATCTATCCGCCAGCTGCAGACTCATGCGTGTAGGCGTAGCCTAAATTAAGCTTAGAAAATATAGAGTATGGCATGAGATTTATCCTAGCTCCTAAGTCTGCCAGCGCATTGCTAACGGTAAGATTTCCGATCAGACATGTGAAGCTACCGGGATCAGACATCTTCTTCGGTAGCTTGTTCTACAAGACGGCAGAACACTCCTCACGCAACGTAACAGTCGCAAGATCCTCCAGCTTCTTCTTATTTATGAGCAGGTCCTTCAGAAACTTTGCGTACTTCGGCATCTTCGATAGAGCTTCTACAAACGGGATGTTCACGTGCAGCGTCTTCAACATCTCAAGGAACTTGCTGGACTGTGCCTCCTTCTTCTCACCTGAAGACCAATCGACCTGGGTAAGGGGGTGTCGACTTATACACCCACATCGGCTCCTTCCCTGCCTTCTGGGTAAGGGGGTGTCGACTTATACACGCACATCCGCTCCTTCCCTGCCTCCTTCTTCTCACCTGAAGACCCGCTGGACTGTGTTGTACTTGCTGGGCGCAGCCTAGGATGCACTTCGCCAGCCGGTGTCTCCATCTCAATCTCCTCGTCGACCGATTGATCCTCAACCACCGGTTCAATCTTTACAGCTCCTCTACCACTCCTCGTAGTAACAGCCTTAGTTGTGGTGTTCGGATTTCCTACAGTGCTACTAGGGAGACCACCCTGAGGCCTCTGGTTCAGCTGATCGGCCAGCGAACCTAACGTTTTCTCAAGATTCTGCAGTGCTGTGCTCCGACTATTCATGAAGGTCTCGTGCTCCATGAACCTCGACTGTGTCTCCTGATGTCGAGTATCTTCACGCGTGATAAACTGTGTAAGAAACTGCGTCTGCTTCGCTAACGTCTCTTGGTTCTGCCTCATCATCTCCTCCAATGTCGGGTTATTTTCACCCGAACTCGACCTTGCTCCTGCTCCTGCGTCTTTAAACAAACTCTGATGCGGCTGAAACCCTGGTAGGTTGCTGTTCTTCCAGCTAAAGTTCAGATGGTTCTTCTAATTCGAGTTGTAACCACCCCGAAACTATTCTGATTTTGATTTCCCACAAACTCCACCTGCTCCTGTAGCTCCTCAAGGGCAATAGGACACACGGCCGTGTCATGCCCTCTAGTGCATATCTCGCATAACTGCTCCTTTTTCGTGTGCATGTCCCTAACCTGCTTCGTCAAAGCATTAATCTGTGCTTGCATGACAGTAGTATCATTGACTTTATGCACACCTCTCTGTGCAGCAAACGAGTCAGTAGACTCAGGAAACTCATAGCTACTCATCGCTATGTCCTCGAACATCTCAGTACACTCCTCTGGCGTGTTGGCGGTCATCAGATTTCCACCAGCAGTAGTGTTCAGCATATTCCTCGTGGTGGGGGTCACTCCATGATAATACTTCTCAACTAACACCCAATCCTCGAACCCGTGATGAGGACATTTAACCAATAGCTCATTGAAACGCTTCCATGTCTCAGAGATCACTTGATTGTCTTATAGCAGGCGATCATTGCATTACAGCAGGAAATGGGTTATGTTCATCAGCACCAAGATCATTTTCGGGCGATGTTGTATGGATGCATCGATACTATCATAGGCCAGGTGGCAGGTTTTGTAGGCTTGACGTGTTGGTTGTGGCATTCTTAGTATGGTTTTCTTTATAGTATAGACAGATATGATGTATCTTTTGCCCATCCTACCAAGCACTGGGTTATACCCATGTCGAGGTGGTGATGTAGTCATAGTGTTTCGTTGTTTTCGTAGTCCGTGTTTTCCGTAGTATGACTTATGTACATCACTCCGGTGAGATGTTTTGACAACACATTTAAGCACTGGCCCTTATGAGTTAAGTCTATGTGCACATTTTGACAGTTGTATGATGACATATGCTATGATATATACGATGATGATTTTGGATATATGTGTCATGGGTTCATGTGTGCGATGAAATTGTGTAATGTATGATGATGGAGCATGTGACATTGATGCATACATATATATTGTTTATAATAAAATGGTCCCGAAATGCGCACCATAAATGACTGAGGCAGAAATTGCGCAAATGATAGCGCAACAACTGCAGGCTATTATTCCCACGATTGTGGCGTAGGTTAGCGCCGGTTACAATGCTAACCACCAACAGAATCCGCCACCAGGACCGGTAGGCCAGAACGATAATCAACACAATAATCAAAACAATGGTAGACTGGTTTGCACGTATAAGCACTTTATGGAGTGCTAATCAATGGAATTTAGCGGGATTGGAGGACCGAATGGGTTAGTTAAATGGATCGAGAAGTCGGAATCGATAATTAACATAAGTAATTGTCCCGGTAACTGTGCGGTTAAGTATACTACTTGTACCTTTACGGACCACGCTTTAAACTGGTGGAACACCATCGTTCAATCTTGCGGACAGGACGCGATTACTGCTATGACATGGGACGATCTTAAGGCACTGATGATGGAAAAGTTCTGCCTGGCCAACGAGATTCAGAAACTTGAACATGAGTTCTGGAACCTGCAGCTGCAAGGTGCTGACCATGCAGGTTATACTAATCATTTCAATGAACTGACACGCATATTGCCAGACATGGTCCGCCCGAAACATAAGCGGATCAAAAGGTATATCTGGGGACTGGCCCAGAAGTGAGGAGTATCCTTAACTCGGTGGAACACCTGACCATGCACAGAGTGGTAGCCAGGTCAGGCACGGTTACGCACGACATGGTTAGACGCAAGATTCTAATGATGCTCGGAGAGCAGGCCGGGAACAAGCGAGAAGCCCCGGAAAGCAGTGGAGCGGTGGTAGCAGCACCTGAAGAGGGGGAGAGCTACTAGCCAGAGTTACGCCATGACTACCCCAACGGGTAACTCTGATGGATCCAAAGGAAATGCCTCGAAGTGCAACAGGTGTAATTCTCACCATGTTGGTGCATGCCAAGTAAACAGATGCTAAAGGTGTCATAGAATTGGGCATTTTGCTAGAAACTGTACGATGTCTCTGGCAGCAAATCCTAGACCAACCTATTTCCAACCCCCTAGGCCTCAACCTCTTTAGCAGCGACCCCAACAACCAACACAACAGGTTACCTATCCCCGCACGTGCTTTGGATGTGGTAGTACGAAGCATTTTCGAAATAGTTGCCTGAAGTTAGCACATCAGATGGCAGGAAGGAATACACAGAACTAAGCATCTACCTCGAACGCAGCTCGAGGCCGTGCCTTTGTAATGGGGTCTGGTGACGTAGGCAAGGATCCCAGTGTGGTTTCAGGTACATTCCTTGTTTTCAATCAATTTGCTTCAGTATTATTTGATACAGGAGCTGATAGAAGTTATGCTTCGATTGCTTTTTTGCCACTATTGAATATGCCTGCTGTTGATTTAAAATAACCCTATTCCGTCGAACTTGCCAATGGGAAACTGATCAATAGTCACCAGCTTATTTGTAACTGCCCTATAACCCTTAATGGTCACCAATTTTCTATTAACCTTTTACCCGTAGAACTGGGCAGTTTTGATGTTGCCATAGGAATGGACTGGCTGTCCAACCATCATGTGGAAGTGTTGGGTGAACAAAAGGTTGTGAACATTCCTTTATCCCCGACGGATGCAATCATGGTACAGGGAGAAAAGTTAGGTACCATGCTGAACCTCATATCTCATCTCAAGGCGTTGAAGTATATACGACAAGGATGTGATGTGTTTTTAGCCTACGGAACCAACCGAGAAGCGTATTAAAGACATCCCGATAGTATGTGAATACCCGGATGTATTCCCAGAGGAATTGCCCAGATTGCTGTCCAATCGGCAAGTCGAGTTTTGTATCGACTTAATACCGAGAACGACACCCATTGCCAAAGCCTCCTATCGTCTTGCACCGTCCGAGATGCAAGAGCTATCGACGCAGCTGCAGGAGTTACTTGATCGTGGTTTCATCCGTCCTAGTTTTTCCCCCTGGGGAGCCCCAACCTTGTTTGTGAAGAAAAAGGACGGTAGCTTCCGTATGTGCATCGACTACAGAGAATTGAATAAGGTCACTATCAAGAATCGTTACCCTCTTCCAAGGATCGATGATCTTTTTGATCAGCTACAAGGAGCCCGGTATTTTTCTACGATAGATCTTCGGTCAGGTTACCATCAAGTGAAGTTCCAAGAGGACGATATTCCTAACATGGCGTTTCGAACTCGTTATAGCCACTATGAGTTCCTAGTTATGCCCTTTGGGTTATCCAACACACCGGCTATGTTCATGGACCTGATGAACAGGGTGTGTAAACCATACCTCGACAAGTTCGTCATCGTCTTCATCGACGATATTCTGATTTATTCCAAGAGCAAGGACGAGCATGAGTAGCACTTACGTGCAATCTTGGAGATACTGCGAGCAGAGAAACTGTACGCTAAGTTGTCTAAGTGCGACTTTTAGTTGCAAGCTGTGCAATTTTAGGACCAGTGGTGGATAAGGATGGAATCCACGTGGATCCAAGCAAGATAGAAGCAATCAATAATTGGGCGGCGCCGAAATCTCTGAAAGAAATACGCCAATTCTTGGGATTGGCAGGATATTACCGTCGCTTCATCGAAAATTTCTCTAGTATCGCCCAATCGCTAACAGTTTTGACACAGAAAGATAGGAAGTACGAATGGGGTGAAGATCAGGAAACAACATTCCAGCTGTTAAAGCGAAAGTTATGTGAGGCCCCAATCCTGACATTGCCCGAAAGCAACGACGACTTTGTCGTATATTATGACGCATCACGACAAGGGCTAGGATGTGTCCTTATGCAAAGAAATAAAGTTATTGCGTACGCTTCTAGACAACTGAAGGTGCACGAAAAGAACCACACGACGCATGATTTAGAACTAGGCGTCGTTATATTCGCACTAAAGATTTGGAGACATTACTTATATGGTACCAAGTGTACTATATATACGGAT
Organism: Scalesia atractyloides; assembly: GCA_947069175.1. Taxonomy (NCBI): domain Eukaryota; kingdom Viridiplantae; phylum Streptophyta; class Magnoliopsida; order Asterales; family Asteraceae; genus Scalesia; species Scalesia atractyloides. Next base: position 33,443,528 of record CAMTDV010000004.1, on the reverse strand, counting down.
CACAAAAGCCTCCAACATATTTTTGACCAAAAATACCTGAACATGAGGCAGCACAGGTGGGTGGAATTGTTGAATGATTATGATTGTTAAATAAAGTACCACCCGGGAAAAGCTAATGTGGTAGCGGATACCCTAAGTAGGAATGATCGAATTAAACCCCTCGGAATGAGATCCTTGGGAATGATTGTGCAGACGAACCTTATAGAGAAGATCCAGAACACGCAAATGCAAGCCTTGGAGGAAAGCCAGTTACCCGGCAAAAGATTACACGGGAATGAGAAACGCTTTGTGAAGAAATATGAGGTGTTGTATTTCAAGAATCGAGTGTGGATTCCTGCAAGTTCGGAGCTGAGACAATTGATCATGGACGAGGCTCATAAATCGAAATATTCGATTCACCCTAGCATAGACAAGACGTACAACGACCTTAAAGAATTTTATTGGTGGTCGGGGATGAAAAAGGACGTGGCTGAATATGTAAGCCGATGTTTGACTTGTGCTCGAGTCAAGACAGAGTATCAGAAACCCTCGGGAATGTTACAACAACCCGAGATACCTCAGTGGTCATGACGCGATTTGGGTAATCGTAGATCGGTTGACCAAATCCGCACATTTTATTCTGATCCATACCACTTATATGACCGATAAGTTGGCCGAGATCTACACTAATGAAATAGTAGCCAGACACCGAGACAGCCACTTCACCTCGCGCTACTGGAAAAAGTTACAAGAAGCTTTGGGGACGCGAATGGAGTTGAGCACTGCTTACCATACCCAAACCGACGGCTAATCGGAACGCACGTTCCAAATGCTAGAGGACTTGCTTCGTGCCTGTGTCCTGGACTTCGAAGGAAGTTGGGACAAACATTTTCCATTAGTGGAATTTTCTTATAACTACAGTTACCACAGTAGTATCCAGGCAGCCCCATACGAGGCACTTTATGGCCGAAGGTGCCGATCCCCACTTTGTTAGGCCGAAGTGGGTGACACCCAACTGACAGGATCCGAGTTAGTCCAAGAAACGACCGATAAGGTCCATCAGATTTGGAATCGTCTGAAAGCCGCTCAGAGTCGGCAGAATAGCTGGGCTGATGTACGTAGAAAACCTCTATCGTTCAAAGTGGGTGAACGAGTGTTGTCATGGAAAGCCGTTATCAGATTTGGAAAATCCGGAAAGTTAGTACCACGATACATTGAACCCTACGAGATCCTAGCAAAAGTAGGTCCCGTAGCATATCGGTTGAAGCTACCAACCGAGCTTAGTGCCATTCATACTGTCTTCCACATTTCGAACTTAAAGAAGTGTCTTTCGAGCGAGGCCACCCAGATACCGTTGGAAGACATACACGTTGATGATAAGCTCCACTTTATGGAGGAACCGGTAGAAATAGTTGATGGAAGGGTGGAACTCGAAACAAGGACCTTAATATACCTGGGAACGGAAGAATGAATTCCGCAGAAAATATCCTCACCTTTTCCCCTAGCTAGACATGCTAAATTTCGGGGATGAAATTTCTTAACCAGGGGAGACTGTGATACCCATGACGAAACCAGGTACACCTTAATTGGTCCTCAACTTTAAAGCATGCTTAATACATTAATTGTGTGAAAACCCTATCACATGCATGACTTGTGTGCTATGCTAAACGATATTTGTTATGTCTCGGAGGAATCCGAGAGCACGTCAGGTTAACTTAACACTATTAAGGACCAATGATTTTAGGTTGGTGTCCTTAGCCTTTAACAACATGTTAAACTGAGATTTGACGTAACAGTGCATTGAACATTCGATCATGATTATTAGGCCAACGGTAAGGCCCTTTATGATTATGAGTTCATGAAACATCTTAGATATGTGCCTTTAGACCATGACATAAGACTCGAAGCTAATCGAAGCTCAGGCAAGCAAAACGAAGCAGCTTCCCGGTTAGGGAAACACCTTTGTTTTGAATATAGCAAAAGGCAACCAAACATGCAAGGAACAGTCAATCATGATTAAAAACACTTAAACTACCCTAACATGAGGCTTTTATGATTAAAGCGTAACTGGGTTCGAATTTCGAGACGGTTATGTATAATTTTTAAAACTGAGTCTTTTGACACTAAAAACGCGAAAAACGGAGTCTGTTTCACAAATCGGGGACGCGTGTGGGACCCGAAAACAAACCTAAACGCAAAACTGAAGATATACATCATCTTTTAACACGTAAAATGAAGCACGGCAAAGCATAGGAGGGGTAGGGGCACCCCACTTCTAAACTGCTACCCCCCTTTTTATATTATTTTTTCTTTTTTTTAATTCATTTTATTCACAAGAATCTGGTCATCTTCTTCTTCTCCACAGCTGATCATCTTCTTAAGACACTTAAATTAAAGGTATAATCCTTGTTTTATAATATTTTGATTGTGATTTCATGAGGAAACTTGATTTAGACCATGAAAACCCTTTTTAATCCATGTTTTTGGAGGGTTTAAACAAGTTTCTTGGCTGAATAAGAACACCATGTGAATTCCCTGGTGTTATATGGTAGCCAAGATCACACAACTTTGGGTTTTGATACCCTAATCAACCCCTAATCGACAAAAATCACATAACAATTCGATTAACCGAAAAACCATGACACAAAGCTTGATTGACATGAACTATGGCATGTTTGGATTGTGCTTGATGTGTAGGTACTGAATATAGCTCGCACACACTTCTGGACCCAAGAAAAACCCGCGGAAACGGAGCTTGCGCTAGGTGTATCGCCCGAAACCCAAATCTAGAGTAGGCAGATTATTGTTTCGCCTATAACTTTGTCCGTGATACTTAGATTGAGCTGAAATTTGGTTTGGTGATGTAGGGTATTGACAGGAATGTCCACAAAAAATTTTAGAATTTTTGGAATTTTCTATGATTTTTGGTGAATTGGTGAATTCTAGAAAAAAATACCAAACAGAGTCAATAAATCACCAAAATTACCTGAACACTAAGAAACATATAAGGAAAGTTTTGGGAAATTTCAGAATCTATTGGTTGAGTTTTGATTCGGATTAAAAATCCCTGTTTTCGGGAGTGGCACGTTTTTGTAAGAGGATGCAAGAGTATGAAGCGTTCTCAAAGAAGAGAGATGAGATAAAAGCTTCTATGGCAGCTTTGAAGAAAGAGAGTGCTGGTTTTTCCGAAAAGGAGAAGGATTGGGTGGTAAAGATTGGTGAGCTTACTCGGAGACACGAAGTGGAGATCAATGAGTTGAAGAAACAGATGGAGTCTCTTACTCTTCGAGAGAAAACTACCTCAGAGGAGAAGGAAAGGCTTGAAACTGCAGTGTCCCAGGCAATAAGTGACAATAAGTGGCTTATCGAGCATGGCTTCCAGTAGGTAGTTACTTACTTTCTTCATTCCTCCGAATTTAACAGGGCCTTGGGCGACGCTTATACAAAGCTGTTACAATATGGAAGGCATCAAGGCTTAGTCGCTGGTTACAAGGCTTGTGAATCCGGGGAGCCTTTGGAGCAATCATTTCTTTACTGGCCCAATGCTTATAAAGTGTTCACGTAGACTGTCACCAACATGGAACACATGACTTACCCTTATGTGGGTGAAGTTTCTAAGTGCTTTGGCAAGCCTCTTCTATCTTGTAGGAATTGAAACCCAGTGGCCTCAATGAAGCTGTTTGTGACAAGGTGTTTAAGTCTCTCTCTACGAAGCGTTCATGCTCAGGTGATAGCGAGGAGACTTTTTCCAATGGTGGTGAAGGTTCGAAGGAAGCAAGCCTTGAAGGTTCCAAGGCAGCTACTGAGGGTAGGAAGAAGAAAAAAGCCAAAAAGTCAAAGGGTGGTGAAGCTCGTGTAACGAAGCCTGCTGTTTCTGATGAATTGAATGGTTTAGATGAATTGAATTGTTTAAAGTTACACGAAAGGCCTGATTAAGTTGAGTCACAAGGTTTGGGAGTACAGCAACCATCTGCTGAGCAATTAGAGTTGCTATTTCGGCGTTTTGAGGAGTGTTGCGACGAGGAGGCATTCTGAAAAAGAGAGAGGAAAATATGAGAGGGAAACAAGTTGGATTGATAAAGGATAGTCAAAATTGAATGTTTAAAAAAATATCAACGGAGCATAAGGACTGTGATTGTTTGTTCGTTACCTAAAACAAACAAATGACACCGTGACTAATCAAAATGAATGGGTCTTTATAATGTATCGTGAAGACATGCTTTAGCCTATAAGTGGACACTCACCCAAGAGTTCCTAGGTAAGAATGACTAGTCTGATACTGCGGATTTGTACGAACACTCTAGCCTTAGACAGAAAACCCATATTACAGGCATCTCCCTTCCGTATTGCACATGTTCACATTAATAAAGCCCAAACTTTGACGAGATTTTGAAAACTTTGAAGGCTTAAAGCCCAAAAACAAATCATCTAAAGATAGATGATTTCTCGTGAGGTTTTGAAAAAAAATTTGTCTTTCAAAAATGTTTTATGTTTGGTTTTTGGTAATCACTTAAGGATAGGTGATGGTATTGTGTTAAGAATCTAAATGCAAGAAAACTCGCGTTGGGGTCCTAGGAAGGTTATAAGCTAGGTCAAAGCACTACTAAGAACCTAATTCCCTATAACCAATGCTCTGATATCAATCTGTAACACCCCAAATCGCGTATAACAACACGCGGCGGAAACACTTGGGGAGTCATGTTACAAATTGTTACACAACACATGGTACTTAAAGTTTTGTTTTATTTAATTATCGAATTACAATGTCTTGGAATAACAGAAATAAAATACAATCAATTTGTCTTTCAAGTTTTTAAGTCACTAAGGTCCGAATCCATCCTTGTGTAGCATGCGGCAACAAACATCTCATAGATTAACCCGAAACATATGTGAAAATAGGTACGTCAGCATAAAAATGCCTGTGAGTAACATAGGTTTTGTATTTATCAAATTCATGGCTTTGTATTTATATTGCAAAACTCCGTCCAACTTCAAGAGTGTGAACCTTGAAAACAAGTTGATATAAGTGAAGGAAAACCTTGTAACCATGAATCTTAACCGAAAACTTTTCTTTTATAAGACCGAATAATAAGTCGATTTAAAAGAAAGCATTTGTATGGTTTATATCTTTAAGTGAAAATCATTGTGTGACATTGTCCAAAACCATTTGCCGTTGTCATAAACCATTGTCCGTCTCATAAACAAATCGTCCGTATCATCAGTTAATCGTCCGTGTTTTAATTGTGAAAACTTTTGGTCGTTCTTTAATGAACACATTCAAGTCTGTGTTGCTATACCCCAAGGGTATCTTTAATAGACCCTAAAAGATCTCTTTAACAAGACTAATAAATCAACAAATGAATTGTGAATCATAAACAGTTCTGTCACTTCCGAAATTACCCACCAAATTACGGTGTATAGCCTAGTAACGGGATTGTCAGTCCTATGGTACCTTAACTTACTACTAGTCGGCTTCAGCCAAAGTTAATGAATGTCATTATTGTTATGGATAACGCACCAACAAGTTCGTTCACATAATTGAAATCTTATTTTTATATAAACCATCGACTTTGCTGAAAAGGAGAAGGATTGGGTGGTAAAGGTTGGTGAGCTTACTCGGAGACACGAAGTGGAGATTGATGAGTTGAAGAAACAGATGGAGTCTCTTACTCTTCGAGAGAAAACTGCCTCAGAGGAGAAGGAAAGTCTTGAAACTGAAGTGTCCCAGGCAATAAGTGACAGTAAGTGGCTTATCGAGTATGGCTTCCAGTAGATAGTTACTTACCTTCTTCATTCCTCTGAATTTAATAGGGCCTTGGGCGACGTTTATACAAAGTTGTTACAATATGGAAGGCATCAAGGCTTAGTCGCTGGTTACAAGGCTTGTGAATCCGGGGAGCCTTTGGAGCAATCATCTCTTTACCGGCCCAATGCTTATGAAGTGTTCACGGAGACTGTCACCAACATGGAACACATGACTTACCCTTATGTGGGTGAAGTTTCTAAGTGCTTTGGCAAGCCTCTTTCTATCTTGCAGGAATTGAAACCCCGTGGCCTCAATGAAGCTGTTTGTGAGAAGGTGTTTAAGTCTCTCTCCAAGAAGCATTCATGCTCAGGTGATAGCGAGGAGACTTTTTCCAATGGTGGTGAAGGTTCGAAGGAAGCAAGCCTTGAAGCTTCCGAGGCGGCTGCTGAGGGTAGGAAGAAGAAGAAAGCCAAAAAGTCAAAGGGTGGTGAAGCTGGTGCAACGAAGCCTGCTGTTTCTGATGCTGCAAATTAAAACTTTCTAACTTGATTCGTAGCTTTCTTAGCACCCTTTAAACAATGTCATGTTATGTAAGTTGAAAAATTAGGTTTTGTGGGAACCCTTAAGGTTTCCTTTAGGTTGTTATTAGCCTTGAAGGCTGTTTGAACAATGCTTTAGGTTTATGGCCCTTGTGTTATGGAACTTGTGTGTTTGATGTTTTGTTCATGTGCGTTGATGATTATGATGTCTTGTTGTTTTGTTATGTGTATGTTTACCTATTATACCTTAAGAAGTTTTAGTGTTGCAGTCACTTAGCTTCAAGGTATTATTTAGATAAGAGACACATGTTGTCTATCCTTTTTATGACATCATTCAGTAAACCATTTTCTAAAGTTTAAGGAACAATTGGTGTAGGCTGTTCAGACCCGTCTATGAGACAGGTTTGTTGAAAAATTTTCTAAGTTCCATGGAGTTGTATTGATATAGGAACTCACCCCTTATATAGGTTCATTTAACCCTTGAACCTATTTAGCGATGTGGCCTGGGAGCTCATCCCCTTACATGGCCCTTGCCATGGAGTGTTTTGCTAGGTTCTCAACCTGATTATAGGATAGATAAGACAAACTTTGATAAAAACATCATCATTCATTCATAGAAGGCATACTTTGATTGCAAAAGAAAGATGGAACATAGAACATTTTTCCTACACATGGAACCTATTAAGGTTCTTGCCATTCCAATAGAGAGGAAGCTTTTTGCCTTCTGAATCGGCTAGCTTGTATGGCCCTCCTTTGTGTGTTTCGAGAATGGTGTATGGTCCCTCCCATTTGGTACCAAGTTTGCGTTGATTCTCCTTTTTTTCCCTCAAGGTCGACGTTGAGCGTTCTTTGAGTGGAAACTCCGATTTCTGCCGGGATGACAACTTCAGACCCGAATACCAAGCTATAAGGTGTTTTCTTGTGGCCCGTGTTTTCGGTTGTTCGAATTGCCCACAAAACGTTGGGAAGTTCTTCAAGCCACTGAGTGTCATGTCTTCCCAATCTTGTTTTTATCCCCTCCACAATGCTTCGGTTTGTACTTTCAACTTGACCATTTGATTGGGGATAGGCCACTAAGCTAAACACTTGTGTGATTCTGAACTGCTTGCACCATGAGCTAAAAGGCTTCTCAGCAAATTGTTTTCCGTTATCCGTGACGAGCACCCCTGGAAGCCCAAAGCGACAAATGATGCTATCCCATACAAAGTCGATGACTTGTTTTCCTGAGATATTTGCTAGTGGCTTGATTTCTGGCCACTTTGTGAAGTTGTCCATGACGACTAGTAGATATTTTACCCCTCCCTTGGCCGGTGGGAATGGACCGAAAATATCCATTCCCCATTTGTGGAATGGCCAAGCTGAAGAGATAGGAACAATATCGTGTTTACGGCTTTTGGGTAGTGTTGCATGTATTTGACATGCTTTGCACTTTCTTAATTGCTCAGTTGTATCTCGATGCATAGAGGCCAGAAGTATCCGAGGTTCATCAGCTTTGCAACCACTGATCTTGGACCATAACGAGCTCCACATATTCCCTCGTGTCCAATTTGGCCCTTCTTCGGTGGTCACATCTTGGACCTCAAGTTCTTGAATTGAGGGGGTTTTCAATACCTCAACTAATACCTTCTTGGTGAGATGGGCGAATCTTAGAGATGCAAGCTTGCTTAAGGCATCAGCTCTGTTGTTTTGGGACCTTCGAACTTGCTTGATGGTACATGTTTGGAACGTGTTCACCAGCTCTTTTGATTTTTCTCGGTATTTCTTCATGTTGGGCTTTTTGCTACATAGCTGCCGTTTACCTGACTTGAAACAAGTAATGAGTCTGTGAAAACTTGAAGGTTTTGGATTTCCATTCTTTGGCTATCCTCAAACCAGCGATCAATGATTCATACTCGACTTCATTATTAGTGGTCTGAAATTCAAGTCGAAGAGCATATGTAAATTCTAACCCTTCAGGGTTGATTAAAACGAGCCAGCCCCTGACCCTTCAATGCTGGAAGCTACATCGGTAAAAAGCTTTCAGGCTTCAGGGTCAGAGGGTTCAGTGGTAGTTGTATTAACTTCCGTCGTGGTTTGCTTTGCGACTTCTACGATAAAGTCAGCCAAGGCTTGGGTGTTGAGAGTTTTTCTTCGGACATAGATGAGGTTGTGTTCACCTAGTTCCACAACCCATTTGGCCAATCGTCCGGAATTTTCTAGTTTTTTCAAGCACACTTTTAATGGGTTGGTCGGTGACCACTTATATTGGGTGTGCTTGAAAGTACCTACGAAGCCTTCTAGTCGTTTGGACTAGGGCTAGAGCAAGTTTTTCCAAAGAGGATTCTTGACCTCTGCTAGTTTTAAAGTTTTACTAAAGAAATAAACGGGTACCTAAACTTTGTTTCGTGCGATGGTTAAGACCGCACTTATTGCATCTTCAGCAACCGAGAGGTAGACAGGGATCGTTTCTCCCATTTCTGGAGCCGCAATGGCTGGGAGTGAAACCAAGTGCTGCTTCATTTGGTTGAAGGCTTCCTCTGCTTCTTCTGTCCATCTAAAATCTTTTTTGTTAGCACATCCCTTGAGTGATTTGAAGAAAGGCAGGGACTTTTCAGATAGCTTTGAGGTAAAACGCTTCAAGGTTGCAAGCTTTCCATTCAGGCTCTCTACTTCTTTTTTGCTTTGTGGGGATTTGGTTTCAAGGATGGCTTTGACCTCGTTGGGATTGGCTTTTATGCTTTATTTCCCCACAATGTGCCCTAGAAACTTGCCTTCTTCAAATCCAAGCGAACACTTGACTGTATTGAGTTTCATGTTGATTTTCTAAAGTTCTGGAAGGTTTCTTGTATGTGGTCGAGCATTTGATATTTTGTTTTACTTTTGATCACCAAGTCATCGACATAAGCTTCCATGTTTTTGCTGATTTGACTAGCAAATGCTTTGTCAATCAGGTTGATAGGTAACGCCTTCATTCCTTAGACCAAAAGGCATTTTTGGATAGCAAAAGATACATTTGTCCATGTGAAACGCGGTCTTCTCTTCATCTTCTTTTTTCATGAGGATCTGATGGTAACCTTTGTGTAACACCCCAAATCACGTATAACAACACGTGATAGAAACACTTGGGGAGTCACGTTACAAATTGTGTCATAACACATGGTACTAAAGTTTTGTTTTATTGAATTATCACGGAAATAAAATACAATCAATTTGTCTTTCAATTTTTTACGTCACTAAGGCCCGAATCCATCCTATGTGTAGCATCGGCGACAAACATCTGATAGATTAACCTGAAACATATGTGAAAATAGGTACGCTACCATAAAAATGTCTGTGATTAACATAGGTTTTATGTGTATCAAATTCATGGCTTTGAAAACAACAGTGTTTGATTTTGCAATATATAATCAACTTAACAAGTTGATATAAGTGAAAGAAAACCTTGTAACCATCAATCTTGACCGAAAACTTTTCTTTTGTAAGACCGAATAATATACATCGATTTAAAAGAAAGCATTTGTATGGTTTATATCTTTAAGTGAAAATCATTGTGTGTCATGGTCCAAAACCATTTGTCCTTGTCATAAACCATTGTTCGTGTCATAAACCATTGTCCGTTTCCTAAACCAATCGTCCGTATCATCAGTTAATCGTCCGTGTTTTAATTGTGAAAACTTTTGGTCGTTCTTTAATGAACACATTCAAGCCTGTGTTGACTATACCCCAAGGCTATCTTTAATAGACCCTAAAAGATCTGTTTAACAAGACTAACAAATCAACTAATGAAATGTTAATCATAAACAGTTTCTGTCACTTCCCAAACTACCCACCAAATTCCAGTGAATAGCCTAGTAACGGGATTGTCAGTCCTATGGTACCATAACTTACTACTGGTCTGCTTCGGCCAAAGTTAATGAATGTCATTCGTGTTATGGATAACGCACCAAAAAGTTCGTTCATATTATTGAAATCGTATTGTTTATATACACCATTGACTTAGTTATGAAAATTTGAAAACAGTTCAGCATATATGAATCACCCCAAAGTATTTAGAAAGCATAAAATAGCGAAACTATGTACTCAATTGGGATGGCGTATAAGCCTTGTATGAACGTGTGAACAAAGCCCAAAGATCAAGGAATTAAGTGTGTCCTAATGTGTCGGATAACATGTAAATAAGTCGGGACATTAAACGGGAGATTGGGTTGAATGAAGTCTTACAAACCAATCGAGTGTTGGAACTTATAAGATATGGTTTAATAAGCTTAACATTCTATTTTGGAATGGATCCTAAGTGCTTTTGATCCGTTATGACCCCTTAAGGTAGTTTATGCTACTTTAAGGTGTCATTTGCGTAATTAAGTGTTCGGATGGTTAGATATGTCCTATGATAAGTCTTATATACCAAAACATGTTTAATAATGTTATAACATCAGTTTATATGCCAAAAGTTTAGTCGCATATGTTAAAAATGGATTTATGCGCAAAAAGGGCGTTTTGGTCATTATTAAGGACATAACTAGCGACTTATCATAACACTAACCAAACGACGTGACCATAAGGTATAACCTCACAGGGTTATTCCCTATACAACTATGGTCACATATATGTGTTTGGTCGGATCCTAAGATCGACCAAACGGGTCGGATTCGAAAGTCAAAGCGGTGGTCAAGACCGCTCGACTTACGACCCTAAATAAGCACTATACTAGAAGTGACGAGTTAGACATGTCAAACATGTGCAACTATGTTTATAAAACTGATTTGGTATCAAAACTTGGTGTTTTGGTACCCCTAAAAATAGTTTCATCGTAAAATGCACATTATGCGCATCTTTAACATAAACTTTGACTCGTCACTTCGACTAGTAAACGTGGTAATCAGAAGGTGCAATCGCTAGGGATTATGACCTTCGTGATTACGATCACATTGCAAAGTTCAATTAAACTTTGACTTGACCAAAAATGGTCAGAACCGAAAGTCAAAGAGAAAGTCAACTGTTTGACTTTAGCTCAAAATAACTAAAAGAAATGAAAGAGGCTAAGGAAGAACACTTACTTGTGTCCTAGGAAGCCAAGAATGCTCAGTAGGAAGCCTCCACAAGTGGTAGCAACTCCAAATAGAGCAGATTAGAGAAAGAAAAGAATTGAGCAAGTTTAAATGGAGAAATCATTTGCTATTTATAGTGTTTCAAGCTCTACAAGATCATCACAAGTGTCCCATGTGTTGGCATGATCTTAGGGAGGTCTTAATAGGTGTCAAATGCAGGTTCAAAGTTGGCAAATTCGATAACTTGGAGCCCAAGGCATTTCATAAGAAGCTTCCAGGTTGTTGTGATGTTTCTACTAAGCTGGGGACCCCTTACGGACCGTATGGGGTTGTGCTGTCCAGTCCATAAGGCCGGATCTGGGGACAGAACTTTAAAAAATGATAGAACTGGTCCCTAGACTTGTTTCGTCACGTTTTAACACTTCTAACACCCGTTAACCACATTTTTAAGCTCTATAAGGATGATAAAGCATAGAGAATTTGAAATATGTCAAAAAATATCATGGATGTCGGTTCGTTCGGTTGTATGGTTGCGTTTTTCGCTTAATTACGACAAACGCTTTAATTAATGCGAAAACGATCGTAATTGCGTAACGAATGATATTTTTGCATTTCACATCACTAAAATACAAGATTTTAATGATTACAAAAATTTTTGAATGTGCGTACGTGTTCTGCATTAAGAAATACGCGAACCGGCATACTTTTGCAGATTTTGCAAAATAGCCCCTGAGCTTGAATAAACTTGTTTTTGCCATACCGAACCCTTCAAAACTTATTTCTAAGTTATGTAAAGGATATTTAAGGTATGTTTAGCTTATGCCATTTTTCTAGAGTGTAAGTCATATTAAACTGATTACGTTTGCGTAACAATTTACGTATAACTTCCAGTAAAGCTTTAAAGTGTTGAAATTGTACATGAACTTAAATATGTGAATGTCACATGTAATTTACAACTTTCGGGAATGAAATGCAAGATTTCATTGGATTCGAAATCGTTCGGAATTTTATGATGGTTGTAAAGGCACAATTGTTACAATCTCCCATACTTTAGGAAATTTCGTCCCGAAATTTAAATTTAGATGAAACTTGTGAAAACAGATGTGAGTGTATCGCTTTCAAATTATCCTCCGTTTCCAGAGTAAAACTCTGGGCCACATTTGGATTCCCAGCGAACTTTGTTAATTGTACTCGTCTATTGTCTATAGGAATGAGTTCAGATTCGAAATTCTAAACTTCCGTCCAATAGATAGGTGTATGACATCTTTCATTTTACCGAGCCTCCAAAGAGAGCCCTGTAAATGTCAAGGTGGCGTTCTTGTAGTAGAAGAATTCGAGGGGGTGTGAACTTTGGGGTTTCAAACAACGTACGGAAGAATGTTTCCTATGAAGACTATTATAAGAAACTTGTGTGTGTTCGAAGTTGGAGTTGGAAGTGAAAGATTAAAATGTTAGATCGCTCCTGAATAGCTCGGGAACCTAAATTGGTATCTATTATCCATATATGCGGAATTTATATGACAAGTTAATCACATATGCAAGAATTACTAATTAAAGTCTGTTTTATTGATCAAAAGTTCATGTAAATTCGAGATCCTGATCCGACAGAGCTTCGTCTCAAAAGTTACAAATGAGACAACCTAAGGCTCCTATTTATAGAGCATCAAGTTCGCTGGGGAGAACACAAGTTCGGGCGAACTTGTTCACACATTACATATTCAGGCGAACTTGTTCTCCTAATTACATAAATACTTCATTTTCTAACATAATCTCATCTATTCTAACAGACTCTATACAAGACTAAGACATAGACATACTGCACTAACAGAGTCCCCCTTGGATATCGTCTTCGTCTTGATCAGTCTTCAAAAGCTCTATCTTCAAATCATTATATACAACGCCCAAAGAAGTTTTTATACGGTTTCTTTCTTCTCTCTTGAGCAGGAATTGTCGTTTGATTAGTAGGTGGCACATTTGTCATAAACTGAAAGCGTCTAAGTCTCACCTCCCTTTCTTTTCATGTAAACATTCAAGGCGCCTTTCTTCTTTCAAAAACTCTTCACGTTCTAGCTCTTTCTAGCTTGATTCCCACATCTTTCCTGAATTTACGTCATGAGCGTAGCAAACATTAATGATCCCTTGATACTGCTTCGCCTGTACCTCTTGACGCTTCTCATAACAAATTTTGTTGAAGAATAGACATTGAATATCCTCCTTTGAACAGTTCACTAGCCACATCGGGTCTAGTATGCGTATTGTTCTCCAAAGTCCCCAAAATCCTTCTTTTTGTAGCACTTCAGCTGACGTTTCTTTTGTAATATCCAAATGTTCTTCAAACCTCAAGACTATAATTGCCTCACACGTTGCTGGATCAACTTGCCACCAATTGAACAAAGGATAGAAATCTTGTTCTATTGGCATTAGTGGCATATTCTTCATAGCACGCGGACGTTTCATTACCAGTGTAATATCTTTCTCACCCGTCTGTTTGTTAGTCTTGATTCGGCGTTTAGGTATAAACGGCTTCCAGTATTTGAATCCTCGAGTCGCTTCAAACTTTAACATTTTCCATAGTAACTGATCAATAAACTTCATATGGTAACTTACATTCCTCGTTTGCACCAATTCCTCCACATCCCAATAAGGTAGCGTACTGAAATCTGCCAAGTATCAAAATATTGTATGCCGAATTCACGTTTTATGGCATAAACGTTCAACTCCTTTAACCATCCCGAACTTAGGATATCACCTAATGATTTGTCGGCGTCTCTGGTAAAGAATGCTAATGGACGTTGAAACTTTCTTTCTTAAGGTATCTGTTTAAACCAGGATTTCTTTGCTTCTGCAATCTCAGCTTTAGTCATAGGCATTGGAACTTTGCCTTCACGAACAGACTCTGCAGTCTTTTCTTTTAACAAGTCTTCATTCAGCTGTTCGTACATTTCTTCAAACGTAGGAAAACGATCAGTGTTCAAACCAACATACTTCTCTGCTTCATCCTTTTCATTGTCTGATCTATCTTCGATAATAACTCTGTCATGATCATCAGCATCAGATCTTCATTTGTAGCAGTACTTGTTTGGCTTAAACGTGTCAATGTTCACAATTTCTTCTTCAAAATCAAAATCAAATGATTTAGCAACAACATTAAGTAGCTTTGCAAGATCTTTTTTCGACATGTTGTGAACAAACTCTCCCTCTTCAACATTGTGTTCTAACATAAGTACCAGTGGTTTTGCAGGCACAACAGCAACAGGGATTGCAACAATTGCATCAGTCAAATCTTCAACTATTTGCCCTGCTTGCCCTGATGGCTTCCCCTTACTTTGATCTTCCATCATATTCACATCATTGTTCAGAAGGGAAGTACAAACTCATCAGACACTTTCGAATCAAGAACTTTCAATCAACACCACCCTGACCATCATCATTATCAGAATCATCTTTTGGATCATCTACAGGCTCATCATCTATATCTTCGTCTTCAGCTTCTTCATCGTCCTTCTGTTTAGTTTCTTTTTCTAGAATAATTTCGGACTTAGAAGCTTTTGAAGTATCAACAGTTTCAATCACTGGCTCTTCTGTTGTCTTGGGCACACCATCAATCACATGCTTACCCTTAACCAGTGCTGCAAGCTCTTTCTCAGCTTTTTCTTTAGCTTCTTGCACATCCAAATGTTCGTATTCTTCTTTGAAATCAATCCCCAGACTATTCGATAATACTTTCTGAAGTCTTGTAAACCTTCTATCATTCAAATCTTGTTCAGATCGTAATTCAACAATTTCTTTCTGCAATCTTTCATTTGCATCTTGCAGACTTTCTATTAACGCTTTCAAATATCCACGATCTCCTTCTAGAAACTTCACCTTGTCGTTCAAAATTTCTTTCTCAACTTCGCTTTGATTCATTTTCTTTTCAAGAGCAACTTTTTCAGCTTCGTTCTTTGACAATCTTTCTTCTAGAATTTTGACTCTTTTCTCTAATTCATCAACATTAGTATCCGAAAAGAAATCATTCAAATCTTCAAGAGTAACCGGCTCATCAAGAATGTTCCAAACATCTTTGACCTTGGAGTTGTCTTTGGAGTCGATTTTGGTGTACTCTTCGGTGTATGTGGTGAAGTATGAACTGGAACCTCTTTCAGAATAGAACTTTCAGGCTGTGATGTTGGCGGAGGTTCTTGAGACTCTATGATAAGAATATCAAGCAAATCAGACGCAGGAGGTTCTTGTGTAACTCCTGGTTGCTCAGTAGTCTCTTGAATTGAAGAAATATGAACCACTTCAACCGTTGGAGGTTCGTGTGTAACTCCTGTTTCTTTAGCCCCAGAAGGTTCTTGTGTAACTTCTTTGGGCTTCTTTTGACTTATGTATCGATGGCTTTACGGCTTTTGTATTGCTTTTCTCCGCTTGGTACTCGGAGAACCTGTAGTATTCAAAGTAGCATCTTTCGCTGAAGACTTTACGCGCTTAGCCTTTTTCTTTAGTCTCTATTCATCAGAAACCTTTTCAGAACCTAGTTCATAATCAGCATCAATTTTTCTCTCTCTTTCTCTGCAATAGCCTTCTTTGTTTCTTTCTCAAGCGAATCATCACTATCTTCATTCTTATCAGAAGTCGCAGAGATTCCATCATCTTCTTGAGTATCTTTTTCTGTATCTTGACTTTGAATATTGATCGCAGCACTAGAACCAGCTTCAGCTTGAACATTCTCTGGTTCATCTTCATCGATAAGCATAGTTTCAACTTTCTTTGACTTTCTAGATTGTTTCTTTTTCTCTTCAATGATTTTCTTCAAAAACCAATCGCTACGCTTTTCTTTGAAAGTTGCCATCATTTCTTCTTCAGCTTTAACTTCTTTTTCATCACCACTACCTGCCTTTCTCCACTTGTATTCAGGCGGAACAACATAATTTGCAGAGGCAATAGCACCAAATAGTGGTTTTGCAACTGGAGCTAAAGCTTGCTTCTGAAACGTAATAAGCTTCTTGACTGTTGTATCATCCATGTGTCTTAGATATAGAATATCATTTGGATCTTTTGCTATCTTCTCAAATTTGTCATCAATAAGCATTTGCACGAATCTTGGGTACATCACAAGTCTGTTCGTTCCCATATTGTTCTTCATATGTGTAAACACGAGCTTTGAGAAGTTAAACTTCTTGTTCAGAACTAACGCTGTAGCCATACACGCCATGTAGTCTTGAACATCATCTAAACCAGCTTTGCGATGGCTAAAGGCATGAATAATCGCGTGCATCAAAAACTTGTAGGGATTAGGTACTTCCCATTTCTTAAATGTCGATTCATTAATATGGCCTTTATAACCCATCCAATAGAAGCATCCACGAACCATTCTTTCATCTAATAACATTGGATCACTCGTACTGTCGTTAAAGTTTAAAACTTTGCGGATATCAGCCTCAGTCACTGTAAGCTCTTTGTCTTCATTCCCGATGTGAACAATAGACTTAATCTCTATACTGTCTTCATTTAGTGACGCCGCACTCCAAAATCTATAAACGTGAGATCTATAAACCACAGTGTTTTTTGTAGTGGCTTTGTGTATCGGTATTCATGACATGAAATCCAGAATACTGTCGTAAGCAGCTAGAGATGGACAGATTGTCTTATCGAGCGTAACACACGTGTTATGAAATTTCGAGAAAGAAAGCTGAATATTCTGCAAACACGAATATCGAGACAAAACAAAAAGAAAAATTTTACAATTTTCACAAAATTACACATCAAGTTCGGGCGAACTTGATAGACAAATAAACATCAGATTTTCATAAACTCCGGGCGAACTGATTTGAACAGATTATGATTGAATATCAAACAAGTTCGGGCGAACTTGTTAAAACTCATGGATTTTGAAAATATCAAACAAGTTCGGGCGAACTTGTAAGATATACAACTTATTCACTTTTGAGGACATGTCCGGCCGAACTTGGTTCAATGAACCAATTAACAAGTTCGGGCGAACTTGTCTTCTAATTCATTCAAAACCTGCAACAACCAATACAACACATTTTTAACCAAATTAAAGACATGTTAAGGACCGTTTAAGGTTATTTAACTGATTTTATCATTCTATTTGTTCTTAACCATCCTAATTCAAGTCATATTAGCAAGTTCAGATCTGTTTGGTTCAAATTCGATCAATTTATGGTCCAATCTTAGAATTCTCACCTCTGCCATGATACTTAGTGTGCAAATCACTAAGAATCAATGCCAATTTGGGCAGCACTTCGTTACAAATGTGACAATTTTGATTTCACTCAAAAATCGCTCAAGTTCACTATGAAAGTTCATGAAACAGGTGAAATGAAGTTCAGGCGGACTTGTTTCTTATATAGTGTAACAAGTCCGGGCGAACTTGTAAACACATATCAACAATTCCAGTACAAGTCCGGGCGAACTTGTAATTGAATCATTAAAATAGAAACAAGTTCGGGCGAACTTGTTAACAAATCAAAGACCTTTTACCGAACTTGATCAAATCCAAAACCAACTTTTTCAGATTTTCAATTTTAACCCATAACTTTTCAACTTTTACCAGTTTTAACAATCCACTCAGTCGACCAAGTCCAAGTTAATGACCTTGGTTAACCGATTATGAACAAACTGTTGGTTTTTCTAAAATTAAAGTTCAAATTAATGAACTTTTAACCGTTTTTGCTTATCAGATTTTACAGATTAGCTCCCAGCACGTTATCAATTAGATTTCCACCATTTTAGCACCTTACCAGACTTCGAAGATCCGTTCTCCAACATTGGCTTGTTGAAACTGAAACAAATTCTTTTTGGATCTTTGAAAGTTCATGCTAAAACACACTGAAAATCTTTTTGGTTTTAATCTGTAAAAGAAAGTAAACTATGTCCAAACATATTTACAGACATATTTTTGTGAATTCATGTCTAAGGATCATATCAGTTGTTTGAGACGTATCACCAGTACCGTTGACCTTATGATGACTTTAAGTTTTAAACTAATTAACCTAGATTGTCGATATGTTTGCCCACTTAAACTTCGACACATTTCTCAATTGTTCTAAGATATCTTAGTTAGAATTATTGAACTTGACTCAACTATGGTTCCCATCTCAGAATATACTCACGTATCAAGATTACCTAGATTTCATCTTACAGGTGAGTATAGCGTAATTGATATCTGTATCTGGGTTAATGCGAAGCCTTGAGATCTCGGGTTAATACCACCGTGACAAAGAGATGAAGGCTCGACTTTAAGGTGTGTTCCAATTAAGGAATCTTTTAAGCACTGCAATTGATTAGATCTTTCGATTCTTTTCAAGTTTGCATGCAGTTTTATTGTTTTTTAGAAGAAGCATTATAGAAGTTTTAGGATATTGCTTCCACAAAATCAGAAGAACTTGTATAATACCCCAGATATCAATCATCTATAAAGACCTCGTATCTCAGAATCAGGCAACCTCTCAAACGAAACTAAGTCCATATATCCGAGAGATGTTAATCCACAAGTTTAAGCGGTTGCAAAATTTAGTTTATATCCCGGAAACAATTTACTGAACATGTGAAGCCTATCGACACATACACAGTAAGACTTGTTTATCACTTTTTAAACTTTACAATTCTCTAGCGTACTGTGATAGTCCACTGATGTACTATCATTTCCTTTGTGACACAAAATTCTTTTTGTCTTTTTCATGTTTTTGTACTTTTTGATTTTTCATATGTTTTTGTATTTTCTCGTAATATTTCTCCCCCTACAATCAAAAACATATTTTTGTATTTTAGTTTTTAAGAAATTCTAATCTAAAAGATAAACAAACCAATGTGGATCATGTGAACTCGTCGTCCGATCCATATTCAACCTCTGCCTCCGGACCTGTCAACAAATTTTTAATACCGTTAAGCCTCATTAGATGTGTAAATCTTGTTAAAGGAAAAACTTTGGTATAAAAATCAGCTTTTTGTTCATCGGTGTGGATTTTTTCTGTTCGCACCAACTTCTTTTCGTAACAGTCACGAATGAAGTGATAACAAATTTCTATGTGTTTTGTACGAGAGTGATGAACTGGATTTTTAGTTATATCCATAGCTGCCTTATTATCTACTTATAAAGGCGTATCAAGAAATTGCAATCCAAAGTCCCTTATCTGTTGTTGAATCCATAGGATTTGTGAACATCAGCTGGAAGCAAAAATGTATTCTGCCTCACAAGTAGAGAGAGAGACCGCGGTTTGTTTCTTGCATTGCCACGTTACTAATCGAGTTCCAAAGAATTGGCAACCAGCCTTCGTAGACTTTGAATTCAGCTTATCCACCCCAAAGTCAGAATGAACATATCCCGTCAGATCGAAGTTGTCATTCTTTGGATACCACAAACCGTGCTTGGACATCCCTTCAGGTAGCGGAATATTCTCTTCACAATCTGCATGTGAGATACTTGGGACTGGACTGATATCTTGTGCAAAGACAGGTAGGATACATGATATCTGAGCGAGATGCCGTCAGATACATAGGAGATCCTATCATCAACCTATAGAGCGTATAATCAACTTTGGTTCCTGTTACATCGATGCAAATTCCGTGATTCAGCTCCAGAGGAGTCGAAAGCGGCTTCGAGCTATCCATTTCAAACTTCTTCAGAATATCATGAACATATTTCATTTGATGAATGAATATGCCATCTGGTAACTGATCAACTTGTAACCCGAGGAAGAATTTCATTTCACCCATAGAAGACATCTCAAATTTCTTCTTCATTATCTTCTCGAATTCTCTTCAAAGATTATCATCTGTTGAACCAAAGATGATATCATCCACATAGATTTGTATGATGATTAGATGACTTCCGAATTCTTTGGTAAACAATGTACTATCCATTGTGCCTCTTGTAAATCCTTTTCCAACGAGATGTTGAGATAACGTCTTGTACCAAGCTCCCGGGGCTTGATGTAATCCGTATAAGGCTTTGTCTAGGAGATAAGCTTTGTTCTTGTTCAGCGGATCGATGAACCCCAGTGGTTAGTGTGACATTTGTGGTGATCCGATCGTGTAACGATTCCGAACGAATTATCAATCAATGAAATTTTTGTGTTTTATTTCCGAGATTTGTATTTTTATCATGACAATTGCATGTATTCAATTCTTGTGTAGGAACATCCACCATTAGCACGGGAACCTAAATTTGTTATCTATTGTCCGATTAGGCGGAAACTAATGACAAGTTAAACAAATAACAAGAATTACTCATTTAAATGTTGTTTTCATTGATCTAAATTTCAATACATTCGAGAACCGAGGCACCTATTTATAGTGTGAGAAGTTCGCTGGTGAGTGAGTGAGTTCAGGCGAACTTGACTTAGTCAAGTTCGGCCGAACTTGACAACCCAAAATCTATCTCAAGCAAACTTGACTCAAATCTCTCTTAAATATGCCTAGTTTCTAACAGATTAAGCCTTATTCAATTAGACTCAATACATAATGACGTAGGCAACAGACATATGCACCAACAGACTCCCCCTTGGATGTTGCTGTAGTCATTGACTTATTCTGAGTTTTCTGATCTTTAGTTCTTGAATAAACTTTAATTTCTTGATCTTTATATCCTCTTCCTCTTTCTTGAGCTTTGTCTTGATAAAGCTTTAATCTTCATGCCCCCCTAGCTTTTAGCTTTAGACTTCAGACTCCCCTTTGCTTTGATCTTTAGACTTCAAACTCCCCCTAGCTTTGAGCTTTCTGAAATCTTTGGACAGTGTTTTTTCCAGCTCCCCCTAAAACTTTACTTTCTGTTTCAAAGTTCTAAGACATTTAAATAAACATTTCAGATTCAAAAGTCTATTATAAAATCTCAAAGTTTGAATCTTCTTTTTAATCTTTTCAACTCTTTTAGATATTCAAGTTCAAACTAATGACCTTGAACACTTTTAACATTTAAGCCTTTGTTTACTTAATAAAATTCTAAAATATGAAATCCACTTGGTTGACCAAGTCCAAGTTAATGACCTTGGATAACCAATTTCATTTACCGAGTCCAAGTTAATGACCTCGATTTGAAACCTTTGTGATTGAATCAAAGTTTTCTTCAAATTTTAAAGTTTAAACTTTATGAACTTTTTAACACTTTTGATCATTTAGGTTTTTCACAGATGTCATCAAGATTTTCACCATTAGAGCACCTTACCAGACTTCGAAGAATCGTTTTCCATCATTGGCTTGTTGAAACTAATGAAGAAACAAAATCTTTTTTATTTTTAGAAAGTTTATGCTAAAACACACTGAAAATCTTTTTGATTTTTATCTGTAAAGCAATTAAAGAAAGTAAACTATGTACAAACATATTTAAAGATATATTTTTGTGAACTCGTGTCTAAGGATCATATCAGTTGATTGAGACACATCACCAATACCGTTGACCTTTTGAGACTTTAAGTTTTAAACACGTTTACTAGATTGTCGATATGTTTGTCCACTTAAACTTCTTCACGTTTCTCAATTGTTCCAAGATATGTTAAGGTATGATTTATTAAACTTGACTTAACTATGATTCCCACTTCTTGAATATACTCCCAAATCCAGATTCCCTAGATTTCATCTTACAGGTGAGTATAGCGAAATTGATATTTGTCTTTGGGTTAATGTGAGACCTTGAGAGCTCAGGTTAGTACTACCGTACAGACAAAGAGATGAAGGCTCGTCTTTAAGGTGTGTTCCACTTAAGGAATATTTTAAGCATTGCAAATGATTTGATCTTTCGATTCTTTTCAAATTTTGCATGCTAATTTGGGGTTTTTAACAAAAGCATTATAGAAGTTCTAGGCTATTGCTTCCGCAAAATCAGAAGAACTTGTACAATACCCCAGATATCAATCATCTATAAAGACCTCGTATCTCAGAATTAGGCAACCCTTCAATCGAAATTTGGGAGTACTAAATCCATATATCCAAGATGTGTTAATCCACAAGATTAAGCAGTTGTAAAAATTTAGTTTATATCCCGAAAACAATTTACTAAACGTGTAAAGTCTATCGACACATCCACAGTAAGACTTGTTCATCACTTTTAAACTTTACAATTCTTTGGCATACTGTGATTTTCCACTGATGTACTATCATTTCCTTTTTGACAACCAAATTCTTTTTGTCTTTTTTGATTTTTTTGATGTTTTTGTATTTTCAACTTTTTCATATGTTTTTCATATTATCAACAATTTTTAAATTTTCTTACTCCCCCTAAAATCAAAAACATATTTTTTAGTTTTAGGTTTTTTAAGAAATACTATACTAACAAAATACAAACCAATGTAGATCACGAGAACTCGTCGTCCGATCCCATTTCCCAACATCTGCATCTGCACCTGTTTAACAAATAAACCATTATCCTCATTTACATGAAAGAATCAAATGGTTATAAAATCATTGTTTCGTTCAATGGTGTGGATTTGCACAATTTGATTTTGACAATTTTTCCTTTTCAACTTCTTCTTTTCTCAAAATGATTAAGAATTTGACTTTCTGAATAAGTTAAGAAACATGAAGCTCCGCTATCCAGATTTATCTTTGACAATGTGGATCTTTGGAACTCCTGCACACAAAGAAACTATTTGAATAAGGAAACCCAAACCTTTTTGATTTTGGGTTTGACATGATAAGCATCATAAACACTATCAAAATCATCATCATATTCAAAATCATCATCAAACATTTCGTCCAATGTCGATTCTAAATATGTTTTGACCTTTTCTTTCTTTTGTCTGTTTGATTACTGACTCGGTTGTTTTAACATTTTCAGGTTTGTCAGCAACAGACTTTGGTTTTTCAGATGATGAAAGCCTTTTCTTAGCAACCCAAGATTGTAGCTTATCGCTTTCTTGATATAGAATCTAGAATCTTTGTTTTCATTAAATCTTGAAGTTTCACCTTTTTCAAAAATTTACTTTTCAAACCTTGAACTCGTTTTAGGTTTCACTTCGTCTTTAGATTCATAGTTTCTATTTGATTATGTGAAAGCTTTCACAAGCTCTTGTTGCATTTGTTTTTCATCTCTTGACACAGTTTTTCTTCGTGGAAACACAAGCTTTAAATTCAGACACTTGCGTGCAATATGACCAACAGTATTGCATTTAAAGCAAGTCCGATTATCAGAAACATGTCCACTAGTGGGTTTTACTCCACTTGTGGACTTGGTTTTAGCCTTGTCCCGAAGTTCTTTCTCCTTTTTGAATTCATCATTCGATTTCTTTCCGATCATACCTTCTTCTTGAACCGTATTCGTCCCATACACAAACTTCATGTGTTTACCTTTGTATTCATGAAATGGCAACTTCTGGTTCCTTCTCGGCTCATCTTCATTTTCCTCCAAACCCAATCCTGCTCTCCTGTTCTCAGGAAAATCACCACCAAACTTTCGATAATTGTTAGCATTCCTTTTGGGTTTTGAGTAAAATATTGTCTCGTTTTTCTCAAGATCATCTGATGAAACTTCTACAAGTTTGAAAAATTTATCAAGTTGATCCTCTTTCACGTTCCGAATCGGAAAACTATCATCAAAATATAATCTATCAGATTCCTTAATCTTGTACATGACAACATTAAGATCATCACTTAGATCATGTTCTGATGATGTATCATCATCTTCAGATTGTGATTCTGAGTTTTTCGAACGTGAGTTGGCGCTTTCATAGTTGCCTTCATCAGAGTCATTTCCTAACACATTTTTGACCAAAGAAGGATTAGGTGCAACTATTGATCAATTAGCATCTGGAAAGGATGGAATGTTCAGGCTAAAAGATCGAATCTGGGTTCCAATCTTTGGAGGACATAGAGATGTAATCCTCCAAGAAGCACATAATTCTAAATATTCGGTTCCTCCGGGAAGCGACAAGATGTATCAAGACCTAAGACCCAATTATTGGTGGATAGGTATGAAGAAAGATATAGCCAATCATGTAGCAAAGTGCTTGACGTGTTCTTAAATTAAGGCAGAACACTAGAAACCGTCAGGACTTCTACAACAGCTCGAAATCCCAGTGTGGAAGTGGGAAATGGTAACTATGGACTTCATCACTAAGTTACCAAAGACCAAGCTTGGCAATGACACAATTTGGGTTATAGTGGACAAATTAACCAAATCCGCTCATTTCCAACCAATTAAGGAAACATTTGACTCCGATAAGCTGGCTAAGCTTTATGTCGATGAGATTGTATCTTTACACGGAGTGCCAATATCCATTGTATCTGATAGAGATACGAGATACACGTCTCACTTCTGGAAAAGCTTCAAACAATCTCTTAGCACGAGATTAAACTTCAATATGGCTTACCATCCGCAGACAGGCGGACAAAGTGAGAGTACCATTCAAGCCTTAAAGGACATGCTGCGAGCATGTGTGATCGACTTGGGTGGAAGTTGGGATGATCACTTACCCCTAATCGAGTTCTCTTATAACAATAGTTACCACACGAGCATTAAAGCCGCACCTTTTGAGGCTTTATACGGAAGAAAATGTAGGACGTCTGTGTGTTGGGCTAAAGTTGGAGAAGCCCAACTATCTACACCTAAAATCGTTCTTGAAACTACGGATAAGATTGTACAAATCCGTGATCGACTTAAGGCAGCTCGTGATAGACAAAAGAGCCATGCCGACAAAAGGCGTAAACCTTTACAGTTCCAAGTTGGGGATAAGGTTATCTTAAAAGTGTCACCTTGGAAAGGTGTAATGCGCTTTGGGAAAAGGGCAAGTTGAGCCTGAGGTACATTGGACCATTCGAAATAACCGAATGTGTCGGATCTGTAGCTTTAAGCTTAAGCTACCTGAGAAGCTCAGTGGAATCCATGATGTTATCCATGTCAGCAACTTGAAGAAATGTCTAGTGGATGAGTCGCTAGCAATGCCTCATCAAGATATTCAAATTGATGAAAACATGTGTTTCGTGGAGAAACCAATTGCGATCGTGGATCGGCAAGTTAAGAAGCTTCGTAGGAAGCACGTACCTATTGTAAAGGTTAAATGGTATGCACGTCGAGGTCCCGAATATACTTGGGAGGTCGAGTCCAATATGCAACAGAAGTACCCTTATCTATTTAAATAAATCTCGAGGTGGAGATTTTTATTAAGGGGGTGAAGATGTAACACCTCGAAAATTTCGTCGAATAAAAATCCGACACGTGTCCCGAAGATTCTTGGTTACCACATGTAGTCGAGAGGGACTAAAGAAGTCGTCATGTTATTTTAATAACCTCTGAACGAGCATCAGAAAAGTGGAAAAAATGCCAAATTACAAAATTTTTGAAGGTCCATGCGGACCGTAACCATATCTGGTTACGGACCGGAAGGTTAAGAAAAACATTGTGGCTGTAAGGTGGTTACGGACCGCTAGCCTATATGGTTATGGTCCGTAACCATTCAAAATCTGTGGGTGCCAGAGGCCCTTACGGACCGCAAGACAAAAGCCTTATGGTCCGCAAGGGACCCCCAACGACAGATTCTTGGCAGCTTCCTGCCCTGCCACTTATCTCGCATTTTGCCACCAATATTTTGCTTATGCCACGTCCATAAACACCTGGAGACCCCTCACACCTGTCCTAGACACTTGGCATGGCATCATGCTTCATCCTTGGCTATAAATACCAAGCTAAAACTTGCCACTTCATTGCTCATTCTTTAATCCTTTCTTCTCTTGCTCATTTGGGAGTTCCTGAGATCACTGGGAGCACCCTTTGAGTTCTTAGTACTTCTTTGGATCACTTGTAAGTGCTCCAACTCTCTTTGTTTAGTTTTGTAGGCTTTTAAGCCAAAGTCAAAGCGTTTACGTAAAAACGCCTTGACTTTGAGCTAAGACCATTATGGTCCAGCCAATGTTCGTAACGAAAATGGCCGTGATCGGAATAAGGTAGGTGATAATCCCTCAAAAGGGCACCTCCTGATTACCATGTTTGCTTGGTCAATTGATGGGTCAAAATTATGTCAATAAAAAGTCAAACGGGTCAGCTTTGAAATAAAATCATAACTAGTAATGTAGGTGTTATAGAATATGTTTGACACTTTAATAACTTAGTAATAATTATAAGAACATTTAAGAACATGTTCGGCTCGTCAATTCCAGGTCTAAGGTCGGTTCGCAACCGAAAGTCGCAAAAGTTGACTTTTGCTTTGACTAGCAGTTCTGACCCGATTTAGCTACATTAGTAATCCGAGTTTTTACACAAGTATCCGTTAAATATGCCAATGTTTGCAAAAGGGCCCCTAATGTATAAAAATAAGGTTTTAACCATTAAAAAGTATATAAATGAGTTGTAAACTGAGTTTTTAAATTAATAAACTTATTTTGAGGTTAATAATCTTGTCATAAACCAAATTTTGATTATTTAACACGTAAACGCATTTAAAGTGACCAAATCGCCCTTTTGGCGTATGAAATAGTTTAAGCATGACTTTGACATCAAAACTCATTACCTACTGATGTAATATCATTATAAGGATTATTTTGGATATTTATTCAGATTGCAAACTTAGTTTAAACTATAGTTTGCATATTTTGTCCTTAAATGACGATATTGCCCTTTCGGCCCTTTAAATGGGTTTTAAACATTTTTATGAACCAATACCTTAAACTTACTGATGTAGTATATATATTAACATATTTTGGTCATACAAACCTGATCACAACAACAGTTCACTTAAATACCATTTAAATCGTCATTTAGCGAATTAATCGCCGTTTCGGCGCATAATATGGTTTAAAACCATATTAGACATCAAGGCTTGATACCTACTGATTTCAAAACATATTTTCAAAATATTAACAGTAGGTACATGTCTCAAACTCAGATTCCCAAATAAGTTATCAAATTATGTGTGAAATGACCAAAATGCCCTTCGGGACATAGATTGGTCTTAAACTATAAACAACACATATAATTGATATCCTACTGATATAACATCATAAAAGAAGTATTTTTACAGATTGTTTATGACAATAACATCACTTTACATATAAACTCATTTATTACATTATAAAATGACCAAACTGCCCTTTTAAGGCATAGTTTGATTATAAAACCGTAACGGGCCAACATATTGATAACTTACTGATATCCTAACATATTGTAAACATAATGGCATATGGAACTTGTATAGGACTCATCCGGTACCCGGTTTCGCTTATATGCGTACGGTTCGGCCTACGTAACTAGTTACGTAATTTACCGAAACGGGTTTAACCATATCAAATTATTCTCAAATTCCACAATGTAAAATGGTAACCCATATTATACAAGTCCTAATACTTGTCTGTCCTTCCCGGTCATCGCTTAATCTAGCATTTTGTACCGTTATCTTTATTTTAAGTTAGCCGGTCTAAGTCAATGACTAAATAAAGACCCGTTAGCTAACTAATCGGTTATTAAAACCCTCCATTCCAGACTAGAGACTTCCGGTAGATTGCCGCCAAGCTAGTTTAATTGATTGCGGCTGTGCTTTGCTTATTTTCTTATTTATTAATGATTTTGCAAGCGAGGTAAATACTTTAACTTATTTTCCCTTATACGGGTTTGGGATACTGTATAATAATACCGCATGGTTGGATATGGGACCAAAGACCAATGAGTTGGGAATTCAAATAATCTATTTTAATTCGTATTGCTTAATATAAACATTTGGGGGTTAAAACGACCATGTCCTGGATATCCACGGCTCATTTAATTGCAAATTTCCACGACCTAAGCACGGGGTGTAGGCATACACCCGTCAGATGCTAAAAATGAATTATAACCCATTAGGGACGTACCTATTAAAGGTATTAAAGTGGTGTATCGATTAATCATATTCCCGGCATAGTTTTCGGGCTGTAAATGTATTATTGGCATTTAAAACTGATAACATGAAGATAATTTATCCCAAGTTAGTTATTAAACAAAGTACCATTGTGTACACTAAATGTTTTCGAAATGTTTTCAAAATGAGTCGATTAAATGTATTTACCAGTGAACACTGACGTATTTTCAAAAGACTAAGCGCAGGTGACAAGTATACGTAATTAGGCTGGAAGTGCTCGGCGAAGCTTAAGAGGAATTGCAACCCTTTACTTAGAAGGCCTTAGTCTGTTAATTCTCCTTTTGTAATCACATTTCGATCCGCCTGTGGATCTAGTTACAAGCATTGTATATTATTTTGAACTTTGAACAATTCAAACATTTGTAATAGTAATTATCCAGACTTTCGCTGTGTTATATTGTATTGTTTGGTAATGATGATATCAACTTACGTCACGATATTCCCCTACCGGGCCCACCGGGTTATATGTGGAAATTAGGGGTGTGACAAAAATGTTCTTCAGATTGAGTGCAATATTACACTGAAATGCGTTCGGATCAGAATTAGAATGATTTGTCTGATTGGTTTGATTCTGGAATGGAGAATTTGAACTAGCACTCGAATATCCTGTGTTCAGAGGACTCTGATCATAACTCGGGTATGATTGAGTGTTCGGTTGACTTTGGAACGAATGATTCGAAGAATTCATATTCGCACTAAATGTCGTTTGAATTTTTGGACTCGAAATATCCTGAACACAACTTTTGTAATACAAACCTACGTCTTGCACAACATTTGCATTCTTCGATTTGGCCATTTTTAGCATCTCCATTTCATGTCCTTCCAATTTGTCAATGAAATCGGATAGCTTGTAATGCCTCCAACTCGGACTATTCTTCAATACCATCAAGTAGGTCGACCACTCCCCCTCAGGAAGTGCATCAGCCAATTTATCAATCGTTTCTTCATCAGTTTATGAATATCGTGTCTCGCATCTGAACCATCAAATGACAATATCTATCGATCATTTGTCTCATGGTTTCGCCTTTGATCATCTTGAAAATGTCAAACTCTTTCTTGATTAAAGCCTTCTTGCTTTTAATCATCGCAGCACTTCACAGATATTTGGCATAAAGAGCATTCCACAGCAATTGTGATGTATTGCATTCAGGTAGCAAGATCAAGATGTCTTCTTTCACTGATTGTTGTATCAGACTGATCATTTTCTTCTCTGCCACATAAGCATCTTTATGTTCAGGTGTAAACCTTACTAATGCAAGATCTTGACCATGTTCATCCTTTAGCCACGTATATCTGGTTTGAACAGCAACCCAACTTTAGAAGTGATTTGCTTGAACCCAGTTCACGAACTTTTCTTTCCAGACTCCAAATTCATCCATGCTCATCAACTTTGGCGGTTTGACCGAAGTCCCCATCTTGTTATCCAGATTCATCTAGTTTACCGCATTTGAATTTGCGTTCGCATTTGATGTAGAAGCTAGTGTTGAAGCAAAGGCGTTATGGAAATCATCCATTTTGACAGACTGAAGATTTTAACTGAAAACAAGTTCAAAAGCACTTGAAATTGATTAATAATCAGATAAGTTCGGGCGAACTTGTGTAAAGATTTCAGAAAAATTTCAATTTTAAGCAAGTTCGGGCGAACTTGTGATAATTTTTGAAAAATTTCCAAGTTTTACCAAGTTCGGGCGAACTTATGTAAAATTTCAACAAAATTTTGACAAGTTCGGGCGAACTTGATCAAAATTTTCTGAAAATTCCAACAAGTTCGCGCGAAGTTGGTTAAAATCAACAAAAATGATGATTTTAAGCCAAGTTCGGGCGAACTTATAGTCTAAGTTCTAGCGAAGTGTGTTCTCAAACATGGTTTATTGACATTTTTGACATGAAATCGAATGAATTTGGTTCTGAAACTTTCAAGGGTTTGTTATTAGGTGATTATATATGATATATTCAAATTTTAGCCATTTTTAACCATAAGTTCATCATTTATGTGAAAAAAAAGTAGAAAAATGATAAAAATGGGTAGAAATAGAGAGTGTCCTGTGTAGATCTCAGCAAATTAGGTATCCATGGCTCTGATACCACTTGTTAGGATCGCTCATCCACTGCTTAGGAACCTTATTTGTATCTAAGTCCATCATAAGCGGAAATTATGTGACTTGTTAATTGTAAGTTTAAATTGTCTGTTTATTAGTTCAAATCAATAGTACATCGAGAATCCAAACAGACAGAGCTTCGACGTCGTCAACGCAAAGTTCTTACAATAAAAGACCCAATATATATAGAGCAACAAGTTCGGGCGAAGTGTGTCTTGGCCAGATCAAGTTCGGGCGAACTTGGTCTACCTTCACACAAGTTCGGCCGAACTTATGCATTACATCATAAATACTTTCAATTTTCTAACAATTCAAGCCCTAAACATACAGACTCGAACCAAGACCTAGACAATAGACATTATGTATCAACAACAACAACAACCTCATAATACCTTTACACTACTTCTCCTACCTATTCTTACCAAATTTCAGCCAAGGATCAAATGTATAAGCCTATTCCAGTTGGTTTTAATGTTCTTTTTAACTAGTTATAACAAAAAAAACATGTTCTTGATCCATAAACCTTAATCTTTTGGTCATGAGGGCCTTTTAATCACTTGTTATATGTGACATAATGGTTCATGAGGTTTGATGATGTAAAACTTCAGATGATGGATCAAAAACGTGAATAATTCGACAAGAAACACGCATTTTAAACTCTAACCGAAAAAGACAACTTCTAATGGCTTGATATGTGATGTGTGTACTTTTTGTGATGAATATAGTATGTAGGTACTATACTTATACTTTCACAAGTTTTGAAACATTGAAACCGCATAAAGAATCGAGAAACGGAAGGTATATCACCGAAAACATAATATAGGGGACTAGACTTTGTTTGAGCATAACTAATGGCATGAGTATTGTTTGGTCATGAAATTTTATAGGGTGATCACATAATGTAAAAATAGATTCTCTGCAACATTTGAGAATTTTTGGAATGTTTGAGAAATTTTGGTGAATTCAATGGTATTATATAGCATTAATTCGGGAAAAATAGCAAGCAGATACAATAAATCTTCAAGTTTCCAGATAGGCTGTATTTGACATAAAAATTATCCACACAAAACATGGGGTTCATTAGTTAACCGTAGCTATGGTTTTAAAAATCGTGTTTTATCAAACTTGCAGTAACCGAAAAACCCTGTTTTGGAAGCTCGGTAAAACTGGAAAAATTTATAGGATCCGTAGCTGTGGTTTTAAAAATCGTGTTTTATCAAACTTGCAGTAACCGAAAAACCCTGTTTAGGAAGCTCGGTAAAACTGGAAAAATTTATAGGATGTTTCTGCGAATATTTTTACACTTCAGTAAAAATTTTGGTGTTTTTGAAAGTCGGATGGTATTAATCTCCAATTTAATGGTTAAACGTGCTTTTGAAACTAAAGATTAATTACACTGTTAGTCCTTATGGTTTATAGGAAGTAACAACATCAGGTACTAATAGTTTAAAATCTAATTCTGGGGTACCAACTTTCAGGTTTCTAAAAACTTTGAGTACTAAGACTAACAAATGTTTGTTTTCTTTTTAGATTTGTATGAAATAACGAAAATACTCTTTATAACTTCAAAGACCATTTGTGTAAAATACTCATTTATCTAAAACAATTTTAAACAAAAAATAAAATCAAATTCTAAAAACAAAAACAAAGATCTCTCTGTCTCTCTCTCTCTCTCTACAACCAACCCACTAAACCAAGCCACCATCACCACCCCTTTCTTCCCCTAACCAGTCCTAAACCCACCCTTTTAACCGCCACTGATCCGTTGTTAACCACCACAGAGGACGATATTTAGTGTTTATGAGGTGTGCATCGATTAGTGGAGTTATCAAACGGGAACTTCTCGAACAACACTCAACGATTCATTTGCAGCTTCACATGAGTATTTGCTTAAACAATTAGGAAAACCGTTTACTTTCACCTCACCTTCACAGGAGTATCTACTGAAACAATTAGGAAAACCTAGTTGTGTGTGTGTGTGTTTGGTAGAGATAGAAAGATGACAATGAAGGATAGTGACAGGATGTGAAGGAGTTACTCTGGTTGTGGTTACCAATGATAATGGTGGTCGGATGCTAGCTGATTTCTAGTTCAGACTCTATATTAGTACAGGTTGGTGTTTGTTGTATCACTTTTCGGATATCTATCATTTTGTCGATGATGTTGTTTATCGCCGGAGATTATCACGTGAATTGGGTTGCTGATCGTTCCTTCTCTTGGATTGTCATTTCCGTTTTCAATCCACTTTTCTTGTTAACCGGTGACTAGATACTTGGTTTTTGGTCAGGCAACTAGGGGTATTAAATGGATGAGGTGATAACTAGATGTTTTCAGTTGCTAGAAATGGTCATCGGCGGTTTCATTTTATAAGTTTCATGAACCTAACAAAAAAACTAAAAAAACAGTCCTTGTAATGTTATTTACTTTTTGTAAATTACAAACATAGTCCCTTGTTAACCATATGGTTACATAATTAGTTCTTTGGATATAAAATGACTTAAATGCCCTTGTACCTAACAAAAAAATAATTTATGTTAGTCTTAATACCTTAGGTTATTACAAAACTGAAACTTGATCCATCAGAATGTTACTTTAAACTATTGATACTTGACCTTGTTACTTTATATAAACCATAGGAACTAACCATGTAATTAACTCTAAAACTCAATTATTAATTATAATAAATAAATTTAATAATTGCTGAAAATATTTTTTCTAAATATATATTAGTAAATTGTTATATAAAAATTTCAAGAATTTTATTAAAATTGGATATAAATTTATGAAAAATCATGCATTAAAATATATTATTTTTATTAAAACCGACAAAATAATCGTTTAACGAACCTGCTAGAACTTTTAAGCGGTTCGATGGCTATAGGCAATAACTGGAAAGTTGGGGGAATCAGTCCGAACTTTTCTTTGGTAAATCGAGTAATTGGGTGAATTACACGCTTGTTTGATCAATCCCCAAACTGCAAAAACTAGAATTGCTGTTTGGGCGAACCAGACCCCTTAAATGCCCAAACTTTCTTTATAAAAAAATCGTTTTATATTATGTAACAAATTTTGACATTGTATGTGATCATGCCATTACCATAACCCCTAAAATGAACAACCATAACTTTCACGAAAAACGGTGCACATAAGCTAAACGTAACTTTGACACTAAGACATTACCCAATGCCATACATTTGGACTGTTAGCCTATTCTCGGATGAATATTCCTATCTGAGCTTAGTGTATAACAATTTCCTATCCGACTGTTGTTTTCGGTAAGTAAACCGTATAATATTGATACTAGGATCCGATTAGCTTTACATCCGTGCAACTACACTGTACTCACATATTACGTGCATACTCTATCAAGTGAGTTTCATGACCCCTCTTTTTTCTATGTGTTTTATTTAAACATTTTGGGGTGGGAAAACATGTTTAGTAAGTATACGGACATGAACAGTATTTTAATGTGAATTATCTAAGTAGACATCTAACATTTTTAAAGTCCCAACAAACACACAAATGCTTACTACTTTGCCGGTGAATATTACGAATTGTACTATTTGGCCCGAGAAGCCTAAATTGCCCGGCTGTGTGCCACGGCTGTGTGGCCATTTGTGTGTTACGTGTGAAATGCGGTTACACATATTCATAACGAAACATGGTATGTTATGTTAGGCATAGCTACTTGGGGCACTATTGTTTTTTTTTTTGTGATTGGTGTTGGACACGGTGATTGGATATGTGTCTCGGCGCAACTTGTGAACTTAGTGTAACTAAATCACATGTGGAAAACTTCTTTTGTGTATTTACTTTTAAAAACAAACAAAATGTATTACACTCAATAACTTTTGTAGTTGACCGTTCTAAAACAAGCTTTTTAGGTAAACAGGAAAATTAATGATGCTTGTGTTTTGTTATTCCAAGTTTTGCTTAGGGATAACTATGTACATGGATGCATACTTGCTATAGGAATAAAGTGGTTTGTGGGAACCTTCCGTTGTAACATACATATTATGTGTGAACAACATATAACACATTGTATAATTAATGTTTAATATAACATCTTTATAAACCATGTGTTTGTACCAGAGGTCTGAGGTGTCTATTGCACCACCTTTTTACTTCCGCTGCTAGTCGCGGTATGAAAGCTATTAAAGTTGTTCTAAAATTATTTGAATGACAAGTCAAAGAAGATGTTATCATTTGTATTAGTGGGTGAAATACATTTTATTAGAACAGCTACCTCACACGAGTCTCGCCCTTTTTAAACCTACTAATGAGATTGGAAAATTTAACCACTTTGAACGAAACACATTTATAATACATTAATACACCTTTACTCTGCTAGGCTTACAATCCCCTTGCTGAATGAAGTGACATAAAAGTAGTACTTAATTAGTAAGACTCAGCTAGGCTTATGTACCACCTTTTCACTAGTGTTTAATCAACATAAAAAATTGTCAAGTATTATGCAATAGTGGCGAAGCTTTGTGAAAAACCACACACGTGTCTAATATTAAGTGACTTTCATTTTCTAAATTGTAATTCTTGGTTACATTAATTATATATGCACACAATTTGTAATTTCATCAGTGCTACAAAGAAATGGAAGTGTTTCTTATTTACAATACTTGCAACATATGGTACAACTATACAAGTGATTAATGCATCTCTATTGCCTTTGTATGAATCATATATGTACCGAGATATTGTTTATATCCATGTTGTATGTATGCATGTTAACAGAATATATATGTTGATGTTGTATGTATCCATGTGTATATGCCGACGTATGCATATATATAAGTATGTTTACTTAGAATGTGTATAAATATCTGTTTAGGTTAACATAATGTTGGAATTTTTATAATTGTGGATGGAAAAACTAAATATGGATTCCAAAACATATCATGTGTAGGCCCTGGATCAATTGATGTTTAGGATTGTTATTGCACTATTCGTGTGCCCATAGTAGAAATCTAATTATACATATTGTCAAGTGTCTTAAGTCTGTATTATACCGGACAGAGGTTTTGCTAGATAGGATTAGGATATGATAGAATTAGTACGACACGATACGAACAAAGCGGGTTCGTGCGAGCATGACGTCATCATAACATTTGATGACATCATGACTGTACATATGTAGGACATCATGTATGAATGCATGCATGAAAGAAGTCAACAAGCTACATACATACATATGGAAGAGTTTGCATGAAAGTACATGTTTGTAAGGAGGTGGGTATATACGTTTGTATGGACTACATCAGCACCTTCGTATGAAGGTCAGTCAAGGTTGGCTATATATAGTTGACGTATACCTTAGTTCAAGCCAACAGACCTTCGCAAAAGAGCTTCAAGAATCGGTTTCATACGAAATCGATCTAGATAGGTCGTATTAGTGTCGTATAGGTCGAAACTCTGTCCGGTTATTGTCTGATCGTAATAAAACGTTGATTATTTATATTCGTGTCTCGATTACAATTCGATTTAACGGATCCGCACATTAAACCGGATTAAACATAGAACTTGTGTTCAATAACAAACCATTCCTGAACTCCCAAGTGGTATCAGAGCTATGTGTCACACCCCAACCGATGGCGGAAACATTGGGATGAGACGAACAAATCGCTCAAAGCATCATAACACTAGTAGTGACAATATAATTAACTTCAAATTTCATAAATAAATAAGATTCAATACAAGTCTCAAATAAGTAAACAAAGCATAACAAATGTTTATTAAAGTGTGTTTCTAAAAGTCCATCCTAACTTGTTTCTTCGCTTCATCTTGACTATCAACCTGCAACATGTATTAAAATACATCAACAAAATGTTGGCGAGCATACAAGGTTGATACCTAATATAACATGTTTAAAAATTGTTTAAATCATACCCAAACATGTAACAATAAGCAAGTTAACTTATATGCTGAAACGCTATAAACTATGTGTACAACCCAAGTTTTCAACGCAAAGTGCCTTTCCCAAAGTTTAACGGGAGGTTAACGTGTTTAACTTAACAATACCCCAAGTCTCAAGGGCGGTGCGTTAATCCTATAGCGCTATAATTGTTAAGGTAGGCTATCAAAAGCTAATGAATCACATTGACACGAAAAGTTTACATTGCATAAAGTATCACAAGCATCACTTCGTTCCATGTCTAAAAGTGGGTAGATCATGAATAATAAAGCTTCAAGTGTTGTGATTTAATATAAAATACATGTTGCACACAAAAGTGATAAAAGCAAAAAGGGTCATGTATACTCACCTTTGATTGCGTTTAATTTCTTGAGATTGCGCACTAGTAAGTTAAAGGATCCACGAAAGCGTTTATCCTATAATGATGAACTTGCTATTGGTCATGGATTTGGATGATGTTATTTTTTATATGTAATTTGATAGATAAATGCTTTAATTATTGGGTATTACATGGTAGAGGATTTTAATTAGGCTTGAAGAGGTAAGGGTCATGATATGTCTACTAAGGTATATTTGATGTACTAAAACTAATAAAATAATTAAGTAAATAAAATTAGTTTTAAATAAGATTATTAATATTATTTTACTGGGTAAAGGGTATACCCCAGTGATTGTATTACTATCAAAACAAAAACTGTAGGTCCCTATCATGTGGATTGTTACGAGAATGACAATCAACCAAGGGTGCGGAATCCCCTTGACGGATCAAACACACACAGAAATAAGAATATAGATGAAGAACACAAACAACTTTAACCGATCTTCTATGATTATCAAAACACAAAGTTTTACAATCACTCAAGATCACACAAGAAATCTCTCAGCCTCTCTCTGTAGATTTCTCTCACAAACTCTCTGTAACTGTCTCTGTAGTATTTCTCTAGTGTCTAACCTAAGGATTAGCCAAAACCTTAATGCAAGACATGCTTATATACAACATGTTTGCACACTGGGCTTTGTACTGGGCTAGGCCATTCTCCAAGCCCATTACAACTCTAAACAAGCTAAACATAAATGCTAAGCCCAATACAAAATATCCAAAGACTAAACTATTAAACTTTTAAGTTGTTGTCACAAAATATGCACCAACAGACTCCCCCTTGATAATAGCTTCATAGTGTAACTTTGTCTTCAAATATCTTGTGATCTTTTTGGTTTTTGGATGGCGTCAGCTACACATAGATTTTGACATCAACAGACTCCCCCTTAGCTAATGCTTCCAATCTCCAAAATTTTCATTCGATGTAGATCAGTGAGCTAGCATTCTCTGGTTAAGCTCGTATCTCCAAATCTCTTTGCAATGTAGTAGAAGGATCCTACCATGCATCTTCACACATTCTACATCCACTCTTAATCTGCACTTCTCTGTCAAACTGCACTTCACTTGTGTTCTGCACTTCATTTTGATAACTGCATCAATCTGTTTAGAAACACAAGCAAGTATCTCGACAAACCATTATGCTTTTTCACACTCATGATAAACCAATATTTTATCTAATCATGCAAAAACAACAACCTGTCAGTTAAAATGGGAGATCTTTTACAAGGAAATCTTTTTGTATTTTTGATATTTTTCAAAACATACTACACAAGATAAAACAAACTATATAAATTACATCTTTTTGTGAGAATCATGTGCAAGAAGATCATATCAGCAAAATCAAACTGTTTTCACACTATTTGATAATTCTTTAAGTAATTTTGGTGAATAACAGTCCATTTAAACAAAATGCATGAACATTTCAAGTACTATTACCGTAGGATACGTTAAGGTATCATTATACTGATATACTAGTGTGTCCTACATCAGGACATACCCCCATGATCAAGGTATGCACAAAGATTCATCGTAGTAGGTGAGTATACCGAAATTCATCCTTTGTGTTTTACAACGCTAGATAATTGGTGATCAGGTCAGTACTTCCGTACAGCAAAGAGACCAATATCCAATGAGGGTTAGGGCAAATACCACAGAATTTGGTACGAATTATGCATTTTGCACATGTGAATGATTCTCTAGGAGAGCTTCTTCATTTCTGGGTTTTTGGCATATTTAGCTCTTTAAGATATCATGGTTGTGCCTAGGTCAGCATATATCTGGATGCAGCAGAAGAACAACCCTGGTACCCCGTATGAAATAACAGCATAAAGACCCAAAACTTCAGATTTTGGCAATCTATCAACGCAAGATTTAAAGTCATTAAACCATACGCCACTGATATGTTACCCACTCATATTCAG
Source organism: Scalesia atractyloides (assembly GCA_947069175.1). NCBI lineage: Eukaryota > Viridiplantae > Streptophyta > Magnoliopsida > Asterales > Asteraceae > Scalesia > Scalesia atractyloides. The sequence continues at coordinate 33,405,088 of CAMTDV010000004.1, read as the reverse complement.
TTTGTTAAGTTTATATCACATTGGGATGTTGATTATTTCATGCTTTTGCCTACTAATGTTTTTGGATTTTAAAATTTTTAACTTACTCCCCCTAAACTCATACACTAACTAAACTCTTTTTGGCTTAGGGAAATTTCTCCCCCTAAATTTTTGTTTTTATGGAGTAAGTTTCAAAAACAGAAATTTAAAACACAAACAGGCTCCCACTTCAATCTGACAAAAGATTTTTCAGCTTTGAAATTTTTGATAATCATTATCGAACACAGAAGTAAAATTCGTTACCATGTGTAACCTATTATTCACCTCAGATGCTTTACAGGAATAACCACTGTCGAACACATCAACAGTCCTTCTTGGCCATTATGCACTCACTCAACAACTCGGTTAGACTGGATAACCCAAACCCTACCGGTTTTGGGTTGACCATTCAAATCAATATATCTCATGTCTGACCAGTATCCATCACCCGTTACTGGTGTCTTGGATGTCTTACCGGTTGTTGAACAAGACTTATAATTTTCACTAGTTTGTTGATCGCGAGAGTTCCAATAAACTCTCTGATTTACTGACCTTTGAAAATCATTATCTTGAAACCTTCTTCTCCCATTACTATACCCAGAACTTTGAAACTTTTTTGGATTTTGTTGAACATTTGAATTATAAAAACTCCGATGTTCGTTTCTTCTTTGAAAATTTTGATTACCGGAACTCTGGTATCGATTTTGATACCCAAAATTTTTATCTTGAAACCGATTTGATTGACCAATAAAATGACTAAATTGTGGAGAAATACTTCTTGGTCTATCAACTCTTTATGATGTTGAAGGTTTAGATTGAAATTTCGGTTGATTTGTTTGACTACTTGGTTTTACATTGTTATTTGAACCAACCTGATTACCATCCTTAACCTCAACATCCCCTTTCTTACCCTTCTTAAAAGGAAAACAACTAGCCACATGTCCTTTGTTGTGACATTTAAAACAGGATCTTTTCTTGAAAGCTTTCGTTTTGCTTGATACCTTTTTTAATGTGTTGACCATTTTGTCTTCAGTATCCTCATCTAATTTATAAGGTGTACTGTTAGACCCAACATATTTTTCACAGAAACTGGACTATTTGGTAAGTTCACAATTATCGGATTCACTACATCTTGTGTAGTGGGCACAAAATCAGTTAGCTCATTTCATTTCGTAAAAAGGAGTAGTCTTGATCATCAGAGGGTGAAGCTTTACTAAACCCCACTCCCATTTTATCATTACTCTTTTTCAGCCTTTCTTGCATATGAGTCCTAACTAACAAAGATTTACCAAATTTGTCTAACTTCCCTTGAAGCTCAACAATTTTGGCTTGTGCATCGGCCAATTCCGTGCACTTTTCAAACAGTTCGTTAGTTTTCTCCTTTACAGCTTAACGAGCCAAATCAATGACTTGCAACAATTCATTGACTTTGCTTGTTAAACTGCTAATTTCTTGTTCATTTGATTTGATTTTATTAAGACAATCCATCCCGCCTTTTATCAAAATAACATTTGACTCTTTTTGCTTTTCTAAATCTGTTAACAAGATTTTGTTTTATGCCGATAAACTGCTCACTTTACCTTTTAGTTCAGTGCAATTATGACAAACAAGACTTACAACGTCTGATTGTACATGTACCTCTGTTGTAAGCTCATCTGTATCATCCATGAACACTGTGACTCATGCCTCCTTGATCTCTGTTGCCTCTTCTGCTTCCTTCATCTCTTCTACCTCAGCATCTGCTTCTCCAATCTTCACAACTGTAATCTCAGCTACACATGCTTGATCGCATGTACCATCTCTTGAAGAACTCAGATAACGCTTTTCTAAAGCTTCCCACAGCTCACTCGAAGACCCAAACCTATTCAAACTATAGTTAATTTCCTCAGGTAAGGATTTCTTTAGTGCTGCTAAAGCTCTCTTTTCAGCATTAAACACCTGTCTCTCAGATTCATCCATCTTCTCATATGAAATCACTCGAATTCTCCCGTCAACTTGTCGTGTGGGAGCAATGTATCCATCAATCATACAGCTCCACATACTAACATCTTCACTTTTAACCATAGCCTCAAACTTTTCCTTCCAATCAACAAACTGTTCAACATGAATCAGTTTCGACCAGTTCTTAACAGCCCCACTGAGCTTACCCACTTTATCCATCACGCAGCTAAGAGTTTAAATGGATTTTGGTATACCTGTGTCAGAATCCAATTCGAACTTCTCTACTGGTCGTTGTCGAGTTTAATCGTAAACATACCGGTAAAACCGTACAAAACGTGTCCGCAAACTGTTTTTACCAAATTATAGCGTTAGACTCGTCTTGACGATACAAATCCAATTATATATAATGTCTAAGACCTATTTTGGGATTTTCCAGAGTTTTTTTTTTGTCCTAAAAATCACACGAATCTAATGGTGCAACCTGTTTGTAATTATTGTGCACAGAACATAATCTACACACAGATACGTTTAAAACCGATAACGTCAGCTGATTAACTCTCCACCTTTTGAACAAAGTCACAAATTTGGAAACTGTAAGCCTGAGTAAGTTCGGATTACTCTTAAACTCGAACTAACAAATCCGGACAAGCTCTATACTTCACAAATCCGGAGGATTTCCTAAATTCGGACTATGCTTAACGAGTAATTTTCACATTCAAATCTCTTTAAACTAGGAATTTTCAGCAAGTGTTTAAACTCCGAAAGCCTATATTCCTCTCAAATTTGGAATAACCTTGTCAAGTCTCAAATCCGGAACCCTCATATCCTTAAACTCGGTAATGTCAAAATTCTGACCCCCAAGTTCCAAATATGGAACTTTAAAATGTTAAAATCCAAACTCTCTAAATGTGGAAATTCGGAATAACAAGTTCGTAGGGTCTTGAGGTTTAAATCCGAGCAGTATTTTTCTTGTTAAACTCGGAGATAAAATTCCCACTATAAACTCGACAGGATGTTCTATGGCAAATCCGAATTCTCAAAACTCTCAAATCCGGACCTTTAAGAAATTCGGACTCACCACTGATTCAAACAAATCCAAAATTTTAAGTTCTGAATGCTCAAATTCGGACTAGAAGATTGAATCCGAAAATTTAGACAGATCCGGACTATAATAAATCTGGAGTTAGTGCCAAATTCAGAATCTATCCTCCGTATTTCCTAAAGTTTGTGTGGTTTTGGTAAATCGAAGAACAGTGACTTCACAGTAAAGCGTGTTTACCCACAAACTACAAGAAACCCTAGAACTCTAAACCTTCTGTGATGTGACGGCTGAACAACTTTTTCAATCAAAAACAACTTTTTCAACAAAAAACTTGAATCTGTATATCAATCTCGAACCATACAATAAGAGCAAATGCTTTGATACTAATTGTAGGTCCCTATCACGTGTATCGTTACGAGATTGACAATCAACCAAGGGTGCGGAATCCCCTTGATGGTTCAAACACACACAGAAACAAGAATATAGATAAAGAACACAAACAAAACTTTAACCGATCTTCTATGATTATCAAAACACAAAGTTTTACAATCACTCAAGATCACACAAGAAATCTCTCAGCCTCTCTCTGTAGATTTCTCTCACAAACTCTCTGTAACTGTCTCTGCAGTATTTCTCTAGTGTCTAACCTAAGGATTAGCCAAAACCCTAATGCAAGACATGCTTATATACCACATGTTTGCACACTAGGGTTTGGACTGGGCTAGGCCATTCTCCAAGCCCATTAAATTGTTGTCACAAAATATGCACCAACAAAAACAAGTAGAATGGCTGAATACCATTCTAGTTCAATAGTGTGACAAGCCACACTAAAGTAAAACAAGCTACACAAGCAAACTACCAACAAAAGCAACACCTAAACTCTATACATCACGAAAATACAAAAAAAACTAATTAGCCATCATTTAGGTGTTGTCGACAACATCCAAAGATGATTTCTTCCAGGTCTTCAAAAGTCTTGTAACCCGATCATTCATCTTGAACTTGAACGAGTGTAACTTTAGACGAACCGTCTCCACTCTGTTCTTCTAATTTCTCTAGCAGTCTCAACCAGTTTTTGAAAAACCTCGAGTTCCTTTCCTGCCACACGAAATAAGCAGTCGCAGCAACCACTAATTTGCGAATAACCCAAATGAGTAGTTTTGAATTAGACTTAGGAATAATCCACAAAACCACATCATCCCATTTCCCGTTGATATGAACCATATCCATTTTCTTGTGGATTGAACACCAAATTTGATTTGAATATTGACATTCAAAGAATAGATGTTCATGCGTTTCCAAATCTCTATTGCAAAGAAGACAACACATCATATTCATCTTGCCAGATGCGTTATTCCATAACTGGATCTGATCCTGTGTTGCAAGTTTTCTCCTACAAATCAGCCAACAAAGGAAAGCATGTCTAGGTATAGTAAATGAAGACCACACCATATTATACCAATTAACCATTTGGCATGTTCCTCTAAGCGAATCCCACGCAACTTTTGTCGAAAAAGGTTCGGTAACATTTTCCTTTTTCCACAAAATGGTATCCATCTTATGAGGCATAATAGAAATCGGAGCTAATTGAAAGAGGATAGGAAACATGTCACGCCAAGCAACCGGCCATACCCATCTATTGTCATGAACAACATCAGCCACATTCGAATAAATAGACAACCCTTCTCGATTCATTTGTCTAGGAGTAATATACGAGCTTAAGGGCAATGATCATCTAGTTATCATACCATAAGAAGCTGCGCTCCCCGTTGCCTATATTTGTCACAAAAAAAATTCTAACAATCGGCCTAATTTGAAGCAACTTCCTCCAACTCCAGCAAATGTTATTTTGAGTAGGAATATCCCAAAATCCTCTATTTTGCAAGTGGTAAGAGTACACCAATTCAACCGAAAGAGATTTCCTTCGGAAAAGAATGCTGTAAATATGAAATGCCATTAAAACTTTATTAACATCGGCCACTCGCCTAATCCCCAACCCACCTTCTTTTTTTGGTAAGCAAACAATATTCCATAACACTTTAGCTTTTCCTTTAACAATACGGCCTTGACACCATAAGAAACTTCTTAGTTTTTGCTCAAGTTGTTTAACAATGCTTGCCGGCAAGATAAAAACCGAAGCCCAATATATATAAAAAGCTGACAGAACAGAAGTAACCAATTGAAGTCTACCCACAAAAGATAGAGATTTCGCTTTCCAATCCGTAATTCTATTCTCCATTTTTTCACCAACACCTTGCAATCAAAATGTAAAAGTCTAGAGGCAATTAAAGGGACACCAAGATACCTTATCGGAAGAGAACCTTCTTCAAACCCTTCACTAGATTAGGAACATTGCAGAAAAAAGCAGTACTCTTAGTAAGACTAGGAATCAAACCAGACATATCGTTAAACTCATTCAGAGCATCCATAATAATCTTCACAGAATCAGCTTCGCCTCTAGAAAAAAGAAAAAGATCATCTGCGAAACACAAATTAACAATCCTCTGCTTCTCACATCTTTTATGAAATCTGAAACACGACTCAATGGAAGTTGCTAGTTGAAGCATAGACCCCTCTTACCTTTGAAATAACCAAATATATTACCATTCACGCTAACAGAAAAAGAAGCGGAGGTGATACAATTAATAATCCAATCAATCATAACATGATGAAAACCGTACCCCTTCAAGATATTACCAAGAAAATCCCAGTCCACCGTATCATACGCCTTTTAGATGTCTACTTTAAAAGCACGTCTAGGAGACCGGACATCCCTATGGTAAGTATGCATAAGTTCTTTCACTAGAAGAATATTATCAAAATTTCTTCTACCAGGCACAAAAGCAGACTGATTTAACCTTACCACCTTATCAAGACCCTCTAAAATTCTCGTAGATAGAATTTTAGTATACACTTATAAATGACATTACAGCAAGAGATTGGCCGATAATCAGTAACCCGACATGGAGTAGTCACCTTGGGAATAAGAGCAATAATAGTATGGTTTACCTCTTGAAGCATTATGATAATAATAATTTAAATTTGACAATAATAGTAATAATAATAATAATAATAATAATAATAATAATAATAATAATAATAATAATAATAATAATAATAATCACAATAATTAATATTGATACTAAAATTTCTAATAGTATTATTAGTAATAATAATAATAATAATGATAATAATAATAATAATAGTTTTAATTATCTAAATTAGTTTAAAAAGAACAGTTTATTTTACAAACTGTTTACATAAATAACTAAATGGTGTTTGGCCCGAAAAGAATTTATAATCTGGTTATATTTAAGTCTGGCCCAAAAATAAAACAGAAAGTATAAAAATATGGCCCAAGTAATAAAAAGGATTCTGAAAAGGTTGGCCAGGGCGGCCTAGCAACAGCGGACCAAACGACAAAAACAACTCAGCGAGGAAACCGGAAATAGAGTATGGTAAGTATGCATAAGTTCTTTCACTAGAAGAATATTATCAAAAATTCTTCTACCAGGCACAAAAGCAGACTGATTTAACCTTACCACCTTATCAAGACCCTCTAAAATTCTCGTAGATAGAATTTTAGTATACACTTATAAATGACATTACAGCAAGAGATTGGCCGATAATCAGTAACCCGACATGGAGTAGTCACCTTGGGAATAAGAGCAATAATAGTATGGTTTACCTCTTGAAGCATTATGATAATAATAATTTAAATTTGACAATAAAAATAATAATAATAATAATAATAATAATAATAATAATAATAATAATAATAATAATAATAATAATAATAATCACAATAATTAATATTGATACTAAAATTTCTAATAGTATTATTAGTAATAATAATAATAATAATGATAATAATAATAATAATAATAGTTTTAATTATCTAAATTAGTTTTAAAAAAACAGTTTATTTTACAAACTGTTTACATAAATAACTAAATGGTGTTTGGCCCGAAAAGAATTTATAATCTGGTTATATTTAAGTCTGGCCCAAAAATAAAACAGAAAGTATAAAAATATGGCCCAAGTAATAAAAAGGATTCTAAAAAGGTTGGCCAAATCAGGGCGGCCTAGCAACAGCGGACCAAACGACAAAAACAACTCAGCGAGGAAACCGGAAATAGAGCGGATCGAACTCGGGGCCTCCGAGTTGTTCGGTGCGCCAAACACCATTGGGCTACAGCCCAGTTTGGTGAATGATTTAAGTTTTTACCTCTTTTAAGATACTCTGGAATGGTTATCTTCTTCATCAACATAAACTGTAAGTTCTAACCATTTCTTTTTAAATCGTTTAAACGCTGAATTGAGATTAAATTAGTATGCAATCGAGTAATAAAGTGCTAGGAGATCATAGGTTATACCTAAAAAGGATGTAATGCCCTCCGACGAGGTTCCGACGACTAGCAGGTTTCCGGCGAGCGTTTTGTGTATCTCCGGCGTCGTCTCGGGTTTCTGGAGAAGCAAAGGTATAGCGAGTGTGTGTGAGGACGAGAGTGTGAGCAATGAGGGTGGAGGATGAAGTGGTGTCGGGTTTATATAAGTGTTCGGACAAATGAATCGAGACACGAAGAAGGGATGTATTCGTGATTGAAATGAAGATGGCAACTCGTAAATAAGTTATTACCGAGCAATCAGCGATTGGAACGTAAAACAGGAAAGGATTCGGCTGGTTCCACGCTGGTTCTTGGTGGCAAAGTGTGAATTCAGTTTAAAATATAATTAGGATATATAGCAGTTGATTCAAGATGATTACCGAATGAGGGCATAGCCTTCCTGGTTAATGCGTGTGTCTGTTAAGGTGATACCCGGGTTTGATCCCTACGTACTCCACCTTTTTTTTCAAATTTTAACTTTCTGTTATTCACAAATAGTCCCTGTAATTAAGTTTAGTAAAAAGCACTTTCAGTCCCTCTACTTGTTAATTCGAAATTAACTAGGTTATCTATATCACCTAGATTATTTAACTTAGGTAACCATGAAACTTAACCAAGTTAGTTAATAGAAATAAACTTTTAGACTATGAAATCTTATTTATTTAAATACTTAAATAAATAAAATGATTAATTAAATAAATAATTAAGTAATTAAAGAATATTGAATAATAAATGATTTAATAATTTTAATACATTAATGAGTAAATAATGAATAAATAATAATTAATAATAATTATGTATTTAAGGATACGTGTTTTGCGATACGGATTTTAATAATCGCATAAATTTAACACAAACATTATTAAAATCTCATTCTCATTATGATCAATAGTCTCCGAATACAAAATTCGAAACGATACGAGAGTACAATTGTTTAAATAAGGAAAGTACAACTGATTACAACGAACGCGAACATACGGAGCGTTACAGTCTCCCCTACTTTAGGAGACGTCGTCCTCGAGATCTTTTATTCAAGGCAAACTTTGAGGTACAGAAAGTTAGTTGTGGGCTTGGTGTTGAACTTGGGCTTGGTTAACTGGTGGTGTAGGGTTGTTGTGACAATAGGGTGTGGTGTGGCCAAAACGGTTGCAAACGGTGCAGTGACGACAGTTAGAGTTGGCAGGGTGGTGATAGTGGCAAGTGGTACACTAGGGATGAACCCCTGTGAATGGCTTTTTGGTGTTTCCAGGTGCAGCAGGGTTTGGGTTTGCAGGAGGAGCAATCTCTTTGCAGTCAGGGTTTTGAAGCTTTCGCTTATTACCAGGCCACCAATTGATTGTTGGGTGATTTTGTCACACCCCGACCGCGTAAAACAACAAACCGCGGCGGAAACGTCAGGGAGTGTCATAACAGAAGTATTGTTTCAACAACCATTACATACTACCGGGCGGCGTGATCAATGTTAATGAATGTATTATGTCCCGTTAAACAAACCAAATGTCTTAGTCAATGTAAGCAATGTCATGAAAAATGTCTTCAAACCATGTACTAGGTATGCTAAGTCAACATACGAAGTAGAAATGTCCATAAAATCGATGTGCTAGCATGCTCAGTCAACATACATAGCAAAATGTAATGTAAATCAATGTGCTCATATGCTAAGTCAACATATGCCGCAAAAGATGTCTTTGAAATCAATGTGCTAGCATGCTCAGTCAACATACATAGCAAAACATAATTGAAATCATGTACTATATATGTACTAGATGAACATAGCAAGTATATGTCGTGAAAGCGCGAAAAAATGAAAGTATCGAGTAGGCACATGTGTTTCACCCCAAAATATTTGAAAAATATAAAAGAGGGGTCTATGTACTCACTTGGGGTTGCAAAGTATCATTATTCAAGAAAAAATAATAAAGCGCAAGAGTCCGAGGAATGAAATGGTTCCTAAGATCGGATAACTATGTTAATAAGTCGGGACTTTAATCGGCTGATTGGATAGAATGATGTCTTATAAATCAAATGAGTGTTGGAACTCATATGGTATGATTTAATAAACTAAACATTCTAATTTGGAAGTGATCCTAAGTGCTTTTGACCCGTAATGACCCATTAAGATAGTTTATGCTACTTTAACGTGTCATTTGCGTAAACGCGTGATCGGATGGTTAAACATGTCCTATGATAAGTCTTAAATTCCCAAACATGTTTAATAATGTTGTAATATCAGTTTATATGTCAAAACTTTAGCCACATATGCTTAAAATGAATTTATGCGCAAAAAGGGCATTTTGGTCATTTATAAAGGGCATAATAACGACCTATCATAATATTAACCAAATGACGTGACCATAAGGTATAACCTCAGAGTGTTATTCCCTATACAACTATGGTGACAAATATGAGTTTGGTCGGATCCTAAGATCGACCAAACGGGTCAGATTCGAAAGTTAAAGCGGTGGTCAAGACCGCTCGACTTAAGACCCTAAACAAGCACTAAACTAAAAGTGACGAGTTAGACATGTTAAACATGTCTAACAAGGTTTATAAAACTAATTTGGTATCAAAACAAAGTGTTTTGACACCCGAAAATAGTTCCATCGTATAATGCGCAATTTGCGCATTATTGACCGAAACTTTGACTCGTCACTTCAACTAGTATCGTGGTAAATCAGTAGGTATGATTGCTAAGGATCATAACCATCGTGATTACGATCACTTGCAAAGTCCGATTGGACTTTGACTTGACCAATTAATGGTCAAAACTGAAAGTCAAACACTGTTTGACTTTTAGCTAGAAATAGCTAAAATGAATGAACAAGGCTAAGTTAGAACACTTACTTGTGCTCAAGGTAGCCAAGGATGAAGAAAAAGACTTAGAAAACTCAGATGGGAGACCTCCAACAATATGGGAGTCTCCTTTTAGAGTTATAAAGAGAAAGAGAAGGAAATGAGCAAGTTGAGAAGTGAAAATGAGGGTCTATTTATACTTGTGGATGACGCACAAGATCATTCCAGGTGTTAGGCACTTGGTCTAGGATCATTATAAGTGTATAATGAGGTGTTGAAACCAGAAGGAGTGTGGCAATTTCGTTTGCTTAGTGTCCAAGAGGTTAAACAAGAAGCTTCCATGAAACTACTGAGCTGGGGGGTCCTTACGGACCGTAAGGGGTATGGGCTTACGGTCCGTAAGCCCCTTAGCTTACAGCAACTTTCAAAAGTTGGTAGAACAGGCCCCTGAACTCGTTTTGTCGCGATTTGGCACTTCTAACACCCATTAACCTCATTTTTAAGCTTTGTAAAGACGATAAAGCTTAGGAAACTTGAAATGTGTTCAAAAATGTCCCGGGTGTTGGTTCGTTCGGTCGTACGGTTGCGGTTTTCGGTTAATTACGACGAAAATCGTAACGAACGCGCAAATGACCGTAAATGCGTAACGAATGATATTTTTGCATTACAATTAAAATACTAGATTTTAATGATTACAAAAATTTTTGGACGCGCGTACATGTTCTGGAAGCCGAAATACGCGAACTGGCATAGTTTCGCAGAATTTGCAAAATAGCCCCTGAAGCTGCATAAGCATGTTTTTGCCATACTGAACCCTCCAAAACTTATTTCTAAGTTATGTTAAGGATATTTATGGTATGTTTAGCTTATGTCTTTGTCCCGGAGTGTATGTCGCATTAAACTGGTTACGTTTGCGTAACGCATTGCGATTACACTTCCAGAAACGGTTTGGAAGATCGAAATTGAACAAGGATTGAAAATATGAATTACCATATATAAATACACAAATCTTGGAGTAAAACACAATATTATAAAATTACAAAATCGTTCGAAATAGTACGATGATGGAAATGCACAAATGTCACAGTCTCCCTACTTTAGGAAATTTCATCCCGAAATTTAATTAGAGGAAACTTGTGAGAATAGATGTGGATATTTCGCCTTCATTTGGTCCTGTCGTTCCCAAGTAAACTCAGGGCCACGTTTGGACTCAAGCGAACTTTAACAATCGTTATACGTCCACGCTTGAGCTTTTTGACTTCACGGTCCAATATTTCCATAGGTTTCTCAACAAAGTTCATCGTGTTATAGACACGAATTTCATCAAGAGGGATGTGGAGGTTTTCATCAGCCAAACACTTTTTAAGATTGGACACGTGGAAAGTTGGATGAACATTTCCAAGTTCAGGAGGTAGCTCAAGTTTGTAGGCCACCTTTCCGATTCTCTCAATGATCTTGAATGGTCCAACATATCTAGGTGCACGTTTTCCTTTCTTCCCAAATCTAACCACGCCTTTCCAAGGGGATACCTTGAGTAGGACATGATTACCGACTTGGAATTCCAAGGGTTTACGTCGTTTTTTCCGCGTAACTCTTTTGACGGCTTCTAGCTGTCAAAAGATTATCACGGATTATCTTGACTTTGTCTGTCGTATCTTGAATGAGTTCAGGCCCAGTGAATTGAGATTCACCAATTTCATTCCAACAGACAGGTGAACGACATTTTCGACCATAAAGAGCTTTGAAAGGAGCCATGTCAATGCTGGTGTGATAACTGTTATTGTAGGAGAATTCGATCAACGGAAGATGCGAATTCCAACTACGTCAATCACACAAGCTCTAAGCATATCCTCCAGTGTCTGGATTGTCCTTTCGGACTATCCATCCGTTTGAGGATGATAAGCAGTGCTCAGGTTAAGTTTGGTTCCCATGGCAGATTGCATGGTCCTCCAAAAATGAGATGAGAATCGAGCATCACGATCGGATATGATGTCCAAAGGAACACCATGACGAGATACAATTTCATCCACATAGATTTTAGCAAGTTTGTCAGCAGGGAAATCCTCACGGATTGCTATTAAGTGTGCCGACTTGGTTAGACGATCAACAATTACCCAAATGGCATCATGACCTCTAGATGTACGCGGTAATTTGGTAATGAGATCCATTGCAATGCTTTCCCATTTCCAAACCAGAATTTCTGGTTGTTCAAGCAAACCAGAGGGACATTGATGCTCTGCCTTAACTTTGAGACAAGTAAGACATTTAGATACGTACAAGGCAATGTCTTTCTTCATACTCGGCCACCAATATTGGGTATGAAGATCCTTATACATTTTGTCTGCACCCGGATGAATTGAATAACGAGACTTATGAGCTTCATTCATTATCAAGGTTCAGAGATTATCTTGACTTGGAACCCACAAACGGCTCAGATAATATAACAACCCATTGTCTTTTGTTTCAAGTTGAAGCTCAAGATGATGTGGTAATTCATCACCCATCATGCCTTGTGTAACACAAGTTTTTTGAGCTTGGAAGGTACGGTTTTGAATATCAGATCGAACTTGAACACAATGTAGCTTGACTCGTTCTTTACGACTAAGAGCATCGGCTACGACATTCGCCTTACCAGGATGGTAGCGAATCTCACAGTCGTAGTCGTTCAGGAGTTTGACCCATCGTCGCTATCTCATGTTTAGTTCTTTCTGATTGAAAATATGCTGGAGACTTTTGTGGTCAGTGAAAACCAGACATTTTGTACCGTATAGATAATGTCTCCAAATTTTCACAGCGAAAACAACAGCGCCCAACTCAAGATCATGAGTGGTGTAGTTCTTTTCGTTAATCTTTAACTGTCTTGATGCATAGGCTATAACTTTGTTCCTTTGCATGAGAACGCAGCCAAAGCCTAAGTTTGATGCATCACAGTATACGACAAAGTCGTCGTTACCTTCAGGTAAGGATAAAATAGGAGCATTACAAAGCTTCTGCTTCAAGGTCTGAAAAGCTTCTTCTTGTTTGGGTCCCCACTCAAAAGGTTTATTCTTTTGGGTCAAAGCAGTGAGGGGAACCGCAATCTTTGAGAAGTTTGAGATAAAGCAACGGTAGTAACCCACGAGACCAAGAAATGAACGAACTTCGGTAGGAGTAGTAGGTGTATCCCATTCCTTAATCGCACTGATTTTGGTGGGATCTACATGAATACCTTGTTCGTTGACAATATGTCCCAAGAATTGAACTTCCTTAAGCCAAAATTCACACTTGGAGAATTTGGCATAGAGTTGTTCTTTCTTTAGGAGTTCCATTGTTAAACGGAGATGTTGCTCGTGATCGGCTCGAGACTTTGAATAGATCAAAAATGTCATCAATGAAAACAATGATGAACTTGTCCAAATAAGGCTTACAAACCCTATTCATCAAGTCCATGAAGACGGTAGGAGCATTTGTCAGACCAAAAGGCATAACAGTGAACTCATAATGACCATATCGAGTGCGGAAAACAGTTTTGGGAATATCTTCTTTGAGAACACGAAGCTGATAATACCCAGAACGTAGATCAATCTTTGAGAAGCAAGTAGCACCTTGTAGCTGGTCAAAGAGATCATCAATACGAGGTAGGGGATATCGATTTTTGATTGTGAGTTTGTTGAGCTCACGGTAATCGATACACATACGGAATGATCCATCTTTCTTTTTCACAAATAGGACTGGAGTGCCCCAAGGTGAAAAGCTTGGACCAATGAATCCTTTGTCAGACAACTCCTGAAGCTATTTAGATAACTCTTGCATCTCAGATGGTGCAAGACGGTATGGGGATTTGGCTATAGGGTTAGCACCAGGTACAAGATCTATACGAAACTCGACTTGTTGTGCTGGGGGTAAACCAGGTAGCTCGTCAGGAAACACCTCAGGATAATCTCGAACAACGGGAACATCTTGAATAGTGTTGCCTTTGCCTTTTTCCTCTACGATATGTGCCAAGAAAGCAACGTAGTTCTTTCGTAGGTATTTATGGGCTTGGCTGCATGTCATGAGCTTAAGGCTACTGACGGGCTTTTCTCCACGAACATCTAAGGTTTCACCAGACGGGAGAGGTATACGAACGATCTTATCAAAGCAAATCACCTCAGCATGATATTTAGATAACCAGTCCATCCCTACTATGATATCAAAGCTCCCAAGTTGCATTGGCGTGAGGTTAATGGCAAAAAGGTGGTTGTTAAGGTTCAATTGGCAATCACGGATGACAGAATCAAGAACAAGGGGTTCACCACTAGCTATTTCGACTGTCAAGGGGTTTCCTAGTTTTGTTCTAGGCATTGAAAGCAAAGGTTCAAAAGCTAGGGATACAAAACTCTTATCGGCACCCGAATCAAAAAGAATTGAAACATGGATGGTCATTAACAAATAACGTACCGTTCACCACTTCATTGTTAGCCCGAGCCTCATTAGCATTGATGTAGAAAAAGGTTCATAAATGTCCAATCTAACCACAAAGAGATTTGGGCCGAAAATATTAAGTTTTCAGGCCAAAAATTAGTTTTTGGGACCTCAATAATTGGGTAAATGCTCGTCCACGAGCCGGGTTTGCATTTGCCAACTTCGGACAGTTATTTCTGTAGTGGGTGAGATCCCCATAATTGTAGCAAGACCCAGGTGGATAGTGAGGTCGTTCAGGCTGCTGAGCAGGGTTTTGGGCTACTGGATTCTGGGTAGGAGCGAAACAACAAGTGTTGACAAGATGACCAGATTTCCCACAGTTAGTGCAAATGCGGCACTGTAAATGTGGTTGATGGTGACTGTTACACTTGTTGCACAAAGGTGCATTGCCAACATACTGTTTCTTGGCCGGTGGTTGAGCAGGATGATTGGGAGCAGTTTGGTTAGGTTGTGTAGTGAGAGCGAAGTTCTTAGAAGCCATACGCTTCCTTAACTTCTTGGAGGTTTCAGCTTTGTTTCCTTTTTGCTTCTCAGACTTAACAGCCGGTTTCTTGTCACCCTTTCAATGAAGCTTACCCTTTTTAACTTGTGATTCAGTAAGGGTTGCAGCTAGCTCAACGGCTTGACGGACAGATGTAGGGTTACTGCCAGTGACTATGTCCTGGACAGGATCTGGCAGACCATCTATGTACTTTTCAATCACCTTATCCAAAGGCGTCACCATCTCAGGACACAATAGGCTCAACTCCTCATACCGATTGGTATACGCACGATGCTCACCGTTGTCTTGCTTTAGGTCATGGAACTAATTCTCAAGTGCCCTCTTTTCATGACGGGGGCAGAACTCTTTCATCATTAGAGCTCTAAGTTCCTCCCATGTCTGACCCATCGCAACATCAGCACCCCGATCTCTCACTACTCCGTTCCACCACGTGAGCGCCCTCTTTTGGATTATCAGGACACTGAACATGGCGAAAAGTATTCTCAAGACTCTCAAACCACTGTAGGAGCCCAGTTGCTCCTTCAGAACCACTAAACTTGAGTGGTTTAACCGAGTTAAACTGTTTAAAGTTGCACACAGCAGGTGCATTGTTATTGTTGGCTTGGTTGATTTGAGTAATGAGATTTGGTAGCATAGCAGCCATCTATTGTGCTATGATAGTCGCCATTTTGGTGTTAGGTGGTGGTACGTTTCGTCAAGGAGGCATTCTAAAAGAGGAAATATGAGAGAAAACGAGTGAGATGAATGTTCGAGAAATGAGATGTCATAAAAATCGACGAAATGAAAGGATGGTGGTCATTCATTCGTTTACTTGCAACAAACAAACGACACACAGTGACTAATCAAAGTAAATGGGTTTTTATAATGTATCGCAAAGACATGCTTTAGCCTATAGGTGGACACTCACCCCAAGAGTTCCCAGGTAAGAGTGACTGGTCCAATTAAGTGGATTTGTACGAACACTCTAACCTTAGACAGAAAACTCAGGGTACAGGCACCCACCCTTCCAGATTGCATGTGTTCACATTATTAAAACCCAAACTTTGACGAGATTTTGAAAAACTTTGAAAGGCATAAAGCGCCGGTGATTTGTTTTGGCTTTTAAAATGAATTATACTTTGTTTTTTGGTAATCACCTAAGGATAGGTGATGGTATTGTTTTAAGATCTAAACACATGATAACTTGTGTTAGGGTCCTGGAAAGGTTATAGTCTAGGTCAAAGCATTACTAATAATCTAATTCCCTATAACCATTGGCTCTGATACCAATTTTTCTGTCACACCCCAACCGCGTAAAACAACAAACCGCGGCGGAAACGTCAGGGAGTGTCGTAGCAGAAGTACTGTTTCAACAACCATGGCAATTAAAGTTTTGTATTATTGGATGAAATTTGATTACAATGTATTCGAATAAAAGAAAACAAACAAAAGTCTAATTGTCTTGTAGATTTTAATTCACTAAAGCCCAAGTCCGTCCTAAGTGTCGCATGAATCATCCTTAAGCATTAGCTCCTGAAACACATGTGAAAATAGGTACGTCAGCATAAAAATGCCTGTGAGATACATAGGTTTTGTTGATGAGGATTCATGACTTGAAGTTAAATTAATAGTTTAACGAAAAGTAGTCATGAACCTTATAAAATGTTTTCTTTTATAAAATCATATGAAAATCAAATGATATAAAAGAAGGATGTATGGTTAAATAATTAACCGTATGAAAATGAATTGTATAAAATATGCCATTTGTAAAACAATGTCTTGTGAAAAATATGTGTTATTTGTACCAAAGGTGTCATGTCTTTGTCGAAGTGGTTTAAGTAATGCTACGATATGTAATATCATAAAAGCACTTATATATAGGAAGTACCAACGGCGTATCCACCATGATTTTATCATAATACACACATCTCGTTATTTAAATCACTTATCAAATAACCACCAAAAATTTCTTGTCTAACAAAGGTCTTGTATGGCAAGTAAAAAGACTTTACTCAAACCACATATGTAATGTCGTGTATATCCAAATGTCATGTATAACCAAATGTCTTGTATAACCAAATGTCGTGTACAAAACAATGTCTTGAATAAACCAAAGTTTAAATCAAAAGTCATGTTTTGCAAAACCAATGCTTTATTTGATATGAACATTTATGTAGTTATGTTTATCGCATACATTCAAGCCTTGAGACTGTCGGATAAACCCTTATCAAGTCAAAGGTTTATCAAAAATGTATTCGGATTCTGTCATTCCCTACTTCCAAACAAACCTAGGAAGCGGGGAACGGGATTTGTCAAGTCCTATGGTACCATTACATACAACCGGGCAGCGTGATCAATGTTAATGAATGTATTATGTCCCGTTAAACAAACCAAATGTCTTAGTCAATGTAAGCAATGTCATGAAAAATGTCTTTAAACCATGTACTAGGTATGCTAAGTCAACATACGAAGTAGAAATGTCCATAAAATCGATGTGCTAGCATTCTCAGTCAACATACATAGCAAAATGTAATGTAAATCAATGTGCTCATATGCTAAGTCAACATATGCCGCAAAAGATGTCTTTGAAATCAATGTGCTAGCATGCTCAGTCAACATACATAGCAAAACATAATTGAAATCATGTACTATATATGTACTAGATGAACATAGCAAGTCTATGTCGTGAAAGCGCGAAAATATGAAAGTATCGAGTAGGCACATGTGTTTCACCCCAAAATATTTGAAAAATATAAAAGAGGGGTCTATGTACTCACTTAGGATTGCAAAAGTATATTTGTTCAAGAAAAATAATAAAGCGCAAGAGTCCGAGGAATCAAATGGTTCCTAAGATCGGATAACTATGTTAATAAGTCGGGACTTTAATCGGCGGATTGGATAGAATGATGTCTTATAAATCAAATGAGTGTTGGAACTCATATGGTATGATTTAATAAACTCAACATTCTGATTTGGAAGTGATCCTAAGTGCTTTTGACCTGTAATGACCCATTAAGGTAGTTTATGCTACTTTAACGTGTCATTTGCGTAAACGCGTGATCGGATGGTTAAACATGTCCTATGATAAGTCTTAAATGCCCAAACATGTTTAATAATGTTGTAATATCAGTTTATATGTCAAAACTTTAGCCACATATGCTTAAAATGAATTTATGCGCAAAAAGGGCATTTTGGTCATTTATAAAGGGCATAATAACGACCTATCATAATATTAACCAAACGACGTGACCATAAGGTATAACCTCAGAGGGTTATTCCCAATACAACTATGGTCACAAATATGAGTTTGGTCGGATCCTAAGATCGACCAAACGGGTCAGATTCGAAAGTTAAAGCGGTGGTCAAGACCGCTCAACTTACGACCCTAAACAAGCACTAAACTAAAAGCGATTAGTTAGACATGTTAAACATGTCTAACAAGGTTTATAAAACTGATTTGGTATCAAAACAAAGTGTTTTTGTTGGTGCATAATGTCTATGTCTTAGTCTTATATCAAGTCTGTATAGTATAGAGCTGAATAGGCTAGGTAAAAGATGTATTTATGTAGTATGAGGACAAGTTCGCCCATGTATGTCATGTTTGGACATGTTCGGGCTAACTTGTGTCTCCCAGGGGCGAACTCGCAATTGTATAAATGCCTAGCTAGCCTCATTCATTTGTAACTTTGGTATTTTGGAGGCGAAGCTCTGTCAGTTTGTAATCTCAACGTTTAATCAATGAAACTGATGATTAACTGATTAATTCTTGTCTATTGGTAAACACGATGTAATATTTCCGCTATTATGGACGTTAGATATCAAATTTAGGTTCCTTAGCATCGAGGATCGGTCCTACAGTTTTGACACCCGAAAATAGTTCCGTTGTATAATGCACAATTTGCGCATTATTGACCGAAACTTTGACTCGTCACTTCAACTAGTAACGTGGTAAATCAGTAGGTATGATTGCTAAGGATTATAACCATCGTGATTACGATCACGTTGCAAAGTCCGATTGGACTTTGACTTGACCAATTAAAGGTCAAAACTGAAAGTCAAACACTGTTTGACTTTTAGCTAGACAGCTAAAATGAATGAACAAGGGTAAGTTAGAACACTTACTTGTGCTCTAGGTAGCCAAGGATGAAGAAAAAGACTTAGAAAACTCAGATGGGAGACCTCCAATAATGTGGGAGTCTCCTCTTAGAGTTATAGAGAGAAAGAGAAGGAAATGAGCAAGTTGAGAAGTGAAAATGAGGGTATATTTATACTTGTGGATGATGCACAAGATCATTCCAAGTGTTAGGCACTTGGTCTAGGATCATTACAAGTGTATAATGAGGTATTGAAACCAGAAGGAGTGTGGCAATTTCATTTGCTTAGTGTCCAAGAGGTTAAACAAGAAGCTGCCATGAAACTGCTGAGCTGGGAGGTCCTTACGGACCGTAAGGGGTATGGGCTTACGGTCCGTAAGCCCTTAGCTGACAGCAACTTTCAAAAGTTGGCAGAACAGGCCCCTGAACTCGTTTTGTCGCGATTTGGCACTTCTAACACCCCTTAACCTCATTTTTAAGCTTTGTAAAGATGATAAAGCTTAGGAAACTTGAAATATGTTAAAAAATGTCCCGGGTGTAGGTTCGTTCGGTCGTACGGTTGCGGTTTTCGGTTAATTACGACGAAAATCGTAACGAACGCGCAAATGACCGTAAATGCGCAACGAATGATATTTTTGCATTCCAATCATTAAAATACTAGATTTTAATGATTACAAACATTTTTGGACGCGCGTACATGTTCTGGATAACGAAATACGCGAATTGGCATAGCTTCGCAGAATTTGCAAAATAGCTCCTAAAGCTGCATAAGCATGTTTTTACCATACCGAACCCTCCAAAACTTATTTCTAAGTTATGTTAAGGATATTTAGGGTATGTTTAGATTATGTCCTTGTCCCGGAGTGTATGTCACATTAAACTGGTTACGTTTGCGTAACGGTTTGCGATTACACTTCCAGAAAAGGTTTGGAAGATCGAAATTGAACAATGATTGAAAATATGAAATACCATATATAAATACACAATATTATAAAATTACAAAATCATTCGAAATAGTACGATGATGGAAATGCACAGATGTCATAGATTTGGTTAATTGCAGCATCTTTTTTTATCACGAACACGATTGTTGTTAAGGCTGGCAGCAAGGCGATAGACAGCCTCGATATTGTCAAGGTTGGTTGCCTCAATGGTTTCACGCATGCTAGAGGGTAAACCATTGATGTACTTCCTGATCTGACGATCAGTGGTTGACACTAGGTGGGGTACAATGAAAGTCAACTGTTTGAAACGGGTGGTGTACCCTTGGTTATCGTCACCAGCTTGTTTGAGGAACCAAAACTCTTCTTCAAGCTTCTGCTGCTCATGAGGAGGACAAAACTCATCCTTCATGAGTTCCTTCACTTCCTCCCATGGTAGTGGATAAGCTCCTTCATTGGAACGAATGTTCCTTTCATTAGTCCACCATTCCAAGGTTCTGGCTTGGAAGACCCTAGTAGCACTACGCGTTTTGAGCTCTTTAGGACATTCATTGTTGATAAAGGTAACCTCTATGTTGTCGAACCACTCGAGCATAGTTGTCACCCCATCGTTGCGAGTGAAAGGCTTAGGGTTGCAAGCGGCAAAGTGTTTGTAGCTAAAGGTTACAGGCTTAGGCGGGATTGCTTTTGAATCAACTGAGGAATTGGGAGTGTTGGATGCCTGGATCTCACTGACAATCTTGGGTACAATGCGAGCAATTTGGTTGACCATGAATGCCATCATCTTCTTCTTAGAGTTGGTCTTAGATCTCTTGGATGAGTTTTAAAGTAGATGAGATGACGACATCTAAAGAATCAAAAGAAACCAGAATGGATGAGACTTTGATCATAATGTTTTGTTTAAGAAAATTGTTTTCATAAGTGTAACACATAGCATATTGTTTCACATAGCATAACGTACTTTCAAGTAGTTTCACATAGCATAGTCATGATTTTCACATGGAAGTTCAATTAGTTTCACATAGCATAAATATGAATTTCACGTAGTGTAACATAAATAATGAAAGCATCATAAATTTAGTTGGTTCACGAGAGAGTATTATTGTTTGTTTTAGATTGCGAAGATAGTGCGTATCGTGTCTCCAAGCTTGAAATGAAAGTAACGCTCAACTATAAAACACATTAAAATTGAGATAGCATAAAAGAGATTTAACGTAAAACATGGATTGTCACGGAACGTAACATAAGACTATTCCAAAGTAAATCGAAATCCTTTTCAAATTAAGGGAACGTGCTTTGGCCTAATGGACAAATACTCTCATTGAGAAGCGGCTAATGATATTTGTCCTTCCAGTTACAACATGTCCTTAAGCAATTGGGAAAATCGAAACTTTGGCGAGATTGAAAATCGAAGAATGGTACTAGTTAACAAGATGTGAGTTTCACCACTAACTTGATAACATTGTACCCTAACGTGGTTAGTACTTATCAAAAGATAAGGGTCCACTAGAGTATGAAATGGAATTTTTTTTCAAGGTTTGGATATCACTCCTAACTTCAGGGTAAATTTCGTGCAAAATGCAATGTATAGCTGGGTGAAAGTCATCACCAAATGTGGGAATCACCCCTATCTTGGTGAACCGTTTCGATTATGTTATAAGAGCGTCTTCAAAGCCTCCAAGTGTGTATTGTGTTAGCCTTAGCAAAGGCATGTATGTTTAAGAGACCAAAGAGAATAGAGAGAAGCAAATAAGATAGAAAGGAAGTAGTTTTAAAGAACACAAAGTGAGAAAAGCTCCTAAACTATAAACTAGGCAAAACATTCCTACTTTTCCTAATTCCCTATAGGTATGGCTCTGATACCAATCTGTCACACACCAATCGATGGCAGAAACATTGGGATGAGACGAACAAATCGCTCAAAGCATCATAACACTAATAGTGACAATATAGTTAAATTCAAATTTCATAAATAACTAAGATTCAATACGAGTCTCAAATAAGTAAACAAAACATTACAAATGTTTATTAAAGTGCGTTTGTAAAAGTCCATCCTAACTTGTTTCTTCGATTCATCTTGACTATCAACCTGCAACATGTATTAAAATACATCAACAAAATGGTAGCGAGCATACAAGTTTGATACCTAATATAACATGTTTAAAAATTGTTTAAATCATACCCAAACATATAACAATAAGCAAGTTAACTAATAAGCTGAAATAGTGTAAACTATGTGTTCAAACCCAAGTTTCAAACACAAAGTGGGCAGATCGTGAATAATAAAGTTTCAAGTGTAGTGATTTAATATAAAATACATGTTGCACCCACAAGTGATAAAAGCAAAAAGGGTCATGTATACTCCTTTGATTGCGTTTAATTTCTTGAAATTGTGCACGAGTAAGTTAAAGGATCCACGAAAGCAATTATCCTATAATGATGAACTTGTTATTGGTCATGGATTTGGATGATGTTATTTTTTATTTTTTATTTGATAGATAAATGCTTTAATTATTGGGTATTACATGGTAGAGGATTTTAATTAGGCTTGAAGAGGTAAGGGTCATGATATGTCTACTAACGTATATTTGATGTG
Source organism: Scalesia atractyloides (assembly GCA_947069175.1). NCBI lineage: Eukaryota > Viridiplantae > Streptophyta > Magnoliopsida > Asterales > Asteraceae > Scalesia > Scalesia atractyloides. The sequence goes on along the minus strand of CAMTDV010000004.1, from coordinate 33,382,351 downwards.
CTAAAACTAATAAAATAATTATGCAAATAAAATTAGTTTTAAATAAGATTATTAATAATAATTTTATAAATCATGTTAAATACCAATAATAATAATAGTTATGATAATAATAATTTAAATTTGATAATAATAATAATAATCACAATAATTAATATTGATACTAAAATTTCTAATAGTATTATTAGTAATAATAATAATAATGATAATAATAGTTTTAATTATCTAAATTAGTTTTTTGTTTACGTAAATAATTAAATGGTGTTAGGCCGAAAAAGAATTTATTATCTGGTTATATTTATGTCTGGCCCAACCAGACTCTAGCCCAAAAATAAAACAGTAAGTATAAAAATATGTACCAAGTGATAAAAAGGATTCTAAAGAGGTTGGCCCAATCAGGGCAGCCCAACAATCGCGGACCAAACAACAGAAACAACTCAGCGAAGTTTGGTTATTGATTTAAGTTTTTCCAAATTTTAAAGTGTTCTGAAATGGTTATCTTCTTCATCAACATAAACTGCAAGTTCTAACCATTCCTTTTTAAATCGTTTAAACGCTGAATTGAGATTAAATTAGTATGTAATCGAGTAATAAAGTGCTAGGAGATCATAGGTTATACCGAACAAGGATGTATTGCCCTCCGAGGAGGTTCCGACGACTAGCAGGTTTCCGGCGAGCGGTTTGTGTATCTCCGACGTCGTCTCGCGTTTCCAGCGAAGCAAAGGGATAGCAAGTGTGTGTGAGGACGAGAGTGTGAGCAATGAGGGTGGAGGATGAAGTGGTGTCGGGTTTATATAAGTGTTCGGACAAATGAATCGAGACACGAAGAAGGGATATATTCGTGATTGAAATGAAGATGGCTACTCGTAATCAAGTTAATACCGAGCAACCAGGGATTGGAACGTAAAACAGGAAAGGATCCAGCTGGTTCGTCGCTAGTTCTTGGCGGCAAAGTATGAATTCAGTAACATATATATACATATATATATATATATTAATTGATTCAAGATTATTCCGAATGAGGGCATAGCCCGCCTGGTTAATATGTTCGTTTGTTAATGATGAGACCCGGGTTCGATCCCCACGGTCTGCACCTTTTTTCTCTTTTTTTTTTTTTCAAATTTTAACTTTCTGTTATTCACAAATAGTCCCTGTAATTAAGTTTAGTAAAAAGCACTTTCAGTCCCTCTACTTGTTAATTCGATATTAACTAGGTTATCTATATCACCTAGATTATTTAACTTAGGTAACCATGAAACTTAACCAAGTTAGTTAATAGAAATAAACTTTTAGACTATGAAATCTTATTTATTTAAATACTTAAATAAATAAAATGATTAATTATATAAATAATTAAGTAATTAAAGAATATTGAATAATAAATGATTTAATAATTTTAATACATTAATAAGTAAATAATGAATAAATAATAAATATGTATTAAGGAGACGTGTTTTACGATACGGATTTTCGAACAATTCTTCATCAAGGGTCAGAATCCGATGTTTCTGAGCTTGAAGTTGTTTAACGTGCTCTACACGTCTAGCAAGAGTCAAGATTCACAAGTATATAACATTCCAAACATTTGAATAATCGCATAATTTTAACACAAACATTATTAAAATCCCATTCTCATTATGATTAGTAATCTCCGAATACAAAATTCGAAACGATATGAGAGTACAATTGTTTAAATAAGGAAAGTACAACTGATTACAACGAACGTGAAAATACGGAGTGTTACACTATGGAAGATATGCGGGTAATCGTTTGCGAATTGGACGAGTTTCGCACTATTTCGATCAAGTTTCAGTTCGGTGAATTTATAGGTTAGTTCAGAGTGATTTGATTTGTTTTGGTTGAATTACAGTGTGCTTCGATGATTGTCGATTGAAGATTCAAACTTTTCAAACATTTTTTATCGAATTCAGTTGAGTTTCGGATTGATTCGTTCGAATTTCAGACTAATTCGTTCAAACTTCGGCTGATTTTCGGTTAAATTTTTTTTTAGAAACTAATATATAATTATATACCAAAGTAACAAATTACAAACAAGTGGCAGGTAAACGGGCAACAAGCTACGCCGCAACCCCCTTTTGAATTGCAAAACCAATCCTACTAAAGACGAAACGGCCCTTAAAGGTTGAAAGATTACTATTCACAACCTGTTGGACCCTGTTTAGAAATTCCACAGCCTCTGGGGCTAGGGACCCAAATGTATCAAAAGCGAATGGGATAAACACGTGTTGATTCTCTAAACAAGCCTTCTCGTGTTTAGCGACCTTGTCTGATTCCGCCTTTAACGCAGCCTGGCCAGCAACAAACGCATTATCCCTGAGTTCAACAAGAGGGGACACTCCTGTAAGGTCCACACAAGCGTGTTTTTCCCCTAGCCCACCCAAACACAAGAATATCAGCTGGCCGAAGAGTAGACCTCCCGTCGAGCGGATCCGTCAGAAAGTTCACCGGAGCCTCCTTTTTCGCCGAAATCCCTGCCCGCTTTAGAACATCATAGAGAATATCCCTTACCAAATCATGTCGGTATTTAAAACCAGGTAACTCCTTACAATGGACCGCATGTTCGCCGAAAGTATCTAAACAAGCCTTGCGACAAACTGGGCAGGGCTCATCAACCGGAAACAGAGGGATCATTAGCCGGTACTTAAGAATTGCCCGGTATTCCACTGCTGACATGTGTTGTCCTAGTCCTTCAATGGGGATAACTGTCAGAAAATCCTGAGAATGAGGTGCCCGGAGACAATCAAACACAGCTTTCTGAAGAGGGGATAGACTAAACTTCTCTCCCAAACACTGGACAGTTCTACTAAATAGGGCACTCGCCAAAGCATTCTGGGCTTTAGGGGGGGCGGTGTCCTTATTAGAGAAACCACCAAGATCAAAATCCGGAAGGGACATGTGCATGCAATCCAACGCGCACACATAATCAGAATCTAACCCAACAATACCACAGTCTCGAAGAATGTGGTCCTGTAAACTCCAAGATTGCGCCCTCGAGGCCACAAAAGCATACGTGGATACATCCTCAGGCGAACATAAACCCAAACCCCCCAAAACGGGTCGGGATGGATGCAAGCCTCCATTGAAGATCCCCAAGAAACGGACCCCCGCAAACCATGATATCCTCGATAGCTCTCCGAAGGCCTTTGTCAAAAACCGAAACAGCCTCCCCAACAAAAGTGGGTTGGCACGTTCTGAGGCCAAACAACAACTTAGCAACACCCATGCAAGAGCGTAGCAAGAGGAGCTCGCATTGAGGGTCCTGCAGATGTGGAAGATAGCTCATCAGATCCACTGCACAAGATGCCCTTTTCACGGCCAACCTACTGATGAAACCCGCATCGCGGCTAACAGCGCCCCCGAGGAGTTTGACACCCGACACCGCCTCCCAATCCCACTAGGAAACAAACCCTTTTGCTTCTTAACTCCATTGCACGATGGCCAAAAAACTTCTGTTTTCTTAACGTTAAGTTGAAGCCCCAAACATGGCCCCAAAGACCTGATGATTTCTAAAGCTTTAGCCACCTCTTTAGCATCACCTATAATTGCACCATCATCCAAGTATCAAGCATGGAAAAGTAGCTTGCATCTATCTCGTATCTGATGAATGAGGGGATGCAAAACTAAGGCAAAGAGAAGAGGCCCCAAGGGGTCTCCCTGCTGAACCCTAGTGGTGGACCAAATATGATCGTTTCCGACATATAATCTAGCCGGCTGTCCATATAGAAAATCCACCCATAAGGAAATGGAGGGGCATCGGGTTCGAACTTCTGACAAAAGGACGGTTCTATCCACTAAGTTGAAAGCATTAGAGAAATCAACAGTAATCATGGCTAACGACCCATCCGAGTGGAACACATTTAAAAACCTGTTCGCACTATGGAGCACAGCCTCCGCCCTGCTAGGAATACCCACCCCAAATTGAAAATCACCGAGATATTTAGCCATCTCTTTCCGACCCCCCTCATAGCCGCCTTAGAAACTAACCTCCTCTAAATTGCGCCCACGACAATAGGCCTAATCCCGTTGTCCGGTTTAAGTAAAGGCGTGAGGGGTGCAGAAGCAACAAACTCTGACAAGACCCTAGGGCACCTCCCCCCCAAGCACAAGTTGACTACCTCAGAAATGCCCTAAGCACCCCGCATGCGATCACCGACCCCTCCCCACAAAGAGCATCCAAAATGTGTTGAGCCCTCAACCCATCCCTCCCACAAGAGGTCCCTTTGGGGAAAGATTTAATGCACCCAAGGACGTTATCAACATCCACAGTAAGGGGTGGCTCCGATAGTAAGGACTCAGGCATAGCCGGAGGAGGTAGGACAGGATGTTTAGCCACCAATGCTTTCCTAGTATCCTCACCAAACGGTGCAACCCCCGAAGAACATAAAACTTTAACTGCCGCAGTGAAATGGCCATCTGCAACTTTTCGTAAACATTGTTTAACGTTGGTGCTCACCCTAGAATTATCAGACCCATGGGGATACTCATCAGGGCGCGAAACAACCTCTGATGGTTGGGCAAAAAGTGATAGGATGAGTTCAGCAAAACCATCCCCATTACCCCACGCTGCCAGGGCCCGTTGAATACTAAGACATTGTAAGGACTTCCTGTTCCCCGACCTGCGCTCCTGACTATTAGAAGGCCTAAAAACCCGCAACGTGCAACGTGGCAACAACAAAAGTCTCACCCACGCCTCAACAGACTCTGGCGCAGCCACCACCCTGCATAGAGATGTCGTTAAAGCCTGGGAAAAGGCCATGCGACAACTATGGGGGATGCTCTTAACTGTTTTGATAGGAAGGGAGAAGACACGATCAAGCAGACCCACGTCCACCCCCATACCTCCAAAAGAAACAATCTCCTTTCCAACATTCGGCGTAGGAATCCCAACAATAAACTCCTCCGCATTTCCCGTAACTAACTTGAATCGTGTCACCCCATCTGCATGATGGCACCCCCGACTGAGAGCATGTAAACACATACACTTCCCACATAACCATTGGCCTGAAACCTTAAGAGCCTCACCAACCGAAACAAATAAATCCAAATCCGCGGATACAGCATCGCGCATGGCCCACTTTTTGTCATCTGAAGACAAATGAAGCCGCTTGATATGGGCCACCAACCTCGGGAACCCCTTGGCCCCTGCCTGTCAATCGGGGCAACAATGAAAGCCCTTAAAAGGACACAGCCAGACACCCCTTGAGGAACCAACACCCCCCTCCTCAAATGGAGCCCCACAAACAGTTAAAGCCCCAGACAAACCCCCCACTCTAGACCCGGGCATCAACTATTCAAAATACAAACGAAGTTTAAGGATAACTGGCGCTAAGCTTGGAAAATAAATGGCGAAAACTAATGGGTTAGCGTGGGCAACGACAAGTTGCCCCACCCCCCTTTAAAGCACACCACACTCAATCCATTACGGGCTTCCAAAACGAAAACCAAAATAAATCTTAATCTATTTTTCGGTGTTCCAAATCCAACGGAAACTATTTGAAACAACTCGTTATTCAACCAGTTGTAGTAAACAACTGATATCCAGCCTTAAAATAAATGGTTTTTCTTCTAGACATTTTATCGAACACCTGGCGTGCAACTTTTAGTAACGAGCTTCATAAACCAATACTGAAATCTTAACTGCCCGGTTGGAAACAAATTGTCGTTCTTTGCTTCTAATGGGCTGAGTTTGGACTCAATGGAGGTGTGGCAGTAGTTTAGGATTCCAGCGAAGGTGGCACGTGATCGGAGAAGAAGAATTGAATTTGGAGTGAGTTTTGGCGAGTTCGTATGAGGTCTAAGGCTCTTTATTTATACTCGATTTGTCGATAAAACAATAAGGTTAACTATTTGATTTTCGAAGCTAAAGAGGTTGATGAATAGATATGAACACAACGTTTTACCAGATATGATTCAGGTTATAGCTTAGTTTAGGATGGAGATAAAGTTTTGGGCAAAAGAAACGAATGAAAACGACCCGAAAAAGGAGTTCCGGGTTCGCCGGATTCCGGCAAAGTCGCCGGAAGAGGTGACTGTGGAAGCGAAGTCGCCGGAAGAGGTGACTGTGGAAGCGAAGTCGCCGGAATAGGTGACTGTGGAAGCCGGAATAGGTGACTGTGGAAGCGGCAAAGTCGCCGGAAGAAATGAAACAAAATGTTGAAGAAAAACAAACCTAATGAGGGTTGATTGTGGGGCTGAAGAGGGATAATGGATCTGAATTGTTTTTGTTTCTTCGGTTGAAGTTTCTAACTTTTCGGACAATTTTTCATTGATTTCGAACTGGATCATTTAATGCACTAGATCTGAGTTGTTGTTTTCTTGAGTCGAAATTGGATTATTTGTTATTCTGCGACTAGATCTGAATTGAAAATATAAGACTGAATATTGTTGTGTTACAACAGGAAATTTAGAATTATAGTTGAAGTTTCTTCAGAGTGTAACTAAGTTGAGTCGATGTTGAAGTTGTAGACTTGCTTTGTGTCGATTGATTGAAAATTTGTTTTGTTGTTGCTGTGATTTTGAAGAAGATAGAATAGTATTAGTGTTTCTGGTTATGTGATATAATGAAACTGCGTTGAAAGGTTGTTTGTTGTTCGAATTCAGATCTAATATTCCATCGAAAAAGAAGAAATAGAGAAAAGAGTTGCAGGTTTTTTATATTGTGTAAAGAACAAACAAAAAGAGACTATAAGTGACAAGTTTTGGTGTTACTATAAACTTTTAGTAATATTGATTGTGGATTTTATTGTGGCAGATCATAAAGGAATTAGGGTTGAAAAAGGATATTAAAAAAGATGATGTGAGTAGCGACACTTTATAAGTGTCATTTGGGTTGTAGAAAAAAAAGTTATAATTGACAAATTGTTTTGGTTGTTGTTAGTGGTGAAGAGAATAGAGGTGAGGCGTAATTTCTCTGCGAAGAATAATTTCTTTTTGAAAATATAGGACAAATATTTTATTAGTTTTTTTTTTTTGGAAAAGTGATTGACAGATATGAGTCGCGAGAATCAGTCTGAGTAGTAAATTAAGAATTAGGAAAAAGGAACTTTTGAAAAGATAAATCAAATTTTTGAATGATGTAAAATAAAATAAAAAAGTATATCATTTTAGATTGGGCCGCAAGTGTTGAAATTTGGGCTTATTGTGTGAACTGGGTTTGGATTAGTGGGCTAAAAGTTTTTGAACTGGGATTTTATTCTATAAAATTTTTAGGTATGTTTGATATATGAAATTTAAGAAAAATGTATGGTTGGGATGATGTGCCTTGGTATTTGGAGTATCGAGATCATAAAAAAATTTGGGTTAAGAGTTTGATCATTTTATGTGTAAAAATGAACCATTAGATGATAGAATGGTATTATGGTTTAGTTAGCCAATTAAGAGAGTTCGAGTTAAGAATGTCGGATGCTGAGAAGATATCGAAATTTACAGATGCTTTACCTTTAGAGTCGAGTTTACTTTTTGTTTGAATTGAAAAAGGATTTCAATTTTCCAAGATTTACTCTACATGAGTTCGTAAAAAGGATTAAAGATCACATACCCAAAATTGAAAAAAAAAGCTTTGAGGCTAAAGATGGAAAGAGAAAAAATAATGATGAAGAATATTGAAGTCAAAGAATCCGTTGTGTCTACAAATGTGGCTTCATATTCTGAATTAGTCTGCCCAAATTGTGATGAAAAATTAAAAGGTTATCGGGTAGAAAATACCAAACTCCGTAGTAATTTGGAAAGTTTGACATTAGAAAACAAATTGAAAAAGATTCTAAAAATCAAATAAAAATTTTAGAAAATGAAAAACTAGTTTTAAATGAAAATATTTTCGAAAAACAAAAAGAATTAAATTCACATCTTTAAAAAATAACTCAACTTGAAAAAGATTATGAAAATGCTAATAATATAGTTGAGATTTTGAAAATAAATTGAAAGGTTTTGTTGCCTCGTCCTCAAGTTAGATCATATTGTTCGAAAACCAATCAACAAAAATGAAGAAACTGAGGAGGAAAAGTATGAATTTTGTAATCGTAGTATTGGGTATAAACCGTCGGGAAATGGTAAATCAAAAAAGGTTGTACCTGATAATACCAAAAATACAACTTACTCAGTTGAAATTCTAATAAGTGATATGTTGGGATTGAACCCCATGAAAGGAACATATGATACAAAGCCAAATAACACTATCCGAGCTTTGGTTAAACTATCAGAGGTTACAACCTCTATTGTACATACACTGCTTTCCCTAAAGACTGCTCTCCAATCATCTGACTTCACAAAGTTGCAAAGGTCTGCCAGAGTTACAAGGATCAGAGGATAGAGATCAGAGCTTAGTCATTAGATAGTAATCAATGTAACAGTGCTAAGCACTGCTAGTTAGTATTAGCAGTGTTTGTAGTTAGTTACATATAGTTTCCTGTCACTATCAACCCTAACGTCATCAAAGATGCTCAGTGGTTAGATAGTTTAGTATAAATAGGTAACTTGTGTAACAGTTTAACTTGTCTATTAAAAGATCAACTTTCGCATATCATCTTCTCTGCATTTTCTTACTACCAAACTTCAATTGCAAAGGCTGAGGGGAGTTTGTGAATCACTTGCGAGTTTACCAACTTGACAGCATGATGATGATGAAAACAAACGATCATTGCTTGTAGTAAAAGTTTTCCATTTATTAAATCTCTTCTAAAACTCAATCATTTTCTATTTTTGAAACAAAAACTACAAGTAATTTAACTCAGTTCCTAACAATTGGTATCAGAGCTTGATTCATCAAATTCGATCTAACAATCGATTTGATTCGGACAGATAGCTCTCTGCTATTTAGTTTGGTTGTTTTTGCTTGATAAACAAAGTTTTATTACGTTCAAAGTTTTTAAAACAGAAATCTGTGTAAAATCAACTGAAAATGTCTCAAAACACACAGGATGCCAACTCTGGATCCTTATTCAAACCGCCGATGCTCAAAAGAAATGAATATTTCATTTGGCAACGACGAATGGGTCATATCCTTACTCAGCAAAACACCGGTTGCTGGAGATCTGTTGCTTATCGACCTCACGTTCCGATGGTTCCAAGCACAGAGTATCCAACTAAACAAGTGCCAAAAAATCCTGAAAACTTTTCGGAGCAGGATTTCCAGAAAAATGAATTGGATGCTAAGGCATTTAGCATAGTTGCTTCGGCCTTACCCAATGAGATTTATGCTGGTCTACTCAATTGCAATAGTGCAAAGGAGTTATGGGATTCACTGAAAGAGCAATTCGGTGGGACTGAGGAAGTGATTGAAAGTAATAGAGAAGTTCTAAATCAGCAGTATGAAATGTTTTGTCACTTGAAAGGAGAGTCCCTAACACAACAATTCGAACGTTACAGCTGTCTCATCAGTGAACTTAGACTGGTTAACGTGGTTTTTCCTAATTCGACTGTCAATAGTTGTTTCCTTAGATCGTTACCAGATAAGTGGGAGACTGTAGCTTACGTAACACGAAAGTCTGTTGGGTTTAAAGAAATGTCGTTGACACAACTTCATGGGATACTCCTCACTTATGAGAGAGAGTTAAACAAGAAAAAGAAGTTGCAAGATTCTGGCAAAATGACTGATGATTACTCATTGGGTAATAAACTCTTTTTGGCCAAGAAGAGGGATCTGGCAGCAATAAGGACCAAAGTTATGATCACTATATAGATATTACTTCTGGTGGGAACTTTGGATCTGAAACATATGCACCCAACTATGCTTTCACTGCTAGTGGGGAAAGCCAAACCTCTGATAATCTATCCTTTGAGCTAAATGACTTGCAACACTTTGAACCTTCTGATCTTGAAGAAATGGATATTTTGCACCAACTGGCCCTATTGAGTGTTAGGGCTAGTAAATTCTATAAGAGAACTGGTAGGAAATTCCCAGGATTGCATGGGGGATTGAAGGTTGGGCTGGATAAATCAAAAGTCAAGTGTTATAAGTGTAATAGGTTAGGACACTTTGCCAGAGAATGCAGGTCTCAAAAGTCTGGACCAATAGTGACTCATCCTGCCCCTAGACCTCAGCACACACTAAACACTGCTCATTATTCCCAATATACCCCTGCTCAACATGTTCAAAACACTGCCCATTTTGCACATCCTGCTACTACTGTTCCAGTGCATTATGTTCAATCCACTGCTCCACAAATTCAATATGTTCAGGCACCATCACATCCTCAAGTGCATGTACAACAAGTACCCATTGTCACACAACCTGCTCAAACCACTGCTAGTCCAGTAGAGGTCGGTCAACAGAGCTTTTTCACACAAAGTTATGTTGACTGGAGTAGCTTGCCTGAGAATTTGACTGATGAGAACTTTGCTTTAATGGCAAAAAATGATGTTGAACAAGCATTTTGTTTAGTGGCCTTAGAGACAATTGCTGAAGGTGTTGAATCTGTGGAGATAGTGTCAAAAACTGATGAAGTTCAAGTTTGTGATGAAACAGTGGCTTCAAGTGAAGAAAAGGAAAATGCTGCTGACAAGGAAAAGAACTCTCATGCTGACCCATGGAATGTTGATGTGTGTGAAGATGAGTGTGATTATGCTCTCATGGCTGCTACAAAGGTATCACCTCAGATCGTTAAAGATCTATGTTCTGACAAATGCATCATTGCTTTTGCAAACATTAAGCAGGTGAATGAAAACCTGAGGTAAAACAGATGCACCATCCACAACAAAACAAATCACTTAACTCAAGAGTGTGCCTATCTTAAAAACTATGAGCAAAAGGTAAAAGAGATCAAGGCAAAAGCACTAGAAAGAGAAGGTTCAAGTTCTGCTGGAAATAAATCTAAACAGAGTTTTGAACCAACTGAAACATCTGTTATAAAAGCTTTAAACAAAACCTCTGTTCCTAGAGAGTTGCAAGTGACAGATGCTCCACCATCAAATTTATTTCCAAGAGGGTATGGCCAACCAGCCTATAAAAGGGTTCCTCTTACTTATGAAGGACACAAAAAGCCTTCACATCAAAGAGTGAATTAGCATCCCTATGGATACAATCATCTGATAGGAAATGGCCAAGAGCATATGTTACAAGAAAATATCCAAACCACTGACCATTGTCCTAGACTTGAGGCTGGACCATCTGTGACCCCATCCAAAGCCATTTTGGCTTTGGAGACCTATCTTAACTGATCTATTTACTTGATGTGCAGGGACCCTCTACTTGTCTGGATAGCTTATGGTATGTAGATAGTGGAGGTTCCAGGAACATAACAAGATGTAGAGCCCTTCTCAAGGACTTCATGGCTCATGGGGGGGGTGATATATCTTTTGGTAATAACTCAAAGGGAAAGGTTTTAGGGTCTGGGTCGGTTCTGGCTGGTAAACTCAAGTTTGAAAATGTGAATTTAATTGACAATATGAAATTTAACCTGCTGAGTGTCTCACAAATGAGTGATAGAGGGTATGGATCCTTCTTCACTAAGAAAACTTGTCAAATTATGGGACCAGAGGTTGTAAAAAAGATTGATCAAATCATTGCTGAGAGCAAAGCACAACTCACTGCACACAGAAGTGGGACTGTGTATGTGGTAGATATGCTAAAAGATAATCCTATGTCTGGAACATGCTTATTCTCAGTTGCTTCTAGCAAAGAGACTGAGTTATGGCATCGAAGACTTGGACACACAAATCTTAAAACTATCACCACACTCTCAAAACAAAGTCTTGTAAGAGGTCTGCCTCACAAGCAATTTTCCTGTGATGAACATTGTGTTTCCTGCTTAAAAGGAAAACAACATAAAAGTTCTTTCAAATCAATTGAAGAATCCAAAACAAGCCAATGTTTACAATTGCTTCACATGGACTTGTTTGGCCCAGTGAAAATCATGAGCTTAAAACGCAAAAGGTATTGCCTAGTGATAGTTGATGATTTCTCTAGGTTTACATGGACCTTCTTTCTCCACTCTAAGGATGAAACTGCAGTCATTTTGCAAAACTTTGTTAAAAAAGTAGAAAAACAATTTGATCTTCCAGTAAAAATCTTTAGGAGTGACAATGGAACAGAGTTTAAAAATAGGGAGTTGGATGCTTTTTGTGAGTCAAAAGGAATTGTTAGACAATATAGCATTCCAAGAACTCCAGCACAAAATGGGGTGGTTGAAAGGAAAAATAGAACTTTAATTGAATCAGCAAGAACTATGCTTGCAGACTCTGGTTTACGCTTATCTTTCTGGGCAGAGGCTGTAAGCACTGCTTGCTATGTCCAAAACAGAGTTTTGATTAACCCCAGGCATCAAAAGACTGCCTATGAGATTTTGTATAAAATCAAACCTCTGATTTCCTATTCTAAAGTTTTTGGCTGTCCATGCTTCATTTTGAACTTAAAAGATTCTATATCTAAGTTTGCAGCCAAAATTGACTGTGGTTATTTTCTGGGATACTCAACCACTGCTAAAGCCTACAGAGTTTTTAACTCTAGGACCAAGTGTGTTGAAGAAACTTTGAATGTGAAGTTCAATGAACTTTCATCACTGAAAATCCCAGCAAATCCTGCAGAGCTTTTTGATTTAGATGAATTCACATTTACTGATGTTCTATCAAGTTAGACAATGAAGGTACACCACAATCATCTAGAGAAGATCAAGATCAAGAATATGACTGTGTGCTTCCACAAACAAAAGTCAATTCTTCCAACAAAGGATCAGGTGCCACAAGCTCTTGTGTAAACTCTGCCACTTCTGGGTCAACAGTGTTTGATCTTCAAACCTCTGTCAGTTCACAAAATCAAACATCTGTTGATAAAAGTCCTACATTTGGGCACACAAATCATCAGAATGTTACCTCTATACCCCCAATACCACCTCCATTTACATTAGCGGCTGATACTTCAAATTTTACCAGCAGACGTTAGCTCAGATGATACATATTTGCAGCCATCACCTCAAAATGCTATTGTTCCATACCAAGGTGATTTGATTTATCTCAAAAGCCATCCAGTAGATCAAGTTATTGGCATCAAATATGGGATGCTCACACGGAACCAATCCCAAAATATTTGTCTTTTTGCTGGTTTTCTATCACTCACACAGCCAGTCAAGTACCAAGAGGCACTGAAAGACAACAACTGGGTAGAAGCCATGCAAGAAGAACTCCTTCAGTTCAAGAGACAACAAGTTTGGGAGCTTGTGCCACTGCCAAAAGATATAAGTCCAATTGGCACAAAGTGGATCTTCAAGAACAAAACTGATGAAAGGGGTATTGTTGTAAAAAACAAAGCAAGGCTCGTGGTTCAAAGCTACAGACAGGAAGAAGGTATAGACTATGATGAGACTTTTGCTCCTGTAGCAAGGTTGGAAGCTATTCGCCTGTTCTTAGCTTTTGCTGCTAACCACAACATAAAGGTGTATCAAATGGATATAAAGAGTGCATTTTTCTACGGAAAAATCAAAGAAGAGGTGTATGTCTGTCAACCTCCAGGTTTTGAAGATGCATTCCATCCTGATCATGTCTACAAGCTCAATAAAGCATTGTATGGCTTGAAGCAAGCACCAAGAGCCTGGTATGAAACTTTATCCACTTTTCTCTTATCCATAGGGTTTACTAGAGGTAAAATAGATAAAACCCGATTCTTAAAATGGAAAGGAAAAGATTTGATGCTTGTCCAAATTTATGTGGATGACATCATTTTTGGATCCACAAGCACTGCTATGTGTGAAGAGTTTCGAAAACTCATGGCGGCAGAGTTTGAGATGAGTGAAATGGGTGAGCTCCAATGTTTTCTTGGTCTCCAAGTTAAACAATTGCAAAATGGTACATTTATCCATCAAAACAAGTATGTGAAAGAACTGCTTAAAAAGTTTGATATGGATGATTGTAAACCATGTAGCACACCCATGGCAACCACCAAGCTAGTCACCATTGATGGTAAAGATGAACTTGTTGATCAAACTCTTTATAGAAGCATGATTGGGTCTTTATTGTACCTAAATACATCAAGGCCAGACATCATGTTTGCAACATGTGTTTGTGCCAGATTACATGCATTACCTAGAAAGTCTGATCTTATTGCTGTAAAAAGGATATTCAGATACATAAAAGGTGCTCCCACACTTGGTATCTGGTATCCAGCTAATGGGAATATTGAGCTTTCAGGTTTTTCAGATAGTGACTTTGCTGGGTGCAAAACTACAAGGAAGTCCACATCAGGAGGATGTCAATTCCTAGGTGATTGTCTAGTGTCTTGGCAAAGCAAAAAGCAGGTTGCAGTTTCAACATCCACTGCTGAGGCAGAGTATATTGCTGCTGCTAGCTGCACTGCTCAACTATTGTGGCTTCAAAACCAGTTGCTGGATTTTGGTGTAACTGCACTAAAGACTCCACTCAGATTGGATAGTCAACTACTGGAATAATGCTAAGGTTCACTCAACTACTGCTGCTGTTCCTTATACAATAATCGCAACAGTAGGGGGAGTGTTGATGCAAATTAGCCCCCAATCGATCTCTCAAGTTTTCAAGTTAAATGACATAGAACACCCTGTGTCATTTCCCCAAAATAAGATCCAAGCAGAGTTTCTGGAAAGAGGTTATGTAGGCCAGATGAAAGGTATGACCATCTTTAAACCTAACTTTCCTGCTGAGATGAGATTTTTCTTTCACACAATTCCAACTTGTCTCTCAGCAAAAGCCACTGCTTTCAATGAAATTCCATTGAACATGCAATATCTGGGGTATGCAATTTTAACTGACACAGATTTTAACTACTCCCAGATACTGTTCAATGATCTTGTGAATAATTTTCAAAATATTGCAAAAAGAAAAGCTTTTTTGATTCATCCACGTTTTCTGAGTGTTTACTTACAAGATCAAATCAAAGGTCCTGAAAGTAAAATAGGCACTGTGACTAAACCAGGCTGCCTCACTCATGAAGCCTTCACCATAATAACAAACCAAGATAAAGTTGCGAAAACACAAGTAGAGGAGGCTGAGCAAGTTTTACCTGAACAAAATGTTCAAACTCAACCTCTTGCTACTGAGCCCACTGCTCTTGGTGATCAGGGCACCACAACCACTGCTCTAAAGCCCACACCAAAAATCCTCAAAAAGAAAACCAAAACACTTACCAAAAAGCCCACCAACCCCAAAAAGGGTCTTCTGGAAGATGAGATCCCAGAGGTTAACCCAGTGATAGCACCAAAGTCACAAACCACTGCTGCTACTTCTTCACAGCAGATGGTTCAAAGATCTCCAACCGGCTTTGAAACTCCTCCTTCTTCCTCACAAAAGGAAAAGGTTGTAGACACAGGGACACCAAATTATGAAGCTCTAGATCCACTTGGTTCTATCTTCCACAACCCCTCTCCCAGGGCACTGTTGCTTTCTACACAACCACCTTCACCAATGACCACACTTCCACCTACTATTTTACCATTGTTGAATGCAACTGAATTAGTCCAGACACAAACCAGCACTTCTCAACAACCTATTACTGAGAATATACTTCATCAAGAGGCTGGGTCTGACTCTTTATTCATTGCTAGCCCATCAGCACATGAAGAGGCTACATCCCATGGGTTACATGTAACCCTTGGTGATAGTTCAACTCAAGTAGCCACTACAATTGCTGAACTCCCAAGTTCTCGGTTGGACAGTGGTTTCATTACTAAGCCTTGGTTGAATGCAACCACTTTGAGGCAACAATTGTTACCTCTGTTGTGGGAAGTCCCCAGTTCCAAGACAAAGGGGCATCTATGGTTGAAGCTGGTACTAAAACCACTGCTAATGATACCATAGATACAACTACCACTTCAGGTAGGAGTTCAAATGATCCTATTAAATTAGGTGATGAGCTAAAATACCAGGATTTGATGGAGAAAGTGACAAGGATAGAAAATTATGTTGATGAAATCAAAAGTTTACTAAAGCAGATGATAGCTACAAAAAGTCAACCCTCTGTCCTATCCACTGCTGATCTCAAAGAAGCTCTTAACCCTCTGTTTCAACATCAACAACATTATTTGGATCTACAACACAAACACCAGATGAATGATGTTAGAAGCATGGTTGAATCAAGGTATCAAGACACTACAGCAGACATTAAAGCCATCAAAGCTCATCTACTCACAACCACTGACCATGCACCTCCAACGGTTATCTTTGTTACAACAGATGAAGCCAAAAAGGGGGAGAAACCTTTGGGAAACAAAAAGCTGAAAATAGATGATGATGATAAGGCCAGACCTACTTTAAATATTCCAAGGCCTGATGGTTCAAAGAAGATAAATTTAACTGATGAAATTGTGGCCAAGGCAAGGGCTAGTCACAAGAAGACAGTGATCGAGGAGAGCTGAGTGTTGGTTGAGAAAAAGATTGAACAATAAAAAGAAAAAGGAGAGGTTGGTACTTCATCAAAGTGAATACCTGCTAGAAAAGCCAGGCAACCAACATCCACACCTCCTAAAACTAAGCCTGAACCAATCAAACCATTAAAACCTCTGCCTCTCAAAAACCTATCACATCTTCAAAACCACAACCCACATCCACACAAGCAGATGTTACAGCACCTGTTGTATCAACATCTGTTGATACAGCAGAGGTTGTAGCAGATGCAACTCTATCTACTGCCATGATCACATTTCCCACATCAACTCATCCATTATCCACATCACCTAAGATCCCACTACCACCATCACCCACTTTAAGGTTCAAAAGGAGAAAAATCACAAAAGTGGTCAATGATGATGAGATTCATGCACCTGTTCCACTATCATCAAAACCAGTGACTTCCACATCAGTGCCTACAACTTCTTCAATTCTTGAAATTACTCCTGCAGCAAAGCTGTATCCTCTTCATTTACCAGCAGTCAGGGAAGAGATCCTACATTTCTTTTCAGAGGATGACCCTGACAAAAGAACAATCCTATCCCTTGATGGCTATCCAAGACCTGCAAATGTTGATGATTACCTGGAATTGAAACGGATGCAAGCAGAGGATATTGCGAAAATAGAATCAGCTGGTAAAAATGAAGAGAAATACAGATTGCCATGTCCTTTCAACTAAGTAAAGCCAGCATTTTACAAGACTTTATCAAGAACCTGAGCAACCAGTTGTCAGAAAGGGAAGATAAGCTACTCAAAAGTGAACTCATTGAGTATATCATGGAAAAGAAGATGTATAA
This sequence comes from Scalesia atractyloides, assembly GCA_947069175.1. Classification (NCBI taxonomy): domain Eukaryota; kingdom Viridiplantae; phylum Streptophyta; class Magnoliopsida; order Asterales; family Asteraceae; genus Scalesia; species Scalesia atractyloides. The sequence goes on along the minus strand of CAMTDV010000004.1, from coordinate 33,365,195 downwards.
GGCAACAAGGGCACAGTTCAGGGATTGGAGCATAGATGAGCTAAGAGAAGAAATCAACAGAATGCAAGAAATGTTGAACGACCCTCTCAAAAAGCCAACTCCTCCCAATTGGGATTTACACAAGAAAGATATGCCTGAAAGAGACTTTTAAAGTTGAAGAGAATGAAGAATGAACTAATTCAGAATCATTATGGTTCAAAGAACCAAGTGATGAGATGGGGTGAGGTCAGGGTGATAGACACTTACAAAAAGTTGGAAAAAAGGAGGAAAAAGGATCCATCCATGCCTCCTAAACCTGATTATTCAAAAGAAGATGCTATTCTCAAAGCCCAACTCTTCAAAAAGTCCAGCACAACATCTGCCCATTCCACACTTGCCCTGTTACACAGAAAAAGGCAAGGGGAGATGTCTGAAAAGACTAACAAAGAGTTTGAGGATACATTTATCAAAGAAGGCATACAGAACATGATTGATTATCCAACAGATGATTCAAGTGCCAAGCTGGCTTTATCACAAATAGCTCCTTCTCAATCCTCAGCAATAAAAGCTCCTTCAAGAAAACCTTCAGACTCAAAAATTCTAAAGTGGAAGGTCGACAAAGACACCCATGAATTGACACTGCTCAAGTCTGATGGTAATGCCACTAAACTATCCATGGAAGCTGCTTATGGGCTTACAGTAGAAGACTTCCAAGAATTATTATGTTTAGAGCTAGAGAAGGATGCTGATGACATAGAATCTCTTAACTTTGAACTTTAATTCAAAGGTCAAATAAGAGAATTCTTCATGAGGAATAAAGACCAAGAATAAAGTGTTTTTGGCATCATCTGTTCCAGGGGGAGATTGTTGGGATTGAACCCTATGAAAGGAACAGATGATACAAAGCCAAATAACACTATCCGAGCTTTGGTTAAACTATCAGAGGTTACAACCTTTGTTGTACATACACTGCTTTCCCTAAAGACTGCTCTCCAATCATCTGACCTCACAAAGTTGCAAAGGTCTGCTAGAGTTACAAGGATCAGAGGATAGAGATCAGAGTTTAGTCATTAGATAGATAATCAATGTAATAGTGCTAAGCACTGATAGTTAGTATTAGCAGTGTGTAGTTAGTTACATATAGTTTCCTGTCACTATCAACCCTGACGTCATCAAAGATGCTCAGTGGTTAGATAGTTTAGTGTAAATAGGTAACTTGTGTAACAATTTAACTTGTCTATTAAAAGATCAACTTTCGCATATCATCTTCTCTGCATTTTCTTACTACCAAACTTCAATTGCAAAGGTTGAGGGGAGTTTGTGAATCACATGCGAGTTTACCAACTTGAAAGCATGATGATAATGAAAACAAATGACCATTGCTTGTTGTAAAAGTTTTCCATTTATTTACGCTGCAAATCTCTTCTAAAACTCAATCATTTTCCATTTTTGAAACAAAAACTACAAGTAACTTAAAACTCAGTTCCTAACATGATAATGTCACAATTATGACGATGTCATAATTGAACATTGTGATGATATCGATGATGATAAAATGATAAAAAGATATTTTGAAACTAAAAGAAAATTTTAAGAAATTGTTCCGCCATTTGCTGAAAAATGTGAGTGTTCAACACAAAAGCCTTCTAAGCAAAATGAGGATCTAAAACAAAAACAAAAACAAAATGTTAAAAATTCTAAAAATTTTCAAAATAACAATAAAAATCATCAGATCAATCATCCAATCATTATAAAAATTCCCCAAAATATCAAAAATCAAAACTCACAAAAATTTAAAAATTAGTGGTTCAGGTCGGACCACCGTGCTCAAAAGTCAAATCAAGTTTACTGAAGAAGCAGGAAAGAGGACACTACACATCAAATCAATGTTATGATTTGGTTGTATGGATTAATAGAGAAGATTGGTGCGATAACAGGGTGTGTTTCAACTATGGAATAAGTGGACACATTGATGTAAATTATGTAAAGTAGAGATTTGATATGAGAAGATGTTGTAATTTCCAAATCAAAGGTCATATTGTAACCGATTGTCCAATGAGACCAAAGAGAAGATTGGTGGATAAATCTCAAAAGAAGGATAAAAATCTGAAAAAGAGAAAGTAGGAGAACAACCTAAAGAACAGAAAGCAAAATTATCACTAGGGCAGAAAGACAAATTGAGAAAGAAGAAATAGAAAGGTAGAGACTATTTAGAAAAGACTTTGTCCTTGGATATGACCTTTTCACATAAAAGTTCTAAAGAATTGTCTCTACAAAGAGTGATCAGTTAAGTAAAACGAATTCATCAGATACAGATCTGAGGCCAAATGAGAGAATAGTGGAGAAAAAATTGGTTAATCAAACAGTTAAAAAATCAAAGAAAGTTCAATTTTCAGATAATTTTATTATAAAACTGTTTGAATACAAAAGAGATTGTGATTGGTTGTTTACCTCAGATGTCGATGAATTTGGTAAACCTAAATCCAGAATGGATTGGGTTCCAATTCAAAACTAATTGAAGTTTGTTTGAATGTGTAGGATAACCAAGCTTCAAGCAAAACATCATTTCAGAAGCAGTGGTTGTTCATGCAGAGAGACATGAGTGATATTCCACACAAATAAAATGATAGTCTCAAGTTCACATTCGTAAAAAGTCGTTAAATGGTTAAAATGGAATATTCTTATTTTCGATTTAGAAAAGATATTTTCAATTTGTAGGGGAGAAAAAAATTTATTCAAAATTTCTGTAAAACTGAAAAACATCATTTCAAAATCAATTTACCTTCGTACGAAGTGAAATTTATACACCTTTCTCGTTCGCTCTTAAGTCATGCGTTCATATATAATCTATACAATATTCAACACACGCTCTATCTAGCCTATTCGCACACTAACGGGCATAATATGCACCAACAATTTCCCCCTTTGACGTCACTTTTGAAGTTTGATTTTGATCTTGAAAAATAAGAGCCGTGTGTAACACCCCGACCGCATAAAAACAACAAACCGCGACGGAAACGTCAGGGAGTCACATTAACAGATTGTTTCACGACCATGGCATTTAAAGTTTTGGTATTATTTCATTAATATTGTTTACATTGTCTTGGGGAAATAAACGGAAGCAAAACATATCTAAATTGTCTTTCTTGTTTTATTGTCACTAAAGCCCGTCCATTCCTATGTGATCCATGCATTTTAATTCGTCACACCTAAGCTCCTGAAACATATGTGAAAACGAGTCAGCATAAAATTCCCGGTGAGTACATAGGTTTTATGAGTGCATCAAATTCATGGCATTGTATTATTATTGCAATACCTCGTCAGACTACTAGAGTCGTTTAGTGAAAAGTTGTATCAAATATGTTTGATATTGCAATGTAGTTAACCGACCAAACATGTTGGTTAAAGTTTGTAAAAATCTCGTTGCCACCTTGACCAAAAATATTTCTTTTGTAAAACCGAGTAGTAAATCGATTTAAAAGAAAACTTCGTATGGTTTATATCTTTAAGTGAAAATCGTTGCGTGAAATTGTTCAAAACATTCGTCCAAGTGATTCAAATAAGGCCACGGTATGTAATATGATGAAAGCACTTATATATAGGAAGTACCATTGGCGTATCCACCATGCTTTTATCATATTACACCCGTCTAGTTATCTAAATCACCAATCATAAACCAATCGTTCAATCGTCCTTGTTATAAACCAATCATTCAATCGTACTTGTTATAAACCATTCATTCAATCGTCCTTGTTATAAATCAATCGTTCAATCGTCCTTGTTTTAATTGTGAAAACTTTTGGTCGCTTTGTGAATACATTCAAACCATTGTTGACTCGTCCAAGATCACCAAAGGGTCTCTCATCGTATAACAAACCACCAAAGGTTTTGTTACAAAAAGAGTTTCGGTCGTTCCCCAAACTTCCCCACAAACACCGGAAATTTTGGTAATGGGATTGTCAGTCCTATGGCACCATAGCTTACTACTGGTCGGCTTGGCCAAAGTTAATAAATGTCATTCTTGTTATGGATACAACACACCAACAAGTTCCTTCACATTATTGAAATCGTATTGTTATATATAAACCATAGACTTTGTGTTTCAAAAACTTAAAAACGGTTTAACACATATGAATCACCCCAAAATATTTGCAAAAACATAAAAGAAGGGAATTATGTACTCACTTGGGATTGCAAATTATCTTGGATCAAATGATATATCAAAGCTTCAAACGATCAATGATTCAAGCGTGTCCTAAAATCGGATAACTATGTAAATGTCAGGACTTTAATCGAAGGATTCAGATATAATGAAGCCTTATAAACCAAATGAGTGTTGTAACTCATAGAAATGGTTTAATAAAGTTAACATTCAGTTTATATGTCAAAATGTTGGTTACATATGCTTAAAATTGATTTATGCGCAAAAAGGGCATTTTGGTCATTTATAAAGGCATAATAGGCAACTTAACATAATACTAACCAAACGAAGTGACCAATGGTCACAAATATATGTTTGGTGGGATCCTAAGATCGACCAAACGGGTCGGATTCGAAAGTCAAAGCGGTGGTCAAGACCACTTGACTTACGACCCTAAACAAGAACTATACTAGAAGTGATGAGTTAGACATGCCAAACATGTCTAAACAAGTTTATAAAACTAATTTGGTATCAAAACCTGGTGTTTTAATACACGAAAAAAGTTCCGTCGTAAAATACACATAATGCGCATTTGACCGAAACTTTGACTTGTCACTTCGACTAGTAAACGTGGTAATCAGAAGGTGCAATTGCTAGGGATTATAACCTTCGTGATTACGATCACGTTGCAAAGTTCAATTGAACTTTAACTTGACCAAAAATGGTCAAAACCAAAAGTCTAACAGAAACTTAAACTGTTTGACTTTTAGCTCATAACAAGCAAAAATAATGAAAAAGACTAAGGAAGAACACTTACTTGTGTTCTAGAAAGTCTTTAGAACTAAGTATGAGGTTTCCAATTGCTAGAAACAAGCTCCAAGAGAGTGGGAAAAAGAAGAAGGAAATGAGAAAGTTGAAATGGTGAATGATCATGGCTATTTATAGTGTTCTTGAACTCACCAAATCAAGCCAAGTAACCCATGAGGTGTTATGACATGCTTAGTATCATTACACATGTCCAAAGCAGGTAAAAAGGTGGAAAATTCGTGACTTGGGGCCAAGGAATGCAGCTGGAAGCTGGCAGGTAATTTCCTACAGTCTGATGGTCTCTCGCCAGTCGCGAGAGAAATGGGCTTGTCTCTCGCGCCCCGACGGATGGCAAAAATGGTCCCTGCAGCATTTTTAAGGTGTTTTTGACACGTTTAAACCCCGTTAACCCAAAATTTAGGCTTTATAAGGATGTTAAAGCATAGGGAACTTAATTATGCCCGGAAATGTCATGGACGTCGGTTCGTTCAGTTGTACGGTCGCGTTTTTCGCTTCATTACGACAAACGCTTTAATTAAAGTGAAAACGACCGTAATTGCGTAACAAATGATATTTTTGCATTCTCGTCACTAAAATACAAGATTTTAATGATTACAAAATTTTGGATGTGCGTACGTGTTCCGTATTAAGAAATGCAGGAATCTGCAGACTTTCACAGTTTGACACAAATAGTCCCTAAGCATGAATAACATGTTTTTGCCATACCGAACCCTTCAAAACTTATTTCTAAGTTATGTGTAGGGTATTTAGGGTATGTTTAGCTTGTTTCATTGTTCTAGAGTGTACGTTGCATTAAACTGATTACGTTTGCATAACAATTTGCGATTTCACTTCCAGAAGTTGTTTGAGAGTTTGGAATCGTGCAAGAATTGAATATGTGCAAATGCTATAATAAATAAACAAATCTTGGGAATAAAACACAATATTTCATTGATTGATAACTTGTTCGGAATCGTTACATGATCGAATCATCACAAATGTTACACCATGTTTGAATATTCTGCAACTTCAATCAGATATATGTCGATGTCGTAGAACGCATCAACAAATCCCCCTTGATTGATTATTCGGGTTTAAAATTTCACAATCATGTTCCCCCTGGAATGACACTTCAGTTCTTTGTTTGCACGGTTCCCGACCTCCTATGATTTGCTTAACTACAATTTTCACGAAGAATCGCCAACTTAGAAACTGATCGATCCAGCATCTCTGTTTCTACGTTAACCACATCCGCGTTTGGTTTTAGAGCACTCCTCTACTCGATCCTCTGATCTCCAAAAACCCAACTAGCAATTGAAAGAAACCTCGAATCACCACACCGGTAAACTTTAAGTGTAACAACTCCAAATTTCGTTGTTAGTTTTGTTTTATCTTTTTTCGTGAATTTCATCGTTGTACTCCGAGATTTGAATATGGAAAAGTTTATGTTAAGATAAATATATTTTGTTACATCAATATCGCAACTAATCGCTTATTAATCACTAATTCAAATCGCAATCACAAGTAACTATGTTACTTTAATAGCCGAGCGTGTTGTTGTATAATAACCACTTGTGCCATCGCATCGCAAAACGCAGTTAATCATGTGAAAGTATGTTTTATGTGTGTTTTATTTGTTTATGTTATGGTTATAATCGCTACCGCAATGTTCTCGCACACAAGAATCGCTAAATCGCACTATTATATCAATTATAACGCTTAATATAACTAACTATTACGAACCGAATCGCCCAATGAACTCTTAACGCGAAATAATCAAACAAAACTTGGCCACTAGGTCAAGTTCGGCCAAACTTGTGCATCACAAGTTCGCCCGAACTTGTCTAGTGCACCAGAATCCTTCAAAACCAACAAGTCCGCCCGGACTTGTCTTATACACCAAGGAAAACAAGCAAGTTCGCTCGAACTTGTAGCAAGTTCGCCCGAAGTTGATACAAGTTCGCCCGAAGTTGATACAAGTTCGCCCGAACTTGATGTTTACCCATTCCATTCTCACTTCATCTATAAATACTCAGCTCCTCTTCTCATTTGAACTTACTACAAGTTCGCCCGGAGCTCTCCAAAACCGAAACCCTTTGTTTTCTAAGTAAGATTCAACCCGTTTTCAAGCTACAACAATGTTTTACAATGATTTTGCACAAGGCTTTGCCTTCGTTTTCATCAAATCTAAATCTTCATCTTTTTCTATAAAAATTCTGTTTTTCACTTAGATCTATGCTTAGATCTAAGTAAAACATTTAAAACATCGATTTTTGCACAATATTCGGACTAAATGTCGTATGTTTCGTTCACTTTGAAGTGGAATGAGGCGTTGTCAAACAAGATCTCAGATCCGGAAGTAGAAGGACGAAATCGTCACTTTACAAAAGCTGGACTAACCCGTACGAACCATCAAGTTCGCCAGGATTAGCTCGAGTTTCTGTAAAATGGCTAAACTCGCTCCAAAAGACCTCTCCAGCCTAAGTTTTACTCAGTGGCTTAAGGTTGGAGGGATGGACACTCGATTTCCTCAGCAAACGACGCGAAAACGCACGAATTTGATGCCAAAACAGTCAAGTTCGCTCGGATTACATTAAGTTCGCGCGCACTTGTCACCAGAATGGTGACCATGTTCGCCCGAACTTGCTTAAACTCTTCAATAATTAGACACCTATTTATAGTGTTTGAAGTTCGCTGGAGAGGTACAAGTTCGCCAAACTTGTATCCCACCCCAACAATTGGTACAAGTTCGCCCGAACTTGTCTCGTTTCCTAGGAAACCAGACAAGTTCGCCCGAACTAGTACTTTCAGTAAGTCTAGACATACAAGTTTGCCCGAACTTGTACCTCAGAGTACAAGTTCGCCCGAACTTGTCTACTGTCCTTTCACCCATTAACCGTTTCAGCAATTCGGAAGACTGATGCACTTCTGTTCGCTTACAGGCTGATCCGACGCTCTACTCAACTCATTTCAGATCTCGTCTCTCTTAAAAAACGCACCGACTGTGAGTATACTTGAACCCCTTTTACGCTTAAACACACTTTTGGGTGTCACATATGTTCCTATATCAAATCAAATCACATCACACAAATCAAACGCTTATTGGTCATCCCTCTTATACATGACTATACGTGAAATCTGCTGAATTGTATGTGTTACTTGATTGTGTTGGTGCATATGTCTGTTGCCTACGTCATTATGTATTGAGTCTGAGTGAACAAGGCTTAATATGTTAGAATCTAGGTGTATTTAAGTATCTTTGGAGCCAAGTTCGCTTGGGAATGTATTTGGGATGTCAAGTTCGCCCGAACATATGATCTCTCCAGTGAACTTCAAACACTATAAATAGGTGCCTTGGGATTTCATTTGTAACTTGGAGAGATTTTGACACAGAGACGGCGAAGCTCTGTCAGATCCGGTTCTCGAATGTATTGAAATTTAGATCAATGAAAACGACATTTAAATGAGTAATTCTTGTTATTTGGTTAACTTGTCATTAGTTTTCGCCTAATTGGACAATAGATAACAAATTTAGGTTCCCGTGCTAATCGTGGACATTCCTACAAGTGGTATCAGAGCCTGGATACCTAAATTTGCTGGAATCAAGTCAAGAATCACTCTATTTCATCTCCATTCTATCATTTTTCTTAACACTTTCACATATTTGATGATTTCATGGACAAAATTGGCTAAAATTTGAATATATCATGTAAAATACACTTGTGGTAAACCCCTAAGAGTTTGGACATCAAATTCAATCAAATTAATATTAAAAAGTTGGAAAAAACCATGTTTTGGAAACAAGATTCAGCCGAACTTAAGATCAAGTTCGACCGAACTTGATTAAAATTTCACTGTTTTAATCAAGTTCGACCGAACTTGATAGATTTTTCAAGTGTTTTTGCGAGAAGTTCGCTTGAACTTGAAGATAATTCCAATATTTTTGATCAAGCTCGACCGAACTTGATCAAAATTCATTGAATTTTATTCACAAGTTCGCCCAAACTTGGTAAACTCATTGAAATATCACAAAAGTTCGACCGAACTTACTGTTTTTCTTGAAATTTTGTCACAAGTCCGCTCGAATTGCAATTTTTCTCAAAATACACATCAAGTTCGACCGAACTTGAGTGTGTGTGATAAAATTTGAATCTTATCATATAAGTTCGACCGAACTTGGGTGAAAATCTGAAATCAAAAACTGATTTTCACACAAGTTAGACCGAACTTGTCTGTTTCTAATCAATTTTCGAGTGTTTTTTATCGTATTTTTAGATAAATCTTCAGATTGTCAAAATGGAAGATTTCCACAACGTGTTTGTTTCACAAATGGCTTCTTCATCAAATGCTAATGTTCTTGTGGTGAATCAGATGAATATCGACAACGAAATGGGTACTAAAAGTCGAAACCACCAAAGCTAATGAGCATGGACGAGTTTGAAGGGTGGAAAGAAAAGTTTGTGAATTGGATACAAGCTAATCAGTTCAACAGTTGGGTTTCAGTTGAGGATGGTTACAATGTATCTGATGATCGACAGATACTGTCACCTCATGGTCCAAATGCGAAGACATGATATCAAACGATCTAATGAAGAGCAAATCGAGAAGTTGGCCAATGCACTTCCAGAAGGAGAATGGACAACATATCTGATGATTCTAAAGAATAGTCCGTCTTGGAGACATTTCAAGTTGTCTTCTTTTATCGACAAACTTGAAGGTCATGAAATGGAGTTGATTAAGATTTCAAAATCTAAAAATGCTAATGTTGTTCAAGATGTCGGTGTTTATTACAAGGGAGGTGTTTAAGATACTCAAATTCAAAGCCCGAAAATTCAAACAACATTTAGTGCAAATACAAATTCATCTCCAAATCAGAGTTCTCCATATGCTGGATATACAAGTGCTAGTTCAAGTTCTTCATTTCAAAATCAGACAAGCCAAGCTAGTTCATATTCAAATGTTTTCCAGTGCAACATAGCAGTCGATTTGAAGAATGTATTTCCTGAAAAAGTGCCAAACAATACATAGCACTTCTTGCTACTGTTCTAGAATCGTATGAAAGTCTTGTTGCGGGAAAATTGGTAATCCTGAAATGACAGTTGAAGATTATGATCATGTAGACGAAGAAGAGTTAGAATTGATGCATATCAAATGGAGCCTGGCATCCATCATCAGAAGAGTTTCCAAATTTGTGGCACTCACTGGAAGGGATATTGGTAGTTCAAACAACAAGCTTGGATTCGACAAGTCTAAAGTCTCATGTTTCAGGTGTCGACAAAAGGGGCACTTCAAACGAGAATGCAACAATCAAGAAGCAAGTGGAAATCAAAATCCTTTCGGCAGTAACAATGAGTATTACAAGAAAGCTCTTCAATACAATCCATATCCAAAGAGAACACAAGTTGAAGTAGAAGATAAATCTGCAAAGACACCAAACAAGCTCTTGTTGTTACGCATGAAGAAGATGGTTTTGACTGAAATATATACATCGAAAAGAAAACTGGTGTTGCTAGTGGATGAATCTGAGACATCATATGTTGATGTTGCTTTGGAAAATGCCATTCTGGAAGGATATATGCAGAGAGCTGAGGAAGAAGAATTGGCTTACCTTGAGATGCAAAGGCAAGAAGCATTGAAATCAGAGGCAGAAAAGGTAAAAGCATTGAAATATGTCTGACAAGAAAGTTGTGAAAGTTGTGGAGGTTGAAAAGCCTTGCACAAAATGTGCAAGTCCTTGTGAACCTTGTCTTGAAAAGGTCAAAGTCATAAGAGAATTAACGGTACATAACGAAAATTTTCGTTACGATTATAGAACTATGAAAGAAGCTTATGACAAAATAACAAGCAAATATAAAAATGTCAAAAAAGCTAATCTTGAAATCAGTGCTAATGAAAAGATTTTAAAAGCCACAGTTATTGAAAAACAAAAAGCAATTAACATGTAAATTAACACTATTGCTGAAACAAAACGTGAGCTTCATGAAATAGAAACAGAAAGGGTAAGACAATTGCTGAAAAGTTACACCACAAACGCCTATGTCATTGATCACATTTTACCAACGATGAAGTCGGAGGAAAATGGTGATAAATCAAAGCGTAAAGAATATGGAAGTGTTCCTCTACCACTTCTTGCAAATTACTCCTGCAAGAAAGATGATGAGATTGAAAAGGCATTTAATATATTACTTTTATCAGAAATGAAAGATAAATTGCCTGAGAACATTGACGTATACTTTATGAAATCAAATGATGACAATGAAGCGGTGGTAAAAAATATGGTTAAAAATGTGTTGGGAAATGATTCTGATGAAGGCAGCTCTGAAAGCGCCAAATCAAGTTTGAAAAACTCGGAATCACAATCTGAATATGACGATACTCTAGGTGATAATCCTAATGTTGTCATGTACAAGATTAAGGAATCTGATAGATTATACTTCGATGATAGTTTTCCGATTCGGAACGTGAGGGAAGACCAACTTGACAAATTTTTCAAACTTGTGGAAATTTCATCAGATGATCTTGAGAAAAACGAGAAAAGATTTTTCTCGAAACCCAAAAGGAATTCTAACAACTATCGAAAAGTTGGTGGTGATTTTCCTGAGAACAGGAGAGCAAGATTGGGTTTGGAGGAAAGTGAAGAAGAACCGAGAAGGAACCAGAAGTCACCATTTCATGAATACAAAGGTAAACACATGAAGTTTGTATATGGGACAAATACGGTTCAGGAAGAAGGTATGATCAGTAAGAAATCGAATGATGAATTTAAGAAAGAGAAAGAACTTCGGGACAAGGCTAAGACCAAGTCCACAAGTGGAGTAAAACCCACTAGTGGACATGCTTCTGATAATCGGACTTGCTTTAAAAGGAAAATACTGTTGGTCATATTGCTCACAAGTGTCTGAATCTAAAGCCTGTGTTTCCACGAAGAAAAACCGAATCAAAAGATGAAAAGCAAAAGCAACCAGAGATTGTGAAACCTGTCACAGTGTCAAATAGAAACTATGAATCTAAATGTGAAGTGAAACCTAAAACTGGTTCAAAGTTTGAAAATTCAATTTTTGAAAAAGGTGAAACTTCAAAATTAAATGAAAACAAAGATTCTAGATTCTATATCAAGAAAGCGAGAAGCAAGTTACAATCCTAGGTTGCTAAGAAAAGGCTTTCATCATCAGAAAAACCAAAGTCTGTTACTGACAAAACTGAAAATGTCAAATTAAACGAGTCAGTAATCAAACAGACAAAGAAAGAAAAGGTCAAAACGTTTTCAGAATCGACATTGGACGAAATGTTTGATGATGATTTTGATTACGATGATGATTTTGAAAGTGTTTATGATGCTTATCATGTCAAACCCAAAACCAAAAAGGTTTGGGTTTCCTTATTCAAATAGTTACTTTGTGTGCAGGAGTTCCAAAAGATCCGCTTTGTCAAAGTTATATCTGGATAGCGGAGCTTCATGATTTTTAATTTATCTAGAATGTTAAAATCTTTGTTTTTTTGAAAGAAAGTGGTTGAAAAGAGATATTTGTTAAATCCACACCGTTAAACAGAACATTGATTGGTATATCAAAACCATTTATAAATTCACGTTAACAAAGTTTAATGGTTTGTTCTGCTGATAGGTGATGTTGCAAAAGATGAAAAAAGGATCAGATGACGAGTTCTCGTGATCCACATTGGTTTGTTATCTTTTTAGAATAGTATTTCTTAAAAACTAAAATTCAAAAAATATGTTTTTGATTTTAGAGGGAGTAAATTTTAGAAAAAACAAAAACATATGAAAAAGTTGAAAATACAAAAACATTGAAAAAATTCAAAAAGTACAAAAACATCGAAAAAGACAAAAAGAATTTGGTTGTCAAAAAGGAAATAATAGTACATCAGTGGACTATCATTGTATGCTAAAGAATTGTAAAGTTTAAAAGTGATAAACAAGTCTTACTGTGGTTGTGTCGATAGGCTTTACACGTTCAGTAGATTGTTTCCGGGATATAAACTAAATTTTACAACTGCTTAATCTTGTGGATTAACACATCTTGGATATATGGACTTAGTACTCCGAAATTTCGATTGAAGGGTTTCCTGATTCTGAGATACGAGGTCTTTATAGATAGTTGATATCTGGGGTATTATACAAGTTCTTCTGATTTTGCGGAAGCAATAGCCTAGAACTTCTATAATGCTTTTGCTATAAACACCAAAACTGCATGCAAAACTTGAAAAGTATCGAAAGATCTAATCATTTGCAGTGCTTAAAAGATTCCATACTTGGAACACTCCTTAAAGTTGAGCCTTCATCTCTTTGTCTGTACGATAGTACTAACCTGAGCTCTCAAGGCCTTGCACAACCTAGATACAGATATCAATTACGCTATATTCACCTGTAAGATGAAATCTAGGGAATCTAGATTCGGGAGTATATTCAAGAAGTGGGAAACACAGTTAAGTCAAGTTTCATAAATCATATCTTAACATATCTTGGAACAATTGAGAAATGTGATGAAGTTTAAGTGGACAAACATATCGGCAATCTAGGTAAACGAGTTTAAAACTCAAAGTCATCAAAAAGGTCAACGGTACTGGAGATATGTCTCAATCAACTGATATGATCCTTAGACACGAATTCACAAAAACATGTCTGTAAATATGTTTGTACATAGTTTACTTTCTTAATTGCTTCACAGATAAAAATCAAAAAGATTTTCAGTGTGTTTTAGCATAAATTTTCTAAAATACAAAAAGATTTTGTTTCTACATTAGTTTCAAACGAGCCAATGATGGAGAACGGATCTTCGAAGTCTGGTAAGAAAATCTGATGAATGTTTAAAAGTTCATTAATTTGAAACTTTAAAATCAGATTGTTCATAACGGTTTTCAAACTGAGGTCATTAATTTGGACTCGGATTGACATATTTGGTCAATCAAGGTCATTAACTTGGACTTGATCAACTAAGTGGATTTTCACAAATCAAATGATAAAAGTGTGAAAGTTGAAGGATTTAAACGTAAAATGTATTCAAGGTCATTAAGTTGAACTTGAAACAACTAAAAGATTTGAAAAGATTAAAAGGAAGATTCAAACTTTGAGATTTTATAACAGATTTTTGAATCTGAATGTTTATTTGAATGTCAGAAAGTATTTAGTCAGGAAGTAAAGATTGAGGGGGAGTTGATAAAGCAAAATCTGAAGACACCGGAAAGCTTAAAGCTAGGGGGAGCAAAGCTTAAATCAAGGGGGAGCATGATGATTTAAAGTTTTATCAAGACAAAGCTCAAGAAGAAGGAAGAGAATATAAAGATCAAGTTAAAGTTTATTAAAGAAATAAAGATCGAAAGACTCAGAAGATTTTAAAAGTCAAAATGACTATGACAACATCCAAGGGGGAGTCTGTTGGTGCATATGTTTGTTGCCTACGTCATTATGTATTAGTCTGAGCGAATAGGGCTTAATCTGTTAGAATCTAGGTGTATTTAAGTGTGTTTGGAGCCAAGTTCGTTTGAGAATGTATTTGGGATGTCAAGTTCGGCCGAACTTGACTAGAACATATGATCTCTCCAACGAACTTCAAACACTATAAATAGGTGTCTTGGGATTTCATTTGTAACTTGGAGAGATTTTGACACAGAGACGGCGAAGCTTTGTCGGATCCAGTTCTCGAATGTATTGAACTTTAGATCAATGAAAACAACATTTAAATGAGTAATTCTTGTTATTTAGTTAACTTGTCATTAGTTTCTGCCTAATTGGACAATAGATAACAAATTTAGGTTCCCGTGCTAATCATGGACGTTCCTACAGATTGCTTGTACGCCACCCTTAACATGATAGTATACTAGAGGTTGACCCGCCACCCGGAGGTCCGGGTTTGTTAAGGCTCGCATTTTTATTTCTCATTTATTTTCTCTTTAGGGTGTGGACACTTGTTCGCATGCCTCGATCAATCGCGGTTTGTTGGTTTACTTGAATCTAGTAGATACATAGTTCACAACTCTTACGTATGTCATGCAGTGTATGCTAAACGCTTTTATATTTATATTGTACGCAAAACCTGTATGCTCACCTTTACTTAAATGTATTGACGTTTTATTTTAACATATGTGGTAGCTTGAGGATTTGTCTACTTTGCAAATGGATTAGGATTTGGTATCTAGAAACGCATTGTAATAGAAATCTAAGGGATATCGAACTTGATTTGTATTATGAGAATGCTTTAATTTTGTAACCTGTTGGAGGATTTTATGTTAGTAGTATGGGATATTAACGCTTAAATATTGTCGCTTAAATAGTGTTATGGAATGTCTCATGAGACAATCTGGTTCGCCTAGTGCCGCGCCCTGATATTTCCGCTGTCGGTTGGGGTGTGACAGATTTGTATCAGAGCCATAACTATAGGGAAAATTAGGTAGAACTGTCATGTTGTCCTAGTCTATAGTTAGGATACCAAATCAGACCGTTACGTATCGATTAAGCGCCGAGAACTGATACGAACCGACCAGTTCGCCCGAACTTGGGGCAAGTTCGCTCGAAATTGATCAAGTTCGCCCGAACTTGACCAAGTCCGCCCGAACTTGTCAGTCCCCTACAACATCAAACAAGTTCTACTGGGATTGAGTAAGTTCGCTCGAACTTGACATCAGACTGATGCCAAGTTCGCCCGAACTTGTTCAAAGCCCTATTTAATGGAACTTTTAAACATTGCTTTTCCTAAAGCAACCACAATACACGCTGAAGAACGCTCGTATCACACCAAACGAGCGATCAAATCGAGATTAGGTGTGAAAACCAAGAACTCTCGATAAGATCATTCACTCCGCGCATCCTCTATGGCACGAGATACCTTCGTTGAGTTAGGAGTGATATCTAAACCTCGACGAAAATCTCCATTTCTATCTAGTGGAACTCCCGATTTGATCGGTGAGCATAACCACAATTAGGAATGAAGTTGTTAAGTTAGGGGTGAAACCCTCTTAATAACTAGTTCCACTCTTCGATTTTCAATCTCACCAAAGTCTCGATTATTTTGATGACTCGGAACATGACGTAACTGGAAGGATAAATGCCGTTAACCATTGTACGGCGAGAGCATTTGTCTATTAGGCCAAATCGTGTGTCCGAACTAAGAGAATTTTCGAACCACTTTGGGTAGTCGCTGTCTCAAAACCTAGGACACTCCAAATTGATTTAAGCCTATCATCATCGATTTTACGCATCATCGACTTTATTTCTTATTTATGTGTTTACATTTATGGATTTTACGTTTATTCGATTTCTCGCTTTATCGATTTCCCGATTTATCGCTTTTACGCTCCATCAATATATGCACTACTCGCACAGCTCTCATAATCTAAAACGCTAATTAATTCACCAACCAAACTAAGACGCTTAACCCTCCTAAGCGAATACCCAAGTCCACGGTATTCCTCGCTTATCTCGCTTATTACGCTCATACTATGCCAATCTCGTACGCGCTACGCATGCTCGAATAGAATTGGAATCAACCGATGAGTCTATGTGAAAATCTGTGAATACATGCAAAATGCTTAAGTGAATTATATGACTACGTGCTTACGTGCTAATGTGCTTATCTGCTTACGTGCTTATGTGGATACGTGCTTACGTGATTATTTGCCTTGTTTGAATAATAATAATAAAATACTAAGTTTTTAAACATAAACCTATTATAATCGAATCGCATCCAATCAAATCCTTCATGCAGATGTCTTCTATGGCATCTCATACGCGGAGGAACATCCAGCGCATCGCTTCACTGGTAGCCAAGCAGATGGCAAAAGTCATTCCCCAAATTGTTAGCGAGATCCATGCTGTTAGCAGCAATTCGTCTGTTGATTCGAAAACTGATGCGCCCAAGACTTCGTTCAGCTTCAAGCAATTTAACGCATGTGGACCTCTTACGTTCTCTGGAACTGAAGGATCAAGTGCTATGTTCCACTGGTTCGATTCTATCGAGGTTACTTTCCGCCATAGTGGATGTCCCGAAGCCCTGCGCACTATCAACGCTACCGACGTGTTCCAATCAAGGGCTCTCGATTGGTGGACGGCGGAGCGCAACAAGCACGGGAACGACGAAGCTTACGGGCTCACTTGGGAGGAACTCAAAGAAATCATGGTGAAAGATTTATGTCCTCCACATGAGGTTCAAAGCTGGAGAATGAGTTCTGGGATATCAAACAAGACGGCCCCGACAACGCTGGCCTAACACCTTGTTTCAAACAGTTGAGCATCATCTGTCCCGGTCAAGTGGACACGACCGAGAAAGCAATCGTCGCTGACTTTGTTCAAGCAGCACGCCCTGTCACCATTGAGGAGACTTATCAGCTAGCCGCAGAGATCAACGACAAAAGGGTTCAGGCTAGTTACTTCAAGAACAGCAAAGTCGCAAACCAGGTCATCACCGAATCAGCAGCTCCTACCGATTAGCTTCGAGAGTCAAAGTCTAGTCGCCGAGATCGCAAGAGAGAAAACCCGAGCAAGAACTGTGCACTTACTGCTCCACCGAACCCTCAGCCGCTTCAATCAGCGGCGCCAAACGCACCTCCAGCAAAGCGTGTGTATACTGGTCCTCATCCACTGTGCTAGAAATGCACTTCTCACCATGCGGTTGGAGGCAATTTCCGTTTCTGCACCAACTATAACATCTAAGGCCACTTTACCGTCAACTGTCGTTTAGGCCCTCGTCAGCCAGCTCCCCAAGCTCCAGCAGCACCAGCTCTACCAGTTCCACCTCGTACTCCTCAGGCTAATCAACAGCAGTTCTAACAGCAAGCGCCAGCCCCAAAGGCCCGTGCTGGCTACACTTGTGGAGACCCAAACCACTTCAGTAATGTTTGTCCTAACTGAGCCGTAAAGCAAGAGCCTCAGCAGCAGCTTCAGCCACAGCCACCGCAGCAGCAACCACAAGCTGCGCGTGGACGAGCCTTCAATCTCAATCATCGCCAGGCTCGAATGACAACAATGTTGTCAACGGTACGTTTCTCATTAATGACATTTATGCTTCATGTTTATTTGATACTGGTGCCGATAATTGTTTCGTATCGTTAGAATTCGAAAAGGTTTTAAAATGTAAATGCGCTAAACTCCCAAAGACTTTCGACGTGGAAGTCGCCACCGGAAGAACCGTTACCGTTAACTCCGTCCTACGTGGTTGTACTCTCGATCTCAACAACCACATCTTCTCGATCAACCTCATACCTATGCAATTAGGTAGCTTCGATATCATAGTAGGCCTGGATTTTCTTCGTGAAAATCGTGCTGAAGTTGTTTGCTTCGATAAAATGATTCGTATTCCACTCCCTAAAGGTGATCAACTCCATGTTTACGGTGAAACTCCCTCAAAGAAGTTGATACTATTGTCATGTACCCGGGCAAACAAGTGCTTAGGTAAGCAATGTGTTGCTTTCCTTGCCCATATCGGGAACCCGGAGAAAGAAAAGAAAACCTTTAAAGACGTCCCCGTTGTTTGTGAATTTCCTAAGATCTTTCCCGATGATTTACTTGGTTTACCCCTACTCGTGATGTCGAATTCCATATTGATTTAATTCCCGGAGCTACTCCCGTTCTTAAAGCTCCCTATCGTCTTGCACCATCAGAAATGCGCGAGCTATCTAGCCAACTTCAAGAGATTCTTGATAAAGGTTTTATACGTCCGAGCACTTCACCGTGGGGCGCACCCGTTCTTTTTGTGAAAAAGAAAGATGGGACGTTCCGAATGTGCATCAATTATCGTGAACTTAACAAACTCACGATAAAGAACCGTTACCCTATTCCCCGAATCAATGATTTATTTGAGAAGCTTTAAGGTGCTACTTGTTTTTCTAAGATCGATTTACGTTCTGGTTATCATCAGTTACGCATATTGGAAGAAGATATTCCGAAAACCGCCTTTCGTACCCGTTATGGCCATTTCGAATTCGTGGTCATGCCTTTTGGTCTTACTAACGCACCCGCCGTCTTCATGGATTTGATGAACCATGTGTGTAAAGCTTTCTTAGATCGTTTTATCATCGTGTTTATCGATGACATTCATATCTACTCGAAGTCGAGAGACGAACACGCGCGTCGTCTCCGTTTAGTCCTCGAACTTCTCCAAGGTAATCGCCTTTATGCTAAGTTCTCTAAATGTGAATTCTGGCTCGAAGAAGTCCAATTTCTCGGTCATATCATTAACAGTAAAGTAATTCACGTCGACCCTGCTAAGATTGAAGCTGTCAAGAATTGGAGTACGCTGAAGAATGCCTCCGAAATCCGTTCCTTTCTAGGATTGGCGGTTACTACCGTCGATTTATCGCCGACTTTTTGAAAATTGCCGTTCCGCTTATCGCTTTAACTCATAAGGACAAGCCTTTCGTTTGGGATTCCAAACAAGAGGAAGCCTTTCAAACTCTCAAGCGTATGCTATGCAACACTCTTGTACTCGCTCTACCTGACGAAAACGACGATTTCGTTGTTTATTACGATGCCTCAAATCTGGGTCTTGGTTGTGTTCTAATGCAACGAGACAAGGTTATCACGTATGCATCTCGACAAGTCAAGATTCACGAGAAGAACTATACAGCCCACAATCTCGAACCCGGTGCAGTTGTTTTTGCATTAAAGATATGGCGACACTCCCTTTACGGTACTAAGTGTACGGTCTTCATCGACCATAAGAGTTTACAGCATATCTTTAATCAAAAGGAACTGAATATGCGCCAACGCAGATGGGTTGAACTTCTCAACGATTACGATTGTGAGATACGTTACCATCCCGGCAAAGCAAACATCATAGCCGATGCTCTAAGTTGACGAAGCTATGTGTATAGTGTTCGTGACTCTCAAGCTTTGAATAATCTCGAAATTCTTATTCGCTCCGCCCAATTCGCTTGTTTTAGCGAGAATACTCTGTAAGAAGAAATGAAATGTGGTGCCGAAACCCAGCTCGTCGTTAAACCTAATGGTATTTATTATTATCTCGATCGTATTTGGATTCCTAGCCGTGATAACCTTCGTGATTTGCTAATGAACGAAGCTCATAAATCTCGATACTCCATTCATCCCGGAGCCGACAATATGTACCAGGACCTTCGTCCTAAGTATTGGTGGCCGAGCATGAAAAAGGATATCGTCGTATACGTCTCAAAGTGCTTAACTTTCTCTAAGGTTAAAGCCGAACATCAAAGACCCTCTGGTTTGCTCGAATAACCCAAAATCCCGATGTGGAAGTGGGAGAGCATAGCCATGGACTTCGTTACGAAACTCCCTCGCACCTCCTCTGGTCACGATAGCATTTGGGTTATCGTTGATCGTCTTACTAAATCTACGCACTTTATTGCCATATGAGAAGACTTTAAGGTAGAACGATTAGCACGAATCTATACCGACAAAGTCATATGTCGACACTGGACGCCTCGTGACATCATCTCTGACCGCGATGGTCGCTTTACCTCCACGTCTCTGGGAGACTTTTCAATCTGCTCTTGGTACTACGCTTAATCTCAGTACCGCTTTTCACCCTCAAACCGACGGTCAGACTGAGCGCACGATCTGCACCCTCGAAGACATGCTTCGTGCGTGCATTATAGATTTCGGTGGTAATTGGAATACACATTTACCCTTAATTGAATTATCGTACAATAATAGTTATCATACCACCATTCAAATGGCTCCATTTGAGGCACTGTATGGAAGAAAATTTCGATCGCCTATTGCATGGCACGAGATCGGAGAAGCACAAATCACCGATCCCGAGCTAATTCAAGAAACGACAGACAAGATCCTCCAAATCAGAGACAATCTCTTGAAAGCTCGGAGTCGCCAAAAGAGTTATGCCGATAAACGCCGCAAGCCCCTGCAGTTCGAAGTGGGTGATCACGTTCTCATAAAGGTTGCACCTTGGAAAGGAGTGATCTGCATCGGAAAGAAGGGAAAACTGGCGCCTCCATACGTAGGACCCTTTAAGATTCTGGAAAGAATTGGCAAAGTGGCCTATCGACTCGAATTACCGGAGGAACTTAACAATGTACATCTGACTTTCCACGTGTCAAACCTCAAGAAATGTCTAGCTAAAGAAAATCTCCATATACCTCTCGAGGATTTGCAAATCAACGAGACTCTCCATTTCGTGGAAAAGCCAGTCGAAATCATGGACCGAGAGACGAAGAAACTACGACGCTCTCGCATTCCTATTATAAAGGTTCGATGGGAGGGCAAACACGGTGTCGAGTTCATTTAGGAATTGGAAAGTGATATGAAGGCCAAATATCCACATCTCTTTGTTACAGCCACTACTTAAATTCCGGGACGAAATTTCCTAAAGTAAGGGAGACTGTAACAACTCCAAATTTCGTTGTTAGTTTTGTTTTATCTTTTTCCGTGAATTTCATCGTTGTACTCCGAGATTTGATTATGGAAAAGTTTATGTTAAGATAAATATATTTTGTTACATCAATATCGCAACTAATCGCTTATTAATCGCTAATTCAAATCGCAATCACAAGTAACTATGTTACTTTAATAGGCGAGCGTGTTGTTGTATAATAACCAATTGTGCCATCGCATAGCTTACATCATCGCATCGCAAAACACAGTTAATCATGTGAAGGTAGTTTTATGTGTGTTTTATTTGTTTATGTTATGGTTATAATCGCTATCGCAACGCTCTCACACGCACAAACCACTAAATCGCACTATTATATCAATTATAACGCTTAATATAACTATCTAATACGAACTTGGGCGCCCAACAAACTCTTAACGTGAAATAATCAAACAAAACTTGGCCACTAGGTCAAGTTCGGCCGAACTTGTGCATCACAAGTTCGCTCGAACTTGTCTAGTGCACCAGAATCCTTCAAAACCAACAAGTTCGCCCGAACTTAATACAAGTTCGCCCGAACCTGATGTCTGCCCACTCCATTCACACCTCACCTATAAATACTCAGCTCCTCTTCTCATTTGAACTTGCTGCAAGTTCGCCTAGAGCTCCCCAAAACCGAAACCCTTTGTTTTATAAGTAAGATTCAACCCGTTTTCAAGCTACAACAATGTTTTACAACGATTTTGCACAAGGCTTTGCCTTCGTTTTCATCAAATCTCTTCTGTTTACGAAAATCTTCATCTTTTTCTATAAAACTTCTGTTTTTCACTTAGATCTATGCTTAGATCTAAGTAAAACCTTTAAAACATTAAGTTTTACACATATTCGGACTAAATGACGTATGTTTCGCTCACTTTGAAGTGGAACGAGGCGTTGTCAAGCATGATCTCAGATCCGGAAGCACAAGGACGAAATAGTCACTTTACACAAGCTGGACTAACCCGTACGAACCATCAAGTTCGCCCGGATTAGCCCGAGTTTCTATAAAATGGCTAAACCCGCTCCAAAAGACCTCTCCAGCCTAAGATTTACTTAGTGGCTTAAGGTTGGAGGGATGAACACTCGATTAACTCAGCAAACGACGCGAAAACGCACGAATTGGATGCCAAAACAGTCAAGTTCACTCGAATTACATCAAGTTTGTCCGCACTTGTCACAAGAATGGTGACCAAGTTCGCCCGAACTTGCTTAAACTCTTCAACAATCCACACAAGTTCACCCGAACTTGTCCCAATTCCCAAGAGAATCAGACAAGTTCGCCCGAACTTGTATCCCACCCCATCAATTGGGAAGTTCGCCCAAACTTGTCTCGTTTCCTAGGAAAACAGACAAGTTCGCCTGAACTTGTACTTTCAGTAAGTCTAGACATACAAGTTCGCCCGAACTTGTACCTCAGAGTACAAGTTTGCCCGAACTTGTCTACTGTCCTTTCACCCGTTAACTGTTTCAGCAATTCGGAAGACTAATGCACTTCTGTTCGCTTATAGGCTGATCCGGCGCTCTACTCAACTCATCTCAGATCCCGTCTCTCTTCAAAAACGCACCGACTGTGAGTATACTTGAACCCCTTTTACGCTTAAACGCACTTTTGGGTGTCACATATGTTCCTATATCATGACTATACGTGACTATACGTGAAATCTGCTGAATTGTATGTGTTACTTGATTGCTTGTACGCCACCCTTAACATGATAGTATACTAGAGGTTGACCCGCCACCCGGAGGCCCTGGGTTGTTAAGGCTCGCATTTTTATTTCTCATTTATTTTCTCTTTAGGATGTGGACACTTTTTCGCATGCCTCGATCAATCGCGGTTTGTTGGTCTACTTTAATCTAGTAGATACATAGTTCACAACTCTTATGTAAGTCATGCGGTGTATGCTAAACGCTTTTATATCTATATTATACGCAAAACCTGTATGTTCACCTTTACTTAAATGTATTGATGTTTTATTTTAACATATGTGGCAGGTTGAGGATTTATCTACTTTGCAATTGGACTAGGATTTGGTATCTAGAAACGCATTGTAATAGAAATCTAGGGGATATCGAACTTGATTTGTATTATGAGAATGCTTGAATTTTGTAACCTGTTTGAGGATTTTATGTTAGTAGTATGGGATATTAACGCTTAAATATTGTCGCTTAAATAGTGTTATGGAATTTCTCATTAGACAATCTGGTTCGCCTAGTGACGCGCCCCGATGTTTTCGCCATCGGTTGGGGTGTGACATTAAGTCTGTGAATACCCATGAAAATCTGTAATCCCATTTTACGTAATCACATTTAAGCATACTCCTTAATGATAGATAAGCAAAACGGTAATCTTTTCAATCAGCAAATCTTCATCTGATAAAAAATCATCTGGTAACACATCAGATCTGAGAAACATTCTTCCACGATCAGAATCAAATTCTTCCTCTTCAGTCACGATAAGATATATATAGTCTTCCCCGTTAGACCTGACAGTAATTTAATCAACAAACATCGTCATTCCCCGGCGGTTAGTCTGAAAAACAATTCCTTTGCTCGAAGATTAAACATTCTGACACTTTAGACTATCATCGAGCATTCATGTATCTGATATCTTGAACACCCTCTGATATCTTTTAAGTATCGATAATATTGTTGCATCCTCTGACGCTAATCTGCTAACCGGCTTGACGAAGACCGAAGACTCAAACCCTAAGGCATCAACGTGAATCATGATCTAAAGACACTGAACTTTCTATGATCTCAGACTAACGAATCCAGATCTTCTGCATCTCCAGAGAATCTGAAGTCAGAACCACCCGAATACTGTTGCACGTCATGAATTTCAAAAATGTCGGAATTTCAATATATTCACACGAAATTTTTATTCCCCCTCATTTTTGCAAATTATGACCTCTCTAAAACTTATCACTAAATTTTCTCCCTCAAACTGAGCAAATTCAGTCGTCTCTATTTTCTGAAAAACTGTACGATGCGGAAAATCTGTCATTTTGGTCCACAAAAGTCAGTTTTCAGCAAATGTGGATTTAACTTGTTGGCCTATTAACAGTCACTATACCAAATGATAAACCTTCTGCATATGTATCAATAACTACCCCACTATCTTCAAAACTTTGTGGTCGTATCATCAAATCTATACTCTGAAGCTCTCGACGGTGTCCCCAAACAGCCCGTATTTGTCGTTAAAATTTCAAAAAATTTTCTATCACCAAATTTTTTATGGACACTCATCTCATCAATACGATCAACAATTTTTTTCAACACCTTTTGTAGGCATTTTTGGGTTACCTTCGTACAACGGTAATCTACCTTCATGCGAATGTAACTATATTCGTGCGAAGATAACTATCTTTGTGTGAACATAACCATTTTCGTGCGAATATAATCACATTTTTGATCCAAAATCTTTATTTCTTCGAACTTCATGATAATTCTTCCACAAATATGGTTGAAATTCATTTCTAAACAATCATATGGTTTCAATTTTAATTTTTGTCCATGGGTTGTCCGTTTATTTGATGATTTACGTCTAAAACCCCCTAAAGTCCGTATTTCATGAGCGTACGTGATTCAGTCAACTGTTAGATCAATTGAATCGGTACCGTATGTAACATGTACAATTTTGAACAGTATACAATTTCGATCATTTTCGTATTCAATAAAATGTTATATTTTATTTACGAAATACGTAATCGTATGATCGAGCGGAACGATATTTACGACATATTCAGAACAAGATCCAAGTTTCATATGCCTTAATACCCTTCATATAGCTTAAATTACAAGTTACAAGGGTTAATGTAACACCCCGATCGCGTAAAAGACAAACCACAGCAGAAACATCAGGGAGTCACGTCACAGGAAATTGTTTCATAAAAAATGGTATTTAAAGTTCTGTTTTATTGAATTATTGAATTACAATGTCTTGGAATAGCGGAAAACAAATACCATCAAATTATCTTTCAAGTTTTAAAGTCACTAAGGCCCGCGTCCATCCTATGCGAAGTATGCAATCAAATCATTAAACAATGGTTCCTGAAACATATGTGAAAATATAGTCAGCATAAAAATGCCGGCGAGTACATAGGTTTTGTGTGTCAAATTCATGGCTTTATATTCATATTGCAATACCTCGTCCGACTTCGTGAATCGATGAGTATGAACCTTGAAATCAAAAAGTGTTTGATATTGCAATATATTTAACCAACTTATCAAGTTGATATAAGTAAAAGAAAACCTTGTAGCCATGTATCTTGAACAAAAACATTTGTTTTGTAAAAATCGAGTAACAAATCGATTTGAAAGAAAACAGTATATGGTTTATATCTTTAAGTGAAAATCATTACGTGTCATTGTTATAAACCAATTGTCCTTGTTATAAACCAATCGTCTGTGTCATAAACCAAGTGATCGTGTTTTAATTGTGAAAACTTTTGATCGTTCTTTAATGAACACATTCAAACATGTGTTGACTATACCACCCAAGGGGTATCTTCAATAGACCTCAAAAGGTCTCTTTTACTAGACTAACAAATCAACAAATGATTTGTTAATCAGAAACAGTTTCTATTGTAACGCTCTGTATATTTCGTGTTTATTTGTATATTATTTATCATTTATTCATTTATTTTTCTTATTTAAACACATTTATTAAATAATAAACTATTTATTTATTTTTTTATTATTCCTTAATTTATTTATTTATCTAAATTATTTAAATAAATTAGTTAGTTAATTAATTTATATTCTTTAATTATTTAATCATTTTATTTATTTATTTACTAATAAGAGTTTTGTAATTTAAAAAAGGTAACTTAGTTAAGTTTTTGATTAAGTTAATTAATAAAATCCAAGTGTTCTTTCTAACTTAGTTAAATCATAAGTTAACTCAAATAAAGGGATCAAATGTGGATTTATTGAAACTTGATCACCGGGACTGAATGTGCTTTTTATAAACTTCAACTTCAGGGACCACTTGTGTTATTTTTGAAACATAACACTTTGAAAAACATTAAAAAAGGTGTTGCCGGGACTCGAACCCGCGCCACCCCTTCAACAAACAAACAGATAACCAATCGACCACAAGGATTCATTTATATATATTAGGAAACTAAGGGGACGTTTGATTTGCGGAATGTTTTGGAATTGGAATTGGAATTGGAATTTGTATAAGAATTAGAATTTGAGTGAATTGGATTTGGAATTTAAACATTTCAATGGGAATTGGAAATTGTTGGAATTGGAATCTCAATTCCACTTTTGTTATGTTTGGTTGTCAAATGAAGTGGAATCCATCACCCCGTCACCCACAACCCCTAGTTCGGGTCAAAACAGTACGGGTCGAAACAATTTGGGTCAAAACGGTTCGAGTCGAAACGGTACGGGTCAAAACGATTCGTGTCGAATCAGTACGGGTCGAAACCGTTCGCGAAGAAACGGTAACCGGGCGAAGCGGTTCGATTCAAAATGGTTCGGGTCGAAATGGTTCGCGTCAAAACGGTTTGATTCGAAACGGTTTATGTCGAAACGATACGCCTCGAAACGGTTCGCGTCAAAATAGTGCGGGTCGATACGGTACCTGTCGGAACGGTTAGCGTCGAAACAGTTCGGATCGAAACCGATACATGTCGAAACGGTACGTGTCAAAACGGTTCGTCTCGCATCTGTTCGTGACGAAACGGTACAGAGGCGAAACGGTTCGATTCGAAACGGTACGGCTGAAAACGGTTCGCGTCGAAACGGTTTGATTCGAAACGGTACAGGTCAAAACGGTTCACATCGAAACGGTACGGGTCGAAATGGTTCGCGTCGAAACGGTATGGGTTGAAACGGTACGCGTCGAAACGATACGCGTCGAAACGATACGCGTCGAAATGGTACGAGTCGAAACGCTTCGCGTCGAAACGAATGACATGCATTAACTTTGGACAAGCCGACAAGTAGTATGTCGTGGTGCCATAGGACTGACAATCTCGTTACCAAAATCTTGATGTTTGTGGGGAAGTTTGGGGAACGACAGAAACTGTATTTTAATAAACCCTTTGGTGATTTGTTATTCGAATATTTTAACAGACCCTTTGGTGGTCTGTTAGTCGAGATGAGTTAACACAGGCTTGAATGTATTCACCAAAACGACCACAGTTTACACAATTAAAACAAGGACAAATGGTTTATACAAAATAAGTACGGTTGATTTATACATAACACGAACGATTACTTTATACAAAACAAGGACAGTTGGTTTATGACACGACTGATTGGTTTATACATAGCAAGTGATTTAGATAACGAGACGAGTGTAATAGGATAAGAGCATGGTGGATACGCCGCTGGTACTTCCTATATATAAATGCTCTTATTGTATTACTCATCGTAGCGTTATCCAAATCACTTCAAACAAGGATAAATGGTTTTAGACAAGTCACGAATGGTTTTCAATTAAAATTATATAAACCATACAAAGATTTCTTTTAAATCGATTTCTTATATGGTTTTACAAAAGAAACACTTTTGTCAAGATTCATGGCTACAAGGTTTTATAACTCATACCAACTTTTGTAGTTAGCTAAACATATTGCAATACCAAACATTTTAATACAAGTTGGGATACAAGGTTTTCACTCATCAACTCTCGTACTCGGACGAGGTATTGCAAAGACTAATACAAAGCCATGAATTTGATACACAAAACCTATGTTACTCACCAACATTCTTTGTTGACTGCCTTTTTCACAAATGTTTCAGGTGCCAATGTGTGACGATTATGAACGCATGCTATACGTAGGATGGACTCGGGCCTTAGTTTACTTTAAAACTTCAAGACAATTGTTTGTATTTTGTTTATGTTATCCAAAGACAATGTAGATTATTAATTCAGTAAAACAAAACCTTGAATACCATTTGTTTGAAACAGCTCTTGTAACGTGACTCCCTGCCGTTTCCGCCACGGTTTGTTGTTTTACGGGTCAGGGCGTTACACCATAGCTCTGATACCAATTGAGAGTCCATGAAATAGCGGCTTTAGATGGGAGTTTGGACAGGATAGAGCTCATTCGGTAGAATGTTATTAAAAAGGAGTACAAGCAGGATAAGCGGGAGCTTTCCATTCAACTTGGAAATTTCTCCAGCATTTCCCCTCTGGGAACTCCAAAACTTAATCAACTAACAAAACACACAACACTATATATAGACTTTCTACCCTAGTGCAAACTGAGCATCCCCTTCGTACGAAGTAGCTACCTTCGTACAGAGTGACTACTTCATACGAAGTGACATTAATACACCTTTCTCGTCCGCTCTTAAGTCATGTGTTCATATCTGATCTATACAATATTCAACACACGCTTTATCTAGCCTATTCGCATGGTGACGGACATAATATGCACCAACACTAACGTACCATGGATTTAACTTGCCTTGTTTCCCTAAACGAACCACACCTTTCCAAGGTGAGACTTTCAACAAAACCATCTCACCCACTTGAAATTCCAATGGTTTACTACATGTATTAGCATAACTTTTCTGACGGTCATGAGCTGCCGCCATATGATTTCTGATTTGAACGAATTTCTCAGAGGTTTCAAGCACGAGTTCAGGACTATTGATATGGTTGTCTCTGACTATAGCCCAACAGACGGGGGATTGACATTTTCGTTCGTACAATGCTTCGAACGGTGCTTCCTGAACGCTAGAGTAGTACCTATTGTTGTAGGAGAATTCCACCAGAGGTACGTTTCTCTCCCAACTATTACCGAAATTGATAACACATGCCCACATCATGTCTTCAAGAGTCTGAATAATACGTTCACTTTGACCATCAGTTTGGGGATGGTATGCAGTGCTCATATCTAAGCGTGAGCTTAAGGATTTCTGCATAGATTGCCAAAGGTGGGATGCAAAAAGTGGGTCACGATCGAAGATGATGGAGATTGTCACTACCTGCCGAGAGACTACTTCCTTCAAATAAATGCTGGCAAGTTTGTTATACTTGCCTGTTTCTTTGATTGCGAGGAAATGAGCATATTTGGTTAGGTAATCCGCAATCACCCAGATGGTGTCATTCCCGTTTTGAGTCTTGGGTAAACCAGTGATAAAATCCATGGAGATTTGCTTTCATTTCCCCATTGGAAGTTTTTGTTGCTGAAGCAAACCAGATGGCTTCTAGTATTCGATTTTGACCCTAGCGTTGGTCAAGCACTTACTTACATAAGTGACTATGTTAGCTTTCATGTTTGGCCACCAATATAGGGCCTTGAAGTCATGATGCATCTTTTCAAAGTTGAGTCAGTAGAATATCGAGACTTGCGTGCTACGTCCATCACAAGATCTCTCAAGTTCATGTACATGGGGACCCATATTCGCTCCATGAAATAGCGAATACCGTCCGATTTGGTTTCAAGTTGTTTCTCCATGCCCCACATAGATTTATCTTGGAGGTTCTCCTCCTTCAATGCTTCAATCTAAGCAGCACATATTTGATCAGGAAGGTTGGAATGAATGGTGAGTTGCAATGCTTGAACTTGAACTCGTTTGAGTTTGGTTTTTTTCCGCTGAGGGCATCAGCTACTACGTTAGCTTTACCCAGATGGTATTTGATAGCATAGTCATAATGATTTAGGAGTTCAACCCAACGACGTTGTCGCACCTTTTGCTCCTTCGATTCAAAGATGTGCTGGTGACTCTATTGATCGGTGTTAATTGTACATTTGCTACCGTACAAGTAATGTCTCAAGATTTTGAGAGCAAAGACCACATTTCCCAATTCTAGATCATGGGTAGTGTAATTTTTCTCGTGAACTTTAAGTTGATGAGACACATACGCGATTACTTTCTCACGTTGCATCAGAACGCATCCGAGACCCTGAATAGATGAATCACAGTAAACAACGAAATCATCGGTACCTTCTTGTAGGGACAAGATGGGGGCGCTATAGAGTTTCTGTTTCAGTGGCTGAAAGGCGGATTCTTGGGCATCACCCCACTTGTAAGAGGTACCCTTTTGGGTGAGAGCTGTGAGATGTTGAGCGATTTTTGAAAATCCCTCAATCAACCTACAATGGTAACTCGCATGCCAAGGAATTGGCGTATTTCGGTGGGAATTTTCGGTGTAGACCAATTCCTGATGGAGTCAATCTTTGTTGGTGTCACACCCCAACTGATTGCGGAAACATCGGGGCGCGGCACTAGGCGAACCAGATTGTTTCATGAGAAATTCCATAACACTATTTAAGCGACAATATTTAAGCGTTAATATCCCATACTACTAACATAAAATCCTCAAACAGGTTATAAAATTCAAGCATTCTCATAATACAAATCAAGTTCGATATCCCCTAGATTTCTATTACAATGTGTTTCTAGATGCCAAATCCTAATCTAATTACAAAGTAGACAAATCCTTAACATGCCACATATGTTAAAATAAAACGTCAATACAATTAAGTAAAGGTGAGCATACAGGTTTTTGCGTGCATAATAGATATAAAAGCGTTTAGCATACACCGGATGACATACGTAAGAGTTGTGAACTATGTCTCTTCTAGATTCAAGTAAACCAACAAACCGCGATTGATCGAGGCATGCGAACAAGTGTCCACATCCTAAAGAGAAATAAATGAGAAATAAAAATGCGAGCCTTAACAACCTCGGGCCTCCGGGTGGCGGGTCAACCTCTAGTATACTATCATGTTAAGGGTGGCATACAAGCAATCAAGTAATACATACAATTCAGCAGATTTCATGTAATATCATGTAATAGCGGGTTGCGAATAAGCATTTGAGATTTGTGTGATGTGATTTGATGATATTTGACACCCAGAAGTGCGTTTAAGCGTAAAAGGGGTTCAAGTATACTCATAGTTGGTGCGGTTAAAGAGAGATACGTGATCTGAAATGAGTTGAGGAGAGCGCCGGATCTACCTGTAAGCAAACAAAAGTGCATCAGTCTTTCGAAATGCTTAAATGGTGAACGGGTGAAAGAACAGTAGACAAGTTCGGGCAAACTTGGCTGTCTAAACTTACTGAAGGTACATGTTCGGGCGAACTTGTCTGGTTTCCTGAAAAACGAGACAAGTTCGGGCGAACATGTCCTGTTTGTTGAAGAGAGATACAAGTTCGGGCGAACTTGTTCTGATTCCTTGGAATCAGTACAAGTTCGGGCAAACTTGTGTAAATTTGGTGAAGAATTAATCAAGTTCGGGCGAACTTGGTCACTAATCTGGTGACAAGTTCGAGCGAACTTGATGCTTTTCGAGCGAACTTGACTGTTTTGGCATCCAAATCGTGCGTTTTCACGTCGTTTGCTGAGGAAATCGAGTGTCCATCCCTCCAACCTTAAGCCACTAAGTAAAACTTAGGCTGGAGAGGTCTTTTGGAGCAAGTTTAGCCATTACAGAATCTTGGGCTAATCCGGGCGAACTTGATGGTTCGTACATGTTAGTCCAGCTTGTGTAAAGTGATGATTTCGTCCTTGTGCTTCCGGAACTGAGATCTTGCTTGATAATGCCTCGTTCCACTTCAAAGTGAACGAAACATACGTCATTTAGTCCGAATATTGTGTAAAAATCGATGTTTAAAAGGTTTTACTTAGATCTAGGCATAGATCTAAGTGAAAACAGAAGTTTTCTTTAAAAAGATGAAGTTTTTTTGTAAATAAAAGAGATTTGTTGAAAACGAAGGCAAAGCCTTGTGCAAAATCATTGTAAAACATTGTTGTAGCTTGAAAACGGGTTGAATCTTACTTATAAAACAAAGGGTTTCGGTTTTGGGGAGCTCTGAGCGAACTTGCAGCAAGTTCAAATGAGAAGAGGAGCTGAGTATTTATAGGTGATGTGAGAATGGAGTGGGCGGACATCAAGTTCGGGCGAACTTGTACCAAGTTCGGGCGAACTTGCTACATGTTCGAGCGAACTTGCTACATGTTCGAGCGAACTTGCTTGTTTTCCTTGGTGTTTAAGACAAGTCCGGGCGGACTTGTGGTTATCTGGAGAGATTTAGGTGGTCTGGACAAGTTCGGGCGAACTTGTGATATACAAGTTCGGCCGAACTTGACCTATTGGCCAAGTTTTGTTCGATTATTTCGCGTTATGAGTTCGATTGGCGATTCGTTTGTATTAGATAGTTATATTAAGTGTCTTAGAAAAGCGTTAAGCGTTATATAACCATTGGTTTGAGAGAGACCGAGTTGCGTGAGCGTGCGAGCGTTTTAGAGATAGTAAACCATAACATAAACAATTTTAAGACTTCAGAAAGCATAATTCCACATTATTAACTGCATTTTGCGATGCGACGGGATAAGCGATGCGACGGGATAAGCGATGCGAGGCACAAGCGGTTATTATACAACAACACAATCGGCTATTAAAGTAACATAGTTACTTGTGATTACGATTGAATTAGCGTTGAGTTTAATAAGTGATTAGATGCGACATAGTTGACATAAAACAAAACTAATTTACACAAACCTCCTCATAATCGAATCTTCAGAGTACAACGGTAGATACAACGGAAACAAAAGAAAATAAAATAACAACGAATTTTCGAGTTGTTACAGTCTCCCCTACTTTAGGAAATTTCGTCCCGAAATTTAAGTAGCGGCTGTAACAAAGAGATGTGGGTATTTAGCTTTCATATCACTTTCCAATTCCCAAGTGAACGCGGCACCGCGTTTGCCTTCCCATCGGACTTTCACAATAGGAATGTGAGAGCGTCGGAGTTTCTTGGTCTCTCGGTCCACAATTTCGACTGGCTTTTCCACGAAATGGAGAGTCTCGTTGATTTGCAAATTCTCGAGAAGTACATGGAGATTTTCTTCAGCTAGGCATTTCTTGAGGTTTGACACGTGGAAAGTCGGATGTACGTTGTTAAGTTCCGCCGGTAGTTCGAGTCGATAGGTCACTTTGCCAATTCTTTCTAGAATCTGAAAGGGACCCACGTATCGTGGCGCTAGCTTTCCTTTCTTTCCGAACCGGAACACTCCTTTCCAAGGTGCAACCTTTAAGAGAACGTGATCTCCCACTTCGAACTGCAGGGGCTTGCGGCGTTTATCGGCATAACTCTTTTGATGACTCCGAGCTTTCAAGAGATTGTCTCTGATTTGGAGAATTTTGTCTGTCGTTCTTGAATTAGCTCGGGACCGGTGATTTGTGCTTCTCCGATCTCGTGCGATGCAATAGGCGATCGACATTTCCTTCCATACAGTGCCTCAAAAGGAGCCATTTGAATGCTGGTATGATAATTATTATTGTACGAGAATTCAATTAAGGGTAAATGCGTATCCCAATTACCACCGAAATCTATGATGCACGCATGAAGCATGTCTTTAAGGGTGCGGATCGTGCGCTCAGTCTGACCGTCGGTTTAAGGGTGAAAAGCGGTACTGAGATTAAGCGTAGTACCGAGAGCGGATTGAAAAGTCTCCAAGAGACGGGAGGTAAAGCGACCGTCGCGAGCAGAGATAATGTCACGAGGCGTCCCGTGTCGACATATGACTTCGTCGGTATAGATTCATGCTAATCGTTCTACCTTAAAGTCTTCTCGTATAGCAATAAAATGTGCAGATTTAGTAAGACGGTCAACGATAACCCAAATGCTATCGTCACCAGAGGAGGCGTGAGGGAGT
The DNA here is from genome assembly GCA_947069175.1 of Scalesia atractyloides. Taxonomy (NCBI): domain Eukaryota; kingdom Viridiplantae; phylum Streptophyta; class Magnoliopsida; order Asterales; family Asteraceae; genus Scalesia; species Scalesia atractyloides. The sequence goes on along the minus strand of CAMTDV010000004.1, from coordinate 33,331,282 downwards.
TTCGTAACGAAGTCCATGGCTATGATCTCCCACATCCACATCGGGATTTCGGGTTGTTCAAGCAAACCAGAGGGTCTTTGATGCTCGGCTTTAACTTTGGAGCAAGTTAAGCACTTTGAGACGTAAACGATGATATCCTTTTTCATGCCCGGCCACCAGTACTTAGGATGAAGGTCCTGGAACATCTTTTCAGCTCCAGGGTGAATGGAATATTGAGATTTATGACCTTCGGTCATTTGCAAAACACGAAGATTATCACGGCTAGGAATCCAAATACGATCAAGGAAATAGTAAATAACATTAAGTTTAACGAGGAGCTGGGTTTCGGCACCACATTTCATTTCTTCTTGCATGGTATTTTCGTTAAAACAAGCAAATTGGGCGGAGCGAATCAAAATTTCGAGATTATTCCAAGCTTGAGAGTCACGCACACTATACACATAGCTTCGTCGACTGAGAGCGTTGGCTACGATGTTTGCTTTGCCAGGGTGGTAACGTATCTCACAATCGTAATCGTTGAGAAGTTTAACCCATCTGCATTGGCACATATTCAGTTCCTTTTCATTAAAGATATGTTGTAAGCTCTTATGGTCGGTGAAGACCGTACACTTAGTACCGTAAAGGTAGTGTCACCATATCTTTAATGCAAAAACAACTGCATCGAGTTTGAGATCGTGGGTGTGTAGTTCTTCTCGTGGATCTTGAGTTGTCGGGATGCATACGCGATCACCTTGTCTCGTTTCATAAAAACACAACCAAGACCAAGATTAGAGGCATCGCAATAAACAACAAAATCGTTGTTTCCATCGGGTAGAACGAGTACAGGAGCGTTGCATAGCATACGCTTGAGGGTTTGAAAGGCTTCATCCTATTTGGAGTCCTAAACGAAAGGTTTGTCCTTATGAGTTAAAGCGGTGAGCGGAGCGACGATTTTAGAAAAGTCGGTGATGAATCGACGGTAGTAACCCACCAATCCAAGAAAAGAACGGATTTCAGATGCATTCTTTGGCGTAATCCAACTCTTGACGGCTTCAATCTTTGCAGGGTCGACGTGAATTCCTTGACTGTTAACGATGTGGCCGAGAAATTGGACTTCTTCGACCCAGAATTCACATTTAGAGAATTTAGCATAAAGGCGATTACCTTGTAGAAGTTTGAGGACTCAACAGAGATGCCGCGCGTGTTCGTCTCTTGACTTCGAGTAAATAAGGATGTCATCGATAAACACAATGACGAAACAATCTAGGAAAGCTTTACACACACGGTTCATCAAATCCATGAAGACCGCGACTGCATTTGTAAGACCAAAAGGCATGACCATGAATTAGAAATGGCCATAACGAGTACGAAAGGCGGTTTTTGGAATATCTTCTTCCAACACGCGTAGCTGATGATAACCGGAACGTAAATGATCTTAGAAAAACAAGTCACACCTTGAAGCTGATCAAATAAGTCATCGATTCGAGGAAGAGGGTAGCGATTCTTTATCGTGAGTTTGTTAAGTTCACGATAATCGATGGCACATTCGGAATGTCCAATCTTTCTTTTTCACAAAAAGAACGGGTGCGCCCCAAGATGAAGTGCTCGGGTGTATAAAGCCTTTATCAAGTAACTCTTGAAGATGGTTAGATAGCTCGCGCATCACGGATGGTGTGAGGTGATAAGGAGCTTTAGCAATAGGAGTAGCACCGGGAATTAAATTGATACGGAATTCAACATCACGAGTAGGGGGTAAACCGGGTAAATCATCGGGAAAAACCTTCGGAAATTCACAAACAACGGGGACGTCTTTAAAGGTTTTCTTTTCTTTCTCCGGGCTCACGATATGGGCTAGGAAGGCAACGCATTGCTTGCGCAAATGCTTGCTCGCTTGGGTACATGACATAAGCATCAACTTCTTTGAGGGAATTTCACCGTAAACATCGAGTTGATCACTGTTAGGAAGAGGAATACGAATCATTTTTTTGAAACAAACAACTTCAGCATGATTTTCATGAAGAAAATCCATGCCTACTATGATATCGAAGCTACCTAACTGCATAGGTATGAGATTGATCGAGAAGATGTGGTTGTTGAGGTCGAGAGTACAACCACGTAGGACGGAGTTAACGGTAACTGTTCTTCCGGTGGTGACTTCCACATCAAAAGTCTTTGGGAGTTTAGCGCGCTTACATTTTAAAACCTTATCGAATTCTAACGATACAAAACAATTATCGGCACCAGTATCAAATAAACATGAAGCATAAATACCATTAACGAGGAATGTACCGTTGACAGCATTGTTGTCATTTTGAGCCTGGTGATGATTGAGATTGAAGGCTCTTCCACGCGCAGCTTATGGTTGCTGCTGCTGAGGCTGCGGTGGCTGTGGCTGCTGCTGAGGCTCTTGTTTGACGGCTCGGTTTGGGCAGACATTGTTGAGGTGGTTTGGATCCCCACAAGTGTAGCAAGCACGGGCCTTTGGGGCTGGCGCTTGCTGCTGGAACTGCTGCTGATTAGCCTAAGGAGTGCGGGGTGGAGCTGGTAGGGTGGTGCTGCTGGAGCTTGAGGAGCAAGCTGACGAGGACCACTATGGCAGCTGACAGTAAAGTGACCGTAGATGTTACAGTTGGTGCCGAAACGGCAATTGCCTCCAACCGCATGGTGATAAGTGCACTTTGAGCACAGTGGATGAAGACTAGTATACTCATGCTTTGCAGAAGGTGCGTTTGGTGCCACTGACTGAAGCGGCTGAGGGTTCGATGGAGCAGTAAGTGCACAGTTCTTGCTCGGGTTCTCTCTTTTGCGACCTCGGCGACTAGACTTTGACTCTCAAGACTGATCGGAGGGAGCTGCTGATTCAGTGATGGCTTGGTTTGCGACTTTGTTGTTCTTGAAGTAAACAACCTAAACCCTTTTGTCATTGATCTCTGCGGCTAGCTGATAAGTTTCCTCGATGGTGACAGGACGCGCTGCTTGAACAAAATCAGCGACGCTTTCTGGTAGAGCACGGAGGTATTTCTTGATCGCTTTCTAAGTAGTGTCCACCTGACCGGGACAGATAATACTCAACTGCTTGAAACGAGCTGTTAGACCAGCGTTGTCGGGACCGTCTTGTTTGATATCCCAGAATTCATTCTCCAGCTTTTGAACCTCATGTGGAGGATAGAATTCTTTCACCATGATTTCCTTGAGTTCCTCCCAAGTGAGCCCGTAAGCTTCGTCGTTCCCATACTTGTAGCGCTCTGCTGTCCACCAATGAGGAGCCCTCGATTGGAACACGCCGGTGGCGTAATAGTGCGCAGGGCTTCAGGGCATCCACTTTGGCGGAAGGTAACCTCGATGGAATCGAACCAATGAAACATAGCACTTGGTCCTTCAGTGCTAGAGAAAGTAAGAGGTCCACATGCTTTAAATTGTTTGAAGGTGAAGGAAGTGTTAGGCGCATCATTCTTTGAATCAACCGATGAGTTGCTGCTGACAGCGTGGATCTCGCTGACGATTTGGGGAATGACTTTAGCCATCTGCTTGGCTACCACTGAAGCGATGCGCTTATCAGCGTTGTTGCGCTGGATGTTCCTCCTTGTGTGAGATCCCATAGAAGACATCTACACGAAGTACTTGATTAGATGAGATTCGATAATAGTAGGTTTATGTTTAAAAGTTCACTATTATTATTATTCAAGTGAGGCATAAAATCACATAACACGTAGGCAAGTAAACACGCAGGCACATAATCACATAAGCACATAAGCACGTAGGCACATATTTTGCACATATTCACTTTCTTATAAGTACAGCATAACGCGTTCGGGATGCGAGATATAAGTGTAATAAGCGAGATAGGCGAGCAATACCGCGTACGAGACGCGTATGTCCTCATGAGCGTAGGTGAGTTGAGCATTTTAGTTTGGTTGGTACATTAATTAGCGTTTTAGATTACGAGAGCTGTGAGAGTAGTGCATATATCGATGGAGCGTAAAAGCGATAAATCGGGAAATCGATAAAGCGAGAAATCAAATAAACATAAAATCCATAAATGTAAACACATAAACAAGAAATAAACTCTATGATGCGTAAAATCGACGATGATAGGCTTAAATCAATTTGGAGTGTCCTAGGTTTTGAGACAGCGACTACCCAAAGTGGTTCGAAAATATCGGACACACGATTTGGCCTAATAGACAAATGCTCTCATCGTACAACGGTTAACGACATTTATCCTTCCGAGTCATCAAAATAATCGATACTTTGGAGAGATTGAAAATCGAAGAGCGGAACTAGTTATTTAGATGCGAGTTTCACTCCTAACTTGACAACCTCATTCCTAGTTTTGGTTATGCTCACCGATCAAATCGGGAGTTCCACTAGATAGAAATGGAGATTTTCGTCGAGGTTTAGATATCACTCCTAACTCAACGAAGGTTCTTGTGCGATATAGAATGCGCGGAGTGAATGATCTTATAGAGAGTTCTTGGTTTTCATACCTAATCTCGACTTGATCACTCGTTTGTGTGATACGAGCGTATCTCAGCGTGTATTGTGGTTGCTTTAGGAAAAGCATAGTTTAAAAGTTCAATCCAAAGATTTCTGGTCAAATTCGGGCGCACTTGGCATCAGTCTGATGTCAAGTTCGAGCGAACTTGATCAATCCAAGTTGAGCTTTTTGATGTTTGAGAGGACTGACAAGTTCGGGCGGACTTGGTCAGGTTCGGGCGAACTTGATCAAGCTCGGGCGAACTTGATCAATTTCGAGCGAACTTGTCTGTTCGTGTTAGTTTCAAGCGTTCAATCGATGTGTAACGGTCTGATTTGGTATCCTAACTATAGACTAGGTCAAACATGGCAGTTCTACCTAATTTTCCCTATAGTTATAGCTCTGAAACCAATATATCACACCCCAACCGATGGTGGAAACATCAGGGCGCGTCACTAGGCGAACCAGATTGTCTCATGAGAAATTCCATAACACTATTTAAGTGACAATATTTAAGCGTTAATATCCCATACTACTAACATAAAATCCTCATACAGGTTATAAAATTCAAGCATTCTCATAATACAAATCAAGTTCGATATCCCCTAGATTTCTATTACAATGCGTTTCTAGATGCCAAATCCTAATCCATTTGCAAAGTAGACGAATCCTCAACCTGCCACATATGTTAAAATAAAACGTCAATACAATTAAGTAAAGCTGAGCATACAGGTTTTTGCGTACATAATAGATATAAAAGCGTTTAGCATACACCGCATGACATACGTAAGAGTTGTGAACTATGTCTCTTCTAGATCCAAGTAAACCAACAAACCGAGATTGATCGAGGCATGCGAACAAGTGACCACATCCTAAAGAGAAAATAAATTAGAAATAAAAATGTGAGCCTTAATAACCCCGGGCCTCCGGGTGGCAGGTCAACCTCTAGTATACTATCATGTTAAGGGTGGCGTACAAGCAATCAAGTAATACATACAATTCAGCAGATTTCACGTAATATCATGTAATAGCGGGTTGCGAATAAGCATTTGAGATTTGTGTGATGTGATTTGATATAGGAACATATTTGACACCCAGAAGTGTGTTTAAGCGTAAAAGGGGTTCAAGTATACTCACAGTTGGTGCGATTAAAGAGAGATACGAGATCTGAGATAAGTTGAGGAGAGCGCCGGATCAGCCTGTAAGCGAACAGAAGTGCATCAGTCTTTCGAAATGCTGAAATGGTGAACGGGTGAAAGAACAGTAGACAAGTTCGGGCAAACTTGGCTGTCTAAACTTACTGAAGGTACAAGTTCGGGCGAACTTGTCTGGTTTCCTGAAAAACAAGACAAGTTCGGGCGAACTTGTCCTGTTTGTTGAAGAGAGATACAAGTTCGGGCGAACTTGTGTAAATTTTGGTGAAGAATTGATCAAGTTCGGGCGAACTTGGTCACCAATCTGGTGACAAGTTCGAGCGATCTTGATGCTTTTCGAGCGAACTTGACTGTTTTGCCATCCAAATCGTGCGTTTTCGCATTGTTTGCTGAGGAAATCGAGTGTCCATCCCTCCAACCTTAAGCCACTGAGTAAAACTTAGGCTGGAGAGGTCTTTTGGAGCGATTTTAGCCATTTCACAGAAACTCAGGCTAATCCGGGCGAACTTGATGGTTCGTACGGGTTAGTCCAGCTTGTGTAAAGTGACGATTTCGTCCTTGTGCTTCCGGATATGAGATCTTGCTTGACAACACCTTGTTCCACTTCAAAGTGAATGAAACATACGTCATTTAGTCCGAATATTGTGTTAAAATCGATGTTAAAAGGTTTTACTTAGATCTAGGCATAGATCTAAGTGAAAACCGAAGTTTTGTATAAAAATATGAAGATTTTCGTAAACAGAAGAGATTTGTTGAAACGAAGGCAAAGCCTTCTGCAAATCGTTGTAAAACGTTGTTTTAGCTTAAAAACGGGTTGAATCTTACTTAGAAAAACAAAGGGTTTCGGTTTTGGGGAGCTCTGGGCGAACTTACAGCAAGTTCAAATGAGAAAAGGAGCTGAGTATTTATAGGTGAGGTGAGAATGGAGTGGGCATACATCAAGTTCGGCGAACTTGTACCAAGTTCGGGCGAAGTTGCTACAAGTTCGAGCGAACTTGCTACAAGTTCGAGCGAACTTGCTTGTTTTCCTTGGTGTTTATGACAAGTCCGGGCGGACTTGTGGTTATCTGGAGAGTTTAGGTGGTCTGGACAAGTTCGGGCGAACTTGTGATACACAAGTTCGGCCGAACTTGACCTATTGGCCAAGTTTTTTTTTATTATTTCGTGTTATGAGTTCGATTGGCGATTCGGTTTGTATTAGATAGTTATATTAAACGTTTTAGCGAAGCGTTAAGCGTTATATAACAATTGGTTTGAGAGAGAGCGAGTTGCGTGAGCGTGCGAGCGTTTTAGAGATAGTAAACCATAACATAAACAATTATAACAGACGTAAAGCATAATTCCACATTATTAACTGCGTTTTGCGATGCGACGGGATAAGCGTTGCGATGGCACAAACGGTTATTATACAACAACACACTCGGCTATTAAAGTAACATAGTTACTTGTGATTACGATTGAATTAGCGTTGAGTTTATTAAGTGATTAGATGCGACATAGTTGACATAAAATAAAATTAATATACACAAACCTCCTCATAATCGAATCTTCGGAGTACAACGGTAGATACAACGGAAACAAAAGAAAATAAAATAACAACGAATTTTTGAGTTGTTACAGCTGGATCGACATGTATTTCGGCTTTGTTAACTTCAAGTCCAAGGAAATGGACTTCATGAAGTTGCTCCGAAAGTCACATTTTGAGAATTTAGCATAAAGTTGCTCCCTTCTCAGAAGCTCTAAGACGAGGTGTAAATGCTCTTCGTGTTCCTCCTTGCTCGTAGAGTAAATCATAATGTCGTCAATGAAGACGATAACAAATTTTTCAAGGTAGGGTTTGCACACTCGGTTAATGAGGTCCACAAAGACCGCTGGTGCATAGGTTAATCCGAATGGCATAACTAGGAACTCGTAATGACCGTACCGAGTTCGAAAAGCAGTCTTAGAAACATCTTCGTCTCGGACTCTCAACTGAGGATAGCCCGATCTAGGATCGATTTTCGGGTAAAATCTGGATCCTTGCGGTTAGTCAAATAAGTCATCAATTGGAGAAGTGGGGTCACCTTTTTCAACTCATGGTAGTCAATGCACATGCAGAAAGTCCCGTATTTCTCTTGAAAAATACGACCGGGGCTCCCCAAGGTGATGAGCTTGGTCGGATAAAACCCTTATCTAATAGTTCTTGCAGTTGGGTGGACAGCTCTTGTAGTTCATTCCGTGCCAATCTATAGGGTACACGAGCTATGGGTGCTGCTCTAGGGGTTAGTTCGATGTGAAATTTGACATGCATGTCCGATGGGAGGCCAGGAAAGTCTTTGGGAAAACTTTAGAAAAGTCACGAATGATAGGAATATCTTCGATTTTCTTATCCTAGGTTTGTTTATCAGAGACAAGAGCCAAAATTGTTGCATGACCCTTGCGTAGACACTTTTAGGCCTTCGGATACGAGATGATGCCCACGATGGCACCACCTCTTTCTCCTCGTACAATTAGGGAATAAGGTCTATGTCAAAGTTTTAGCCGGACAATACAAGCCTACAACCGTTAAGAATATGAGTCGCCTCGATAAGTTGGTAGTTCTACAGTGTGTTTAGGGTTAAAGTGAGTTGGGGCGCAATTTACTAAAACTCAAGGACACATAGCTACGATCTGCTTCGGAATCGAAAAGGACAGAAACGAAATAGTCGTTTAGAAGGAACTTACCTGACACGACATTTGGGTCATTCCTAGCCTTGACCGAGCCAATAACAAACGCTTGGCTACTACCACCATTGCTACTGTTGTTGTCGTTGTTGTTGCCATTACTGGTGTTGTTGTTGCTGTTATTCTAATTCAGTTGTGGTTGCTTATTTGGGAACTTACTTCGACATTCCTTGGCAGCATGCCCTACTTTCCCACACCGCTGGCAGCGGTCCTGTTGTTATCGAACCTCCTCTACTGTTGTGGGGGCTGATTGGAACTAGAACCTTTGCCTTGGTTCCCGTCCCATTTACACTTGTTATCAGGTGTAGTTTAAGGGACATAAGTATTGTGCTTGGGTAATTTATTTTGCTTGATAGCCTGATTTGTAAGCTTGTGTGCAAGCCAGATAATCTACTGAACATAAGGCAAGTTGGCATAAGTTACCATGCTATGGATTTAAGGAGCCCAACTGCTAATGTACAGGTCGATACGCTTGTATGGAGGGGTAGACAGGTTAGGGCACATGGCAGCCAGATCATTGGATCATTTGTTATAGGCCCTGTTCTCTGAGCCAACCATTTTGAGATTATAATATTCCATCTCCAGCTTCCGAATGTCATCACGATGATAGTATTCTTCCTTAAGCATGTCCTTGAAGTCATTCCAAGGAGTTGCATTAGCGATTTCCAACCTGAGCATCTGTACTTGCGCGTTCCACCAAGATAGCGTGATTCCTTCCAAAATTCATGCCACGAACTTGAGTGAATTCTCCATTGGAAAGTTGCGCATAGCGAAAGTCGAATCCACTTTCTCGAACCAGTGCAGGAGATTAACAGCTCCTTCGGTGCCATTTAAGGGCTGGGGTTTGCAGTCCATAAAAGTCTTAAAGGTGCAAACCGGTGGTTGAGCAGGTTGACCTCTAGGGTGAGCTACCTGATATGCCGCCAGAACTTCGGCAACTCGGTCATTGATTAGGGTCGTGAGCGCAGCTTGTGTTATATTGATGTTTTCACGTCCACCACGTCCACTATTACATCCGCTTTGCCTTTACATCCATAAATACAAAACTGAGAAAAATATAACACATATAATTCATCATAATGGCATAAGTAGAATAAAAGAAGATAAACCACAACATATAATATCCCAATAATAAATTTTGATAGAATTATTTGTAAATGTCACAAAATATTCTATATCAAGTATCAAAATCCAGAATTATTTGTCGGATGGGGAACAACCTTCCCCATCTAAGTTTAAAGAAAAAGGAATATGAAAGGAAAGGGATCAAGATGGTGATGTCAAACGTCATCAACGAAAAAGGAGATGACTTATCCTTCATCATCACTTTCATTCAGAACCTCCTCTAGATCTTCCTCAGGTTCTTCTTCCGGGTCATCCTCCGGTTCTTATTCTTCCTCATCAGTGTTTAACGCGTCGTTGAGTCTTATGTTTAGCTCTTGAAGGTTTGCATGCGCATGATCCAGTCTAGCACACATCCCAAGCACCAGGGACTGTAGTTGTCTCGTATAGGTGACCAAATTATTGTGTTTGTGGTCCATCACAACTTGTATTTCCATTAGTTGTTGAATTTCTAACATCTCCTCTTGGGCATTTTGTTCTCACGGTTTCTTGCTAGGATCCACAGAGACTCCTCATGAGTGAATCTCGGGTAGGCGCTTCTCACATTGGTTTTTCCTAGACCCAGGGTAGGATCTGGGAGGCTTTGGGGTGAATCGGTATCGGTTGGTTTCTTACTACTAGAGTTTTGAGAACTAGACATGTCTGAAATGCAATGCATGAATGAGTGCTAAGTAAGTATATGTGTAGTGTATGCATTAAGACTTGTGAACCTTGCACTTTGGAGTGTAGTGTCATCGTAGTTTATCGAAAGATAAAGGTTATAGTCTGGTTTTTTAAAAATTTATAACGAGTTCTCTACAACCAATGGCTCTGATACCAATTTGTCACACCCTCAAATTCCACATGCGGGGTTAACTGAGAGGCATGTGACATACCAGGATCAAGCCACTAATCATATTGAACCATTTCAAATTAATTGGAAAATGTTTAACTACCGCATTCAACATAAATAGTGATAATAGATTCAAATGTTTGAAAATGTACGTTTAAGTTTAACAGCGGAGCTAAAGTATAAAAATCCAGACATAATCAAAAACCCATAATTGTTTAGCATAAATAATGCAAACAACTTAATAAAAAGCCATGACACTCTCCAAGATGCAAGTTCCCATGTGCATGTATCTAGTGTCCTTCAAAGCATGCTAAAGTGTATCAACAAAAAGTTGGCGAGTTCACAGTTTTAGTTCTACAAAAAGTAAGTTTAAATACAAAAGTTATAAAGGCATGTCTTGGATAGCTAACCCACTGTTAAGCTACTAAACTTGTAATACCCCACATCAATATGTCTATCGACATTGATGCAAAGTAAAGGCCAAAAGTTCATGCACGGCTCCTCGCATGGTGTGTGGTTTGTCAAATCTAATAGCGCTTTCAACTAATACCTCGTCTACCATATCCCGGCAACAAATCAGTATAAAGGTAGGGACTTTCAAGATATATGTTCCGTTTAGTCCATTATAGACATGAAAGTAAACTAAAGTATTTAAGTTATAGTATTCCATCCAGGAATATATGTGTAGTCCCAAACCAGGGATAATGTAGTCCCAAACCAGGGATAATATAGTCCTGAACTAGGGATGCATGCTTTTAGTAAAGTCGTGAACTCACCTAGATCTGCTCGGCTAAAATTTTAGTGACTAGAGTTAAGGGTGGTCAACCACGTCCTGACATGGTTACTGTTTTGTCGTTAGTTTATATTCACATAAGTCACTTGAATTCTACACAACATGTAACATGTTTAATGATATTCGTGGGGTTATGTACATGTGTACATCTCACAACATGTAACCTGTTTAATGATATTCGTGTATATGTCAAATGACAATTAACACCTCGTACTAACAAGCAATAGCAGTTATACACATAATCATCAAGTTTCAACAGTTTTAACTCAACATCTATAATTGAGTTGTTTTGTGATTTTGTTTGAAATAGTAACGGACTAGAAAAATTACATATAATTTATGAGACGTGTCATTAACTACGAAAGGTTTGTGTAATTTTACCAAAGTTTAAATGTTGATAGAAAAATCACCAAAATTCATATAGCACATAGAGTCAATTTCGTCACATTCTGTGAACAATTTACGGTTCATTTTATAGAAAATCCCCGTCGATGTGATTGACGAAATTGTAGTTGGGAACTTCGATATCTCCTAAGGCTACCTATTATAAAAATTTCAAGTATTAACTCAATTATTGACCAAGTTACGTAATTGACTAAAATTTCTGTAGATAAACGCAACTTTGACCTTTGATTTTATTTAAGTCGTTTGACTGGCGAAAACTCGTCGGAAAAATACGAATCCAATTGCGTTTGAAAGCTACTTCACTGAACTTAGTTTTTGAATCAAGAACCACTCGTTTTTGTTATGTTTTGATCAAGTTGCAGTCAATACAAGTCGACCTAAAAATCTGGACAGAAACTATTTGATTTCAGCATTTCATAAAAACATGTTCATGACCATGTTTAACATAAATTCAGCTACTGTATCATGTATAAGAACAAATATATCATATCTAACAACAAGTTACCATCAAGATCATGTATAAATCGAAACCCTAAGAATACATGCATACATATATGTATCATCTTTATAAAAAATCGCGTAACTTATCAAGACTTAATTCCATACAAACCTACCATTCAAAAATCATGTTTTCATGTAACCATATAAAAAAAGGCAGCCAAGAACTATGAATACAAACAAGAACTACAAACCAGATTAAGATAGATTACGGGGAGAGATTGAGATTGTGAAAAGCTTGAAAGCAAGAGGGTTGACAGCCTGCTGGGTTATAATCGCCGATCAGAGAGAAGGAGTTAAAGATCGCAGATGATAAATCACGATTAGGGTTTGCATGTGTGTGTGTATATATATATAACAGGACTTTGTGTCGGTTAAGGTTTTATATGTTGTTTCGAGTTCGTATAAGGAGATAGAGGTTTCGAGTTTAGGTATAAGTTTAAGGGTTGTCCGGGTTTGGGTTTGGGTTTCTGAATTTTTGGGGTGTGGTGGCGTTCCAGATTTATAAGGGGGAAAAGGGCGTTCGAATTTGGGAGCTAGGTTTAGGGTCCAGGTTTAGTTTTAGAGTAGTTAGTCCATGTTTAGGGGTTTAGGGATTGTTCCGGATTTAGGAGTTATTTTATGCTATGTCCACAATAAGCCCCTCAGATTTCAACACACTAAAACTTATATGGAAAGTTATCAATTTAACTTTAAGTGTATATACGAAACTAGTCACACTAGTTTATGTTAGTTCGTGAGTTATCACCTACGCGTGTAATGTCCATGCAAGTACGTATGTGCTAGAAAATCATAAAGATTTAGCTAAGAAAGCTAAGGTAATAACCTAAAAATGCGAGTTGTCACAGTTTCAAACATGGATTTCCATCCATCTGTTGACCAAAAGTCAAACAGATGTACCAACCACTGATTTTTCCATCTAAACGTTTGAAGAAACCCAACAGAGGTTTCAAAATAGACATTTTCTTTCTTCACCAAAGGGTTTTGATAAGCAGAGCTTCGATAAACAGAGCTTTGCCTTAACAAATAAACGTCTTCCACATCACTCAAAAAGGTAACCGTTGGCCACGTCATCACCAATGCTGAAAAACCCTATAAAAACCCAAACCAAACAGAGTTTATCCTTACCAGTGCGATAAAATTTGAAATCCCAAATTTCCTCTCTTCAAACAATCAAAAAGATCATCTACTCACACATTTTCTAAAAGATTACACTCTTCAATCAAAAGATTATCTGTTCAAAAGATTCTCAAAATATTTGACTTAATTTCACAATGGCTCTAAACTTGAAACCACCCCACAACTATCTCCTATATCTTGTGAAATCTTCTGCAAGCACAGAGTTTCACTTAATCATCTATCTTATCACTTCATCAAAATATCATAACATCCTCATTGCTAATGCACCAATCCATCTGGAAAATCGTCAAGATTTTTGGGCGAATTCGGGTATTTTACTTCATGATAAAAAAAGCCCTTCACTATCATTTCAAAAGTAAACGGTGTTAATGTCCAGATCACACAAGAGTTAATCTCAACTACCTTCGCCTTAAACGATGAGACAGCTAATGAAACGTTTTCTAAAACTGATCTACCAAATAATTCATAGAGAGGGGGTATGACGCACAGATGGCAGGGGCAACAATTTTTAAACCAAACTTCTGACCTGCAATAAAATTTTTCTTCCATACCCTACTCATATGTCTATCACCAAAAACCACTACTTACAATGAAATTCCTTTAAACCATAGTGTTTAGGATTTGTTATTTTAACAAATTCAAATTATAAGCTATCCAAAACTCTGTTTCTTGATATGGCTGCAAATGTAAAAGCAAGAAAGAGGGAAACCTAAAGCCTTTATCTTGTACCCTAGATTTTTAAGTTGTATTTTACAGAGGGTCTTGGCACAAAACATTTTTGCAAGGGTTGAAGCCCTTCAAATGAAAAGACTTTCAAATGAAAAATTCATCCGCATGATGACCAAGGGTCAAGAAAATGTGGGTGAAGAAAATATTTTAGAAAACCCAACAACAAATGTTACAGCATCTTTTTATAAGCCCACTGCTCTTGTTGACCACAATACCCAACCCAATTATGTGGAACACACACCGGTTATTCCCAAAAAGATGACTTCCCACTGTGGAACACACACCAGCTATTCCCAAAAAGACCACTTCCATCCGCAAGCCCAAATCCAAACAAAAAACAACCAAAATGGTAGCTCTGGAGGGTGAGGTGCCAGAGGAGCCTGATGTAACACAAAAACAGTAAACATCTGTTGTTACTTCCTCACAACAGATGCAAACATGTCAACCTATCCAAACTCCTCACATATCCTCACAACAGGATTGTGTTGTAAGCACAGGGGAACCGCATTAGAAGGGCAATGACTGTATTAAGAATTTCTTCTCAAACCCTTCTCCCAGGGCTACTTCCCTTCTCGCACCACCACCACCCACCACACTTGTACTATCTACCATACAGCCATTCCTTGATGCAATTGATAGAACTATCTAACAAAAACCTAGTTCCTATAAACAACAAATCATAGAGAGTTTACCTCATCAAGTGACTAGGGAAAGTTCAGGAATCATTCCTAGCCCACAAACAGAGTATGTGATATTTCTTGTGTCCCATGGGACACTTGAAGATTTTTCAAGAGAGCCAACTTCTACAACTGTAGAAACAACAGTTTCACAGTTGGACAATAGTTACATTCCTAAAACCTCCTTGAAGGCAACAATTGTTGAGTCTACAATAGGACACTCTGGTGGGAATTCAGATGATCCTATTAGCTTAGGAGATGAATTAAGATCCAAACAATTGACGGATAGAGTGTCCAAATTAGAATCTTCTGTGGCTAAGATTAAAGATATGATGAAGATTTTGGTATAAAACTCTACATCCCCTCAACAGAGACAGAGCTTGTAGAAAACGTTTGGTTCCATGCCCAAGCTTATCTCAACTACAAAGGCAATCTACACATACCACCCACAACATACACATGGAAATGATCATAAATATGGTTAAAGCCAGGTTCAATGATACACAAGCAGAGATTCAATCCATAAAAGATCATATTCTTCAAGCTACTTGCACTACTTCAACACCCAGGTGTCCTGCAAATGATTCCAAAAACGGGTGAGAGTAGTGATAACCTCAGAAAGCTTCAGACACCAAATCCAGCCAAAAATGCCAAACATCTCAAACCACTACTCAACCATCCAAACATTTGTTGGCATTTCAAAATTACCAACGGATGTTACAACAACACCACTCACCACATCACTACCACCTATCCCACAAACCAGAAAAAGAAAAATGATAACTTCACCCATCAAATCATCCTCCACCAAAACCACAACATCATCACTCCCAGTATCGTCACTATTATCACCATTATCTCTTCCAACTACAAACCTTCCAAGGCTAGTGAGTGTCAATGAATATCTGGAACTCGAGAACTGGCAGGCTGAAAATGGTTCTGGATAGAAACCAAGGGACGGGTGACAAACAAATTCTACAAATTTTGTCAGAAGAATACAGAAAGGTAGAAGCCTTACAACAGTATGCTACCATGATCTGCAGAAACTTATCCCATGATCACGTAACTGATGTAGATCTCAAAAAGCTACTCAGGGAATATTACCTTAATCACATCATGGAAAAGAAACCATATGATGTTGATAGGGAACAATTCATAGGATGGCCAAGTGAATCCTTTCTAGATGAAATAGTAAGATTTGAAAAATTGAAGCTATTCCCTTATATTAATCCTTCACCCCCAACCTGGAAAGATGGAACGAAATCTAATGACAAGAGGGCTCTGAAGATGAGAAAATGAAGGAAGAGTTGGCTGCTGCAAAAAAGAGCATCTTAGAATCAATGGCAAAATGAAATGAGTCACCAAGCCTTGAAAACTATAAAGAGCTGGAAATCCATAAAAGAAAAAGATCCCTCATTACCAAGAAAGCCCGAGTATGATCAACTAGGCTTTCCTATAAAAACTTTGTTTGAACCTTCTAATTTTCCATTAGCAAGAAATATATCAAAAGCTACAAGGGAGTTTCTAAAAAGAAAATTTGAAAAGAAGGAGGAAGCCAAGAAAGAAAATCTAGTAGACACTATCATGGGAAGACCCGTGTCCCCAAACTCGTATGCAATAACTTTATCCTTGTCAAATCCGCTTAGTTCAAAATTCTAAAATGGAAATCAAACAAACATACCCATGAATTGACTTTGCTCAGGGCCAATGGGGAGGTGCAAAAGATCTCAATGAAAAGTGCCTCAGGACTAAGAATTGAAGATATACAAGACCTAATCAGTCTCCCACTAGAAAAGGATCCAGAAGACACTGATTCTCTAAACTTTGACTTACAATTCAAAGGGCAAATCAGAGAATAGTTGATGAGGAATAAAGATTGATCAAACAAAACATTTGTTTTGGCATCATCTGTTCCAGGGGAGACTGTTGGACCTACAAAAGAACAAATGATATTCAAAAGCCAAAACATGACAATGAGATCAAGAAGTAAATAGTTGTTGAAGCATTTCTCTTCCCAAAGATAGTGAATCTTGGAAACCTAAATCAGAGCATCTGTTGAAGACAAGCAAACATCAATTACAAGCCTTGGAACCATTGTTTATGAAGAAACAAGGTCTATTCAAGCCTAAAATCTGTTGAAGCAAAGGTCTGATGAAGAAAAACTAACATATGTCTGGCCAAACAGATGTTTGGATCAAAGCAATAGAGGATAGCCTAAAAAGATGTTTCCCAATGTAACAGTACTTGTTTTTTATCAGTGTTTAGCATAGTTAGAAAAGTTGTTTGATTTGCATAGGTGTTTGCAACATCTGTGGAATTTTATGTTAGGAATGTTAGATGTCACTATCAGGGTGATATCAGCCAATCACAAACAGAGCTTTCGTACTTAGTATAAATAGATCTCATCTGTTAGAGATCCATTTCATCAGTTCACACAGTATCTTTTTGTACAAATAGTTTTGTGAGTGATCAGGCCGAATGGGAGATTGTAGAATCATTCTGTAGAACATTGGAATCTTATGATTAATGAAAAACAGTTGTTGATAATATCTCTTACTTGTGAATTTTATTAGTTATTACAATCACTTTTGCTTGTTTTATCTGAATCATTTACAAGTATCAAACTCAGATCAAAACATTATGCCCAACGCATGACTACATAATATGTTCTCAACTATCGCAATTTACAAAGTAATAAAACAACCCCCCAAAATGCGTCTATTGCTAACTTTAAGGGGCTCGAAACCCACATCACTTTGATGGAGGTAAACACCTAATGCCACTAGGCCAAGAGGCGGTCGACGATCTTTTATATTATAAAGTTGTACAAATTAATTTAGTGATAAATATCAATTTTAAAATTTCCAACTAATAAATTTACTATTATGAAATACAAATGAAAATGGAAGGATAACTGGACAAGACTCGGCCGGATACATTTGCTTTTTTGTAGTGGCCCACTAATTTCATTATCTATGTAACCTTAGGGTTGTTCACGTCCGGTTTTGACGGTTTTCAATCAAATCATAAGTTACTGTTTTATCGTTGAAAACTGAACCGTTGAATATTGCATCCAAACCAACCCAAATCAAACCAAACCATTACTATCGGTTTGGTTCTGATTTGATTTCATGGTTTCGGCTTAGGACTTTTATAGAAGTAGTCAACATTTAAATCACTATTTGTTATCTTATTTTGTTGACCCATTCCGTGTGTTGAGGTTTTTGTTGTAGCTTCAGTGAATAGAGCTTAACTTTAATATCAAGAATGTAAGTAAAACCACTAAAAACAAATCACCCCTTTGTGACCTCATGAAACTAGTTACATGGCCCAATTAAGTTAATCATATATAGACTTGCAATTAAACAAGTAACTTAGCCTACCAACCTCATAACATATGTAGACTTGCAATTAAACAAGTAACTTAGCCTTATTTGAAGTAAGCCACATACCGTGTTTAATAGTCTTTGTTATACAGTCGGTTTTTGCTATAAACCGTAAACCAAACCTTTTACTACGGTTTGAAATTTTTGAAACCGACTAACAGGAAAAAAAAAACGTAAAGTCAATCTAATGACTGGTTTGAGCGATTTCACGATTTTAAGCCGAATTATGAACACCCCTAGTAGCCATGTATCGATAAAACAGGTCATTTTGACCCAATATATTTGTTGGTAAAACTGTTTAAAATGTACATTACCCTATATATTAAAAAGAGAAGTTTGTGAATAGTATGAATATTATTTTTTTTCTTTTCCTTTTTTTTGTTTAATTTCTTTTTTTATTTTTTTCTTTTCCTTTTTTTATACGTGTTTTACTTTATAAGATTTTATTTTCTTTCATTTTTATATCACCTAGGAATGAGTAAATGGTATCGGTGACGGTACTGAACCGGTACCTATATCGATACCGAATTTACCAAACCAGGTATATTTTTGTATCTATTCGGTATCGTCTTTTGACATTTTTAGTACCGGTACAATACTGGTATTTTTTGGTTTTTACCCTTAAATACCGGTATCGTACGGGTACCGAACCGGTACCGTACCGGGTATATATTTGGTACCGGTAACTCTTCTCATTTCCCCGTTTTTTGGTACCGGTATCTGTATTTATGGGTAAAACACCGGTAAGTATTGGTACCGAACCGGTGTATTCGGTACCAGATACCATTTTTCCCCGTTTTAAGGACTGGTTCGGTACCGAACGGGTACCATGCTCATCCTACCATATCGTACCGAGCATTTTCAGTGCCGGTACCTAATTTCGATGATTTTTGGGATCGGTACTTTCGATGCCATTACCGGTACCGAGCTCATTCATATTTTAACGTGTTAGTACCGTAATAACTGAAATGAAAACAACCGAATTTCCAACGTGTAGGACGTGTGAATTCTACTATTATATATTAGATTATTTAAAATCGTTTTTTAGGACGGAGTTACTATCGTTACTACGACATTATTATCTAAGTTTTGATATTCAGAATCTGCTTGCCGTTGCCGGTACACGTTTTGCAGACACTTGATCCCCGCCGTAACGCGCAGGCGAAAATGAACTATATATTAAAAAAACAAACCCAATGAATAGTGTTATTATTTTATTATTATATTAATAGATAAAACTTTCTTTTCTTTATCATTTCTCCTAACTTTAATGATTTTTCTTTTGGTACGGGTTGGGATAAATGCTAGCCGGTATCATTTGCTCATCCCTGATCACGAGTATCGTACGAATAACAACGGTATTGGACCATTTTTTGTTGATCTTCTTCAAATTTTAATGATTTTTTTGTTTTAGGGGTAGGGATAAGCTTGGTGCCAACCGATACCGAATCGGTATTGGTACCGAAAATACCAGTTACGGTACCGGTATATGAAGCTAAAAAACGATAGCGAACCAATATCAGAAACACCAAAAGTCGGTACCTAATTAGTACTTAATATCTTTCGATTCGGAAAATTGCGTTTTGGTACCCAGTACCATTTGCTCATCTCTAACCATTAGTTTCATACGAACAATATCATTACCATACAACTTTTTTGGTTGATTTTCTTTGGGTTATTTTTTATTGTTTTTTCTACAATTTCTTTTTATTCTTGTCAGTAGTTCCGTGCACAATATACTCTTAATGATTTCAAAACACATGTAAACACAGACTAAATAACAAAAGAAATTCGTCGCAACGCGACGAATAAAAAAAAAAACCTAGTTTCTTTAATAATAACTTCCTGGTAGGATAAGCAATTTAGATATGTTCCGTAGAATTGGCATAAAAGTAAGAATGGCCAAAACACCCAAGCCGACAGGTCCAAAACCCAAAGCATTTGGGCGGGTATACCTGATACCTGACGGGTATTGGGTCGGGTATGGGTATAGAAAAAAATTATTTCACGGGTACAGGATTAGATAATACGTGACCTGATTACCCGAAAGTATTTGCCCGAAACATATATCCGAAAACTTTTAAGTATTATATTTATTTTCCTGTAGCAATTGTTTAGTAATGTTTCATTCTTGTAGATTGTTATTTAAAAAATAAACTTTTCTTTTGAAATATATATTTTGATGATAGTATTCATATTTATATGCTATAAAATACAACATTATTTTTTAAGATTAATATTATCATATATATATATATATATATTGCATATATCAAATATTATTATGGTGATGTATATATACATATTTTTTCATATATCAAATATTTTTTGAGATTAATAGTAATATATATATATATATATAATATGTATGTTATTTATCATAATTTAATTTAATATTTTATATGGATTTCTAAAACATGCAACTATAAAGGAAAGTAAAAATATTATATATATATATATATATATATATATGTATATGTATATGGGAGGGTTATCTTGAGAACACTAAATATTGCGAGAACCGTGAGAACGAATGAAAAAACCAATCAAAACCATTTTTTTAATACAAACCTCATTGTAATTCAAATACAACATAAAAATAAAAATTTACAGCATTAACTAATTCATATCTCCCCTCAAAATTACTCTTATTAGATTTTTTACGTGTGTGTAAATATAACAAATTTACACATGTGTAAATGACAAACTTACACATGTGTAAAAATAAATTATTTACGAATTCACGTAAATTTAAACGTTTAAATTAATTTTCTAACATTTTATTAGAATAATAATGATAAGTGTAAAAATAAATTTTAAATTTTAATTGTTTTTGACCAAGTTTTCGTGGTTTTTTCATTTGTTCTTCTAGGCCATCCTAAATATTTGAAAGGATTAGTTATGTTGGTTATTTGAATAAAATTGTGCATAACCAAATATGAATAAATGTAAATGTAAATTTAATCACAAAACACATAATATCAATTAATGCACAAGCACACACACCAAATGATGAACAATGAGATCAAGGCTCAATCAAACGGAGCCGGTCTAATGAGGCACCTGATGCTCAACTCGTCTCTCACGAGGAACTGATGGGCCTAATGAATGATTTGCACACAACTTGACAAGAATGTAAACACGTATCACAACAAACAATATTTACATCATAAGTTTAGGTCATATAATGGTAATAGCACAAGTTTGAATAAACGAAATAATTAAAGCGACACATAATACACCCCAAAACATGAATAAAAAGGGGAGTTTGTAAGGATTCACTCACAGTGGGTGCGTTCCTTGATGACGATGAATGCGCACGAATATTAGGATTTGATCGACGAGGGAAAAACTAGCTTAAAATAATAACGAAATGATTCGGTAAATAAATGGATTTTATTTGAGATTAATACTTTTAATTCATACTCTTAATGAGATTTTTAGATTTATTTTTGTGAGTTTAAGGAAGTTTTCTAACTTTAAAAATCTTATTTTTAAGTATTTTTTAAATAATTTTCTAATTAAATAAATAAATAAATAGAAATTTTTTTTTGACTTTTTTGACCGTTGACCGGTCGGGCTGTGTTTTTATATGCGCTGAGTGAGGTTCGAACTCGGGACCTCTCGTATACGTGCACGCAGCTCTACCAACTGAGCTACGTGTCTAACCCGAAATATTTCTGATTTTAATTATATTTATATACTATTTAGATTATTCAGAAATTATTCAATTTTTAAAAAGGATTTAAACTGCCGAACCGGTGTGAGAGCCTGGAATCGAACCCGTGACGTGCTTAATGTTTTTGCACATAGTCCACCACTGGACTGTGTGTCTAACCTGTTTATTATTCCGGTTTTTATTATATTTATACACTTATCAGATGCTTCAGGATTTGGCTTTTATAAAAAGGGTATGTTATTTCAGTGGATCGGAACACAAACAGAACTCGAACCCGAGATGTATGCTATATAATTGCACACAGTCCACCGCTGGACTGTGTGTCTAACCTGGTTAAAACATCAAGATTAATTATACTTATTTTCTAGGCAAAACATCATCTTCTTCCTATACATTACCCAAAAACAAAATCCGACGGTTATCTATATCTTATCAATTCTTGTTACGGGTTTACAAACTGACGGAATTAAATATGAACATAACAAGGTTTTAGAGGTTCATACCTACTGGAGAACAGAACTTTGATGATCCCGGTGACCAACTCCGGCGAGTTCCAATCTTTCCGGCGAAGCTTGACTTGCGACAGATGCTCTACAGGGAGTTTGAGGTGAGTGTGGGTGATTTCTGTCTGAGCTCTAGAAGTCCTATTTTAGAGTAAGGTAATAAGGGAATGGATTCTTCGGTTTTCCGGCAAGGTTCCGACAAGTTGCGAGTTTTTCTGGCGTAGCTTTCTGATGAATAAA
Source organism: Scalesia atractyloides (assembly GCA_947069175.1). NCBI lineage: Eukaryota > Viridiplantae > Streptophyta > Magnoliopsida > Asterales > Asteraceae > Scalesia > Scalesia atractyloides. The sequence continues at coordinate 33,308,965 of CAMTDV010000004.1, read as the reverse complement.
GGTTGGTATGATGTTAGGGAGAGTGTTTGTGCAGTCGAATGGGTTCCCTAAGCCCTCTATTTATAGTCAAAAAGGATCGCAGAGGTTGAATTTCAGTTTTTTTGAAACTTCGGTTTAATTCGGGTATGCGCAAGTTGTCTGCATAACTGATTGAACGCGGTTTGACTCGATTTGAGTCCGGATTCATGACAGGAATAAATTCTGCGATCCATTACACAGAAATAGCAACTTTTTCGTTTACCGGATTGGTTGTGTGCCGAACTGGGCGGAAACTTTGAATCAGTCAAGGAGATAAAAGATTGTTTGATTAAATCATTTCAGATGTTGAGGTGTGGTGTAGCGGTGTGTTGTGTGCTTGGATTTGTGGGTGACCCGGGTTCGAAACCCGGCGTCTCCAATTTTTTTAATTCATTACTTTTTTTTTATTTAATAATTATGTTTTAAAATTCTAATATATATATATTAATTATGTATTGTTTAAAATTCATTTAAGCAATAAATACGCAACGAAAATTTATAATTGAATATTCGATTAATTAACGAAGCGGGTTTTGAAAAGCCCGTTTTTCGACGAATGTTACAGTATCCCCTACTTTTAGAAATTTCGTCCCGAAATTTAAGTAGTGGTATGTTTGACTCGAAGGGAGGGTGTTTTAATTTGACAATTACATAATTAGAAGAGGGTGAGAGTTTAAATCTTATTTGAGGTGGTAAAGTTCCTAGTAAGGGTTGAATACCCTGCTACAGGAATCGCTTTTTGATGCCTAAAGTATAAGAATGCGGAACATGGATAAACAGAGTTGATTGACTAAGCATGATTTTATGCATAAGAGTTTTGAGAGAATTGATACGTTTGGAAAGATAAGGTTATATCATAAACAAAAACTTCAACCATGATGATATTAAAACCTACACGGAACCTCTCATAACCGCCTGTCAACGCTTTTGATCCTTTGACAAGAATACTTATATATAGGAAGTACAAGCGGCGTATCCACCATATTCTTGTCAAATTTTCATTGGCTTTGTCAGTAAGTTATAATTAGTTCTATGTGACTCTAAAATTTACAAAACAAACACAACAGCCAAAGCTTGAGTCTCAAATATGAAAGGGTACATTACTGAATGTTGACAGTACCTCTCTCGTTTTTATGATGAAGGGGTTAGTCTATGTAAAAGTGCGACACAACCCAACTTCTTTAAATGATGAGATTGAGATACGTCGAGATGTATGATGATATGAATGTTAAATCAGTGAGTATAAAACAAAACTGAAATAGTAATTCGCATTAAGATTCTTGGATACATAAATTTCCAATTTATAACTGAGATACGTAAAGATTGAGATAACATAAGAAAACATAAAAACTAAACGGTTGGAGTTGAGTCTTGATTCTTGGTGAAGGAATGCTAGTTGGGTTGTTCGTTTGGGTCGTTATTATCTTCAACAGGATTGGCGTTGATGTTGTAAGCTCTTCCTCTTGCTGGTGGTAGTGCTGGGTTGCTTGATTTGCTTGGTTAACTGGGTTTGCTTGCGCTTGGGCGTTTATGATGTTAACCAATTGAGGGCACGTGTTTCTAAAGTGGGTAGGGTCGCCACAATTAAAACAAGCTCGAACATATGGAAACATGGTGTATTGGGGTTGTTGATATGTTTGGATCATGTTTTGAGTCGACGGTGAAGCTTGGTTTTGAGAGGCGCGACAAGTCTTGCTCAAATGACCATAACGCCCACAATTAGCACATAGTCGACAAGGTAAGGTAGATGGATGGTGATAAAAACAGGTGTTGCATTGAGGGTGAGGTCCAATGTAAGGTTTCTTATTTGGGTAAGTAGAGTTGGGTGCTACTTGAGTGATTGGGATAGCTTGGAGGGGTACAACTTGTGAAGTTGGTTGATTGTGTTGGGTGACAGCGAAAATTTGTCCATCTCGTTTTCTCTTAGAAGTGGGTTGAGAAGAGGATTCGGTTTGGGTTGGGTTTGAGGTTTCGGTTGATGCTTTATCCTTCTTCTTCTCCTCCTTGAAATCTTTATTCCGTATGCGGTTTTCGGTGAGCTCTGTAGCCAACTCCATTGCTGCTTCCAAAGTTGCAGGTGTGGTACTTATTACAGGGTCTTGAATTTTTGAAGGAAGACCTCGAATGTAGTGCTCGATCAAACGGTAGAGGGGAGTGAACAAGTTGGGGACCATCTGATTTAACTCAAGGAATCTCTTGTTGTATGTTGTGTGGTCGCCCTCCTTTTGTTTCAAAGAGTAGAACTCATCTTCTAGTTTCTTGATTTCGCTTCTTGGACAGAAACGTCTTGTCATGATTTCCCTCAACTCTTCCCAAGTCAAAGTCATAGCATTTTCAGTACCTCGCTTGGCCTTCTCTGTATTCCACCATGTAAGTGCTACTCCAAACAAACGACCGGTAGCATATCGCACCTTGCGATCATCGGGGCAGTCGCAATTGAGAAAAGTGTTTTCCATTTCCTCAAACCATTGGAGGAGAGCGGTGACACCTTCAGTCCCTTCGTATTTTGGAGGATCGCAGGATTTGAAATGCTTGAAGGTGCATTTAGTGGCTTTTGGGGGAGGATTGACAATGTTTTGATCTTCTTGGTTGATTGGGTTGACGGGATTAGCGGTAAGGGTCTGTTGCACTTGAATTACGATATTGGGTATTACGGCAGCCATTTGTTGAGCGATTTGGGCAGCCATGCGTTCGCGGGATTTTCCTGATCTCATACTTCTACGAGAGAGACTAGAAGACATCTACAAGGAATACGTATCGAGAGTATGAGTTTGACGTTTTAGGTGTCATGTGTCGTATTTAGGAATGAACATTCACAAAAACAAATGAATAAAATAAACCTACTACATCCATAGGATGTCTTGGGCTTTGCTCATGTTTGGGCTCCCATATGTCCCCTTACTTGGCCTTGGTAGTCATGTGGGCCCCCATGACTACTAGGCTTTGGTAGGGTTCATATTGGCGTTAGCCTGTTAACACTTGCGCCACCCGAATGAAAATCGTAAAACATCAGTAAAGTATAAGGTCGGAGGGTGTCCTGGTATGGACACAATGACAACTCAAAGTAGGGTTAGTTCGAACGACGTTTGGTGTGGCATGCTTTGGCCTAATAGGTCCTTCATACTCTCATCGTTAGTCCCCAGGTAGGCAAACTGGTCCGTTATATTGGATTTATACGATTGCCAACCTAGACAGGACGTTCCGACTACCGGTACTTGTACCCTTACAGTTACTACATGCCCGTCGTAGAACTCACTTTGATGAGATTGAAAAACGAAAATGCGAGAAAATCTTGAATAAAGGAAATATGATGATGATTTGAATATGTGAACATTGAAATACGCGTGATGAATGTATATGTAAACTTGTTATGTTTGACAATAAGTATAATTCATTAAGTATCACACAAAATGATAGTGAAAGTGTTTGCATGCATTTGTGTGTGTAATAAATACGAAACAAATAAACATCATTAGTTTGCATGTAACCACATAAACAATTAAAATCTAATCAACTATAGTATATGCTCTAAGGGTCTAATAACCTATCCTATATCCATATAGTCAAAAGCTCTGATACCAATCTGTCACACCCTGACCCGCAGCGGAAATGGTAGTCGGGGCATGATTGGGTTTTCATCAAAGCTCATGACATTTACTATAAAGTTTCATATTTATTATTTCTCTTTAAAGAAGAAGTTACAATAAACATACAAACACAACATGTTCAAATACATTTTCATTCAAATTACAAACTAGAGTACAATTACAAAGGAAAACAAAACTAAACGTTCATTCCAAGGCATTAACTTGTTTGTTCTTCTAGGCCATCCTATGTGTTTCTTTTCTCAACCGGATCACCTGTATCATGTGTAAAATAGGGTTTTGGTTAACAAAAGTTGGCGAGTGAATCTTATTTAAATATTTGAAAGGATTAGTTATGTTGGTTATTTGAATAAAATTGTGCATAACCAAATATGGATAAATGTAAATGTAAATTTAATCACAAAACACATAATATCAATTAATGCACAAGCACACACACCAAATGATGAACAATGAGATCAAGGCTCAATCAAACGGAGCCGGTCTAATGAGGCACCTGATGCTCAACTCGTCTCCCACGAGGAACTGATGGGCCTAATGAATGATTTGCACACAACTTGACAAGAATGTAAACACGTATCACAACAAACAATATTTACATCATAAGTTTAGGTCATATAATGGTAATAGCACAAGTTTGAATAAACGAAATAATTAAAGCGACACATGATACACTCCAAAACTTGAATAAAAAGGGGAGTTTGTAAGGATTCACTCACAGTGGGTGCGTTCCTTGATGACGATGAATGCGCACGAATATTAGGATTTGATCGACGAGGGAAAAACTAGCCTAAAATAATAACGAAATGATTCGGTAAATAAATGGATTTTATTTGAGATTAATACTTTTAATTCATACTCTTAATGGGATTTTTAGATTTATTTTTGTGAGTTTAAGGAGTTTTCTAACTTTAAAAATCTTATTTAAAGTATTTTTTAAATAATTTTCTAATTAAATAAATAAATAAATAGAAAATTTTTTTGACTTTTTTGACCGTTGACCGTTGACCGGTCGGACTGTGTTTTTATATGCGCTGAGTGAGGTTTGAACTCGGGAGCTCTAGTATACGTGCACGCAGCTCTACCAACTGAGCTACGTGTCTAACCCGAAATATTTCTGATTTTAATTATATTTATATACTATTTAGATTATTCAGAAATTATTCAATTTTTAAAAAGGATTTAAACTGTCGAACCGGTGTGAGAGTCTGGAATCGAACCCGTGACGTGCTTAATGCTTTTGCACACAGTCCACCACTGGACTGTGTGTCTAACCTGTTTATTATTCCGGTTTTTATTATATTTATACACTTATCACATGCTTCAGGATTTGGCTTTTATAAAAAGGGTATGTTATTTCAGTGGATCGGAACACAAACAGAACTCGAACCCGGGATGTATGCTATATAATTGCACACAGTCCACCGCTGGACTGTGTGTCTAACCTGGTTAAAACATCAAGATTAAATATACTTATTTTCTAGGCAAAACTTCATCTTCTTCCTAGACGTTACCCAGAAACAAAATCCGACGGTTATCTATATCTTATCAATTCTGGTTACAGGTTTACAAACTGACGGAATTAAATATGAACATAACAAGGTTTTAGAGGTTCATACCTACTGGAGAACAGAACTTTGATGATCCCGGTGACCGACTCCGGCGAGTTCCAATCTTTCCGGCGAAGCTTGACTTGCGACAGATGCTCTACAGGGAGTTTGAGGTGAGTGTGGGTGATTTCTGTCTGAGCTCTAGAAGTCCCATTTTAGAGTAAGGTAATAAGGGAATGGATTCTTCGGTTTTCCGGCGAGGTTCCGACAAGTTGCGGGTTTTTCTGGCGTAGCTTTCTGATGAATAAAGGTTGGTATGATGTTAGGGAGAGTGTTTGTGCAGTCGAATGGGTTCCCTAAGCCCTCTATTTATAGTCAAAAAGGATCGCAGAGGTTGAATTTCAGTTTTTTTGAAACTTCGGTTTAATTCGGGTATGCGCAAGTTGTCTGCATAACTGATTGAACGCGGTTTGACTTGATTTGAGTCCGGATTCATGACAGGAATAAATTCCGCGATCAATTACACAGAAATAACAACTTTTTCGTTTACCAGATTGGTTGTGTGCTGTTACTGGGCGGAAACTTTGAATCAGTCAAGGAGATAAAAGATTGTTTGATTAAATCATTTCAGATGTTGAGGTGTGGTGTAGCGGTGTGTTGTGTGCTTGGATTTGTGGGTGACCCGGGTTCGAAACCCGGCGTCTCCAATTTTTTTTAATTCATTACTTTTTTTGTTATTTAATAATTATATTTTAAAATTCTAATATATATATTAATTATGTATTGTTTAAAATTCATTTAAGCAATAAATACGCAACGAAAATTTATAACTGAATATTCGATTAATAAATGAAGCGGGTTTTGAAAAACCCGTTTCTCGACGAATGTTACAGTATCAACATGAAATAAGGAGTTTTGATACACTACTTTGAATACACTTTCTCTTTCATCTATCATACCATCCATAATGCACTTCCATTACCTCCTACCATCCATAATACAATACCATTACCTCCTACCATGTATAATACAATACCAATACCAATATTTTCACTTTATTACATGTATATCAACACCGTTTATACCATCCAATCAACATATTACATCATAAAGTGACAACTATAATGAAACCATTAACCACTAGATATAACTAACCAAAAAACAATATATATGAGCCTACTTCATCATTCAAAATCACAAACCTTTTGTACCAAAACGTTATATAATTGTTATACATAATGATGCGCATGTGCATTTAATGTAAAATTGAGTGTATTATGGATGGTATTGTAAATTAAAGTGCAATTGTCTACTAGGGATAACGTATTACTGAATTTGTCGAAGTTATGATACATATGCACGGATATCTTTTACTCGAAAAAAAAGTTTTTTTTTTTTTGTAACGAAATATAACAGTTTTTATTAAAAAATATTAAAAAAAATTTGAGTCCTTTTTTTATTTTTTTTTAGATTTTGTTTTGCAATAAAGGTGGTTCTCGCATGAACCTGGTAAGGTTCATGCGAGAACCACCTTTATTGTGAGAACCGCGAGAACCACCTTTATTGCAAAATAAAATCTAAAAAAATCAAAAAAGCACTCAAAATTTTGTTTTTATTTTTTTAATATTTTTTAATAAAAATCATTATATTTCGTTACAAAAAAAAACTTTTTTTCGAGTAGCACTTATCCATGCACATGTGCATATGTATCATAACTTCGACAAAATCAGTAATACGTTATCAGTAGTAGAGAATTGCACTTTAATTTACAATACCATCCATAATACACTCAATTTTACATTAAATGCACATGTGCATTATTATGTATAACAATTATATACCATGTTTTGTTACAAACAGTTTGTGATTTTGAATGATGAAGTAGGCTCATATACATGTTTTTGGGTTAGTTATATCTAGTGGTTGATGGGTTCATTATAATTGTCACTTTATGATGTAATATGTTGATTGGATGGTATAAACGGTGTTGATATACATGTAATAAAGTGAAAATACTGGTATTGGTATTGTATTATAAATGGTAGGAGGTGATGGTATTGTATTATGGATGGTAGGAGGTAATGGAAGTGTATTATGGATGGTATGATAGATGAAAGTGAAAGTGTATTCAAAGTAGTGTACCAAAACACCTTATTTCATGTTGATAAATATAGATGCACATGTGCATTTCTTATATTGATAACGTAAAACGTAGTGTATTACACATGGTAGTATAAATGAAAGTACAATTGTCTAATGTTTGTAATATATTACGGAATTGTCAAACAAATGATGAAAATGCACATGTGCATGGTAGTGTATATGGATGGTATAATAGATGAAAGAGAAAATGTATTCAAATTAGTTTACCAAAACACCTTATTTCATGTTAATATATATAGATACACATGTGCATTGCTAATATTGGTAACGTAAAAAGTAGTGTGTTACACATGGTAGTGTAAATGAAAGTACAATTGTGTAATGTTTGTAATGTATCATGGAATTTGTCAAAGAAATGACGAAAATGCACATGTGCATGGATAGTTGGTACTAAAAAAAAATTTTTTGAATTTTTTTTATTGTTGAGTAAATATAGCGATTTTTTCAAAAAAAATATTAAAAAAAACAAAAAAAAATTGGTATTTTTTGGATTCTTTTAGGTATTACTGTTTGTATTCACACTGATTCTCGTGGTTCTCGCAATAAAGGGTGGTTCCTAACGGATCCTTGTCCTATATATATTAAAATAGAACTTGGTATTAAAAGTTTAAAACTGAAAATCCAAAGTGGCTCCCAACACTTTTGATATATTCATTCTATTCCTGTCACTTGGATTTTGAACATTACACAATACAAATCAAATATTGAACATAATAGAAAGTAGAAAGTAACATAACTTGACATCCAAATGCAAAGCTCCACACTCTATTCCTCTTTTGCAACTTCAGTGGTGGCAACAACCTCAGCTGGTTTTTCATCTTCCACCACAGGTTTTTCAGCCTCCTCCGTCACTGTCCTTGGAGTTTCTTCGGCCACTGCCTCCGTGGTGGCCGGAGTTTCTTCGGCCACTGCCTCTGTGGTGGCCGGAGTTTCTTCCTCGGCTTCCTTAGTTTCCTTCACCTCTTCTTGAGTCGTCTCCGCCTTAACTTCTTCTTCCTCTTTTTTAGGCTCCTCCACCTCTTTAGTCTCAGTTTCAACCACGACCGCCTCTTCCACTGGTGGTGGAGCATCAACGGTTAGTGGCTCTTTTGTCGGCTCCTCCACCTCTGGCTCGGGTGCAGGTGGTGTAGCATCTACTGGCTCTACCTCTTTTGGTACTTCTTGGGTGCTTTCCACCTTCTCTGGCAAGGTGTTTGTAGCCGATTCAACCTAAAATATCCATAAACGTTTAACAACATTGTAAAGCGTTTACATAATATAAAGTTGTTCTTTGTATTGAAAAGCAACATGATCAACCATTAGGTTGTGACAGATTAAAAAAAAATATGTGTTAGGTGTTGTTTTTTTCTATGTTACATACGTTCATAAAATTAAAACCGATTTATCAGAAAGTGACCGGTAATATAAAAACATCTTTATTCGCCACTGTCAAGCTTCAAAAGATTTATACTCAATTGATATAAGTTTAGAAGAGAAAATACATATATGTTTTTATGTATGGAAAACCATCATGATCAACCATTAAGAAGATCTATGTGTCGAATGATATAGTTAGATGATATAAGTATTGAATGCTATAAATAATAAATGGAACAAACATAGAGCAACTAGTGAAGAAATTACCTCAACAGTCGCCATTGGGATTCCTTGGAGAATATGAAAGAGAAGAGAAAAGAAAAAAAGAGTGTGGGTGAGTAGAATAAGAGGGATATGAGACCTATTTATAGTACTTCGTGGTGTTTAATGAAATATTAATAATTTAATAAATACTGAAAATTTTGCTAGAAGTATGAATCTTGATGCCTTCCCCTCACATGAATCACCATTTTAAAATATTTAATAATGAATAATGATAACAAATCAAACAAGTTGAACCGAATTCTTTAGCTTCATACGAAACTACAACTTGATCGAATGAGCTAAACTGGTCCAAAGTGTTTATCCGATTAACTTAAACTGTAAAGATCAAATACAAATGAGTCGTAACATACAAATATCCTTAACGTAAGAAGTGATTGAGAGATTTTTCTTTTTTTCTTTTGAAACCTTTTACCTAGATGTTTAGTTGCAAAATGTAAAAAATCAAGATTTTACAGGAGTAGAGTAATTATTGTAGGGTAATTATAATTACTCTATAATTTTGTATAGTAATTATAATTACGCTACAAAATTACATAATTAATCTATTAGTGTAAAATCACGATCTTTTCTTTTTTTGAATTCTAAGACTAAAATACATGCTTAATAAGATGGGGGAAATTAAAAAAAATCGCTCCTTCACTTCTTACGTTAAATGTATTTTGTATGTTAAAACTCATTTGTAAAATAACTTAACCTTTAATTTGTAAATCATTTTAGTTTAAAATATACTTTTCGAACTTTTTATATTTGTGTCCGATATGTGTATTATTATAAAATACAAACTAGTAGAATAACTAACCCACTTAGCAACTACCAGCGTTCGAACCAACTTAAAGAAGACTAGGGACGGATCTAATATGTATATTTATATATAATAGATTTCTTAACTAATTAATGAATCTATGTGCACTACAGTTTCTATGTTTGGGCAACACCACACCAGAGTGGTTGATACCATTGTATCCAGCCACGAACTGAGTTTGGAGGCCTATTGGTAACACAGATGGATGTTGTGTCGTTTTAGTATATAAATTGGTGTTATATTACTAGGATTTTGAATCTTTTGAAATATTTGATTTGGGACGAAGAGATTGGGAGAAGTGGTAGACTTTTGATCTTGATTTATTGTTACTTCTGTTTTTAATTTAAGAGAAAACTATGTTGTGCAATCTAAATTTACTTGCTTACATATTGATTAATTAGTATGTTTAAGATATATTGAATGTACACAAGTGGGTTCATCTGTATTGGTGGTTGTGAACTTTTAGGATTTTCTAGAGCCTTGAGACTTTTATATTTTGCACTTATAAGTTTCAAGGTCAAACATATTTTGACTTGCAAATTAACGTGGTCTCTTATCATTTCTTAGTTTGTCTTCAATTGTCACGGGTTTTCGTAGTATTTTACTTTCAAGCGGAGATTGTTTTGAAACTAAGGAATTCCTTTCTAAAATTTGAATTTCTTGTGTTACTAACATTGCAGGTATTCATCTTTTTGTTTAGATAAACACTTGGAGAAGCTAGATGAACTCCTCATGGATACTTATAGATAACGTCACATGAATTGAATAAGCTTCAGGTAATGCTTTTGCTAAATATACATTTATTTATTATTGCTTTCCTTGGGAGCGATCCTGGAGTGTGAACTTCTGACATGACATGAAAAAAGAATATGGAGCTAATATAAAATTCGCGGGTTTTGGTTTAATGTAAACGGGTCGGTAAGTTTTGGGTCAATCAAGTTAAAACGTTGTTGGGATTGAACCCTATGAAAGAACAGATGATAGAAAGCCAAAACAGATCTGCTCTATATGATCCAGAATAAGCAGAGTTTAGATTCACTCGTATCAAAGACCAGCTACCAAACAACTGCCCTATACCAAAGCTCTGCCAGTTATAAAGTCTGCTGATTCACCAAACCTCTGATAGATCAAAGATCTGCTTAAATGTCAAAGGTCTGCTGGAAGTCAAAAGTCTGATCATCCTTTGAAGAACATCTGCCAATACTTCATCAGAGTTTATGCTTATCAGTGGTTAGGGTCATCAGCGCTTTGCTATCAGTGTTTAGGTTAGGCAGTGGTTAGACGTTGTTATTGCTGTTAGATGTCATTGTCAAGATGATGTCAGCATATACTATCAGTGGTTAGGATTGTACTATAAATAGACAGTGCTTGTACTGTTCTATTTAGCTTTTCACACTTAAACTATATTGTACCACTTTTCTGTGTGTAGCTCAATCTGAGGGGGAGTTTAGTGATTCATACATGTAAGTTATTGTAATCTTTTCAATCTTTTAAGTAATGAAAACATGTTATTATGAAAACTATTCTCTCGTTGATTGTGTTATAATGTTTTAACTGTTCTTCCGCTACAAAGTTCTTTATGATTTATCATTTTGTTATCAATTTGGTTAAAACAATACAATCAATTCAAACTCAGATCTTAACAATTGGTATCAGAGCTTGGTCAGTCAAATTTGATCTAATCGTCAATTTGACATAAGAAGATCAGCTCGATCTCATTGATATTGTGCTATTCTTAGTTGTTGAAAACATAGTCGAAATTGTGTAGAAATTCATGATTCATGTGGTTCTATTGTTTGTGTTCGAGTCTATGTTGATTTCGGGGTTATTTGATGAAGAGGATCCATATCAGTCTCATATGAGTGACTGAGATGAACTTTTAAATCATAAATTTTTCAAAAGGATTGCTGGAAATCTATCAGATCTAATTGATTCACATATCACGAAATTTTCTACGAGTTTTATAGTAGAAATTTCATGTTTATATCAGGTCTTGTACTGCTCTTCTAAATTTTTGTTGAAGATAATACACCTTGAGTTTTGCTTGTTTTTTATAGACAAAACTCAAGTACATGCCTGAAGTAGAACCCTATATTTAGAAAGGGAAGATACTTCCCATGATAGTGAATCAAGAGGACTCTGGATGATAACCAGTTCAAATCAGATTCAAGTGTCCTTGAAAACTTGTCCCAACAGACAAAATAGTTGTACCATCTGAGATATTCAACCTCTGCCAAAGCCTGTAAAGTGTTTGTATACAAGGACGAGCATGTAAATGAAGCTTTGTCTGAAAAAGGTTAAAATCTTATGTTATTGAAAAATCTCAGAAAGTCATTTGAAATGGTCTGTCAAAACTAACCTTGCAAATTATCAAAAATTTTATCAAACACATTGACAAAATAAGAACTATTTTGGAAGTTAAAATCAACACAATACATTTTCCATAATAGCACATTCCAACTACATAACTAGCATAATTATTAAATACTTTTTTGTAACTTTTTTAAAAGTCACTTTTATAAATAAAAAAAGTATAGCAATATGATACTCATATTAAAGATAAAAAAATACTGATTTTATGGTATAATTTTTGCTCAAAAAAAAATAATAAAGTATATAAAAGTTATTTTAGTTTAAAAAATTTTGTGGAATTAGTATTTAGTGAGAAATGACTAAATGACTAAAATTCCCCTAACTAGATAGTATTAATTATTAATTATAGAGGTTTTATTTGTAATCAATACCAACCCTTGATTTAAACGATCAATAACTCAGATTTGTTTTTATGATTTTTACAACTAGCACTTTTTGTACAGAATCTCAACTCTATACACTGATATGTATTGATTTTCTCAAAATACTATGTTGATGTTTTTGGGTTGTAAAGTGTAGACGTTGGATGGGGTAGTTCACATGGTAAAAGGGGTAGTAAATCATGGGCTTGATTTCATCTTTATTTGAGTGGAATCCATGTTGTAGGAATCGGGACAATCATGTTTTCATTTTCATGCTTTTTTCTATTTCGTTTTCGTACTTTTAAATTAACTTTTATTTTTTAAATCGTCAGATAATATAATATGTTATTTTATGTTATCTGGCTTTTATATCTTGTTCATCTGTGAAGGATCAGCGAATAATCAAATCAGCAATCAAATCAATCAGGGAATAATCTTTGTTATTTCACTTATTCACACTTCGTTATAAACCCGTATATTATAGGAATTTAAAAATAAAATCATATAACTTTACAATATTTATACAAACTTAGACAAGTGAATTATTTTGATATATTAATTCACATAAAGTAAATATTCTTTTTCTCTGTCAGGAAGCAATGAAATTAAGCGATCATTTACTTTATGTACAACTTCGTTCGTAGCAAGTACTGCTCTGTTATGAAAATCTTTAGATTTAAAAAAAAAACTGAATAATAATAACGGTGGTATGGTATTATATGGTACGTTAATAGAAAAGGTAAACCACTATGCTTTGGTAAAGTTAAAATTGTTTGGTAAAGTTAAAATTGTTATTAGCGTGATGTTTATAGATTGTCATTTAGATGAATATGGGTAGCTTGAGATTAGCTGTTTTTTTTTTGAATTTTGAAACCTTGATATGCATTTTGATAATAGATCTGGAAATTAGAGTCCTAAATGCAAAGGTAGAGATGTTTTCCGATTGATCGAACCCTTGAATAACCAAAATTGGAGACATGAGAACCTAATTATCTTTACATCATTTGAACATTTAAATATTGAGGTTGTTTACAACACAATATATTAATGATAACAATATTAGACATTAATATATTAATAATATTATTAATAAAATAAATAATTCATAACGCATCTTCAACAAAAATGCATTAAGATTATTGATTATAACTATATTTTATAGATTGATAATATTAGATACTAGAATTGTTATGGAACAAATTATTATATTAATATATTTAACTTATATTATTATTAAATTAAAGGAGAGAATGTCATGTGCTATTATTTGTAATCATTTATTAGAACTAGTGGTATCCTCCCGTGCTTCACATCGGGCTTTTAGAAGGCATAGGTTCGATTCATTATAGTACCGGTACGATAGTAACACTCGGCATAACAATTGACATGTGCTTTACATTGCCTGAAAGCCATAAATAAAAATACCGGTACATGTTTTGTTGTTTATTGGTCGGTATCGGTTTGGTTCGTCATGGTATCGGTACGATATCGACACTCGATATAGCTTAGGATACCCAAGAAAATACTATTTTGCAAATACAACTATGTTTTCAACGAATGTTGTACCGCCACATCGAAACAACCATAAACACAAATACGGTACCGACATTGTTGTAGTTTGGTCGGTAGCAGGAACAGTTCGTGACAATAACGGACAAAAAATCAACTATTTGTATCCATTTGAATATTTCTTTTATTGAATCGTAGGTAATAATAAGTACATCGCAGTAGTATATTCGGAATTTATACAACACTATATTATATTATTACAAAAATGGATAAACGACGTCGTTTTATAAAAAATAAAATTAAATTAAAACCGATGTTATACGGTACATGTCCCGATGTTCAAACGATATCGGTTCGGTTTTGTTCGACGTAGTAAAGAAACCCAAAAAGTCAACCATATCTAACATGTAAGAATAATTTTTTTTTTCGAATCATAGATAAAAATAAACACGTGACAACCGTATATTCAGAATCAATGTATGATTTCTATATAATTTTTTTATCAGTTTATGTTATAATAAATATTAGTATTTAGGGCTCGCGCTTGCGGCGGGACTGTTAAACCAAACAAAAATTAAACGTAAAAACATTGAACCATGGGCGTGCGTTGCCACGTGTTAACTCGTAAAAATATATTAGAACAAAACGTAAAACATAGAAAAGAATAATTAAGTCGGCTTAGGACCCGCGAATTGTAACGCGGTCGTTAAACCACAAAAAAGATAGACGTAAAAACGTTGAACCATACGCGCACCTTGCAGCATGTTTACATGCAAGATTTAGACCAAAATGTAAAACTACAAATTCGTAAGAGATGAAAAGTCTAGGAACCAAAGTTAAAGTGGAAAAGTGTTTGGGTTAAAAATGAAAACTAAAAGGGTTGAAATCTAAAAGATGAAAATTAAAAAGGTTAAAAAATAAAAACTAAAGGGTTGATGTATATAAAGTTGAAAGTTGAGAGTTTAAATATGTAAGAAAAATTAATAATAAAAAGGTCTCACAAACCATTTTTTGCTAAATAAAGGATAGATAATTATATAATCTTCAAAAATTATATCGTATACAGGCTAGGGCGATTCTTGTAGCTTAATTATTATTTATATTATATATTATTATTGGATAGATATGTTGGTGGAAAAAAAACTATAGTGTTCAAAAACCATTGAGGTGTCACTTTGATATACTTCTCATTAGAAAAATGGCATAAATGGTATTTTTTGTAAATAACTTTCAAAATGAGTGACAATTTATCTACAGTAGCTAAGGAATTTAGCGCGCGTATGTATATATATATATATATATATATATATATATATATATATATATATATATATAGGGTAGAGATCCTAAGAGAAGTCCACCCTATTTGAGAAACTTGAGAAGTATTCTGGACCACACATTTCTCTAAGCTTTCCGTAATATATACACATACGTATAGTTTAAAATTCACTGTATACATATATGTATATTGGATTATACACATATGTATATAGTCAATTTTAAATTATACGTATGTGTATATTACGAAAAGCTTAAAGAAAATGTGTGATTCAGAATGCTTCTCAAGTTTTTCAATTAGACTAGTGCTTCTCACATGATCCTAACCATATATATATATATAACTAGAAGATTGCCCGCCGCGATGCGACGGGGTATTTCATTTCTATTAGTATCACACCCCAACCGATGGCGAAAACATCAGGGTGGGACGGAATGAATTGCAAGAGACTTCATAGTGCTATTTGTGACGGTATTTAATAAGATCAAAATTTCATTTCATTTGTTGGTGCATAATGTCTATGTCTTAGTCTTATATCGAGTGTGTATAGTATAGAGCTGAATAGGCTAGGTATATGAAGTATTTATGTTTATAATAGCCAAGTTCGCCCATGAAGTCTCATGTAAGCATGTTCGGCCGAACTTGCAGTAGCAAGTTCCCAGGGGCGAACTTG
Organism: Scalesia atractyloides; assembly: GCA_947069175.1. Lineage (NCBI taxonomy): Eukaryota > Viridiplantae > Streptophyta > Magnoliopsida > Asterales > Asteraceae > Scalesia > Scalesia atractyloides. The sequence goes on along the minus strand of CAMTDV010000004.1, from coordinate 33,292,990 downwards.
CTTGTCTATAAATATCTAGCTTGTGATCCTCATTTGTAACTTTGGCATTGTAGAGGCGAAGCTCTTTTAGTTTGTAACCAGAACGTTTGATCAATAAAACTGACGATTAACTGATTAAATCTTGTCTATTGGTAAACACGACGTAATATTTCCGCTATTATGGACGTTAGATATCAAATTTAGGTTCCTTAGCATCAAGGATCGGTCCTACAAGTGGTATCAGAGCTAGAACAGCCTGATTTGATAGTATCTAGACAAGATCACTTCTATTTCATCTCCATTTTTCTATTTTTCTTAACTTTTGAACATAAAATGAAGAATTCACGGTCAAAATCTTTTCAAATTTGAGTATATCATGTAAAATACAACAAAGATAAACCCTTGAAAGATTGGAGACCAAATTCAACCGAATTCATGTCAAAATTTTGAAAAAACCATGTTTTGGAAAACCATCAAGATCGAACTTGTTAAGCATGTTCGACCGAACTTGGTCTAAAACATCACTTTTCAAGTGATTTTTAGCAAGTTCGGTCGAACTTGAGGTATTTTTGAGGAAATTCTAGCCAAGTTCGCTCGAAGTTATCAATTTTCCACTGATTTTATAGCAAGTTCGACCGAACTTGTGTAATATCAAGGAATTATTGAGTAAGTTCGCCCGAACTTGCTTGTGTTTCATCGAATTCTGATAGCAAGTTCGCTCGAAGATACACTAGATTTGTTATAAGTTCGACCGAAGAAAACAAATTTTTTTCAAAAACAAATATCACAAGTTCGACCGAACTTGTGATAAACTCAAGAATTCTTCATTGTTACTACAAGTTCGACCGAACTTGTAGTAGTGCTAATTGTTTTCAAAGTTTTTGAATATTTTCAGTGTACACGTCTCGTTATTCACAATGGATAATATGCAAAGAGCTTTTATGTCCGGAGCTAGTTCGTCGAATGCCAACGTGATTCATCAAGTCAATCTTGATAACGATATGGGAACGACTGTTAAACCGCCCAAGCTAATGAGCATAGACGAATATGAAGCATGGAAGGAGAAATTTACCTATTGGGCTCAAGCCATGCACTTCGCTGGCTGGGTGTCGATTGAAAGAGGCTACACTGTTCCGATAGATGAACATCAGCAAGTCCTTGAAAAGTACAACTATTCGACAGTACAGAGAGACGAATACATTGCTGAGAAAAAGATGATCAGTCTCATCCAACAGTTTGTCAAATAAGATATCACGATTTTGCTATCAGAGTATACTACTGCAAGAGATCTTTGATTGTCATTACAGAAGAAGTATCAAGGTAGTGCTGAAATGATCAAAAGTAAAAAGGCGCTTATTCTGAAAGAGTTCGATATCTTCACTATGCTAAAGAATGAGACCATGAAGCAAATGATCGAGCGCTTCTGTCATCTTAAAGTTCAAATGCGAAGACATGGTCTCGAGAAGACTGAAAAAGAATACATCGACAAGCTTGCTGACGCACTACCAGATGGTGAATGGGCTACTTATTTGGTGGTTCTGAAAAATAGTGATAAGTGGGAATTCTTCAAGTTGTCAGCGTTTATCGATAAACTCGAAGGCCACGAAATGGAGCTTCTGAAGATTGCAAAGTCAAAGAACGCTAATGTTGTTAAAGACGTTGGGTTGTACTACAAAAGTGGAATGCAACACAACATTTCGAGTCCGAAAATAGGGACAACGTTTAGTGCAAACATGAATGCTTCTCCATAGAACCAGAGTCAATCACAACCTCATTATGATCAGAGTCTACAGAGTTCGTTCTCAAGCACTGGTTCAAATTCATCTTATCAAAGTCAAGCAAATCAGAATCAACAAACCAATTCTGATTCAAATGTATACAAGTGCAACACGCAGTGAATCTGAACAATGTTGTTTCGGAACAAGTTGCTAAACAACATATATCTCTTCTCTCCATTGTTCTGGAGTCATACGAAAGTCTTGTAGCCGGTAAAATTGGAAATCCCGAAATGACGACAGAAGATTATGACCAAGTGGATGAAGAAGAACTCGAGTTGATGGATATCAAGTGGTGTTTAGGATCTATTATCCGAAGAGTCACAAAGTTTGTTGCTCTTACTGGCCGAGATATCGGAAATTCAAGCAACAAGTTAGGCTTCGACAAATCAAAAGTGACGTGCTTCAGATGTCGCCAAAAGGGACATTTCAAGAGAGAGTGCAAGAATCCTGAAGCAACGGGAAATCAGAGTCCTTTCGGAGGAGGCAACGAGTATTATAAGAAGTCACTTCAATACAAGCCATTTCCAAAGAAGACTCAGGTTGAAATCCAAGAGAAACCAATTAACAGCAGCAATGAGAAAGCTATGGTAGCATCAAACGAAGATGATGGTTTCGACTGGAATTCTTACATTGGTAAGAAGACCGGAGTTGCGTTGATGGCTGAGATAGGTGAAGATACTTCTGCAGAGGAAGCAGCGGTAGCGACAGCGGCAGAAGCAGCGGCTGTAGAACAGATTCTGCTGGAGCAATACTTGCATCAACAACGAGAAGAAGAGGAGTATATCCATATGCAGAAACAAGGAATTTTATCTCCTAACTCGTGTGATAATTTTGCAGGTCATTTTGATGGAAGCTCTACAGAACAAGTGGCTGAGGAAAATAATTGATGAAGTGATCATCAATGATACACAAGAAGTGAATGCCGAAAACCTCAAGGACATGGCAGATAAAGCTTTAATGGCAAATCTAACCAAGGTAGGACCAGAGGTAAAAGAAGTTGTCAAAATACAAATTGTAGAGGTTGAAAAACCTTGTACAAGTGTACCGAACCATGTTCTGAGTGTGCCGAAAAATAAAAAATCATCGCTGAAAACAATGTGCATAAGGAACTTTTGAAACACAATTATCGCACAATGAAGGAAGCATATGATAAAATGAAAAATGATTATGGTAGGCTTGATAGAAATAACATCGAACAACATGATACCATAAGAATGTTAAAAGGAACAATAATGGATAAGCAAAAAGCGATTAATATCTATATTAACACCATTGCTGAAACTAAGCAACAACTCCAGGACATGACAATTGAAACATAACGTGTTTAACAACTTTTGAGAAGTTACACATGTAATGCATATGTCATTGATCACATCCTTCCGACAATTCCATCGGAAGATAAACCTAAAAAGAAAATTGGTAAAGAACACAATAATGTTCCTCCACCCCTTTGCGAAAAGTATTGTCGCAAATCCGCTGATGGGATGGATAAAGCACTCAACATTGAGTTGTTATCTAAAAAGAAAACTGAGTTGCCAGAGAACATTGATGTAATCTATACTAAAACAGATAATGACAATGCTGTGGTGAAAAAGGTTGTTGAAAATGTTTTGAACAATTCTGATGAAGGCAGCTTTAAAAGCGCCGGCTCGAACTCAAAGAATTCTGATTCACAGTCCGAAAATGACGATACATCATCGGAGAATGATCTACGTGATGATCCTAATGTTGTCATGTACAAGATTAAGGAATCTGATAGATTATACTTTGATGACACTTTTCTGATTCAGAACGTGAAGGAAGAATTGTTAGACAAATTCTTTAAACTCGTGGAAGTCACATCAGATGATCTGGAGATCAATGAAAAGAAATTCCATTCCAAACCTAAAAGAAATAACTACCGAAAGAATGGTGGTGATCATCCGGAAAACCGGAGAGCTGGGTTGGGATTAGAGGAATCAAATGAACCTAAAAGGAAACCGTCACCATTTCATGAATACAAGAATAAAAACATGAATTTTGTATATGGGACGAACACGGTTCATGAGGAAAGTTTGATCGGGAAACAATCAAACGATGAGTTTAAGAAACAAAAAGAACTTCGAGATAAAGCCAAAATTGTAAGTGGTGCCAAAACAAGTGGTGTGATACCCACTAAAGGACATCCACATGATTCTCGGACTTGTTTCAAGTGCAGCGAAATTGGTCATATTGCACGTTGTCCGAAATCAAAGCCGGCTTATCTTCGAAGGAAAGAAAGTTCAAATGTTGTGAAACCAAAGCAACCAGTGTTTGTAAAACCTGTAAAGATTTTGAAAAGAAATGAATCAAAAGCTGAAGTGAAACCTAAGTTTGAAAATTCAATTTTCAAAAAAGGAGAAACTAAAAAGGCTAATGAAAACAATTTTTACATCAAGAAGGCTAACATCAAATCTCAAGCCTGGATTGCAAAGAAACGGTCAGCAACATCTGAGATCACTAAGACTGAGCTTGTTAAGACTAGTGATAACATGAAAGAATCAAAATCAGAAATCATAATTGAAACCACAACTGAAAATGTCAAAAATACAAGTGGTAACAATTCAAAAGATAAAAAGATGGTAAAGTTTTCAAACATAAACATCATAGAAAATTCAGATGAAGAATGGGAAGTTTATTCTGTAGATGCATGTGGATTCGATTATGCTGATGAATGTGAATTTGATTTTGATGATGGTTATCCAATTCAACCCAAGACCAAAAAGGCTTGGGTCTCGCTTTTTAAATAGATCGTTAAAATGTGCAGGGGCTCCAAAGATCCGTACTTTCTAAGTGGATTTTGGATAGTGGAACGTCCAGGCATATGACGGGAATGAAGGCATTGCTATTCTACATTAAAGCTATCATCGGTGGATATGTTGGATTTGCAGGAAACCAGGGTGGAAGGATAGTCGCCGAGGGAAAACTCTCCAATGGCGTCGTTTCATTCGATCGTGTGAACTATATTGCAGAACTTGAGAACAATCTTCTGAGTATATCACAGATTTGTGACAGGGAGTTCACAGTCCATTTCAACGACAAAGAGTGTATCATCTTGAAGCCAGGATTCAAAATACCAGATGAGTGGATTCTGATGCGAGCACCTCGAGAGAATGATCTATATGTTCTTGATATGGGTGTTGCCATCACTTCATCAAAATCAGCACAATGTTTTGTGTCAAAGGCTACTGAAAAGGATTCTATTCTTTGGCATCACAAGATGGGGCATATTCATTTGCGAAAAATGAATTTCTTGGTTCAGAATGATCTTGTAGAAGGCGTAAATCTTCGAAGTTTTCAGATGTCTGATCAATGCTTAGAATGCAAAAAGGGAAAGCAGATCAAAAAATCTCATCCAAAGAAAATTCTAAACTCAATCAAGTTGCCATTAGAACGTCTCCACATGTATTTATTTGGTCCTCTAAATGTTCGAAGCATCTCAGGAGACTTATATTGCTTGGTCATGACAGATGACTATTCGAGATATTCGTGGGTATTCTTTCAAGAATCAAAAGACGAAACGGTCGAGAACTTGGTTATTCTATTCAAGAAACTCGAGAACCTTTATCATCTGCCGGTCAGACGCATTAGAAGTGACAACGGCACAGAGTTTAAGAATAACAAAATGAAGAAATTCTGCAATGCAAAAGGGATTCTGCACGAGTTTAGTGCTCCCTATACTCCACAGCAAAACGGAGTAGCTGAACGGAAAAACAGAACTTTGATTGAAACTGCGAGAACCATGCTTGCAGATTTTAAATTTCCAATCAGCTTCTGGAGTGAAGCGGTTGCTGTGGCTTGCTACACGCTAAACAGGGTTCTCACTATCAAACCAAGAAAGAAAACATGTTTTGAGATGATAAACCGACGGAAGCCATTCGGTGCACCATGTACCGAAATAGACCAAGATGGCAAATTCGGAGCTAAATCTCTTGAAGGTTTCTTTGTCGGATATGCGAGTCCGTTGAGAAGAGTATATGTTCCTTCATTAAGAAAGGTTATTGAAGCACAGCACATGGATTGTTTCAATTATACAGATCCTATTCAAAGGAAAGGTGACGCGTGGCTGTTTAACTATCAAGACCTTTGGAAGTCATTTGACTTGCCCGAAGAACCGTCTGACGAAGAAGTTGCAGCGTTATACTACCTTCACCAGTCAGCGAATCAAGAACAAATTGTTCGACCAACTGTGGTTAATCAACCCATGTTGGATCAATCTTCTTCTGGCGCAAGTTCAAGCAATAGTGGTGTTCCGGCTGAAAATGTTTCTGAAACATTAACAACACCTACTACTCATCCAACAAATGCCTCTACTGAACCAGTGAATACAACAACGGAGCCCAATATGCCTCAGAATCAAAATTCTGACTCAGATGAAGCACCAACATTTGATGCTGATGGGGAATCATCTTCTTCAGATGAAGAAGTGGAGCAGATAACAAGTCTTCTTAATCAATCTGCAGTCTCGGACAACAGAAATGAAGCTTCATCAAGCTCCCCAAATGTTGAATTGGTCGTTGATCTCAACATCACGAATCAGCAAAACTCAATAGATGTTCCAAGTGAAGAATTGCCGCGATCATATTCCTATCATCCGTCAACAAATATAATCGGAGAACTTCAAACTGGTGTTAGAACTCGAGGGCAAATTAACAAAGCACTCAGTTGTTTCTACACTCGCGTTGCTCCAACCCAGAACTATTGCTTCTATTCATGTTTCATCTCTCAGATTGAGCCAAAGACAGTTAATGAAGCTTTAGCCGATGAAAACTGGGTACAAGCAATGCAAGAAGAACTATTGCAGTTTGAGAAGTTGGGAGTGTGGAAGCTTGAAGACCTACCAGAAAATCAGAAAGCAATTGATACAAAATGGATCTTTAAGTGTAAACGTGATGATAGAGGGGTTATTGTTCGTAACAAAGCTAGGCTTGTTGTCAAGGGATTTCACCAGCAGGAAGGGATAGATTACATGGAAATCTACGCACCAGTAGCTTGCTTAGAATCTATTCGAATCTTTCTAGTTTTCGCATCATAGAAAGGATTTAAGGTCTATCAATTGGATGTCAAATCGGCTTTTCTGTATGGAAAATTACGCGAGAAGGTGTACGTTGGACAACCACCGGGGTTTGTAGATCCACTCAACAAGAAGAAAGCGTACCTACTGGATAAAGCTCTTTATGGTCTACACCAAGCCCCGAGAGCTTAGTACGAGACGTTATCGCAACATCTCGTCGGAAATGGCTTTATCAGAGGAAATGTGGATAGTACTCTCTTGACCAGAGAAGTTGATGGCCATCTGGTTATAGTTCAAATCTACGTTGACGACATCATCTTTGGATCTACAAACGATAGTCTCTGCAAGGAGTTTGAGGGAATCATGAAAAAGAAATTCGAAATGTCCTCGATGGGCGAAATAAAGTCCTTTCTTGGTTTGCAAGTAGATCAGCTTCCGAATGGTATTTTCATTCATCAGACTAAGTATGTTCACGACATCTTGAAGAAGTTTGGAATGGAAAGTTTGAAGCCTCTATCTATGCCTCTTGCTCTAAATCACGGCATTTGCGTTGACGAGACTGGAGCCAAAGTTGACGAGACGTTATACAGATCGATGATTGGATTGCTGATGTATCTGACGGCGTCGCGCCCAGATATTATGTATCTAACCTGCCTATGTGCCAGATATCAGTCAAGCCCGAGGATCTTATACATGCAGATCGTGAAGCGAATCTTCAGATACCTGAAAGGATGCCCAAGCACCGGCTTGTGGTACCCGAAGAACGACAATTTCGACCTCCCAGGCTATGCTGATTCTGATTTTGGTGTAGATAAGTTGAACTCAAAATCAACTACAGCGGGATGCCAGTTCTTCGGAACAAGAATGGTAACCTGGCAGTGTAAGAAACAGACTATGGTCGCTCTCTCTACCTGTGAAGCTGAGTATATCTTGGCCTCCAGCTGTTGTTCACAGATTCTGTGGATTCAACAGCAGATAAGAGACTATGGTCTGCAATTTCTAGACACTCCGCTGTATGTTGATAACAAGGCAGCCATAGATATAATTAAAAATCCGGTTCATCACTCACGCACAAAACACATCGAAATTCGTTATCATTTCATTCGTGATTGCTACGAAAAGAAATTGGTGCGAATAGAAAAAATCCACACCGACGAACAAAAGGCTGATTTTTATACCAAACCATTTTCTTTGTCACGGTTTAAATACTTGCTGAGAATTAACGGTATGAAAAATTTGCTGACAGGTGCGGACGCTGAGGTTGAATATGGATCGGACGACGAGTTCGCATGATCCACGTTGGTTTGTAAATATCTTTCTAGTTTAGAATTTAGTTAAAAACTAGTTTAGAATTTAGTTAAAAACTAAAATCCAAAAAGATGTTTTTGATTTTAGGGGGAGAAATGTTAGAGAAAATACAAAAACATTCGAAAAATTTTAAAATCCAAAAACATATGAAAAATTCAAAATGTACAAAAACATTGAAAAAGACAAAAAAGAGTTCAGTGTCATAAAAGGAAATGATAGTACATCAGTGGACTATCATAGTATGCTAAAGAAATGTAAAGTTTTAAAAGTGATAAACGAGTCTTACTGTGGATATGTCGATAGGCTTAACACGTTCAGTAAACTGTTTTCGAGATATATACTAAATTTAGCAACTATTTAAACTTGTGGATTAACATATCTTGGATATATGGACTTAGTACTCCGAAATTTCGGTTGAAAGATTGCCTGATTCTGAGATGCGAGGTCTTTATAGATAGTTGATATCTGGGGTATTATACAATTTCTTCTGATTTTGCGGAAGCAATGGCCTAGAACTTTTATAATACTTTCGCCAAAAATCCCCAAACTTCATGCAATATTGAAAATAATCGAAAGATCTAATCATTTGCAGTGCTAAAAAGATTCCTTAAGTGGAACACACCTTAAAGACGAGCCTTCATCTCTTTGTCTGTACGATAGTTTTAACCTGAGCTCTCAAGGTCTCGCATAACCCAGATATAGATATCAATTACGCTATATTCATCTGTAAGATGAAATCTTGGGAATATGGATACGGGAATATATTCAAGAAGTGGGAACCACAGATAAGTCAAGTTTCAAAAATGTTACCTTAACATATCTTGAAACAATTGAGAAATGTGGTAAAGCTTAAGTGGAAAAACATATCGACAGTCTAGGTAAACGAGTTTAAAACTTAAAGTCTGTTAAAGGTCAACAGTACTGGTGATATGTCTCAATTAACTGATATGATCCTTAGACACGAATTCACCAAAATATGTCTGTAAATATGTTTGTACATAGTTTACATTGTTCTGTACATAGTATTTCATCTTTACAGATTAAAATCAAAAAGATTTTCGTTGTGTTTTAGCATAAACTTGCAAAAATACAAAAAGATTTTAATTCTACATTGTTTTCAGAAAACCAATGTTGGAGAACGGATTTTCGAAGTCTGGTAAGATGCTAGAACTGGTGGGAATCTCTTTGACAACGGGCTGGGAGCTAATCTGTTAATCTGAAAAGTCAAAACGATGAAAAGTTCATAAATTTGAAACTTTGATTTTGAAAATATCAACAATTTGTTCGTAACGGTCAAACCGGGGTCATTAACTTTGACTCGGCAGACAAATCGGTTAACCAAGGTCATTAGCTTGGACTTGGTCAACTGAGTGGATTTTCAATAACTGGTAAAAAGTTGGAAAGTTCAGGGATTAAAATGAAAATTTGAAAAAGTTTTCTTTTAGGGTTTGGCAAGTTCGGCCGAACTTGCTAAACAAAAACAAGTTTAACAAACAAGCAAGTTCGACCGAACTTTCTAAGTAATAGCTGTCTTGATTAAAAGATAAGTCCGCTCGAACTTCTGATTGGCTTTGTTTTTGCTTGGGCTTGCAAGTTCGCCCGAACTTGATATGGTATAAATACCTATCAAGTTCGGCCGAACTCACTTATCAGCAAACACAGATTCTCTGAGCGAACTTAACCTTTGAGAGTTTTTGAGCGAAATTGGCAATTTCACACTGTTACGCTGCCCAAATTAAGTCCGTTTTTGGTGATTAGCACACCAATTACTATGACAGAGGTAGATATTTTTATTTTATCCATGAATTGACCTGAATCGAATCAAATAGATATGGAACTTGAAAATCTGTTAGATCTAGGTGTGTTGGTTAAAATTGAACATAAATCCTGAATCTACAATTAAAATCTACCGTGTAACTAATTTTGATTGGATTGAAACGGTTGTTGGAATGTTGAACATATTTGAGTTGGAGAAGATGACAAGTTCGGCCGAACTTGTTATCAAGTTCGACCGGACTTGCATCAAAAGTGTTTTGTTAAAACTGATATCAATGCATGTTCGACCGAACTTATGAAAAGGAAATTTTGAATTGTTTAGAATGCAAGTTCGCCCGAACTTATTGATAAACAATGAACATGTGATGGTTACTTGTTCGGGCGAACTTGAACAAAACAGAATGTTGTAACACCACATCAAGTTCGCCCGAACTTGATAAAGTGTTAGAAAATTTTTGTGAAATATTTCTCGATAAATGTGCTAATTGTTTTGCGTTATTTTTCAGGCACAGGTTCCAGCACGTGTAATCTCAGTAGAGTTCTCGAAGACTCATAACACGTGCATCACGCTAGACAAAACGATATGTCCGTCATTTAAAGAATACGACAGTATATTGAAGTTTCTGGAAGAAAGCGCTATTCACAAAGCGATTACAGAGCTCACAGTGTCGTATCGATCACACATTGTTCATTTCTAGATGAATACAAGTTTGAGTATTGATGAGAAGACAATTACTTCTACCATACAAGTTGGTAATGAAGTTAAGCCGATTACTGTAACGGAAGATGATATTCGCAGATTATTACAGTTCAAGGATAAAGAAGATGATCCTATTTATCTTGATGAGAGGATGGTACGTGGTTGTTTCTTCAGGGTGGGTTACAAAGGAAGCGTGAACAAGTCGACGCTGAAGAAAGGGGTAGTGCCAAACCCCTACAAGCTCTTGATGCATGCCATAATTCATACATTCAGCCATCACAAGGCTGGTTTAGATGTTGTTCAAGATTACTTAGCTTGCATGGCAACGACGCTTATTCTAAAGAAGCCGTTTAACTTCTCAAAGTTACTTTTCACTCACATGTCGAAAAACATGGACGATTCAAGACTGTGCTTATATCCGAGATTTGTTCAAATGTTGATTGACGAGAAGTATTCTAATATTGCACGAGATCCGAATGATGTTTTATACTTAGTGCATCTTGATGAGACCACAGTAAAGACGCTAATCCAATCTCAGAAGCAAGCTTCAGCTCCTGTTGCAAATCCTGTATTCGGAGCGATCAAAGATTCTAATTATATTGCGCCGCCAAACAACAAATGGAGAAAAGATGGCAGTGACGATGAGAAAGAGCTTAACGCTGAGAAGGAGTGGTTTAAGGAACTCAAACCTAAGGCAAGGAGTGAATGGTTCTTGAAGGCAGAAACTGATAAGCCTAAGAAGAAATGAGTAGCTAAGAAAGTTGAAACGATGCTCGTCGATGAGGATGAACTTGAAAATGTTGAAGCAGTTTCTGGATCAAGTGCCACAGGTGTGATTGAGAGTCAAGAGATTGTGAAAACGACTCAAGATGATGTTATATTTGCTATTTCTGAAAATGAAGATGATTCTGATAAAGAAATTCCTGCTAAAGAGCCAGAAGAGACTGAGGCAGAGATTAGAGCAGAGAAAGAAAGAGAACTGGATGCTGATTTTGACCCTAATGCAGAAAAAGAGTCCGATGAGGATAGGCCTAAGAAATCTAAACGTGTTAAGTCTGCAATTGTTTCGTCAACAAAGACTACAGGGTCTCCTCAGACCAAAGGAAAGAGAAAATCAAAGAAAGAACAAAAGGCAGTAAGCAAAAGGTACAAAAGATCTTTGAAAAGCAAAGGAGTGACACAAGAACCTTCTGGTGCACAGGAGAAAGGAGTTACACAAGAACCTCCTACACAAGAACCTCCTACACAAGAACCTCCTACACAAGAACCTCCTGTTGTTGATATAAGTGAAGCTGAACGTCCAGGAATCACACAAGAACCTCCTGTGATTGTCGCATCAGAAGTGGAAAGGCCAGGAGCTACACAAGAACCTCCTGTGTCTAGTTTTGTGGAAGTACCGATTATTCAATCGCCTGTTGCTCCAACGACTTCTGTTCCTGAAAGTTCTACGCCAAGGAAGTCACACCAAAATCTGCAACACTAAAGACTCCAGGAGGGCCTAATGTGTTTGGTGATATGCACAATGATCCAATAAGTCTGCAGGATCTAAACGATTTCTTCCCATAAACAAATGTTGAACTTCTGGAAAAGCGTGTGATGGCGTTAGAAGAAAAAGTAGCGCAGAATGAAGTTGAAAAGCAGAGCTTATTAAGAAGATGAATCAAAGCGCTGTCGAAAAAGAAATGTTGGATGACAAGGTGAAGGTGTTAGAGAATGAAAGAGAGTATCTTAAAGCATTGATCGAAAGTCTGCAAGATGCTAATGAGAAAATGCAGACAGAAATTTCAGAGTTAAAGTCTGTCCAAGTCCTAAATGATCGAAGATTCTCCAGGATGCAGAAAGTGTTATCTAATGCACTGGGTATCGACTTCATCGCTGAATATGATCGTCTAGATCAACAGGAAGCTAAGGAACGAGCTGAAAAAGAATTAGATGAGAGTGGCAAAGGAAAAGGGGTTGAAGGTGAAGCTCCTAAGTCCTTCTGAAGCTCCTAAGTCTTCTGATGTTCCAGATAAACCTGTTGAAGAAAATATTGTCATAGCTTCTGAGTCTGATATTTCTAAGGTTGACGAATCTGTCAAGCCTTCTGATCTTATCACTGCTTCTGAAGAAAAAGACGATGAAGAAGCTGAGAAAGATGATAAAGAGGATGAAGAGGAAGGAAGTTACGAAGATTGGAATGTTGGTGATGATGATGATGATGATGATCAGGGTAATATTGGTATTAGAGTTTCTGAAGCCAAAATCTCTGATGATTTTGATTTTACTGCCCTAATGGATGGTGAATCGAACAGAATGGAAGATAAAAGTCAGGGCAGAAAAGGCCAACTGATGATGATATAGATATGGCAAATGTTGATCGATCTGCAAAGCCAGTTGCTGCTATTCCCAAGAAGTCTTTAATGTTAATGTTAGAACACAACGTTGAGGAAGGTGAATATGTACATACTACACGATGGTGGATTTAGCTAGATTGATCGAAGTTGAAGCTGAATCGTTAGAATTTGATTTTGAGGAGGATGTAATGACTGAAAATCCTTTCAAACCAAATGATTATCAATATCAAAGACGATTCAAAGCTGATGAATACAATCGAGTAATTGTGGAAGATTGATCTTCAGATGACGAATCAGATCAGAAAGCGAAGTATGTCGGTTCTAATTCAGATAGTTTTCCTACTTTTGAAGAAATGTACAAGCAGCTTGATGAAGATATGTTGAAGGAAAGGATTGCTGAATCAGTTCGAGAGGGTAAAGTACCTAAGCCCATGACCAAAGAAGAGATACCTCAAGCGAGAAAGTCTTGGTTTAAAGAAATGCCACACGAACGCAAGTTTCGACGTCCTCTTGCATTCTTTACCAGAGACAAAGGCGTTTCTTTGGGTGATATTTTGAGTTGGGATGGTTTAAAGAGCTTAACGTGTATGCAATCAAAAGGGAGTTTGGAGTGCAATACTTTATATACCTTGCTGATTTCAAGACATTACCATATTGGGATGTAGAAGAGTTGGTACAGACGGTGAATGTTATATATCACATGAAACCGATTGATCAATTATTGTGGAAAATGATTAAGTATGAAGCGGTTAAAGTTTGGAATTATTGGAAGCCTTTTATTCCTAGTCGCAGAGTTAAGATAAAAAAGGTAACTGGAGAAAAGGACATAACGTTAATAATGAAACGTCCAAGAGCCATGAGAAATATACCGCTAATGCCGATTGAACAAGACTTCTATCCTTTGTTCAAGTGGTGGCAGATTGATCCATCAACATGTGAAGCTGTGATTGTGCTAAAGTTTGAAGAACATCTGGATATTACCAAGGAACGGGTTGAAGTGATGGGTTATCAGGGCATGAGGGGTTTATGGAGGACAATAAGGATTCCAGATCCTATGTGGCTTGTGAACTGCTCGAGAGAAGATATCAAAACCTTGTTCTACAACAAGATTGTTTTTTAAGAACGTGAAAAGGTACAAGCTATGCAGTTTCAGAAAGTTGTGAATGTTTGCTATACGCACGAAGTAAATTCTTGAAAGATGTGGCAAACGAAGTGGAGGGATCTGGAGAGAGTTGAGTTTTTAAAGGAGGAAAACAGAAATGAGGCGATTATAGAAAGAATGGAAAAAGCGGTATGGCAAAGTTCTCTAAGAATGGCTAACTTTAAAAGACCAATGCCAACTGATCAAACGCCTGATCCAAAGCAAGAACGACGAAGGAAGCCGTTCAAGAACTTCTTCGGTCGTGTGCATTAATGTTTATATGAAGACAGAGTTTTTGAAGACTGAGACAAGACGAAGACGATATCCAAGGGGGAGTCTGTTGGTGCATAATGTCTATGTCTTAGTCTTATATCGAGTCAGTATAGTATAGAGCTGAATAGGCTAGGTATATGAAGTATTTATGTTTATAATAGCCAAGATTGCCAATGAAGTCTCATGTAAGCATGTTCGGCCGAACTAGCAGTAGCAAGTTCGGGCGAACTTGTATCTCCGAGGGGCGAACTTGCTTGTCTATAAATACCTAGCTTGTGATCCTCATTTGTAACTTTGGCATTATAGAGGCGAAGCTCTGTTAGTTTGTAACCAGAACGTTTGATCAATAAAACTGATGATTAACTGATTAAATCTTGTCTATTGGTAAACACGACGTAATATTTCCGCTATTATGGACGTTAGATATCAAATTTAGGTTCCGTAGCATCAAGGATTGGTCCTACATCATTGCTTAATTCAAGTTACATCATTTGAAAGCAAATTACAATAACATATAACAAAGAATCAAATTACAACAAGTACTAAAATTTAAAGTTGCGTTTCTAGTCTCCCTACTAGATTTCGTTCATCCATCATCATCAATTTCTAGCAAAACGTATTAAAGTATAGGTCAACACATAAAGTATTGGCGAGCATACAAGTTTGATTACTAGAATAAGTATAAAAGTTTAAACAAATCAACATGGCATAATTGTTATCTTAAATCTATCATACGATACTAGCATTCAACTATAAATGTCAACCCAAAGATTCTCGCTAGCGTAATCCTATCGTAGCAACGATAAAACCGTTTTGTTTAACTTAATATGTTGGTGCACCTTGTGTTCGTCACTTGTCGAATAGGCTAGATAGAGGGTGTGTTGAATATTGTATAGGTTAGAATCGAACACACGACCAAAATACGGAGATTTCAATGTAAAAGGGATCAAGTTCGCCCGAACTTGACCTGTATTGGTCAAGTTCGCTCGAACTTGATGTGCCTTTAGTCAAGTTCTCCCGAACTTGTCCTGGGACAAGTTCGCCCGACCTTGACCATAGCAAATCCGGGCGAACTTGTCTCCCTATACATTTGTGTGTGTTCGTTTGTCATTTAAGTTTTTGGCATCCCTACGGGGAGGTGCTTCCAGATTCTCTCCAGGAACTCCGGCAGCTTGACTTATAAAGATGTATACTCTTTCGGTATGAATGAAGACTTCCGTTGTATTCTACTTCTACTCCATTCTTAATAACATTCTACCGAAACTATTATATACGTTTAGGCATTAATTTCCGTCTAGAACCGCCTGATCACGACCTTCAATCACTTGTAGGAACGATCCTCGATGCTAAGGAACCTAAATTTGATATCTAACGTCCATAATAGCAGAAATATTATGTCATGTTTACCAATGGACAAGAATTAATCAGTTTAACATCAGTTTTTATTGATCATACGTCAAGAGTACAAACTGACAGAGGTTCACCTCCAAAATGCCAAAGTTACAAATGAGGAACACTAGCTAGCTATTTATAGAGTCTCAAGTTCGTCTGAGGAGAGGTGTAAGTTCGCCCGAACTTGCCTTAGCAAGTTCGGCCGAACTTGACTCAACATGCATCTCATGAGCGAACTTGATTCATTAAAACATAAATACTACTTTCAGCTAGCCTATTAAGCTCTATTCTATACAGACTCGATATAAGACTAAGACATAGACATTATGCACCAACATAACATGACCTCAAGAATACGGGCGGTACGTTAATCCTATAGCGCTATACATGTTAAGGGAGGCTCGTACGAAGTTAATGACAAATATGAAGCATAAAGGATTCTAGCATATATGAGTCAAAGTATAACGTATTTAGCATATATGTTGGATTGTTTGTTGTAAGCATATAGTATGTGATTGTGTGAGTTTAATAGCATACGCGTATTGCAACCAAAAGTGTTAAAAGTAAAAAGGGGAGTCATGCATACTCACAGTTTTGCAAGCTTTCCGAGTTAAACTGCGAAGTTGTTAAGTTGTGAAGATGGAACACTGAAGTTACCCTACATTGGGGAAACGAAGGTGTGTGAGTATTCGGAGTTTGTGGTGTGTCCAAATTCGAAATTCTATGTATATAGAAGTATGAATACAAAATAATTATCTAGTCTTAAAACTCGTTTTTGACACTAACATTTCATGTGATTTCATGGGTCGAAATTTGCCCATTAGAATCGTAACAAGGGGTTTAGAACGTAGATAATATAACCTATTTTCATGACATGTAACCATAATCTGGTTAACATCAAGAATTCGGTTATGTGTAGATTTATATATTATCTACTATATTTAGTTATGTCCATCATATATTATCAAGGAAATCATGTAGGTCAAGCATGGAGGTAGGATGATAAACATCCATTAAAGCTCATTGTATGAATTCACCAAAACACAAAGTTATCAACTTAGTTGATAACCCAGTTGGTCATGAATAAAATTAAAGTACAACTAATCTAATAAGTTACTAGTAGCCAAATAAGAACAGCGCGGGCGTGTCAGACCCAACATGGCAAATGTTGGAGGTGAGGCGGGGTTAACTTACTTGGGGTCTAGGAAACTACTTAGTTGAACATGAATAAAAAACATCAAGTGATGTGGAGAAATAAGTTTAGGATAGCCACGGCTTCCAAGATTCACACCTCTTACCAAAACACAAGTCTTTCCATATGAACTATGGTAAACTTGGATGGTCTCAACACTTGTAGGTTGTCTAAACCTTGTCAAAATAGAAAGTTTAGAGGGTATTTGCACCTCTAAACTCATAAGAATCAACCTTATACGAGTCCCGCAACCATAGATAGGTTTAGGAACAAGTTAGGCATAAGACTCATGTAAAAACTATAAGTTTTATCAAAGTTTACAATATAATCTTTCGAAACAGAAAGTTTGGACCGTAAAACGATGATGTTTAGTTAACCAAGGTAAACTTGGAAACACTCCTAGAGGTGTTCCACGCTTTGTAGTGGAAGGAAAAATGAAGAAAAGTGAGTTTGAACTCACTTTAGGACTTAGATAATTTTGCCAAGACTTGAGTTTGCAACTGATTTGAGAATATTTGGAGAGTCTAGAGTAGTTGGGAAAGTGAAAATAGTGAGATGGAGACTTGGTTTTATAATGGAGGATTGGGGTTTAGTGCTAAACAAGGTTATATGCTGATTGGGGAAGAAGAAGGTGACCAGTCTTGGAGCTGGAAACAACTTTCTGCGGATTCAGAGGCTTGGCGCTCAGCCACGGCGAATGGGGTTTAGCGTCGTGTAGCGCCACGCCTCATTTATCCAATATTTGTTTTATTGCATTTTAGTCCCTGAACTTTCATATGTTCATCATTTTATGCTAAAACTTTGTAATTTAACATGTTTTCAAGTATGGAAAGCGTATGTAAGCATAATTCGTATATCGTGAATTTATGTATGAGTATTTGCATGTATAATGAGTATCGTTTTACAAATAAGCACGTAATTAACAAGTGATTGCATGTATAACATGTATGTATAAAGTATGAATTTCATTACGATCAAAGCCTCGGATCACAAAGTTGGAATGGAACACGAATATGATACGAATACAAGTTTCCATAAATAGAAATACGATTATAACTTCTAAAGAAGGAATGTACCAAATGCGAAGCGTTATAGTCTCCCCTAATTTAGAAAATTTTGTCCCGAAATTTATTCAAGAGGAAGACTCAACGAAGGTGCGGATGCTTGGTCTTCATATCACCCTCGAGTTCCCAAGTGAATTCAGCGCCATGTTTTCCTTCCCATCGAACCTTGACTACTGTTAATGCACTTAGGTCATAATTGTTGGTCTTCCAAAGTCAAGGGTCTTAAATGTGACTTGTAATATACATTATGATTGTCCGAACTTGATATATTGTCCGATTTTTAGCTTAGTCCGGTTTAGGGTTGTCACACCTATTCCGAATTTATTGGTTTTTTTATGTAATCCGGACTTAGGGGCATATTGTTCCCCTAGTCCGAGTTTGTCATTCTATATAAATTCGGACAAGGGTATGTAGTTCCCTTGTTTGAGCTTTTGGTGTTAGTAAGTATCCAGGCGTGAGCATTTGTAGCTCAGTCCGAGTTTGAAAGCTTATTGGGCTTTGGGCCTATTTTGTATCCGGACATGTGTGTCCGAATGTGTCTTATATATAAACCTTTAGTGTATAATTGTAACGCCTCGCTTTTTCATACTTTCCATATTTAGAAAGCTAGTCTTGTATTTCTATTTTTGGAAGCCATTGTATCTCGTATTCGTACCTTCATCGTTGCAATCGAGACTTGAATCATAATGGAATATACTTTTTATCACAATACTTGTTATACATGTTCATACATACATACACTTGATACTCTACTCGTAAACGTGACATACTTGCTAATACGTGACATTGATACTTTATACATACATTATACGTGATGTTTATACTCGATCTCGATCATTTTATACGTACATATACATTATAACATGTTCCATATACTTAGAATACCTTGGTTGTTCATAAAATAACATAAAATGACACTAAAACCCGTCACCAATAAACAAAACAACAAAAAAAAATTGTGGTCCTGACCCGGCCCATGCAGACCGCATGGGGATGTGGTTGCGGTCCGCATAGGGTGTCTGGGCGGGACAAATTGTTTTGGCTCGTGAATTTGCATGGATCCACACATCACCACCTCACCCAATCACCTCTAAACACCCCCCATTAAACACCTCCAACAACCTCCTAACTTTTCCTTATAAATACCTCCACTAATCCAAGCTATTTTTCACTTTCCAAACTCCATCTAATCTCACTCAAACACTCTCAAATAATCTCAAGAACACTTGCAACATCAGAATTTGGGCAGATTGTACCTCCTTCACTAAAGTGAGCATAACTTGCTCATTTCTTAACGAAATTGCTCCATTCCTTTCCCTACATACTAGGATTAACCCTAGGTTTGAGTCCACGGGTTCTCCTTGGAGAATCCTGACCTGGATATTCACCTAAAGGGCTCCAAACTTTCTGTTTGATTTCAAACTTTTATAAACTTATGTTTTACCTTATACAAGCTTGTGTTCTTGAGCTCCTAACCAATTTTATGGTTAGTAAAGCCAAACCAAGTTTGTTTACATGAACTAAGGGCTGTTTAGACACCCTAAACTTTCTGTTTTCTAAGAGCTTAAGCTCACAAGTGATGCCAAGCCAAGAGCTTGTTGATAGTGTGTCTACCTTGGTTAGCTTGGGCTATCCTAAACTTAAGACCACACATCACTTGAAGATTTCTCATCATTATCCCAAGCTAGTTTGCTAGTTGTAAAGTGACACAACCCCGCCTAGCCTTCGACTTGTGTCGACGTCGGCTCCCCGGGTTGAAATTCACTTGGTTACTTGGTATAGTGACCATATTTACATTCTTGTTATTCATATTGTTATTCATTTTGTTCTTGACCCTCCTTGTGTCTATGACACTTGTGTAGCGGTGAATCCAATTGAGGTTCCAAAGTGGATGGTTAATTCTCCCGCCTCCTACTTGACTACATGACACCAAGAGGTTCCAAAGTGGATGGTTCATCCTCCCACCTCCTACATGACTATATATCTATATATAAATCTATGGACTATATAATATATCAAAACCGAACCCTTGATAATTACTAAATGATCACCTATCAAGTTAATAAGTTTTATCACTAAAGTGTGTAGTTCCTTGTCACGATTCTAATAGGTCTCGAACCTATGAAATCACATCAAACCCATTCGGGTTCTCATAGTGTCAGGAACAAGTGCTATACCTTAGTGATTATTTTCACATATAATACTTAATTCTTATTTCCATAATCATGCTCGATAATCCAAACCTTTTGTTAAAACTCATACTCATACCTATGTTCTTCTTGTAGAAGGACAAGGTGCCAAACCCTAATCACAACAAGCTCGCGGGATTTCTCTAAGTGGAACACGTTAGCAAAACCGTGAGTACACTTGACTCATTTACTGCTTTCTCACTTTTGGGTTGTAACATGTTTACTTATCAAAATACACTTATCACAAATTCATGCTTTTACATACTCAATCCTTAATACATGATGCTTGTTATGCTTAGATACATGCTAGAATTTTGCATGCTCGATCATTAACTTAGCTAGCCCAAACTTGACATGAAAGTGGAGTAGTATTGATGACTAGATACACACATAGACGTTAGGTTTATAATTGTTGTATCAAATTTTGTCTTTTGCTATTGTTGTATTTGAATTTCCCTTGTATTGTATGACAATTTACGTATGAAATGAAATCCGGTTTAAATTAATTATTGTCACTATTAGTTTTATGAGCAATGAGCAATCTCTTTCGTTCCGCCTCGATGTTTCCGCCATCGGTTGGGGTGTGACAATAATGACAAGATAGCAGTTCTTTTGTGGAAAGTTTGTGTAGCAAGAAAAACCTAATCATTACCGTGTGCATTGTCTAGCGACTATTGTGTGTCACGTCATTCATCATCTTCATCTGAGAATACTCTATGTATTCTCTGAACATTCTCATTCTTCTTGTTCTTGATCCAATATCCTACAGTGGTGATTGCTAGGTGGATTCCACACACCTAGTGATTCTGTTCTTGAGTCGGATCCTAGGCTAAGGTGACCATACAAGTGGTATCAGAGCAGTGTGCTCATACTACTGTAGGTGTTCTTAGTTTGAAGGTTTAGAGTGAGAAAGTTTCATTTTGATTAGGTTTTAGTGTTTTTTTGCTGAGTTTTAGTGAGTTTTCATCATTTATTCTTGATTTCATTGCGTTTGGAAGATGGATTTTGATTAGTTTAAAGTTTTAGGTTAGATCATCATCTGGGGTTTTACATGGTTTTTTGAAGTTGTTAGGACCGTCCTCGATAGCACAGGAAGCTAGAATTTGTATCTAACGTCCAATTAGGCGGAAACTAAGTGACGTGTTAATCGTATAACAAGAATTACTCTTTAAATGTTTGTTTATTGATCAATATTCATAAACGTTCAAGTTTTGGATCCGACAGAGCTTCGCGTTAGTGTGGCAAAGTTAATGATTGTTACAAATGAAATCCTAAGGCACCTATTTATAGAGTTCCAAGTTCGCTTCGAATGTCAATAAGTTCGGCCGAACTTGTTCTCACAATTAGTTTCCGGGCGAACTTGTACTCCAACATACATAGACATACTGTACTAACAGACTCCCCCTTGGATATCGTCTTTGTCTTGATCAGTCTTCAGAAGCTCTTGATCATTCATACTCGTTCTAGTATAATGACGTAGGAAATAGACATATGCACTAACAGACTCCCCCTTGGACGTTGCCGCAGTCATTGACTTCAAATAAGCTCCTGAGTCTTTAAAAATACTCTTGATCTTTAGTCTTGAATAAACTTTAATATCCATGCTCCCTCTAGCCTTTAGCTTTAATCTTCAAACTCCCCTAGCTTTGAGCTTTCTGGGATCTTTAAACAATGTTACATTCAGCTCCCCCTAAAACCTTACATCCTGTTTCAAAGTTCTTAGACATTTAAAATAAACATTTCAGATTCAAACTTTGAAATTTTCTAACTTCAATATTTCAAATTTTAATCTCCATTTTAACCTTTTCAAACTTTTTAGCTATTCAAGTTCAAATTAATGACCGTGAAAATTTTTACATTTAAGACCTTGAACTTTCTTATGTTTATCATTTATGAAAATCCACTTAGTTTACCAAGTCCAAGTTAATGACCTTGGTTAGCCAATTTTTTCTATCGAGTCCAAGTTAATGACCTCCGTTTGACACGTTGTGCACAAACCAATGCTATTTTCAATTTTAAAAATTCAATTTAATGAACTTTTCAACACTATCGATCATTTTAATTTTTAAACAGATGTCATCAAGATTTTTATCATATTAGCACCTTACCAGACTTCGAAGATCCGTTCTCCATCATTGGCTCATTGAAACTAATGAAGGAACAAAAACTTTTTGAATTTTAAAGTTTGTGCTAAAACTCACTGAAATATTTTTGGTTTTGATCTGTAAAACAGATAAACTATGTACAGAATAAGTAAACTATGTACAAACATATTTTTGTGAATTCGTGTCTAAGGATCATATCAATTGTTTGAGACACATCACCAGTACCATTGACCTTTTTGAGACTTTAAGTTTTAAACTCGTTTACCTAGATTGTAGATATGTTTGTCCACTTAAACTTCGACACATTTCTCAATTTTTTCAAGATATGCTAGGTATGAATTATAAAACATGACTTAACTATGGTTCCCATCTCAGAATATACTCTCGTATCAAAATTCCCTAGATTTCATCTTACAGGTGAATATAGCGTAATTGATATCTGTATCTGGGTTATTTCGAAGCCTTGAGAGCTCAGGTTAATACCATCGTATCGACAAAGAGATGAAGGCTCGACTTAAAGGTATGTTCCATTTAAGGAATCTTTTAAGCACTGCAAATGATTAGATCTTTCGATTCTTTTCAGCTTTGCATGTAGTTTAGGGGCTTATAGCAAAAGCATTATAGAAGTTTTAGGCTATTGCTTCCGCAAAATCAGAAGAACTTGTATAATACCCCAGATATCAACTATCTATGAAGGCCTCGTATTTCAGAATCAGGCAATCTCTCAAACGAAATTTCGGAGTACTAAGTCCATACATCTGAGAGATGGTAATCCACAAGATTAAGCAGTTGTAAAATTTAGTTTATATCTCAGAAACAATTTACTGAACGTGTAAAGTCTATCGACACATCCACAGTAAGACTTTTTTATCACTTTTAAACTTTACAATTCTTTAGCATACAGTGATAGTCCAGTGATGTACTATCATTTCCTTTGTGACAACAAATGCATTTTGTCTTTTTCAATGTTTTTGTACTTTTGAATTTTCCAATGTTTTTGAATTTTCATCTTTTTCATATGTTTTTGATTTTTCAAAGGTTAAGTAAAGGTTAAGTTGTATTTCTTACTCCCTCTAAAATCAAAAACATATTTTTAGATTTTAGATTTTTAAGAAATTCTATTCTAAAAAGATAACAAACCAATGAGGATCACGAGAACTCGTCGTCTGATCCTTTTTCCAACATCTGCATCTGTACCTGTATTAACAGATAAACCATTAAACCCATTTACATGATAGAATAAATGGTTTGATATAAAAAACAGTGTTTTGTTCAACGGAGTGGATTTTCACAATTTGTTCTTGACAAATTTTCCTTTTCAACTACTCCCCTCAAAATGACAACGATTATGACATTTTTGGAATAAGTTAAGAGACAGAAAGCTCCATTATCCAGATACTACTTTGATACTTTGGATCTTTAGAGCCCTGCACATGAAAATTAACTACTTGAATAGGGAAACCCAAGCCTTTTTGGTTTTGGATTGAACTTCATAAAGATCATCGTAATCACTTTCAAAACCATCATCGTAATCAAAATTGTCATCAGACGAATCTAATGTCAATTTTGAAAACTTGTCAACCTTTTCTTTCTTTGTTTGTTTTGAAAAATTTAACTTTGAAAGATCATTTTTATTACTGACTCATTTGATTTGACATTTTTAGTTTTATCTGAAACAGACTTTTCACTTTCAGATGATGAAGGAACTTTCTTTGCAACCCAGGATTGTGTCTTACTTCTTGCCTTTTTGATATAGAATCTAGAATCTATGTTTTTGTTTGAATTTGAAGTTTCACTTTTTTCAAAAATTGAATTCTCAAACTTTGTTTTAGTTTTAGGTTTCACTTTTATTTCAGATTCTTTGTTTCTTTTTAACATTTTGATTTGTTTCACAATCTCTGGTTGTTTTTTTTCATCTTTTGACACTGTCTTTCTTCGTGGATACACAGGCTTTGATTTCGGACACTTGCGAGCAATATGACCAACTTCATTGCATTTAAAGCAAGTCCGAGTATCATGAACATGTCAACTAGTGGATTTTACTCCACTTGCGGATTTAGTCTTGTCCCGAAGTTCTTTCTCTTTCTTGAATTCATAATTTGATTGCTTACCGATCAAACTTTCTTCTTGAACCATGTTTGTCCTATATACAAACTTCATGTATTTACCTTTTTATTCGTGAAATGAAGACTTCTTGTTCTTTTTAAGTTCATCTTCTTTTTCCTCCAAGCCCAACCCTGCTCTCCTGTTCTCAGGAAAATCACCACCATTCTTTCGGTAGTTGTTAAAATTCCTTTTGGGTTTCGAGTAAAACTTCTTTTCATCTATCTCAAGATCATCTGACGAAACTTCTACAAGTTTGAACAATTTATCGATTTGATCTTCTTTCACATTCCGAATCGGAAAGCTATCATCGAAATATATTCTATCAGATTCCTTAACCTTGTACATGACAACGTTAGGATCATCACTTAGATCATTTTCCGAAGATGTATCATCATTTTTGGATTGTGATTCCGAATTGTTCGAACTTGAGTTAGTGCTTTCAAAGCTAATGTCGTCAGAATCATTTCCTAAAACATTCTTAATGACATTTTTCACAACCGCTTCACTATCATTGTTTGATTTCGTATAGACTACGTCAATGTTCTCAGGCAACTGATCTTTCGTTTCTGATAAAAGCGTTATGTTTTTTGCCTTTTCAATATCGTCCTCTTTCTTACGGCAGTAACTCACAAGTAGTGGAGGTGGAACATTTCCGTACTCTTTACGCTTTCTACCTTTTGGTTTTTCAACATTTTCCTCTGACTTAATTGTAGGAAGAATGTGATCAATGACATAAGCGTTTGTGGTATAACTTTTTAACAATTACCTTACCCTCTCTGTTTCAATCTTCATGTCTTGAAGCTCTCGTCTTGTTTCAGAAATAGTATCAATATACATATTAATTGCTTTTTGTTTTTCAATTACTGTTGCACTTAACATTCTTACAGTAGCACTTAATTCAAGATTTGCTTTTTCGACATTGTAATAAGTGCTTTTCATTTTTTCATAAGCTTCTTTTTGGTGCATTTTATGTGACAACAACTTGGTTAGG
This sequence comes from Scalesia atractyloides, assembly GCA_947069175.1. NCBI lineage: Eukaryota > Viridiplantae > Streptophyta > Magnoliopsida > Asterales > Asteraceae > Scalesia > Scalesia atractyloides. The sequence continues at coordinate 33,267,628 of CAMTDV010000004.1, read as the reverse complement.
TCTTTGGATATTATTCAAGACTTGGATACATTGAATTCATGAATACTTGTCCGAGTTAACTAGATGAGAACTTGTCCGAGTTTCCAAGGAACATACATGTCCGAGTTTATGAAGGATTCTTGAAGTCCGAGTTTGTGAAAGCAATGAGGAGTCCGAGTTTATCATGAACAAGGGAATCCAAGTTTGTCGGTTGTATTGTAATTCCGAGTTTAGTCTTTGTTTTATGTTAGTATCTCCGAGTTTGTTTACATTGTACGTGGGCCTAGCCCAGTTGCATGGTTGTAGTATATAAACAGTCCTTGCCTAGGGTTTTAGGTTAGACGTTGCAGACATTGATAAAGAGAGTGTTGTGAGAGCTTGTGAGAGAAATCTACAGAGAAAGGCTGAGAGATTTCTTGTGTGATCTTGAGTGATTGTAAAACTTTGTGTTTGATAATCATAGAAGATCGGTTAAAGTATTTGTTCGTGTTCTTCATCTATATTCTTGTTTCTGTGTTTGCTTGATCCATCAAGGGGATTCCGCACCCTTGGATGATTGTCAATCTCGTAACGATCCACGTGAGAGAGGGACCTACAATTGGTATCAGAGCGTTTGCTCTTATTGTACGGTTCGAGATTGATATACAGATTCAAGTTTTTGGTTGAAAATGTTTTAGAGATTCAAGCTTTTTGGTTGGAAAAGTGTGTCTGCCGTCATTGTTTTCTGTGCTAGGGTTTATTCCTAAGTTTGTGGGTAAACACGTATTGCTGTGAAGTTACGGTGAAGTTTCGGAAACACGGAAGAAGAATTCCGAATTTGTTACTGAATTCCAGATTACTGTTAGTCCGGATTTATAACAATTTCAGAATTTGCTTGTCCGGACTTGGTTAAATCTTTCCGGATTTTATATAGTCCGAATTTGATAAGAATTGTTCTCTCTGAATTTGATCTCTACCGAGTTTGACAATCAGTTTGGATCCGGGTTTAAGTAGTTCCGGATTTTAGAAGCACAAGACCAGTCCGAATTTATACAGATTTTGAGACTTCCGAGTTTGTAAAGTGTCCGGGTTAGCCAAGAGTTCCGAATTTACCTGAGTATAGTATTCCGAACTTAACCAGCTTCAGGTTTTCCGAATTTGCGACTCATATCAAAAAGTATAGAGTTAATCAGCTGACGTACCGAGTTTTTAACGTATTTGTGTGTAGAGATAGTTATGTGAACATTCTGAACAAACCGGTTGCACCATTAGACTCAGTTGATTTTTAGGACAAAAAAAGTCTCTGGAAAATCCCGAAATAGGTTTTAGACATTATATATCATTGGAGTCATCTTCTCGAGACGAATCTAAAGGTACATTTTAGTAATCACCAGTTTTGGAAAATATTTTACCGTTTTTAACCATCCGTTTGCGTTAAAAATGTCGAACATGTCCAATTTGAATAACCTTTTGAGGATGGAGCATGAGGCTGGAACGACTAACAAACCACCTAAGAAGTTGAAAGTTTAGAATTATACTTCGTGGAAGGATAGGTTTGAATCATTCGTTGAATATCAGGACACACTGATGTGGATCTGTATTATGGAAGGGTACGTAAACCCAACTCAAGAGTTTGAAGGCAGATAACGAGTCACTGCATATGCTAACATGTCCGAGGCTGAAAAGAGAATGTATAAGTCTGAGAAGAAGGCATTAGCTGCTATTAAGATGTCTTTACCTGATGGCATCAAGCATACATTCAAGAAATTTACTACTTCTAAGGAAATATGGGATGCTCTAGAGAAGAGGTATGAGGGTAATCCTGATGTGAAGAAGAACAAGAAAGATTTGTTGAAGAAGCAGTTTGCTGTCTTCAAGGGCATGAGAAATGAGTCTCTAGAAGACATTATCACAAGATATTATCATCTCATGTCAGAACTAGACACCTATGAAATAGATGGATACACTGATGTTGAGATAAATGACAAGTTAGTTGATGCTCTTCCTACCAAGTGGGATATCTATACTCTCATGATCAAGAAAAAAGCTGATTATGAGACTATGGACTTGGAAGAGGTTGTGGGACAACTGAGAGCATATGAGCTCAGTATGAAGAAGAAGGACACAGGTTTTGATCAGGTTCAAGATCCGGGAATTTATCAAGGAGGTCCTTCTTCATCTCCCCACAATGCTTCAAGTGACTCAGCAACTGCGTTTCTCTCATGTGAAAATGATCAGGTTGTGACTAATTCCGATGGTGATGTATGTTTTGTTGCTGCTTCAGGAGGATCGACAGGGGGAAAGAGACAACAGTCGAGCAACAACAACAATAATACTAGATCGATGCCTTTGAGTGTCAAGGCTGCTGAAGAACATCTTGCCTTGCTTGCTTCCTTTGTTGCTTCGTACGAGAATTACATCCAGGGAAAGATATCTGATCCCGCTACATTTGATGAAGATTATGATCAGATTGACCCTGGTGACCTTGAGGAGATGGATTTACAGTGGCAAATGGCTATGATCTTTAGAAGAGTGAAGCGGTTTATGAATAGGACGGGCAGAAAGTTTATAGGAAAGAGTGTTGGTTTTGACAAGTCCAAGGTTAGGTGTTACAATTGTCAGAGTTATGGATACTTCGCTAGAGAATGTCAAAGACCAAAGACTGAGTCGTCCTAGTGCATCTTATCAAGATACCCTTGCCATGGCTCGAGCAACAGGAATGCATCAAACCACACTGCAACAAGGGCCTTGATTTCTACTTCTCGTGAGGGCTCTTATGACTGGAGTGTACATCAGGAGGGTGAAGACAATGTCACACAGGCATTCATGGCTGAGATAGTACAAGTGGATGATGCAGAAGTGAAAGATGCTGAGGAAGAGCAAGAGGTTGTTGCTGAAAAGGTTGATACTGATCACATAGAAGCTGAAGAAGCTGATTTAAAGTCTGATAAAGAAAAGGTTGCTGCAGATAAGAAGATGGCTGTAGATTTTGCTGCATTCATGGCTGATCTAAGCAAATCAACAGGAGAGGTACATTCTAATACCGTTAGTTCTGTAGGTTTAAAATGTCATGAATTGCAAGTTAAGGTTGACGAGCTAACAAAACAAAACCAAAGTCTATTAAATGAGCTCTCAAGTGTAAAAGAATCAAACTTTTTCAAAAACAAAGAGCACACATCCTAAAAAGAAAAACCAAACTTTTGTTAAAAAGGTTGATTTTGTAAAAGGCAGTGATATGAAAAACGAAACCACTGTTATTGAAAATGAGTCAAATGTGCAAATTGCTAAAAATAAAAACAAAGAAATTTCTGAAATTGAGCAAACTAAACCAAATCCTTCTAAGGCATCATCATCTTCACCAGATGGATCTAAACCAGAGACTTCAGTTAAGAAGTCTTCGGCAAAAAGATCGTACTTCAAATGTCACACTAAAGGACATGTAGCCAGATGCTGTCCTAACAAGAACAATGAAGCACAGGGTGTGTGAGCGTAAGAGAGAGAAATCACCAACGAAGGGCAGTGATGGTGAGAAAAAGATGTGTGCTCCTAAGCAACACGTTGGGGTTGCTGTTGGTGTAGATAGGGCTGAAACTGGAACTCAGCAAGTTCCAAATTTCAAAGAAATCAATAAAGATTTCAGCCTGAATCTACATCTGGCAGATATCAGAGACCAAGAAGTTGTTCACCTAGAATGAATAATTTTAATAGTTATTCAAATAGTTTCAGAAGTCAGAGTTAATATCAAAATAGATACCAAAACAATGGTGGTCGAACTTTTTATAACAATGGCTTTAGAAATTACAACTATCAAAATTCTTGGAATCAATCAAGGTCTCAAAATCACAATTTTCAAAGGTCACAACGTCCAAAATTGCATAGGAAACCCTAGGACCAGAGACCTAGTGGAAATCAAACCCCATTTCCATCAACAGGTCCTAGATCCAAGACTCTAGTTAGGAGTGATGGACATTAGATGAATGTTAAGATAGTTGATGAATTTGGAAGACCCAAGACCATTCAGTCTTGGGTCCCCAAACTAACTATTTTTTTTGTTTGTGCAGGAGCTGCTAAGGAGGATTATCAACTTGTGGTATGTTGATAGTGGCTGCTCCAGGCACATGACGGGGGATGCGAGGTTGTTGACTGAGTTTGAAAATATAGATAGTGGTTATGTGAATTTTGCGGGTGCTAAAGGAGGTCACATTACGGGTCGAGGAAAAGTGACCAACAGGAAGATCACACTGGACAAAGTGAACTATGTTGAGAAGCTGAAGCACAATCTGATGAGCGTGTCACAAGTCTGCGACAAGGGTCACTCGGTCCATTTTACTAAGTCTGAAGCTTTGGTGTTGAAACCGGGTTTGGTGATACCGGACGATTGGATTGTGATGAGAGCACCAAGGAGGAATGACACTTATGTCATGGACATGGGTGCTAAGGATTCTTCTAATGTGGTTGCTTGTTTGTTATCAAAAGCATCTGAGGCTGAGTCAATGTTGTGGCACAGACGCATGGCCCATATTCACTACCCCAAAATGAATTACATAACTAAAAATGGTTTGGTGAAAGGGGTGCCAGTGCAGAGGTTTCACGTGGAAGATAAATGTCTTCCATGTCAAAAGGGAAAACAACATAAGAAACCTCATAAGTCTAAAACAGTAAATTCCAATATGCCGCTAATGAATTACTTCATATGGGTCTTTTTGGTCCAGTGGATGTAAGGAGCATAGGTGGAAAATACTATTGTCTTATTGTCACTGATGATTATTCACGTTATTCATGGGTTTTCTTTTTAGGTACAAAAGATGAGACGGCTGAGTTGCAGATAGATCTTTTTACAAAATTAGAGAATGTCCATGAAGCTCGAATCAAGAGGATAAGGAGTGATAATGGCACGGAGTTCAAGAATCAGATTCTGGATCTCTATTTCTTGCGAAAGGGAATTGAACATCAATACTCCGCTCCTTATACACCTCAACAGAATGCAGTCACCGAGAGGAAGAACAAGATGTTGATTGAAGCCGCTAGGACTATGCTGTCTGATTCCAAGCTTCCAGTTCTTTTATGGGGAGAAGCTGTGAACACATCATGTTATGTCCTAAATAAAGTTTTAACTGTTAAACGTTTTAACAAAACATGTCATGAACTTATGTTTAATGAAAAACCAAATTTGAAAGGCTTTGAACCATTTGGATTACCCTGCACGATTGTGAAAAACAAAGATAAACAAAAATTCGCTGAGGTGGCTGATGAGGGCTATTTTCTTGGTTATGTACCTGGCACACCGAATAAAAGGGTTTTTAATCTATAAACGGGTAAAATTGAGGTTGTGTTTAATGTGGAAATCACGAGTTATATGCCTGAACAATCAATGAGTGGTCCTGCTATATTATATGATTATGAGAGTGTCTTTAAATCATTTAATATTCCTGAGTTTTCCAATGCAGATGAGTCTCAGTTGATCCAAACTACGATTAGTGAGGATGAAGAGGGTGACTTCATGCCGAGATCAAGTATTTCGATGACAGATGCTCCAGGAACTTCCTCAAATGAAACTGCAGATGCAGCGGATTCAAGCGATACTGATTCTGAACCTATTCAGGGGGAAGATTTCACTAATCCGTTTGCATATCAGAATATTCAGGGGGAGGTTGGATCCAATCTTGGTGAAAATTTAGAAGTTGATGCCATTGCTACTACACGATCAAACAGAGATCACCCAGTTGAGAACATTATAGGTGATGCTGCTGCAGGTGTTCAGACGAGAAGAGGTGTGATTGAAGGTTCCTGTTTGTTTGCTTCGATACATAAGACAAAGATTATCAATGAGTGCTTGTATAGCTGCTTCATTGCTCAAGAGAAGTCGAAGAACATACACATGGCTCTTAAAGATAGTTCTTGGGTTGAAGCGATGCAAGAAGAGTTAGATCAGTTTAGGAAGTTGAAAGTTTGGGAACTAGTTGACTTGCCTGATGGAGAAAGAGAAATTGGCACCAAGTGGGTGTTTAAATGCAAGATAGATGACCGAGGGATTGTGACGAGAAACAAGGCTCGGTTAGTGGTTAAGGGGTTCAATCAGCAAGAGGGGATTGATTATACTGAAGTATTTGCACCAGTGGCAAGGTTGGAAGCAATTCGTTTGTTCCTAGCTTTTGCTTCATTCAAGGGCTTGAAAGTTTACCAACTAGACATTAAGAGTGCGTTTCTTTACGGGAAAGTCCAAGAAGTGGTGTATGTCTCACAACCAGATGGGTTTACTGATCCAGATTATCCAGATCGAGTGTACAAGCTCAATAAGGCATTGTATGGATTGCATCAGGCACCCAGGGCGTGGTATGAGACACTGTCAGCTCATCTGTTGAAGAATGGCTTTGAAAGAGGTCAGATTGACAATACACTGTTCATTAAAAGAAAGAAAGATGATTTTCTGCTGGTTCAGGTGTATGTGAATGACATCATTTTCGGGTCATCTGATGAGAGCATGTGTCATGAATTTGAGAAGGTGATGAAGAGAAAGTTTGAGATGAGTGCGATGGGTGAGTTGTCCTACTTTCTAGGATTACAAGTTGAACAGAAGAAGGATGGAATGTTCATTCATCAGACAAAGTATGTGTATGATATTTTGACTCGTTTCAAAATGGAGGATTGCGCTACTTTCAACACTCCTATATGTGAGGATCACAATCTTGGCCCAGATCATGAGAGTGTGGAAGATGTTGATCCAACTCAATACAGGCTAATGATTGGTTCTCTTATGTACTGACTGCTTCACGACAAGACATCCTGTTCACAGTCTGCCTCTGTGCCAGATATCAGGCGAATCCAAAGGAGTCACACATGAAGGCAGTGAAGCGTATTCTTTGTTACTTGAAGGGGAAACCCACTTGGTTTGTGGTATCCAGCTGCTAGTGACCTGAAGTTTGTTGCTTACACTAATTCAGACTTTGGAGGATGTAAGTCTACCAGAAAATCTACTACTGGTGGTTGTCAGTTCTTAGGAGGCAGGATTGTTATTGGCAATGCAAGAAGTAGTCTTGCGTGTCTACCTCTACATGTGAAGCTGAATATATTGCTGCGGGTAGCTGTTGCTCTCAGGTTCTCTGGATACAACAGCAGATGCGCGATTACAGTTTGAATTTCACTCGTACTCCTATAATGATAGACAATAATGGCGCCATTTCAATCACAAACAATCCCGTAAAGCACAGGAGAATAAAACATATTGACATTCGTCATCATTTTATATGGGATTGTGCTGAAAAGAACTTGATTGAACTTAGAGTCGACACACTAGATAACCTTGCAGATCTTTACACAAAAGCCTTTGACAGGGCTCGTTTTGAACATCTAGTGGCACTCAACGGGATGAGGAATCCTGAATAACCAGGTTTTCATAAGAATTTTGTAAATAGTTTACTGTTTTCTTGAAAAATTAAAAACATAAAATTAGAATACCTTAAAAATACAAAACATCGAAAAATGAAAAATGAGTTGTCACTGTGTGAAAAAGAAGAAGTGATAGTACATCAGCAAGTTAGACTGTCACACTAAAACTGAAATTATATGCTCAAGTGTGATAGCAGCTTCATCATATGAAGTACCAGTAGGCAGAAGCATGAAATAATCAACTTTCCAATGTGATATAAACTTAACAAACTGAATATGAGTGGGTAACATATCAGTGGCGTATGGTTTAATGACCTTACATCTTGCGTTGATAGATTTCCAAAATCTGAAGTTTTAGGTCTTTATGCTATTATTTCATCCGGGATATCAGGGTTGTCCTTCTGCTGCATCCAGATATATGCTGACCTAGGCACAACCAGGATATCTTCAAAGAGCTAAAAATGCCAAAAACCCAGAAATGAAGAAGCTCTCCTAGAGAGTTATTCACATGTGCAAAATGCATAATTCGTACCAAAATCTGTGGTATTTGTCCTAACCCTCGTTGGACATTGGTATCTTTGCTGTACGGAAGTACTGACCTGATCACCAATTATCTAACGTTGTAAAACAAAAGGATGAATCTCGGTATACTCACCTACTACGATGAATCTTTGTGCATACCTTGATCGTGGGGGTATGTCCTGAAGTGGGACACACTAGTATATCAGTATAATATTACCTTAACATATCCTATGGCAATGGTACTTGAAATGTTCATACATTTTGTTTAAGTGGACAAACATACTGGTAATCATCGTGAACTGCTGTTCACCAAAATTACTTAAACAATTATCAAATAATGTGAAAACCGTTTGATTTTGTTGATATGATCTTCTTACCGGTGATTCTCACAAAAATAGAGTGTTTATTGCTTTCGTTATTGTTTCAGAAAATATAAAATCCAAAAAGATTTTCCTTTTTCTTTAAAATTCTTAGTGTATGGAAAATGGTTGTTTGTGGAGGAGTTGTTACCGATAGGGGGAGACGGTGTTAGAAGATGAGTTCCAAAATTTTAAACCTTGCAGGTTATAAGTGTGTTGGACAAAAAAGTTTTGAGTGTTTTTGTTTGGTTTGGTTGTTGCTTAATCTGTTATACAGTTTTCCCATCTCTTGAATAATAATAATTTGTTTACCTTTGTTGAATTCTTATGGTTTCTCGAGATGTTTTTTTATAGTATACAGATTGAAGCAGTGTGTTGCTGAGAAGTTGTCGTGTTGAGATGAGAGTTTGTTGCTGCTTGGTAGAACCTCCTTTCTACAATGCAGATCGGATGATATGAAGACATACTTGGATTGCTGACTCGGAGTTTGGAAGATTTGGTGATTGGATGCATCAGCTTAGGGGGAGTCTGTTGCTGACAAAATTCGTGTTGAAGCTGACGCTATCCAAAGACTACGAGATTCTGAAGACTAAAGATCCTTTGCGAGCTATTGTCAAGGGGGAGTTTGTTGATGCATTTTATGTGACAAAAGCTTGGTTAGGTCTTTGGATATTATTCAAGACTTGGATACATTGAATTCATGAAGACTAGTCCGAGTTAACTAGATGAGAACTTGTCCGAGTTTCCAAGGAACATACATGTCCGAGTTTATGAAGGATTCTTGAAGTCCGAGTTTGTGAAAGCAATGAGGAGTCCGAGTTTATCATGCACAAGGGAATCCAAGTTTGTCAGTTGTATTGTAATCCGAGTTTAGTCTTTGTTTTATGTTTGTCTCCGAGTTTGTTTACATTGTACGTGGGCCTAGCCAAGTTGCATGGTTGTAGTATATAAACAGTCCTTACCTAGGGTTTTAGGTTAGACGTTGTAGACATTGACAGAGAGAGCGTTGTGAGAGCTTGTGAGAGAAATCTACAGAGAGAGGCTGAGAGATTTCTTATGTGATCTTGAGTGATTGTAAAACTTTGTGTTTGATAATCATAGAAGATCGGTTAAAGTATTTGTTCGTGTTCTTCATCTATATTCTTGTTTCTGTGTTTGTTTGATCCATCAAGGGGATTCCGCACCCTTGGTTGATTGTCAAGCTCGTAACGATCCACGTGAGAGAAGGACCTACACTTCTTTTATTGTTTTGTGATCATAACGAAAATTTTCGTTATGTATAGTCATTTCGCTTATGATCTTAGACTTCTCAGCACATTGCTCATAAGAATTTGTGCACTTTGTGCAAGGTTTTTCAACCTCCACAACTTTCACAATTTCCTTTTCAATTTTGTTACCTCAAAACTTACCTTTTCAGCCTCTGATTTCATTGCATTTTTCCTTTGAGTTTCAAGATAAACCATCTCCTGTTCCTCTCTTTGTTGCATGCATTGCTCTAGAATTGTGTTCTCCAGAGCTGCATTCTCAGCAGACATATCTTGCTCTTCCACAATCTCAGCCATAAGAGCAACTCCAGTTTTCTTGTTAATATACTTGTTCCAATCGAAACCTTCATTTTCCTTTGAAGCAATCATAGCTTTTCTGTGGTGTTGGATGATTGATCTTGAACTTCGATTTTTCTTGGAAATGGCATGTATTGCAGTGCTTTCTTGTAATAATCATTGCCACTTCCAAAAGGACTTTGATTGCCACTTACTTCTTGGTTTGGACACTCACGTTTGAAATGCCCTTTTTGTCAGCACTTGAAGCAAGTAACTTTTGTCTTGTCAAATCCACTTTGTTGATAGAATTACCAATGTCTCGTCCAGTTAACGCTACAAACTTGGTAACTCTTCTGATGATCGAAGCTAGACTCCACTTGATGTCCATCAGTTCTGATTCTTCTTCATCCACCTGATCGTAATCCTCAGCTATCATTTCAGGATTTTCGATCTTCCCAGCAACTAAACATTCATAAGATTCCAGAACAGTAGCAAGAAGTGATATGTGCTGTTTAGCCACCTTTTCAGGAAAAACATTCTTCAGATTAACAACGATGTTGCACTGAAAAACATTCGGATCAGAACTGGATTGGTTTGCCTGATACGACTTGTTCTGATTTTGAAACGAAGAATTTGAACCCATGCGTGAATATCTAGTATTTAGAGAACTCTGATTCTGTGACGAATAATTCTTGGAATTCATATTAGCAATGAATGTTGTTTGAATTTTTGGACTCTGAATCAGAGTATCTTGAACACCTCCTTTGTAATACACACCGACATCTTGAATAACATTTGCATTCTTTGATTTTGCAATCTTTAACAGCTCCATTCATGACCTTCTAGCTTGTCGATGAAAGATGACAACTTTAAATGCATCCAAGCTGGACTGTTCTTTAAAACCATCAGGTAAGTTGAGCACTCTCCCTCAGGCAGTGCATCCGCCAACTTTTCTATTTGCTCTTCGGTAGTTCTCTTGATGTCATGCCTTCGCATCTGGACCATTAGATGACAATATCTGTCAATCATCTGTTTCATAGTCTCTCCTTTGATCATCGTAAAGATTTAGAATTCTTTCTTGATTAACGCCTTTTTAATCTTTATCATCTCATCGCTTCCCTTGAATTTATCACAAAGAGCTTGCTACAATTCTTGTGAAGTTTCACATTCTGGTAGTAGAATCAAGATATCTTCCATCACAGATTGTTGTATCAGGCTAATCATCTTTTTTCAGCCACATATGTATCTTTATCAGCAGGTGTAAATTTAACCAAAGGCAGATCTTGTTCACGTTCATCTTTTGGCCACTTGTATCCGTTTTCTACCGCAACCCAGCTGTGGAACTGATTGGCTTGTACTCAGTTTACAAACTTTTCTTTCCATCCCTCAAACTCATCCATACTCATTAGCTTCGGCAGTTTAGTAGTAGTACCCATCTCGTTGTCGAGATTCATCTGGTTAACCGCAATATTATTAGACGTTGAAGCTTGAGCTAATCCCGCAGCAAACGCGTTATGTAGATCTTCCATTTTGAAAATCAGGCAATTTATCTGAAAAACACACGTTCACAAACTTCGAAAAATAATCAGTATACTGACAAGTTCAGGCGAACTTGTAGTTTGGAGAAATCAGATTTTAATTTTACACAAGTTCGGGCGAACTTATTTTGAATTTCAAAAGAACTTTCAAGTTCGGGCGAACTTATATGTGAAATTCAATAAAATCTAATCAAGTTCGGGTGTAGTTGATAGAAATTGAAAGATTTTCTTTGTAAGTTCGAGCGGACTTATCAAATTTTATAAGAAATCACTCAAGTTCGGGCGGACTTGATTAAAGTTGATGAAATTTTAATCAAGTTCGAGCGGACTTGATCCTAAGTTCGACCAAAACTTGTTTGCAAAACATTGTGTTTTCAACTTTTTGATACCAATTTGATTGAATTTGATGTTCAAACACTCAGGGGTTTACCACAAGTGTATTTTATATGACATATTAAAAAATTAGCAACTTTTATCCATGAATTCTTCAAATGTATGAAAAAGATAAGAAAAATGGTAGAATGAGGTAGAATTAGAGTGATTCTTGTGACAATTTCAGCAAATTCAGGTATCCAGGCTCTGATACCACTTGTTAGGACCGTCCTCGATAGCACAGGAACCTAGAATTTGTATCTAACGTCCAATTAGGCGGAAACTAAGTGACGTGTTAATCGTATAACAAGAATTACTCTCTAAATGTTTGTTTATTGATGAATATTCATAAACGTTCAAGTTCCGGATCCGACGGAGCTTCCCCGTTAGTGTGCCAAAGTTCCTGATTGTTACAAATGAAATCCTAAGGCACCTAGTTATAGAGTGCCAAGTTTGCTTGGAATGTCAACAAGTTCGGGCGAACTGGTCTTGAACAAGTTCGACCGAACTTGTTCTCAAAATTAGTTTCCGGGCGAACTTGTACTCCAACATACATAAATACGCCTTTTTCTAACGCGATCTCACCTATTCTAAACAGACTCGATACAAGACTAAGACATGGACATACTATACTAACAGACTCCCCCTTGGATATCATCTTTGTCTTGATCATTCTTCAGAAGCTCTTGATCATTCAAACCCGTTCTAGTATAATGATGTAGGCAACAGACATATGCACTAACAGAAGTTCTTGTTGGGTTTTTTGAAGGTTGGTGAAATATTCCCTATTTGATCTTTTAAAAGTTTTTCCGTTTTTGTTTTACTGTTTGTGTTTCCGGATTATTGCTGATCGGGAGATATCCGGAAGCTGGTTCCCTTCATCTCTGGGTTAATATGTCTGGATTACTAGTCAATAGTAACATCGGATTTGATCTTTGTCCAGATTTGGGGTATGAAACTTAAAGTTGTTCGATTTTAAAGTTATCAGACTTTATAATTATCTGAGTTTAAGGTTTGTTTTACTGAATCCGAGTTTAAAGGTCCTTGTTTTACCCCCCCCCCCCCTTGTAAGTTTGGAGGGTTCTTACTTAGGTTTGATGAAGGGTCTCAAACTGGATCCGGAATTGAGTATTAATCTGGATACCCTATTCTGGACTTATGCTTAAAGTCACAGTTCTAGATTTAAGGGCCTATTTGTTTACATCAGAATGGACCCATTAAGAGCCTACCTCTGAATCGGTCAAAGGTATGGGCTGTTTGGTTCACAAAAACTTCACCTCTTAATGGAACCATTAAGCTCTGAATGATTAAGCTACTTTTGTTAGGTGAATTAAACATTTAACACTCCTACCCTTGCCCTAACAAAATAATCTGCCGTTCTCCTCAATACGTAGCACGCCTCTTTCTCCTCCATAGCCGCCAACATCTCCTCCTCCTCTCTCATCTCCGCTGCCCTCCACCACTCCGCCTTCCACGTCGCAGCCCTCCACCACTCCACCGCCAACATCTCCTCGCAGCTCTCCATCTTTCTCCATCATTCTCCTCTGCAGCCCTCTATCTTTCTCTTCCGTTCTCCTCCGTCACCCTCCACGTCGCAGCAGCCCTAAATGTCGCAGCAACCCTCCACATGCACAACAGTCTTCCACATCCACAGGTAACGAGTCACAAGATTTTTACCTTTTCTTTTAAGTTATATTTTATAATTTTACAAATTTTTAACCTAGTTTGAGTATGTGTGGTTTGATGATCTAATGTATGTATATATGCACATATTTTATATATGTTCAGAAGATGTTATTCGTGGGGCTTTATAGTTTGGTGCATTAGATCATGGAGGAACGTGCTACGCTAAGCATATTCGTGAAAGGGGTGCTCGAGCCTTTGGGTATGTAGGTCCTTTTCCGCCTAGACAGTTATACAAGGGAATGATTATCGGACAATGGATGTACTTCAATCTTTGTGTTGACGTAGTGTATGGCTCCTCGAAAGTTTGGTATGGATGGAGTGGGACACAACCTTCTATCTGCTATGATTGGTTTAACTTTCAACCAACCATACAACTTCCCTCTCATGATTCTTCGAGCCCTTCAGTCTTATCTTGCATTCCATGCTGGGGATAAGCGTCTGATGCTTCTTTATCCAAGGTTTCTTACACTAATCTTTAGTCATTTAATACCGAATTTACCATTCGGTGATCACTTGCCAGCCTATGCTCAGACGCCCATGCATCCACGTATTTTTAAAGATTGTCAAAGTGCAAAAGAGACAAAACATGTAAATGTTCTTCCTGTTCCTCATTCTTTGCTTGGTGCAATTGTTCAAGAAAATAACTACAATCCCGATAATGATCAAACTTGGATTGGAATCCGAAATGGGATTGAAGAGATTTTGGAGCTGGGGATGATGATGGTGCTCCTCTGCAAGATCAGATTCAACAACCATCGCCCCATGAACCTACACCAGAACTCGTAGCTCTCGCAGCTGAACCTGTTGCAGTTGAAGAGCCTGTTGATGAAAAACTGATAGCAGATATGCCGACTGCTGAAAATGTTGATATTCGTGAACCGGTTGGTATTATTATGGGTGAAGAGAACATTATATGATGAGCAACCTATTGTCAGTGTTGCTACTTCTGAACCAAGTGTTGTTGTAGAGATTGATCCGGTTATTTTAGAGCTTGATACGGCTCTTGAAGCTGGACCGTCTTCTAGACTTTTACATAAAGGAAAGAGGATCATTGATGATTTGGATGTTGGTATGTTGTAAGAAAAGGAATATATTAAGTTGGTGTGCAAAGATTTAGAAAACCGGATCTCACCAGATGATAAGGAGAAGCTTGATCTTTTCCAAGCTAAAGTAGCCTCTTTCGGTCCCTCTTCTGAATGGGGTGTATGATTAGCAAGATGGAACAATAAGTTAGATGATCTTAATTCTAACACCTTTGACTCTTCCTCAGACGATGATAGCAATGATGACCATCGTCCTCCTGATACTGGAGCAATTCGTATCTCGCCACCAATCAGGACGTATAAACGAAGACGAGTTGTAGAAAGTTCGGATGTTCAAGTTTCAAGTACTGAAGTTGTTCCAGTTGAAGTTTCTTTGGGTGTTGTTATTACTTCTATTACTAGTGGTCTTACTATTTTGGGAAGATCTGTTTCTCTTCCGTTGATGACCGCTCCGTTTCCAGTTACTTCCTCTGTGGAGTCCATCAGTGTTACCACCTCTGTGGCTACATCTACCCTAATGATAACATCTTCCACTCCCACTACACCTTTGTTTGGATCACTTACTTATCCGCTGGGTTCAAGTAGTTTGTTTGCCACTTCGAAAAGTATTGTTGTGCCACATTTGCCTTCTGTCTTTTTAGGTATGCCGCCGGGTGCTACTCAAAGTTTTATACGACCAAGTTCTACAGCTGCTCAAAGTACTTCAGGACCTAAAAAAGACTAAGCTGACACCATCAAAGACCAGCGCGCCTAAGGCTCGAGGTGTTCGCCCAAAGGTGGCCTTCAGTCCGAGTCCTCCGATAAAAAAGAAGCAAAGTATCCCTAGACTGCCTGCTCCTTGACCGTCTGGTCCAAGACCTTCTAGTTCAAGACCTACTGCATCTGCTTTTGTCCCAAGACCTCCAGGCACATCGAGCATTGGTGAAGGGCAAAACTTTTATGAGTTTGTTCGAACTCAATTTCTGGATGTTGCCAATGTAATGAAAGAACATCAAGCACAGATTCAGCATCAGAGGATAGAGATTGAGTATTGAAAGAATAAAGATACGATGAGGGATCAACAGATAACTCACTTATTTAATTTGTCAAAGCGTCAAGGTATTCAGTTGGGCAACCTCATTAAAAAGGATGCATGTACTACTTCCAGGCGTGAGACTGTAGTCTAGGCTACGGATCAGATACACCAGATTATTACGGATCTTGTGGAGCTCCTCGCTGCTCAAGGGGAGAATACAACTCTGCAAGTGCAAGCTCAATGAAAAATCGATGAACTTAAGAAAATTCGTGATGATTTGGATAAAGACAATGATCCTGAAGCCACTAAGCAGGTGGAGCAGCAAAGGAGCTCACAAGCTTCTGAAGCTGCAACCATTGCTCAGGCTGAGGGGGAGTCTGGAACGGGAGCTGAAGTTGGGAAAGACAAGAGTCCTTCTGATGCAAATTCCGGTTCATCTTTTGATTCTGATAATAATGACTCTGCTGCTGATTTGATTTTGGAAGAAGGCAATGTTGTGGAAGGGATAGTGGAAGATTGGAGGTCAGATGATGAATTTGCTGACAAGTTTGACTTTGTTGAAACAGGTAAGGGCAAGAGTATTGACTACGAGTCTGTGAAAGTGAATATGGATGATCTTAGAAACTATGTCTTTGGAGATGTTTTTCCTGACGAAATTCTGAATCCTATACGAGTTCCCGAAGAGGTCCGTTTGGTGCCTCATAAATGGTTCAAAGCTCTTCCTAATCAGACTCAAAAGAAGAGGTATATTAACACCAAAGGGGAATACTCGGGTTAGAGATGGAATTGGGGTTTAACGAGCAACATAGTGTGATTATGATCAAACGTGTGGATGAGGTTCCATATTTCAGGCCATGGGTTAAGTACCTACAAACCTTACCTACTCACGATCTTCATCATCTTGCACAGTTGGATCTAAACAACCATACCAACGTGGGCACATTAGAGGTTTAATCCCTCATCTAGTAGCTGAAAGCCCCGAAAGTAAATGGAAAAAATTCAAACCCGCATTTGGATGAGCTGGCTAGTCCAAAGATAAGTTCACTGGTAAAAAGTTTTGAAGATGGTGTATCCTCCAGCCAGATGCCTACGTAAAATTCCCAGGCGCAAGTTTGATCTCAATGAGATAAGGGGCGCAGCTTAGTGTATGCCGGGGGGGGGGGGGCGTAGTGTTTTGAACAATACTTTCGTATAGAAATTTTTTAGGTATATACGTTCCACCCCCCACCCCCCCCCCCGATTTCGGAAAAATTTAGGGGGGGGTCAAGCTTCGCCAATGGATGAGATTATAGGACATTAAAGAAAGTGACCGAGGAGATTACTCGGATTTTGGATCCAATCTGGCTCATCAACCTGAAGACGGAACATCTGAAGAAGCTGCATCCATTGCCTCTGCGTTACCTTGAAAAAGACGTCCGTTAGCAAATCAATACATCAAGGGGTCATGTAGTTCTGCGTGAAAAACTAAGTGTGAGCAGGCAGTGAGTACTGGAAGCTTGAATGAAGATAAGGATTACAAGTTAAGCATTGAAGATCCCGCACTGGTCAAGGGGGAGTTTGTTAATGCACTTGGGTGATAAGTGCTGGTCTTCCAAAGTCAAGGGTCTTTAATGTAACTTGTAGTATACATTATGATTGTCAGAACTTGATATGTTGTCCGAGTTTTAGGTTAGTCCGGTTTAGGGTTGTCACACCAATTCCGAGTTTATTGGTTTGTCTATGAAATCTGGACTTAGGGGCATATTGTTCCCCTAGTCTGAGTTTGTCATTCTATGTAAATTCGGACAGGGGTATATAGTTCCCTTGTCCGAGCTTTATGCTAGTTAGTATCCGGGCTTGAGCATTTGTAGCTCAATCCGAGTTTGATAGCTTGTTGGGCTTTGGGCCTATTTTGTATCCGGACATGTGTGTCTGGATGTGTCTTGTATATAAACCTTTAGTGGATAATGACAAGATAGCAGTTCTTTTGTGGAAAGTTTTTGAAGCTAGTCATTACTGTGTGCATTGTCTAGCGGCTATTATGTGTGACGTCATTTTTCATTTTCATCTGAGAATACTCTGTGTATTCTCATATCATTCTCATTCTTCTTGTTCTAGATCCAATATCCTACAGTGGTGATTGCTAGGTAGATTCCGCACACCTAGTGATTGTGTTCTTGAGTCGGATCCTAGGCTAAGGTGACCTTACAACTATGGGAATTCGACTGCGCCTTAATTGATTGGTTTCTTGGTCCATGATTTCGACTGGTTTTTCCACGAAGTGTAAGGACTTGTTGATTTGGAAATCATCGAATGGAACTTGAAGTCCTTTTTCAGCTAGGCACTTCTTTAGATTTGAAACGTGAAATGTTGGATGAACATTGTTGAGCTCTTGAGGGAGATCCAGTCGATATGCTACCTTGCCAATCCTTTCGAGAATCTTGAAAGGACCTACGAAGCGAGGAGCGAGTTTGCCTTTCTTACCAAATCGAACCACTCCTTTCCAAGGGGATACCTTGAGAAGTATGTGACCACCAACATTAAATTCCAAAGGCTTGCGTCTTTTGTGGGGGTAACTCTTTTGTCGGCTTCTAGCTTTGAGCAGGTTGTCACAAATCCGCATGATCTTGTCCGTCGTCTCTTGTATGAGCTCGGGACTGGTGATTTGAGCTTCTCCGATCTCGTGCCAACAAATAGGCGAACGGAACTTACGACTATACAATGCTTCGAATGGTGCCATTTGAATACTAGTGTGATAACTGTTGTTGTACAAGAATTCTACCAATGGAAAGTGTATATCCTAGCTGCCACCAAAATCGATTACGCAAGAACGAAGCATATCCTCGAGAGTTTGGATAGTACACTCAGTTTGACATGAGTTTTTCAACTAAAAGCACCGGCCACGACATTCACTTTACCAGGATGGTAGCGAATCTCGTATTCGTAGTCGTTGAGCAACTCTACCCATCAACGTTGATGCATGTTGAGCTCCTTTTGGTTAAAGATGTGCTGAAGGCTCTTCTGATCTTGGAAGACCACACACTTTGTACCGTAAAGGTAGTGTTGCCATATCTTTAACATAAAAAGAAACGCACCAAGTTCATGGTCATGGGTAGTGTAGTTCTTCTCATGTATTTTGAGTTGTCTGGAAGCGTAAGCGATAATCTTGTCTCGTTGCATGAGACACAACCAAGAGCTTAGTTAGACGCATCGCAGTACACAACGAAATCGTCGTTACCATCGGGAAGAGCAATAATAGGAGCATTCCAAAGCTAGTACTTGAGAGTTCGAAAAGACTCCTCTTGTTCGGAACCCCAAACAAAAGGTTTATATTTTTTAGTCAAAAAAGTTAGGGGAACGACGATTTTCGAAAAGTTGGAGATGAATCAGCGGTAGTAACCAGCCAATCCAAGTAACAAACGAATTTTAGACGGAGACTTTGGTGAAATCCTGTTCTTGTCGGCTTTGATTTTAGCATGATCCATGTGGATGCATTTCTCGTTCACAACGCAGCCAAAATTCACACTTGGAGAATTTGGCGTACAGTTGTTCACCACGTAGGAGTTCAAGGATTAGAGACAAGTGTCGCTCGTTCATCTTGCGTCTTAGAGTAGATAAGGATATCGTCTATGAGAACGATCTCGAAGCGGTCCAAGTATAAGTTACACACACGTTTCATCAAATCCATGAAGACCGTAGGTGCATTGGTTAAACCGAAAGGCATTAGTACGAACTCGTCGAAAGGCAGTTTTAGGAATATCTTCTTCGAGGACTCGAAGTTGATGATAGCCAGAACGAAGGTCGATTTTGGAGAAACAAGTTACGCCTTAGAGTTGGTCGAAGAGGTCGTCAATGCGAGGAAGTGGATAACGGTTCTTGATGTTGAGTTTGTTATTCGATAGTCGATGCACATGCGGAATTATCCATCCTTCTTTTTTTTTTACAAAAAAGACTGGAGCACCCCAAGGAGAAGTACTAGTGCGTATAAAGCCTTTATCATGTAATTCTTGAAGTTGGCTTGATAGCTCTTGCATCTCTGAAGGTGCGAGATGATACGGGGATTTTGCAACAGGTGTAGCACCGGGAATGAGGTCAATACGGAAGTCAACAGAACGAGAAGGAGGACGACAAGGTAGGTCTTCGGGAAAAACGTCAGGAAAATTGCAAACAACAGGAACATCACTCACGCCTTTTCCTTTTTCCTTCTTTTCCACAATGTGGATAAGAAAGGCAAAGTACTCTTTGCGCAAATATTTGATCGCTTGATACACGACATAAACTTGAGACCTTTTGAAGGTTTCTCGCCATAGACGTGTAATGAATCACCAGATGGGAGGGGAAGGGGAATAAACTTCCCAGAACAAACAACTTCGGCACGGACTTTTTGAAGCCAATCCATGCCCACTATCATATCAAAACTACCCAATTGCAGGGTATGAGATCAATCGAGAATTTGTGCTGGTTGAGGTTAAGAGAACAATTAAGGAGAAGGGAATCAAGGGTTATAAATTTACTGTTAGCGACTTTGACAGCAAATGATTTTGGCAACCTAGAGCATCTACACTTAAGCAGTTTTTCAAATTCAACAGATACAAAACTTTTATCTGCGCCAATATAAAAAAGACAAGAAGCATAAACATTGTTTACTAAAAACGTACCATTAATGACGTCGTTGTTGCTTTGTGCCTGAGCGGCGGTGATGACAAAAGCACATCCGCGAGGAGGTTGCTGCTGAGTGTTGTGTTGCGGACAGGCGTTGCTAAGATGGTTCGCGTCGCCACACTTGTAGCAAGTGCGACCACTGTTCTCTTGCGGTTGGGTTTGGTTTTGGCGAGGTGGTTGGGTTTGGGCTTGATTGCCTTGTGGCTTTTAGCCATTTCGGCATTGGGTGTTGAAGTGTCCAAACCTATTGCACGTGATGCTAAGGCGGCATGGTGCTGAGGTTGGGTGATGGTAGGTGCAAGTATTACACCGGGGATGAGTCCCAGTGTAAGCTCAGTTTGTCGGCTCGAGGTTTTGGGTGAGGTAAGTTGTTGTTGTGGTTGTGGAGGGTTTTGCGGAGTAACAACCCCACAGTTTCAGTTCGAAGCCTTCCACTTCTTACCGTTGGTGTTGGTTTTAGGGGATGGTTTGGATGGTTCGGCGAATGGTTTGGTGATGGCTTGGTGAACCATTTTGGTAGAACCCTTCATTTCGTAGGTTCCATCCAAAATCCTGTTATGGTTGAATTTGGCGACGAGACGAAAGGTGTCTTGGGTTGAGCGGACTCAACAAAGTTTGAAACGGAGGATGTATTTGGTTATGGCCTTGTCGGTAGAATCGACTTGGCCAGAGCAAAGGGTGCTAAGTTGCTTGAATCTAGTGGTAAGGCTGGTATTGTCGCTCCCGACTTGTTTAAGGTTCCAAAACTCATTCTCGAGTTATTGGATTTCATGGAAAACCCATCCTTCATGAGTTACTTGAGGTCGGTCCAGGTTAGCGCGTAGGCGGCATCATCCCTATGCGAGTTACGCTCGGCAGTCCACCAATCGAGTGCCCTCAATCTGAAAACGCCAGTGGCGTTGGTGGTGCGAAGGTGTTCGGGACACTCGCTTTGACGAAAGATGACATCAATGGCATCGAACCATTGGAGCATCTTTGCCGCTCCCTCTTTGCCTGTAAATGGTATCGGGCTGCAAAACTTGAATTGTTTAAAGGTGTAGGATGATTTGGGTATGTCGACTTTGGAGTCAACTGAGGCATTGGGGAATTCAACGTTGTTGGTGGGTTGGATCTTGCTAACGATGTCAGGAATGATTTAGCCATTTGCTTAGCCATAAACTTCATCATTTCTTTCTTTGACATGGAGTCAGAGTTGGACTTGGAATTTCTCATTGAGTTCGAGTTACGGTTGGAAGACATCTAAAAGGTCGAAATAGGGGGAAAAGGATGACACTTGATCATAAAGTATAACACGTATTCACGTTGTATAATCACGTATAAGGATGATAAGAATAGTAAATTTAGTTTGTTCACAATTATTAAGGTTGTTTTAGATTGCAGATAACGTGCGGTTCGTGCTTCGGCTTTGAAATGAATGAAGTATCAAGTATAAAAACACATTAAAATGGATAACGACATAAAAGAGATTCTACGTAAAACTTGGAGTGTCTCAGAATGAAACTAAGACTATTCCAAAGTGATCGAAAGTTTTTTCGGGTTAGGGAGACATGCTTTGGCCTAATAGGTAGAATACTCTCACCGAGGAGCGGTTAACGTCATTCACCCTTCCGGTTACTACATGTTCCTAGTCGATCGAAAATTCGAGACTTTAGCGGGATTTAAAATCGAGGAGTGGCACTAGTTACTAAGATGTGGGTTTCACCACTAACTTGATAGCATCATACCCTAAATGTGGTTAGTACTCACCGAACGGGTCAAGGAAATAAATTCCTGCTCGTTGGTAAGGGTCCACTAGAGTATGAATGACAAATTTTCCATCAAGATATGGATATCACTCCTAACTTGATGGCATAATTTTGTGAAAAATAGATTACGCGGATTGAGGTACTTCACAAAAAAAATGTGGGTTTCCATGCCTACTTTTGGTGTCATCGCCTCGTTTGTGAATAACGAATGTCTTAACGTCATCATGTATGTATTGTATTAGTCTTAGGAAAGACATGTTTAATTTAAGACAAAAAGAATAGATAGAAGCAAAATGGAAGAATTCATGTATTTTAAGCATATAAACAAGAATGGTCAAATATGATACATAGACTATAGAGTAGGTCAAAGCAGGGCAATTTTTCCTAATTCCCTATAGTTATGGCTCTGATACCAATTTGTCACACCCCAACCATTGGCGGAAACATCAGGGTGGGACAAAATAGATTTCAAGAGACTTCATAACGCTATTTATAACAGTATTTAATAAGATCAAAATTTCATTTCATTGCTAAATCAAGGTACATCGTTTGAAAACAAATTACGACAACATATAACAAGGAATCAAATTAAAACAAGTAGTAAAATTTAAAGGTGCCTTTACAAGTTTGACGAGCATACAAGTTTGGCGAGCATACAAGTTTGATTACTAGCACAAGTATAAAGGTTTAAACGAATCCACATGGCATAATTGTTATCTTAAATCTATCATACGATACTAGCATGCAACTATAAATTTCAACCCAAAGAGTCCCGCTAGCGTAATCTTATCGTATCAATGATAAGACCTTTTGTTTAACTTAACATGAACTCAAGAATACGGGCGGTGCGTTAATCCTATAGCGCTATACATGTTATGGGAGAATCATACGAAGTTAATGACAAGTATAAAGCAAAAAGGATTCTAGCATATATGAGTCCAAGTATAACATATTAAGCATGTGTATTGGATTGTTTGTTTGTGATTTAGGCAAAAAACATATGACACTGTGAGTTTAATAGCATGTACGAATTTCACCCAAAAGTGCTAAAAGTAAAAAGGGAGTCATGTATACTCATGGGTATGCAAGCTTTCCGAGTTAAACCGCGAAGTTGTTAAGGTGTGAAGATGGAACACCGAAGTTACCCAACATGGGGAAAACTAAGGTGTATGAATATTTGGAGTTTGTGGTGTATTCGGATTCGGAATTCTAAGTATATAAAGGTATGTATACAAAAATAATGATCTAGTCGTAAACACTCATTTTTCACGCTAATATTCATGTGATTTCAGGGGTCGAAATTTGCCTATTAGAATCGTAACGAGGGGTTTAGAACATAGATAATGTAACCCATTTTCATGACACGTAACCATAATCCGGTTAACATCAAGAATTCGGTTAAGTGTATATTTATATATTATCTACTATATTTAGTTATGTCCATCATATATTATCAAGGAAATCATGTAGTGGAGGTAGGATACATCCATTAAACCTCAAAATATGAGTTCACCAAAGCACAAAGTTATCCACTTTGTTG
Organism: Scalesia atractyloides; assembly: GCA_947069175.1. NCBI lineage: Eukaryota > Viridiplantae > Streptophyta > Magnoliopsida > Asterales > Asteraceae > Scalesia > Scalesia atractyloides. Next base: position 33,244,282 of record CAMTDV010000004.1, on the reverse strand, counting down.
ATAACCCGGTTGGTCATGAATAAAAATAAAGTACAACTAATCTAGTAAGATACTAAGTATCCAAATAAGAACAACCCGGGCGTGCCATACCCAACATGGCAAATGTTGGAGGCAAGACGGGGTTAACTTACTTAGGGTCTAGGAAACTACTTAGTTGAACATGAGTAAAAAAACATCAAGTGTGCTCGTGGAATAAGTTTAGGATAGCCAAGGCGTCCAAGATTCACACATTTACCAAAAAAAATAAGTCTTGCCATATGAACTATGGTAAAATTGGATGGTCTCAACACTTGTAGGTTGTCTAAACCTTGCCAAAACAGAAACTTTAGAGGGTATTTTCACCTCTAAAGTCATAAGAATCAACCTTATACAAGTCCCACAACCATAGATAGGTTTAGGAACAATATAGGCACAAGATGCATGTAAAAATTATAAGTTTTATCAAAGTTTACAATATAATCTTACAAAACATAAAGTTTGGACCTCAAATGGTGATGTTCCTCCTTAGTTTACTATGGTAAACTTGTGAAAACACTCCTAGAGGTGTTCCAAGCTTTGTAGTGGATGAAGAAAAGATGAAGAAAAGTTTGTTTGAACTTACTTTAGGACTTAGATAATTCTGCCAAGACTTGAGTTTACAACTGCTTTGAGAGTATTTTGAAAGTGTAGAGGAGTTGGGAAAGTGAAAATGGTGAGATGGAGGCTTGGTTTTATAATGGAGGATTAGGGTTTAGTGTTAAAGAAGGTTTTATGGTGATTGGGGAAGGAGAAGGTGACCAATCTTGGAGCTGGAAACAACGTTATGCGGATTCAGGGGCTTGGCGCCCCGCCACGGCAAATCTATGTGTAATGTCCAGCACTATCAATAGTAGTTGCGTCCTGTGCACGATGTTTAAACTTTGTAGTGAGCATGTCTTGTCTCTATGTTCTTATCTGTTTCGCCTGCTTTTGGAAATTTGGGTCTCTAATTTTGTAACAATTTGACACCATCATCATCAATGTCTAGCAATACGTATTAAAGTATAGGTCAATACATAAAGTATTGGCGAGCATACAAGTTTGATTACTAGCACAAGTATAAAGGTTTAAACGAATCCACATGGCATAATTGTTATCTTAAATCTATCATACGATACAAGCATGCAACTATAAATGTTAACCCAAAGAGTCCCGCTAGCGTAATCTTATCATATCAACGATAAGACCGTTTTGTTTAACTTAACATGAACTCAAGAATACGGGCGGTGCGTTAATCCTATAGCGCTATACATGTTATGGGAGAATCATACGAAGTTAATTATAAGTATAAAGCAAAGAGGATTCTATCATATATGAGTCCAAGTATAACATATTAAGCATGTATATTGGATTTTTTGTTTGTGATTTAGGCATGAAGTATGTGATAGTGTGAGTTTAATAGCATATACGCATTGCACCCAAAAGTGTTAAAAGTAAAAAGGGAGTCATGTATACTCATGGGTTTGCAAGCTTTCCGAGTTAAACCACGAAGTTGTTAAGGTGTGAAGATGGAACACCGAAGTTACCCTACATGGGGGAAACTAAGGTGTATGAGTATTTGGAGTTTGTGGTGTATTCGGATTCGGAATTCTAAGTATATAAAGGCATGCATACGAAAAAAATGATCTAGTCGTAAACACTCATTTTTGACACTAATATTTCATGTGATTTCATGGGTCGAAATTTGCCTATTCGAATCGTAACGAGGGGTTTAGAACATAGATAATATAACCCATTTTCATGACACGTAACCATAATCCGGTTACATCAAGAATTCGGTTAAGTGTATATTTATATATTATCTATTATATTTAGTTATGTCCATTATATATTATCAAGGAAATCATGTAGTGCAGGTAGGATGAAAAACATCCATTAAACCTCATAATATGAGTTCACCAAAGCACAAAGTTATCAACTTTTTTGATAACCCGGTTGGTCATGAATGAAAATAAAGTACAACTAATCTAGTAAGATACTAAGTAGCCAAATAAGAACAACCCAGGCGTGCCATACCCAACATGACAAATGTTGGAGGCAAGACGGGGTTAACTTACTTTGGGTCTAGGAAACTACTTAGTTGAACATGAGTAAAAAAACATCAAGTGTGGTCGTGGAATAAGTTTAAGATAGCAAGGCGTCCAAGATTCACACATTTACTAAAAAAACAAGTCTTGCCATATGAACTATGGTAAACTTGGTTGGTCTCAACACTTGTAGGTTGTCTAAACCTTGCCAAAACAGAAAGTATAGAGGGTATTTGCACCTCTAAACTCATAAGAATCAACCTTATACAAGTCCCACAACCATACATAGGTTTAGGAACAATATAGGCACAAGATGCATGTAAAAATTATAAGTTTTATCAAAGTTTACAATATAATCTTCCAAAACATAAAGTTTGGACTTCAAATGGTGATGTTCCTCCTTAGTTTACTATGGTAAACTTGTGAAAACACTCCTAGAGGTGTTCTAAGCTTTGTAGTGGATGAAGAAAAAATGAAGAAAAGTTTGTTTGAACTTACTTTAGGACTTAGATAATTCTGCCAAGACTTGAGTTTACAACTGCTTTGAGAGTATTTTGAAAGTGTAGAGGAGTTGGGAAAGTGAAAATGGTGAGATGGATGCTTGGTTTTATAATGGAGGATTAGGGTTTAGTGTTAAAGAAGGTTGTATGTTGATTGGAGAAAGAGAAGGCGACCAATCTTGGAGCTGGAAACAATGTTATGCGGATTTAGGGGCTTGACGCCCTGCCACGGCAAATGGGGTTTGGCGTCACATAGCGCCCCGCCACGGCAAGTAGAATTTTATACGTGAAAATCGATCGTCATATATAATTCATTGTGGCTAGAGTAGATATTAACTAGTCTACATTTTATTAATTCATTGTTCTATATCTAAGAGTTTTTCAATAAATAAAAAAATTCCATGGTGAAAGTCGGTGGAAAGAACTATTGTATTGTATATTGTATTGTATAAAGCATACAATAACAAGCTTCATCAATAGTGGAAAAAAAAAATGCATGGTGAAAGTCGGTGGAAAGAACTATTGTATAAAGCATACAATAACAAGCTTCATTAATATTGGTAGGCTGTCATTGGTCAATTCATTTTCAAAATATTTATATTTATTTATTTTTATCTTTCCACATATAGTATTGACATTTACAACCATTCGACTTTTTAAAAACTATATACTCATATTTTTAAAATAAGTTTTTGTGTACTTTTAGCTTTCAACATTTAGTATTGCACATACAACCCTTCGGCTTTTTCAAAACTATATAATCCAAATTTTAAGTAACATTTTGTTTATTTTAGCTTTTACTCTTTAATATTTAGTATTGACACTTACAACCTTTCGGCTTTTTAAAAACTATATTATCATTTTTTACGTGCTTATATATATGTACGTGTCAGTATATATTCAAGTTAATTACCTTTTTTTGTCATTCATAAGCTTTTGTTTTCTTTTAGCATTTACCCTTCAACATTTAGTATTGGTTGTTACAACCCTCCAACTTTCTAAAAACTTTATAATCATTTTTATGTGTTTATATTTATGTATTTGTCAGTATAAATTCAAGTTAATTCCGTTTCTTTGAATACCGGTGGGCTCAGACATACTATGTTTCTTTGCTTTTTTATGGTTTAGTTAATCTACGTTTTCGCATTACTTTTGTTTTAAAACAAGTCGGATCTTTATTAGACTTTATAAATTCAGCTTACTTTACGTTTCGGTTCCACCGCAACGCGAGGTATCATTTCAGCTTAAAAAACCATAATGTTTTTTTGTGTACGTATCGGTATAAGTTTAAGTTGGTGTTCGACGTAAATTTCTTTCGCAAAAAAGTCGAGCCATATATAATACGTTTTCGTGCTTATTTTTTGTGTACATCTTCAGTTTATCTACGTTTTGACATATGTTTTGTTCAGAAACAGTTCAAGTCTTTACTGCACAGATCAGAGTTACTTTACATTTGTACCTGCCGCATCGCCCGGGAAAATTTACTGAACAGTGGCAGGCTGCTGCATCGCAGCGTGCCATTGGTCAATATTTTTTTTAATAAAGTAAGTTTTTGTTTATTTTAACTTTTACTCTTTAACATCTAGTATTGACACTTACAGCTCTTCGGGTTTTTAAAACTGTATAATAACTTTTTTTAAAGTAAGTTTTTGTTTATTTTAGTTATTATCCTTCAACATTTAGTATTGTCACTTACAAACCTCGGCTTTTTAAAAACTATACAATAACTTTTCTTAAAGTAAGTTTTTGTTTATTTTAGTTTTTACCTTCAACATTTGGTATTGACACTTACAACCCTTCGGCTTTTTTAAAAACTATATAATCATTTTTACCTACTTATATTTATGTACGTGTTGGTATAAATTCAAGTTAATTACCTTTTTTGTCATTTAGTAAGTTTTTATTTATTTTAGCCTTTACCCTTCAACATTTAGTATTGTCAGTTACAACCCTTCAACTTTCCAAAATGTGTTTATATTTATGCACATATCAGTATAAATTTAAGTTGAGTATGGTAGGTTCAGATATAATATGTTTTTTTTTGCTTTTCTTTTTGTTTCTTTTACTGTTTTAGTTAATCTACATTTTGGTATAAATTTTGTTTTAAAACAAGTCGGATCAAATAAAATGTGTTTTCATAAGACTTTATAAATTCAGCTTACTTTACGTTTCGGTTCCACCTCAATGAGCGGTACCAATTTAACTTAAAAAAACATAAATTTATACTTTTTTTATCAGTTCAAGTTTAGGTTGGTGTTCGACGTAAATTTCTTTCGCAGAAAAGTCGAACCATTATAATACATTTCCGTGCTTAGTTTTATGTACATCTTCAGTTTATCTACGTTTTGACGTAATTTTTTTTTCAGAAACCGTTCAAGTCTTTACTGCACAAATCCGAGTTATTTTACATTTGGACCCGCCGCATCGCTCAGAGAAATTTACCAGTTAATTAAAATTTTCACACACCGATCACAAAAAGCTTCTCCCTAATTATTTTATTGTATGGAACACCAACAACTTATCTCTAGTCAAGTTATATATTACGTTGACTAGGGGTGTTCAAAAAATTCTGGATCCGAAACCGAATTTGAAATATCTGAAAATCCGTATCCGAAATATTCGAAATTTCGTATATCCGAACATTGCATAATCCGAATTTTCAGATTCGGGTTCGGATATGAATTTCAAAAATTTCGGATAATCGAATTATCCGAAATCCGAATTTTTTTTTAAATATATATAGTATATGAGTATTATATTTAGTTTGAAATATAGTAAAAAATAGTAAATAATCGGATTCAGATGTGAATCTATGAATGTTTATAGTTTTCAATGTTGGAAATTTAAAAAATCAAATATAGGTTTAATTTTAATCTATGTGCAAAACGACGTTTTTTTTTAGATTCGGATATTCGTTTGGATATCCGAATCCGTATCCGAAATCTCGGATATCTCAGATATTCGAAATTTCATATACGGATTCGGATATCCGAAAACTGGATAATCCGATCTTGAACACTCGTAACTTTGACAAATTATCCTTTTACTAGAGGGTTACCCACGCTGCGGGCCTTTGGTTGTTATTGGTCTGGTTCATTACGGTATCAATCGCGACACTCGACATAGCAATCATTACCAATTGACACGTTTTTTACGTAGATTGAAACCCCATACAAAGGAATATCAATACCTGTGTTGTTTGGTTGATATCGGTGCATTATGATACTGATATCGTACAGACACTTGATATAGCTTACGATACCAAAAAATACTTTATTGCGAATATTACTTTGTGTCTAATAAATTTTATACCACCACGTCAAGAATTCTATAAAAACGAATACGGTATCGTTACCGATGTTTTTTGGTCGGTATATGTTCGGTTTGTGATGATAAAAAAATCAACTATATATGAGTCGTTCAAATACCGATATTGTTTGGCCGGTATATGTTTGGTTTGTGATGATAAGTAAAAGAGTTAAATGTCATTTTAGTTCCTGGGGTTTGGTCATTTTGACAGTTTAGTCCAAAGGTTTGAAATGTTGCAATTTTAGTCCAAATAGTTTCAAACATTGACATTTTAATCCACTGAGTTAACTTCATCCATTTTTTTCTATTAACAAAAAGGGCAATTTGGTCATTTTATATTACTAAATTGCTCTTCTAGTTAACAGAACTACATATAAAATGACTGAATTGCCCTTCTCGTTAACAGAAAAAATGGATGAAGTTAACCCAGTGGACTAGAATGGCAACGTTTGAAACTATTTGGACTAAAATGACAATGTTTCAAACCTTCGGCCTAAACTGACAAAATGACCCAAACCACAGGGACTAAAATAACATTTAACTCTAAATAAAATCAACTATATATGACCCGTTTGAATACCGATGTTGTTTGGTTGTGATGATAAAAAAATCAACAATATATGACCTGTTCGGGTAGAACTTTATTGAATCGTACATAATAATAGGCATATGATGACGTTAATAATAAAAAACTATACCTATGTTATACGGTACCGGTACCGATACCAATGTTAAGACAGTATCAGTAAGGTTAAAAAAAGAAAATCATAAAAAGTTAGAAATAACGAAATATGATTAAGGTTAAAAGTAAATATAATAATAATTTATTGTTATATTGAAATGATAAAAATATGAAAAAAAACTAAATATATAATCAAAAAATCAAATTACTATTAATAAAAAAGAAACTATATATATTATTATGAAAATCAAATTACTATCCATACTCACTTTTCTAATTCTAATTATATATATATATATATATATATATATATATATATATATATATATATATATGAGTTAAATGCCATTTTAGTCCATGTGGTTTGGGCTATTTTGCCAGTTTAGTGCAAAGGTTTCATTTTTTTCCTAAGGGTCCAAAAAGGTTTCGTTATTGCCATTTTAGTCCACTGGGTTAACTTCATCTATTTTTTCTGTTAGCGAGAAGGGTAATGCGGTTATTTTTATATGGCCGTATAGCCCTTCTAGTTAACAGAATTACATATAAAATGACCGGATTGCCCTTCTCGCTAACAGAAAAACTGGATGAAGTTAACCCAGTAGATTAAAATGGTAACGATGAAACTTTTTTGGACCCACAGTGGTAAATGAAACATTTGGACTAAACTGTCAAAATGGCCCAAACCACAGAGACTAAAATGACATTTATCTCTCTCTCTCTCTATATATATATATATATATATAATATATATATATTAAATAAATAAATCTTGGTAGGGATGCATGAATAGATATAAATGTTACAATAAGTCTTGGCAAACACTTCTTTTCTTTCAAAACATAAGTGTATGACTATAAATCCTACATAGGCTTGCCAAACACTTCTTTTCTCTTGAAATTTTTTTCTAGACCGGAATGTGTTTAAAGATAAACCGATCGATTAAAAAAGAAAACACCCTAGAGTTTTAGGGAACCAAAGAAAAGATCGGTTCAAATGTGAAAATAATGTTTACTGAATAGTAAACCTTTTTGATAAGCCACAGGACATGCACGAGAAGTCGTGGTCCTTCTACCATCACTTGACTTTTAACAAAAGGTGGTCATCTGTTGAGGTTTCAAGCATTTTCTCAAATTATTTGACAAAATTAACATTGTAAAAAATATTAAAGTTGACTACTTCGGGGTTGTTTGGTTGCTCTTATCAGTCATGGGAAAGTGTTTTTTTTTCACTTAAAAGACACATCTTAATGGTTTATCATTTATGAAGCCTCTTGTTAGATAAGTTTTAAAAAATCATGCCCGATTCAGATGCTATCTTTGAATTGGTCAAACATCTTAATATCTCAGCACAAGATTATCCAATAGTTCCTTATTTTAAAAGTATTTTCAAACATTTTAAAAGAAAAATTTATATCAAATCCCAAATATTGATTTGGAATAAAAATGTGTATACTCAGTAGTCAAGACTTTACAATTATATTAAAACGGTTCTCCCAACTAAAGATCTTTTAACGGTTTAATATCTTCATTAACAAAAGTTACAAACTATATAGGCTCTATTTTGTTTTATAAAGTTCATATTGTATATAAATTTTTTATTACACCTCTTATAATTTTCTAAAACTTGTTTATAACATTAAACTATGTAGGAAGCCCAATGGGATTTAGGGGTTATGATTTAGGGTTTAGGGTTAAGAGATCCTAGTTAGGGTTCGACGAACCGGTTCCAACGCCGCTAGAATGAGTCCAATCGGAGTTCGTTTAAGTCGGTTCCCCACTGTTCCCCACTTTTTTAGTGTTCCCCAATGAACCTTCCCCTCATCGATAAGTAAGTTATCTTGTGTTGGATACCTAAGGATGTCCATCAATTGTGGTTCTTTTGTTTGATAACCTAAACATGGTATGACTGATTCATCTCCCTGAATCGTGATTTTTTGTTGTTGCTCAGATGTTTATATCTTAATCAACTATATAAGACGTGCATAAACAGTGTATCTTCCATTCAAAATACTTTTATTAGATTTCTTTGCGTTTGTGATCTTTCTTTTAGGCAATCTTGTTAATAATGTTAATATGAATAGTATCCTTGTATCGTATGCTTGTATTTTTATTTTCCTCATATATATTATGTTTTAACTGGTTCAATCAATAACCTACAAGCACTCGGACATTATTAACACAAGACTCCAAAGTATAATAAGAATAAGGTAAAATGATCTCATCGATAATAAAATGTATCTACTTGAAAAAGCTGTATAAGTTTGGCCATGATATGAAAAGAGGGTTGAACATGAACATGATGGTTTTGTAGGCCGATGGCAGCATGGCCCACATACCCGATCAAATTTATAATATCGTTAAAGCTTTCAATCAAGGTCCATGACGAAGAATGAGGTGTCTCCCTCAATGGGTGGGCCCTGACATTTTAGTTTTAACTTTTAAGGAAAACAATTGGTGTGACAGTGGATCTCATCTCAATTTGTATGCCTTTTATATGTAATATAGCTTGTGAGTTTGGGACCCAGAGTTTCAGATGCCATGTGTGATACAGTCATATTCTCCATCCATGTCTCCTTTATTTCTTATTTTCTATTATTTATTTTCGCCTTATCATTCGGTCATAATCTTTATCATTTCGACATAGTGTTTTCCGGTCTATTTATTGAAGATACATAGGAAAGCGGTCATTTGAAGCTTGTAAAAAGTTTTTCCTCTACTATGTCACTTGTTAAAAACTCACATTGTTACGACTTTTTTTTTTGACAGACAACGAAAACACTTTATTCCATCAAAAAACCAACATAGCAAGATTTCCACTCAATCATTAAGGGTACATGATATGGTCTCGAAAGACCCTGGGCATGCTCGGACTTGATAGAGAATGCCGCCTTGGGGTCCTCGTCCCCGAAGAAAAACCTCAACATTTTGGGGTTATTCCCTGATTTCTTCCCCAAATTTGGTGATCATTTCCAACGACTATATAGTCGTTAACCATTCAAAAAATTAACTCTATTTATTTAACCCAAATACAAAGTAAAACATAGAAATATAGGATTCGGTTTAAATGAGAACTACCACGAGTTGCGAGAACTGCGAGAACGATGTCATCCAAAAGGTTTTTCCAAAATATTTTTTTTCTTAAAAGTCGTAAAAACAATCACTTGTTTCAGCAAAAAAGAACTGAAAAAATGTCACACACCCACATTTACATGGGGCGTAAAAAATGTTTATCTTCTTCCAAAATTTACGTCTGTTGTAAAAAAAACTTGCATTAGTCAAAATTACCGACTCGTCAATTTTTTTTTTTACTTTTTTACATATGTGTTTATTTTTTACATCTACGTTTGTGCAAAAAAATTTTGACCGAACTCACGCCGGATCAAAAAGTTTTCGCGGTTGAGAAAACTACTTAGACGTGAGAAAACTAAAAAATATCACTTAAAACCACTAAAAATGAGGGGGAGAGTACTTTTACTGAAGTATGGTCAAATTGAAATATATATATATATATATATATATATATATATATATATATATATATATAACTTTTCAAACATTTCTATCTTCTTCATATTGCGCCATTAAATCGCAAATTTTTTTTATCTTTCGTTCGAGTGTATTCAAGCATATTGTTGCGACATAAAATAAACTTTAACATGTCTCTTTTTTTCAGTACTACTATTATAGTGATGCACATGTGCAACATAACATACAATTTAGCCTTAAGGTTTAAGTTTTGTGTTTAATTTAGCTTTTAGGGTTAAGTAATTTAGGAGGTTTAGGTTTCGGGGTTTAGTTTTTAGGTGAAGGTGGGGGTGTTTAGGTTTTTTTTTGGGTGGGTGGTGGTGGTTGGGGGGGGGGGGGGGTGTTAGGTTTTTGGGGTGTGGGTGGGGGATTTAGCTTTTGGGGGGTTTAGGATTTTCGTAATATTGCACATGTGTAGTAATAAATAGTAGTAATGAAAAAAAGTACGACAACTTAAATCTTTTTTGTGTCATAAAAATATGCACAAATATACTTGTACTTGAATGAAAGATAAGAAAATTTGTGATCTTATGGTGCAATATATTACACATGTTCGTGTTCGTTCAAATATACACTCCCAGCCTGTAAAAGAACCGAACGAACACGAACATTATTTAACTTTAACTGAACACGAAAACGAATATACAATCGAACACATTTTTTTGTTCGTGTTCATTCATTAAGAAATCGGCAATGTTCGTGTTCGTTTACGTTCGTTTGTTTAAAGCCTAAACAAACAGTTTACGAACATAAACGAACACAAACGAACCTAACAAAAAAAAGTTTAAATGAACATAGTTGAATAAACATAAATTAACATGATTGAATAAATATAAACGAACACAAATAAATGTAAGTAACAAATATAAACAAACACAATTTAACATTAGTGAACACAAACAAAAATGTCTAATATGTTACATTTCATCCGAAAACACATCTAAATTAGGGTTCATGGATACTAAAATTAAGTAGTTTTTATATAAATATTAAGTAAGTGATCAGTTACGATCCAAGAAAAAATTTAAAATTTTATTTTTTATTACTGGAAAAATCAGTTACTAATTAGTTATATTTATATAAGTAGTTAGAAAACCTAATATCTATATAATTATAACTATTTATGTATTTACTAAAACATAACGAACGTTCATGAACATAAATGAACGAACATGAACGAACGAACACAATGTGTGTTCATGTTCGTTCATTTAATTAAACGAACACAATTTTTTGTTTGTGTTCGTTCCTTTATTAAATAAACGAACATAAACGAACTTCCCGCCGAACTAGTTCATGAACGTTCGGTTTGTTTACAAGCCTATTTATTCGTCCTGGTTGAGGTGTTCGCATATAGTGTATATGTGTGGGCCCTTTGGGGAAAAAGTGAAATTGCACTAATTTTAACATTATTTTACTAATTTCGTGAAAATAATGTTAAAAGCGGAGGACGGTTATTCATACATCATGTGGTGGCATTGATAGCCGAAAGATAAGGAGTTACATGCACTAATCGGCCTTTGTCCTGATTGTTAAGTGTTATGTGTTTTATATACAAGGCTTGATACAAAACTACTATTGAGTCGGAGGTCTAACTAGAAGCAGCTTCTCTATTCCTATGGAATAGAGTTAAGGATGTCTATATCTTACTCTCCTCAGACCTTGTCTTAGTGTCACACCCCAACCGATGGCGGTATCATCGGGGTGGACATAATAGATTGCTCGAGACTTCATAACACTAACGTGACAAGTATTTAATAAATGAATTTTCATTTCATTGCTAACATTGAGTACCTTGTTTTAATAGAACTACAACAAGTTTGAAACAAAATAAAGTACAACATGAATCAATGGCTAATCTATAAACATAAATTAAAGTTTGGTGCGTTTCTAGGCATCCTACTAAATTCCGTGCATCCTCATCATCATCATAATCCTGCAAATACGTTTAAAGTATATTTCAATACAAATGTATTGGCGAGCATACAAGTTTGGATACTAGCATATAAGAAAAGAATGGTTTGAACAATCCACATGACAAAAATAGTTAACTAGATTAATTTAACAAGGCATGCAATTATACAAGTCAACCCTCAAGTGTACCGCTAGCGTAATTCTTATCGTAGCAACGATAAGACCGTTTTGATTGTATGATTTGCCTTAACATGACCTCAAGAATATGGGCGGGTGCGTTACTCCCATAGCACTATACATGTTAAGGGGAGATTTTAACAAAATTAATGACAACTAAATCACATAAGAATGTTCCAAGAATACAAAATCAAGTATCACATATTTAAGCATGTATGATTGGATTGTTTGTGTTTGCATAAAGTATAAGTGATTGCGTGTGTTTAATAGTATAACGTATTTTTTTTAAATAAACTAAACATATAATTGTAGGATATATTGCAAGTTACATCAAAACAGAAGGTAGACGGGCAACATGCTGCGCCGCCAATCCTTTCTGAATTGCAAACCCTAACCTTCCAAACACAAACCCCTGCCCCCTTGGGGTTGAACAATTGTTGTGGACGACCTGTTGAACCCTCGTCAAGAAGTGGATAGCTTCTGGCGCTAGGGAGCCAAAAGTATCAAAGACAAAAGGGACAAAGATATACTGGTTCTCTGCGCAAGCTTTAGCGTGCTTATCCACTTTCTTTGATTCTGCCTTTCTTGCTGCTTGTCCAGCTACATACCCGTTTTCCCTTAAACCAACCAAAGGGGAAACCCCCGTGAGGTCTACACAAGCATGTTTCCCCCCAGCCCAACCAAAGACGAGAAGATCCGCTGGTCGCAGAGTAGATCTCCCTTCCATAGGGTCCGTGAGGAAATTCACAGGGGCCTCTTTCTTAGCAGAATTCTCAGCTCTTCTTAAGATGTCCTACAAAACATCCCGCACCCAGTCATGCCAATATTTGAGGGAGCTCTTTACAATGAACTGCGTGTTCCCCGTATTTATCCATGCAAGATTTACGACATATCGGACATGTTTCATCTTCCGGGTACATAGGGATCATCAACCGGTATTTGAGAATGGCAAAGCTTTCCAAAGTAGCGTGAGTCAACGAGTCGTGGAGGGTGGAACACCAAAATTACCTTAGAAAACTTGAAAGTATTCTTCTTTGCTTGGCATTCTTGAGAGGATTAGAGAATTTGGGAGTAGATTAGTGTGTGGAATGTGTTTAGGATGCGGTGGAGGCTTGTATTTATAAGTGGGGATTAGGGTTTGAGAGTTAATGAAGGTGGAGGAGAAAAGAGGTGGAAAAAGGTGAAATATGATTGGCTAAAGAAAGGGTGGAAGGTGATTGGAGAAGAAATGAGGTGGAAAAGGGTGAAATCTAATTGGCTAAAAAAAGGGTGGAAAGTGATTGGAGAAGAAAGGAGATGGAAAAGGGTGAAATCTAATTGGCTAAAAAGGGTGGAAGGTGATTGGAGAAGAAAGGAGGTGGAAAAGCTTTTGGATTTCTCCACTTTTAGTCGATGCATTTTGTAACTAGGTTATTTTATGTTATAAAGGTGTATGCAAGTATATTATAAGTATGATACATGTATGAATGTGATTCCGAGAAAATGTAATCTCAATGTATGTCTCGGTTTTAAATTAAAACGTGTATTTCGCGACTGATTACATACTATGCATGTATGATTAAACAAGGTTGATATAGAAATACAATTTCCATTATGATCAAAGTCTCGAGATTACAAGGATTGAAATGAAGTAAGAATACAAGTTTCTAAAAATAGAAATGCGAACACAATTTTCTAAATATGGAAATTACAGAAAATACGGAGCGTTACACTTAGTTTTGTTATTGGTGGAATTTACCGAGTATGATGATGATGAACCCAAATGTTTAACCAACAAAAATACCTACCTTTAGTTATCGATTGTATTGAACATCCACGCGCTCTAGCTAATTCATCAATTTCTGAGGAAATTGATGTTCAAACGAATAGGCGTAACTTGCGCTTTCTAACTTCAATCGTATATGCATCGTTACAAGCGTATGTTAGAGACATTGCTAGTTTAACATTTAGACTCGTAGCGGGGTTTTTTTAATTGATGCAATGTTATTGTTTTCTTGTAATATGATTTTTAAAGGAATTAATTACATGAGTAGTACCTATGGTTTACCCATTTTGTTATTTTCATCCTTGTTTATTTGTTGGGATTGAACCCTTTCCAAAGGAACAGATGATAGAAAGGCAAAACATGATATTTCAACTGATCCTGCATATCAGAGTTTACATGCTCTGAAATAACATCTGATATAGCCAAAGCCCTACCAACAAGCATCTGTTGAAGCTAAACAAAAAAGATATCCAAAGCTCTGCTGAAGACCAACAGTGGATTGCATCAGAGTTTAGTTTATCTTATTATATTCAATGTAATTGTATTTTAGTATTAGCAGAGTTTAGGCTATCAGAGTTTAGAAGTTAGTTATTGTATTGTTAGCTGTCACCATCAACCTTGACATCAACAAAGATGCCCAGAGGTTAGAGATGTACTATAAATAGACAGTGCTTATGTATTTTTCTATTATCTACCAAACAAACTTAAGTTATAAAAGGCTAAGGGGGAGTTGTAATTCACATGCAAAACTCATAAGTTTAAAAGCATGATGATCAAAGCAATCTTCCAATAGTTATGATACAAAGTTTTCTATTCTGCTGCATTTACACTCTGTTTTATCTTCTTTCATCAATCATTTACAACACAATCACAACTATTTGAAACTCAGATCCTAACAATTAGTATCAGAGCTTGGTCAATCAAAATTTGATTTAATAATCAATTTGATTTGAAAGATCAGCTCTCCCTGCTAATTTGTTTGTTTATTTTCATTGAAAAACAGAGTTTAATTACGTTCAAAGTTTTTTTTTTTAAAATCTGTTGGTAAACAATCAGAATGTCTCAAAACACACAGGATTCCAACAACATTGGATCCATGTTTAAACCTCCGATGCTTATCAGGAATGAGTCTTAAATATGTCAACGTTGATGGGTCATATTCTTGCTCAGCAAAACACCGGTTGCTGGAGGTCAGTTGTATTTGGACCACATGTTCCTATGGTTCCAAGTACAGAGGACCCAATGAAACAAGTGCCTAAAAGCCCTGAAAATTACTCCGAGCAGGATCTCCAAAAAATTGAGTTAGATGCTAAGGCTTTTGGCATTGTTACTTCAGCTTTGCCTAACGAAATCTATGCTGGCCTGTTGCACTGCAAAAGTGCAAAGGAGTTGTGGGATGCCTTGAAAGAGCAATTCGGTGGGACTGAGGAAGTAACTGAAAACAACAGAGAAGTCTTAAATCAACAATATGAAACTTTTTGTCATGTCAAATGAGAGTCTCTAACCCAACAGTTTGAGAGATTTAGTTGTCTCATAAGTGAACTTAAGCTGGTAAACGTTGAATTTGCTAAACAGTCGTTTCCTCAGATCGTTACAAGAAAAGTAGGACACAATAGCTTTTGTTACTCGTACATCTGTTGGATTTAAAGAAATGAATCTTAATCTTGATGCATATGTCTGTTGCCTACGTCATCGTTTAATATCGAGTCTGTGTTTCAGAGCGAAACGTTAAGTTTATGAGTGATATGAGACAAGTTCGCCCGGACTTGTAGAGCTCATGATCAAGTTCGCCCGAACTTGTCCTGTGAAGGAAAGTTCACCAGAGCTTGACCATGGCTCATTTCAGGCGAACTTGTTCTACTATAAATGTGGAGTAACTAGACACATTGCTAGAAAATGTTTTCAAATTAATCTAAACCTGTTCATATTGATAAGAAAATTTTGAAGATTTGAAAGAACCAACTCAGGTTTCAAAACAATGTACAGAAACTACAAACAAGGTGAAACCAGTTATTACTAAGTTTTCAAATTTGGAAACTGGTGAATCCTCGAATAGTTATGAACAAAAAGTTTCTACATTGTATTTCAAGAAAGCTTTAATGAAAAATCAATCATGGTTAGTAAAAGAAAAAGAATTTACACAATCAGTGATAATTGAAAGTTTAGAGGACTTTCCGAAACTTGAGAAAGTCCAAAATAAACCTGATTGTGAAAAGAAAGTCAAAATTATGGTTGAAGAAATAACACCTAAGACTGTAAAGGCTTGGGTGTCACTATTCAACTAATTGTTTGAATATTTGTGTAGGAACTTCTGAGATGAACGCAAATTACTAAGAATGGAGTTCTTGAGCACACATTGAAGATGGGCCGGGTTATCATGTTATATATAAAGGCCATTTTTACAAAACATGTTCCAACAATGTTTATTTTAAAATTTTGAAAATTTTTGGAGAAAATTTTTCAAAAATACATTCCAATGACGTTTACTTGAAAATTTTACAAATTTTTGAAGAAAATTTGAAAAATATCACAGAACCCTCACTGTTGAAAAGACAAAATTCATGGATATAAATGTTTTAAAAACACAAAGGTGTCAAGGTTTTTGTCATCATGAGGGGGAGAGGACTTAAAAGATAAATTGTGAAGTAGTAATGGATGGAGAATTGATGTGATTCTCATCAGTTGATCAATGTTTTTCTATAGATAAAAAATTTCAAAAATATGTTTTTGAATTTTAGGGGGAGAAAAAATTTTCAGAAAATCCAAAAACATATTAAATACAAAAAGTACAAAAACATTGAAAAAGACAAAAAGGGTTTTGTGTCAAAAAGGAAATGATAGTATATCAGTGGACTATCGCAGTATGCTAAGGATTTGTAAAGTTTAAAAAATATAAACAAGTCTTACTGTGGATGTATCGATAGGCTTTACACTTCAGTAAATTGTTTCCGGGATATAAACTAAATTTTACAACTGCTTAAACTTGTGGATTAACATTTCTTGGATATATGGACTTAGTACTCCGAAATTTCGTTTAAGAGATTGCCTGATTCTGAGATACGAGGTCTTTATAGATGGTTGATATATGGGGTATTATACAAGTTCTTCTGATTTTGCGTAAGCAATGGCCTAGAACTTGTAGAATACTTCTGCATTAAAACCCTAAAAACTTCATTAAATTGGAAATATCGAAAGATACTGCAGTTCAAAAGATTCCAAAATTTGGAACACTACTTTAAGTCGAGCCTTCATCTCTTTGTCGGTACGGTGGTACTAACCTGAGCTCTCAAGGTCTCGCACAACCCAAATACAAATATCAATTACGCTATACTCACCTGTAAGATGAAATCTAGGGAATCTTGATGCGGGAGTATATTCTGAGATGGGAACCATAGTTAAGTCAAGTTTCTTAATTCTACATAACGTATCTTGGAACAATTGAAAAATGTGTTGAAATTTAAGAGGACAAACATATCGACAATCTAGGTAAATATGTTTAACACAAACTCAACAAAAATATGTTTGTACATACTCGGAGTTTGATATTCATTACATAAAAACAAAAAGATTTTATTATCTTTTAGTTTTGTCCACTGATGATGAAATGCTGATTTTCAAAATCTAAAGCTGCTGATCAAAAGTTTGAAAATTTCAAATTGATCTAAAAAGTTTAAAAGTTCATTAAGTTGAAAGTTACATTTGAATAAATACGCCAGTTTAGTGTCAAAACGTTTAATCAAGATCATTAAGTTGAACTTGATACATGAATCAGATATTCAAGGTCATTAATTTGGACTTGAATTACTGAGAGGGTTTAAAAACTGAAGAGGAGATTAAAATTTGAAATGTTAGTGTTTAGAAATTTCAAAGTTTAAATCTGAAATGTTTATTTGAATGTTTGAGGAACTTTGAAACAGGAAGTAGATTTTAAGAGGAAGCTAGATAAAACACGTTGATTGAAGATACCAGAAAGCTCAAAGCAAGGGGGAGCATGGTGATTAAAGTTTTATCAAGACAAGCTCGAGAAGAAAAGAGAAAAGGATTGTAGACGCTATGAAGATCAAGGAAGTTAAAGTTATTCAAGAAATAAAGATCAAGAGAACATTAAAGACTCTGGAATTTAATTGAAGATTCATGATTACGGCAACATCCAAGGGGGAGTCTGTTGATGCATATGTCTGTTGCCTACGTCATCGTATAATATCGAGTCTGTGTTTCGGAGCGAAACGTTAAGTTTATGAGTGATATGAGGCAAGTTCGCCCGAACTTGTAGAGCTCATGATCAAGTTTGCCTGAACTTGTCCGGTGAAGGTCAAGTTCGCCCGAACTTGACCATGGCTCATTTCAGGCGAACTTGTTCTACTATATATAGGATAGTTGTGTTCTCATTTGTAACAATCAGAGATTTTGTAACTTGGACGAAAAAGCTCTGTCCAAGTGTTTCCAGGATCTGTAACGTTTACACATTAATGAAACAGTGATTAAACAGTAACAAACTAGTATCCAATGTCGCATATGCAAATGGTTTTCGCACGTTTACATTAGGTTTGCCAAATTAGGACCCGAACGATCCGTACAACGGACCCTCAATCTTACATAGCTTCATGGTAGACTCCTCACATAAGAGAGAGAGTTGAACCAGAAAAAGAAGCTACAAGAATCTGGCAAAATGGCTAATGACTATGCTTTTGGTAGCACAGCTCTTTTAGGCCGAGAAAAGGGATCTGGTAGTGTTAAGGATCAAAGTTATGATTATTTCATTGATATAACTTCTGGAGGAAACTTCAACTCTGATTCTTACTCACCCAACTATGCTTTTGCTGCTAGTGGGAAAGCCAAACCTCTAACAACTTATCCTTTGAGTTGAATGATCTTCAACACTTTGAACCATCTGTTAGAGCTAGTAAGTTTTATAAGAGAACTGGTAGAAAATTCCCAGGGTTGCATGGGGGGTTAAAAGTTAGGTTGGATAAATCTAAAATCAAGTGCTATACGTGTAATAGCCTAGGACACTTTGCTAGGGAATGCAGATCTCAAACTTCTTGACCCATTGTGACACACCCTGGTCCTAGGCCTCAACACACACACAAAGCACTGCTTATTATTCCTAATATACCCCTGCTCCTCAAATGCAAAGCACTGCTCATTTTGCACACCCTGCTACCACTGTTCCTATGTACTATGTTCAAACCACTTTTCCACAAATCCCGTAAGTTCAAGCACCATCTCCTCAAGTGCATGTGCAACTTGTACCTCATGTCACTCAAGCTACTCAAACCACTACTCCGGCAGAGGTTAACCAACAAAGTTTCTTCACACAAGGCTTTGTTGATTGGAGTAGTTTTCCTGAGGAATTCACTGATGAAAACTTTGTTCTAGTAGCAAAAAATGAGTTAGAAAATGATTTTTTTCTTTATGGCTCTAGATACAATAGTTGAAGGTGATGAATCTATGGAAGAAGTGTCTAAATCTGATGTGTCTGAAGTTCATGATGAAACAGTTGGTATAAAAGAGAATGTTGATGAAGATGTGAAACCTTTGTCTTACCCATGGGATACCAGTGTGTGTGAAGGTGGTTGTGACTATGCCTTGATGACTGCTTCTAAGGTATCACCCCAGATCCTTAAAGATCTATGTTCAGAGAAATGCATAATTGCTTTTGCTAAGATAAAAGAGGTGAATGAAAATCTTAGAAACCAAATTTTAGATGACAAAGTACATTTGAAAAGCTCACAAAAGAGTTGAAAACAAAATTGGTTAACAAAGATTCTAAAATCAGTAGTCTAAAACATGAGGCAAGCATAACCAAGGATCAACTTCAAACTATGATAGAGAAATATTAGCTTTGCAAAAAAGAGTTGGAATCTACCCAGATCACTTGTGAGAAGTGGGTAGAATCCTGTAAAGGTTATGAGGTCATGCTTGAAAACCATATCAAAGTAACATAAAATTTGGCATAGGTTTCAGGAAAAAATGACCAAGTTTTTGAAAATTCTACTGTAAATGAATCTGGGGTGGTTGAAATTTTCCCCACAAATTTGGTTGGGGAAGAGATCAAAGTCACTGATAAAAATGGAAATAAAATCATTTTAGAAAAACATGAGAGATCCTTAACTTTTGAGGAAGTTGAGAAATATGAATTTAAACCCACATGGTCTGATGAGTGTGATATTCTTGAAACTTCAAGCCAATGAATTTTTCAGCCATTGATGGTGTCAAAGCACCAAAGGCAAGAGTAATCCATATCAAGGATCTTCCAGCAGATGTTACAATGTCTGCTGAAAAGAAGTCTGAAAAAGGGAAGAAGAAAGAAAAGGTCAAAAACTTGTTTTGTGATTTTTGTGAGAAAAGAAACCATGTCACTCAAAACTATTTTCTTTTAAAAGTATATGACATCAACAAAACAAGCATAATACCAAATTCTTCAAACTGCATCATTAGTGGCAAAACCAACCACAAAACCCAAGAGTGTGTTTATCTTCAAACTTTTGACATGAAAGTAAAAGAAATTAAATAAAAAACTCTCGAGAATCAAAGTTCAAGCTCTGCTAGAAACAAATCTAAGCAGACCTTTGAACCTATTCAAACATCTGTTACAAAAGCTTTGAACAAAACCTGTGTTCCCAGAGAGGTACAAGTGACAGATGCACCACCTGCAAACATATTCCCACAAGGATATGGCCAACCTGTATATCAAAAGGTTCCTCTTAGTTATGAGGGTTACAAAAAACGCACAAAGCCAAGAGTTAACATGCATCCTCATGGTTACAAACATTTGACAGGAAATGGCGCAAACAGTGGTTACAAAAACCTGATCTAACCACTGTCCATTCTCCTAAATTTGAGATTGGACAATCTGTGACCCCATCCAAAGCCATTTTGGCTTTGGAGACCCACCTAAACTAATTGTTTACTAATGTGCAGGGAACTTCCACTTGCCTTGACAGTTTATGGTATGTAGATAGTGGAGGCTCCAGGCACATGATAGGATGTAGAGCCATGCTCAAAGATTTCATGGCACATGCAGAGGGTGATATATCTTTTGGTAACAATTCAAAGGGGAAGGTGTTGGGGTCAGGGACTGTTCAGGCTGGGAAACTCAAATTTGAACATGTTAATCTCATTGATAATCTAAAATTCAACTTGCTGAGTGTCTCACAAATGAGTGACAAAGGATATGGATCCTTCTTCACAAAGAAAACATGTCAAATTGTAGGACCAGAAGTTAAAAAGATCGATCAAATCATTGCTGAGAGTGAAGCACAACTTGTTGCTCATAGGAGTGGCAATGTGTATGTGGTGGATATGTTGACGGATAATACAATGTCTAATGCATGCATGTTCTTAGTTGCCTCAAGCAAAGAGACAAAGTTATGGCATAGAAGACATGGACACACCAATCTAAAAACTGTCACCACACTCTCAAAACAAAATCTTCTCAGAGGTTTACCCTCAAAACAATTCACTTGTGAAGAATTGTGTTTCCTGTTTAAAAGGCAAAAACATAAAAGTTCTTACAAGTCAATTGAAGAGTCCAAAATAACTCAGTGTTTGCAACTGTTGCATATGGATTTGTTTGGCCCTGTAATAATCATGAGTCTCAAAAGGAAAAGACATTGTCTTGTCATTGTAGATGATTTTTCAAGATTCACATGGACATTTTTCATGCACTCTAAAGATGAAACTGCTAGTATTTTGTAAAATTTTGTTAAATAAGTTGAAAAGTAATTTGACCTTCCAGTAAAAAATTTTAGAAGTGACAATGGGACAGAGTTTAGGAATAAGGAATTGGATGCTTTCTGTGAGTCAAAAGGGATTGTTAGACAGTATAGCATCCCAAGGACTCCAGAACAAAATTGTTAAAGGGAAAATCAGGACTTTAATTGAATCTACAAGAACAATGCTTGTAGACTCAGGTTTACCCTTGTCTTTTTGGGAAGAGGCTGTAAACACTGCTTGCTATGTGCAGAACAGAGTTTTGATCAATCCCAGGCATCAAAAGACTGCCTACGAAATTCTTTATAAAATCAAACCTCTGATCTCATATTTCAAAGTCTTTGGCTGCCATGCTTCATTTTAAACTTAAAAGATTCAATTTCAAAGTTTGCAGCCAAAGTAGATTGTGGTTATTTTCTGGGATATTCAACCACTGCTAAAGCCTACAGAGTTTTTAACTCTAGGACCAAGTGTGTTGAAGAAACCTTGAATGTAAAGTTCAATGAACTTTCTTCATCGAAAATCCCAGCAAATCCTGCTGAACTGTTTGGTCTAGACAAATTTACATTTGAAGATGTGTCTATCAAACTGACCTTGCAGGTACATCACAATCTTCTCATCAAGACCATGGATATGATAGTGGGCTTCCACAACTCAAAGTCATTCCATCCATCAGAGGATCAGATGTTAACAACAACTGTGAAAACTCTGCCACTATTGGATCAACAGTTGTTGACCCTCAAACCTCTGCCAGCTCACAAAATCAAACCACAGTTGATAAAAGTCGATTCTCTGTGAACAAAAATCAACCAACATTCACATCCATTCTACCTATACCTCCACCTCCATTTCAAACAGATGTTGGCACTTCAAAATTGCCAACAGATGTTAGCTCAGATGATTCCCATTTGCAGCCTTCACCTCAAAAGGCCACCATTCCAAACAAGGGAGATCTTATCTTCCTTAGAAGTCATCCATCTGATCAAATCATTAGCAACATCAATGAGGGAGGGCTCACAAGAAGCTAATCCCAAAAAAATGTCTTTTTGCTGGTTTTCTATCACTCACGCAACCTGTCAAGTACCTAGAGGCATTGAAAGACAACAGTTGGGTAGAAGCTATGCAAGAAGAGCTTCTTCAATTCAAAAGACAACAAGTATGGGAACTTGTACCACTGCCTAAGGATGTATGTCCTATTGGCACAAAGTGGGTCTTTAAGAACAAAACCGATGAAAGGGGTATTGTTGTCAAGAATAAAGCAAGGCTTGTGGTTCAAGGTTATAGACAAGAAGAAGGCATTGACTATGATGAAACCTTTGCTCTTGTAGCAAGGTTAGAAGCCATCAGATTGTTCTTAGCCTTTGCTGCCAACCACAACATCAAGGTGTTTCAAATGGATATCAAAAGTGCATTCTTGTATGGTAAAATCAAAGAAGTGGTATATGTCTGTCAACCTTCTGGATTTGAAGATGCATTTTATCCTGATCATGTCTATAAGCTTAACAAAGCCTTGTATGGCCTGAAGCAAGCACCATGAGCCTGGTATGAAACTCTTTCCACTTTTCTCTTATCTATTGGTTTCACAAGAGGTAAAACAGATAAAACCTTATTTTTAAAATGGAAAGGAAAGATCTGTTGCTTGTCCAAATTTACTTAGATGACAATTTTTTTGGATCCACATGCACTGCCATGTGTGAAGAGTTTAGGAAACTCATGGCAGCAAAATTTGAAATGAGTGCAATGGGTTAGCTACAATATCCTTGGACTTCAAGTCTAACAAATGCACAATGGCACTTTCATTCATCAAAATAAGTATGTCAAAGAACTACTTAACAAATTTGATATGAATGATTGTAAACCTTGTAGCACACCCATGGGAATCTCAAACTCTTTATATAAACATGATTGGGAATCTGTTGTACCTAATTGCTTCTAGGCCAGACATCATGTATGCAACATGTGTTTGTGCCAGATCCCAGTCAGCACCTAGAAAGTCTAATCTTATTATTGTGAAAAGGATATTCAGATACATAAAAGGTGTTCCCACACTTGGTATGTGGTATCCTGCTAATGGAAATATCAAGCTTTCAGGTTACTCAGACAGTGATTTTGCTGGTTGCCACACCACAAGGAAGTCCACATCAGGGGGAGTTCAGTTTCTAGGTGATTGCCTAGTATCCTGGCAAAGTAAAAAGCAAGCTGCAGTATCCACATCCACTACTGAGGCAGAATATATTGATGCTGCAAGCTTCACTGCTCAACTATTGTGGCTTCAAAATCAACTGCTGGATCTTGGTGTAACTGCTTTAAAGACTCCTCTCATGTTGGATAGTCAAGCAGCTGAAAACATCATTAAAAATCCAGTTTCCCATTCAACAACAAAGCATATTGACATCAAACATAACTTTGTGAGAGATTGGTATGAAAAAGGTTTGATTTATGTGCATCATGTACTAACTAAGGATCAACTGGCAGATGTTCTAACAAAAGCATTAGATACATCTACCTTTGAAAGCTTGATCTCTAGGATTGGTATGCTAAACATGGATTAAAAATAAATTTTTTGGTGATCCATGTGTAAATAGCAATAAAATATTTTCAGAAAATCAAAAAGCCATCCTTAAAAATAGCTAAAATTGAAAAATTTTCAATAAATCTCTAAAGTCTGCTCATAACCTCTGTTTGCTTCAAAACTCTGTTGGCTTGACAACTTATCCAATGATAAAAGTGTATCCTCTGATTTCCCTTTGCCACTGTTCAGAAACCACTAGTAGAGTTAATTCTCTAACCACTGTTACCATCCACTATTGATACACAACAATGGTTCTCCATAACACCTGTCTTCCATTCATTATCAAAGGATACCCGTGGACAGATGTTGGCCGTCATATCTTTGCCGTCATATCTTTGCCACGTAACTCACTTTTTCACTTTATAAAACCTTGTATTATTCCAAACAGAGTTTTTTACTCTGCCGTATCGAATTCAAAATTCTAAAAGCGCTTTTTCCACCTATCTTCTTCTTCTTCACAATTTTTCCACACCTAAATCTTTCACTATGAAGCTCATCATTAAAGCACCCCACAATTACACTCCGATTCTTGAAAAAACTGACTCAAATAGACAGTATCATGCTATGATCAAAGTCTTAAAAGAGTCCAAATACAAGAACATCATGGAAATCAAAGCCCCAATTTATCTTGATACATTATGACAATTCTGGGCAAATGCGGAGGTTCATTCCACAAAAAAAAAACCTTACGCCATTATTTTCATAGTGGGTCAATCTCTCATCCAAATAACTCCAACAACCATATCTGAAGTGTTTGGTCTTAGTGACCTAGATCATCCCACTTCATTTCCACATAATGAACTCCATGCCGAACTCATTGAAAGAGGTTACGAAGGTCAACTCACAAGTAAAACAATCTATAAACCCCAGCTTCCTGCTGAAATAAAGTTTTCTTTCCATACATTGTTAACTTGTTGTCTGCCAAAACAACTGCTTTTAACGAAATACCATTGAACATGTAGTACTTGGGAAATGCTATACTTACAAAATCTGATTTTAACTTCTCCCAAATTATGTTCAATGATTTGGTGGCAAACTTTAACAATATTAAAAATAATAAAGCCTTTTTGATGCATCCAAGGTTATTAAGTGTTTATATTCAAAAACAAGTTAAAAATGAGGATGCTAAACAAGGTGTCGTGGTTTTTGCTTGCAACCTTACACATGAAATGTTGGGATTGAACCTTGTTCAAAGGAACAGATGATAGAAAGCCAAAACACGCTAAGTTCATTTGATCCAGAATAACAAAGTTTACAAGCTCTGATGAATAACCACTGTTTAGCCAAAGCCCTGCCATCAAGCATCTGTTGGAGAAAATGACAAAGTTATTCGAAGCTCCGCTGAAGACCAACAGTGGATTGTATCAGAGTTTAGTTAATCTTATTATATTCAATGTAACAGTGCTTTTCTAATTAGCTGTGGATAGGTTACCAGTTTTTAGAGTTAGTTAGTTTATTTGTTAGCTGTCACTATCAACCCTGACATCAGCAAAGATGTTCAGAGGTTTGACTTATAATATAAATAAAACAGTGCATTGTACTGTTCTATCATCTATCAAAAGATCATTTCGTATTTCCTTCCAATCATCTTTCTTACATTCTGTACTAACAAACTATCATTGGGCTGAGGGGGAGTTGTAATTCACATGCAAACTTATAAGTTATAAAGCATGATGATCAAACAATCTTCCATTAGTTGTGATAAAAAGTTTTATTCCGCTGCAAATTCACTCTGTTTTATCATCTTCCATTAATCTTTTATCAAACAATCACAACTAATTCAAACTCAGATCCTAACAATTGGTATCAGAGCATGATCAATCAAAATTTGATTTAACAATCAATTTGATTTGAAAGATCAGCTCGCCCTACTAATTTGTTTGGTTGTTTTCATTGGAAAACAGAGTTTTATTACGTTCAAAGTTTTTAAAACCAAATCTATGTAAAACAATCAGGATGTCTCAAAACACACAGGCTTCCAACAACACTGGATCCATTTTTAAACCTTCGATGCTTGTCAGAAATGAGTATTACATATGGTAACGTCGGATGGGTCGTATTCTTGCTTAGCAAAACACCGGTTGCTGGAGGTCCATTGTATTTGGACCACATGTTCCCATGGTTCCAAGTACAGAGGACCCCACGAAACAAGTGCCTAAAAGTCCTGAAAATTACTCCAAGCAGGATTTCCAGAAAATTGAGTTAGATGCTAAGGCTTTTAGCATTGTTGCTTCTGCCTTACCTAACGAAATCTATGCTGGCCTGTTGCACTGCAACAGTGCAAAGGAGTTATGGGATGCCTTGAAAGAGCAATTCAGTGGAACTGAGGAAGTAATTGAAAATAACAGAGAAGTCTTAAATGAATAATATGAAAATTTTTGTCATGTCAAGGAAGAGTGTCTAACCCAGCTGTTCGAGCGATTTAGCTGTCTCATAAGTGAACTTAAGCTGGTAGACGTTGAACTTCCTGACTCGACTGTCAACAGTCGTTTCCTCAGATCGTTACCAGAAAAGTGGGACACCATAGCTTTCGTGACATGAACATCTGTTGGGTTTAAATAAATGAATCTTACACAACTTAATGGTAGACTCCTCATATATGAGAGAGAGTTGAACCAGAAAAAGAAGTTACAAGAATGTGGGAAAATGGCTGATGACTATACTTTTGGTAGCACAACTCTTTTAGGCCAAGAAGAGGGATCTGGCAGTGGTAAGGATCAGAGTTATAATCATTTTATTAATATAACTTCTGGAGGAAACTTCAACTCTGATTCTTACTCACCCAATTATGCTTTTGCTGCTAATGGGGAAAGCCAAACCTCAGACAATCTATACTTTAAGTTGAATGATCATCAACACTTTGAACCATCTGATTTAGAAGAAATGGACATTTTGCACCAATTGGCTCTATTAAGTGTTAGAGTTAGTAATTTTATAAAAGAACTGGTAGAAAATTCTCAGGGTTGCATGGGGGGTTAAAAGTTGGGTTGGATAAATCAAAGATACCGTGCTATAAGTGTAACAGACTAGGACACTTTGCTAGGGAATGCAGATCCCAAACATCTGGACCTATTGTGACACACCCTGGCCCTAGACCTCAACACACACAAAGCACTGCTTATTATTCCCAATATACCCCTGCTCCTCAAATGCAAAGCACTTCTCATTTTGCACACCCTGCTGCCACTGTTCCACATATTCAGTATGTTCAAGCACCATCTCCTCAAGTGCATGTGCAACCTGCACCTCATGTCACTCAAGTTACTCAAACCACTGCTCCGATAGAGGTTAACCAACAAAGCTTTTTCACGCAAAGTGTTGTTGATTGGAGTAGCTTGCCTAGGGAATTAACTGATGAAAACTTTGCTCTAGTAGCCAAAAATGATTTAGAAAACGATTTTTGCTTTATGGCTCTAGATACTATAGTTGAAGGTGATGAGTCTGTGGAAGAAGTGTCTAAATCTGATGTGTTTGAAGTTCATGATGAAACAGTGGTTACACAAGAGAATGTTGATGAAGATGTGAAATCTCTGTCTGATCCATTGGATACCCATGTGTGTGAAGGCGATTGTGACTGTGCCATGATGGCTGCTGCTAAGGTATCAACTCAGATCCTTAAAGATCTATGTTCAGAGAAATGCATAATTGCTTTTGCTAACATAAAAAGGTGAATGAAAATCTTAGAAACAAAATATTATAAGATGAACTACATTTTGAAAAGCTCACAAAAGAGTTGAAAACAAAATTGGTTAACAAAGATTCTGAAATCAGTAGTCTAAAACATGATGCAAGCATAACCAAGGATCAACTCCAAACTATGATAGAGAAATATCAAGTTTGTAAAAAGGAGTTTGAATCTACCCAGATCACTTGTGAAAAATGGGTAGAATCTTGCAAAGGTTATGAGGTCATGCTTGAAAACCAGATCAAAAGTAACATAAAATTTGGCATAGGTTTCAGAAAAAATGACCAAGTTTCTGAATTGTTATTGTAAATGAATCTGGGGTAGTTGAAATTGTCCCAACAAATTTGGCTGGTGAAGAGATTAAAGTCAATGATAAAAATGGAAACAAAATCATTTTAGAAAAAAAACATGATGGATCCTCAACTTTTGAGGAAGTTGAGAAATATCAATTTAAACCCACATGGTCTGATGAGTGTGACATTCTAGAAAATTTCAAGCCAATGGACTTCCAGCAGATGTTACATCATCTGCCGAAAAGAAGTCTGAGAATTGAAAGAAGAAAGAAAAGGTTAAAAACCTATTTTGTGATTTTTGTGAGAAAAGAAATCCATGTCACTCAAAACTGTTTTCTTTTAAAAGCATATGACATCAACAAAAGAAGTGTAATACCTAATTCTTCAAAATGTATCATCTGTGGGAAAGTAAACCACAAAACTCAAGAGTGTGCATACCTTCAAACCTTTGACATCAAAGTAAAAGAAATTAAATAAAAAAACTGTTAAGAATCAGAATTCAAGCTCTGTTAGAAATAAATCTAAACAGACCTTTGAATCTGTTGAAATATCTATTACCAAAGCACTGAACAAAACCTCTGTTCCCAGAGAGGTACATGTGACAGATGCCACCTGCAAACATGTATCCAAGGGGATATGGCCAACCTATTTATAAAAAGGTTCCTCTTTGTTATGAGGGTTTCAAAAAAAAACCCTCAAAGCCAAGAGTCAATAGACATCCTCATGGTTACCAACATCTAACAGGAAATGGTCCATAACAATGGTTACAAAGACCAAATCAAACCACTGTCCATATTCCTAAATTTGAGATTGGACAATCTGTGACCCCATTCAAAGCCAATTTGGCTTTGGAGACCCACCTAAACTAATTGTTTACTATGTGCAGGGAGCTTCTACTTGCCTTGATAGTTTATGGTATGTAGAAAGTGGAGGCTGCAGACACATGACAGGATGTAGAGCCATTCTCAAAGATTTCATGGCTCATGGAGGGGGTGATATATCCTTTGGTAACAATTCAAAGGGGAAGGTGTTAGGGTCAGGAACTGTTCAGGCTGGGAAACTCAAATTTGAACATGTTAATCTCATTGATAATCTAAAATTCAACTTGCTGAGTGTCTCACAAATGAGTGACAAAGGATATGGATCCTTCTTTACAAAGAAAACATGTCAAATTATAGGACCAGAAGTTGTTAAAAAGATTGATCAAATCATTGCTGAGAGTGTAGTACCAGAAATTGTAGGCAATGCGTATGTGGTGGATATGTTGAAGGATAATTCAATGTCCAATGCATGCCTTTTCTCAGTTGCTTCAAGCAAAGAGACAGAATTATGGAATGGAAGACTTGGACACACCAATCTGAAAACTATCACCACACTCTCAAAACAAAATCTTGTCAGGGGTTTACCCTCAAACAATCCACTTGTGAAGAACATTGTGTTTCCTGTTTAAAAGGCAAACAACATACAAGTTCTTACAAGTCAATTGAAGAGTCCAAAACAACTCAGTGTTTGCAGCTGTTGCACATGGATTTGTTTAGCCCTGTAAAATCATGAGTCTCAAAAGGAAAAGATATTGTCTTGTCATTGTAGATGATTTTTCAAGGTTCACATGGACATTTTTCATGCACTCTAAAGATGAAACTGTTGGCATTTTGCAAAATTTTGTTAAACAAGTTGAAAAGCAATTTGACCTTCCAGTAAAAAGTTTTAGAAGTGACAATGGGACAGAGTTTAGGAATAAGAAGTTGGATGCTTTATGTGAGTCAAAAGGGATTGTTAGACAATATAGCATCCCAAGGACTCCAGAACAAAATGGGTTGGTTGAAAGGAAAATCACGAACTTAATTGAATCTGCAAGAACAATGCTTGCAGACTCAGGTTTACCCTTGTCCCATTGGACAGAGGCTATAAACACTGCTTGCTATGTGCAGAACAGAGTTTTGATCAATCCCAGGCATCAAAAGACTGCCTATGAAATTGTTTACAAAATCAAACCTATGATCTCATATTTCAAAGTCTTTGGCTGCCCATGCTTCATTTTAAACTTAAGAGACTCAATTTCAAAGTTTGTAGCCAAAATAGATTGTGGTTATTTTATGGGATACTCAACTATTGTTAAATCCTACAGAATTTTTAACTCTAGGACCAAGTGTGTTGAAGAAACCTTGAATGTGAAGTTCAATGGACTTTCTTCATTGAAAATTCCAGCAAATCCTGCTGAACTGTTTGATCTAGACAAATTTACATTTGAAGATGTGTCTATCAACACTAACCCTGCAGGTACATCACAATCCTCTCATCAAGATCATGGATATGACAGTGTGCTTCCACAATTCAAAGTCAATCCATCCGTCAGATGATCAGATGCTTCTAGCAACTGTGTAAACTCTGTCACAATTGGGTCAACAATGGTTGATCCATAAACCTCTGCCAGCTCACAAAATCAAACCACTACTAATAAAAGTCCATTTTCTGTGAACAAAAATTAACAAAATCACACACCCATTCCTCCTATACCTCCACCTCTATTTCAAACAGATGTTGGCTCTTCAAAATTACCAATAGATGTTAGCTCAGATGATTCCCATCCACAACTTTCATGTCAAAATGCCATCATTCCATATAAGGGAGATCTTATCTTCCTTAGAAGTCATCCACCTGATCAAATCATTTGAAACATCAATGATGGAGTGCTCACAAGAAGCCAATCCCAAAATATTTGTCTTTTTGCTGGTTTTCTATCACTCACACAACTTATCAGGTACCAAGAGGCACTAAAAGACAACAGTTGGGTAGAAGCCATGCAAGAAGAGCTCCTAGAATTCAAAAGACAACAAGTATGGGAACTTGTACCACTACCAAAGGATGTATGTCCAATTGGCACAAAGTGGGTCTTCAAGAACAAAACTGATGAAAGGGGTATTGTTGTCCACAACAAAGCAAGGCTTGGGTTCAAGGCTATAGACAAGAAGAAGGTATTGATTATGATGAAACCTTTGCTCCTGTAGCAAGATTAGAGGCCATCAGATTGTTCTTAGCTTTTGTTGCCAACCACAACATCAAGGTGTTTCAAATGGATATCAAAAGTGCATGCTTGTATGGGAAGATCAAAGAAGAGGTATATGTTTGTCAACCTCCTGGATTTGAAGTTGCATTTTGTCCTGATCATGTCTACAAGCTTAATAAAGCTTTGTATGGCTTGAAGCAAGCACCAAGAGCCTGGAATGAAACTCTTTCCACTTTTCTCTTATCCATTGGTTTCACATGGGGTAAAATTGATAAAACCTTATTTTTGAAATGGAGAGGAAAAGATTTAATGCTTGTCCAAATTTATGTGGATAACATCATTTTTGGATCCACATTCACTGCCATGTGTGGAGAGTTTAGGCAACTCATGGCAGAAGAGTTTGAAATGAGTGCAATGGGTGAGCTACAATGTTTTCTTGGTCTTCAAGTAAAACAATTGCACAATGGTATTTACTATTAGTTATGTGTGAAGAGTTTACGAAACTCATGGCAGCAGAGTTTGAAATGACCACAATGTTTAGCTTGTCAATGTCGATGACAAAGAAGACTTGCAAGATCAAACTCTTACAGAAGCATGATTGGGTCTTTCTTTTACCTAACTGCTTCTAGGCTAGATATCGTGTTTGTAACATGTATTTGTGCCAGATCCCAGTCAGCACCTAGAAAGTCTAATCTTATTGCTGTGAAAAGGATATTCAGATAAATAAAAGGTGCTCCCACACTTGGTATCTGGTATCCTGCTAATGGAAACATTGTGCTTTCAGGTTACTCAAATAGTGATCTTGCTGGTTGCCACACCCTAAGGAAGTCTGCATCCAGGGGAGTTCAGTTCCTAGGTGATTGCCTAGTGTCCTGGAAAAGAAAAAAGCAAGTTGCAGTATCCACATCAACTGCTGAGGCTGAATACATTGCTTCTGCAAGTTGCACTGCTCAACTCTTGTGGCTTCAAAATCAACTGCTGGATTTTGGTGTAACTGCTTTAAAGACTCCTCTCAAGTTAGATAGTCAAGTAGCTGAAAACATCATTAATAATTCAATGTCCCACTCCACAACAAAGCACATTGACATCAGACATCACTTTGTGAGAGATTGCTATGAAAAAGGATTGCATCATGTTCAAACTAAAGATCAACTGGCAGATGTTCTAAGGAAATCATTATATACATCCACCTTTGAAAGTCTGATCTCTATGATTGGCATGCTAAATATGGAATAAAACCAATTTTTATGTGTTCCATGTGTAAATAGCATTAAAATATTTTAAGAAAATCAAAAATCCATCCTTTAAAATAGTTCAAAGTTGAAGTTTTCCATAAATCTCAAAAGTCTGTTTATAACCACTGCTTTCTTAATAAACCACTGATTAGCTTGCAAATCTATCCACCATCAAAAGTGTATCCTCTGGTTGGTCAAACCACTATGTTAACCTTATCCACTAATAGCAATCCACTGATAGTATATCATCAAAACACTGTTCCCATCCACTGTTGACACACAATAGTGGTTCTACATAACACATGTCTTCTATTCACTATCAGAGGATACACGTGGATAGATGTTAGCCGTCAGATCTTTGACACGTCATCTCTTACTTTTTATATTTATAAAACCCTATTTTATTCCAGTCAGCGATTTTCAATCTACCGTATCAAATTCAAAATTCTAAAAGCGGTTTTTCTCCTCAAATCTTCTTATTCTTCGCAACTTTTCTTCACCCAAATCCTTTATCATGAAGCTCATCAATAAAACACCACACAATTACACTCCAATTCTTGAAGAAACTAACTCAAATAGACAGTACCATGCTATGCTCAAATTCTTAAAAGAGTCCAAATACAAGAACATTATGGAAATCCCAATTTATCAAGATACATTATGACAGTTTCGGGCAAATGATGAGGTTCATTAAACAAAGAATAAACCTTATGCTATTGTTTCAAAAGTGGGCAAAACTCTTTTTCAAATAAGCCCTGCTTCCATTTCAGAGGTTTTTGGTTTAAATGACCTAGATTATCCAACTTCTTTCTCAATCCCTGACTTGCATAATGAATTCACTGAAAGAGGGTATGAAGGTCAACTGACAGGTAAAACCATCTATAAACCTAAATTAACTGACAGGTAAAACCATCTATAAACCTAAATTTTCTGCTGAAATAAAATTCTTTTCATACATTGTTGACATGTTTGTCTGCCAAGACAACTGCATTTAATGAGATACCTTTGAACATGCAATACTTGGGATATGCAATTTTGACTAAATCTGATTTCAACTTTTCCCAAGTATTGTTTAATAACTTGCTAACAAACATCAACAATATTAAAAAAGACAACTTTTCTAATGCACCCAAGGTTTTTAAGTGTTTATATTCAAAACAAGGTTGGTGAAGCTGATGCTAAACAAGGTGCTGTGGTTTCTCATGGCAGCCTTACACATGAAACTTTTACACGCATCACCAACCAATCAAAAGTTTTAGAAACACAAGTAGAGGGGGCTGAGCAACTTTTAGATGCACAAACATCACAAGATCAACCCACTACTACTGAGACCACTGCTCCTGGTGATCAAAGTACTACAACCAGTGCTTTGAAACCCATACTAGCTATCACGAAAAAGAAAAATACAAAATCCAAAAAGCCCACCAAAACTAAAACCAAAAAGGGTCCTCTGGAAGATGAGATCCCAGAGGTTAACCCAGTAACAGCACCAAAGTCACTTGAAACCACTGCTGCTACTTCCTCACAGCAGATGGTAGAAAGATCTCAACCTATAAGCCTACCTACTCTTGAATCCTCACAAAAGGATCAAGTTGTAAGCACAGGGACACTTTATGAAGCTCTAGATCCACTTAGCTCTATCTTCCACAGCCCCTCTCCTGGGGCAACGTCTCTTTCTACACCACAACCCTCACCAACAAATATACCACCTACCATTTTACCATTGTTGAATGAAATAGACATGGATCAGACAAATATCAGTTCCTCTCACTCACACATCACTGAGAGTTTTCCTCTACATGTGACTGAGTCTGATACTCATGCTTTTGTTATCCCATCAACAGCTGAGGAGGCTACATCCTTGGGTTACAAGTAACCCTTGGTGATTTTTCAAGTGGAGCAATCACTACAATTGTAGAATTTCCTGTTTCTCATTTGGACAGTGGTTCCATCATTAAGACTCCCTTGAAGGCAACAACTATTGAGGCTACTAAGGTAACTTCTGTTCCAGTTGGAAGTCCTAGTACCAAGACAAAGGGGCATCTGTGTCTGAAGCAATGAAGGAAACTTTTGCTAATGATAACACAGATATAACTACCACTGGTAGGAGTTCAGATGATCCTATTAAATTAGGTGATGAGCTAAGGTATAAAGAATTGACGGAGAGTGTGTGTCACATGGAATCATAAATTCATGAAATCAAATCCATGATGAAACAAATGGTTCAAAGTTATCATAAACATTCTCCTACTCCAACCACTGCTGATGAACTATGGAACATTGTGTCCCCTGTCATTCTAGCACAAAAAGAATTGGCAGAGATCCAACATGATTCCAAGATGAAACTTGTCAGGGAAATGGTTGAAGCCTGTTACAAGGACACCCAAGATGAGATAAAAGCCATCAAAGATCACCACCTGTTATATACACAGGCTCTGCCTCTACACCAGTCTTTCCAGAAGATCAAACCAATGATGATGCCAAAAATGGGGAGAAAGATTCGAGGAGAAAGCTAAAGCATGATTCTTCATCAAGAGAACTGAGCCTGAAACCACTACTGCAACATCAAGCAAAGAGATTGATGAATCTCTTAACAAAGAAACAAACCAATTAATTGCTGAGAAGCAGAAAAGATTGAGGAATCTCAGGGTAGAGAGTAAAAGTTTGGTTAAGCAAAAACGAGACCAGCAAAAGGAAAAAGAAAACATTGGTACTTCAACAAAGAAGAGTTCAGTAAAAAAGGCAGGCAAATCAATATCCAAAGTTTCTAAAACCACTGCTACTACTGCAACTCCAGTTGTAACCTCTGCGCCAAATACTCAAAGCTCAACTCCTCATATCTCTACATCAAAGAAGAGTCCAGCAGATGTTGGGACATCTGTTGTGTCAACAGTTGTTAATGCATCAGATGTTACAACATATCCTTCACAAACCTATGCCATGATCACCTTCACCACAACTCAACCAATTCCCACGCCCACAAGAATTCCTGAACATACACCATCACCAAAAATCATTTTCAAACGCAGAAGGCAAACTTCTATTATTACTGATGATGACATAATCCCATCATTAATTCCTTCTGTTATTACTGATGATGACATAATCCCATCATCAATTCCTTTATCCTCAAAACCACTGACAACATCATCCTCACCACTTTCAGTAATTCCCAAAGCAACTCAACCCAGCATACCACCTCCTACTATACTCCCTCTCACCACACAATTTCCTCTAGACTTGATTGTTGTTAAAGAATATATCAAATCTTTTTATTCGATTGAGGAACCAGAGTAGAGAGATTTCCCATCCCTTTAGGGTTATACAAAACCAAAGAACATTGATGAATACCTTCAACTGAATGCTAAACAAGCAGAGGATATAACCAAGAAGGTTACAAAGGGAAAAGGAGATAAAGAGGTGTAGAGCTTCATGAAATATCAACTTAGCAAAGTAAGAAGGCTTGAAGACTTTGCAAAAGATTTGTGCAAAAGGTTGTCTGAAAAGGAGGATGAAAGCTCGAGGAAATACTATCTGGATCATATTATGCAGCACAAGCAGTACAAAGCTACAAGGACACAGTTTAAAGACTAGCCTGTGAGTGATGTCAAATAGGAAATTGAAAGGATGCAAAATGTTCAAGCTCAACCTCTGCTGCTGAGCCCACTGCTGCTGGTGATCAAAGTACTACAACCAATGCTTTGAAACCAACACCAGCAATCACCAAAAAGAAACATACAAAATCCAAAAAGCCGACCAAACCCATATCTAAAAAGGGTCCTCTGGAAGATGAGATCCCAGAGGTTAACCTAATGACAGCACCAAAGTTACTTGAAACCACTGCTACTACTTCCTCACAGCAGATGGTAGAAAGATCTCAACCTATAAGCCTACCTCCTCTTGTATCCTCACAAAAGGATCAAGTTGTAAGCAGAGACACCAAATTATGAAGCTATAGATCCACTTGGTTCTATCTTCTATAGCCCCTCTCCCAGGGCAGTGTCTATTTCTACACCACAACCCTCACCAACAAATATTCCACCTACCATTTTACCTCTGTTGAATGCAATAGACATGGACAAGACACATATCAGTTCCTCTCACTCACACATTACTGAGAGTTTTCCTCTACATGTGACTGAGTCTGATACTCATGTATTTGATATCCCATCAACAGCCGAGGAGGCTACATCCCCTGAGTTACAAGTAACCCTTGGTGATTTTTCAAGTGGAGCAATCACTACAATTGCTGAACTACCTGTTTCTCAGTTGGACAGTGGTTCCATTATTAAGTCTCCCTTGAAGGTAACAACTGTTGAGGCTACTAAGGTAACCTCTGTTCCAGTTGGAAGTCCCCAGTACCAAGAAAAAGGGCATCTGGTTTTAAGGACATGGGATTCATTTCCATAGGAAATCCAGATACAACCACAACTGGTGGGAGTTCAGATGATCCTGTTAAGTTAGGTGATGAGCCAAAATACAAAGAATTGACGGAGAGAATGAGCCACATGGAATCATTAGTTGATGAAGTCAAATCCATGGTAAAGCAGATGTTACAACTCTATCAGACTAATCCTCCTACTCCAACCACTGTTGAGGAATTATGGAAAATTACTAAGCCTGTCATCTTAGCTCAACGGCAGTTGGCAGAAATTCAACACACAACTCAAATGAAGCTAATCAGAGAGATGGTTGATGCAAGGTACAAAGATACCTAAGCTGAGATCAAAGCAATAAAGGATCATTTGTTGAAGACCACAGGCTCTTCCCCTACTCCTGTCTCTCTAGAAGACACAGTAGATGATGCCAAAAAGGGGGAGAAAGCTTCTATAAGAAAACTTAAACCTAATTCTTCATCAAAGCCAATGAGCCTGAAACCAGTGCCGCAGCATCAAGCAAAGAGATTGATGACTCTCTTAACAAAGAAACTGACAAGTTAATTGCTGACAAGCAGAAAAGACTGAGGAACCTCAGGGCAGAGAGTAAAAGTTTGGTTAAGCAAAAACTAAACCAGCAAAAGGAAAAAGAAGACATTGGTTCTTCAACAAAGTAGAGTTCAGTCAAAAAGGCAGGCAAACCAATACCCACAGCTTCTAAAACCACTGCTACTTGTGCAACTCCAACTGTAACCTCTGCCCCAAACACTCAAAGCTCAACTCCTAATATATCTACATCAAATACTACTCCAGCAGATGTTGTGACATCTTTTATGTTAACAGTTGTTGATGCATCTGATGTTACAGCGGATCCTTTAAAAACCTCTGCCATGATCACCTTCTCAACCACAACTTAACCGATTCCCACACCCACAAGAATTCCTAAACATCCACCATCACCAAAAATCATCTTCAAATGCAGAAGGCAAACTTCTATTGTTACAGATGATGGCATAATCCCATCACCAATTCCTTTATCCTCACAACCACTGACAACATCATCCTCACTACCTTCAGTAATTCCTCTAGACCTGATTGTTGTTAAATAAGAGATCAAATCTTTCTACTCAATTGAGGAACCAGAAAAGAGAGATTTTCCATTCCTTTAGGGTTATACAAAACCAAAGAACATTGATGAATACCTCCAACTGAAAGCTAAACAAGAACATATAACCAAGAAGATTACAAAAGGAAAAGGAGATAAAGAGGTGCAGAAATTCATGCAATATCAATTTAGCAAGGTAAGAAGGCTTGAAGACTTTGCAAAAGACTTGTACAAAAGGTTGTTTGAAAGGGAGGATGAAAGTTTGAGGAAAGACTATCTGGAGCATATTATGTAGCACAAGCAGTACGAAGCTACAAGGACACAATGTAAAGACTAGTTTGTGAATGATCTCAAATAGGAAATTGAGAGGATGTAAACAAATGGAGCTCATGATACGTGGTCGAAAACCGATGCTTTGTTATGTTTAAGTTTGTGTTTTTACATAGCTTTTAATCTTGAATAGCCTACTTTTAATGGGATGTGTGTTTTATAGGTCTAAGAGAGTTTAAGGAGCTATTAGGGAGCTTTACGGAGCACCGGGAGCGAACTGGATCAACTGGGATGTGAAATGAAAAAAACAGGGCTAACAACAAAGATTGGATGTGTTTTTGGGGGAGGTTATGGATTTAAAATGAAGATATTTGAAGATAGCATGATAGAGGGCTGAATTATGAGTACGTGGGCGAAAACGGTGAGTAAAAAAGAGCTATAACGAAGAAGTTATGAAGAAAACAATTTTCGCAGGAAACTGACATTTAGGGGCTGCGTCGCCGACGCAGGAGGGGCGTCGCCGACGCACCCTAGTTAACTCCGTCGCTCAAAAACATGCGTAGGCAGCACACAAGTGCGTTGGGGGCAATTTGGAAGATCTGGACAGCGTCGACGACGCACGGGGGGTGTTGCCGACGCACCCTCGTTGTGTCAAACGCTGAATTTTGTTAGTTGTTCTTATTTTGACGAACCGGGTCACCCGAACCCATTTCTAAACACCCATGGACGAGTTTTGGATCATAAAAACACATCTTGGAACCATTCGGGGGGATCCTCTTCACCTCTAACCTACCTCTATCATCCGAATCATTCCCAATCACCCGAATCATCCATCCGATTACCCCCTTGATTCCCGCCACCCACGTATTGTGGACTCCGATTATGATTGGCATTTTGATTGTTGTAATTGTTGTTACCACCATCTCGGTTCCTATTGTTGTTCCGTGGTTGACGGTTGTTCCCATAACCGTCATCTCTACTGTAGTCGTAATCGTATCCATCATAATCCCCCACAACATTCGCATATTTTGATACCCCCAGTCATCATAACTAAAATTCCCACCGTCGTGGAAAAACCCTTCATTGTCATTCCCCCAACCATCGTCTTCAACCCGATCATTATAATATCCCCCATCGTCCGAGTATTCCGTGTGAACACCCACATGTTCCGGTGATTGATAACCGGGTACACTATACGGTTCGTCATTCGAGATATTATTCCTCAATTCATCAAGGTTGACGAATTGGTCTTCATTCTCGAGATTGCCATGATTCACATTAACACCACGGTTGGCGTTAGTGTTGTGGTTGTTGACATTTGGTGGTAATGGGTTTTGTCAGTTTTGGTTTTGAGGTGGAGGTGTACGGGCTCGTTGGTTAATGTTTTGGTT
Source organism: Scalesia atractyloides (assembly GCA_947069175.1). Classification (NCBI taxonomy): domain Eukaryota; kingdom Viridiplantae; phylum Streptophyta; class Magnoliopsida; order Asterales; family Asteraceae; genus Scalesia; species Scalesia atractyloides. The sequence continues at coordinate 33,204,716 of CAMTDV010000004.1, read as the reverse complement.
TGGGCCACGGTTTTGAAATGGTGGTGTAGGTGGTCTCGAGTTGTCACCACCCGATTGGTTGTTTAGGTTTTGAGGTGGGTGATTAGGGTATTGATGTTGATGTTGGTTGGCGTTTTGGTTATCCATTGGAGCGGTTCCAACAGATGAGGTACTTGGTGTGTTGGGTTTTGGTGGATTAGAGACAACGGTTGCCTCTAATCGATTGGCTAGGTTTCTTCTAACGACCCGCTCAATCTCCGGCTCAAATACTAACGGTGAAGTTCTTCCAGAATTTCATGTATGCATGCACTACCTGTAGCCTGCACAAGTAACACACCCGCGTAACACAAAAGCAGATACGATAATAAGAAAACAAACAATTAAACAGTTAATCACAAAAATCAATAAATCCCAACGCAAAGCGCACGAACTCCCCGGCAACGGCGCCAAAATTTGATCGAGGTGTCGTGCCTTGGTCAAAGATAATATTTATAAACCCGATTTATCCTTAACTATGAGTTAGTGGTAGCACGGGGTTGATCCATGAAGAGTCTGTCGTTTGCGTACGGACAAGACTCTTCGTGGATCGACCCCGTGCTACCACTAACTCATAGTTAAGGATAAATCAGGTTTATAAATATTATCTTTGACCAAGGTGCGACACCTCGATCAGCTCACCCATTGCACTCATTTCAAACTCTGCTGCCATGAGTTGTCTAAACTCTTCACACATGGCAGTGCATGTGGATCCAAAAATGAAGTCATCCACATAAATTTGGACAAGCATCAAATGCTTTCCTCTCCATTTTAAAAATAAGCTTTTGTCAATTTTACCTCTTGTGAAACCAGTGGATAAGAGAAAGATGGAAAAAGTTCCATACCAGGCTCTAGGTGCTTGTTTCAAGTCATACAAAGCTTTACTAAGCTTGTAGAGATGATCTAGATAAAATGCATCTTTAAAACCAGGAGGTTGACAAACATATACCTCTTCCTTAATCTTACCATACAAGAATGCACTTTTAATATCCATTAAAACACCTTGATGTTGTGGTTGCAGCAAAGGCTAAGAACAATCTGATGGCCTCCAACCTAGCAACTGAAGCCTAGCTTTATTGTCAATGCCTTCTTCTTGTCTGTAGCCTTGAACCACAAGCCTAGCTTTATTCTTAACAACAATACCCTTTTCATCAGTTTTGTTCTTGAAGACCCACTTTGTGCCAATTGGACATACATCGTTAGGCAGTGGTACAAGTTCCCATACTTGTTGTCTTTTGAATTGAAGGAGCTCGTCTTGCATGGCTTTTACCCATCTGTTGTCTTTTAGTGCCTCTTGGTACTTGACAGGTTGTGTGAGAGATAGGAAACCAGCAAAAAGACAAATGTTTTAGGATTGACTTCTAGTGAGCACCCCATCATTGATGTTTCCAATGATTTGATCAATGAGGTATAGGTGGGAGAGGTGTGGAAACATGTTGACTTTTATCTACAGAGGTTGGACTTTTATCAACAGAGGTTAGATGTGATGAGCTGGCAGAGGATTGAGGATCAACAACAGTTGATGCAGCAGTGGCAGATTTTTCACAGTTGTCAGTAACATCTGTTGCTCTGGTGGTGGAAATGGCTTTGTACTGTGGGACCACAAAGCCATATCCATTGTCTTGATGAGAAGATTGTGATGTATCTGCAAGGTTAGTCTTGATAGACACATCTTCAAATGTAAATTTGTCTAGGTTAAACAATTCAGCAGGATTTGCTGGGATTTTTAATGAAGAAAGTTCATTGAACTCTACATTCAAAGTCTCTTCCACACACCTAGTCCTTGAGTTAAAAACTCTGTAGGCTTTAGCAGTGGTTGAGTATCCCAGAAAATAACCACAATCTACTTTGGCTTCAAATTTTGAAATTGAATCTTTTAAGTTTAAAATGAAGCATGGGCAGCCAAAGATTTTGAAGTATGAGATTAGTGGTTTGATCTTGTACAAAATTTCATAAGCAGTCTTTTTATGTCTGGGGATAATCAAAACTCTGTTCAGAACATAGCAAGCAGATTTTACAGCCTCTGCCCAAAAGGAGAAGGGTAAATCTGAGTCTGCAGCTTCAATTAAGGTTCTGTTTTTTCCTTTCAACCACACCATTTTGTTCTGGTGTCCTGGGATGCTATATTGCCTAACAATCCCTTTTGACATACGTAAGTCATCCAACTCCTTATTTTTGAATTCTATACCATTATCACTCCTAAAGACTTTTACTGGCAGGTCAAATTGCTTTTCAACTTGTTTAACAAAATTTTGCAAGATGCCTACAGTCTCATCTTTGGAGTGCACGAAAAAAGTCCATGATTTTTACAGGGCCCAACAAATCCATGTGCAGCAACTGCAAACATAGGCTTGTTTTGGACTCTTCAATTGATTTGAATGAACTCTTATGTTGTTTGCCTTTTAAACAGGAAACATAATGTTCATCACAAGTGAATTGTTTTGAGGGTAAACCGCTCACAAGATTTTGTTTGGCGAGTGTGCTGATAGTCTTAAGATTTGTATGACCAAGTCTTCTATGCCACAGTTTTGTCTCTTTGCTTGAAGCAACTAAGAACAGACATGCAATGGACATTGGATTATCCTTTAACAGATTAACCACATACATATTGACACTCCTATGAGCAACAAGTTGTGCTTTGCTCTCAACAATTATTTGATCAATCTTTTTAACTACGTCTGGTCCAACAATTTGACAAGTTTTCTTAGTAAAGAAGGATTCATATCCTTTGCCACTCGTTTGTGAGACACTAAGCAAGTTAAATTTTAGATTGTCAATGAGATTCACATGTTCAAATTTGAATTTCCCAACCGGAACAGTCCCTGACCGCAACACCTTCCCTTTTGAATTGTTACCAAAGGATATGTCACCCCCTACATGTGCCATGAAATCTTTGAGAAGGGCTCTACATCCTATCATATGTCTGGAGCCTCCACTATCTACATACCATAAACTACCAAGGCAAGTAGAAGCTCCCTGCACATTAGTAAACAATTAGTTTAGGTGGGTTTCCAAAGCCAAAATGGCTTTGGATGGGGTCACAGATAGTCGAGTCTCAAATTCAGGAAAATGGTCAGTGTTTTGAACAAACTTTTGTAACCACTGTTGTGAACCATTTCCTATCAAATGCTCATATCCATGAGGATGCCTGTTAACCCTTGGTTTTGATGGTCTTTTGTAGGCCTCATAACCAAGTGGTACACTTTTATAGCAGGTTGACCATGACCTCTTGGATATTGATTTGCTGGTGGAGCATCTAAACCTCTCTGGGAGCAGAGGTTATATTCAGTTTCTTGGTAACGGATGTTTGGACTAGCTCAAAGCTCTGTTTGGATTTTCCTTTTGAAGTATTAATCCTTGGACTCTCCAATGATTTTGATTTATACTCATTTCTTTTAATATCAAAGTTCTAGAGATAAACACACTCGAGTTTTATGATTTGTTTTACCATAGATGTTGCAATTTGTTGAGTCATGTATCACACTTACTTAGTTAATATCATATGCTTTTAGAAGAAAACAGTTTTTAGTGACATGATTCTTTTTTTCACAGAAATCACAAAACAGGTTTTTGATTTTCTCCTTCTTTTTCCTTTTTTCTGAATTTTTGTCAATAGAGTTTATAACCTCTGCTGAGTAGAGTTTATAACCTCTGCTGAGCAGAGTTTATAACCTCTACTGGGAAATCTTTCAGGGGTATGATCTTGACTTTGGGTGCTTTGACACCAGCAGTTGTTGTAAAATCCATTGGCTTAAAGTTTTCAAGAATGTCACACTCATCAGACCATGTAGGTTTAAATTGATGTTTCTCAATTTCCTCAAAAGCTGAGGATCCTTTAGGTCTTTCTAAAACAATTTTCTGTGACAATTGTGAAAAATCCCGGTAAACTTGGATTGGTACAAGTCCGTGGTAACCGGACGTGATATGTATATCGTGATATTGTTGTGATTATGTGTGATGATACGAATTCTGGAAAATGATATACCGGCTATAATGGGAGTATATGTATAGTAATTAACAAAAACATTACAGTGACATTATGCGTCACCTACATGACAAGACAAAGTCGTGAATGAACTGACGACTCTGGGAATAAGTATTAGTAAACACGCATGACTTGTGTGCTATGCTAAAGCGATATCTGTACTGTCTCAGAAGAGTCCGAGAGCATGTCATGGTTGACATGACACTATTAAGGAACAATGATGCGAGGTTGGCATCCTTAGCCTTGAACAACGTGTTAAACGGAGACTTGACATTTAACAGCGCATTAAACCTTTAATGTTGATTATTAGGTTATCGGTGGCATCATTTAAGATTTCGAGTTCCATGAATAACTTAGTTTTTTGCCATAGACTGTGACATAAGGTTTGAAAATAATCACAGCCCTGGCACGCAAAACGAAGCAGCTCCCGGTTGGGGAAACGCCTTCGTTCCGGGCATAACATAAGTCAACCGAATGTGCAAGGAACGATTGATCAAGCTTAAAAACACTTAAACGAACGTCAAACGAGACATTTATGATTAAAACGTATCTGGGCTCGGATTCCGAGACAGTTATGCATGATTTTTAAAACCGAGTCTTTTGACACCAAGTACGCGCGAAACGGAGTCTGTCACGCAAATCGAGAACGCGCGCAGGACCCAAAAACGAACCTATACTTATCCAGAAGATAAACATCATCTTTTAGCGCATTATTCAAAGCACGAGGTAGCCCTATGGGGCCCACCCCAAACCGCCACCCCCCATATTTAAACATTTTCTTTTCTTTTTTCTTTTAAATTTCACATAAAATTCCTTCAAAATTCTGGTTTCTCTCAAGATCTTCAGCTGATTTCTTCATATACCAACTCCAATTAAAGGTATTAACTCAAATCCATAAGGTTTTAAGCATGGTTTCTTGATTAAACATGATTTCTAGCCAAAAAACGCTTTTTAATCCATGAATTTTGGAGTTTTAAACAAGTTTTAGGGCTGAATATGAACACCACATGGGATCCCTGGTGATATATGGCAGCCATGGTTACTAATCATTGGGGTTTGATACCCTAATCAACTCTTATTCGACAAAAATCGCTTAACTATTCGATTAACTGAAAAACAATGAATTAAAGCTTGATTGATCCAAGTTCTAGCATATTTGGGTTGTACTTGGTTTGTAGGTACTGAATATAGCCTTCACACACTTCTGAGATCAAGATAAACGCTTGGAATCGGAAGAATTGCTAGGTATATCCTCCGAGAACCGAATCTAGGCTAGGCAGAAAATTGTTTTAGCTATAACTTGGTCTATGAAATTGGATTGAGCTGAAATTTGGTGTGGTGATGTAGGGTATCGTCAGGAAGGTCCACGTAAAATTTTAGAATTTTTGGAATTTTCTACTATTTTTGGTGAATTTTTAACTGTTTTATCGAAAGAATTTCGGAAAAATTATCAAACAAATTCAATAAATCACCAAGTTTTTATAGAGACACTAAGGGACATACGGGGAATGATCTATGAAAATTCGGAGTCCATTGGTTGAGTTTTGATTTGGGTTAAAAATCCGTTGTTTTTACGAGTTTTCGATAGACGGGAATGCACCGAAACAAAATCGGAAAAATCCCAAAATTTTGTGAGATGTTTCCTGGACATGTAAAGAGTGTTCTGAAGTTTTTTGGGAATTTTGGAACTACTGATGGAATTTAATGTTAATTATGTGGTTAAAAATAGTTTTATAAATAATTTATTTAAATAAGTAAATGAACAAGATAAATTCCCCGAAAATTTTCCCATAATCTACAGATTTTTACTGATTTAGAGTTTTCCCATAATCTACAGATTTTTACTGATTTATATAAAAATTTACAGATTTTTATATAAATATAGATTAAATGGGAATTTATGGAATTAAAAATAGATTATTTAAATCAATTTCGGCGGTTTACTGTATAACGAACCTGCCGGAACCAGGCACTGACCCAACCCGACAAATACTATAATTGGAACACCGGGAGTATTCTGGGAGATTCCTGTGCAAATTGGGCACTATGGGTGTGTCCTAAGACAGTTCGAGAGAATTTCTGACGGTGAAAATGGAAACTCAAATTTGGATAATCTAGACTCCCCAAATACTCAAACCCCCTTGATGAAAAGTTAATCATTCTTAAATAACCACGTGTTGGCATTATTGGTATTCCCGTACCATTATACGAACACGTTTAACTACTGACTTTGGCTGGCACGTGAAACGGTGCCCAGAAGCAAAACTGAAAACTAATACTACCCTGACGTCCATCACCATACTAGTGTCTATAGACTCAATCTGGAGTAAAAACTCCTGACCAGATCCAAGTTATAACCATTACCAACTTAGATACTAATTTGAGTCCATACTTGCATGGGTGTTATTAAAGTTGATCCAGTTGCTTGATCACTCTTGCGTTGAGATCATTACTCGTACTGTGAGTTTCACTACCCCGCTTTTAACTGTTTTATTGTTTTACTTGGGTTGGAATGCATGTTACAAACTGGGTTGATTGCACAAACTTATGAAGGGAATTTCACTTCCCTAACACATGAACTTGTTAGAAACTGTGATCATTGCACCAATTTGGGAGTGAGTTCCACTTCCCCGCTTGTAAACTGTTTAACTGTTTTCTAGAATGACTTGCACGTTATAAACTGTGCCGATTACACCAATCTGGGAGTGAATTTTACTCTCCCACTATTAAACTGTGATATTGTTTCTGAGATGAATGGCATATACGAAACTGTGTTAATTGCACAAATATGATGTGAATTATCTAACACACGAACTACCTGCCCTCTGCAAGACAAGTGATTAACGTAAGCCTATGGACAGTGGATAGTACTATCGGTTTGACCAACCCAGTGTCGGCACTAGGCTACTGCACTCGTCCTAATTTGGTTGTGTTGTTAGGCATAACTACTAAGGGGCGTTGAACTGCACGTGACACAGTTGATGGGCCGGGAGTGTCTAGGATGACACGGCCCAGGGAGAAACAGTCAAGGTTTCACTTGTAGACTCGTGTAATTCCATCTGCGACTATAATTATGACTGTGACTGTCATTGTGACTAAGACTGTGGCCAGTGCAATTAAACTTGTTAAAACATATTGTTCCATAACAACAAAACTAGTGGAACTCACGCAGCGTTTAGCTGACCCTTTTTAAAACTAACAGTTCAGGTAACTTGATACTGGTGTGCTTCGTGTATGTTGTTCAAGACATGTTTGTAGGCTAACCCTGATATAGACGCAGGTGGCTTAGAAGACTTATGTGGTTCATGGGAACACGCAGTTGTAAAATACATGTAGCATGTAATCAACATTTTGTAAGTAATAAAATGTAGTGTATTTATAAACAATGTACTTGTACCAGAGGTGTCTGTTGCATCCCGTATATTTTTCTTCCGCTGCAAGTTGGGGTGTGACATTTTCTTTCTAGTTTTATCAGTGAATTTGATTTCTTGACCATCTAAGTTTGTTGGAACCACCTCAACTAAACCAGAATCATTTACAGTAACATTTTCAGAAATTTGGTCATTTTTTCTAAACCCAATGCCAAATTTGATGTTACTTTTGATCTAGTTTTCAAGCATTACTTCAATACCTTTGCAGGTTTCTACCCACTTTTCACAAGTGATTTGGGTAGATTCCAACTCCTTTTTGCAACTCTGATATTTTAAGATCATGGTTTGGAGTTGGTCGTTGGTTATGCTGGCTTCATGTTTTAAGCTACTGATTTTTTATTCTTTTTCAAACAATTTTGTTCTCAACACTTTTGAAAGTTTTTCAAATTGCAGTTCACCATCTAAAATCTTGTTTCTAAGGTTTTCATTCACCTCTTTTATGTTAACAAAAGCAATTATACATGTATCTGAACATAGATCCTTAAGGATCTGAGGAGATACCTTAGCAGCAGCCATCATGGCACAATCACATTCACCTTCACATACACTGCCTTCCCATGGATCAGACAAAGATTTCAACTCTTCACCAACATTTCTTTTGCAACAACTGTTTCATCATGAACATCACTCATCAGACTTAGATACCACTTCCTAAGATTCATCAGCTTCAACTATTGTATCTAGTGCCATAAAGCCATTTTGTTTTATATTAGTGTTGGCTGCTAGAGCAAAGTTTTCATCAGTTAAATCCTCAGGCAAGCTACTCCAATCAACAAAGCCTTGAGTGAAAAAGCTCTGTTGATTAACCTATGTCGGAGCAGTGGTTTGAGTAACTTGAGGTGCAGGTTGCATTTGCACCTGGGGAGCTGGTGCTTGAACATATTGAATATGTAGAACAGTGGTTTGAACATATTGAATATGTGGAACAGTGGTTTGAACATAATGCACAGGAACAGTGGTAGCAGGGTGTGCAAAATTAGTAGTGTTTTGTATATGAGGAGCAGGGATATATTGGGAATAAGGAGTAGTACTTTGAGTGCTTTGAATTCTAGGGCTAGGATGTGTGACAATTAGTCCAGATGTTTGAGATCTACATTCCTTAGCAAAGTGTCCTAGCCTATTACACTTATAGCGTTTAATCTTTGACTTATCCAACCCCACTTTTAGCCCCCCATGTAACCCTGGGAAATTTCTATCAATTCTCTTGTAATACTTGCTAGCCCTAACACTCAATAGAGCCAGCTGGTGCAAAATATCCATTGCCTCTAAATCTGTAGGGTCAAAATGTTGAAGGTCATTCAGAAGTTTGGTTTTCCCTATTAGCAGCAAATGCATAGTTGGGTGTGTAAGAATCAGAGTTGAAATTACCCCCAGAAATTATATCAATGAAATGATCATAACTCTGATCCTTACTACTGCCAGAGGCTTCTTCTTGGCCTAAAAGTGTTGTACTACCGAATGCATAGTCATCAACCACTTTGCTAGATTCTTGTAGCTTCTTTTTCTGGTCCAACTCTCTCTCATAAGTGAGGGACCTACCATGAAGTTGTGTTAGACTCATTTCCTTAAACCCAACTGAGTTTCGAGTTACAAAAGCTATAGTGTCCCACTTGTCTGGTAATGATTTAAGGAAACGACTATTTAAAAACGAATTTGCAAACTCAACATTAACCAGTTTAAGCTCACTAATAAGACAGCTAAATCTTTCACACTGTTGGGTTAATGACTCTCATTTGACATGGCAAAACATTTCATATTGTTGGTTTAAAACTTTTCTGTTGTTTTCAATTACTTCCTCAGTCCCACCTAATTGCTCCTTCAAGGCATCCTATAACTCCTTTGCACTGTTGCAATGCAATAGGCCAGGATAGATTTCGTTAGGCAAAGCTGAAGCAACAATGCTAAAAGCTTTTGCATCTAATTCAATTTTTTGGAAATCTTGCTTGGAGTATTTTTCAGGATTTTTTGGCACTTGGATTTTTGGGTCCTCCGCACTTGGGACCATTGGAACATGAGGTCCAAATACAACGGACTGTCACACCCCGACCCGCAGCGGAATAAAAGTCGGGGCATGATTGGGTTATCACCAAAGCTCATGATATTTACTAAGATGTTTCATATTTATTAAATTCAAATTAACAAACTTAAATATCCAAAAACAAAGTCCATACGATTACAAAGGAAAATGAAACTATATATTTATTCCAAAGCATTAACTTGTTTATTCTTCTGGGCCATCCTAAGTGTTTCCTGTCTCAGCTGGATCACCTGTATCATGTGTAAAACAGGGGAGATTTTGGGTCAACAAAAGTTGGCGAGTGAACCTTGATAAAACATTTTAACTAATTTCTTGTTTTATTTATTAAAGAAAATTCATGCATTAATCACATGTGAGCAAACATATATATGTAAACAATCACAAACCACTTTGGATGAGTATATAACATGAATGATGATGTATTTGAGATCAAGCCTCAATCAAACGGAGCCGATCTAATGAGGCTCCTGATGCTCAACCCGTATCCCACGGGGAACTGATGGGCCTAATGAAATGCGTCCACTGAAATGATAAATTCAATCTACATATAATTCACACAACAATCAATACACATTTGATCACGGATATGATGTATGCACAAGTGTTTAAATAAAATAAAAGAATAGTACGACACATGATACACCCCAAAACATGATTAAAACGGGGAATTGGTAGAGGTTCACTCACAGTGGGTGCGTTCCTTGATAATGATGAATGCGCACGAATTTATGATTCAACCGACGAGGGAATACTAACCTAAATAATAACGAAATAATTCGATAAATAAATAATTTTACTTGGGATTAATATTTTTAATTAGTGCTCTTAATGAAATTTTTAGATTTATTTTTATGAGTTTACTGCAAATTTTTAACCTTAGGAATCTTATTTTTTTTTTAAGTATTTTTAAATAATTTTTCAATTTAACTAAGTAAAAATGAGAAAACAAAATTTAAAAAAATGTGTTGACCTTGTCAGGTCTGACCGGGTCTGACCGGACGGATAGCATGAATTTCAGGCGGCGAGTGAGGTTCGAACCCGTGACCTCTCGTATACGTGCACGCAGCTCTACCAACTGAGCTGCGTGTCTAACCCGAAATATTCTCTATTTTAATTATATATATATAGTAACTAACTTTAACCTTATTTGGTTTTTATTAAAAAGGATTTTATATGGCCGAAACTGGTTACAGAACCCGGACTCGAACTCGGGATCTATGGTTCGAGTGCACACAGCCCAACCAGTTGGGTTGTGTGTCTAATATGCATAAACACTGGATTAAATTAATAATATATATATACTGCGAATTGATCTGAATAAGTTTAAAAATTGTTGGCTTTATTTCAGAAAATCGGTAACATGTGCGACTCGAACTCGGGACGTGTGCTTTGTAATTGCACACAGTCCACCGCTGGACTGTGTGTCTAACCCGGTTAAATACCCATTTTTATTTATATTAAAACATTAACTTAACTTCGTACTTCTTCACCATTCAACAATCCCGACCATGATTCCGACTGAATAAACTGATTAAACAGTTTTGATTACTGTTTTGAGCTATTAATTTACTAAACAAGAGATAGCAAGGAGGTTTAAATGATTATACCGGTTTGGAGAACTACGGTTTTCTGGTTTAGAAATTCCGGCGATATTCCGGCGAGTGCGAAAATCTCCGGCGACGTGCTTTGAAAGGAATAAAGCTTCAGGAAGAGAGTGCGGTTCTGAGCGAAATGTTTACAAGATGTTTGAGTGGGTATTTATAAGGGGGACAGGCCGATTGGTTTCGAATTAGAGGCCAAAATTCGCGATCAATGATTTCAATTATCAAAGGAAACGGTTTTGACTAAATTGAGTGTTAAGCAACAGTTATAACTGATGTCGAAATCAGTTTACACGTTTCAGTCAAGGGAAAGTAGCAACATTTGCGGAGTCTTCGTTTTTGTCGGCGATTTCGGGTTCTGAGTTTTCTGATTTACAGGTTTTGATTTTTGGTTTTACCATAAGTGTTATTTGATTAAGTATTAAACACAAAAATGTGTGTGGCGGAGTGGTGTGATGTGTGTGTGTCTACGCGGTAGACCCGGGTTCGAGACCCGGCTACCCTGTTCTGTTCTTTTATTTAATTATAATATTATTATTTATTAATTATGGTTTTTAAACTCTAAAATATTTATTAGTAATGTATTATAATAACCGGCACAATAAATACGCAACGAACCATATTTGATTATAAAACGAAGCGGGTTTCGAAACCCGTTTTACGACGAATGTTACACGGACCTCCAGCAACCGGTGTTTTGCTGAGCAAGTATATGACCCATCCGACGTTGCCAGATTTTATACTCATTTCTGACAAGCATCGGAGGCTTAAACATGTAACCAGTGTTATGAGGATCCTGTGAATTTTGAGATATTCTGATTGTTTACAAAAAGATTTTGTTTAAAAAACTATGAACGTAAATAAACTCTGTTTTTCAATAAAACAAGCAAACAAATTAGCAGTGAGAGCTGATCTGTTCAAATCAAATTGATTGTTAAATCAAATTCGATTGACCAAGCTCTAATACTAATTGTTAGGATCTGAGTTTAATTAGTTGTGAAAAGTTCAAAGATGATCAATGAATGAAGATAAGTAAAGAGTTTTGCAACGGAATTTTAGAAATCTTTTGAGTCACGACTAATGGAAGATTGCTTTCGTTATCATGCTTTCAAACAAATATGTTATGCATGCAATTCACAACTCCCCCTCAGCCTGATATCACAAACGTTTGTCATACAGAATGCAAGAAAGATGATTGGATATAAAGTGGAAATGATCTTTTCAATAGATGGATAGAACAATACATAAGACTGTCCATTTATAGTACATATTAAACCGCTGAGCATCTTTATGATGACATCAGCATGAAAATGACAGCTAATAAATATAATTAACTCTAAACAATGCTAACACTAAACACTACTATACAAACATTGTTAGGATAATCTAGAAACTCTGATGAAGCAATCCTCTGTTGGTCTTCAACATTTGCTTGTCTTTTGTCTTTAGTCTTCATCAGAGGCTTGTAAGCAGTCTTTAGCTTTGAACAGTGGTTCTTGAACAGAGCTTATAAACTCTGTTAAAACAGGATCAATGTTAATAGATATTTTGGCTTTCTATCATCTGTTCTTTTGTAGGGTTCAATCCAAACAATCTCAAAATGAGAGAATTCCATGAGCTTAAAATTATAGTTGTACCAATAAAGGTATTTGCCTAACCCTCGTTGGCTGTCAACATTGGTCGCTTTGACTGTATGATGGTACATACCTGTTCACCAATGGTGTGACGTTGTAAAGCAAAACGGATGAATTTAGTATAGTCATCTACTATGAGGAAGCTTTGTGCATACCTTGATCGTGGGGGTATAATGATCATGGGGGTATAACCTAAAGTGGGACACGCTAGCACTACAGTATAATGATACACTTAATCGTATCACAAGGTAATGGTACTTCAAATGTTCATGTATTTTGTTTAAGTGGATAAACAATACTCGTAATCATCTTGGTCTGTTACTCACTGAATTAAGGAAAAGTTACAAGTTTTGTCCTTTATCTTACTAACATATATCAGGCGGTGTCCTTTTCAACGAATTTTGACAAGTTTTGCATATACATGGAATTTTGTTGCACGTTTTGTCCTTTACACCTAACTTAGTTAAAAATGTGTGTTAAGTTTGGTCACGTGATACGCACACGAGGGTAAAACAGTCTTTCTCCATTCTCTCTACTCCTCTCTTCCTACCACCCCCACCTGCCACAACCCTCCACCACTGCCACCGACGACCACCATCACCCCTTCTCTTTCAAATCACCACAAGGACCACCATCACCTGTTCCGAATCTTCTTTTTCTTTCTTATCTCTTGAGGTACATAAAACACACACACATTCTAAAATACCTAGAGAGAGAAAGAAATAGAGAGAGAAAAGAGAAAACCACAAAAGAAAAGACAATGGTGAAAGGGTAAGGGTTTGATGACGGAGAAAAGGACTCAAATCGACGGCGAAGGGCCCTGAGGTGGAATCTGAAGGCAGCGGGGTGGGGCACTCTAAATCTCTGGCCGTGAACTCGACCCTCCGGTGACTTATACTCCGATCAAACACGTGTGGCGGCAACAAAGGTGTTTCTAGTTGTTTTCCGACAAGAAATCAGGAGTGGTGACTCCTAGGATTCGGATTGGCGAATTTCAAAAGATTTTAAAGATGTTGGTCTTTGTTTTAGGTTTGAGGCGGTGGTTTGGGATTTTAGGGTTGGTTGTGGATGATGGTAAAAGATGTAGAGAGTGGTAGAGAAAGAGAATGGGTTTTTGGGTGATGATAGCACTAGTAGATGGTGGTTACATGGAGGAGGGACAGTGGTGGATGGGTGATGGTAGATGGGTGGAGTTGGGTATTTAGAAAGAGAGAGCGAGAGTGTGGGTTTCTAGTTTGTAGAGAGAGAAAGGATAGGGTGGGTGGGAAAGGGATAATGGTTTATGTATTTTTTTAAAAAGCTTTATTTGTATATCATGATGTGAAAAATACTAAAATACCCTTATATGGGGTCCACATGCTAGATTTAATAGATTTTTTAACCGAGTTGGGTGTAAAGGACAAAACATGCAACAAATTCTTTGTAAAGTGCAAAACCAGTCAAAATTCTTTGAAAAGGACACCACCTGATATATGGTATTAAGATAAAGGACAAAACTTGTAATTTTTCCCCCAATTAGTTAAGGAAATTAACTGATAGTGTGAAACAATTTAACAAAGCTGATATGATTTTCTTGCACATGTTCTCACAAAAAAAAGATCCATTGTAAATATTTTTGAGTTTGTTTGGTTTTCTTGATATATTATAAAATACCAAAAATATTTTCTTTTTAAAATGTCTCCCATAATGAACTGAAAACTTGTTGTTTTTTTATAATAAGATAAAATATTGGTTTATCTATAATGTGGAAGAAAAAAACTAATGGTTATCGAGATTCTTGTTTGTGTTTCTAAACAATTGATACAGTTATCAAAATGAAGTGTTGAACACAAATGAAGTGTAGATTTCGAGAGAAGTGTAGAATGTGAAGATGCATGGTAGGATCCTTCTTCTACATTGCAAAAGGATATGGAAGAGTTTTTGCTCTCTTGCCTAATCAGGCATTTCTAACTCACGGATTTACAACGAATGAAAACTTTGGAGATTAGATGCATCAGCTAATGGGGAGTATGTTGATGTCAACAACTGTTTGTACCTGAAGCTATCCAAAGGCCAACAAATACAGGATGTTTGAAGACAAAGTTAACTGTTGGGATTGAACCCAATGAAAAGAACAGATGATATAAAGCCAAACAACATTATCCGAGCTTTGATTCAACTATCAGAGGTTACATCCTCTGATGTACTTACACTGCTTTCCATAAAGACTGCTCATCCTATCATCTGCCTTCACAAAGCTTCAAGGTCTGCCAGAGTTAACAAGGATAGAGGATAGGAATCAGAGTTTAGTCATTAGCTTAGTTAATCAATGTAACAGTGCCAAGCACTGATAGTTAGTATAAGCAGTGTTTAGAGTTAGTTACATATTGTTTCCTATCACTATCAACCCTGACGTCATCAAAGATGCTCAGAGGTTAGATAGTTAGTATAAATAGGCAACTCTTGTAACCTTTAAACTTGTCTCTTAAAAGATCAACTTTCGCATATCATCTTCTCTACATTTTCTCATTACCAAACTGTAATTACAAAGGCTGAGGGGGAGTTTGTGAATCACATGTAAGTTAATTAACTTGAAAGCATGATGATGATGAAAACAAACGACCATTGCTTGTAGTAAAAGTTTTCCATCTTATTCCGCTGTAAAACTCTTTTAATTCAATCATTTTCCATTTTTGAAACAAAAACTACAAGTAATTCAAACTCAGATCCTAACAATTGGTATCAGAGCTTGATTCATCAAATTCGATCTAACAATCGATTTGGTTCGAACAGATAAGCTCTCTTGCCATTCAGTTTGGTTGTTTTTGTTTGATATTCAGAGTTTTTACTACGTTCAAAGTTTTTAAAAACAAAATCTGAAAAAAAATCAACTGAAAATGTCTCAAAACACACAGGATGCCAATTCTGGATCCTTGTTCAAACCGCCGATGCTCAAAAGAAATGAATATTTATTTTGGCAACGACGGATGGGTCACATCGTTGCCCAGCAAAACACCGGTTGCTGGAGATCTGTTGCTTATGGACCTCACGTTCCAATGGTTCCAAGCACAGAAGATCCAACCAAACAAGTGCCAAAAAATCCTGAAAACTTTTCGGAGCAGGATTTCCAGAAAATTGAATTGGATGCTAAGGCATTTAGCATAGTTTCTTCGGCCTTACCCAATGAAATTTATGCTGGTCTACTCCATTGCAATAGTGCAAAGGAGTTATGGGATGCACTTAAGGAGCAATTCGGTGGGACTGAGGAAGTGATAGAAAGTAATAGAGAAGTTCTAAATCAGCAGTATGAAACGTTTTGTCACTTGAAAGGAGAGTCTCTAACACAACAATTTGAACGTTACAGCTGTCTCATCAGTGAACTTAGACTGGTTAACGTGGTTTTTCCTAATTCGACTGTCAATAGTCGTTTCCTTAGATCGTTACCAAATAAGTGGGAGACGGTAGCTTATGTAACGCGAAAATCTGTTGGGTTTAAAGAAATGTCGTTTTTCATGGGATAATCCTCACTTATGAGAGAGAGTTAAACCAGAAAAAGAAGTTGCAAGATTCTGGAAAAATGACTGATGATTACTCTTTGGGTAATACAGCTCTTTTTGTCCAAGAAGAGGGTTCTGGCAGCAGTAAGGACCAAAGTTATGATCACTATATAGATACTACATCTAGTGGGAACTTTGGATCTGAAACATATGCACCCAACTATGCTTTTGCTGCTAGTGGGGAAAGCCAAACCTCTGACAATCTATCCTTTGAGCTGAATGATTTGCAACACATTGAACCTTCTGATCTTGAAGAAATGGATATTTTTCACCAACTGGCCTTATTGAGTGTTAGGGCTAGTAAGTTTTACAATAGAACTGGTAGAAAATTCCCAGGTTTGCATGGGGGGTTGAAGGTTGGGCTGGATAAATCAAAAGTCAAGTGTTATAAGTGTAATGGGCTAGGACACTTTGCCAGAGAATGCAGGTCTCAAAGTTCTGGACCAATAGTGACTCATCCTAGCCCTAGACCTCAACACACACAAAACACTGCTCATTATTCCCAATATGCCCCTGCTCAACATGTTCAAAACACTGCCCACTTTGCACATCCTGCTACCACTGTTCCAGTGCATTATGTTCAATCCACTACTCCACAAATTCAATATGTTCAGGCACCATCTCATCCTCAAGTGCTTGTTCAACAAGCACCCATTGTTACACAACCTGCTCAAACCACTGCTAGTCAAGCAGAGATTGGTCAACAAAGCTTTTTCACACATAGTTATGTTGACTGGAGCAGTTTGCATGAGGATTTGACTGATGAAAACTTTGCTTTAATGGCCAAAAATGATGTTGAACAAGAATTTTGTTTAATGGCCTTAGAGACAATTGCTGAAGGTGTTGAATCTGTGGAGATAGTGTCAAAATCTGATGAAGTTCAAGTTTGTGATGAGACAATGGTTTCAAGTGAAGAAAGATAAAATGCTGCTGATAAGGAAAAGAACTCTCCTACTGACCCATGGAACATTGGTGTGTTTGAAGATGAGTGTGACTGTGCTCTTATGGCTGCTACAAAGGTATCATCTCAGATCCTTAAAGATCTATGTTTTGAAAAATGCATCATTGCTTTTGCAAACATCAAAAAGGTGAATGAAAACCTGAGAAACAAAATGTTAGAAGATGAACTTAATTTTGAAAAACTGATTAAAGAGTTAAAATCAAAGTTAAGTGAAAAAGATTCTGAAATGAGTAGCCTAAGACATGAATCAAGCATAACCAAGGACCAACTCCAAACTATGGTAGAAAAATACCAAGTTTGTAATAAGGAGTTAGAAGAAACCCAAATCACTTGTGAAAAATGGGTTAAGTCCTGCAAAGGTTATGAAATTATGCTTGATGCTCAGATCAAGAGCAACATCAAGTTTGGTGTAGGTTTTAGAGCCTACGACCAAAATGAGAAAAATGTTGCTAAAATTGATTCTGAGTTGGTTGAAGTTGTCCCTACAAATTTGGCTGGTGAAGAGATAAAAATCACAGATAAAGCTGGAAACAAAATTGTTTTGGAAAAACCAGAGGTTTCAACAAAATATAAAGAAATTGAAAAATATCAGTTTAAACCAACCTGGTCAGATGACTGTGATATCTTTGAGAACTTTAAGCCAATGGACTTCACAACCATTGATGGTATTAAAGCCCCAAAAGCACTGGTGATCCCTATTAAAGATGTGCCAGCAGAGATTACAACCACTGCTGAGAAAAAGTCTGATAGGAAAAGAAGAGTAAAGATTAAAAACTTGTTTTGTGAATTTTGTGAAAAAAGAAATCATGTGGCTGCAGATTGTTTTCTTTTAAAAGCCTATGACATTAACAAAACTTGTGTTATCAAAAACTCTTCAAAATGCACCATCTGCAGGAAAACAAATCACTCAACTCAACAATGTGCCTATCTCAAAAACTATGAACAAAAGGTACTTGAAAGAGAAAGTTCAAGTTCTGTTGGAAATAAATCCAAGCAGAGTTTTGAACCAATTGAAACATCTGTTACAAAAGCCTTAACCAAAACCTCTGTTCAAAGAGAGGTGCAAGTGATAGATGCCCCACCTTCAAACTTATTTCCAAGAGGGTATGGCCAACCTACTTATAAAAAGGTTCCTCATGCTTATGAAGGCTACAAAAAGCCTTAAAAGCAAAGAGTAAAAGGCACCCTTATGGATACAATCATTTGATAAGTAATGGTCAAGAGCAAATGTTACAAGAAAATTTCAAAACCACTGACCATTGTCCTAGACTTGAGGCTGGACCATCTGTGACCCCATCCAAAGCCATTTTGGCTTTGGAGACCAATCTTAACTGATCTATTTACTTAAATGTGCAAGGACCCTCTACCTGCCTTGATAGCTTATGGTATGTAGTTAATGGAGGTTCCAGGCACATGACAGGATGTAGAGCCCTTCTCAAGGACTTCATGGCTCATGGAGGGGGGTGATATATCTTTTGGTAATAACTCAAAGGGAAAGGTTTTAGGGTCTGGATCGGTTCTGGCTGGTAAACTCAAGTTTGAAAATGTGAATTTGATTGACAATCTAAAATTTAACCTGCTGAGTGTCTCACAAATGAGTGACAGAGGATATGGATCCTTCTACACTAAGAAAACTTGTCAAATTGTGGGACCAGAGGTTGTTAAAAGGATTAATCAAATCATTGCTGAGAGCAAAGCACAACTCACTGCACACAGAAGTGGGAATGTGTATGTGGTAGATATGCTAAAAGATAATCCTATGTCTGGGACATGTCTATCCTCAGTTACTTCTAGCAAAGAGACTGAGTTATGGCATAGAAGACTTGGACACACAAATCTTAAAACTATCACCACACTCTCAAAACAAAGTCTTGTAAGAGGCTTGCCTCACAAGCAATTTTCCTGTGATGAACATTGTGTTTCCTGTTTAAAAGGCAAACAACATAAAAGTTCTTTCAAATCAATTGAAGAGTCCAAAACAAGCCAGTGTTTAAAACTGTTGCACATGGACTTGTTTGGCCCAGTGCAAATCATGAGCTTAAAACAAAAAAGGTATTGCCTAGTGATAGTTGATGATTTCTCTAGGTTTACATGGACCTTCTTTCTTCATTCTAAGGATGAAACTGCAAGCATTTTGCAAAAATTTGTCAAACAAGTAGAAAAGCAATTTGATCTTCCAGTAAAAATCTTTAGAAGTGACAATGGAACAGAGTTTAAAAATAGGAGTTGGATGCTTTTTGTGAGTCAAAAGGAATTGTTAGACAATATAGCATTCCAAGAACTCCAGAACAAAATGGGGTGGTTGAAAGGCAAAACAGAACCTTAATTTAATCAGCAAGAACTATGCTAGCAGATTCTGGTTTACCCATGTCCTTTTGGGCAGAGGCTGTAAACACTGCTTGCTATGTTCAAAACAGAGTTTTGATTAACCCCAGGCATCAAAAGAATGCCTATGAGATTTTTTATAAAATCAAACCTCTAATTTCATATTTTAAAATTTTTTGCTGTCCATGTTTCATTTTGAACTTAAAAGATTCTATATCTAAGTTTGCAGCCAAAATTGATTGTGGTTATTTTTTGGGATACTCAACCACTACCAAAGCCTATAGAGTTTTTAACTCTAGGACCAAGTGTGTTGAAGAAACTTTGAATGTAAAGTTCAATGAACTTTCATCACTGAAAATCCCAGCAAATCTGCAGAGCTTTTTGATTTAGGTAAATTCACATTTGCTGATGTTTCTATCAAGCTAGACAATGCAGGTACACCACAATCATCTGAAGAAGATCAAGATCAAGGATATGACTATGTGCTTCCAGAAACAAAAGTCTCTCTTCAAACAGAGGATCAAGTGCAAGCTCTTGTGTAAACTATGCCACTTCTGGGTCAACAGTGGTTGATCCTCAAACCTCTGCCAGTCTACAAAATCAAACATCTGTTGATAAAAGTCCTACATTTGGGCACCAAAATCACCAGAATGTTACCTCTATACCCCCAATACCACCACCACCATTCTCATCAATGGCTGATACTTCAATTTCACCAGCAGAGGTTAGCTCAGATGATACATATTTGTAGCCATCACCTCAAAATGTTATTGTTCCATACCAAGGTGATTTGATTTATCTCAAAAGCCATCCAGCAGATCAAGTTATTGGCAACATCAAACCTGGGGTGCTCACACGAAGCCAATCCCAAAATATTTATCTTTTTGTTGGTTTTCTATCACTCATACAGCCTGTCAAGTACCAAGAGGCACTGAAAGACAACAGCTGGGTAGAGGCCATGCAAGAAGAACTCCTTCAGTTCAAAAGACAACAAGTTTGGGAGCTTGTGCCACTGCCAAAAGATGTAAGTCCAATTGGCACAAAGTGGGTCTTCAAGAACAAAACTAATGAAAGGGGCATTGTTGTCAAAAACAAAGCAAGGCTCGTGGTTCAAGGTTATAGACAGGAAGAAGGTATAGACTATGATGAGACTTTTGCTCCTGTAGCAAGGTTGGAAGCTATTCGCCTGTTCTTAGCTTTTGCTGCTAACCACAACATAAAGGTGTTTCAAATGGATATAAAGAGTGCATTTTTGTATGGAAAAATCAAAGAAGAGGTGTATGTCTGTCAACCTCCAGGTTTTGAAGATGCATTCCATCCTGATCATGTCTACAAGCTCAACAAAGCATTGTATGGCTTGAAACAAGCACCAAGAGCCTGGTATGAAAATCTATCCACTTTTCTCTTATCAATAGGGTTTACTAGAGGCAAAATAGATAAAACCCTGTTTTTAAAATGGAAAGGAAAAGATTTGATGATTGTCCAAATTTATGTGGATGACATCATTTTTGGATCCACAAGCACTGCTATGTGTGAAGAGTTTCGAAAACTCATGGCAGCAAAGTTGAGATGAGTGCAATGGGTGAGCTCCAATGTTTTCTTGGTCTTCAAGTTAAACAATTGCACAATGGTACATTTATCCATCAAAACAAGTATGTGAAAGAACTGATTAAAAAGTTTGATATGGATAATTGTAAACCATGTAGCACACCCATGGCAACCTCCAAGCTAGTCACCATTGATGGTAAAGATGACCTTGTTGATCAAACTCTTTATAGAAGCATGATTGGGTCTTTATTGTACGTAACTGCATCAAGGCCAGGCATCATGTTTGCAACATGTGTTTGTGCCAGATCACAGGCATTACCTAGAAATTCTGACCTTATTGCTGTAAAAGGATATTCAGATACATAAAAGGTGCTCCCACACTTGGTATCTGGTATCCAGCTAATGGGAATATTGAGCTTTCAGGTTTGTCAGATAGTGATTTTGCTGGGTGTAAAACTACAAGGAAGTCCACATCAGGAGGATGTCAATTCCTAGGTGATTGTCTAGTGTCTTGGCAAAGCAAAAAAGCAGGTTGCAGTTTCAACATCCACTACTGAGCAGAGTATATTGCTGCTGCTAGCTGCACTGCTCAACTCTTGTGGCTTCAAAACCAGTTGTTGGATTTTGGTATCATTGCACTAAAGACTCCACTCAAATTGGACAGTCAAGTTCCTGAAAATATCATCAAAAATCCAGTTTCTCATTCAACTACAAAGCACATTGACATCAGACATCACTTTGTGAGAGATTGCTATGAAAAAGGTTTGATTTCTTTGCATCATGTCCATACTTCAGATCAATGGGCAGATGTTTTAACCAAGGCATTGGATACATCTACCTTTGAAAAATTGATCTCAAGGCTTAGTTTGCTAAACATGGATTAAAAACAAGTTTTCTTGTAAATCCATATGTACATAGCATCAAAATGTTTTCAGAAATTCACAAATTCCTTAAAAATAGTTTAAAATTGAAATTTTTCAATAAATCTTTAAAAGTCTGATCACAACATTTGTTTGCTCAAAACCTCTGATAGGCTTTAAAATCTTATCCACTGATACATTGTATCCTCTGACTTCTATTTTTCACCTCTTCAAAACCACTGATGGCTATCCTCTGATAGTGTTAACAAAATCAGTATTGTCCAAACCACTGTCCTAAAATAGTGTTTTGCCACATCAACGGTTACTTTTCTCATCAGAGGTTACACGTGGCCAGATGTTAGCCATCCGGTCTTGCAACAGATGCCACGTCATGTTCACTTTTTCAAAACCCTTATAAAACCCCTATTTTATCTCACCAGTGGTTACCCTAAACTGTGTCGATTTCAAAATCTCAAAACAGTTTTTCTCTCAAACACCATGGCTCCCAAATCAAAATCTTCAAAATCCAAAGCTAAATCGCAAGAAGAACCTCCACCTTTCACTCTCATAATAAAAACCCCACACAACTACACTGTCATACTTGAAGAAAACGACGCAAATACTCGCTATCATTCAATGATTCGAATTTTGCAAAAGTCTAAATTCTTGCACATGTTAACCGTCAAAGCCCCCATTTACATTGATGCTCTTCGTGATTTCTGGAAAAATGCAAAGGTTCACTCATCTGCTAATGGTGTTCCTTATACAATAATTTCAAGAGTAGGGGAAGTGTTGATGCAAATTAGCCCCCAATCGATCTCTCAAGTTTTCAAGTTAAATGACACATAACACCCTGTGTCATTTCCCATTAATGAGATCCAAGCAGAGTTTCTGGAAAGAGGTTATATCGGCCAGATGAAATGTATGACCATTTTTAAACCTAACTTTCCTGCTGAGATGAGATTTTTCTTTCACACAATTCTTACTTGTCTCTCAGCAAAATCCACTGCTTTCTAAGAAATCCCATTGAACATGCAATATCTGGGGTATGCAATTTTAACTGAAACAGATTTTAACTACTCCCAGATATTGTTCAATGATCTTGTAAATAATTTTAAAAATATTGAAAAAAGAAAAGCTTTTTTGATGCATCCATGTTTGCAGGATCAAATCAAAGGTCCTGAAAGTAAACAAGGCGCTGTGATTAACCCAGGCAGCCTTAATAACAAACCAAGATAAAGTTGCGAAAACACAAGTAGAGGAGGATGAGCATGTTTTAACAGAACAAAACGTTCAATCTCAACCTCTTGCTACTGAGCCCACTGCTCTTGGTGATCAGGGTAACACAACCGCTGCCCTGAAACCCACACAAAAAATTTCCAAAAAGAAAACCAAAACAATCTCCAAAAAGCCCACCAAACCCAAAAAGGGTCCTCTGGAAGATGAGATCTCAGAGGTTAACCCTTTGACAGCACCGAAGTCACGAACCACTGCTGCTACTTCTTCACAGCAGATGGTTCAAAGATCTCCTACCGGCTTTGAAACTCCTCCTTCTTCCTCACAAAAGGAAAAGGTTGTAGACCAGGGATATCAGTTGATGAAGCTCTAGATCCACTTGGGTCTATCTTCCATAGCCCCTCTCCCAGGGCAATGTCGCTTTCTTACTCAACCAACTTCATCGATACCTTCACTTCCACCCACAACTGTACCATTGCTGAATGCAATTGAATTAGTTCAGACACGAACCAGCACTTCTCAACAACCTATTACTGAGAATATACTTCATCCAATGGTTGGGTCTGATTCTTTATTCATTGCTAGCCCATCAGCAAATGAAGAGGCTACATCCCTTGGGTTACATGTAACCCTTGGTGATATTTCAACACAAGCAGCCACTACAATTGCTGAACTCCCTAGTTCTCAGTTGGACAGTGGTTTCATTAATAAGACTTGGTTGAAGGCAACCACTGCTGAGGCAACAACTGTTACCTCTATTGTGGGAAGTCCCCAGTACCTAGACAAAGGGGCATCTATGTTTGAAGCTGGTCCTAAAATCACTGCTCATGATAACATAGATATAAGTACCACCACTGGTAGGAGTTCAGATGATTCTATTAAATTAGATGATGATCTAAAAATACCAGGATTTGACGGAGAGAGTGACAAGAATAGAAAACTTTGTTGGTGAAATCAAAGATTTACTAAAGCAAATGATAGCTACAAAAAGTCAACCCTCTGTTCTATCCGCTGCTGATCTCAAAGAAGCTCTTAACCCTCTGTTTCAAAATCAACAACAATATTTGGATTTACAACACAAGCATCATGTGAATAATGTTCAAAACATGTTTGAATCAAGGTATCAAGACACTGCCGCAAACATTAAAGCCATCAAAGCACATCTACTCACAACCACTGGCCATGCACCTCCAACGGTTATATTTGTTACAACAGATGAAGCCAAAAAGGGGAGAAACCTTTGGGTCCAAAGAAGCTAACAATAGATGATGATAAGGCCAGACCTACATTGAACATTCCAAGGCCTAATGGTTCAAAGAAGATAGATTCAACTGAAGAACTAGTGGCCAAGGCAAGGGCTAGTCACAAGAAGAATAGGATTGAGGAGAGCAGAGTGTTGGTTGAGAAAAAGATTGATCAACAAAAAGAAAAAGGAGAGGTTGGTACTTCATCAAAAAGAGCTCCAGCTAGAAAAGCCAGGCAACCAACATCCACACCTCCTAAAACTAAGCCTGAAACCAGTCCAACCATTAAAACCTCTGCCTCTCAAAAACCTATCACATCTTCAAAACCACAACCCACATCCACACAAGCAGATGTTACAGCAACTGTTGTGTCAACATCTGTTGATACAGCAGAGGTTGCAACAGATGCATCTCTATCCACTGCCATAATCACATTTCCCACATCAACTCAACCATTATCTACACTACCAAAAATCCCACAACCACCATCACCCACCTTAAGGTTTAAAAGGAGAAAAATCACAAAAGTGATAAATGATGATGAGATCTTTGCACCTCTTCCACTATCATCAACACCAATGATCCCCACATCAGAGCTTACAACTTCTTCAACTCTTAAAGTCATTCCTGCAGCAAAGGTGTACCCTCTTGATTTACCAGCAGTCAGGGAAGAGATTCTAAGTTTCTTTTCAGAGGAGGACCCTGACAAAAGAACAATTCTATCCCTTGATGGCTATCCAAGACCAGCAAATGTTGATGCTTATCTAGAATTGAAAAAGAAGCAAGCAGAGGATATTGCCAAAAGAGAATCAGCTGGTAAAAATAATAGAGAAATACAGATTATCATGTCCTTTCAACTGAGTAAGGTCACCATTCTGCAAAACTTTGTCAAGGATCTGAGCAACCAGTTGTCAGTAAGGGAAGATAAGTTGCTCAAGAGTGAACTCATTAAGTATATCATGGAAAAGAAGATGTATAAGGCACCAAGGCCTCAGTTCAGGGATTGGAGCATAGATGAGCTGAGAGAAGAAATCAATAGAATGCAAGAAATGTTGAAAGACCCTCTCAAAAAGCCAACTCCTCCCAACTGGGATTTATACAAGAAAGATATCTCTGAAAATGTCTTGAAGTTGAAGAGAATGAAGCAAGAACTGATTCAAAATCATTATGGTTCCAAAAACCAAGTGATGAGATGGGGTGAGGTGAGGGTGTTAGACACTTACAAAAGTTTGGAAGAAAGAAGGAAAAAGGATCCATCCATGCCTCCCAAGCCTGACTACTCAAAGGAAGATGCTATCCTCAGAGCTCAACTCTCTAAAAGGTCTAGCTCAACATCTGCCCACTCCATACTTGCGTTGCAACACAGGAAAAAGCAAGGGGAGATGAATGAAAAGACTGACAAAGTGTTTGAGGATACATTTATCAAAGAAGGGATTCAGAATATGATTGATTATCACACAGATGATACAAGTGCCAAGCTGGCCAAAGATTTGTCAAAGATGGCTCATTTACAAACCTCTGCAATAAAGGCTCCTTCAAGAAAACCATCAGACCCAAAACACCCATGAATTGACATTGCTCAAGTCTGATGGTGCAGCCACTAAACTATCCATGGAAGATGCTTATGAGCTTACAATAGAAGACTTCCAAGAACTACTATGTTTAGAGCTGGTGAAGGATGCTGATGACATGGAATCTCTAAACTTTGAACTTCAATTCAAAGGTCAAAAAGGAGAAGTCCTTCTGAGGAATAAAAACCCAGAATAAAGTGTTTTTGGCATCATCTGTTCCAGGGGGAGATTGTTGGGATTGAACCCAATGAAAGGAACAGATGATATAAAGTTAAACAACATTATCCGAGCTTTGGTTCAACTATCAGAGGTTATATCCTCTGATGTACTTACACTGCTTTCCATAAAGACTGCTCATTCTATCATCTACCTTCAAAGCTTCAAGGTCTGCCAGAGTTAACAAGGACAGAGGATAGGAATCAGAGTTTAGTCATTAGCTTAGTTAATCAATGTAACAGTGCCAAGCACTGATAGTTAGTAAAAGCAGTGTTTAGAGTTAGTTACATATTGTTTCCTGTCACTATCAACCTTGACGTCATCAAAGATGCTCAGAGGTTAGATAGTTAGTATAAATAGGCAACTCTTGTAACCTTTAAACTTGTCTCTTAAAAGATCAACTTTCGTATATCATCTTCTCTACATTTTCTCATTACCAAACTGTAATTGCAAAGGCTGAGGGGGAGTTTGTCAATCACATGCAAGTTAATTAACTTGAAAGCATGATGATGATGAAAACAAACGACCATTGCTTGTAGTCAAAGTTTTCCATCTTATTCCGCTGCAAAACTCTTTTAGTTCAATCATTTTCCATTTTTGAAACAAAAACTACAAGTAATTCAAACTTAGATCCTAACATTAACCTATGATGCTATTGCTAAGGGGAGTTTGTTAGTGCATATTCTCTAACAACAGCTTAATAGTTAGGTCTTTGGATACCATGTAAATGTTTAAAAGACTTAGTGAGTTATCATGTTGACTAGTCGTGTTGATGAGTTCCGAAGAAGTGTCAAGAGAAGTGGAGTTCTGGGCTACATGGACTTGTGAAGTTCAGAAGAAAAGAGTTCCGAGCAAAAGAATGTGCTAAGAGTCCCGGGAAATGATACCTGACAAGAGTTTCGAGTTATTGTCTTTGAGTGTGTACGGGTTATATTGTTTTGTGAGGTTGGGCTTGGCCCAGCTTGCATGGATATGTCATATATAAACAGATTATGCATTAGGGTTTGAATAAGTCATTCAGTAAGACACTGTGAGAGACATTACAGAGAGTTTGAGAGAATTACATAAAGAAAGGTTGTGAGATTTCGTGTGTGGTATTAATTGATAGTAAATGTTTCATTGGATAATCAATAGAATACCATGTTTAAAAGTGAGTATTGTGTTTTCCATATTTCTACTTGTTTTATGTGTTTGTTTGATCTACTAAGAGGATTCCGCACTCTTAGTGGGTTATCAATCTAGTAATCGATCCGTGTGATGGCGACCTACAACTGGGAAGAAACCAAAGAACACTAAAAATGGGGAATGATAAGGAACTAGAAGTGAAGGTTGTGGGGACCTTACAATTATTTATGAAAACTAATTTATGCATTAAACTTTATGATACCTTATATGTAATGATACCGATACCGACTACCGAAAGATTAACACGGACCATCGTAACACGCTAGGCAATTCCCACATCGGTCGTGGCCAGGAGAGATCCCTGGTTCATAAGTAATCCAATGCCTCTTATATCACCAACGCGTTTTGGGCTTAATGCTAATGGATGAGAGGAGAACCCCACAGTTAAGCGTGCTCATGTGGGGGTAGTACCAGGATGGGTGACCTCCTGGGAAGTCTCCACCGGGGCAACCAAAAACAAATATGTGAGCTCCTGGATGGGCAACCCATCGGGGTCAAAGCGGACAATATTGGTGATGAGAGTGGCCGGATGTTACAAATAGTATCAGAGCCATTCCTGAGTCGTTCGGGATGGTGGGGCAAACCTTATCGAGGACGATGAGTCCTTAAGGGGGTGATTGTAATGATACCGCTACCGACTACCGAAAGATTAACATGGACCATTGTAACACCCTAGGCAAATCCCACATCGGCCATGGCCAAGAGTGATCCATGGTTCATAAGTAATCCAATGTCTCTTATATGACCAACGCGTTATGGGCTTCATGCTAGCGGATGAGAGGAGAACTCCACATTTAAGTGTGCTCAGTTGGGAGTAGTACTAGGATGGGTGACCTCCTGGGAAGTCTCCACTGGAGCAACCATAAACAAATCCGTGAGCTCCTAGATGAGCA
The DNA here is from genome assembly GCA_947069175.1 of Scalesia atractyloides. NCBI lineage: Eukaryota > Viridiplantae > Streptophyta > Magnoliopsida > Asterales > Asteraceae > Scalesia > Scalesia atractyloides. The sequence continues at coordinate 33,176,437 of CAMTDV010000004.1, read as the reverse complement.
ACCTATCGGAATCAAAGCGGATAATATTGGTGGTGAGAGGGGCCGGATCTTACATTATATGTTCTGAGGTTACTCGTAACCTTCTATCAGCACCAAAGTTAGTCACAGATGGTTTTGATATTTCTTATGGTCATCACAAACTCTCTATTCTTTATGATTCTTTAGTGTATGTTACTGGCATTCTGGATGGTGGTCTCTATAGATTAGAAGTAGATGATGACTTTACCAAATCTTTGTCGTCATATAAAATTATTGAATCAATGGCAAAGATGAAACAAAAACGAGATTAGAGACTTCATCTATGTTGTGACTTCAACGTTTAGGCCACATCTCACGGAAACGATTAACTCGACTCGTAAAGGATGAGGTCTTAACACCTCTCCATTTCACTGACTTTGGAACATATGTCAAATGTCTTAAAGGAAATTTGACATCCGCGGATAAGGTAGGTGCCATTAGGAGCTCTAATTTATTTGAACTCATTCACATTGACAATAGTGGTCCTTACCCAATCGCTGGCATAATTAGACATACTTCATTTATCACCTTCATCAACGATTATTCCCGTTACATGTATTTGTATCTCATTATTGAAAAATCGGAAGCACCTACAACTTTTAAAGATTACAAAGTTGAAGTTGAAAACCAACTAGATGTCAAATTAAAGTTGTGAGATCAAATAGAAGCGATGAATATTATGGAAGACATGCTGATGTGGGTCAAGCTCCTAGTCCATTTTATGAGTTTTGTAAGGGCCAAGGGATCGTGAACCAATACCCCATACCAGGTACTCCTCAGCAAAACGGTGTCGCTGAACAAAGAAACTGTACCCTAATGGACATGGTGCGCAATATGTTAGCCAACACTAATTTACCACTATTCCTCTAGACTGATGCATTAAAAGCAGTTGTTCATATTCTCAATAGAGTTCCTTCAAAGTCTGTCCCTAAAACTCCTTATGAACTTTGGACATGAAGGAAACCGAGAAGCAAAATTTTACAATCCTTTCCTAAGGAACTTGACCCTAAACAGTTACTTGTTCCTTTATCGGGTATCCTGACCACTCAAAGGTTATCCTTACTATTGTCATTCCCACGTCACTTTTATGGTAGAAACCAAGCGTGTCGCATTTCTAGACGATTTTAAGGTTAGTGGGAACAGTACCAACCCTTACGAAGAATTTCAATAAGTACAAGACGTGGGGCAGACTCGTCGCTTACCATAACTCCGTTTACCTCTTGCACCGGATGCAACAATTGTACCTAATGTCACTACACTAACTCTAAATCCACGTCCATAATCAGAACCCATTACCTCATAATGAAGGCACATCAAACGCTCAAAACCAAGACAACTTTGAACCCGATAAGAAAATCAGGAGGTCACCTAGGCCCAAAAGGCCTACTAATTGGGATGATTATGTTACCTACCTGACTAAAGCTGAAATGGATGTTGGAAAGCTAAATGATCGTATCTCTTGTATTGAAGCCATTAACAGTAATCAGTCTTCTGAATAGTATAAAACAATAAACGATGAGCCTGAATCCATGAAGAAATATGGTGTTTGGAATTTGGTAGAATTACCCAACGATTTCAAACCCATAGGATGTAAGTAGGTATTCAAAACAAAACTAGATCCGAATGGTAACGTTGAAAGTTACAAAGTGAGATTTGTTACAAAGGGCTACACTCAGAAATAGGGGATGATTATCAAGAGACCTTTTCACATGTCTCTCATAAAGATTCATTGAGGATCATTATGGCCCTAGTAGCTCATTTTGATTTAGAGCTGCTTCAGATGGATGTTAAAATCGCTTTCCTTAACAGAGACTTAGACGAACATGTGTACATGAAACAACCTGAAGGCTTTAAACCTGAAGGGCAAGAACATCTAGTTTGTAAGTTGAAGAAGTCCATATACGCGTTAAAACAAGCTTCACCTCAATGGTATCTCAATTTGATGAAGTTATGAAGAATCAAGGTTCTGCGAAGAATCAAGGTTTTGCAAAGAATCAAGTGAATAAATGCATCTACCTCAATATGAGTGGGAGCAACTTTACGTAGATGATATTATATTGGCAAGTAATAGTTTAGACATGTTGCATGAGTCGAAGCGGTTACTCTCGCATAACTTTGACATGAATGATCTCGGAGATGCTTCTTACGCCATTGGCATTGAAATTCACCAAGACAGATACAAAGGGGTCTTAGGATTATCTCAAAGGGCCTACATAGATCATGTCCTTACGCACTACAAAATGCGACAATACAAACCCTCAGTCGCTCCAGTAGTTAAGGGAGATGTTTTCGGTTCATTCCAATGTCCGACAAGAGAGGCTGAAAAGGAGAAAATGAGCCAGATACCTTATGCGTCAGTAGTCGGGAGCCTGATGTATGCTCAATTCTATACTCGCCCAGATATCGCTAGTATTGTTGGAATGCTAGGCCGTTATCAATGTAATCCTGGCCTAGATCAATGGAAAGCAGCTAAGAAAGTATTTTGATATATGCAAGGGACGAAAGACTATAAACTAACTTATAGAAGAAGTGATCAAATAAGATAAGAAATCCACTTCATGCTATATCTTTATTTTAGCAGGCGGACCCCTTTTATGGAAGAGTCAGAAACAACAGTTAACCACGACTTCCATAATGATGGCAAAATACATTTTTGTTTATAACGCATCCTGTCATGAAATGATGCTTAAGAATCTGATCACTAGACTCAAAGTAGTTACTTCCATTTCTAGACCATTGAAACTTTATTGTGATAACTCAACTGCTGTTAGTTTCTCAAACGACTGGAGCTGATTTTATGTCAATACAAAGTACTTGTTCGTACGTGAACGAGTAGAGGAAAATAATCTTTGTATTATGTATATAAGTACTAAAAATATGCATGCGTATCCAGTGACTAAAGATCTCTCACCTAAAGTTTCCCAAGAACATGTTTCGAATATGTTTTATCGACATAATGACATATAGACAAATAGACAAATATAATTACAAATCAAACGTTTAAAGGGCTTACTTGTATATTTTGATTGTAACTGTTAGGTTTTAAATTGAGGTTGTTGCATGACTAATGGGAGCCCTGAGTTGAATGTTGACTCAACGGTTGTATTTCTCTGCTACGGTTCTTGGTTTAAAACTAAAATGAGTATTAACTTCTTATCAGACTTGTCTAATACTATAATAAATGATTATATGGATAAGTGGGAGTATGTACGATTAAATATATAGTTATAAGTATTTAATCATCTAGCAATTATAATCATTTATATTATATAGATCAAAATATTGATTATTATACCTTATTAATATTAGTTAAATATTGTTGATTAACCTATTTACCCATATTAATTAATAAGGTTTTCCTTTGGGTATATTTAAGAAGATGACTAGAGAGGGTTTTAGGTTAGACTCTCGTAATAACATCACACGTATCTCGACCTCCTCTCTCTCCATAATAACCAGTTCTTCACCCTTACGAACTCAGAACTACCATCAATCATATACACTCTAAATAAGAACTAACTCAAGCTTAGTGACATGTCGAACTCCTTGGTTGCATATGTTTCTAGATTATCTGTTGACCTGAATGTTGTAACAGGTATTACTATTACATGTTTTTCATTACATATTAACATAACTTAGCAACACAATATTTTCTTGTGAGTAGTTTTTTAAGCTTGGATGCAGCTTGTTTAGGCTGGTGGGTATGGTTTAAAGCCCCTAGGGGCTTTACTATGCCAAGTCAGAACCACCTAGGCGCCACCTCATATGGGGGGCTTTAAAGCCCATTCCTTTAACATCCTTGCAATGTTTTAAAACCCTTTTTATACAATATAAAAAGGAAATAAAAAGGGAGAAATCTGATCGGTGGAAATAGAATGCGTCCCACATGCATACCTTGTAGCCAATGGAATGCTCTCCATTGGGGTAACGAAATTTCCCATAACCCCCCCCCCCCACCATAAGCACATTTTTTAGTAGAAGCCTATGCTTGAGATCATTTATACTCTGGTTTGATTAAAACTTTTAGCAACCAGTCAACCACATCTTAAAAAGTTCACAAACCACTTAATAATAACATCTTTTACTTATTTAAAAGATAAACTTTTTACTCCAATAATCTTACTCATCGCAAGACAATGACCCGATGTTGACACAATGTTGTGGTACTTAGATCACTCATAGTGGGGGATTTTTTTGGCGTTTTCCCTCTAAAAAACGCTCTTCCACCGCCCCAGGGCGTATTTGTTGCGAAAATGGGTTGGGACGTTCCAAATTAAACGCCGGGTGGAGAAATCTTGGGCCAATTAGACCCATCCACGGTCAAATAGCACTAGTTTTAATTAAAAAACAAAAATAATAATAATTGGGTACATTATTGGGTTGTATACCACTACAACCATTTAAACAAATGCCCCATTGCTAATTGGACCGCCATATGAAGGATAATGCCCAAGGATGGGGCATTATCTTCCTTCACCACTATGGTTTTATGTGGAATTCATGCGTTGATTTGTTTCAAAAGGCCCCATAAACCTCTTTGGTGGGGGTAATGCAATAAGTGGCGGAAAAGTGCAACAATGGGCTTTATGAGGGATTATATCACAAGAGGATGTAGTGGTAACATCAATACCTCATCATTACTCAACTGTTAATTTTCTATTTTTTATAATTTATCTCTAAAGTTATAATATTAATAACCACTAAAAAAGTAAAAAAAAACATTTCATTAACATTAAAATCATTACAAAAAGTAAAAATAAAAACATTACAATAAAATTAAAAAACACTCTAAAACTCAAAGATAGGTCTTTTGTTTTAGCGCCATTTGCAACGCTTTTCCAGTTAGGTCTTCTTGCGGTTTAAAGTAGAATTCAAAGTCTTTTTCCCATTGTCTATCCCGCATAATCTCGATTCTCAACCACTTCCCGGTTCTCTTGCATACGTTGATCCCCTAGGTCGCGTATGTTTTGAAAGCATTGGTTCATCTCCGAAAACGCATTAGTCAAGTCAAATCCCATTGACGATGACTCCAGCCTCCTCGATCTTGCACCGCTTCTTCTACTGGGTGGTCGTTGTAGCTCCTCCGCCGGCTCATCTGCCCCTTCTTCCCCCGTGAATAAGGGATTAACATCGTTTAAGTCGGTGTTTCGAGTGTCGGACGTTGCCGTTTCGGGTTTAACCGACTTGGTGGTTTTCAATCTCTTTGACGACCCTTTATTTGCCGACCAACCCGAAGAAGTTCCTAACGTGGTAGGGACGTTGGCCCATTGGAGCTATTACAAAGAATTTTCCAACATTTCAAATATGGGAAATTCACTTGAGCAGCTTGATATTCCATTAAGGCGGCATGCATAATGTCCTCGTCGCTATGACCACTTTTCCATCTGTTTTTACCCGTGGTAAACTGATTGAAAAGTTGTGCACTTTTTGTTGATATCTGTAACGCTTCGCTTTTCAAAACTTCCCTTATTTAGAAAACGTACTCGTAATTCTATTTTTAGAAACGCATATCCATAAAACTTTCCCAATCTCATAGTCAAAGACTTTGATTATAGCAAAACCTCCAATTTTGACATGCAAATCGTCATTTAATACACAATTTTCCCACAAAATGATACTTTATGATATGTGCAAACACTCGTGCATGCATTCACCATACTTGAATTATACGTGAATATACGTTTTATACTTAAAAACATGTAAATACAAAGTTTATGCTTAAAATGATAACAAATAGGAAGTTCGGGGGTCTTTTGTAATAAACCAAACTTGGGCCAGACAAAGAAGGCTGCGACGCCCTCCCCCTATTACCTCCGCATAGCGCGACGGCGCTGGATCCGCATAAAGTAGTTTCCTTTCAGCAGATTGGCCATCTTCTCCACCTCCAAACTCACCCAATCATCTTCAACCTCCATTAAACACAAAACCCTACTTGACCATTATAAAAACAAGCCTCCATTCATCCATTTTCACTTTCCAAACTCATCCAAACCTCCAAAACACTCTCAAATTATCTGGAAATTCAAGTTCAAGGCAGAATCTTGTAATTTCAAAAGTGAGCTCAAACTCACTTTTCTTTCATTTTTCTTCACTTCTTCTTCCTCTACAAAGCTGGGAACACCTCTAAGAGTGTTTCCACAGGTTTGCCATGGTAAACCAAGGTGGAACATCACCATTTAGAGGTCCAAACTTTCTGTTTTGGAAGAACTTTTGTTAAACTTTTACAAACTATGCTTTTCTTGACTTAATCTTATTCCTACTTGTTCTTGAACGTATCTAAGGTTATGAGAGTTTTTGGGAATAGATTCTTATGAGTTTAAGAGGTGCAAACACCTCTAAACTTTCAGTTTTGTTAGGGTTTAGAAAACCCAAGTGTGAAACCAACCAAGGCTACCATAGTTCTTATATCAAGGCTTGTGTTATGGTACAAGGTGTGAATACTAGGAAGACTTGGCTATCCTAGCTTCATTCCACCACCTCACTTGATATTTTACCATTACTATCCCAAGTAGTTTGTTAGGCATAAACTGACTTAAACCCATCTAGCCTCCGACACTTAGTTAACTCTTTCTATGTCGGGAATGGCTCACTCGGGTTAAACCTTACCTAGCTACTTGATATAGTAATTCATTGTACATTTCTTTTTTATTCATGACCATTCGAATCATCCTTATGGTGATTTGTGCATTGGTGAATCATACAATGAGGTGTTCATACCCCCATGCTTGACTTCCATGAACTCTATGATAACATATGGCGGACCTATTATTACACATACTATATAACATATAAATATAAACATAACCGAATTCTTGATGTTAATCGGATTATGATTAAGTCGCAAATATAAGTTATATTATCTTTGTTCTTTATTCCTTGTTTGTGATTCTAATGGGCAGGTTAGGACCCATGAAAACACTTTAAACCTTAGTGTCCAAATGAGTGTAAAGACGAGATATACTTTTTACATACATGAACTTTTATACTTGATTCCGAATCAAAACATTCCAACTCGTCAATACACGGATAATCGGAAAGCTTTGCAAAATTGTGAGTACATTCGAACACCCTTTACGCTTTACACTTTTGGGTGCAATATGTTTAACCTATCAAATTACACAATCACACTTATACTTTAGGCAAACACAAACAATCCATACATGCATGCTTAAAACATGTGATACTTGATTTGTATGCTTGGAAAATTCTTATGTAATTCACTTGTCACTAACTTCGTACGAGCCCCCCCCCCCCTAACATGTATAGCGTAATACGAGTAACGCACAACCCCATATCCTTGAGGCCATGTTAAGTCTTTTAAACACATGCGGTAATCAGAGGGTTGACTTGTAAAATTGCATCCCATGATACATTAATCTAGTTAACCATTTTTGCCATGCAGATTCGTTTAAACCTTTTTACATACTTATGCTATATTAAACTTGTGTACTCGCCAATGCTTTTGTGTTGAACTATACTTTTAAACATGTTGCAGGTTGATACTGTTGATATTGACGAAACTTAGTAGGAAGGACTAGAAACGCACCAAATTTAACATTAATGTTTATAGATTAGTCATACATTACTTGTTGTGTTTTGTTTTGAAATCTATGTACTTAAACTTTTAGCAATGAAATAATATTTTATCTATTAACTACTTGTCATATTTAGTGAATGATGTCTCAAGCAATCTATTTCGTCTCACTCCGATGTTTCTACCATCGGTTGGTGTGTGACAGATTGGTATCAGAGCCATAACTATAGGGAATTAGAAAAATTGCCATGATTCGACCTAGTCTATAGTCTAAGTACCCATACTTGACCATTCTGGACTTCATTCTTCAATTACTCAAAATTCTTCCTATTTGCTTCTATCTCATTTTTTGTCTTAAAAATACGTATGTCTTACCTAAAAATGATTTACCATACACATGAGGATGTGAAAACACTCGCATTATACAAACGAGACGATTTCACCAAAATAGGAGTGAAACCCTCACTTTGGTGAAAGACTCTCAATACGCATTCACGATTTTCACGAAATTATACATCAATTTAGGAGTAACATCCTTACCTTGATGAAATTTCGCCATGCTCATTCTAGTGGACCCTTACCAACGAGTCGGATTTAGTTCCTTACCTCGTCTGGCAAGTACCAACGACGCTTAAGGAATGACATTGTCAAGTTAGGGGTGATACCCGCACCTTGATAACCAGTCCCACTCCTCGATTTTCAATCCCTCCAAAGTCTCGAACTTTCGATTGGCTAAGGACATGTAATAACCGGAAGGGTGAATACCGTTAACCAAAATTTCAGCGAGAGTATTTTACCTATTAGGCAAAAGCATGCTTCCCAAACTCAAAAGAACTTTCGGTCACTTTGGTTAGTCAAAGTTTTATTTCGGAACAATCCAAGTTTTAGTCAAAACCATCATTATATTATATCAATTTTATGCATAAACATAATTCAAACATCTCTTCTTTCAAAATTCAAATTATTTTCACCATGACTACTCACATATCATACTTATACCTTTCATATACCTTAAACACTATTTATAAATACGATTTCAAAAACGTCACCCACAAGATAAACGTTACTCGTATTCCCAAAATGGAAGTCTTATCATCAAGATAGGAGTGATTCCCTTACCTTGACGATTCAACTCTGCCCATTTCTCGAAGGAATCTTGTCCATAAGATAGGAGTGATGTCCACACCTCAATGGAAGATCAAATCACAACTCGACTATTTTCGTAACAATCACTCGATCAAAATTTTTACACAAACCTTTTATCATTGTGACAATTTTCTCTCTTATGCATGAATTTCGAACCTTATTATTTTATTCAAACGTGTTTCTCACCCTACAATCAACTTACGTAAATCACATACACGAAATCCCTAATGATACTTTAAATGTTTCTTTCCCAATTTTCAAAACATTATGAAATGCTGCCTATCAACTTAGTCGGTCTAATGAACCTCTTGCCCTCGATTTTCATAACTCGTCCAATCACTAAAACACACTCACTTTATACTATCATTCTAAAGACATTTTATTCCCAACAAGAAACCAACGAAAACTTTCTCTCGCATACGTATAAGTTTACTTTGCTAAATACTTTTCAAAACCCAAGGTTTTCCACGAAAATTTTCAAAATACAACTTTCCTTATATCAATATAAAAAATAAAGCAAGCTCGCTATTTTACAACCTTTTCAAAATCGCCAATATGCAATTCTAAATATAAACATGTGGGCAAGAAAATTTCATAAGATCAGACATCCTATGACGTATGCGAATACATTTTTTTTAAAAGGTAGCATTTCTTTTTACAAACCACATCCGACATCACAAATTGATACTTTTTCTCAACATTCACTTGGCATTCGCAATCTCATCTTTCATTTCCAACAGACCCGACTTATTTTATTTCAACAAACTTAATGGTTTTACTCAAGCAACCATACACATGCATAACATCTTACACGTTTCAATTTATGCAACCAATATTTCGTGACAATCTTACACATATTATCATTAAACTTCATATTTTACCACTCGAAACTTCATGGTCACTTATGTATGCTTAATTTCATTATACTTCAATTTATACGTCCTACACTACATGCTAACGTTATACATATTTGTCATCAATCATACTCAAAATTCATACATTCGCACTACTTAGTAGTCATACTTGGAATCTCTATGTAGGCATAACCCGAGTGGCTTCACCTACGTTAGACACATTCATACTTACGTACAATCGTGCTTACATACTTAATTTTTATACGTTATTCCACACACATTTTCACTTGTAATAGTAAAATATACCCTGACCCATACACTCTAGTACAAACTATGCTTCATGCACAAACCAGAATAATTGTGGGTGCATATGGGATTATAATGGTAGGTGCATGAAAACCCTAGTGGGTGCTACTGTGTATCGTAGCACGGAACGTACCATGATACCGAATAGCGAAACAGACATAACATGGTGTGAACATGGTGGATACGCCGTCGGTACTTCCTATATATAAGTGTCCCCACCATGTTACCAAACTTTCGTAAAACGTTCCATGAGAAATTCGGTGATTTTCCCGGACCTTGTTAAATACGTTTGATTATAACAAAGTGACTCAACTTCGAAATCTTCGTACTCGATTATCCATGACAAGCCTCATTCTCCAAAATCATTAGCTATAGCAACTACAACTATCACTAACATCTCTCAAACTTTTAGTGTTCGTAATTCATTCGATATCCATATCATTCTTACCCCCGCTTACACCTACCGAATCGTTCATTCACAACCTATCGGCCAAAACGTCTAATCCATTTAACAAACATCCTCCCAGCTCGAGTTAGTCAAAATATTTTTCAATATATCTTTCGTTCTTTATTACAAGCAAACTTCAACTAGTCGGCTTGTTACCGCCAAAACTTTTGAAAACCATAATTACTTACCATCCTAGTTTCTCACCTGTAAACATTTTTCTACAACGTGTGATTTTACTAATACGCATTTGAACCGATGAAAAACTTTCCTACAACCTACGGTGCGGGCCGCACATTTCGCCAAACTGCGTCCTTACTTGCACAAAAACTTTTCTTCTTAGGTCACATCCTTTTTAAAAACATTCCTCCCAAACCAAAATTTTCAAAGTCGACACATACCCGTTTTACTTATTCTTGCATTCACTTACGTTTGATGCCTCAAGCCACCTTAGTCAAATAAATTTACTTTTACAAACCTACCCTTTTTACCTCACGCAATTTCCATACAATTTAACTCACCTATACATAAACCCTACATAGACTTTAAACTTCAAATTTCGATTTTAGCCATACATTTTTAGCCAAAATGCCTTTTTTTCCCAAAAGTCATCCTCTTAAATAAATTTCGGGATGAAATTTCCTAAAGTAGGGGAGACTGTAACGCTTCGCTTTTCTGAACTTTAGAAACGCATATCCATAAAACTTTAGAAACGTAGTCGTAAATTCTATTTTTAGAAACGCATATCCATAAAACTTTCCCAATCTCATAGTCGAAGACTTTGATCATAACAAAACCTCCTATTTTATATAAACATGTTTTACACTTGTGCAAACATTCACGATACGTGCATACATTCACGATACTTGAATTATACTTGAATATACGTTTTATACTTAAAAACATGTTAAAATACAAAGTATATGCTTAAAATGATAACAAATAGGAAGTTTAGGGGTCTTTTGTAATAAACCAAACTTGGGCCGGACAAAGGAGGTGCCGCATCATGCGACGCCCTCCCCCTGTTACCTCCGGATAACGCGATGGGCCTGGATCCGTAGAAAGTTGTTTCCTTTCAGCAGATTGGCCATCTTCTCCACCTCCAAACTAAACCAATCATCTTCAACATTAAACACAAAACCCTACCTAACCATTACAAAAGCAAGCCTCCATTCATCCATTTTCACTATCCAAACCTCCAAAACACTCTCAAATTCTCTAGAAAGCAAGTTTAATGCGGAATCTTATAATTTCAAAAGTGAGCTCAAACTCACTTTTCTTTCATTTTTCTTCACTTCTTCTTCCTCTACAAAGCTTGGAACACCTTTAAGAGTGTTTCCACAGGTTTGCCATGGTAAACCAAGGTGGAACATCACCATTTTGAGGTCCAAACTTTCTATTTTGGAAGAACTTTTGTTAAACTTTTACAAACTATGCTTTTCTTGACTTAATTATATTCCTACTTGTTCTTGAAGTTATCTAAGGTTATGAGACTCGTTCGTTATGAGTTTAAGAGGTGCAAACACCTCTAAACTTTCGGTGTTATTATGGTTTAGACAACCCACAAGTGTGAAACCAACCACGGCTACCATAGTTCTTATGGCAAGGCTTGTTTTATGGTACAATGTGTGAATACTTGGAAGCCTTGACTATCCTAACTTCATTCAACCACCTCACTTGATGTTTTACCATTACTATCCCAAGTAGTTTGCTATATTCTAAGTGACTTAACCCCGTATAGCCTCCGACACTTAGTTAACTCTTTCTAGGTCGGGAATGGCTCACCTGGTTTAAAGCTTACTTAGCTATTGATATAATAATTCGTTGTACATTTCTTTTACATTCATGACCATCCGAATCATCCTTGTTGTGATTTGTGCAGTGGTGAATCATACAACGAGGTGTTCATACCTCCATGCTTGACTTTCATGAACTCTATGATAACATATGGCGGACTTATTATTAGACATACTATATAACATATAAATATAAACATAACCGAATTCTTGATGTTAATCGGATTATGATTACACATCGCGAATATAGGTTATATTATCTTTGTTCTTTATTTCTCGTTTGTGATTCTAATGGGCACGTTAAGACCCATGAAAACACTTTAAAACTTAGTGTCCAAACAAGTGTAAAGACGAGATACACTTTTTGCATACATGTACTTTTATACTTGATTCTGAATCCAAACATTCCATAAACTCCAAACACCCGAACACCTTCATTCTCCTATTCTCACCAACTCGTCAATACACGGATAATCGGAAAGCTTTGCAAAATTGTGAGTACACTCAAACACCCTTTTTACGCTTTACACTTTTAGGTGCAACATGTTTAACCTATCAAATTACACAATCACACGTATACTTTATGCAAACACAAACAATCCATACATGCATGCTTAAAATACGTGATACTAGATTTGTATACTTGGAACATTCTTATGTAATTCACTTGTCATTAATTTCGTACGAGCCTCCCCTTAACATGTATAGCGTTATTGGAGTAACGCACCTCCGTATTCTTGAGGCCTTATGACATGCAATACTCAGATGGTTGACTTGTAAAATTGCATGCCATGATACATTAATCTAGTTAACTATTTTTATCATGCGGATTCGTTTAAACCTTTTACATACTTATGCTATATTAAACTTGTGTACTCGCCAACGCTTTTGTGTTGAACTATACTTTTAAACATGTTGCAGGTAGATGATGTTGATATTGACGAAACTTAGTAGGAAGGACTAGAAACGCACCAAACTTTAAATTCATCTTTATAGATTAGTCATACATTACTTTTTGTATTTTGTTTTCCGATCTATGTACTCAAACCTTTAGCAATGAAATGAAATTTTATCTATTAAATACTTGTCACATTTAGTGTTATGAAATCTCAAGCTATCTATTTGCGTATATTTCCGCCATCGGTTCGGGTGTGACAATATCGATCAACTTGCCCGATACTGAACCCGGTAGCCATTAGTTCTTCCTCTACCCATGAGCCCAAAAAATAGTTCCAGGATTCGTCTAAAAAAACATGTTTATTTTGGTTGTTTGCTAAAAAAAGATACAAAAAGTTAATACTAACTTTAACAACAAAAGCCTTAGAAAAAAGTCTAAAAAATATTACCAATTTTGGGATCCTCCGACACATCCAGTCAAGCTCGAGTTAATGCGTACCCCTCTTTATTATCCCATGGTTGCACGTTATTTTTTTCGTTCGGGCTTCAGTTACTACCTTTTTATGGTTGCGTGTGCTTTTGTTCTTTTACGCATGCTCTTCTACCGATTGTGGCTCCAGGACAAAGTCGGGCTTGCGTAGTGGTGAGCCGAAGGATTGTGCCGAGCCGAAGGCTTGACACGCCCAAAACCTCCCATGTTGTGATTCGGGTTCCAACTGTATAGATTTGGGTCCCATGAGAGAGGTTGGTCCAGTAGGTTCATGAAGCCGGATTGGTTTGGATTGTAATCGACAACCCGGATTCGTAGGGGGTGGGTCAAGTTGGAACCGGAGAAACAAGTTAGCTAGGATTAGTCGTTTGGTTCGTGTCCACGCTAGAACGGAAAGGAATGAAATCGCGGTTATAGGGATACATGGTAGAAAGTGTGGTATAAAAAACTAGACTTTTTGTAAATTAAAGAGAGAGTGGATGAGAGTAGAGAGTATGAGTTTTTAAAAAGTGAGATGAAAAGATTATATTTATAGAGATTCTTAGGAAATAATTTTTTTAAGTAATATGACTCTTCAATTTAAAAAGTGAGATGAAAAGGTTATATTTATAAAGTTTTTTAGGAAATAATTTCTTTTAAGTAATATGAATCTTCAAGAGTCAAGTTGTTTTTGAAACAACAAAAACTTTTGGCAGTAATTATATTCGCAAGGCAGGCCATGCAGACACATATAGCGCCATCTGTTATGGTGTGCCAAAACGCCATTGGGCGTCATATCTCCCTGAAGCACCATATCTCACCCAAGGTCGTCTTCAAAAATCCTAAAAATATTTTTGGCCCTGGACGAGTAAAAGAAAATGGGCCCTATGATAACTCAATTTTAAAAAGAAAAGGTAAATATATTTGAATTAGTACATATGTACACACTAGAAAACATAAGAATATGTAAAAAATAGCGCCACTTAAATATATATTTTTCTAAACAGTATATATATATATATATAAAGCTTAAAATATAAACAAACGAAATCAAACCGGCACGTTGCACCGGATGGAAACGTTGTTTGTTTGAAGCACTTGCTATGGCAAACGGAATAAAAATCCAAAAAATATAGTCGTAATATGATTAAAACGTGTTCGTTTCATTAGTTTTTTTTTTGTAAAATAAAAGGAAGTAACCATTTCAAAAATTATTTAGTTGTCTTTAGTTTAAATAATAAACAAGATTTTAGTTTTAAATTGAAAATGGTAGTTTAAATAATAAACAAGAATTTAGTTTTAAATTGAAAAAGATAGGAAGAAATCAGTAACAATGAAACAAAAAGAAACAAGGGAAAAGGAAAAATTGAGTAGAAAAGAAAAGAAAAAATGAAAGAATATTAAAAGCCTTACCTTACTTGGGAGAATCGAACTTGCGCCAAACGGACCAAATTCTTTTAAGAGGAGAACAGAGACAACTATGTGAAACAATTTCGACACAAACTAGGTTTTTTTTAACAAAACGTCGTGTTGCGGTGAAATTCTTTTGTTATTTAGTCTGTGTTTACATATGTTTTGATATCACTGCAAACGTGTTGCGCACGAAACCGCTGATAAGAATAAAAAAATATAGAAAAAAACACTAAATGATAACTGGAAAAAATCAACCAAACAAGTTGTATGGTAATGATGTTGTTCGTATGAAACTTGTGGTCAGAGATTAGCAAATGGTACTGGGTACCAGTACTGAATTTCCCAAACCGAAAGATCTTAGGTACCAATTCGGTACTGACTTTTGGCGTTCTTGGTACCGGTTTGCTACCGGTTTTTACCTTCATATACCAGTACCGTAACCGGTATTTTCGGTTCCAGTACCGATTCGGAATCAGTTGGCACCGAGCTCATCCCTACCTTCTAAAACTAAAAAAAAGAAATCATTAAAAGTTGAAGAAAATCAACAAAAAAAAGTTGCATGATACTGTTGTAGTTCGTACGGTACCTGTGATCAAGGATGAGCAAATGGTACCGGTAGCAGTACCGAATTTCCCGAAGTTAAATATTTTCAAAATCATTTTGGTACCAACTTTTGGCGTTTTCTGTACCAGGCTGGTGCCGGTTTTACCTTCATGTGTCGATAACGAACGTGACCATACCGATATTTTCGATAACAGTATCGATGGACACCAAGCTTATCCAATTTAAAAGGTAAAGAAAATAATTTACTATTATTATTATTATTATTATACTAGGTTAAGCACCCCCGCGTTACGGTGGGAGCGAACACCAATGCCACACTACTGCCAACGTTCACCAACGACCGCCAACACTGAAGTTGCGATGTGTTAATGCGAAGAACTTAAACCGAAACGTAAAACATATAAAAGAATAACTAAGTCGATCTAGGACTCGTGAGCTATGATGAACCTGTTAAACGGGAAAAAATAGACAACGTAAAAACGTTTAACCACACATGCACGTTGCGCCATATTAACTCGCAAAATTTAGAACAGAATGTAAAACGAAAATTTTCGATAAATGAAAAGTATAGAGGACTAAAGTTGAAAGTAAAAAGGTTGTGAGGTTAACTTATAAAAGATTAAAAGTTTTGGGGTTAAAAGTAAAAAAATCAAATAGTTTAGGTTAAAAGTAAAGATGAAAAGTTTGAGATTAAAAGTAAAAAATCAAATAGTATTAGATTAAAAGTAAAGAATCAAATAATTTTTCTATTAAAAGTAAAAAAAAAACATTTTTTTTTTGAAAAACTCTCAAAGCATAAGATACCACACCTCTATGCCTAAAAATGTTACAAAGTATAGTATTGAGTAATATTAAGCGTGGAGTGTTTGCACACGTTTGTGCAATACCTATAAGCATAAAGAACAATTAAGCATGATGTACAATAGCTTAATACATCCAAGTGTTAAAAATTATATCTATATTAGGAGCCACATGAATGCCCAAGGGAGGGGTTTGAAGTTTTAAGTCTTACTACACATGGTCTTATGCTTGCTACAAACTCACGCATTATCATGGGGCACCTTACGCAATAATCCCTTGTACCCTCATGTGGCACAAAGTTGTAAACTCACATTGGGTACAACCATAAGATGCATAATAAATCTACCAAACTTGATGTACAAGCTTTAATGCAATAAAATGTGGCTCAAAATTGTAACCCACATTGGGTACAACCATAAAATACATAATACATCAACCAAGCTTGATGTACAAGCTTTAATGCAACAAGATGTTGCAAATTATACTATTACTATTATATGTAATTATACTATTATATAGTATAATTAAAAAGTAAAAGTATTAAAAAACTGTATGTATAATTATAATACTTAAAATACTATTCGTTGGATTCTAATTTTAATATATATATATAATATATAATATATATATATAATTTTAATATATATATATAATTTTATATAAAAATATTTAATATATAATAATTATAAGAAAAAAAGTTCATGCCCTGGAGAGACTGAGCCCTAAGCGATAGCCCACCCCACACCTCCTCAGGCCGGCCCTATCCCACCCCACTATATGCATTATAATTATAATATAGATTATTGCTTAATAGTATAAAAAAATCATTTATAAAAATAACTATCATTAGTTTCTAGTTTATCATTTCATGACCAAGACCACCTTCTTCATGGTTTTCATCATGGTTGTAAAAGTCGTTAGGCGCTCCCTAGTCGGTTGACCGAGAGTTGAGAGTACTCGATCTAGGCGGAGAGTACACGGAGAGTACTCGGACAAAGAAATTAATTTTTGGAGATTAAATATATATCAAATAACATAAAATTACTAATATTTATAACAAAATATGTGAAATGATATTCATTCTAAAATATGATATGCAAAGAAATTATGTTTTATTATTATTAAGTCAAACTAGGCTCGAGTTGACCTACTAGATCCGATTCTGGCTGAGGTTGATCACGTTTGACCAACTCTGAGTAATTAGGCAGAGTCGAAGAAAGTCACCTCGGCAGCCTACCTTGTAGCGACTACTCTGGGAGTAGTCAGCCTTGGAAACCTTGTTTTACGACCATGGTTTTCATACACCCCAAAGATATCAAACCCGTGAAGAAAAAAAGCATTAAAAAAAGAAAAGAAAAGAAAACATCCTGATATATATAGGATCATGTTATTTATGATAATATTATGAAAAGTGTTGTTATGTATGATTTTTTTCGGGTGAATATGCGGTTCTTAGGGTTTGTGATGATATGGTTGGGTATTAGAATCATAGGCTGCGTTTTTTCTCTATAAAATCATAATATATGTTTAGGGTTTTGATATTATGATTATAGATGCATGATAATTAAAGTATAACTTGCTGCAAATCGTTATAATAAGTCGTGGTGATCGTTAGGAGGGTTTCGGGTGGAGTTTTAGGGTTAAACAGGAAGCTGATGCGCGAAGACAACCAACTTCAGTTGGCTATAAACGAACCGTTATAACTCGAAAAATCGATTTTCTGAAGCCTAAAACATACTTTTTCGAAAAACTCTTCTAATGGCACCGGAATCACATTTTTCTGAAGTCGTTTTCTATTTTAAATTAGTGATTTCATGCAGCAGCTGAAGCTGCATTTTTTCTGTAGAAAATTCACGAAATGTTTTCTGTCATAACCTGTAAACCGAAAAGAATTAAGTCATGAAATTTATACAGTAGATACTCCTAGGTTTTCAAAGAAATCTCCAACTAAAATTTCATCAATCAAACAAACGAGTATTTTTAAATGATTTTTCTCGTGGACTGCAATCAGAAAGCGACGAATCTGACTGCAGCCTAGTAAATATATTCTTATAAATAATTGGTAAGGAACCAAGACTTGAAAAGTTTATATAAAATTTTACAGTCTAATTTACATCTTCTGTAAAAAGATTGGAATTTTTGGAACGTGGGAACTATTTTATAAAAAATCTCGAAAACTGCCCAGTTATGAATGTAAAAGCTGAAACATGACAACTTAAATTTGTGTGTATCTAAGTGATGTATGTGCTATCCTGTGTTTGTGACAAGTTGTTGGTCGTTATTTCGTATAGTGACACCTTGCATGCATGATTATGGTTTTGAACTTGTCATTACGTGTTTCGTACGGTGTGCTAGTTACCGTAGGGTTTTGTGTCAGTGTGCGTTCACACACTAACCTTGAACCGGTTGACATGATAGGACGTGATTAGCGGTTCCATCCTTTACTTCTTTTGCATTTATCTAACCGAGCAACTTAAGGTGAGTTCACGGCCCCTATTTCTTTAAACGTTTACTAAACACAGGGGGAGAAAACATGTGCACGTAACAGTGATATATGGGTTGATTATATTACGGTACAGTAACGTCTTTCTATTGAAAACATGTACACGTTACAGTGATGTATGGGTGGCATACATCACGGTACAGTAACACCTTTTTATTTAGAGTTATGTTATACGGTTATGGTCACAAGAGAGCATATATCACATGTAAGTCCCCTTAACACTTACGATGCCGTTAGTATTGGGTTATAGAGAGGGAATTTTTAGTAGTACTACTAGGCCCGAAAAGCCCCACTCGAACTGGTCGCGCTAGTTAGACCGAACGTTGATGGTCACGAGTGTAGAATTTGCCTAACTTTTTAGCCATGGTTGGTGATAGGCCTGGCACAACAGGGGCAGCAACGTCAGCTTCGGATCGAACACTTTGTTGACATGACCTAGGCTAGCTAACTAAACATATAACATGAACTGCTAAACTACATAATATTAATCTGATTCGGGTTAGATCAGGGTAACTTATGAGACGCTGGTTCAGGGTTGAACCAGTGGGGAAACACTTATGTTTAAACTTGTGAACTAAAACCTGTGAACTCACTCATCATTATTTTTGACACTTGATTTTACATGTTTTCTCAGGTTGCTAAGGTAGCACACATCAGGACTAGGATGCATTATGGTGTCGCATTGATTGCATCAAATATTTAGACACAACTTTAAAATTTCATTAGCTATATTTGTTCTGTAATTGATTACGCTTCCGCAACTCAATTGTATAAACAATATTTTCTCATGAATGAGCAAACAGGAAAATTTTTAAACTCATATAGTGGTCATTCAATATGACTAATGACTGTGATCCTGGTTCGTCACACGCCTCGCGGTAAAACCCTGCAAGTGGATTTTTGAGGCTGTGACAGATTGGTATCAGAGCCAATGGTTATAGTGAACTAGGTTTGCATTAGAGTGTAGACTTAGTCTATAGCCTTAGACAATGCATTAGTCACAAACCAACACAAACACTCATACCTTACATACAAGAACACTCATATATGATATGCCTACGGACATGGCATCAAAACTTACATTGAAATTGCGGGGATGTCTACAGCATCCACTAAACCCTTACTGACGAGGAACACAGCAAACACTTTGTATATTCATCCCTAGTGGTGATGTCTGTGGAATCGCCAACAACGTGAATCGACTCCTATCTGAGGGCGACGGAGCCTCTAGAGGAGCGTTTCCCATCACAATCACATGTACTTCTTCCTACACCACACAGATGAGCAAAACACTAGCTTGAGCCTACCGATGGTACTATCGGGTATGGTGAGCTTTCTCAGGTCCATGATTGGGACGACATACAACATTGATGCATATCTCTTGGGAGTTGAGTTTATCGAAAACGAGTCCTTTCTCTACCTACCAACGACATTACCCCGGCCCCACTAGTTCCATTTTCTTTCAACCTAAGCATGTGGGCCTCTCATGAGGCACCCCGCGTTAGGGCAGTTCGTTGCACACATTATTGCATAAACCATTGACATCGAGATGTCATCATTTTTCCCGAGCCACGTTCTACATCTTTGGTTGATATTCTTCGAGAGAATGGTTCACCACGAAGCTAAGAACACTTTGCCTATTGCACATCTGAACTCTAACCTGACTCGGATGGTGGAGTGGTTGCTTTGCTTTTTCTGGTACCCTATGTTAATGAACCAGTTTCATCTCTCAAAGTCACATATCATGTGCATGTTTGTTCCATGCGCACTCTTACCTCTACGATCCGCTGGATTGGATTCTCATGGTGTGTTTCAACTTGAGTAGATCCTCAGATCAATTGATCCCACATTACTCTTTCTGATATACTATGAGTTTATCAACATTTGGATTATTGACTAAGCTTTTGATAACCCTATCATTTTGACAACACTTTGTACTTGAAAAATTAAATCTGAGGGACATTTTGACACAAGATAAATGGAACTAGGGTGAACATGCAAACCAAATTATCATTACGGGTGCACACGTAGTAGTAATTTGCGATGCATGTAAGTCCTTGTGAAACCCTGTGTGTGGATAAATTGTCCTAACCTGTGAATCTCATATTTAAAACTTCCACTATCAATAGAATATCTCGTAACTCATTCAACGACTAACTGGTGTCGTTAAACTTGTCCAGTAGTTGATGGACACAACAATTAGATTTAAGATCTTGTAGACACATTGAGCTATCGTCAATGGAATCCCTCGTTATTATTTATTTGTTTGTTTGTTTTTTTTCTCATGTACGAGTCTTAGTGAAACTAAGATTCTCATCAGAACCTGTTATCTCGATTGAAACCCTATTAGAAATCGTAGGGTAAACCCATCAACATCAGCATATAAACGAATTATGAAGAATCTCTCGTACGCTCACACCTTATCCCTTGCCTTAGCTATAAAATCTCCTTTGACCCCTTATACTCGGTCCTGTTGCTAATCTTAAGTCTAATCTGATGAACATAGCAACATCTCCAACCCTACAAACGGATTTCCACAAAACGGTCCAATCATCTTATGGACATCAGAAGACAAGATGTAAGTTATTCAACACCCAGATAAACACGATGACATAAACAATAATCTTACTCCTCCTATTGCTAGGATAGTTATTCCATAACAGTTTTCCCTTCTGAGTTAGTCTATCTCCTAGCCATTGCATTGATCGATGCTTACTGTTTAATGCGACAGTTAGTTACTGTTGACGACGTAGACAAATCTCTCACTCCATTTTCGTGGTCGCATTACATCTTCGAAACTTTACGCATAATCTCCCATCAAATATGTGTTCAATTTTTTTTAAAGAACTCAGTGAACTCGTCTTTTTGATCCTTGGTGATCACTTCTTGAAACCTTGAGGATGGTGACGAGTTGCTGATACAATCATAGCCCCTTAAACATGTTTTCGCGTCCTTTCTTTGAAACCTCTTGACTCCACAGGCATATTTTAGATTCATTCACACGACCTAAGGAAACTCCTCTGAATTCGGTTGCTTACTGACATGATAAATCGCACACTCAACTAAGTTCATGGATCAAGGTGAATTATTCCTCCTTCGCGTGTGGACGAGCCTGACAACTTAGACGGAGGTTTCAGTGAATCTTAACACTACGAACTCGTGCGGCGACCATTTTTGGATGGTAAATTCTTGTTATGATTGATATATCCACGTGATACCCCTTTTTGACAAATGGCGTTCTTCAATTTTTTTATGCAACTTGTATACGACCAGCTATACCCCTGACATCAAGTAAACCCCTGTTACAGATCCTTACACGCTTACGCATCGATTGCGACTACCCTTTTTGCATGTTTCCACTTCCATTCGGGATATACTTCTCGGATTCTATGATCCTTATCCTAACCACATTCTTCGCGAACTCTCGCTTGGATGGGTTACTCTCTACAAACGTTACTCGAGGAGCAATGGGCCATGAATATCACAGATGTGGAGGTACCACGAGAACTGTCCTTAGAACTCGTTACGAACGAGGCAGGTTCCCAGTCACGACATTCGAATTTAGCCTACCATGACGAATATGCCACTTGTTTTCTTTGACGACATCCGAATCTACTCCAAGAACTAGTAGGAATCCAAACGATACCTACACCTTACCATGGAGCCCCTACCACACAAACAACCTTATGTTTAGCTTCTAACGAAGGACTTTTAATGTTGCGAAGCCCACTTTTCTTGATCATAGGCACAAACCCTCGCAACTCTAACTCGAAAGACTACTCCGTAATCTGCGTTTCAACAGTTGAAGGTAAAACTCTGTAGTACACCCATTATTTCGCTACCAGAAGGCGCAAATGATTTCGTTGTTTACTGTGACGCGTCTATCCAAGGACTAAGATACGTGTTGGTGCAAAAAGTCATCGCTTACGCAACCGCGCCAACTCAAGGTTCACGAAAACGAACTACACTACCCACGCTTTGGGGGTTGGAGAGTAGTAGCTTTTGCACTCAAGATAGAGAGACATTACATATACGGTACCAAGTGCACCGTCTACACCGATCACAAGAGTCTCCAGCATATCTTCGATCAGAAGGAGTTGAACACGCGACAGCGTCGATGGGTCGAACTCCTCAACCACTATGAGTGCGTGATCTAGTATCATCCAGGCAAGGCCAGCGTGGTGGCCGATGCCCTCAGTCATAAGGATACCAAACCTAAGCATGTACGTGCGTTATAGCTTTCTATCCACTCCAGTCTTCCTACCCTGATTCGTGACGCTCAGATTCGCGAACCTCAAAGCAGAATCCCTGTTGGGCATGGAGAAGAAACTTGAATGCAAGGAAGACGACATTTATTATTTCATGGAACGTGTATGGGCCCCTTTCTATGGAAACTTAAGAGAGCTTGTGATAGACGAAGCACGCAAGTCTCGTTACTTGGTGCATCCTAGTTCTGACAAGATGCATCAGGATCTCAAGGCTTTGTACTGTGGCCCCACATGAAAGCTAACATAGCGACTTATGTTAGTAAATACTTGACCTGTGCTAGGGTTAAGGTTGAATACCAAAAGCCGTCAGGACTACTTCAACAACCAGTGATCCCAACATGGAAATGGGAGCAAATTTCCAGGGATTTCGTCACTGGCTTACCCAAATCCCAGCGAGGAAACGACATCATCTGGGTGATTGTTGATCGACTGACAAAGTCTGCACACTTTCTTGCAATCAAGGAAACTGACAAGTCTCCTACACTCGCAGACATCAATTTGAAGGAAATAGTCGCTAGGCATGGAGTGCCAACTCCTATTGTTTCCAATCGTGACCCGCGCTTTGCATCTGATTTGTGGCAGGCGATGCACAAAATCCTTTGGCTCACGCCCAGACATGAGTACAGCTTATCACCCTCAGACGGATGGGCAGACTGAACGCACCATCCAGACTTTAGAAGACATGCTTTGAGCATGTGTTATCAACTTTGGTAACGGTTGGGAAAGGCATCTACCTTTAGTGAAGTTTTTATACAACAATAGTTACCACGCCAACATCAAGGCTGCTCCGTTTGAGGCTTTGTACACCGATCACCTCTATGCTGGACAGAAGTTGGCGACAGCCAAATCACTAGCCTAGAAACTCGTTATCGACACTACAGAAAAGATTTCCCAAATCCGACAACGAATGGCGGCAGCTCATGACCGTCAGAAATGCTACACTGATAAGCATAGGAAACCTCTCGAGCTCCAGGTTAGGGATCGAGTGCTACTTAAAGTCTCACCTTGGAAATGTGTGGTTCGCTTTGACAAACGAGGCAAGCTTAATCGCGGTATGTCGGACCTTTCGAAATCACTGAGAAAATCGGTCAGGTAGCTTATGAGTTGAACCTTCCTGATGAACTCAGTGGAGTTCACAACGTTTTTTTTTTTTTCATGTCTCAAATCTGAAGAGGTGTCTATCAGATGAAACATTACCGTTCCATTGGATGAGATCCATATGGACGAACAACTGCGGTTCATTGAAGAACCAATCGAAATTATGGACCGTGAGGTCAAAACACGAAGACATAGTAAAATACCGATTGTCAAAGTTCGTTAGAACTTTATGCGTGGACCGGAATACACTTGCGAAAGAGAGGATTAAATGAGAGACAAATATCCTCACTTCTTTACAACCAAATCACAAAATCTAAGTAGCGCAGCTGAATTTCGGGACGAAATTCTCTCAACATGGGGATGATGTGGCAGCCTGGGATTTTCTTGTACCATTCTAACCAACTGAACTTTCGTGCGCTTGCATTCTTAACCGCGCGTTTACTCAATTTTCGGGACGAAAATTCTTTCAACATGGGGATAATGTGACATCCCGGTTTTCAGGTATTTTAAACGCGCAACTTTATCGTTATTTACTCCTACGCTAATTAGATTCGGAGAATTAATTACGCGCATGCTATAATTACGCTAACTTTAGTATTTCGGGAATACACGATGTTTGGGAATTTTATCGGATCGTATCTGAATTACATGCTACGTGTTATTAGACGTTTGGTTATTTATCGCGTCACGCTCCAATTACGTGATTTCGTATTTTATAAATTTCGTTTCGCGAATAAATTGTCGAGTTGTAATATACGTAGTTAATAAACGAATTAAAAATTAACCGAACTGAGAACCGAACTGAACCAAGCTTGCAAAACCTTGCGACTTCGTGACCAAGCAAAACCCAACCCGCCAACCCACTCCATTGCGGCCCAAGCAAGCCCAAACCGCCCCCACCCTTCCTCTTATTTATAAAAATGCATATATGTGTGTGCATGGAGTTTTAAAAAAATAACCAAACCCTAATCCCCTCCCTTGGTGTGCGACGGCAGCCATACCCTCCCTCTCTCGGTCACGCAAACAAACCCCACTCTCCTCTCCCTTGATCGATTGCAAGTTCCGGTTCGCTAGTTATCATCATTTCAAGGTTAGGGTTTTAATCGTGTTATGATTTCACGTATTGATTTTGTGTGATATCGATCATGATCATGTTATGTATGATAATATTATGAAAAGTGTTGTTATGTATGATTTTTTTCGGGTGAATATGCGGTTCTTAGGGTTTGTGATGATATAGTTGGGTATTAGAATCATAGGCTGCGTTTTCTCTATAAAATCATGATATATGTTTAGGGTTTTGATATTATGATTATAGATGCATGATAATTAAAGTATAACCTGCTGCAAATCGTTATAATAAGTCGTCGTGATCGTTAGGAGGGTTTCGGGTGGAGTTTTAGGGTTAAACAGGAAGCTGATGCGCGAAGACAGCCAACTTCAGTTGGCTGTAAACGAACCGTTATAACTCGAAAAATCGATTTTCTGAAGCCTAAAACATACTTTTTCGAAAAACTCTTCTAATGGCACCGGAATCACATTTTTCTAAAGTCGTTTGCTATTTTAAATTAGTGATTTCATGCAGCAGCTGAAGCTGCATTTTTTTTTGCAGAAAATTCACGAAATGTTTTCTGTCATAACCTGTAAACCGAAAAGAATTAAGTCACGAAATTTATACAGTAGATACTCCTTGGTTTTCAAAGAAATCTTCAACTGAAATTTCATCAATCAGACAAACGAGTATTTTTAAATGATTTTTCTCGTGGACTGCAGTCAGAAAGCGACGAATCTGACTGCAGCCTAGTAAATAAATTCGTATAAATAATTGGTAAGGAACCAAGACTTGAAAAGTTCATACAAAATTCTACAGTCTAATTGACATCTTCTGTAAAAAGATTGGAATTTTTGGAATGTGGGAACTATTTTATAAAAATTCTTGAAAACATCCCAGTTATGAATGTACAAGCTGAAACATGACAACTTACATTTGTGTGTATCTAAGTGATGTATGTGCTATCCTGTGTTTGTGACAAGTTGTTGGTCGTTATTTCGTATAGTGACACCTTGCATGCATGATTATGGTTTTGAACTTGTCATTACGTGTTTCGTACGGTGTGCTAGTTACCGTAGGGTTTTGTGTCAGTGTGCGTTCACACACTAACCTTGAACCGGTTGACATGATAGGACGTGATTAGCGGTTCCATCCTTTACTTCTTTTGCATTTATCTAACCGAGCAACTTAAGGTGAGTTCACGCCCCTATTTCTTTAAGCGTTTTCTAAACACAGGGGAAGAAAACATGTACACGTAACAGTGATATATTAGTTGATTATATTACGGTACAGTAACGTCTTTCTATTTAAAACATGTACACGTTACAGTGATGTATGGGTGGCATACATCACGGTACAGTAACACCTTTCTATTTAGAGTTATGTTATACGGTTATGGTCACAAGAGAGCATATATCACATGTCAGTCCCCTTAACACTTACGATGCCGTTAGTATTGGGTTATAGCGAGGGAATTTTTAGTAGTACTACTGGGCCCGACAAGCCCCACTCGAACTGGTCGCGCCAGTTAGATTGAACGTTGATGGTCACGAGTGTAGAATTTGCCTAACTTTTTAGCCATGGTTGGTGATAGGCCTGGCACAACAAGGGCAGCAACGTCAGCTTCGGATCAACACTTTGTTGACATGACCTAGGCTAGCTACCTAAACATATAACATGAACTGCTAAACTACATAATATTAATCTGATTCGGGTTGGATTAGGGTAACTTATGAGACACTGGTTCAGGGTTGAACCAGTGGGGAAACACTTATGTTTAAACCTGTGAACTCACTCATCATTATTGTTGACACTTGATTTTACATGTTTTCTCAGGTTGCTAAGGTAGCACACATCAGGACTAGGATGCATTATGGTGTCGCATTGATTTCATCAAATATTTAGACACAACTTTAAAATTTCATTAGCTATTTTTGTTCTGTAATTGATTACGCTTCCGCAACTCAATTGTATAAACAGTATTTTCTCATGAATGAGCAAACAGGAAAATTTTAAACTCATATAGTGGTCATTCAATATGACTAATGACTGTGATCCTGGTTCGTCACACGCCTCGCGGTAAAACCCCGCAAATGGATTTTTAAGGGTGTGACATATTTTCACACCCTGAAGCGCCAAGCTTTGGCCAAAGCTTGGCACTTCAGGGGCAGACCTATATGCCAAGCTTTGGCCAAAGCTTGGCGCTTCAGGGGCAATACTCCGAGTTTTGGCCAAAGCTTGGCGTTTTGGTGGTTTTTTATTTTTTTTTAAATCTGTTTTTAATTAAAAAACGCACCTATAGTTGTCAATTTTTGACGTATTTTGTTATTACACGTCATTTTATGAAGTATATGGTCTATACGACACGTTTCGGATAAGTTCGGTTACGTGTGTTTCCGTATTCCATGATTTCATGTGATTCTGTTTTACTTTCACTAGTAGTCCAACGTGCCGTTTTGTATGTATACGCATCCTACCGGATCAATACTTGACGTATTTTGTCATTTAATGTCGTAGTATGACGTGTATTGTCACTATTGTTCCGTACTATCGCTTATTTTGGCCGTACGGGTCGTGTTGGTGACATTCAGTATAATGACGTTTATTGTCTGTAAGTGTCGTATTAGTTTATTTAGATTTAGGATTTGACTAGATCATATTGTAAAAAATCATATTCAATAACAAATAAGTGCATTTTTCAAAACAATGTGACAAATTTGTTTTTGAACTGTCTTTAGTTATGAAGTACACCACTTTTTAGTTTGAAAAATGCACTTTTTGTAAGATCAACAAACGCTCTAGTCAAATCCTAAATCTAAATAAACTAATACGACACTTACAGACAATAAACGTCACTATACCGAATGTCACCAACACGACCCGTATGGCCAAAATACGTGATAGTACGGAACAATAGTGACAATACACGTCATACTACGATATTAAATGACAAAATACGTCAAGTACTGATCCGCTAGGATGTGTAGACATACTAAACGGCACGTTGGACTACTAGTGAAAGTAAAACAGAATCACATGAAATCATGGAATACAGAAAGACACGTAACCGAACTTATCCGTAACATGCCGTATAGACCATATACCTAAAAAATGGCGTGTAATAACAAAATACGTCAAAACTCGACAAGTATAGGTGCGTTTTTTAATTAAAAACAAATTAAAAAAATAAAAAAACCACAAAAATGCCAAGCTTTGGCCAAAACTCGAAGTATTGCCACTGAAGCGCTAAGCTTTGGCCAAAGCTTGGCATATAGGTCTGCCCCTGAAGCACTAAACTTTGACCAAAGTTTGGTGCTTCAAGGTATGAAGACAAAAAATATGTGTGAATAGAAAGACCTATGTATATTTGACATTTTATGGTATTATGGTACGGTTGCTTTAATAAGAACAGAAAAGAAAACATCCTGGTATTATGGTATGGTACAAGAGTTTTTGTGCTTTTAGACATAATGATATTGGCCACTTCATCCATGTTCTTTCTTTTTCAAGTGAGATAACCCCCTTAAATTACCTTTTTAATGACAATTTCATTATTACATATTATGATATCTGAACCTATAATCTACCCTACTTACGTGTTTCTACAAGTTTTTTTTTTCATAAACTGGATCACCAACCCCAATTAATATAATACATGTGTCGTCGATATCCACTTATGTATATATATTTCTATTGCTATACTGAATGTCGGTACCGTACCAGTACTATAACTGTCAATGAGATAATGGTAGAATGATAAGGGAGAGATTTGGTATTCTTAGGGACCCAAGTTTGAGTCCTACCATCCCCATTATTTTCTACGTCACCTTTTGATGATGAAAGGCTAGGCGAGTAGGCAAAGTTCGCTAGTTCGATCTTTGAATTAAGCAAGTTTTACCTCACCGCACTGTCGTGCCCCCGGGCACGTTTTCACGGGCTTCGGCCTTAGGTGAGGGTTTTCCCCGGTTCGAAGGCGAATGTATCCCAATGTAGTGAATTTTGCCAGTAACTCATTTAGGGGATTCGTTGGCCGTTCAAAAAATAAAACTGATACCGACCGAATGTTCGCCACAACGTGCTAGGAATTCACTAGTTGTTTACAAAAATAATTGAAAATACTTTTTTCTTAATTTAACACAAACATTAACAGATTTTAATAATCCAAATTATAACGTAGATATTGATTCATAATAATAATTACTGACATTTTAATCGCTAACATTCTTAACTTTTATTCTGTTACCCAGGCAATCCCATGTTTATAATTACTTTAAATTTACAATAGATTTATACTTCATTGCTAATTGATTTCGTTCACATGGAATTCCCCATTTCACTCAAAATCATGCATGTGACTGAAATCGAGTAGATTTCAGGTGTAATAAAAGTTATATGAGTCGGATTGATCTGGGAAACGCAACGGAAAGCTAAGGGAGAAGCTGTTGGTATGATTTATTATTGATAATGTGTCATTATTGAGATTATTAAAATCCAAATTGACTTGTTACAAATAAAAGATGTATAAAATAATTGCTGTTAATGTTTTTGTTGTTGCATTGCATGTAAATTGTGTTATCCACGTTAAGTTGTTGGTGTTTTCAATTTCTCGACGTTAGATAATGCTTAAAGACGGTTGGAAAAAATCAAGTGAAAAAATAGTGCTTTACTAATTTTGAATATAAACGATTATTTTATAGGGTTATTAGATTTTAATAATCCTAAGTTTTGCCTGTTGGCTGACAATAATCCTAACTCTAAAAATTCCCTCCAACGATCCCAACTTATAAGAATTTGTCTTCCATCGATCATTTTCAAACTGTCATTGCACTTAATTCAATTAAGGAGGGTGTAGGAGCACTTAAATCTATTGAGGAGGCCAAATTCTTATATGTTATAAAATGATCAATGAGTGTCAAATTTTTACAAGTTGGGTTTTAAAGTTGTAATATTATCGACTACGGGTGAAACTTTAGATTATTAAAATCCAATAACCCTATTTTATATAAGCAATATATAAATGATTGCTTGTGCTTGTATAATGTTTTGTTGATAAGTTGCATGTAAATTGGTTGTTTACAGGACATACAATTCCAACATGCATGTGCCAAATGAAGTGGTTGAAACCTTTGCTTTTATTTGTTTGAAAATGGATGGAATGTAATATGTAGTCACATATCATCCATGCCCGGAATATGAATGACCCATCAATTAAATGGACCAATGTGTATGTCTATTTAAGTCCAAAGATACCCATATGTGATAGAACTCGAAGGTGTAAAAGAAATGGGTACAACAATAATATGCATTTATATATACAATTGAGTTTAAGCAAGAAACTATATAAATTAACTTTAATTTAGTTTTTTCTTTTTTTTTTATCATGGAGTGAGCGAAAGAGAAATTGATCGTGATTCATATAGTCGAAGAGACATATAAAAGGATCAAGATCTCGTATATTCATTAAAAATATGCATAAATCTAAATAGTTGAAGTTTATGTTGACACACTATAAGACCGTCACGGTGAACACTGGAATGTGATGGTTAATTGTGGTTGCGCATGTTAAGGGGCAGAATTTTGTATTTAGTAGGGTAGGGTTTGCTATTCAGAGGGGGTAGTGGCGCAGCTTGTTGCCCGTCTACCTGCCATTAGTCTGTAACTATCTATGTTTTATCATATTTTAGCACAATCCATGTTATATATTCAGAACCAAGATGTGTTAGGTCAACTTTGACAAATAACGTGAATAAAGGGTTGCATGATGTTAAATACAAGGTTAACGTAGGAAGTTTTGAATTGATAATTGATGAATAAGAGCATTCACATCTAGCTCCCTAAAAATATACATACATTCCACTAAAAAACAACTCATATATCAATATATTTCTATTAAAAACAAATATTTTTTCTCTCTCCTTTTCGGTTAAATATTATTTTATACCTTTATCATTACATTTTCTCTCTCTTTCACTCACAATCACTTTCAATATATTAAAAAATATATGGGGTTAACAGTGTCCCCCAAATATACAGATGAACAGTAGCATTTTCTCTTTCCTCCACTCACAACCACTTTTTATACTCTTTATATTTTAAAAACCACACTCACATATTTTGATTCCCAGGATGTGAATGCTCTAACAGTATAGCTTTTCATATGTTTGACAGTTCTTTGCTTATTAGGAAGCTTTAAACTGACAATTGATTAGTATATACTAACTCATGGTTAATTCGTGGCAGGGGCGGAGGTAATGTGTTGGTAGAGGTAGCACGGGCTACGAATCAATCTCGTTTTCGTAGTGTAAATTTTTATTTTTATTTTTTTTGGTTTATACAAAGGATATCCTGAACAAATACACGGGATACTCCTGACCAAAAAAATATGATGCTTGACATTATTAAAATCCCAAATTTTATAAGCCCAAACCTTTTACAACTCAAAACTTGTATAATAATTAAGTCCAAAATGATAAAACTTGTATAATAATTAACCCCAAATGATAAAACTTGTATAATAATTAACCCCAAACATAGTTTTTGTCTTTTGGTTTATCGGGTAGTAAAGTTAACTTTGGTTTTACTGGTTGCGACCATAACTGTTGAAAGATGTTTTTCTAAAATTAAGCTTGTCAAGACGGATTTACGCAATCGAATGAGCTCAGAATATTTGAACAATGCAATGGTTTGTGCGGTCGAAAAAGAAACTTTTGATAAAATAAAAGGCGACGATGTAATGGAATGATTTCAAGCAATGAAAACACGAATAGGACACATCTATTAGGTATTTTTTTTATTTTTTTTATTATCGTATTTTTTATTATTGTATGATTGCATGATAAAAAAATTTAGATACCTCATAGATCCACAATTGATTCGTAATATCAATTTACCATGTGTTTTCGCTTTGTAAGTTTATTGATCATTTTGTCCTTTCTTTACGGTTTTGTGTTATGACATCAGGAGGATAGATTGTCAGCAGATGAACATTTGTAAACAACATTTCCACGACATGTATATTTTTAATATTTTATCAACATAAAAAGGATGTATTTATAATAAGTAGGTTTATTGAGTTCGTCGCAACGGCAAACTTTTTTTATTATTTAGTTTGTGTTTACATGTGTTTTGAAATCATTATAAGCGCATTGCGCACGGAACCGTTGACAAGAACAAAAAGAAAATATAGAAAAAACACTAAAAGACAACAGAAAGAAAATCACCTAAAAAAGTTGTATGGTAATGATGTTGTTCGTATGAAACCCGTGGTTAGAGATGAGCAAATGGCACTGAGTACCAATACCGAATTTCCCGAACCGAAAATCTTAAGTACCAATTCGGTACCGACTTTTGCCGTTCATGGTACCGGTTCGCTACCGGTTTTTACCTTCATATACCGGTACCGTAACCGATATTTTCGGAACCTGTACCTATTCGGTATACGTTGACACTGAGCTCATCCCTACCCCTGAAACTAAAAAAAATCATTAAAAGTTGAATAAAATCAACAAAAAAGGTTGTATGCTACCGTTGTTGTTCGTACGGTACCTGTGATCAGAGATGAACAAATGATACAGGGTAGCAGTAACGAATTTCTCAAACTAAAATATTTTCAAAATCAATTCGGTACCGACTTTTAACGTTTTCTGTACCAGACTGGTGTTGAGTTTTACCTTCATGTACAGATAACGAACCGGTTCGTACTGGTACTGGTGGACACCACACTTATCCAAGTTAAAAAGTAAGGCAAATAACTATTATTATAATATTAAAATAATAAAACTATTAAAAAAACTAATATATTTTTATAATATTAAAAACACTATTCATTAGCTTCCTTTGTTAATATATGTATGTACCGATAAAGAATCGGATCGTACCGGTATTTTCGATACTAGTACCGGTTAACACCAAACTTATCCAAGTTAAAAGGCAAGGAAAATAGCTATTATTATAATATTAAAATAATAATATTATTAAAAAACTAAATATATGTATATAATATTAAAACACTATTCATTAACTTCCTTTATTTGCTACCGAAAATCTTTAAAAGTGAGTACCGGTACTGGTACCGAATATACTCGGTACGGTACGATTTAGTACCGGTATTTAAGGATAAAAAGCGGTACCGTACAGAACCGGTATCGAACCGGTACCAAAAATATACCCTGTTTGATAAATTTGGTACCAATACTTTTACCATTTGCTCATCCCTAGATAATGTTACTATTTATCAGCTTCTCTTTTTAATATATAGATAATAGGTAATATATAGGTAATAATTAATAATTAATAATAATTAATTTAATTAATATAATTTATAATATATTATATATTATACATTATATATTAATATTAATATTTAATTATTAATATATGTATATAATATATAATACATAATAAAATGAATCAAATTAACAAATGATGTAGCCTCAAAAATTTAGACCTAAATTTGTAACAATTAATTGACAATTACCTAACAAATATTAGACCAAAAAGTTTTAAGCCTGAATAGCTAAATAAGAAAAACTGTAACCTAACTAAACCCATTGTGAAAACGAAAAACTAAATCTGAACGGTTTTCAAAAACTCATAAAACAAATTCCCGGTTTGATTGAGTTTAAACTCGACCCATAACACCACTGGATTTAGAAGTATAATTAATGGATGTGTGAATCACCGTAAAAAAATATAATTATACGTTCTTCTTGAACTTGTAGAATTATATATTTTTTCAATTTCAAGATAAATATGAATAGAAGAAATATGTATCAAAGCATTCACAATCAATTATTTTACTCTATCTCTATAATTACAATAAAAACCACTGTTCTTTTCTCTCTACTACACTTACAATCACTTTAAAACAATAGTAAAAAATTATAAATGTGAACAATATCTTCTCCATATTTACCGGTGAACAATAACGTTTTCTCATTTTTCCGTCTTCTTCACTCACAACTATTTACAATCACTTTAAAAAATATAGCGGTTACTCTCACATAAATATGGGAGACCCAGTTGTACTGATTAATGAAAATATCGGTTGAGTATTTATATATTGTTATTTTTTATCAAAGTTGTAAAATTCCTGACTAGCCTTTGATTAGTCACTAATTAATCATTAGTTAGATGTTCACCGAGTAATTTTTATCTAATTGACTAATTAATTAGTAGGTGATAAAAATGATCAAATTCAGTCCTAATTGGTCAAAAATCATCAACAGTCTAGTGATTACAGACAGATTCTTAACCAAAATCTGTAAATTTCAGCAATTAATCCAATCTATTTGAAAATATGGGTTTAAAAAGATGTTAAAACATGTTTACTTTAAAAATACGTATAAAAATATGTGTATATACATATAAAACTAAGAGTCACATATAAAATACCAATCCGATCAATCCCTATTAATTCTTATTAATCGGTAGTCAATACCCAACCAGCCGATTAGCGCCTAGCAATTCTTAAAAACACTTGTTTTTAGTCTCGAAGATGTATAGAATATACAAAATCCAATCAAAACATACAACATATCTTATAATACATCTCTTCGTGTCTTTACTTAACTAATTAGCTTATACACATCAGGTTCCTATATCATCCTAGACTAGTGTTTCATTTTTAAGTTGTATATTTTTATATGCATGTATACTGTTATATATGAAACAAGTATTAAAATATCGAAACAGAACCTGGTATTAAAAAAAAATCCAGAGTGAAACCTCATGTCTTTTGATCCAATCAATTCATGCCACCTGGATTTTGAACATCACACAATAGAAAACAAAGCTTGCCAATAACAAAAAACTACAAGGTACTTGACATAAGTTGATATCCAAATGCAGAGCTCACACTGTTGCAACTTCAACAACCTCAGTTGGTGTTTCATCTTCCTCCACCGGTTTTTTGGCCTCCTCGGTCACTGTCGTCGTAGTTTCTTCTACGACAGCCTCCGTGGTGGCCGCAGTTTCTTCTGGGACTGCCTCAGTTTCCTTCACCTCTTCCTGAGTTGTCTCCGCCTTAACTTGTTCCTTGTCGGTTTTAGGCTCATCCACCATTTTGCTCTCAATTTCAACGGGGTCTTGGATGGTGGGCGGATCTTCAACTGTTGGTGGAGCATCAGCATTGAGTGACTCTATCGTTGCCTTTGTCGACTCCTCCACCTCTGGCTCGGGTGCAGCTGGTGTAGCAACTACCCCTTTTGGTACTTCTACCTTCTCTCGCAAGGTGTTTGTAGCTGATTCAACCTGAAATAACCATATAAATTTAAGAATATTATTGCTATAAAGCTGTTTTTCTATAAAAAATTAACCAGTTGATCTACTAGACGTTAAAAAAAACAATATGACACTTATAAAATCAGTTGCGTTACGTGTCGCTTTTTTATACGTGACATATGTATCTGCTACTAAAACCGACTTTTCAATGAGTGATGCAACTAAAATTTTATAATATTTTGCCCCTATGAACCTTCAAATTATTTTTAGTTAGATTATGTTAAGTTTTGAATGCTATAAATAATAAAATGGAAGAAAAAGTTACCTCAACACTTGCCATTGGGATTCCCTGGAGGATATGAATGAGAAGGTAAAATTATATGAGGCCTATTTATAGTACTTCATGGTGTTCAATAAAATTATATAAAATAAAATATTAGATACTAAAAAAATACTAGAAGTAAGAATCATAATATTAATTACTAATGATAACATATCAAACTAGTGGAATGCATTTCGTTAGCTATATAGGATATTACAAGTTTACAACTAAATCGATCAGGCTAAACGGTTCTCAAGTAATAAATGCTTAATTTATCGATTAGTTTTTGAGGTGCAGCGTAGCTTATTGTCCGTTTACCTTTATTTTTAGGCAATTATCAATATCAGTATATTAAAAGAGCAAGCTTATAAATAGTGCTTTGACCAGTAAGACGTTGTCACGTGGCAACTTTTTTTACTGTTTTTTTAATTTATGCTATATAATTTTTCTTCAATGACTTGCGTTTTTTAACTTAAAAAAAACTAAATTCGTAACTTTGCTTAATCTTTTCAGGCGTTTCGTTGTAAATTTTATTGAGAGCAGAGTTGCATTAAAAAAGAGTGTACATTTTTTTATATATGCTATATGAGTGCATGCTAGTATCGTGATGCTACCTTGACGAACCGTTCCTACCAAACAATTGTTTTCAATCGATGTAGATCACATGTTGATATTCTTTTGGTTATATCACTATTTTATTCATTTATTTTTTCTTTTTCGGTTGCTATAACGAGTGTCGGTACCGTAACATAACGAGATGAAGCGATACCAATCAAATTCCTGTCGCGTAGCATGGAGAATCCACCGGCGCAACGAGCCGGTTGTGATACCACTAGTTTTCTTTATTTTAATGTTTTACCAAAGATAATAAAAAAACTGATATAAATCATTGTAGTTTTAGGTATAATTTTGAAATGTTTATAAAAGTATTTATATATATGTTTGAAATGTTTATATCGATCATTGTAGTTTTAAGTATAACTTTTATAAAATGTTTATAATAAATACGGATATTAGATTTAAATAACCCCAACTTTCATCAATTGGCCGATAACACTCCCAACTTTCGATTTGTACACCATCACTCCCAACTTTCAACTTATTAGCCGATAACACTCCCTAACTGACTGAACCCTAACCCAGTTAGTTGATGTCAGCTGCCACGTCATCGAAAAATGCCATGTCAGCAGCCACAACATCTGCCATGCCATCAAAAAATGCCAAATCAGCTACCTAGTCAGCAAAAAGGGCCACATCAACAAAAACTAATTGGGTTAGGGTTCACTCAGTTAGGGAGTGTTATCGGCCAATAAGTTGAAAGTTGGGAGTGTTGGTGTACAAATCGAAAGCTGAGAGTGTTATCGGTCAATTGGTAAAAGTTTAGGTTATTTAAATCCAATATCACTAATAAATATAAAACTAAAAATTAATAGAATAAAAATATAAACCGTGCACCTAGCAACTCATATGACCCAACCCACTTCTTGCATGACACCCAATCTACATTACCCATAAAAATATGTATGTGTTGCATAATCACATGATATTCGAGTGAAATATATTTTCTGATGATTAAACCATATACATTCTGAAGATCCCATGGTAAGCTCAAAAGAAAGAGAAGTGATAGATTTTGAAGTATTTTTAGACTTTTGAACTGAATTGGGATATTGTTTATCTAAAGTGTAATTTATTAATTAAATTTGCATCATTTTTTGTCAATTTCGCAGATCCGATTAAACCACCCTTGCAAAAAGAAAGTCCATGAACATATAAAAACCAAGACAGTGAGACGGAAAATTTTTCATTACGTAACCCTTAACATGACCTAAATAATTTTCACTGATGATAGTTACGTATGTATTTACTTTATGATGGCAAAAGAATCCTGACTCGATAGGTAAATCCAAAACCCAAGATAATCGACTCATCTTCGGGTGCCAGCCGTAAATGGGATTACTTTTAAAAATGTTCACGGGTTTGGAATAGTTATAATCAGGGAATATCCAACCGATTAACCAAACCCCTTTGTGTACTAAAACCAAGCATACGAATAGATTATATAAATATGAAAATATAATAAATAGTATGTTGAAGTTATTAGAAACTTGAAGTTAGTAAAATTAGAGATTTGTTAGTAGAGTGGTCGCGTGTGTGGTATATTAATTATAAGATCATCACAATGGAAAGAGTGTACATTCGCCCATGCCCATTCCACATTAGCACGCCCTACAAGTAGACACCACTCCAAATGCAATGCCCGTGTACAAGGGCGGTACAACCAAATGCACTCTCTTCCAATGCGACTCCTAAACTGGTACATTGGAGAAGGTCTAAGTTAAACAAGTTGGACTCAAGCTTTGACGAGCTTTGAGAGCAGTAAGGGTAGGGGCGGTTGTTGTATACAGCCTTCAACGTAGGTATGCCATTGCCAGCTACCACTCGCCGTCATTGAATCAAAATCCATCCTCACCTCTGAGGCTCTGACCACCTTCTCCCATCATCACCATTGTCCTCCAATAGAAAAATAATAATATTTATACAATTGAAATATTATGGTTGGTTCGGTTCAAAAATAACATATTCAAATTCCAGTATTTTTAGTATGATTTAAATAAATGGTTATAACACAGAAACTTCATGGCAAAAGGTTGGGAAAAAAATGATTCTAAATGAAATACATATGATCCAACAGTGGGTACTGAAACTAGTATCAAAGTAATTCTGATGGTGTTACAGATTAGCATTTGTCATCAAAACTATTACAAATAAGTTCCTTCCGAAAATTCCCAAATGCAAGAACAAAATATCTATAACCATAACTTACCACTAGCCAGCTAGACCAGCATGGTAAGTTAGCTGCTAAGGCGTTTTCTGAGCACGGCTTCAGCACGTTGCTCGAATTTCGGAAGGACCCAATCATGCTGAACTATATCTAAACCGTCTTTTTCCGCACCTAAACTCTGTCAAATTTATGAAAAAATATTTAAGATTAATCCATTTAAGATTCAAAATAACAAGATCATGCCAAGGGTTTCTGCCTATAAA
The DNA here is from genome assembly GCA_947069175.1 of Scalesia atractyloides. Taxonomy (NCBI): domain Eukaryota; kingdom Viridiplantae; phylum Streptophyta; class Magnoliopsida; order Asterales; family Asteraceae; genus Scalesia; species Scalesia atractyloides. The sequence goes on along the minus strand of CAMTDV010000004.1, from coordinate 33,137,683 downwards.
AAAAGACATGTTTTCATGGGTCTTTAAGGACATGAAATTTTATGAAACTTAACTTGACACCAAATATATCAAATGATTTGAAAAAATAAAATAAGTAAAACTTTTAGGAACCGCTAAAAAACCCCAAAAGGATTGTTAGCTTTAACTTCGATATATGCACTCAACCTAGAGGCCTCGAATTGGGTGGGTGGGGAAATGGGTCAGAACTTTTATGAATAATTTGTGTTTAATATGATTACAAAGTACAAGTTGTTATAGTAATAATGTAAGTTTTTGAATAAAGTGTGTTTGCATTTAGAATAAATTTTGGGCTACATTTTAACCTGTTTGATCAATTTGACCCGTTCCAATTTTAGCTTAAGTTGTTATTTTTACTGATGTAGAGATCCAACTTAACCCAAATCAACCCTTTCATGAACGGGCCAATATTTCAATCACTAAATCAACCCCACTATTGCTCATAACTCTATTTGTATATAGAACCATTCACATATCTACTACCTTTGATGGGTCAAAGCCAAATCCACTCATTTGCATCATACGCTGTGTGTCGTCTGTGGCTGCATTGTTAAATAATAGCAAACAAATGTGCAAGTCAATTCCCAACAGATGATCACCATAATTAACGCCTTAACGGTGTCATTAATATTTAACAGAATATTATCAACTAATAAAAAATTAAGAGAACAAAGAGCATACTAACCATTTTCCTCTCCCAAAATGAGACTAAACAAACCTCTCAATCCAAACAGATTAAGAAAGTACCTGATAAAGACAAACAATAATGCGTCAACAAACTCGGTTACTGTTACCACTGATTAAATAGAGAATACTATTTTCAGGAAAAAAAATGAACTTTATAAATGCTTAACAGCATACCAAGAACGACTGCTAACGTAGCTGACATCAACAGTACTCAAATCAATCCCGTTCTGTAGCATGGATCTAAACCTCTGAGTCAGTGGAAAAGGGATCTTTGCTGGATACAAAGAAACAAGTATAGCATGTGTTGGCAAAAAGTAAACTGACAAAACTGAATGTTAACATGTAACAGAAGCAAAAAGGACGAGCATACCTGCTACGAACCCGGAGAAGAAGAAGTTAACCCATGCAAAAGTGAGGGTCTGTACAAGGGGAAGGGGATAAGATCTCGTGTAGAGAAAAAGCAGTTTTGTTGAAAGAAGCTAATTTAACAAAGTAAAACAACATACCTGTGGTATGATCATGGAAAGATTCTTCTTCATCATATCCATAGCCATGTTTGGATCAGAGAACATTTGTGCTTGTGGATTCTGAGCCTGGCCCTTGGGAACATGAAGTAAACCGTTTTCCTGCAAATGCAATGTCCTGATTATTATATGAACAAGTAAACCAGTAGTTATAATTTGAATAACTTTCAGCATTCTTATGATATCAAAAAGAACCCGGGTAGCTAAGACCATGGTTGTTAAGATCTTTATCCTGATCTTAAAATCGTACAATTTTATGACAATGGTAAACATGCCGATGATGCATAGGATCTTTTCAAGCTTAGGATCATGATTTTGACCATAAGATTGTGGGATCTTGATCCGATCCAGTTATGCTTGACGTGAATTAGCAAATTCAAAACCACAAGCTAGCTAATTTTCTTGAAATAAAATATAACATATGAACTGACTGGCTAAAAAGCAGTACATAAAAGGAGAATTCATAAGACTATTCGACTTCAAAAGACTTCTTCAACCTAATAGCATTATAGCCCCTGTTCCAATTTTCGTAATAAGACTTCCAGTGACATACAATTAAAACTATTCCAGCAAACGAGAAGCAAGTAGCCTAAAGTACCATCCTTCCTGATCCCTAAATGAATCCTTCCATCAAAATTGTATTTATACACATCACTTTATCAGTTTATAAAGTACAAGACTTGGTTTTAAAAAAGCGCGTTTAGGTCCCAAATCTTAACGCATGCAAGACATTGATCCACGTACAACCAAAATCAATAAAACCATTCATAATCTTTTTGCTATTTTGGTCAATGTTACTAACAAAAATGTCAACGAATTTGGACTCTGTTGTCAATGCTCACCGAAGCGCACACCTAGGCCCACTTTCAGGGCGACAGGAACATTTTTCAGGTCAAGTTCCGACAAAATTCAGACCAAAATCGTCTGAACAGGCCCGAAACAATTATACCAACCCTAAACAAACATGGAATCAACCTAAAGAAGCCTAAAACATATCTAAATTTCAGCTCACCTAAAAAAGCCCTCGCTAATAAAGGTCCAAGGCTCACACTTTGCGCTCGAGTGCGCCTTTGACAACTACGAATTTCGATCAATTCAAACAAACAAAACAGACCTTTGGAAACATCAAATCCAGCCTCATAACCAACATTCAATCTCATAGAATTCAAACAGAAAACCAATTTCACCCATCACAGATACACATTTACAATCAAATTTAACCTCAGTAAACAAACCTAAATCCACTAAAACCACTCAAGTCAAAAAGTCAAACCTCATTCGTATAATAAACTTTCCGAGCACGAAACGCCTTCACAGGTATGAAATTAGCAGCCGCCCGTAGATTTCGAGCCCTAATTATCACCTGCCTAATAAACCCACAAGAACAAAATCAGATTCAGTAAGATACGATCACACCCTGGCTTCAAACATGAACATATACAGAATTGAACAAACCCTTCTTTGATGATTTTGGAATCAGGCAATTGAGAAGTACGCATGAGCTTGGAGACGAAGTAGCGGAGTATTCCGATGAGAACCATGACTACTGATAAGGGGATTAGGACCCAGTCTCTGATCGCTGTGTCCAACACCAACTCTTCCGCCATTGTTGATCGATCAGATTTGTTCTTGTTTACCCCGAAAGTTATATCGTTTACGAGGTAGCCGTCGTATTTGGTTTCTCTGCTAACGGAGTTCTGTTTGTGTCGATTTATTAAGTTACATTTCCATAATATAAATTAGCAACTCCATGGTATAAATTAGCATTGCATTGTGTGGTTGTACACAAGCATGGCGAGTTTCTTAAAAAAAATTGTGATTTTTCACTTCTAACCAAAATATTTTCATCTTTTGTATTTTAACACTTTTAATTTGTTTACTTCCAACCCAAAATTTAGCATCTTTTATAATTTAACTCAAAACTTTTTTATTTACAACTTTGTTCCCGCATACTTTTTATCTTTCGCAAGTTTAAAAAAAATAGCAATATATTGTTGCATTATATGGTTGTACTCCATGCGTGGGGAGTTTCTTAAAAAAAATGCGATTTTTCACTTCTAACCCAAATGTTTTCATCTTTTGTATTTTAACACTTTTAATTTGTTTACTTCTAACCCAAAATTCAGCATCTTTTGTAATTTAACCAAAAACTTTTTTATTTACAACTTTGGTCCCCCATACTTTTTATCTTTCGCAAATTTTTCGTTTTATGTTTTGTTCTAAATTTGCGAGTTAATACGTTGCAACGTGCGTGTGTGGTTCAATGTTTTTGGTCTATTTTTTCACGTTTGACAGGTTTGTCGCAACGTGTCTATTTTCCCCCTTTGGCAAGTTCGCCGCAACGGGCAGATCCTATATCGACTTAGTTATTATTTTCTACGAAATTTTGCGAGTTAACACGGCACAACATGCGTGTGTGGTTCAACGTTTTTACTTCTATTTTTTCTATTTAACAAGTTCATCGCAACGCGTGGAGTCCTAAATCGACCTAGTTATTTTTTATATGTTATATGTTTCAGTCTTATTTCTTCGCATTAACACGCCGCAACTTCAGTTTTGGTGTTCGCTACCAGTGGTGTGGCATTGATGTTATTTGGCATAGTTTTAGGCCCCCGCCGCACGCGGGGATGCTTAATTCTAGTTACACTAACATAACAACCTAACAATGAAAAAAAACTGATAAATAATATTTTTTCTAAGATATATGTTACACGAACTTTACTTATTACAAAAACCAAACAATGATACACCACTTGTGGCCTAGTGGTTGAGAGTATTGCTTTCTTCAATGGAGACTTAAGTTTAATCCTCACTTGTGTCATTTTAGGGGATATGGCAATGATTGGTAGAGTCTCAGCTTAGCCTCCCTGCAGAGCTGTCAGGCTCTATCCTGAGCCCACCCGGGTTTTCGTCCCACCGTGTGCTACGCCAGAGAGATCCGCTCTTGTGGTGGTACAACGACTGTCCAGTGGCAGCTGGCAGTATGGTTTCCCAGGGGAACGCCCAAGCCAAACTCCGAACCAATGTGGCCCCGGTTAAGACAACATAGTATGGCCAGAGTGGGGCAACGAGGCTCTCCAATTTAGAGAGTGCGGTAGCCTAATACAAGAATGTCGCAGTTCCAAAAAAGAAAACAACCGAACGATGAAAAAAACTGATAAATAATATTTTTTCTAAGATGTTGTATTTTAGAGTAAATTACAATTTGTATCTTTGTGGTTTGGTGGCGGGATTAACATGAAACCGCGAAACCTTTTTTTTTCCTAACTGGGTTCTTATGGTTTAAAAATCTAACATTATGTGTCCTGTCAACTTGACGTTAGGTTGATCGTTTGACTAGGGATAAATTATGTAATCACGCCACCACCTTCTTCACACCCTTCTTCATTAAAACCCAATTTGTTTTTCATTCCACTACCACACCACCAGCATCATCACCACGCATCTAACCACCCTAGAAATAATAACACATCAAAAAGATTCAATCTTGAAATAAATCCATCAAAAAAAATCAATCTTTACCTGATTTTCATTGATTCAAAATGAAAAAGTCGATGGATCTAACTTGGAGAGAGAAAGAGAGAGAGGAGGGACATTGGAAAAAAGCCCCACCCTGCTTGAAATTGACCACCACTACTCGATTGATCTAACCTTTCCTGAACTAACACCACTCGCGCCTGAAACACCACCAAAACAATCTCCTTTTTTCCAGCAACATTGACGATTTAATGATGGAGATGAAGAACCAAACCCATATCCCAAACCGACCACCATTGACAAACCAAAAATCGTTTTAATTGTGGAGGTTCATTGTGACTACCGGTGATCTCCTTGATGTTGTGGATTGTCTTTCTTACGTTGTTTGGGATGGAAACCTTAACCCCACCATTCATCTTATGTGTGTGTGTATGTTTATAGATGAGTTGTTATATTCTTAGAGAGAAATAAATTAAGCGAACAGATGAGGAGGTTGAATAGGTATGCATCAACCATAGAAATGGCGAGGAATGAAGATGATGAAGAAAAAAAGGGGGAAAATAAAAACATTAGAGAAAGAACCATGTGGTAGTTATGGTGATATGGTGTGGTGGAGGCAGTGATAATGGTGTGGTGGTGGTCGTGATAATGGTGGGTTTCCAAAAGAGAGCGGGAGAGAAAGAAAGAGAGAGGGAGGGAAAAAAGGGTATGGTTTCAACAGTTAAGGGTGGTTGTGGTGGTATCAGGTGCTTGTAAGGGTGAACTTTTCATTTCACCTGAAGTCTAACAATCAACCTAACATATAGTTGATAAAAGGACACATATTGTTACATTTTTAAACCACAAGGACTCACGCAACGAAAAAGAAGTTTGGGGTTTCATGTTGATCTCGCCACTAAACCACAGGGACGCATATTACACTTTGCTTAATATTTTAAATGTTTTAAAAGAAAAAATATAAATACTTTAACTTGAAGTAGCTTTGATTACTTGTACGTTTATGCTTCGATTACGTGTACATTATCACATAAACTCCATTATAAATGAAATTTACATCGAAAAACATAGATAAAAATAAGCACGTTTGTAAGGCCATGAAATTGAGTAGGTTTACGCTTGTCTTTATCAATCACAATTATAGGTTATTGGACTTAGTTTTCTAGTGGGCTTGGGTTAGGCCACGTGGGCCGAGTTATTAGTGGACCCTATATAATGTTATGTTTAGTTCATTATTAGGGTTAAGCTTTAGTGAGACATTAGAGTGAGCTAGAGAGGCTAGTTAGGTTGTTGGTTGTTTCATGCATATTGTACCAGACAAACCTCTGAGTTTGTGTGCAATCAATAAGAACAATCGATTATATCTTCTTCCTGTTTCTACACTTAGTTTTCTGCACTTCGATTGTGTTTGTGATATTCAGTTGATAGTTTCTTGGACTTACAACATTGCAACAGTACATTCGGAATTTTATAAACATCATATTCAGCAAGCATCCTAAAAATATAAATCAGCCTTCATCCTAAACCAAACTCCAAATTTCATAATGATGACTTTGTTGTGTACGCCTCTTCTGCCGCTCCACTTATAGAGCCTTCTTCCACTATATAGGCTCTAAAACACCCACTTGGCATAAAGCTATGATTGATGAGTTCGAGGATCTTTAGCTAAATAATACAAGGACTTCTATTTCACCAACTTTCGCTTAGAATGTTGTAGGTTGTACGACTAGTGGCTACACATTTTATGTCACACCCTGCTCATAGCGAAGCGTGAGGTGTGATTACGAAAGGTTTTCATAGAATTCGATGTCTATGTCTACTTGATTTAAAATAATATATTACTTGGAAAGATAATACAAACCATAGTAATTTGCTTTACAAGCATGAATGAAGACTTCAAGTTCCAACAGTTTACATTGTAACAGAAGATAATTATGAAGACTAGGATTTGGCCCATATATCTTGCATGAAGGTAAAATATATGAGGCAAACCCTCAAAACGGCATCGTTTCATGCATCCTTAGTCATTAACTTCCAAAAACCATGCAACGTCTTTTATTTCACTGAAATACATGTTAAGTAAAACGCCAACATAATGTTAGTGAGTTCATAGGTTTTGCTTTGTCACAAATGAATCTTTAAAACATTTGATAAACGCTTGAGTAAAAACTGGTATGCATAGTGTCATTGAAATTCATTGATCAACTAATGTTTAGCTAGGACATTAATAAATGTATGTGTCGACATAAGCTAGTAACCAAACCTCGACAATGTATCACGTCATACCAGGCCACTAAATCCTAGTGACGCGTGACTGCCGGACACAAAAGCACTCCCATAGGGTCGCAAGGACCAAGAGTGGAGCTTGCCTACACTCAATTGATCTATCCAATTGTTCCTCGGTCTGTAATGTGACTAATGGCTACTAATGCAACACCACTTATGCACACATGATCTAGTTGATTTCACTCCATAACCATCATACCATTATATAAACATGTATCTCCCCCATATTTTGAAAAAAAAATAGTTAAAAGCGGGGTCGTGAAACTCACAGTTTGCGTTCCGTGCACAATGCTAGCAACACAACGCTCCATGTATCATGTCTGACCTACTAGTGTCCTAATTCGTTAAGGCACTCAGGTCTAATCGTTTGTTCTCGTGTACAAGTCTTTTACCAAATCCTTGTTGTTTTGGTCAAAAATATGAACAAGGATAATGTAATCAAATTTGTAAAGTGAGGTAGAGTGCTTAGGTGATGAACGATGATAAAATGAACGCTAGATGAATAAAGTAATCAAACACAGAGATTTATACGAGGAAAGGCCCTTGATCACTAGTAGAACGCCGGTATAAAAACCTCGAATAGTGAAAACTATCACTATCAACTATATTGCTCAATTGGAGAATGTTTACAACTTCGGATTATAAACAAGTGATTTACAACTGAAAGCTATGAGTGTTGTGAGAGTTTTGGTTTGTAATGTGTATGCAAAAGTGTGTGTAATGTCTAATCTAACACTTGATCAACCCATTAATAAGCCTAAAAACTAAGTCCGATAATCTTGGAAGACCACGTTCAAGCCCCATGACCGTTTGTGGAAATAATACGTGCAACATCTAGAACGAATTATTCCCGAGATTACAACTAAGTCTAAGTCCACTTCGTCAATAACCTACACATGAATATTAGAAAACATCGAGAACAATTTTTAGAATCACAAGTAATAATAAGGATCCTTGATCCTCTGAGTCCCTGCACTACCCGCTAAGGATAACTGATCCAGGCAACACCTTAAAATTCTGGATCCATAATTATAAAAACCTATGCCCTAACAATTGACTCCAATATGGCGGTTGTGATAAGGATCACAACTGTCATATTGCCATTCAATTCGGACTAGCCGTTACACTAATCAACTAGCCGTTAGGATGTTTGACGTATGTGATTGGACTGGCTATAACCATGATTGTGATTAATAGGCTAGAGATAACTTCTCAATATCTTTAAAGAACAAAAGATCCTCTCATATATCTTCATTCCAGAGTTTTTGTCAAGTATCACTCTTTCGCTCTCTCTCTCTCTCTCTATTTTCTTCTCAAAATCCTTCATCCCTTTCTCTGAAAATGGCGAAGATGACCACCTGATCCTCTCCTAGTAATAGCCCGGAGAAGGGTAACACACCTCAGTGTCAAAATCTCCTGATGAATCCATCATCATAGATTTGTAAGTTCACTGACCCAGAGATCGAGAGTCTTTTCCCCTGTTTTCCACCGGAAAGCGTCTTCCAGACATTCGATCCATCAGTTCGCAGTGATGCGATTTCACTAGTGTGGGTTTGTTTTCCAGCCTTTCCTTTTCTTCTAGGTTACTCTTACCCCATTCATGATCTCACCCAAAGGTTCTTCACTCTGACCGGTGTCACAGTCCTCAACCACACTTTGGAGGCGGGAGCCGTGAAGCAGTCAAGTGGTACCGGTGGTTATTTTGAAAACATTGCAGTGTAGATTTCATCAGAACCGTAATTAGGAAAAATATCTGAGTTTCGAAACACCGGATTTTGTTTATTAAATAGATGGGAATAAAACTCATGTTTTATAAAGGTAACTTTTAATAGGGAATAAATCCAAACAATGTTTCTTAATTTAATCATAAAATAAGCCACTTCTTTAAGCCTTTTGGTGTTGTATCCCATCCGATCTATTGTAATCACCTGAAATGCGTTTAAAAACATTTTGTCAGCAGGAAATACTGGCGAGTTCATTCAGTTTGTACAAAATGACACATTCTTATATTCACAACATTAAGAATTTTTACATTTGTTTATTTTACCAAACTACTATTGGCTAACTCATTGTCCAATAGTAAAGAAACTATTCTAAATAGTATTTGTCACTCGGTGGTAGTTCCTGTGACTGTGGTCATATCACTCATTGGCTAACCCATTGTCCAATAGTGAAGATTTTCAAGTAATGTATACAAAACCCCATATACTGACGGTAGTTTCCCAGTAAGAATACAAAGACTTAATCACTGTAATATAACTGAGTGTTTTTTAGTGTTGTTACATCCTCCCCACCTTGTTTTAAATCTCGTCCTCGAGATTCAGGTTATGATGTCATTTTCGAGTTATGTCAGGCGTTGGTTAATACTAACAGTATTAAGTCAAATGACAATAAATTTTCTTTTTGTGAATACAAGTTTTATAACGAATAGGACTCAATGGTTTAGTTGAATCATTTCCAAAAATCGATATCAAACGAATCAAAGTGAAATGACATAATCATTAGAGTGACTAAGTTTACATGGGTCAAACCAAAAGAGATTATGACCAATAGATGTCCAATTCGAATGACTTTTTAGAAATGATAGAATTTATTGTCAAGGGAAAACTTACCTTGGTTGTCAATTAAGGAAACTTAGAATCAACAAGCTCAAATGCAATAGGAACATGAAGATGATATGTCAACTATCGAACCATGACATAAGGAAAAAATAGTGTGTTAACATTATTGAACAACAGGCATACACTTGAAATACAACAGAATTTAGTGTATCATTATCTAAATACATAGTTGTATTAAGACTACTTTCAAAATTAATTCAAATGAAAGGCATACGTAGTTTTGTAAGATCATGATTAGTCCAAGCTACAAATTTATACCGAGGCCGCAAGGTGTCGTAATGATCGAAATAGTTCAATAATTACTGTGATTGACAAGTTCACCATGTTCGTAATTAATTGAAAGGTTTAATGAAGTAAATTCGAAGATTTATTTCAAATAAATTTCATAGGATTTTCAATTGATGATGAAAGAATAAAATAAATGAACATCATAGAACTTTCGATAAATGATGAAAGAATTGTTAGAGGTACACCGAAAAATAACATGAAGTTGTGTACTCTTATTTTAAAATATAATTGTATTAAGATTATTTAAGATAATGAACCAACAGAAATTAATGAATAAATCCATATATCATGTGTGCAAATGAGATTAGCTCGAGCTTAAAGTTAATGAAAAATACCACCATAAGGTGTCGTAACCAAATAAATGATTTAAAGAAGGTGAAGACCAAACAAGTCTATTATGGTTCTGAACAGATGAAGTATTTGACAGAAAGCATTATTTATTAATAGACTTTGGTTTGTACTAGGGTCAAGTAATTACTTTAACTTAGATATTACATATCAGCGATCACATCTGGAATCATTTCTGCTTCCTGCATAGTAAGTACAAATGCTCGCGCGTTCTTCTTAACTTCGTCTGTTGTTTTTGCCTTGTTGTTGGTTGCCTTCATCAGTTTTAGGCAATATGGGTGGATATGGCCTGTTTCTCCACAATTAAACACAGACTGAGTTTTTCCTCTTGCATTGTTCCTATTTATAGCCAAGTGTTTTGCAGAGGTTACAGTAGGGATTCCTCTTAAAATAGTATTTTCCTGAATGCTTTTTATTACAGTTTCTGCAGGTAGGTTGCTCAAATGACTGTTCAGTTCCTTTCTTCTTATAGGAATCATCAGGGCAAATTTCTTGGGTAATTCTCCGGGCTAACTCCTTCTTCTTGTTTTCTTCTCTTGTGCGGATTAGTCCGTCTGTTAATGTATTGGCTAGTTCAACTATTTCTTCAATAATCTGAGGTCTAGCTGCCTTGACTATATCACGTATTTCACTAATCAGTCCCCAGATATAACGAGAAATTAGCACAGGTTCTGGCTAAGCCAGAGTTGGTACCATTCTAGCATATTCGAAGAACGTTGTCGTATATTCACGACACTTCACATCGACCATTCTATGATTTAGGAACTTGTTTTCCATTTGTTCCTTCTCATAAGGAGGACAAAATTTTCTTTCTGCCATTTCCTTGAATTCTCCCCAGTTCATGGCATAGGCCATGTCACTTCCTTTTGCCTGAAGTATAGTATTCCACCATTCTAAGGCTTCATCTTTAAAGAGGTTGGAAACATACATCACCTTATCTTTTTCGGCACATTTGCTGATTTTAAGAACAACTTCCGTCTTTTCCAACCATCGCACAGCAGCCGTAGCTCCTTCACTGCCTGCGAACTTAGTTTGTTTACAAGCTAAAAATTCTTTGTAGGTACACCCAGCAGTCATTGCCCTCATCTTCTTAGGAAATGGGGTTTTGATAATATCATCATCATTTCCATTGACGCTATGGCTAAAGTTATCACTACGGGTATGCTTGCTACTCACAGCTTTGGTTTGTTCTATGGGATTTTTAACAGCCTCAATAATTAATGGGATAGCATTGGCTATTCCTTGGGCGATTATGTTTTCTATGGCCTCTTTGTCTAAGGGTTTTTCATTATTCGCGAACTTCTTGATTAAGTAATACTTCATTCGACATCTGAATATCATAGAACAATTAAAATAAAACAATCATATATATTTAAATTTACAGAAATAACACATAGGTTATTTTGTATTAACCTCTTAACTTTATGGTTCAAGTTTAAAATAACACCTAAATGGCTATTGGATTTCCTTATAGATATACATATCTATACGATCATATGTTTCATATATTGTGATATACATACTATTCAGAAGGTTAACGTATTTAACAAATTCATATTTCCAAAAACAGGTTAGACATCAAGTCATGTTATTATTTAGGGAATTCTGTATCTTTTTAACATAAAATATACCCCATCTTACCCGGTCTCGCCGGAGAGGCTACCCCATCTTACCTGGACAAGTTGGAGAGTCTACCACACCATACCCAAATCTTGCCGGAGAGGTCATTGTATTTCCCGTAAAAAGAATTTTCTCAAATCATGATTTTTTTAAAAAAAGTACATCTTTCTTAAGTTCAAGTCTAAATACTATCCTGGTGCTACCAGTTAATATCAATTTCCTAACTCTCTTGTTTAAGCTTAGGTATTATCATAACACTTATTTGCTTAAATCAGTGGCTTTGATACCACGTCTGTCACAGCCCCCGACCACACCCTGGAGGCGGGAGCCGTGAAGCAGTCAAGTGGTACCGGTGGTTATTTTGAAAACATTGCAATGGAGATTTCATCAGGACCGTGGTTAGGAAAAATATCAGAGTTTAGAAACACCAGATTTTGTTTATTTAATAGATGGGAATAAAACTCATGTTTTATAAAGGTAGCTTTTAATAGGGAATAAATCCAAACAATATTTCTTAATTTAATTGATAAAATATGCCACTTCTTTAAGCCTTTTGATGTTGTATCCCATCCGGTCTACTGTAATCACCTGAAATACTTTTAAAAACATTTTGTCAGCAGGAAATACTAGCGAGCTCATTCAGTTTGTACAAAATGACACATTCTTATATTCACAACATTAAGAGTTTTTACATTTGTTTATCTTACCAAACTACTATTGGCTAACTCATTGTCCAATAGTAAAGAAACTATTCTAAATAGTATTTGTCACTCGGTGGTAGTTCCTGTGACTGTGGTCATATCACTCATTGGCTAACCCATTCTCCAATAGTGAAGATTATCAAGTAATGTATACAAAACCCCATATACTGGCAGTAGTTTCCCAGTAAGAATACAAAGACTTAATCACTGTAATATAACTGAAAAACATTTTGGGTTTTGCAAAGCATTTGAGAAAAGGAGAATGACTCACAATGTTCTGAGAAAAAGAGAATGACTCACATTGAATACTTAGGTATTTCTACGAACTTTCTGGTGACAGCTCCTGATTATTTCCTTGAGATTCTATTAAATGCACACATGTTAGTAAAATAACCCAAGTCACTTTAGCCATATAACACGAGACAGAACCCCAACGAACTTAGTCAGGCAGAGCCTCGACATGCGTTGGTGGGTCTTACAAAACCCCACATACTGATGGTAGTTTCCTAGTAAGAATACAAAGACTTAATCACTGTAATATAACTGAAAAAAATTTAGGGTTTTGCAAAGCATTCGAGAAAAGGAGAATGACTCACAATGTTGTGTGAAAAAGAGAATGACTCACATTGAACACTTAGGTACTTCTACGGACTTTCGGGTGACAGTACCTGATTATTTCCTTGAGTTTCTATTAAATGCACACGTGTTAGTAAAATAACCCAAGTCACTTTAGCTATACAACACGAGACATAACCCCAACGAACTTAGTCAGGCAGAGCCTCGACATGCGTTGGTGTGTCCTAAATCAATCGGGTAGGGTAACGAATTAGTGATCGGGGGTTAAAATACTTACAACGGGACAGAGTTTCGTAGGTTTAGGGGTTTAGGGGGTGTAGTGCAGAGAAACAGAGATACGAGAAAGAGAGTTCATTAGAATTCGATCGAACTGGTGCGAAAACTTCAATCCCACACTACTGCATTTATACTTGGTTTTGGCATCTCCCGCGCGTCGTGCCGGATACCTGGTTCCCTCTTGCGTGGCGCCACAGCTGTCTTCTAGGGCTAGGTCAGCCTCGTCAAGGGTATAGGCTGGACACTTGTCGCGATCTAATCACACGTGTCCTGCGGGAGATACCAGGGATTCTGGCGCATGGCGCCTGAGACGCCCAGATCCGTTTTCTTTGTTTTTCGTGCTGGTTCACGCTGTAGGAGTCCGGGGTTGCGATTTATATGGTGTTTTTGAGTGTTGTTATAATCGGGATTAGCTATAGCCAAGCCATGCCAATGCTTTGGAGAGCTCTTTATACCATCAAAGAGATCATCAAAGCTGAAGAGCTTGATTTTAACATGTCTGACCTTTCATATCTCTACTCCTTAGTCAACCCATACCCATGCTTTGGAGAGCTCTTTATACCATCGAAGAGATCGTCAAAGCTGGAGAGCTTGTTTTCAACCTGTCTGAGCTTTCATATCTCTACTCCTTAGTCACCCACGTCTCTAGTCGCTTTCTGTTCAAGGCTAAACCTCATTAGCCTCTCCCAATACTCAAGACCACTCAAAACGATTCCACATGGAAGAACTAGTTCTTCTTTGTGAGAAGGGACTCAATCCTCCACGGGGATAGTTTGCCTAGAAAGTGGATCTTGAAGGGTAGGATATAGGATCCTTAGATAACCAGTGTAGAGATTACTATTTTTTATGATTTATACTTTTCTTTTGTTTGCATGCAGTAACCAACTTCGCTTGTGTTGCCAACTTTCCTGGAATGGAAGAGAGGGTTGCAGGTTTCTTAGCACTCAATTCGTTTGTAAGAACATTCAAGCCAAGGATCAAAGATCCTGAAGAACACACCTCCACGTCCTACAGCATGTCAAGTAAGTATTTTTGTATATATTGTAATTTGAATTTTAAAATGTATATAATGAAATACTTATCTGTTTGTTCCTTGCCCAAAGATTTACGAGTAAGTCAGCCTCCAAGTTTGGGTTGGATGTATCGACAGCATGCTCTCTCCCCGCTCCATCACAAAGGAGCTGGCCAAGGGCCAAATCCTTCCCGAGCCCAAAGCTGTGATGACCAGGGCCAAAGCTGGGTCGAAAAGGAAGAAACCTATGGAGCCTAAGGAAGATGCCTTCGAGATTGAGAGGCAGTTCTACGAGTTCGTCACCGAGGTAAAGATCCTTGATCCATTATTAATAATATTACATATAGTGAAGGATCCCCTATTCTGACTTTTTTGATGATGTGATTTGCAGAGGTATGTCTGGTTGAAGGCCTACCATGAGAAGAGCCTGGCTGAGATTGAGGAGAACTTAGCTAGCCTGTGATCCATTGTCGCCGCAAAGGACAAGAGCATCTCCAAACTGGAGAAAGAAAAGAAGGGCTTGGAAGAGCAACTGCTCTTTGTTAAGGTGGGCATTCATGAAGCTGCCATGGTGGCGAGTGATGAAGCTAAGGTCTGCACAGCCCGCACCATTCTTCAGGCTAGGGCCAGAATGGCTGAAGAAGCCATTGATCCTAACTACGACATGTCAGCTTGGGACGTGGCTTCATGGAAGCAGACCCTACTGCAGTTGGGTGGAGAGGCGGAGCCCGAGCCGGTGAAAGCAGCTAAGGCTGGGTCAAGCGAGGTCAAGGAGACGGCTGGTGGAGCAGGTGGAGAAGCTGGTGGTGGTGAAGCAGCAGGTGGAGGAGCTGCTATAGTGGGCGATGATGGATGTATATGCCTAGGCCGGAGCCCACTTTTTTAATGTTTCTTTGTTGATGTCTTCGTTGGACAATGTTTTGTAATAAGTTTGAACAATATTTTTTAGGATAAGGATCCATGATCCTTAAGACAATATGGAGGGTGGAAAAGGTGGATGGGTCCTTATGAATCACATATCCTTACTTACGAAAATTAGTGTGAAGTCAATCAACAGAATAAATAAGGAAAAGATAAGGCATACCATAATATCCAAGTTAGGAGTATATGTCCTAGATTGTTACCATTGTGTAGATGAATTAGTCACCATAACTTAAACTTCAAGGATCCAGGATCCTTCTTGAAAATACTTGCGAATCTTCAAAGTTCCAAAACCTATTAGAATAAACTTGGACTAAGCCAAACAAACTGGGGACATGCCCAATTTAACTGGGGACAAGCCTGTAATAACTGGGGGCAAGCCCAAAAGATACTCGGGCCAGGCCCAACCTGGGGACAAGCCCAACTTAAGTGACATGAAAATGCCAAAACCTTAGCTAACGTTAAAACGTTAGAAAACCTTAGCTAACGTGAAAATGTTAGAAACCTTAGGATAACGGATATATGATAGGTCTACCATTGGGAGCACCGATGATCTTGGAACAATTTTAGATTTAGGAATGTTCATTCTCTTGAGGACATCCAACTGGATTATGTTCACCGAGCTTCCTCCGTCAATGAGGATCCTGCGAACAAAGTGGTTAGAAATAAACAAAGTAATAACTAAACCATCGTGATGAGGATCCTGTATGTCAACACAATCATCCTCATTAAAGGATATCAATTCCTGCTGTGTTAGAGTTGAGGTTTGAACATGTCTATCTCCATTCTCCATTTTTGTTTCCTTAGCATGGCTCTTAGTTGCAGAAAACGAGGTTCCACAAATATCGGATCCTCCAGAAATGAAGTTAATGATCTGAGCATCGGCTGGTGGTGGAGGAGCTCTCTCAGGAACCTTTTCAGGATCCTGGATCCTTGATTTCTTTCTTCCAAGCAGCTCCTTCAGGTAACCTTTGCTCAAAAGATAACCAATTTCCTTCCTCAATGCTATGCATTCATCAATAAGGTGATCGAAATCCTCATGATAAGCACACCATTTCAACTTGTCCTTGCTGGTTAGGGATTTTTCATTCTTTCGTGGCCACCTGGCTTTATCACCTAAATTCTGGAGTACTGTTTGGATCGATTATTCTTGAAAAAGGATCCTTACTTCTCCTATTTCAAGGATCCTGATAATCTTTCCTGGATCCTTTTGTCATCCTCTAAGTGGATGAATCTCAAGGACCTATTCCTTACTTCGTCTAAATTCCTACAAGGAGTCATAACAAGATCGTCATAGAATTGTGAATCTTTAAGCAATCCCATTTTAAATGCTTCCACATCAGTGGCAATATCTAAATTAGGGCTTTCTAAGGATTCTCTACTAAATTTAGTGATGTAATCCCTAAGTGATTCATCATGACCTTGGGTGATCCTATACAAGTCACTAGTTAACCTTTCAAATGATCTACTACAAGAAAATTGACTATTGAATAAGTTAACTAAATGAGAAAATGAAGTTATTAGAGTAAGGAGAAAGACTTAGCAACCATTTAAGTGCTGATCCAGTGAGTGTGGATCCGAAGCCTTTGCATAGAAAGGCTTCCTTTACCCTTTCAGGGATGGGGTTTATCTCCATCCTTTCCCTGTATTGAGCCACATGCTCCACCGGGTCAATGGTACCATCATAGAGCTTCATACTCGGAGTCTAGAAACACTTTCGTATCTCAGCATTGGTTATATGAGGTGCAAAGCGAGATATCCTACGGCTACCATCCGGATCTCAGGAATGGTTTGACCACTCCGGGAATGCTGGATATCATATCCTTGAGTTTTTGTAACTCCTTAGCCATAGCATGGTTGATACCTGCATCCTGCATGTAAGTAAGGTTAGTGTTAAAAGACGTATTGAAGTTGTTACCTCCCGATTGGTTTGGAACTGGTATCCCAGAAGTTTGTCTAGGATAAGATGTGTCTGTTGTAACAGTGGGACCAGAGGAAGCAATGGTCTGCATGGGAATGAAGTCCCCTTCATGAATTTCAGAGCTTCACCATGGTTGTCTCCCTAAGGATCCTTGATCCTGGAAAAAGTTAGATCCTTGAACTTGAGATGAGGATCCTTGGTGTGGAGCATAGTATCCACTGGACTAGTACATCCCTTGTAATCCTCTGGGTTCATAGAAGGATGCTTGAGGTTCTGTGGTTCCTAGTGATCCTCGCTGAAGGATAGATGATCCTTGAGGCTGGAAGTAGGATCCTTGAACTTGAGATGAGGATCCTTAAGCCTGTGTCATTGCTAGTGATCCTTGCTGATGGTTGGAGGATCCTTGAATCTTGACACCGGATCCTTTGGAGTGTTGGATCATTGATGATGGAGTAGCAAAATCCAACGACCTGGGCATCAATGGAGAATGATCATTCACTGATCTCTTCTGCTTCTTGATTTCATCAATCTCACGAAGGATCCTTTGGTTAGTTTTTCCTGTTGTTCCATATATCCTTTCATCTACAAAATCAAAGTAGAAAGATCACTATTAGTAGATGTAGAGGAAGAAACAGTTTATGTTTTTGATCCTATGTAAACATGTGTTGTTTTCTTCTAAGGATTCTCAGCACCCGTCTGGTATGCAGGGGGATAGGAGACAACGATGCACTGGTTTGAGATGAGCTAACCGCCGGCATGGCACTTGAAGTGAGTTTTCCTGAGAAGCCATGTGGTTGATGGAAATGAACAGGAATAAATGAAATGAACGAAATTTTTAGAATTGAAACACCAATTGCCCCACGGTGGGCGCCAAACTGTTTTGGTCAAAAATCACAATAAGGATAATGTAACCAAATCTAATTTTGTGAGGTTGAGTGCTTGATGGAAGACTAAGTCAAGATCGAATCTTGGAATATGCTGGGAATAAGTCACGTGCAACAAAGGCCATAGAGACGTTGAAGGTGAACGTGGGAGCTTCCCCCATATTCCGGATTTTAAGGGGTAAATGAGCTCATTAGAGGACACAACAGAAAAACCTACTCGAATACTAGAGAAACACGCACACTCACAATAGCAAATCACATTGTACCGAGCTCATTAGCTTCCGAAGTTGTAATCTTATTTTGTTCAATATAGTTTATAGTGATAGTTTTCACTATCCGAGGTTTTTTATGCCAGAGATCTCACAAGGATCAAGGGCTTTTTCCTCGTATAAATCCCTGGGTTCATCGTTGTTTACATTTCTAATTTGTTCATACAATTACTTGTCACACAAGCACTCAACCTCACAAAATCAGATTTGGTTACATTATCCTTGTTGTGATTTTTGACCAAAACAGTTTGGCACCCACCATGGGGCAATCGGTGCTTCAATTCTAAAAACTCATTCATTTCATTCATTTCTATTCATTTCCATCAATCACATGGCTTCTCAAGGAAAATCAAGTTCAAGTGCCATACCGGCGGTTACAACATCTCAGCCTAGTGCATCATTGCCACCCATTCCTCCTACATATCAGAAGAATGTTGAGAATCCTCAGAAGAAAACTACACCTGTTTACACAGGATCGAAAACCTCCACTGTTTCTTCATCTACAGTAACTAACAATGATCTTTCTACTTTGATTTTGCAGATGAGGGATACATGGAGCAACAGGACAAAACTAACCAGAGGATCCTCCGGGAGATTGATGAAATCAAGAAGTAGAAGAGATCAGTGGAGGATCACTCTCTGCTGATGCCCAGATCATTGGATTTCACTTCTCCGGTGTCAGCAATCCAACACTCAAGGGGATCTGATGTTCAAATCCAAGGATCCTCCAATTACCAGCAGGGATCAATGGCGACGACGCAGGCACAAGGATCCTTAGGATTGCAGCATGGATCGTTGGCATTGAGGCAACCGCAAGCATCTCATGACCAGCCTTATGGATGCTCATCCCAATCTCCAGGATCATCGTATCAGTATCAAGGAGGCTATCTCAGCTCGGGAGGATATTTGGAGACAGTTGCACCAAAGGAACCCTATTCCTAGCATCAAGGATCCTCTGCTTGGGATAAGGTTCAAGGATCCTTATAGTATCCTTTGAGGTCGTCAGCACCCATGTATCCTGGACCTAATATCTTTCAGGATCAAGGATCTTCAGGGAGTCAGATATTCAAGGATTCCGAAGTTCACAAAGGGGATTTCATCCCTATGCAGACTATTGCTTCATCTGGTCCAACTGTTGCACCTGA
This sequence comes from Scalesia atractyloides, assembly GCA_947069175.1. Taxonomy (NCBI): domain Eukaryota; kingdom Viridiplantae; phylum Streptophyta; class Magnoliopsida; order Asterales; family Asteraceae; genus Scalesia; species Scalesia atractyloides. Next base: position 33,118,112 of record CAMTDV010000004.1, on the reverse strand, counting down.
AGTGTCTACTTTTGGATACACATCAACGATACCGGTTCCAAACCAATCAGGAGGTAACCTTGTCAATACATCTTTTGGTACATTACGGTTCCATGCAGGATACAGGTATCAATCAGGCTATGGCGCGGGAGCTCCAGAAGCTTAAGGATATGATTCCAGCGTCCCAGGAGTGGTTAAACCCATTCCTGAGATCCCGGACGGAAGTCACAGGGTGTCTCGCTTCGCACCTCCTATATGCAATGCAGAGATACCAAAACTATTTCAGACCCCCAATATGAAACTGTACGATGGCACAACTGATCCGGAGGAGCATGTGGCACAATACCGGAAAAGAATGGAGATCAACCCCATTCCAGAAAGGTTAAAGGAAGCCTGTCTTTGTAAGGGCTTCGGATCCACACTCACTGGATCAGAATGGCTGCTAAGTCTTCCTCCCTACTCAATTACTTCATTTTCTCATCTAGTCAATTTGTACAATAATCAGTTTTATGTAGTTGAACCTTTGAACGATTAACTAGTGATTTATATAGGATAACACAGGATCGTGATGAATCCTTAAGGGATTATATCACTAGGTTTAGTAAAGAATCCTTAGATATCCCCAATCTGGATATTGCCACATCTGTGGAAGCTTTTAAAATGGGATTACTTAGGGAGTCAAAATTCTATGATGATCTTGTTATTACACCTTGCATAAATTTAGACGAAGTAAGGAACAGGGCATTGAGGTTCATTCGTTTAGAGGATGATAAAAGGATCCAGGAGAGATGATGAGGATTTTCCTCCAATTTCTGAGTATTGTTTTTCTGCTGATAATAATGAACTAATCCTTGCTATGCAGAATTTAGGTGACAAGGCTAGGTGGCCAAGGAAAACTGACAAGCCCGGAGCTACTAAGGATAAATCTAATGGTGCGCTTATCATGAGAATTTTGGCCACCTAACTGATGAGTGTATAGCGTTGAGGAAGGAAATTGGCTATCTTCTTAGCAAAGGGTATTTGAAGGAACTGCTAGGAAGGAAACATTCAAGGACTCAGGATACTGAGAAAGTGCCTGAGAGAGATCCTCCACCGCCAGCGGATGCATAGATCATTAACGTTATTTCCGGTGGTTCTGATATCTATGGAACTTTGTTTTTAGCGGCTAAAAGACATGCTAAGGGGACGAAGATGGAGAATGGAGAGAGACAAGTTCGAATGTCTACCCTAACACAGCAAAAAGTGATATCTTTTGATGAGGAGGATCGCGTAGACATTCAGGATCCTCATCATGATGGTCTTGTCATTACTTTGTTTATTTCTAATCATTTTGTTCGCAGGATCCTTATCGATGGAGGGAGTTCAGTGAACATAATCCAGTTGGATGTCCTCAAAAAGATTAGCATTCCTGAATCTGAGATCATACCGAGATCATTGGTGCTCCAGAAATTTTGTGTAATAGATAGCTTATCTTGCCGTAATGTTATCCTTGGCAGGCCATGGATACATGACATGAAGGCGGTCCCATCAACATACCACTAGTGTGTCAAGCTTCCAAGTCTGTGGGGGATAGTCAAGATAGAAAGTGATCAGCAGGAAGCGAAGAATTGCTACACTTCCTCAATGAAACCTGCTTCCAAGTCTAGGGAAGCATAACAATTAAAGCATCCTCCAAAAGACGTCATGGAGGTAAGAGAACAGGACGTCAAGGAAATACTCTTAGAGCTTGAGGATCCTGAATCCAAAGTGTATATAGGATCCGGGATCCAGGAGAGCATAGAGCAGGATCTAGTATCCTTCCTTAAACGAAGAAAATCTACCTTCGCCTGGAAGCACGAAGATCTGACAGGTATTTCGAAGGATATCATTACTCATAAGCTTAGCATTGACATGTCTTTCAGGCTAATTCACCAAAAGAGAAGAAAGTTTGCTCCTAAAAGAAATGCAATCATCCAAGAGGAGGTAGATAAGTTGCTAAGGGCAGGTATGATTAGAGAAGTCAAGTATCCAAGATGGTTAGCTAATGTGGTTGTTGTTCAAAAGAAAAATGGAAAGTGGAGGGTATGTGTCGATTTTACTAATTTGAACAAGGCATGCCCCAAGGATCCTTTCCCTTTACCCCACATTGACTCCATGGTGGATGCTACGGCGGGTCATGAATTGTTAACCTTTATCGATGCTTCATCTGGATTTCAGCAAATCCAGATGGAACCATCTGATCAAGAGGATACTGCATTCATGACACCCACCGGCATATATTGTTATATTGCTATGCCCTTTGGTTTAAGAAATGCAGGTGCTACATACCAAAGATTGGTGAATATGATGTTCAAGGAGCAACTTGGACATACAATGGAAGTATACATAGATGATATGGTGGTCAAATCTAAAAGAGCCGAGGATCACCTAAAGGATCTTGAAGTAGCATTCAACATTCTTGATCAATACAACATGAAGTTGAACCCGTCTAAATGTCATTTCGGGGTCAAAGCTGGAAATTCTTAGGATACATGGTGACCAAGAGAGGGATCGAAGCAAGTCCGGAGCAGATAAAGGATATAATCAACATCAAGTCCCCTGCCAATGCCAAGGATGTGCAAAGATTAACAGGAAGAATCGTCGCCCTGAACAGATTCATTTCAAAATCCTCAGAAAGATGCAAGAATTTCTATGATATTCTGAGGAAGAATAAGAAGTTCGAGTGGACGGAGAAGCATGAAGCTGCTCTACAGGCTCTCAAGGATTACCTATCCTCAGCACCGGCTTTAATGAAACCTGAAAATGGGGAACCATTATCCTTATACCTAGCTGTTTCAGGTAAAGCAGTAAGTGCGGTCCTTGTTAAGGATCATGAAGGTCAACAACATCCGGTATACTATGTAAGTAAAAGTTTACTTGATGCTGAGGCCAGGTATTCTCATTTAGAAAAACTTATTCTCGCTTTAATTATGGCTTCAACTAAACTTAGACAATATTTTGAAACTCATACTATTGTCGTTAAAACTAACTTTCCTATCAAGAATGTTCTCAGGAAACCAGAGATGTCAGGGAGAATGGCAAAATGGGTTGTTAAACTTAGTGCATATGACATTAAGTATGAGCCTAGAACTGCTATTAAATCCCAAGCTTTGGCTGACTTTGTGGCTGATTTCAGTAGTGATCTACAAAGAGAAGCTGAACTGGAGGTTCAACAACTTGAGGAGACCAAAGATCCTTGGACATTCTTCACAGACGGAGCCTCAAATTTTAAAGGAACTGGATTAGGTTTACTACTAAAATCGCCACAGGGGGAAATTATACCCCAATCAATAGCATGTGAATTCCAAACCACTAATAACGAGGCAGAGTATGAGGCCTTGATAGCAGGTTTGCAATTAGCTAAGCATATGAGAATCAGGTATCTTCAAGTGTTTGTGGATTCTCTATTAATTACTAATCACTATAATGGTTCTTATGCTGTTAAAGGTGAGAAACTAATCAAATATTTGGAGATAGTCAAGAAATTGGCGGATTCTTTTGCTTTTTTCAGTCTAACACAGGTACCCAGGGAGGAAAATGCAGAAGCAGCTGCCTTGGCTAATCTAGGATCCTCATTGAAGATGCCTGATGATGTGAAGATACCCATTATCCATGTTCTAACTCCCGCAATCGAGGAGAGTGAGACAATGGAAATAGTGGATGATGCTGCAATCGTACCTAGGGATGATGCACAATCAACTCCAGGATCAAGGATCATTCCAATCCTGAATTATATCCAATATGGGGAAGTTCCCATTGGAGAAAATCCTAGAACCTTCAGGATAAAGGTATCCCCAATTCACTATCATTCATGACATGTTATATAAGAGATGAGGATCCTGAGATCCAAGAAATCTTGAAGGATTTTCATGAATGAGATTGTGGAAATCATTCTGGGGGCATAGCACTATTTTCTAGGATCCTCAGAACAGGATATTATTGGCCTACAATGAAGAAGGATGTTGTGGAGTATGCAAGGAAATGTGATGCTTGCCAAAGACACAGTAATATCCTTCATCAGCCCGCAGAACCTCTGCATCCTATATCCTCCTCTTGGCCATTTATGAGATGGGGACTGAATATAGTAGGCAAGCTTCCCAAGGCACCAGGAGGAAAAGTATTCATGCTAGCGATGACCGACTATTTCTCCAAGTGGATAGAAGCTGAAGCCTTTGTTCAAGTCAGAGAAAAGGAAGTTATATCCTTTATTAAAAGAAATATCATTACTAGATTTGGTATTTCTTCTGAGATTGTTTGTGATAACGGATCCCAGTTTATTGGGAACCGTACTACTAACTTTTGTGACAGCTGGGGGATTAGGATGATAATATCAACACTAGTCCACCCACAAGCTAATGGCCAGGCAGAATCGTCCAACAAGATCATCATCAACAATTTGAAGAAAAAGCTTGAATCAAAGAAAGGAGAGTGGGCTGAAGAACTACCATATGTCTTATGGGCAGATAGAACAACTCCCAAGAATGCTACGGGTCAAACTCTTTTTTTCTTTAGTCTTTGGAGCTGAGGCAGTGATCCCTACAGAAATGGTAGTCCCTACAGCCAAAACAAGCATCCGTGATCCTAAAGCAAATGCTGAGACTCTGGCTCAAGATCTAGATACCGTGGAAGAATTAAGAAACTTGGCAAGGATAAGGCTGGCTAGTTATCAACAAAGGATGACTGGTGCTTATAATAAGAATATCAGGATAAGAAGATTTCAAGTCGGTGACATGGTGCTGAGGAAAGCATTTCAGAATACCACGAATACTTCTGATGGCAAATTGGCACCAAAATGGGAAGGCCCCTATCTAATTGAAGCCGAGGCAGGAAAGGGGCATATCGATTACTGACTATGGATGGTGACCTTCTTCCAAGAGCTTGGAATGCTATCCACCTAAAAAAGTATTTTATGTAAAGGATCAGGGATCCTTAAGTATCCTAATGATCAATTCAGATTGAAGGATCCTCAAAGGATAAGAGATTATTGATTCGGTAACGTTTTACTAGTGCTTTCATTCTTATTGTACTTTTTATTATTTATTTTAAAGTAAGGATGTTGAATTTTCAACATTCAACCTTATCAAGTTTTAAGTTTTGCAGAAGTTATTACAAAGGATCAAGAGGTTGGCCACCTCTCCAAGACTTTGGGCATGTCCCCAGCTTAAGGTATCCAATACCTTCTACGGTTTAAAGGTTTTCACCTTTCACACGAATTGGGTTTTGACACCCTGCCAGTAGCGCACGCTATCCAAGTATAGATCGAGGCAATGGGACCAATACCCGCAATGGGACCACTGTCTCAGCTCCAACAAGATCATCATCAACAATTTGAAGAAAAAGCTTGGATCAAAGAAAGGAAAGTGGGCTGAAGAACTACCATATGTCTTATGGGCAGATAGAACAACTCCCAAGAATGCTATGGGTCAAACTCCTTTTCTTTAGTCTTTGGAGCTGAGGCAGTGATCCCTACAGAAATGGTAGTCCATACAGCCAGAACAAGCATCCGTGATCCTGAAGCAAATGCTGAGACTCTGGCTCAAGATCTAGATACCGTGGAAGAATTAAGAAACTTGGCAAGGATAAGGCTGACTAGTTATCACAAAGGATGGCTGGTGCTTATAATAAGAATATCAGGATAAGAAGATTTCAAGTCGGTGACATGGTGCTGAGGAAAGCATTTCAGAATACCACGAGTCCTTCTGATGGCAAATTGGCACCAAAATGGGAAGGCCCCTATCTAATTGAAGCCGAGGCAGGAAAGGGGGCATATCGATTACCGACTATGGATGGTGACCTTCTTCCAATAGCTTGGAATGCTATCCACCTAAAAAGGTATTTTATGTAAAGGATTAGGGATCCTTAAGTATCCTAATGATCAATTCAGATTGAAGGATCCTCAAAGGATATGAGATTCTTGATTCGGTAACGTTTTACTAATGCTCATTCTTATTGTACTTCTTATTATTTATTTTAAAGTAAGGTTGGTGAATTTTCAACATTCAACCTTATCATGTTTTAAGTTTTGCAGAAGTTATTACAAAGGATCAAGAGGTTGGCCACCTCTCCAAGACTTTGGGTATGTCCCCAGCTTAAGGTATCCAATACCTTCTACGGTTTAAAATTTTTCACCTTTCACACGAATTGGGTTTTGACACCCCGCCAGTAGCGCACGCTATCCAAGTATAGTTCGAGGCAATGGGACCAGTACCCGCTTTAGGGGCTGACAATTTCATTTGTTGCTATTGTCTGAAGGATCAGTGATCCTTAAACCTACAACTATTGTTCATAACATCCAACAAAAACCACAAATCCTAAAAAAGTGGGCTCCGGCCTCGTCTACATTATCCATCATTGCCACTTATGCAGCTTACACCACTACTGCCTCACCGCCTTCACCTTCGCCGGCTCCGCCTTCAACCACCATATCCTCGACCTCCTTCTGCACCCTGCTGGATCCTGCCTCGCCTGTCACCACAATCGCAAGTTCTGGCGTGCTGCCGCCAAGGTTGTCCAATGTTGTCTCCTAAGAAGACGTGTTCCATGAAGACCTGTCGAAATCCGGATCACCAGCCTCCTTGGCCATCTTGATCATAGATTGGAGAACAAACTTAGCTGCACTGAGTTTGGCTTGTTCAGTGATCACCTTTATCTGTTCCTCAGCAGCGGCCTCAGCTTCCCTCAGCATCTTCTCCAGGGATTTCTTTTCCTTCTCGAGCATAGACATATCCTTGTCCTTGGCAACAACGATGGAGGCGCATACTAGCCAGTCTCCTCATACTCAACCATCTTCTTTTCATAATGGACCTTCACCCGGCTGAATCCCTGCAAAGACAATGGGAACTCTGTAGGATAAAGGATCCTTACAAAGGATGGAGTAAACAAATCAGGATTGGGGATCCTTACCTCGCTCAAAGCTTCATGGAGGCGCTTTTCGATGTCAGCAAGGTCACCTTCTGGTTCACAGGACTTCTTCCTCTTTGAACCAGATTTGGCTCTGGTGGTAACTTGGCGTGGCTCGGTAGTAGGGATCTTCATTGGCCCCTTCTTCACAGCTTTAGAGATGATGATGTTGTTGATGTCATCAAGAGCGAAATCGGCAGATTTGGAAGTGGATTTTTGAACACCTGTCATCATACATCAAAAAAGATAAGTTTTTAATTCAAACTAAATTCTTTCATTTATATAACACATTATACACGATTACTTACTTGACATGTTGTAGGATGATGAGGTGTGCGCTTCTACAGAAGGATCCTGGATTCTTGTTGTGAATGTTCTTTCTGCAGGGTCGAGATCCAGAAATGCTTGAACTCTTTCAGCAACGCCTGGAAGATTGGCAAGGACTGCAAAGTTCTTCACTGCAAAAAGACAAAGCAATCAAAATACAGTTATGACAAGAACATGATTCATACAAGACCCCTAAATCCTACCCTTGGTTATCCATCTATGAGGCAACAACTCCCCTTCCGGCAGAGAGTCTCGTCTAACAAAGAAAAATTGATTCTTCCAGACAGAATCATTTTGGGTTGTTTTGAGGATCGGAACTAGTTGGTGGGCTTTTACTTTGAACAGAAATCGGTTAGAACCGTGGGTGGTCAAAGAATACATGAAGGCTAGGTCAGATAGGTTTACTTGAATCCCTTTCTTTTCGATAATTTCTTCAATGTGCACAACGTCCTCCATAACATCGGCATAACTTGGCTAAAGCTAATGCCGGTTAGCTTGAAAAAGCTTTGGGTTAGGAACGAAAAGGGGTATGAAAACCCTAGAAAGAAAGGCATAGCATGGAAGCAAATCCAAGTATCGGACAAAGCGTCACTTTGAGCGGAAGGGTCGAAGGGATGGAAAATGGCTTCCGGAGGAAAACACGATTTTAGGTTCTTGATTTCTGGGTCTGTGAACTTACAGATCTCAGATGAGGGATCCTTCAGTAAGTTTTGCGACGCGAGTGGGTCACCGGATTTTTTAGAGCCGTAACTTGGAGAGGATCGGGTGTTCATGTCACCGGAACTCAGAGAAAAATTGAGAGAGAGAGAGGAAATACCTGATACAGAATGCTTGATGAGGATTTATGATGAAGATATGCAGATCTTTAAAGGGAGTTATCTCTTCCCCATAAATAGTGATGATGGTTGGTTAGACTGTGCAAGTCCCATCAGTTATCCCAACGGCTATATTTGAATTAATATGACAGCTGTGATCTACTATCACAACCGTCATATTGGGGGCAATTGTTAAGGCTGGTTTTTCAGTTACTTATGAATCAGTGATCCTTCAGTATACTGAGGATATATTATCCATGTACTGAGTACCGGATGCTAGAAGGATCAAGGATCCTTAGTACTTACGACAATTTCTAATGATTGTCTTCAATGTTTTATTTGAATTTAGTGCAGGTGTTGATGGAAGACTAAGTCAAGATCGAATCTTGGAATATGCTGGGAATAAGTCACGTGCAACAAAGGCCATAGAGACGTTGAAGGTGAACGTGGGAGCTTCCCCCATATTCCGGATAGTTAGTTAGTAACCGTTTATTTGATTTTTAAGGGGTAAATGAGCTCATTAGAGGACACAGCAGAAAAACATACTCGAATACTAGAGAAACACGCACACTCACGATAGCAAATCACATTGTACCGAGCTCATTAGCTTCCGAAGTTGTAATCTTATTTTGTTCAATATAGTTGATAGTGATAGTTTTCACTATCCGAGGTTTTTTATGCCGGAGATCTCACAAGGATCAAGGGATTTTTCCTCATATAAATCCATGTGTTCATCGTTGTTTACATTTCTAATTTGTTCATACAATTACTTGTCACGCAAGCACTCAACCTCACAAAATCAGATTTGGTTACATTATCCTGTTTGTGATTTTTGACCAAAACAATACCCTTGAGCTTTTGCAACTCCCTGGTCATGGCCTGACTGATCCATGCATCCTTCACAAAACCATGGTTAGTATCCAAAGATGTATTAAGGAAATTGTTACCTACTGGTTGACTTGAAGGTGGTATTCTAGAAGAGTATCTAGGATAAGGCATGTCTGTTGTTATAGTGGGTCCTGAGGAAGCAATAGTCTGAATGGGGATGAAATCCTCATCATGGATTTCTGAGCTTCTCAGCGGTTTTCTTCCTGAGGATCCTTTATCCTGAAAGACAGTGGATCTAGGAAAGGTCTGTGTTGAAGGTCTTGGTGGGTAATCCATGGATCCTTGAACTCGAGCTGAGGATCCTTGTTGATGGAAGTAGGATCCTTGAGGCTGGATCATCTCCATGTATCCTTCTGAACAGGGGAAGGATCGTTGTGGCTGAGTCATCGCCAGTGATCCTTGTTAATGGATAAAGGATCCTTGAGGCTGGATGGTGGATCCTCTGGATTGTTGAGTTGTTGATGCCGGAGTGACAAAATCCAACACCCTTGGATTCAATGGAGCTGATCCTCTACTGGCCTCTTTTGTTTCTTGATATCTTCAATCTCACGCAGGATCTTTTGATTGGTCTTGTTCAGCTGCTCCATGTAGCTTTTCATCTGCGAATACAAAACAGAAAGTTCATTGTCAGTATTAGTAGAAGAGGAAGTAGCAAAAGTTTTGCATACTTGGAAGCCAGATGATGTAATCTTCTGAGCAGTTTCATTGTTCTTTAGGAATGATGGGGGAATAGGAGGCAATGGCATAGAGCTCTGAGATGAGGTAGTCTTGAGAGGCCATAGTATTGTTTTGGTCAAAAATCACAACAAGGATAATGTAACCAAACTTTGAATGTGAGGTTTAGTGCTTGGTTAAACGAACAAATGTATGAACAAATATCAAAAGTAAATGACGATGAACACAAGATTTGTACGAGGAAAAAGCCCTTGATCAAGAGTTGATCTCCGGCATAAAAACCTCGGGTGATGGAAACTACCGATCACCAACTATATTGAACAAGAAAGATTACAACTTTGGAAATATTGAGCTTGTTACAATAAGAATTCTAATGAGTGTTCGAGAGAGTAGCAACAGTATGTATGCGAGTGTGTGTTCGGTCAGATTGTGTGTCTATCAAGCTCAATATCCCACTAAATATCTAGCTAATCTCATTAACTAACTCTCTGAAATCCATGCAAGCTCCCACATTCACATATAACGGTTATGGCTTCACTTGCACGTGCTAGAAATGGCATATTCCTCCGACATTCCCTCGATGACCTAGTCCACGATTACCTGCATACGTAAACTAACACAAAGGAACAATTATCAGCTAACATAGATATAGGTAAGGATCCTTGATCCTTAGACTCCTTGCGATTTCCGTTAAGGATCCGTGATCCAGATTCAGTCTCAGGATGGATGATCCTTGGCATAAAATCCATGCCCTAACAAGTATTATGGAATTAATGAGAATAAACAGAAATGAATGAAGATTTTCAGAATTGAAGCATCAGTTTCCCACGATGGGCGCCAAATTGTTTTGGTCAAAAATCAAAACAAGGATAATGTAACCAAATTTGTAAAGTGAGGTAGAGTGCTTAGATGATGAACGATGATAAAATGAACGCTAGATGAATAAGGTAATCAAACACAGAGATTTATACGAGGAAAAGCCCTTGATCACTAGTAGATCGTCAGCATAAAAACCTCGATAGTGAAAACTGTCACTATCAACTATATTGCTCAATTGAAGAATGTTTACAACATCGGATATTGATCAAGTGTTTTACAACCGAAAGCTATGAGTGTTGTGAGAGTTCTGGTTCGTAATGTGTATGCGAAAGTGTGTGTAATGTCTCATCTAACACTTGATTACCCCATTTTGAATAAGCCTAACAACTAAGTCCGATAATTTTGGAAGACCACGTTCAAGCCCCATGACCGTTTGTGGAAATAGCATGTGCAACATCTTGAACAAATTATTCCCGAGATTCTAGATAAGACTCCATCCACTTCGTCAATAACCTGCACATGAATATTAGAAAACATCAAGAACAATTGTTTGAAATCATAAGTAATAATAAGGATCCTTGATCCTCTGAGTCCCCGCACTACCCGTTAAAAATAATATTTTTAACATTATTCTTGTTTAATCGGATAATCCACCAATGGTCACTAGAATTGTTCTTCTCGTATCGCAACGTGGCGAATACGATCATGTGTATGCAAATACTCTTGCATATCCTAGACATTGCTAGACTTGGTGAACTCAATTATCACGTAATTAAGCCTATATACACATAATTGTATAGGTACGGATATACCTATTAATTTGCCGTTTGTCACATTTTACTTAAAGGCCTAGCATTAATTATGCTAAGATTTTTAATCCTATTGTGAAACCTGGTACTCGATCTTTGCATTCTTTCAAGGAAACCTACATGAAGATGTTTATATGTTTCATTGAACTACATTCATTGATTAATTTGTTCCATCTTATGTTTGCAAACTCAACAAAGCTACATATGGTCTTTGTCAAGCTTCTCGCGTAGGGTACACCAAGCTCAAAACCTATCTTTTATCTCAACAGTTTAATCCCACTACTTCTGATCCTTCACTCTTTATTAACACTACACGTTCCTCACCTATCTATATGATTGTCTGTGTCGATGATACCTTTGTTACAAGTCCTTTTGTTTCTCCCTTAAACTCATTTATCACTATCCTCGCCAATAATTTTTCTCTCAAATATCTAGGTGTTATATCATATATTCTTGGTGTAAAAATACTTCCTCACCCAAAGGGTCTCATTTTTCCTCAATCCATGTACATCATATGACTGATTGTAAGACCATATTAAAGCCAGTCACAAGCTCGGACACATTTAACATCATTTGGTGGTACCCATCTTCAGTTTCCAGTGGAATATGAAGCCATTGTTGGTGCATTGTAGTATTTGTTCATTACTAGACCGGAAATTGGATTTGCAGTTAATGAACTTTCACAATTCATGCATGCACCTACCACCGATCATTGGTTAGCTCTTGAAATAATTTTACGCTACTTACATGGGTTACTTTATCATTTTTTCTACAAAACCACTCACCTATCGGCTTACATGCCTTTACAGACACTAACTGGGCATTTGACAAGGAAACTTGGCGTAGTACCATAGGGTACATTGTTTATTTGGGTTGCAACCATATTTCATGGAAATCTAAACGCAAGCCAATGTCTGCTCAATTATCAACAAAGGCAGAATTTAGAGCAGTTGCTCCGGCTAAATAGTGGCTCCTTACCTTACTAACAGAATTGGGTTTAAAGGCGATGATTACTCCTACGATCTACTATGATAATTTAACTGCCACCCACTGCTCAGCTAATCTTGTTTTTCACTCCGGAATGAAGCATTTGGCTTTGAATTTTCACTTCGTTAAGGAAAAGGTTCAAGTGGGTTCACCAAGCGTCATACACATTATAAGAGATGCTCTTGTTTTTCACTCTGGAATGAAGCATTTGGCATTGATATTCAAGCCTCGGTTTCACATGCTTATTTCCAAGGTTGGAATTAACCCTAGACCTTCCATCTTGACGGGGAATATTAAGAATATCTATATTACATTATAAGGCATTTAGGAATGACATTTTAAAAAACCAAAAAGTTAAGAACATGTTTTAGTTTAATGCATAAGGTACAACCCTAGAATGTGGATAAATTAGTCTTTCAAACACTAATTACACTTTAATCTCATCATCTTAATTATACTTTACTCTGTCATCTTAACCGTTAGTTTGTTAGTTAGTTAGTAGTTACAATTTATTATCTTATAAAAAACTAACCATCCCCACGATTTTTAAATGTGCATAATTTTCTAGTACGTTAATATTTTTTTAATTTAAACCATCAAAACGAGCATTTTCTTCTTTTTAATTTGAGTAAGTATTGCTATAGTATTTTAATTAATAAATTGATATGCTACGTCACTAACAATGTTTAGGGTGAGTAATAACTGAGTCGTTAATCAAAACAGACGAAACTGAACTCAAATCAACCAAAAGCTACATTAATTGAAAACCAATTAACCAAAACCGGTTTTTAGTTTTATTGTACCCTCATATAACTAAAATTAACCGAAACTAACCAAACCATTCATATTTTCATATATTTCTAGCCCAAGTTTTTATCCTTCAGTTTCATGTATTTATACCTCAATTTTATGGATTTCCAAGCAAAAGTTTTAACCTGAGTTTGGTTTTGGCTATTAACCGAAATTAAATAAACCGAACAAAAAACCGTCATCTAACCGAATAAACCGAATTGATTAACTGAAAACTGGCTGATTAATAAAATAGACTAACCGATGACTTCGGTTAAGGATAATAATCGAACCAACTGAAGCTACCGAACCATGCACACCCTGAGTGTTTCTCATCGCATTGTGCGGGCACCCTTTACAAAATAATAGCCCAGCTAATATGATCGAGACCACCACAAACGGTTATGTTTAGTTATATTTTTATATTTATTTTGTTGTAATTATCTTTTCCATATGGTTAGCTAGTAGTTAGTAGAGTTTGTTTGTGTTGTATCAACTTAGGTTGTATCGATTCACAGATGAATGCATAACGTTTCCATGCCTCTCATACTGAGTTCGAGGTTAGATGGGACTGGGCTCGGTGGCACTCATTTACAATTATGACTTAAGCGTGGTTTATGGGTAGAGAAGTGTTGATTATACATTTCCTTGTATTTTATTGAGAGAGATCTTCATTTTTGGAGGAATCATTTTTGAATTGTTGTATTTTATTGAGAGAGATCTTCATTGTTGATTATATATTTCCTAACTTTGTTATCACTTTGCTTTAGACTATTTGTAGTGATGTTTAGGCGCTCATGCCGCTTCAAGTTATTCGAAGCCGATTGCATGTGCCTCATGCCTAGGCGCGTTTTTTTAAACCAAGGATGTAATACATAAGTTTCTTTTAGGTCCAAAGTCCTCGAAGGTGCAAAGCCCACTCAAGGTGCAAAAGTGAGCCTTTGGCCTACACGCAAAAAAGACGCATGCCCGAGACAACTCGACAAGCAAGGTATCGTAATAAAAAACTAAAAAGAAATATATAGTAAGTATCAAAAATTAATAATACCTCCTAAAATATATTTTCAAACTAAATGATTGGCAATTAAAATCAACTAAACAATATCAAAAAATTAAAAACCTTTTTATAATCAAATTTGAAAAATTGTAGTAGATCTAGACTCGTGGTATACTAGTGATGGTTAACCAAAAGAAAAGAAAAGTACAGAAAATCAAGTGAAAGCATCCCAAAAAAAAATACTCGAAATCATGTGAGATCATCATCCCTCTGCAGTGAAATTTTGTGTTGTGTCAACATTTAAGCTATCAACCAATGGACACTAAACATAGGACATACCTTCCTTTTTCTCTTTCTCTCTCTTCTTCAATGCGGTTAAACTACATAGGCTAGTGATACAGCCTTGTTCGAGATGGCTACTCTCACAAAAGAAATAGATATAGATGATGAAGAAGACAATAAATTGAGACAACTTCCTGTTTAATTCAATATTGAGTAAGATGGCACAGAGTTTAGGTCACTTTTATCATTTCAGTCAAAAAATGAAAATTTTTATATCTAGGTCCCTAAGGTTTCATTTTTGTTGCTATTTTCATCCAATTGGCAAACTGGATTAGAACTTTCTGTTAACTTCTCCCATTTTAATCGGTTTTCCTCGTTTAAATAAAGGGTAGAATCGTCATTTTATGCCATAATATAATTTGATTAAATGAGGAAAACAACAAAAATGGGAGAATTTCACAAAAGATTCTAACCCAATTTGTCAATTGAATGAAAATATAACAAAAATGAAACCTCAAGGAACCATATACAAAATGTTTTATTTTTGGACTTAAACAACAAAAGGAACCTAAAATCAAGGACCATTTTGGTATTTTACTCTTCAATTTTTTTATTCAAACCTTCATCACACTTGGATACTTGCCTAGGGCTTAAAAGAAGATAACCATTCTAGCCACTAACAAACTACTACTACTACTACTAGATACATACGAAATAACAATGCATTGCATAAAATATGGGAAACTAAAGACCCACGTTGACAGTAGGTTGTGATGGCACGGAGATGTGGGTTGAAGCAAATGGAATCACAGGTGCAGGGAGAAGCGAGTTTACGGCATGTATAAGCTAGTTTAGGTTGTACCAGACTGTTTTAGACGGTTTCACAAGTTTTTGACGTTCAGACAGGAAATACAACGGAATTTGCAAAATTTCACCAGAAAAGCGCATGGGTAGCAACGAGGCAGTTTTCTTGCGCCCCGTGTGAGCGCCTTTGACAACACAAACAATTTATATGCTAGTTTCCAACAAGAGTTGTGCCCCTCCACCCACACCTTGAAAGGGATGAAGTTAAAACCTGGGGCACATTCCATGCATTCACCTATATAATAACAGTCATATCTACATGAATCCTTCAGAATTGATCATCATCAATCATTGTATCATACATCCGGTTCTTTAGTAAAAAAATAAACTAAAATAAAGCAATCACACCAACCATTCTAAGGAGCTTCCATTAAAAACAAGTCAACTACATTCTGTCCAAGGCTAGGCATTTACAAAGGGGACACAACTAAACATAGGATACAGAAAACCAAAACCATGGACATATTTCATTCAAGTTTTACATAAAATCAAGTCACAGCTCCAATTACATCTAACCGACTAACCATGTCAGCATAACCATAAAACACTGAAACTTTAGAAGAAAAAAAAAACCTACCACTTCCTTCAGAGTCAGACAAACCATTACCTATTAGATTGCATATCTGAAAGAAATAAATAAACATAAAGGGAATAATAAGTATATAATGTTGCTTCATATACACCCACATATAATCATATAAAAGATCCATAAGCAATAGTTCAAAGGGCTGAAACACGCACCAGTTGATGTAAGTTGATTAGATTACTGCTTGGTTAAATGATTTCTGATCACCAATTCGGGTATTCGCATTGCAGAAATGCTTTCACATCCAAAAAGTTCTTTAAGCTTTTCATCACATAGAATCATCACCGAATTTTGAGGATCCTATCATTAAACAACCACATAAAAACAAAGGTTAACAATAATGTAAATTATATGCTGCTTGTGTTACTTTAAAGCTAAAACACACCTAAAAAAAGGTAATCAGGAGGCCTACACATCATTACAATTTTTTTTACCCACCAAACACTCCTTTTGCTAAAAGCCACCAAACATTGATTGCAATGATTCCTTGTTTATCAATCTTTTAAGACCAAAACTACTTGTGTGTCACAAACTATTAGACATTTAGACCAAAAAACTCTTGTATAACTATGTGCCAAGCTCTGTGATGTGAATATTTTGGGATGCATAAAATAACGTTTAAAATAGATTTGGCAAAACGGTTCTCATCAACCTGAAACACTGTTTCAAATATTGTAAGTTTGTTATAATCTTATGACTACAAACAATTATATTGTTTCAATATTACACTTGAAATCAACTTTGGGCGACTTTCAACCAATTTGATACGTTTCATACTGAGCTAATTTTAGTTGATATTTTAATCATTTAACCCCTTACATTCATACAGCATCTATCATACCTCAAGATTATTGACCTTTATGTACTCCCAAACAAGTCTCAAAGCCTCTGACTGGGACATTTCTCTTTCTCCAATACCCAAACAGTTAGCAAGTGCATCAGATATTAAAACTTGACTAGGAACATCATCGGTACTTTCAGCTGCAGGTTCAGCATCGACTTTCGATCTTTTACGAGATGATTCTTCTGCAGATATTAAATTTTATTATGTAAATCCAAATAATTAAAATCTGGTTGAATTATAAATCATATCTAAATCCAAAAAATTAAATCCGGTTGAATTATAAATCATATCCCATTGTTACACTGTACATACTTGTGGGCTCAAGTCGAATAATATGTTTGGCAAGCAGCTTGTTCATCTTGAACATGTCGGTGCAATCAGTTTCGAATACAACACGCAAAGCATCATCACAGATTATCTTTCTCTTGTTCCCAGGATCCTGGAGGTTGTTTTTCTTTATGTATGCCCATAGTTGCTTCACAATCTGAACATAATTGCACTCACAATTTATAACAACATCATATAGAATACTATTATGTCAAAACGATTTATGATCTTAAAAAGATATGCATTATTCAAACTGTGAATCATACATCGGTTCTTGAAAGTGCTGACTCGCCAACAATAACTTGAAGCTCAGGTGTAATGCCACAGAGTTTGTTTAGGCCCCCAGGTCCACCTCTTCTTTTGGTTCCTGTTGAACCCCTGCGATTAAATGAAAACATGCAGATGTCAACCGCGATTCAGAAAGGACTTTAATGCCTATCTTTTGCAGAACACACACACACATGAACTTGGTTTAAAAAAATTGGCGATGCTACAAGGTGTTTAGGTCCCCCAAAGCCAAAATACTAGACGCGTGCATCACGTATGTGAGGCGCGTTGCTCTATCTACAACCAAATAACCTCTAATTATAACCATAAGCTGCGTCTCTCTCATCTGTTTTAAATATCATCCATTTATCAACTCTAAACCTCTCATAATTTCTTCATCCATTTCCTAAAGACCCTATTGAACCATATTTGACGCAGAAGTGCGCCTAGCGCCCTTTTAGAACCAAGCATATAAAAAAAAACCAAACTTTACATCTTAAACAAATTAGCTCATAAATAACTACAATCTTTCTTGCAATTACTTAAACTTACAGCTTATCATATTTTAATCCATCACAAACTCACTGTAAAAATGGAAATGAATAAAAAAAGTCCTTTTAATTTACAACTGATTTTGTTATTTTATTCATGGAATACGAACTGTCATAAATATCTCCACTGTACCTCTGTTGAACAGTTAACAAACATGTATCCTCAACCACATTAATTAGTCTGCTCAACTGAAACATACAATACATGAGCCCTTTATCCAATCAAGCACATCGATTAGTTGGTTCAAATAACACGTTGCTTGTTGCCCATTTGCCTTCTATTTCAATGTATTAGACGGTTTTACTAATTAGCTATCAACAATAACAATCGAGAAAAGTGTGCCCCAATTCCAAACCCTAACCAGTAAATAACCAAACATTTATAAAAAGATTCATTCACCAAGTCATACACGTACCCTTTTTTCGCCTTTTCAACCGCTTTTGCACCCGAATCCTGACCACCAACACCTCCACCCTCAACCTTCACCTCCGGCACCTGCAACGACTGACTCGTCACCGCCTGCGATGGTGCCGTAGCAGGCTTGAAACTAACCTCCACCGGGTGACGTTGCCGCTGTTGTTGCTGCTGCTGCTGCTGTTGAATAGAAAAATGAGGATGCTGAAACTGACTAACATGCGCCTGTGGTGGAGTATAACGAAACTGAACATGTTGCTGTTGCTGTTGCTGTTGAAGGGCAAAATGGTCTTTTCCAACAGCGGAGGACTGCGGTGGCTGGTGGTGGTACGGTGGTTGTGGTGGTTCTGATCGGAAGAGAAAGAGGTTGATTTGGTCACGAATAAAGAGGGATTTGTGGGAGAGATCAAACCCTAGTTTCTCTCCGAGGTGATGAACGACGTCGTTTAAAGATGTGAATGATTTGTGGTCAGATTGAGTGAGAAGAATCTCCACTCCTTTTGCTATTTCTTGGTCGGACACCATGGTTGTTACATGTATAAAATATACACGATTTTACCCGATTGGTTGGTTTTCCCCTTGTTCTCTCTCTCTGTGAAAACTCTCTCTCTCTCCCTGTATGTATGTCTCTATTTCTCTCTCTATATATCTTTCTTTTTGTTTATTTTATGAATTTGTTTTTTTACCACCTCTTATTCTCTGACGAGAATGTATACATTTTTATATATTTGTGCAAAAATGTTTCAAAGAGATATTTTTACTTTCATGATTCGGTTCAATGATAAAACCAAGCAGTTGTAGTTTCTATGATTAGTTACGCAATTGAGTTTTTACAGTTGTGAAAACCATAAAAACCCCTCTCATCTAATAAAATTTTAGCAAATCATCTGTAATCAATTTAATTTAAAAGGATATTTTAGTCTTTTTTTTTCAATATCACATCTTCTCTCTTTTATCTCTAAAACATATCAAGTCATCATTTGTTTTTGCTCTGTTTTTCCTAATTATGACATAATGTTCTTTATAAAATGCAAGCTATATTTGGCTTATATGTTTATTAGAAAATATAAAATTATCGAAAATTATATCGATTTCCCTTTGCTCTTTTTCTCTAATTCTAACATAATGTTATTTATAGAATTCAAGTTATATTTGTCTTATATGTTTATTAAGAATTTCTATTTCATTCGTTAATGTTTGACGACTTTACACAGCTTTAAAAAAAACATTCAACAACGTGCGTAACAAAAGTTTTGACAATGTGCGTAAACATTTACACGAACTGAGTATGAGAACACCACTATGTAAAAAAGTAAATAAAAAATGTTTTGACAACGTGCGTAAAAAAGGTTTTTTTACGTCCCTGATCGCCGACCCAAGCCCCTCTAAACGTCACGCGTAAATCTAATTTTCAAACGTATGTGAAAACGAAAGGCCTGAAATAGTTTTTACGTACGCTTGAATTTTTTCACGTAAGTTTTAGAAGGTAAAATATTTTTTTTCACGGTGTCGAATGAAAAAAATGTTTTATTACGCCCTGATCATGTACGTGTAAATATAGTTTTTTAAATGTATGTAAAAACGACATGCGTAAATGTTTAGTTTTAACATACGTTTGAAAAATTGGTTCTCGAACGTTGTCAAATGTAAAAAAATCGCACACGGTGTCGAATAAAAAAATCGTGTACCGTGTCGAATAAAAAAATCGTGCACGGTGTCGAATGTAAAAAATTGTTTTTTATAACACAAATGTTTTTTATGCCCCTAATCGGCGGCCCGAGCTCCTCTAAATGTTTGTGGAATGTAAACGTTCTGTTTTTTTCTTTCATTTTCATAAGTGTTGGGGCTTTTACGTTCAAATTACGAGGATAACGAACAAAAAATGAATATCAAGATCAGAGATTGTAGACGTTTTCTTTTTATACATGTAATTTAATTTTTTTGAATAAAAAATCATGTGTTATAATTAATTCTGTTTTTAATAGATAAACATAAGGATGGTACTAAATACACCTCTCCTAATTATTAATCATACACCCTCCCTATAAAAACATCACATCATTACATCACAAATCAATATTTTATTTTATTTTTTGTCCTTTTGTTGTCTTTTTAACTATTACTATTACTATTGTTATTATTATTATTATTAACTATAACTATTAGTATTTATTTATTATTATTATTATAAAAGTAATTGGTTTTATTTAAAAAATAATTATCTGAAAAAAATTTGAACGAACTTGGTTTTTAATAAAATCTATATCGGAATGCTAAAAAAAAGTTAAACAAGGTTGTGTTTTCAGATTTTTTTTAAAAATTAAATGTTAATAAGTTATTAAAGAAAATCGTGAATTAATTGTTATGAGTTATTAGAGAAATTAATAAGTCATTAAAGAAATTAATAAGATATTAATAAGTTATTAAAGAAATTAATTGAAAAAGAAAATTCAATCATCATACATTGATGACAAGTGTCATCTTAAAATTCATAAAAAAATCATAACCATAAGGTTGTAGCAACACTCGGTCGAGCAAATTAAATAGATTTCTCACTGTCTAACAAAAACATTCAAAAGCAAATGATCATTATATTCCTCTGATGCTTTAACTATTTCTTGTGACTATTTTACTCTTGATGATCATGTGACTTATTTGAAATACTTATTCAATGAAACCCATACAAAGACATTGTTCTCAAGTTTTATGAGCTTGTAAACACATTGTTCCATGTGTATGTATCACACCCCTAATTTCCACGTGTAACCCGGTGGGGAATATCGTGACGCAAGTTGATATCATCATTAACAAACAATACAAAATAACACAGTGAAAGCCTGGATAATTACTATTACAAACGTTCGGATATTCAAAGTTCAAACATAAATTACAACGCTTGTATTAGATCCACAGGCGGATCGAAAAGTGAGTATAAAAGAAAATTACAGAATACGGCCTTCTAAGCAAAGGAGTTGCAAATTCTTCTTATGTCTGCCAAGTACCTCCAGCCTATTTACGTACATATGTCACATGCGCTTAGTCTTTTGAAAATACGTCAGATAAATCTGGTAAATACAATTAACCGACTCTTTTGAAAACATTTTGAAGACATTTAGTGTACACAATGGTACTTTTGTTTAATAAATAACTTGTGATAAATTATATTCATGTTATCAGTTTTACATGCTAATAAATACAGTTAGAGCCCGAAAACTATGTCGGGAACATGGTTAATCGACACAACACTTTAATACCTTTAATAGGTACACCCCTGATGGGTTATAATTTATTTTAGCATATGTCGGGTGTATGCCTACACCCCGTACTTAGGTCGTGGCCATTTGCAATTAAATGAGCCGTGAATATCCAAGACATTGTCGTTTTAACCCCCAAATTTAATATTAAGCAATACGAATTAAAATGGATTATTTAAATTCCCGACTCATTGGTCTTTGATCTCATATCCAACCATGCGGTTTTATTATACCGTACCCAAGCCTGTATAAGGGAAAATAAGTTAAAAGTATTTACCTGGCTAGCAAAATCTTTAATAATAAGAAAATAAGCAGAGCACAACCATAATCAATAACTAGCTTGGTGACAATCTACCATAAGTCTCTAGTCTGGAATGGATGGTATAATTAACCGATTAGATAGTTAGCGGATCTTTATTTAGTCATTGACTTAGACCGGCTAACTTAAAATAAAGATAACGGTACGATACGCTAGATTAAGCGATGACCAGAAAAGAATGTATTTTGGACCCGACAAGTACTAGGACTTGTATAATATGGGTTACCATTTTACATTCTGGAATTTGAGAATAATTTGATATGGTTAAACCCGTTTCGGTTAATTTACGTAAATATTCACGTAGGCTTAACCGTACGTATATAAGCGAAATCGGGTAACTGGATGAGTCATATACAAGTTCCATATGCCATTATATTCAACATATATTAAGATATCAGTAAGATATCTATAATTCAGCCCGTTATGTTTTTAAACGTGAATTATGCCTTAAAAGGGCAATTTCGTCATTTTACAATGTAATAAATGAGCTTTATGTAAACTGATGTTATGGTCATAAACATTCTGCAAAACACTTATTTTATGATGTTATATCAGTAGGATATCAATTATATGTGTGGTTTATAGTTAAAGACCAAACTATGTCCCGAAAGGGCATTTTGGTCATTTCACATATAATTTGATAACTTATTTGGGAATCTGAGTTTGGAACATGTACCTACTGTTAATATTTGAAAATATGTTTTGAAATCAGTAGGTATCAAGCCTTGATGCTCTAATATGGTTTTTAACCATATTATGCGCCGAAACGACGATTAAGTTGCTAAATGACGATTTAAATGGTATTTAAGTGAAACTGTTGTTGCGAGACCTTGAGAGCTCAGGTTAGTACTACCGTACAGACAAAGAGATGAAGGCTCGTCTATAAGGTGTGTTCCACTTAAGGAATCTTTTAAGCATTGCAAATGATTAGATCTTTCGATTCTTTTCAAATTTTGCATGCTAATTTGGGGTTTTTAGCAAAAGCATTATAGAAGTTCTAGGCTATTGCTTCTGCAAAATCAGAAGAACTTGTATAAAATCCCAGATATCAATCATCTATAAAGACCTCGTATCTCAGAATCAGGCAACCCTTCAATGAAATTTCGGAGTACTAAGTCCATATATGCAAGAGATGTTAATCCACGAGATTAAGTAGTTGTAAAAATTTAGTTTATATCCCGGAAACAATTTACTAAACGTGTAAAATCTATCGACACATCCACAGTAAGATTTGTTTATCACTTTTAAACTTTACAATTCTTTAGCATACTGTGATAATCCACTGATGTACTATCATTTCCTTTTTGACAACCAAATTCTTTTTGTCTTTTTCGATGTTTTTGTATTTTCAATTTTTTCATATGTTTTTCATATGTTTTTGATTTTATCAACAATTTTTAAATTTTCTTACTCCCCCTAAAATCAAAAACATATTTTTTAATTTAGGTTTTTTAAGAAATACTATTCTAAAAAGATAACAAACCAATGTGGATCCCGAGAACTCGTCGTCTGATCCCATTTCCCAACATCTGCATCTGCACCTGTTTAACAAATAAACCATTATCCTCATTTACATGAAAGAATCAAACGGTTATAAAATCAGTGTTTCGTTCAACGGTGTGGATTTGCACAATTTGATTTTGACAATTTTTCCTTTTCAACTTCTTCTTTTTCTCAAAATGATTAAGAATTTGACTTTCTGAATAAGTTAAGTAACATGAAGCTCCGCTATCCAGGTTTATCTTTGACAAATTGGATCCTTGGAACTCCTGCACACAAAGTAACTATTTGAATAAGGAAACCCAAACCTTTTTGGTTTTGGGTTTGACATGATAAGCATCATAATCACTTTCAAAATCATCGTCATATTCAAAATCATCATCAAACATTTCGTCCAATGTTGAATCTGAAAACGTTTTGACCTTTTCTTCTTTGTCTGTTTGATTACTGACTCGGTTGATTTAACATTTTCAGTTTTGTCAATAAGAGACTTTGGTTTTTTAGATGATGAAAATTTTTTCTTAGCAACCCAGGATTGTAGCTTGCTTCTCGCTTTCTTGATATAGAAACTAGAATTTTTTTTTCATTTAATTTTGAAGTTTCACCTTTTTCAAATGTTGAATTTTCAAACTTTGATCCAGTTTTAGGTTTTACTTCACATTTAGATTCATAGTTTCTATTTGACACTGTATCCGAATTCACAATCTCTGGTTGTTTTTGCTTTTCATCTTTTGACACAGTTTTTCTTCGTGGAAACACAGGCTTTAGATTCAGACACTTGCGAGCAATATGACCAACAGTATTGCATTTAAAGCAAGTCTGATTATCAGAAACATTTCCACTAGTGGGTTTTACTTCACTTGTGGACTTTGTTTTAGCCTTGTCCCGAAGTTCTTTTTCTTTCTTGAATTCATCATTCGATTTCTTACCGATCATACCTTCTTCCTGAACCGTATTCGTCCCATACACAAACTTCATGTGTTTACCTTTGTACTCATGGAATGGCGACTTTTGGTTCCTTCTCGGCTCATCTTTATTTTCCTCCAAACCCAATCCTGCTCTCCTGTTCTCAGGAAAATCACCACCAATCTTTCGATAATTGTTAGCATTCCTTTTGGGTTTCGAGTAAAATCTTTTCTCATTTTTCTCAAGATCATCTGATGAAACTTCTACAAGTTTGAAAAATTTATCAAGTTGATCCTCTTTCACATTCCGAATTGGAAAACTATCATCGAAGTATAATCTATCAGATTCCTTAATCTTCTACATGACAACATTAGGATCATCACTTAGATCATGTTCAGATGATGTATCATCTTTTGATTGTGATACCGAGTTGTTTGAACTTGATTTGGCGCTTAAAGAGCTGCCTTCATCAAAATCATTTCCCAACACATTTTTAACCACATTTTTTACAACCACTTCATTGTCATCATTTGATTTTGTAAAGTCTACGTCAATGTTCTCAGGCAATTTATCTTTCATTTCTGATAGAAGTAATATGTTAAATGCCTTTTCAATCTCATCATCTTTCTTGCAGGAATAACTTGCAAGAAGTGATGGAGGAACACTTTCATATTCTTTACACTTTGATTTATCACCATTTTCCTCCGACTTAATCGTAGGAAGAATGTGATCAATGACATACGCGTTTGTGGTGTAACTTTTCAGCATTTGTCTTACCCTTTCTGTTTCTATCTTTATGTCATGAAGCTCACGCTTTGTTTCGGCAATAGTATTAATGTACATGTTAATTGCTTTTTATTTTTCAATTACTGTGGCATCTAATATCTTTACATTAGCACTGACTTCAAGATTAGCTTTTTCGACATTTTTATATTTGCTTGTTATCTTGTCATAAGCTTCTTTCATAGTTCTGTAATCGTAACGAAAATTTTCGTTATGTACAGTATTTCTCTTATGACTTTGACCTTTTCAAGACAAGGTTCACAAGAACTTACGCACTTTATGCAAGGTTTTTCAACCTCCACAACTTTCACAACTTCCTTGTCAGACATTCTTACCTCAGCTTTTACCTTTTCTGCCTCTGATTTCAATGCTTCTTGCATTTGCATCTCAAGGTAAGCTATTTCCTCTTCCTCAGCTCTCTGCCTATAACCTTCCAGAATGGAATTCTCTAGAGCAGCATCAACATACGATGTGTCAGATTCATCCACTAACTCTGCTATCATAGCAACACCAGTTTTCTTTCCAATGTATCTATTCCAATCAAAACCATTTTCTTCATGAGTAACAACAAGAGCTTGTTCAGCTTTCTTTGCATATTTATCTTGAACTTCGACTTGTGTTCTCTTTGGATATGGCTTATATTGAAGAGCTTTCTTGTAGTACTCATTGTTGCTGCCGAAAGGATTTTGATTTCCACTTGCTTCTTGATTGTTACATTCTCATTTGAAGTGTCCCTTCTGTCAGCACCTGAAGCATGTGACTTTAGACTTTTCGAATCCAAGCTTATTGCTTGAATTGCCAATATCTCTTCCAGTGAGTGCCACAAACTTGGTAACTCTTCTCATGATAGATGCCAGACTCCACTTTATATCCATCAGCTCCAACTCTTGTTCGTCCACTTGTTCATAATCCTCGGTAGTCATTTCCGGATTACCAATCTTTCTAGCAACAAGACTTTCATATGATTCAAGAACAGTAGCCAGAAGCGCTATGTGCTGTTTGGCCACTTTTTCAGGAAATACATTCTTCAAATCGACTGCTATGTTGCACTGGAAAACATTTGAATCAGAATTGGCTTGGTTTGTCTGATTTTGGAATGACGAGTTTGGACTAGCACTAATATATCCAGCATAAAGAGAACTTTGCTTTGGAGAAGAATTTGTATTTGCACTGATGCAGTTTGAATTTTCGGGCTTTGAATCGGAGTATCTTGAACACCTCCTTTATAATAAACACCGACATCTTGAACAATGTTAGCATTATTTGATTTTGCAATCTTCATCAACTCCATTTCATGACCTTCTAATTTGTCGATGAAAGATGACAATTTGAAATGTCTCCAAGATGGACTATTCTTCAAAATCATCAGATATGTTGTCTATTCTCCTTCTAGAAGTGCATCAGCTAATTTCTCGATTTGCTCTTCACTAGATCGTTTGATATCATGTCTCCGCATCTGGACCATGAGGTGACAATATCTATCGATCATCTGCTTCATAGTCTTATCTTTGATCATCGTGAAGATATCGAACTCTTTCTTGATCAAGGCCTTTTTGCTTTTGATCATTTCATCACTACCTTTGAATTTGTCGCAAAGAGCATGCCATAATTCGTATGATGTTTCATATTCTGGAAAAAGAATCAAGATATCTTCTTTTACTGATTGTTGTATCAAGCTAATCATTTTCTTCTCAGCGACATAGTTATCTTTGTCAGCTGGTGAAAACTTGTTCAGTGGAAGATCTTGATCACGCTCATCTTTTGGCCATTTGTAACCATCCTCAACTGCAACCCAACTGTTGAATTGATTCGCTTTCCAATTTACAAATTTTTCCTTCCACCCTTCAAACTCATCCATACTCATTAGCTTTGGCGGTTTCTACATAGTACCCATTTCGTTGTCGATATTCATATGGTTTGTTGCAAGAATATTAGCATTTGATGAAGAAGCCACTGACGAACACGTTGTGGAAATCTTCCATTTTGACAATTTGAAGACGTATCTGAAAATACGATCAAAACCAGTCGAAAATCGATTAAAAACAGACAAGTTCGGTCGAACTTATGTAAGAACCAGATTTTGATTTCAATTTTCCACAAGTTCGGTCGAACTTAGATGAGAATTTTAAGAAATTTATAACAAACACTCAAGTTCAGTCGAACTTGATGTGTGCTTTGAGAAAAAAAATTACTCTTTTGAGCGAACTTGTAAGGATTTCAAAGAATAACAGTAAGTTCGGTCGAACTTAAGAAGAGTTTTCAAGAACTTAGCTAAATTCGAGCGAACTTAGACTAATTTTCAACAAATTTTATACAAGTTCGGGCGAACTTGATAAAATTGAAGAATTTTTAGCTGAGTTCGAGCGAACTTGAGGTTAATTCCTTGAAAAACTATCAAGTCCGGGCGAACTTGATTAAAATTCAGAGAATTTTAGTCAAGTTCAGTCGAACTTGGTCTCAAGTTTAGACAAAATGATTTTGCAATTCATGGTTTTTTGAACTTTTTGCTATCAATTCGATTGAATTTGATGTCCAAACTCTCAAAGGTTTATCACAACTGTGTTTTACATGACATATTTAATTTTTAGCTGATTTTGTCCATGAAATCTTCAAATATGTGAAAATGTTAAGAAAAATGATAGAATGAAGATGAAATAGAGAAATTCTTGTCTTGATTCCAGCAAATTTATGTATCCAGGCTCTGATACCACTTGTAGGAACGTCTATGATTAGCACGGGAACCTAAATTTGTTATCTATTGTCCAATTAGGAGGAAACTAATGACAAGTTAACCAAATAACAAGAATTACTCATTTAAATGTTGTTTTCATTGATCTAAATTTTAATACATTCGAGAACCGGATCCGACAGAGCTTCAACGTCACTATGCCAAAATCTCTCCACGTTACAAATGAAATAACCAAGGCACCTATTTATACCTAAACAAGTTCGCTGGAGGGAGGCTGAGTTCGGGCGAACTTGACTTCTCACAAACCATGACCAGCGAACTTGGCCTATATCTCACTTAAATACGCTTCGTTTCTAACAGATTAAGCCCTATTCACTCAGACACAATACATAATGACGTAGGCAACAGACATATGTACCAACAGTTGTGACCAGATTTGTATAGCCAAAATATGTTCATATATATATATATATATATATATTATATCAATAATTATTTGGTTTAGTTCCATTACAATGCTTAAAACCCATTTAAAGTGCCGAAAGGGCAATATCGTCATTTAAGGACATAATATGCAAACTAAAGCTCAAACTCAGTTTGCCATCTGAATAAATATCCCAAATAATCATAATAATGATATTACATAAGTAGAGAGTGAGTTTTGATGTCAAAATCATGTTTAACCTATTTTATACGCCAAAAGGGCGATTTGGTCACTTTAAACGCGTTTATCTGTTAAATAATCAAAACTTGGTTTATGACCAGATTATTAACTTCAAATTAAGTTCATTAATTTAACAAATCACTTTACAACTCATTTATATGCTTATTAATGGTTAAAACCTCATTTTTATGCATTAAGGGCCTTTTTGCAAAAATTGACATATTTAACAGATACTTGCATAAAAGCTCGGATTACTACATGACCATGTCCTATAACTCCAGAGAGTTATAGTATCATATAACATGATCACAAAGAAACTTAGAATCAGTAGCTAGGGTTGCTAAATCGGGTCAGAACTGAAAGTCAACGCATAAGTTAAACTTTACGACTTTCGGTTGCGAACCGACCCTAGACCTGGAATTGACGAGCCGAACATATTCCCACATGTTCTTATAATAATTACCAAGTTATTAGAGTGACAAAACATATTTTATAACACCTACATTACTAGATATGAATTTATTTCAAAACTGACCTGTTTGACTTTTATTAATATAACTTTGACCCGTCAATTGACCAAGCAAACGTGGTAATCAGGAAGTGCCCATTTGAGGGATTAACGCCTACCTAATTACGATCACGTAGCCATGTTCATGATGAACAATGGCTGGCCCATAATGGTCTTAGCTCAAGGTCAAAGCGTTTTTACGTAAACGCTTTGACTTTGGCTTAAAGCCTATCAAAACTGAAAGAGCAGGGCTAAGAACACTTACACAAGGTCCGTAGCACGAAATATAACTGATTTGGAAGCTCTCTTCAGTTGGGAATCTCCAGAAGAGTAAGAGAGAGTGAAAATGAGAATGAGCAAGTTCTAAGCTCACTCAAGGGTGCTATTTATAGCAAGGGATGGAGCATGAGGCCATGACAAGTGTCCAGGGATGTTATGAGAGGCCAACAAGTGTTTTTGGACGTGTCAAGGGCTGCTCAAAGGTGGCATTCGTGAAATAGGTGGCAGGGTAGCAAGCTGCCAAACAATTTGCCTCTGGCAGTCCCTTACGGACCGTAAGGGTAAAGCCTTGCGGTCCGTAAGGACCATAGGCGCCCACATATTTGAATTGGTTACGGACAGTAACCATATATGGTTGCGGTCCGTAACCGCCTTACTGAAACAATGATTTTGATTGCCTTACGGTCCGTAACTAATGATGGTTACGGTCCGCAAGGACCCTTCAGAGATGGAAATTTTGGAAATTTTTACAATTGGTCCTTTGACTTTTTCCGGTGCTCGTTCAGAGGTTATCAAAATAAGATAAAGGCGTTTTTAGTCCCTCTTGGCTACACGTGGCAACCAAGAATTAACGGGACACATGTCGGGATTTTATTAGACGAAATTTTAGAGGTGTCACTTCTTCACCCCCTTAACCAAAATCTCAACCTCGAGATTTATTCAAATAGATAAGGGTACTTCTGTCGCATATTGGACTCGACCTCCCAAGTGTATTCGGGACCTCGACGAGCGTCCCACTTGACCTTGATAATAGGCACATGCTTTCTTTGAAGCTTCTTGACTTGCCGATCTTCAATCGCTATTGGTTTCTCGATGAAACGCAAAGTCTGATCAATTTGTACGTCGATGTGGCATGGCTAGCGATTCATCCACTGGGCATTTCTTCATATTGCTGACGTGGAAGACATCGTGAATTCCACTAAGCTCCTCAGGTAGCTTAAGCTTGTAAGCTACTGATCCGACACATTCGATTATCTCGAATGGTTCAATATACCTTGGGCTTAACTTGCCTTTCTTGCTGAAGCACATTACACCTTTCCAAGGTGATACTTTTAACATGACCTTGTCCCCGATTTGAAACTGTAGAGGTTTACGCCTCCTGTCGGCATAATTCTTTGTCTATCACGAGCTGCCTTAAGTCATTTGCACAATCTTATCCGTGGTTTCAAGAACAATATCTTGTCCAGATAGTTGGGCTTCTCCAACTTCAGCCCAATATACAGGCGTCCTACACTTTCTTCCATATAAGGCTTCAAAAGGAGCGGCCTTAATACTTGTGTGGTAACTATTGTTATAAGAGAACTCGACTAGGGGTAAGTGATCATCCCAACTTCCGCCTAAGTCGATCACACATGCACGTAGCATGTCTTCTAAGGTTTGAATAGGACGCTCACTTTGTCCGTCAGTCTGAGGATGGTAAGCCGTACTGAAGTTTAATTTCGTGCCTAGAGATTGTTGAAAGCTTTTCCAGAAGTGAGATGTGTATCTTGTATCTCTATCAGATACAATGGATATTGGCACACCGTGCAAAGATACAATCTGATCCACATAAAGCTTAGCCAGCTTATCAGAGCGGTATGTTTCCTTAATTGGTAGGATATGAGCTGATTTTGTTAATCCATCCATAATAACCCAAATTGTGTCATTTCCACGCTTGGTCTTTGGTAACTTAGTGATGAAGTCCATAGTTACCATTTCCTACTTCTACACTAGGATTTCGAGCTGTTGTAGAAGTCCTTATATTTTCTGGTGTTCTGCCTTGATTTGAGAGCATGTCAAGCATTTTGCTACATGATTGGCTATAGCTTTCTTCATACCCATCCACCAATAACTGGGTTTTAGGTCTTGATACATCTTGACACATCCAGATGAACTGAAAATTTGGAGTTATGTGCTTCCTGTAGGATTATATCTCTAATTCCTCCATAGATCGGAAACCAGATGCGGTCATTTAGTCTGAACATTCCATCCTTTCCAGTTACTAACTGCTCGATAGTTGCACCTAATTTTTCCTCAACAATATTTTCCTCTAACATGGCTTGTTTCTGAATGTCTAATAGCTTCTCATTCAAGCTATTTTTCAGTTCAATGCTCTTGGCATTAATCCTTAGAGGTTTAACTCTTTCCTTGAGACTAAGAGTATCAGCTACTACATTTGCCTTTCCAGGATGATATCGGATCTCACAATCATAGGCGTTCAGTGTCTCCATCCAACGACATTGTCTCATGTTCAAATCCTTCTGATTGAACAAATGTTGAAGACTTTTGTGATCAGTGTAGATGATACACTTTGTTCAATATAAATAATGTCTCCACAATTTAAGTGCAAACACCACCGCACCTAATTCCAAATCATGGGTGGTGTAATTTCTCTCGTGCACTTTTAATTGCCGTGATGCGTAGGCAATTACTTTGCATCTCTACAAAAGCACACATCCCATACCAGTGTGCGAAGCATCACAGTAAACCACAAACTCTTCTACGCCTTCTGGCAGAGTTAATGTAGGTCCCTTTAGTCCTATGGATCTTCACAGAATTGTCTATCTAACCTAGAGTGCGGAATCCTCTAGATCAGATTGTCACAGAAAACAGTAGAAACAGAATTCACAATTAAACCGGTATTCTATTGATTATCCAACTAGCAGTTTACAATCAACTCAATACCTTACACAACCTCACAGCCTATGTCTATGATCTTGCCTCTAACACAATTTCGAAATCTCTCTCTCTAGACTTTCTCTCTCTATAAATCTCTTGTTCTTACAAACCCTAATCACAAACATGTTTATATACCACATGTCTGTGAACTGGGCTTCTAACTAGGCTAGACCATTCTCCAAGCCCATTACAATAATAAACTCACTAACCAATAAGCTAAGCCCAATACAAAATAACCAAAGACTAAATACTTAAACTATTAAGCTGTTGTCACAGAATATGCACCAACAGACTCCCCCTTGACAATAGCTTCATAGTGTAACTTTGTCTTCAAACATCTTGTGTTCTTTTGGTCTTTGGATAGCTTCAGCTACACACAGATTCTGACATCAACAGACTCCCCCTTAGCTGATGCTTCCAATCTCCAAAAATCCCATTCGTTGTAGATCAGTGAACTAGCAATCTTTGGTTAAGCAAGTAAACTCCAATCTTTCCATATCTCTCTGCAATGTAGTAGAAGGATCCTACCATGCATCTTCACACATTCTTCAATTCACTCTCAATTTGCACTTTACTTGAATTCTGCACTTTATTTTGATAACTGCATCAATCTGTTTAGAAACACAAGCAAGTATCTCGATATACCATTAGTCTTTTTCACATTAAAGATAAACCAATATTTTGTCTTATCTTGCAAAAATAACAAACTATCAGTTCAAACTGGAAGTCTTTTTAAAAGAAAATCTTTTTGTTTTTTTAATAAATAAAACAACTAAATAAAACT
The DNA here is from genome assembly GCA_947069175.1 of Scalesia atractyloides. NCBI lineage: Eukaryota > Viridiplantae > Streptophyta > Magnoliopsida > Asterales > Asteraceae > Scalesia > Scalesia atractyloides. The sequence continues at coordinate 33,085,629 of CAMTDV010000004.1, read as the reverse complement.
CAAAAATATTTACAATGACATCTTTTTGTGAGAATCATGTGCAAGAAGATCATATCAGCCAAATCAAACTGTTTTACACTTTCAGTTAATTTTCTCTTTTGATTTTCATGAAAAGCAGTTCAAGACGATTACCAGTATTGTTTATCCACTTAAACAAAACACATGAACATTTCAAGTACCTTTACCCAGTGATATGTTAAGGTAACTTTATACTGATATACTAGTGTGTCCCACTTCAGGACATATCCCCACGATCAAGGTATGCACAAAGATTCATCGTAGTAGGTGAGTATACCGAAATTCATCCTTTTAGATTTACAACGTTAGATAATTGGTGATCAGGTCAGTAGTTCCGTACAGCAAAGAGACCAATATCCAATGAGGGTTAAGACAAATACCACAGATTCTGGTACGATTTATGCATTTTGCACATTTGAATGACTCTCTAGGAGAGCTTCTTCATTTTCTGGGTTTACTTGGCATTTTTAGATCTTTTAAATATCCTGGTTGTGCCTAGGCCAGCATATATCTGGATGCAGCAGAAGGACAACCCTGATACCCCGGATGAAATAACAGTATAAAGACCCAAAACTTCATATTTTGGCAATCTTTCAATGCAAGATTTAAGGTTATAAAACCATACGCCACTGATATGTTACCCACTCATACTCAATTCTTTATGTTTATATCACCATGGTAAGTTGATTATTTCATGTTTCTTGCCTACTGGTACATCATATGATGAAGCTGCTATTACACTTAAGCAATTTAATTTCAGTTTCAGTGTGACAGTTTAACCTGCTGATGTACTATCATTTCTTCTTTTTCGCACCATGAAAACTCGTTTTCAATTTTTTATTTTTTTATGTTTTTCATTTTTCAATGTTTTTTGATTTTTAAAATTTTTTACTTACTCCCCCTAAACTCACGCACTAACAAAACTCTTTTTGGCTTAGGGAAATTTCTCCACCTAAATTTTTGTTTTTATGGAGCAAGTGTCAAAAAACACAAATTTTACAAACATACTCTCACTTCAATCTGACATTAAGTTTTTCAATTTTGAAGTCTAGGAAAATCATAATAATCCGTGTAGAAAATAGTTCGTTACCAATTTTAATTTACTATTCACCTCAGATGTTTTACAGGAATAACCACTGTCGAACACATCAACAGTCCTTCTTGGTCATCCTGCACACACTCAACAACTAGTTAGAATGACGAACCCAAGCCCAGATAGTCTTGGGTTGTCCATAGTCATCAAAAATCTGAACTTATTTCCAAGATTGATTTTCACAAGGTCGATGGTCACGAGAGTTCCAATAAACTCTTGGAGTTTCCAAACTTTGAAAATCACTCGTTTGAACCCTTCTTCTCCCATTATCATACCATGATCTTTTGAAAAACTTTGGATTTTGTTGAACATTTGAGTTAGAAAAACCCTTATATTCATTTCTTCTTTGAGAATTTCGATTACCAGAAGACTGGTATCGATTTTGATATCCAAAATTTCCACTTTTAAACCGATTTGATTTACCATTAAAATGACTAAATTGTGGAGAAATGCTTCTTGGTCTATCAAATCTTCCTGATGTTGAAGGTTTAGATTGAAATCTTGGTTGATTTGTCTGAAAACTTGGTTTTACGTTATTATTTGAACCAACCCGATTCCCATCTTTAACCTCAACCTTAGCATCATCATCCACTTTGTTACTCTTCTTAAAAGGACAACAACTCGCCACATGTCCTTATTTAAAACAAGATTTTTTCTTATAAACTCTCTTTTTGTGAAATCCCTTTTTAAATGTTTTTTTCTTTTCGTCCCCAGTATCCTCATCCAATTTATGAGGTGTACTGTTTGACCCAACAGATTCTTTCAAAGAAACTGGACTATTAGGCAAGTCCACAGTTATCGATCCACTACAGCTTGTGCAGTAGGTACAAAATCAGTTAGCTCGTTCTCATTTGGAAAAAAGGAGTAGTCATGATGCATCGAGGGTGAAGCTTTACCAAACCCCAGTCCCGTTTTATCATTACTCTTTTTCAAACTTTTCTGAATTTGAGTCCTAACTAACAAAGATTTTCCAAACCGATCTAATTTTTTGTTAAGTTCAACGATTTGCTCTTGTGCAACGACCAATTCCCTACACTTTTCAGAAAATTCATTAGTTTTTCTTTCACAGTTTCACGAGCAAAATCAATGATCTGCAAATTGACTTTGCTTGTTAAACTGCTGATTTCTTGTTCATTTGATTTGATTTTATTTAGACAGTTCGTCCCACCTTTTATCAAAAGAACATTTGACTCTTTCAGTTTTTCTGATTCAGCTAATAGAATTTTGTTCTGCTCCAATAGTCTGTCAACTTTACCTTGTAGTTCAGTACAATTATGACAAGTATGACTTAAAGATTCTGATTTTACCTTTACCTCTGCTGCAAGGCCATTCACGTCATCCATGCACTTTGAAACTTCTGTTTCTTTCTTTTCAACAACCACATCATCTGCTTCTCCTCCTGAAGCATGAACTTGAACACTCTGTCTTGATGAACTCTAATAACGTTTCTCTATAGCTTCCCACAGCTCTCTAGAAAACCCATACCTATTCAAACTATACTTAATTTCATCAGGTAAGGATTTCTTTAGTGCTGCTAAAGCTCTCTTTTCAGCATCAAACATCCGTTTTTCAGATTCATCCATCTTCTCATATCCAATCACCTTAATTCTCCTGTCAACTTGACGTGTGGGAGCAGTGTAGCCATCGATCATACAGCTTCACATTCTAGAATCTTCACCTTGAACATATGCTTCAAACTTCTCCTTCCAAACAACATATTGTTCAACATTTATCAGCTTCGGCCAACCATTTATAGCCTTGCTGTCATTTACCTTCCTCGCCATCACGCAGCTTAAAAGTTTAAATGGAATTTGGCATACCTGTTTCAAAATCCAAATCTAACTTCTCTATTGGTCCTTTTTCAAGTTTAACTGTAACCGTACCGTCAAAACCGTACAAAATTTTTTCGAAAACTGTTTTTACCAAATTATACCGTTAGACTCGTCTCGTGATTACGAATCCAATGATATACAATGTCGAAAACCTATTTCGGGATTTTCCAGAGTTTTTTTTGTCCTAAAAATATTTCGGATCAAACCGCGCAGCCCGTTTACGAAAAATTCCTTACAGATGATTTTCTATTCACGAAAACGTTAATTACACCAAACGTAACCTGAAGATAACTCCACCCCTTAAAATTAATTACACTAGAATTTAATTACACCATATTTTAATTACACCAGTTTAATTACACTAGCAAGTCAAATATGCTAGTTAATTACAATGGTTAGTCAAAAACTCTGAGTCCGATTATGCTGGTCTAAATACGCTAGAATAAATATGCTGGAGTTAATTACACTGAAAATTAATTACGCTTGTTGATCTGATCAGTATTACTACGACTAGCAAATTCGCTGATCACCGTAATAATGTCACTGAGGAGTATTATCACTGTCACCAAAGTCGCCTTTGGATTTAATTACACCACTTAGTCAGATATGCTGGTCCGATTAATTACACTAGGTAATTTCACAGGTAATTTCGCTGGTTCACCAAAATCGCAGGTTTTTCAGTGTAATTAGCAAAAATCAGTAACTTCTCCACCAAGCTACTAATTACACCAGATCTGATGAAATCTTTTCAAATTTTGAAAAGATCTTATCGTGATCTCTTAACACTTTCCTACAAATCACAAAAGCAAAATATTAGTAATTCTCAAGAAATAATGAAGAACAGAATGAAGAACACGAAGAACAAATCTTCAAATCTTCAAGTTTTTCTTCAAAAATCTTCAAGTTTCAGCCACCAGAATCACCAAATATGCAGAATTAATTACGCAGGAATCCAAAATCAGCCTTTTTTCAAACCAAAACTCAACCAAAAAACCTTAAAAAATTCGAAATTTTCAAGAACCCCAACAAAAATTTCGAAATTTTTTCCTAACAACCCGAAAATCCACCCTTTTCTACAGCAACCAATTGTGAACCGAGCCAATCAAGGGCCTAATGCTCTGATACCAATTGTAGGTCCCCTTAATCCTATGGATCTTCACAGAATTGTCTATCTAACATAGAGTGCGGAATCCTCTAGATCAGATTGTCACAGAAAACAGTAGAAACAGAATTCATAATTAGACCGGTATTCTATTGATTATCCAACTAGCAGTTTACAATCAACTCAATACCTCACACAACCTCACAGCCTATGTCTATGATCTTGCCTCTAACACAATTTCAAAATCTCTCTCTCTAGACTTTCTCTCTCTCTAGAAATCTCTTGTTCTTACAAACCCTAATCACAAACATGTTTATATACCACATGTCTGTGAACTGGGCTTCTAAGCTAGACCATTCTCCAAGCCCATTACAATAATAAACTCACTAACCAATAAGTTAAGCCCAATATAAAATATCCAAAGACTAAATACTTAAACTATTAAGCTGTTGTCACAGAATATGCACCAACAGTTAACACCGGGCATTGCTTAACATGTGCTTTAAAGTTTCGAAGGATTCTTGCTTCTTTGGACCCCAGTCAAACTTGGCATTCTTATGTGTTAATATTGTCAAAGGAGCGGCTATATGTGAGAAATTCTCAATGAACCTTCGGTAATAACCAGCCAGTCCTAAGAAACTGTGTATCTCGGAAGGTATCTTTGGTGCTTCCCAATTAATAATCACTTTTATCTTTGCAGGATCCACTTGAATACCTTTTTCAGTCACTACATGATCGAGGAACTGAACCTCACGAAGCCAGAATTCACATTTAGAAAACTTTGCATAAGCTTTTCTTGACGTAGTATATCAAGAATGCACCGTAAATGTTTCTCATGATCAGATTGATTACGAGAATAGATAAGTATGTCGTCTATGAGGACAATGACAAACTTATCTAAGTATGGTTTGCAGACTCTATTCATAAGATCCATGAATGTTGTTGGTGCATTAGTGAGCCCAAAAGGCATCACTAAGAACTCGTAATGTCCATATCTTGTTCTGAAAGCAGTTTTCAGAACGTCTTCACTTCTAACCTTAAGTTGGTGATATCCTGATCTCAAATCAATTTTCGAGAAGTAACTTGCCCCTTGTAATTGGTCAAACAAATCATCGATCCTGGGAAAGGGTAACGATTCTTGATAGTTATCTTATTGAGTTCACGATAATCAATGCACATTCACATTGAACCGTCTTTCTTCTTAACAAAACAGAATAGGGGCTCCCCAAGGTGAAGAACTAGGTTGAATAAAACCTTTCTCTAAGAGTTCGTCCAATTGGGATCTTAATTCTTTCATCTCGGTAGGTACTAAACGGTATGGAGCTCTAGCTATGGGAGCTGCTCCAGGTATGATGTCAATTCTAAACTCTACATGTCTATCGGGAGGAAGACCAGGTAGTTCTTCAAGGAACACTTCTGGGTATTCTGAGATAACAGGAATATCTTCCATCTTCGGTTTGGCTTCATCAATGGTAACTTGTGCCATATAGATGACACAACCCTTCATCATACATCTAGATGCCTTAAGTAAAACTGCTTTATCAGGCAATCCAAAGTGTTTATCTCCATGAATGGTGAGGATTTTACTAGACGGGGATCTGATTTCGATGAGTTTCTTAGCGCAGGCAATGCGAGCTTGATTATGCGACAACCAGTCCATGCCTAAGACTACATCGAATCCCGCTAGTTTCATAGGTAAAAGAGAGACACGGATAGAATGATTCTTGATGGATATGAAGCATCTGTCAAGAATGGAAAAAGCGGTTTCTATAGTTCCATCAGCGAGCTCTACTTCATAAGTTATGTCTAGAGTTCTTATGGGCAAGTTTAATAGTTTACTAAACTTATGATCTACAAACGATTTATCAGTGCCCGAATCGAAAAGAACTCTAGCAAAAGCGTCGTTGATAAGAAACGACCCGTTATGACATTATTATCATTCACTGCTTCCTTGGCGTTCATTTGAAAGGCTCTTGCGTTGCCTTTCTTGGCTTCAGTAGTTTTGGCTTTCCCTTCGGCATTTGCCTTAGGGCAATTCGTCTTGATGTGGCCTTTTTCACCACACCCAAAGAAAGTAGCATCTTTTATATTTCAGCACTCCTGTGACCGATGCCCTGTCTTTTGCAGATATTGCATTGTTTCAGTTTCTGATCTAAGCGACACTGTCCATGGTGTCGCTTCCCACATGTCTTGCAAGTGGGTTTGTCGCTAGACTTCTGATTATCCTTGCTGAACCCATGTTTACCCTTTTTATTAAACATTTCGGAGTTGTTATCCTCCCGCTTCCTCTTTCTATCGTTGTCAGTCTTAATTGACAATTGCCTCACATAGTCCTGAGTGAGGGAAAGGGATAGCTCCACAACCGATTTATAGGTGCCAGGCTGCACCGCTTTAACCATACTCCTAATTTCAGGAGCTAGCCCATTGATAAAATGCACAATGCGTTTAGGCTCTGGGGTAACTAAATATGGCACTAGCCTTGAAATAGAATTGTAGTCAGTGACGAACTTTCGACAACCCATGTTTTTCATAGTCAGTGTTAGGAAATCTGACTCAATTTTCTCCACCTCATGAGGTGGGCAGTAGGTATCCTTTACCAGATCTACAAACTTGGACCAACTCAAGTTGTAGAGGTGAACCTTGCCAGTGGACTGGACTAAAACTTTCCACCAGATGAGGGCATCGCCCTTAAATGACTGGAACACGTACTTGACAATGTCTTGATCAGCGCAACCGCTGATATCCACAACTGTCTCCATTTTGTCCAACCACCTTAAACATTCTACAACTCCTTTTTCCCTGTTAAAATCGCAGGGTTTACAAGATACAAAGTACTTGTAAGAACATCAATCCTTGTTGGAGTGTATTTTTTCATCACACTCTCGACTCTTGGCTATGCTTTTCACGTTTGATGAGTGTACCTCACTCTCCTTTGGTTTTGATTGATGTGGCTGGGATTGAGGTTTAGAAACATATTTGGAGCGAGAAGCACTCGACTCCTGTTGACGTGTAAATCTATCATTAAAGGCCTTGCCAATTTCTGTGGCAATAAGGTCTCTTAAGTTGTTCTTACTTATAATGATATTTTCATTGGCATCATTGTCATTGCGTTTGCTATTAGCTTCGTTAGAATCCACCATTGTTGCAACTTAATTCTAAATATCAAGATGAATTTGGTTAGTTGCTGTAGTGTACCTTTTTTAATGTAATGGTTTATTAACCATACAGATTTTAGATGAAAAGATGTGATATATATATATATATATATATATATATATATATAACCTAGGTTTCAAAGGTCCATCATAGGTATTCATGGATTGGACATAGTCCAGAATTTATTAGACAGTGGATCAAATATCACTACTGTCATTGTCACTAAGGACAAATATATTATTGCACATTAGCTTTACACTACTATTTAGTGTTTGAATGTTTTAGCCAGGATCTAATTTGATCATTTAAGCGATAGGGTGTGGGCATTGCCTTTACCTGATTGATTAATGTGGCTGATATATCACAGAGATTGTAGAATTAACTTCACATTGTAAGTTAACATAGAGAAATGATAAATTTGAAAGTTGAACATTGTTCACCTTTTCTAGACAGAAGGTCACCTCCAAAATTTTCATTTACCAATTTAATTGATCATAGTCATTGGCTGATAGATCTTTGGATAATATAGCGGATCAATAAAGCTTGAATAAAATCATAATGATTGATTAGATAAGAAATTTGAATATATATATATATATATATAGCAAAGAAAATTTTACTAAAAAGAACATTACATAGTTGCCTAATAGGAATTTGAAATAACAAAAGTAGTTCACACAGGAACTTAAAAGAAATAACAATGTCCTTGCAGGGACTTTTGGAATTTAAAATTACATAAATGTAAATACAAAAACTACTCATTCTTCTTTCCTTTCACAGCTTTGCAGATTTTCTTGAAGAATTTCGTTGTCCTCTTTTCTGATTTCTCCACTTGTTGTTGCATTTCCTTGACTCGATCTAAGGCCTCATTGAGAGCCTCGAGTGGTACTTGTGGTTGGGGTTGAGGTTGAGGTGGAGGTTGCGGTTGAGGCATAGCCGGGTGCGAATATCTATAAGGTGGATATCCGGTAGCCGCATAGGAGGAGTAAGGAGTGGGTAACTAGGGAAAGGGAAGGATAAAAGGGCATTATACATAGCTGCTTCAAGGTATGGGTCATATGCAGAAGTAGCAAAATCAGCACGATAGCCAGATATATCTGGATAGGTGGGTATCGGGTTACCTAAACCCGATGATGATGGCTGAACTGCTTGTTGGGGAATCGGATCAGCAGCAAGTTGTGGGGTTGGAATCGACACAGGTGAAGTATTTGAGAGTCCACCCATTTGTGGGTCCTCAGGGATGACATGGTAATATGGTGGCAAAGATGGTAGCGAGCCCGACCTTTGACCAGCACACACTAACATGCATGCACCACGCCTCTGATGTGGTTGTGATGATTCTGGTAGTGGTTGAGGTTGTTCCACCGGTTGCATAGGTTCATCCTCGATTTGAGGATGTGGTGATGGTTCATGGTGGGATGGAGTGCCATGGTAGGAAGGGGTTTAATAGAACTTATAGTTTCCCCACCCATTGCTGGTACTCGTCGGGACCTCGGTAAGGCGATCCCGCTACGGAATTTGACCCGCTTGATAACTCGATTGGGTGTCCATATGATCCTGTTGGGACTTCCTCAGGATCTGAATCTTCCTCCATGTGTGTGGGTGAGTAGACGGGAGGAGTCTCTGGTGAGGGTTGGTTAACTGGGTTATCAAAGTTAAAATTTAGAAATTCGTGATGAGAATGGGAATGAGAATGGTGTGATTGGTGTGAATGATGTGAATGATGAGATTGTTGAGAGTGGGATTGGGGTGGTGAATATTCATGGGATATAGAATGTCGATAGGGTTCCCATGGTGATGAAGAAGAATCACCCGATCCTTCGTAAGGGTTGAAATTGTGTATATTAGATGCTCCAGCTAAGGACGGTCTAAAAGATGGTCCTGTCATGGAAGGTCCGCCCCTCATGGGACCTTTTCCTTTGCCTCCGCGTCTGAATTTGGGTGGCATTATTCCTGCTTCAAAAACAAGTTAAACAAGAAAATACAAAGCTAGAATAATAAGATGGAAATGATTAAGCCTAGGTCAAAGTCTAGACTCGAAAGTCTAAAAGATATGTGTTAATATGTATTTTCGAGATTAAATACAAAAGGCTAGGGTTTAATTCACTCGAAAGTTGGCTCTGATACCAACCTGTCACACCCCTAATTTCCACGTGTAACCCGGTGGGCCCAGTGGGGAATATCGTGATGCAAGTTGATATCATCATTACCAAACAATACAAAATAACACAGCGGAAGTCTGGATAATTACTACTGCTACAAACGTTCGAATGCTCAAAGTTCAAACATAAATTACAACGCTTGTATTAGATCCACAGGCGGATCGAAAAGTGAGTACAAAAAAAAATTACAGACTATGGCCTTCTAAGCAAAGGAGTTGCAAATTCCTCTTATGCCTGCCAAGTACTTCCAACCTATTTACGTGCATATGTCACCTGCGCTTAGTCTTTTGGAAATAGTCTTTTGAATTCACTACTCATTGGTCTTTGATCCCATATCCAACCATGCGGTATTATTATACCGTATCCCAAGCCCGTATAAGGGAAAATAAGTTAAAAGTATTTACCTGGCTAGAAAAATCTTTAATAATAAGAAAATAAGCAAAGCACAGCCGTAATCAATTAACTAGCTTGGTGACAATCTACCAGAAGTCTCTAGTCTGGAATGGATGGTATTATAAACCGATTAGATAGTTAGCGGGTCTTTATTTAGTCATTGACTTAGACCGGCTAACTTAAAATAAAGATAACGGTACGATACGCTAGATTAAGCGATGACCAGAAAAGAATGTATTTTGGACCCGACAAGTACTAGGACTTGTATAATATGGGTTACCATTTTACATTCTAGAATTTGAGAATAATTTGATATGGTTAAACCCGTTTCGGTTAATTTACGTAAATATTCACGTAGGCTTAATCGCACGCATATAAGCGAAATCGGGTAACCAGATGAGTCATATACAAGTTCCATATGCCATTATATTTAAAATATGTTAAGATATCAGTAAGATATCTATCATTCAGCCCGTTATGTTTTTAAACGTGAATTATGCCTTAAAAGGGCAATTTCGTCATTTTACAATGTAATAAATGAGCTTATATGTAAACCAGTTATGGTCATAAAGATTCTGTAAAAACACTTATTTTATGATGTTATATCAGTAGGATATCAATTATACGTGTGGTTTATAGTTTAAGACCAAACTATGTCCTGAAAAGGCATTTTGGTCATTTCACATATAATTTGATAACTTATTTGGGAATCTGAGTTTGGAACATGTACCTACTGTTAATATTTGAAAATATGTTTTGAAATCAGTAGGTATCAAGCCTTGATGCTCTAATATGGTTTTTAACCATATTATGTGCCGAAACGGCGATTACGTTGCTAAATGACGATTTAAATGGTATTTAAGTGAAACTGTTGTTGTGACCAGATTTGTATAGCCAAATATGTTTATATATATATTATATCAGTAAGTATATGGTTTAGTTCCATTACAATGCTTAAAACCCATTTAAAGTGTCGAAAGGGCAATATCATCATTTAAGGACATAATATGCAAACTAAAGCTTAAACTCAGTTTGCAATCTGACTAACTATCCCAAATAATCCAAATAATGATATTACATCAGTAGATAGTGAGTTTTGATGTCAAAATCATGTTTAACCTATTTTATACGCCAAATTGACGATTTGGTCACTTTAAACGCGTTTATGTGTTAAATCATCAAAACTTGGTTATGACCAGATTATTAACTTCAAATTAAGTTCATTAATTTAACAAATCAGTTTACAACTCATTTATATACTTATTAATGGTTAAAACCTCATTTTTAATCATTAAGGGCCTTTTTGCAAAAATTGGCATATTTAACGGATACATGTATAAAAGCTCGGATTACCATGACCGTATCCTATAACTACAGAGGGTTATAGTATCTTATAACATGATCACAAAGCAACTTAGAATCAGTAGCTAGGGTTGCTAAATCGGGTCAGAACTGAAAGTCAACGCATAAGTCAAACTTTGCAACTTTTGGTTGCGAACCGACCCTAGACCTGGAATTGACGAGCAAAACATATTCATACATGTTCTTATAATTATTACCAAGTTATTAGAGTGACAAAATAGATTTTATAACACTTACATTACTAGATATGAATTTATTTCAAAACTGACCCGTTTGACTTTTATTAATATAACTTTGACCCGTCAATTAACTAAGCAAACGTGGTAATCAGGAGGTGCCCTTTTGAGGGATTGACACCTACCTAAGTATGATCACGTAGGCATGTTCATGACGAACAATGGCTGGACCATAATGGTCTTAGCTCAAGGTCAAAGCATTTTTACGTAAACGCTTTGACTTTGGCTTAAAGCCTATCAAAACTAAAAGAGGAGGGCTAAGAACACTTATACAAGGTCCTTAGCACGAAATATAACTGATTTGGAAGCACCCTTCAGTTAGGAATCTCCAGAAGAGTAAAAGAGAGTGAAAATGAGAATGAGCAAATTATAAGCTCACTCAAGGGTGCTATTTATAGCAAGGGATGGAGCATGAGGCCATGACAAGTGTCCAAGGATGTTATGAGAGGCCAACAAGTGTGTTTGGACGTGTCAAGGGCTTCTCAAAGGGTGGCATTCGCGAAATAGGTGGCAGGCAGCAAGCTGCCAAACAATCTGCCTCTGGCAGTCCCATACGATCGTAAGGGTAAAGCCTTGCGGTCCGTAAGGACCATAGGCGCCCACAGATTTGAATTTGTTACGGACAATAACCATATATGGTTGCGGTCCGTAACCGCCTTACTGAAACAATGATTTTGATTGCCTTACGGTCCATAACCAATGCTGGTTACGGTCCGCAAGGACCCTTCAGAAATGGAAATTTTGGAATTTTTCACAATTGGTCCTTTGACTTTTTTCGATGCTCGTTCAGAGGTTATCAAAATAACATAACGGCATTTTTAGTCCCTCTCGGCTACACGTGGCAACCAAGAATTGACGGGACACGTGTCGGGATTTTATTAGACGAAATTTTCGAGGTGTCACAGTATGTTACACGTATACATAACATGTTAGGTGATGGAATTGTGGGTTTCAGGCGACAACTTCTGCTCTCAGGTACGGTGTAGATGATTGGTTATTTATTTGGAGATAACTGATGGAAGAGCTACTTGAGTTTAGAAATAAGTATACTAAAGTTTTCTTAGGCTCATTCAAAGATGTGTTTACGTCCTTGGATTGGTCAGGGTCAAAAGTTGCACCACAAAAACATTGGATGATTATGCCAGAAGCAGAATTCTTGATTATGAACAAGTTTAAAGTAATCGTTCATTTTTTATCAAATGAAAATAGAAACATTTCGACTTATTTTTTGCTTCGGAGAGACCCTCACAAGTTCACAGAAACAACCTATAGACAATAATGAGAGAAAATGATGCAGCTGGCTGAAAGAATATATGTGAATCACGTTAAAATATGTATAATTCTTAGATAGCACAACCTGCTATATTTTCTGTTATAGATTAAACCTCTGTATATAAATTATTAAATGATAATAATTTTGTAAAAAGGTATTTATTTTTATATAGCTTTTATTACAGCTATAAATATAATTTTATAAATTATAACAACTAAAGACTAATAATAAATAATATATCATAACTAATAATAATAATACAAATAATAATAATAATAACTAAATATATAAATAAACAAAAAGTGCATACTTTATTTACTATTTAGTTATAATAATAAATACTAAACAAATAATAAAAACTAATAATTAAATAAAAGATTAAAAAAGACAACTAAAAGACAAAAAAGATAAAAAAAATACAAGTCATTGATGGATGTAATGTCTCTATAGGGGAGTGTTATGGGTGAAATTCTGAGTCTATGTCCAGAATTGTATCCTGGGAAATCCGTGTCTGTATATAATCAGGATACCGCACTAGGATGTTGGTAATATCCTGATGCAGTATCCTGGTAGTCGCTAACGATTTGCTTGCAGGACATAGCTGCAGGATCATAACGTTCACAAGGACCCTTTCTCCTAAAGACTCGCTCTTTTCAGTTGAAATATGGACGTTGAAGCTGGAAGACCAGGTCTACAACCTTCTAAAAGGTATACCGAAGTATCCCCAGATTTTAGGATAGTTTGTTATCTTTACTTACTATATAAAGGGATGCACGGATCGATAGAAACACACCTTTTTCACCTGCTCTCACACACTTTCACTGCAGCTACAACCATTCGCAATCACCTTCACTAACACTCAGAATTATTGTAACACTTAGCTGATCCATACATTATCTTACACTGTATCCTGAATATTCAAGCAATAAGAAGAACAAGGCAGCCGACGATCGTCAGCTCCCGAGGTTTTATGCCGGAGATCTAAGTTGATCAAGGGCTTTCCTCGTACATCCCGTGTCCATTTTTCCTTTTCAGCTCATCATTTGATTATTGATATAGTTCCATATCCTGGCACTATATCCTAAAACCGTTTTCATAAGAAAATCAACCAACATATTTTTTACGAGTATTTCTAGCACACTACCTCACAAAACTAATTTGATCACTAAATTGCTTAGGTAATTTTTAACAAAACAATTTGGTGCCCACCGTGGGGCAAGTGGTGCTATTTCTACTAAAAGCTTAAAATCATTACTTGGCTTTTTATTTTCAAATTTTTTTACACAAATATTTTCAATGGTTTCGAAATCAAACATGAGCTCTTCCTCCATGTCCGCTGTAACCTTTGCTACAATCGGTTTGGTGCTTCCACCACCTCTACAAGTTCAAGCTCCTCCATGGAGGGTCGAAACTCAAACATCCCGAGACACTCCCCCTACTCAAAATGTCTCCAGACCCAGAGTTTCAGGGCGGACTCCTGTTTTGCTTCTAATGATGAAATTTTGTCTTTGTTTGGTAGTATACAAGATCAGATGAAGCAACAACAGGAAACTAACCAGATGATAATAAGAGAAATACAACTTTTGAAGTCCAACTCCAAGAGACCCGCCGAGGATGGTGTCACTCCCTTACAGCCCAGGATGCTGAACTTTAGTTCGGCAGTATATACTGAGGATAATCAGGGCAACATTATACTGAGTCACTCCAGAGCAATATCCCAGAAATCCTCTCATCAGTCAGGATATCGACTGTCAGGGATCTAAGATACGCTCCAGGATATGACCAAAATCGCCAAACTGGTAACTCATCTATCAACACTAATATGCTAACTGCTAACAACTTTGAACCTTCACAGGATACAAGTGCAGCATCGGCATTATCCAGATAACTCTAGAAATTGAAGGATATGATATCAACTGTGCCTGGGGTAGTGCAACCAATACCGGAAGTATCACAGGACAGTCACAACATATCCCGCTTTGCTCGCCATATTTGTGATGCTGAAATCCCCAAGAGATTCCAAACTCCCAACATGAAGCTTTACGATGGCACGACGGATCCTGAAGAACATATTGCTCAGTATAGGGAGAGGATGGAAGTAAATCCTATCCCACCAGACCTTAAGGAAGCATGCTTATGCAAAGGCTTTGGTTCCACCTAACAGGATCAGCCTTGAAATGGCTTTTAAACTTTCCACCTTATTCAGTTACATCATTTTCTCATTTGGTTAAACTATTTAACAGTTAGTTTTCTTGCAGTAGAAGTTTTGAAAAACTGACAAGTGACCTTTACAGGATAACATAGAGCCCTCAAGAATCATTAAGGGATTATGTTAACAAATTCAGTAGGAGATCCCTGGATATCCTGAATCTTGATGTTGCTACGGCAATGCAAGCATTCAAGATGGGATTACAGAAGGATTACCAATTTTATCAGGATCTTGTGATGAATCCTTGTAGGAATCTGGACGAAGCTCGGAATAGAGCTCTAAGATATACCAGGCTTGAAGATGACAAGAAAATGCAAGAGAGGATGAATGCATCCTCAACATATGAATCAACGAATAGGAAGTCGGAATCCTCATATAAACCATACCGCTCTAAGCCATATGCTAAAAATGACAACAAAAGAATGAATGCTGTTGAGGACGAAGATGCTGAAGAATATCCTGAATTGGCACAATATTGTTTTTCAGTAAATATCCCTGAACTAGTATATGCCATACAGGGACTAGGGGACAAAGCAAGGTGGCCAAGAAAGAACCAGCAAAAGGCTGATTGGAAGGATAAGTCCAAGTGGTGTGCCTTCCACGAAGATTTTGGACATGTAACAGAAGATTGCATAGCCCTGAGGAAGGAGATAAGCTACTTGCTGAGCAAAGGCTACTTAAACGATCTTCTTGGTAGAAAGAAGAATAAGGGTCAGGATATTGAGAAGAATCCTGAACGAGCAGCATCACCTCCTCCAGACGCCAGGATCCGATATATGCAGAACCTCATACTCTGCCGCTAAGAGACATGCCAAGGAGGCTAAGGCAGAAAGGGGAGACAAGCCAACAAGGATGCCAACGCTTACAACTGACAAAGTGATAACGTTCGATAAGATGATCGGGATAGCATTCAGGATCCTCATCATGATGGTCTGGTGATTATTTTATATATTGCTAATCATTTTGTACGCATGATACTGGTAGACAACGGGAGCTCGGTCAACATTGTTCAGTTGGAAACCCTGAAGAGAATGAACATTCAAGAAATGGAGATTACCTCGAAATCTACTGTGCTCGTAGGATTCAGTGAAGAAGCAAAGAACACTGTTGGAGAGATAAAGTTGCATGTATATGTTGAAGGAGTGAATTCAATGCAGCGTTTTTGTGTCATGGATTCGTTATCCTGCTATAATATTATATTAGGCATGCCATGGATTCATGATATGAAGGTTGTACCTTCCACCTATCATCAGTGTATCAAGATCCCTACTCCTTGGGGCGTAGTCAAGGTGGAAAGCGATCAACAGGAGGCGAAAGAAATGTTTTTCCTCTTGATGAAGGCCTCAACAAGATCTAAAGCAAGATAGCAATTAAAGATACAAGCCTAGGATATCGTGGAAGCTTCAGAGCAGGATGTTAAGAAAATTATCCTGGATCAGGATAATCCAGATATCCCGGTGCTTGTAGGGGCCAATATCCCTTAGGATATTGAAAATCAACTTACTAACTTTTTGAAATGAGGATGTCTACGTTTGCATTGAAACACGAAGACATGACAGGTATATCAAAAGATATTATAACTCACAAACTTGGAATTGATAAATCTTTTAGCCCCTTCAACAAAAGAGAAGGAAATTTTCTCCTGAAAGAAATGCAATTATACAAGAGGAGGTTGAAAGGTTGCTCAAGTCCAAGATGATTAGGGAAGTCAAGTTCCCAAATGGCTAGCAAACGTGGTAGTGGTCCAAAAGAAGAATGGGAAAGTGGAGAGTTTGTGTAGACTACATAGACCTCAATAAATTCTGTCCTAAAGATCCATTCCCATTACCTCATACAGATTCGGTGGTGATGCAACTGCCGGCCATGAAATGCTGACCTTTATGGATGCATCCTCAGGATTTCAGCAAATCCAAATGGAGCCATCCGACCAAGAAGACACAACATTCATGACACCCACAGGTATATACTGTTATACTGCCATGCCTTTTGGTCTAAAAAATGCAGGTGCGATGTAACAGAGGCTTGTTAATATGATGTTTAAAGACAAACTGGGGGACTGTTGGTGCATATGTCTGTTGCCTTTGTCATTACACGAGAACGAGTTTGGAATAAACGAGAGTTTCTGAAGACCGAACAAGACAAAGTAGATATCCAAGAGGGAGTCTATTGGTGCATAACGTTTGTATAGTAGTCTTGTTTCGAGTCTGTATAGTATAGGTGAAACGAGGCGTATTTAATACGGTTTAGAGCCAAGTTCGCTTGTGATGGAACTTGAGAAGTCAAGTTCGGGCGAACTTATGTACTCTCATCAGCGGACTTGTGCATCTATAAATAGATGCCTTGTGATTTCATTTGTAACAAGGAGATATGTTGGCACAGAGACGGCGAAGCTCTGTCGGATCCGGATCTCGAATGTATTGAACTTTAGATCAATGAAGACAACTATTAAACGAGTAATTCTTGTTATTTTATTAACATGTCATTAGTTTCCGCCTAATCGGACAATAGATAACAAATTTAGGTTCCCGTGCTAATCGTGGACGTTCCTACAATTGGTATCAGAGCCTGGATACCTGAATTTGTTGAAATCAAGACAAGAATCTCTCTATTTCATCTCCATTCTTCTATTTTTCTTAACTTTTGAACAAAAACGAAGAATTCACGGTCAAATTTTGTCCAATTTTGAGTATGTCATGTTAAATACATTCGTGATAAACCCTTGAGAGTTTGGAGGTTAAAATCAATCGAATTGGTGTCGAAATGTTGCAAAAACCATGTTTGATAAACTCATGTTCATTGAACTTGTTAGCCAAGTTCGACCGAACTTGAGGTAAAACTCACTTTCTGAGTGAATTTTTACCAAGTTCGCTCGAACTTGAAGAGTTTTTGAAAGAATTCGCTAAGTTCGCTCGAACTTGAAGCATTTCTTGAGAAAATATTGTTAAGTTCGCTCGAACTTAAGTAATTGTTGAAGAATTTAAGATAAGTTTGCTCGAACTTACTAAGAATCTATTGATCTTTATCAAGTGAACTTGATAAAATTCAAGAAAATCTTCAATAAGTTCGCCCGAACTTGCAAGAGTTTTATAAAATCCAAACTTCAAGTTGGCTCGAACTTACAAGTTCTTTACAAAATTTATTCAACAAGTTCGACCGAGGTTGTTAAAAGAAAATTTTCAAATCAGTATTCACAAGTTCGACCAAACTTGTGAAAAATATCTGAATTCTTCAATTCATATACAAGTTCGCCCGAACTTGTTTAAAACCTGAAATTTTTTTCATTCTCAACTACAAGTTCGACCGAACTTGTAGTAAATCTAACAATTTTCAAAGTTTTATCGTATTTTCAGCGTACGTGTCTCGTTTTTCAAAATGGAAGATTTCCATAACGCATTTGCAGCTGGCGTAGCTCAAGTCTCAACGTCAAATTCAATTGCGGTTAACCAGATGAACCTTGATAATGAAATGGGTACTACTCAGAAACCGCCGAAGTTGATGAGTATGGACAAGTTCGAGGAATGTAAAGAAAAGTTTGTTAATTGGATTCAAGCGAATCAATTCAACAACTGGGTTGCGATTGAAGATGGTTATACATGGCCCAAAGATGAACGTGATCAAGATCTTACACTGAACAAGTTTTCAGCAATTGACAAAGAGAAATATGTTGCTGAAAAGAAGATGGTCAGCTTGATACAACAATCTGTCAAAGAAGATATCTTGATATTATTACCAGAATATGATACTTCTCAAGAATTATGGAATTCTCTTTGCGAAAAATTCAAGGGAAGTGATGAAATGATCAAAAGCAAAAAGGCTTTGATAAAGAAAGAATTTGATATCTTCACAATGATCAAAGGAGAGACAATAAAGCAAATGATTGATAGATATTGTCACCTCATGGTCCAGATGCGAAGACATGATATCAAGAGAACTAACGAAGAGCAAATTGAGAAGCTGGCCAATGCACTTCCAGAAGGAGAATGGACAACGTATCTGATGATTCTAAAGAATAGTCCATCTTGGAGATATTTTAAGTTGTCATCTTTCATTGACAAACTTGAAGGTCATGAAATGGAATTGATGAAGATTGCAAAATCATAAACACTAATGTTGTTCAGGATGTTGGAGTTTATTACAAAGGTGGTATTTCTAATACTTCGATTCAAAGTCCAAAAATCTAAACGGCATTTAGTGCAAACATGAATACATCAGATCAATCATCACAAAATCACTATTCTCCAAACACTGGTTATTCATATGTTGGTTCAAATTCTTCTTCTCAAAGTCAATCTCATCAGACAAGCTAATCCACTTCTAATTCAAATGTTTTCCAATGCAATATAGTAGTTGATTTAAAGAATGTGTTTCCTGAAAAGGTTGTGAAACAGCACATAGCACTTCTTGCTACAGTTCTGGAATCATATGAAAGTCTTGTTGCTGGAAAGATCGGAAATCCTGAAATGACAGCTAAGGATTATGATTAGGTAGATGAGGAAGAGTTGGAACTGATGGACATCAAATGGTCCTTAGCATCGATTATCCGAAGAGTTTCAAAATTTGTAGCACTCACTGGAAGGGATATTGGTAACTCAAGCAATAAACTTGGTTTCGACAAAACAAAAGTTACTTGTTTCAGATGTCGACCAAAAGGTCACTTCAAGCATGAATGCCATAACCAAGAAGCAAGTGGAAACCAAAACCCTTTTGGAACCGGTAACAAATATTACAAGAAAGTGCTGCAATACAAATCATTTCCGAATAGAACACAAGTTGAAGTTGAAGATAAACCTGCAAAGAAAGCCGAACAAGCTCATGTTGCCAATCATGAAGACGATGGTTTCGATTGGAACAAATACATCGGAAAGAAGACTGGTGTTGCTATGATGGTAGAAGTTGTGAATGAATCTGAAACATCATTTGTGGATGCTGCTATCGAGAATGCTATTCAAGAAGCATTAATGCAGAGAGCTGAGGAAGAAGCTGTCCTGGAGGATGCAGTTCTAGAAACATACATACAACAAACAGAGGAAGAAGAAATAGCTTACATTGAGATGCAAAAACAAGAAGAATTGAAAGCAGAAGCCGAAAAGGTAAAAGCAGAGGTAAGCATGTCTGAAAAAGAAATTGTGAAAGTTGTGGAGGTTGAAAAACCTTGCACAAAGTGCGCAAGTCCTTGTGAACCCTGTCTGGATAAAGTCAAAGTCATAAGAGAATTGACTGAACATAACGAAAACTTTCGTTATGATTACAGAACCATAAAAGAAGCTTATGACAAAATATCAGGCAAATATAAACATGTTGAAAGAGCTAATAGTGAACTCAACGCTAATGTCACCATGTTAAATGCCACAGTTATTGAAAAACAAAAGGCAATTAAGATGTATATCAATACAATTGCTGAGACAAAGCGTGAGTTTCATGAAATGAAAATTGAAACAGAAAGAGTCAGACAATTACTAAAAAGTTACACCACAAACGCATATGTCATTGATCACATTCTTCCTACGATCAAGTCGAAGGATAATGTTGATAATTCAAAGTGTAAAGTTTATGGAAGTGTTCCTCCACCATTTCTTGCAAGTTACTGCTGCAAGAAAGATGATGATATTGAAAAGGCATTTTATCTTTTATTTCTTTCAGAAAAGAAAGTTAAATTGCCTGGGAACATTGACGTAGATTTTACGAAATCAAACGATGACAATGAATCGGTGGTAAAAGATGTGGTAAAGAATGTTTTGGGAAATGATTCTGATGACGGCAGCTTTAAAAGCGCCAACTCGAGTTCAAATAGTTCTGGTTCACAATCTAAAAGTGATGATACATCATCAAAAAATGATCTAAGTGATGATCCTAACGTTGTCATGTACAAAGTTAAGGAATCTGATAGATTATATTTCAATGATAGCTTTCCGATTCAGAATGTGAAAGAAGATCAAATCGATAAATTGTTTAAACTTGTGGGAAGTTTCATCAGATGATCTCGAGAAAAATGAAAAGAAGTTTTATTGTAAACCGAAACGGAATTTTAACAATTACCGTAGAAATGGTGGTGATTTTCCTGAGAACAGGAGAGCAGGTTTAGGTTTGGAAGAAGCTGAAGATGAACCGAAGAAGAATCAGAAGTCAACGTTCCAGGAGTACAAAGGGAAGAACATAAAGTTTGTGTACGGAACCAGCACGGTTCAGGAGGAAAGCTTGATAGGTAAGAAATCAAACGATGATTTCAAGAAAGAAAAGGAACTTCAGGACAAGGCTAAGTTCGCAAATGGAGTAAAACCCACTAGTGGACAGGGTCATGACACTCGGACTTGCTTCAAATGCAATGAAGTTGGTCACATTGCTCGCAAGTGTCTGAAGTTTAAGCCTGTGTATCCCCGAAGAAAAGAAGTTTCAAAAGAGGTAAAACAAAAGCAATCCGATAATGGTCAAATCAGAATTTTAACAGGAAATGTTGACATCAAAGAAATGAAACGAAATGTTGAATCCAGTCTTGTAATAAAACCTAAAAATGAATCAAAATTTGAAAATTCAGTTTTTCAAAAAGGAGAGACTTCAAAGTCAAACAATGATTCTAGGTTTTATATCAAGAAAGCTAGAGTTAATTCTCAAGCATGGATTGCTAAAAAGAAATCACCTGAAAAAGTGAATGTTTATGATAAAACCGAAAATGTCAAATCAATCAAGAAAAATAAAAGTAAAGTTGATTGTGAGTTTGAAGTTTGTAATGTTGAATATGCTTATCAAAGAGCGTACGAAAGTGATTACGAAGAGGTGTATGAGGAGTTATATCCAAAACCCAAGACCAAGAAGGCTTGGGTTGAACTTTTTAACTAAATTCTTTCATATGCAGGAGTTCTAAGATCTACTTTATCAAAAGTTGATTCTGGATTGCGGAGCTCCATATCAATTTAACTTATCTAGAATGTTAAAATCTTTGTCATTTTGAGGGGGAATAGTTAAGAAGATTTTTTTTTGAAAAAAAGTCAAAGTTATGAAAATCCACACCATTGAACAGAAAAACTGATTTCAAAGTTCTTACAAGTTCAAACTGCTTTTACAAGTGGTAAATGGGTTTAATGATTGTTTGTTAAACAATTGCAGATACATGATTGAGTAAAAGGATCGGACGACGAGGTCATGGGATCCACAATGGTTTGTTATATTTTTCAAATAGAATTTGTTAAAAAATCTAAAATCCAAAAATATGTTTTTGATTTTAGGGGGAGTAAGAAAATTTGAAAGAAATTTTTTTTGAAAAATAAAAAACATATGAAAAAGTTAAAAATTAAAAAAATATTAAAAATTCAAAAAGTACAAAAACATTGAAAAAGACAAAAAGAATTTTTTTGTCATAAAAAGAAATGATAGTACATTAGTGGACTATCATATTATGCTAAAGAATTGTAAAGTTTAAAAGTGATAAACAAGTCTTACTGTGGATGTGTCGATAGGCTTTACACGTTCAGTAGATTGTTTCGGGATATAAACTAAATTTTACAACTGCTTAATCTTGTGGATTAACACATATTGGATGTATGGACTTAGTACTCTGAAATTTCGATTGAAGGGTTGCTTGATTCTGAGATATGAGATCTTTATAGATGATTGATATCTGGGGTATTATACAAGTTTTCTGATTTTGCGGAAGCAATAGCCTAGAACTTCTATAATGCTTTTTGCTAAAAACCCCAAATAGCATGCAAAACTTGAAAAGAATCGAAAGATCTAATCATTTGCAATGCTGAAAAGATTCCTTAAGTGGAACACACCTGAAAGACGAGCCTTCATCTCTTTGACTGTACAGTAGTACTAACCTGAGCTCTCAAGGCCTCGCATAACCCAAATACATATATCAATTACGCTATACTCACCTGTAAGATGAAATCTAGGAAATTGGTCATTCACTATGACCCGCTAAGCATCCATGGCTGAATGGTTAAAGCACCCAACTCATAATTGGCGCGGATTCGGGAGTATATTCAAGAGGTGGGAACCATATATAAGTTTAGTTTCATAAATCATATCCTAACATATCTTGGAACAATTGAGAAACGTGATGAAGTTTAAAAGGACAAACATTTCGACAATCTAGGTAAACAAGTTTAGAACTTAGAGTCTCAAAAAGGTCAACGGTACTGGTGATATGTCTCAATCAAACTGATATGATCCTTAGACGCAAATTCACAAAAATATGTCTGTAGTATGTTTGTACATAGTTTACTTTACTTGTTAAAAGTTCTGTAAATACTTTACTTACTTTTTAAAAATCCAAAAATATTTTCAACGAGCCAATGTTGGAGAATGGATCATCAAAGTCTGGTAAGAAAAAGTTCATTAATTTGAAAGTTTAAAATTGAAGATAATATCAAGTGTTCACAACGGGTTTAGCCAAGGTCATTAATTTGGACTTGGTTGACATATTTGGTTAATCAAGGTTATTAACTTGGACTTGATCAACTAAGTGGATTTCATTTCAATAATTGAAAGTTGAAGGTTTTTAAATGTAAAATGTTTCAAGGTCATTAATTTGAACTTGAAATAACTGAAAAATGAAGGTTAAAATTTGAAGTACAAGTATTGTACAGGTGGTATGGAATACATGTGGTACAAAATTTCAAAGTTAGAATCTGAAATATTTTATTTGAATTCCCAAGTACTTTGAAACAAGAAGTAAAGTTTTAGGGGGAGCAGGATGAAACGTGATTGAAGATAAAGCTCAAAGCTAGGGGAGCACAACTCACAGCAAGGGGGAGCTTAGAGATTAAAGTTTTATCAAGTTAAATTGAAGAAAAGAGAAAGTTTGAAGATCATAAAGTTTAATTCTTATTCAAGGATAAAGATAAAGACTCAGGAACTTATTTGAAGTCTGATGATTACAAGGTGTTCAAAGAAGAGTATGACACTTGAAGACTGACGAGGATGATTATTCTCAAAGATGTCTATGAAAGAAGATGACTACGGCAACATCCAAGGGGGAGTCTGTTGGTGCATATGTTTGTTACCTTCGTCATTACACGAGAACGAGTCTGGAATAAATGAGAGTTTCTTAAGACCGAACAAGACAAAGTAGATATCCAAGAGGGAGTCTATTGGTGCATAACGTTTGTATAGTAGTCTTGTTTTGAGTCTGTATAGTATAGGTGAAACGAGGCGTATTTAATAGGGTTTAGAGCCACGTTCGCTTGTGATGGAACTTGAGAAGTTAAGTTCGGCCGAACTTGGCAAGGTCAAGTTCGGGCGAACTTATGTACTCTCATTAGCGGACTTGTGCATCTATAAATAGATGCCTTGTGATTTCATTTGTAACAAGGAGATATTTTGTCACAGAGACGGCGAAGCTCTGTCGGATCCGGATCTCAAATGTATTGAACTTTAGATCAATGAAAACAACTATTAAATGAGTAATTCTTGTTATTTGATTAACTTGTCATTAGGTTCCGCCTAATCGGATAATAGATAACAAATTTAGGTTCCCGTGCTAATCGTGGACGTTCCTATAGGGATACGATGGAAGTGTATAATGATGATATGGTGGTGAAATCCAAGAAAGCGGAGAATCACCTCCAGGATTTAGAGTGTGCCTTCAGTATCCTGGACCTGTATAATATGAAGCTGAACCCTGCTAAGTGCCATTTTGAAGTGGGGGCAGGAAAGTTTTTAGGATACCTGGTGACCAAGAGGGGGATAGAAGCAAGTCCAGAACAAATTAAAGCTATCCTGGATCTTAAATCACCATCAAACATGAAGGATGTACAAAGATTAACAGGAAGAGTAGCAGCATTGAACAGATTCATTTCAAGATCTTCAGATAAATGCAAAGAATTTTATGATATCTTGAAGAAGAACAAAAAGTTTGAATGGGGAGAAAGACCTGAAGCTCCCTTGCAAGAATTGAAGCAGTATCTCTCAAGTGCCCCTCTGCTGATGAAGCCTGAGGATGGTGAACCCCTATCTCTATATCTTGCAGTATCAGGGAATGTAGTAAGTGCTGTTTTGGTAAAGGATCACGAAGTCAGCAGTATCCTGTTTATTATGTTAGTAAAGTTTGTTAGATGCTGAAACTAGATACTCACACTTATAAAAATTGATATTGGCTCTAGTCATGGCATCAACTAAGCTTAGACATTACTTTGAAACACATAGGATACATGTTAAAACCAATTATCCTATTAAAAATGTGCTTAGGAAACCTGAAATGTCTGGTAGAATGGCTAAGTGGTCCGTAAAATTAAGTGCATATGATTTAGTATATGAGCCCAGAAATGCTATAAAGTCTCAGGCTCTAGCAGACTTTGTGGCAGATTTTAGTAGTGATATTCAAACTGAAGCCGACCTAGAAGTACAACAGTTAGGTGAGAATTCAGGATCTACTGATGGTGCATCTAACATAAGAGGTGTAGGATTAGGGATACTACTAAAATCGCCACTGGGGGACATAATACCCCAGGCTATTAAATGTGAATTTCCTGCTACTAATAATGAAGCTGAGTATGAAGCCCTGATAGCAGGATTAGAATTGGCTAAGAATATGAGTGTTAAATGTTTACAAGTGTATGTTCATTCCCTGTTGATTACTAACCATTTCAATGGGTCTTATGCAGTCAAGGGTGAAAAGTTAGCTGAATATCTTGAAATTGTTAAAAAATTAGCAGGATATTTCGAAAATTTTACACTTGAACAGGTACCAAGAGAAGAAAATGCTGAAGCAGATGCTCTAGCAAATCTAGGATCTACTGTCAAGATACAGCATGGAACTTAGATACCAATACTACATGTCATGTATCCTGTAATGGAACTTTTCAAGCCTTAGGATAAGGAGGTAGCAAGTATCCAGGATCCTGGTGATGGATGTCCCGAGGAGAATCTTGAATCCTGGATGGCTCCAATCGTGAAGTATCTTGAAAAAGGAGATATCCCAAAGGATGAAAATCCTAAGGCTTTCAGAATGAAGGTACCCGTTTTACTATTATAAATAATTTTTTGTATAAGAAATCCCTTGCAGGTCCATATCTACGGTGCTTGGAAGATCCTGAAACCAAGGGGGTACTTCAGGATATACACGAAGGAGACTGTGGCAACCATACTGGGGGCAGATCTTTATTCTCGAAGGTGTTAAGAACCGGATATTACTGGCCAACCATGAGAAAGGATGCTGCAGAATATGCTCGAAAGTGCGATGCATGTCAAAGACACAACAATATACTACATCAGCCAACTGAACCATTATATCCTATCATATCCCCTTGGTCGTTTATGAAGTGGGGAATGCATATAGTGGGGAAACTCCCTAAGGCTCCAGGAGGAAAGGTTTTCATGCTAGCAATGACGGAATATTTCTCCAAGTGGGTTGAAGCAGAGGCCTTTGTCCAAGTAAGGGATCAAGAAGTGGTATCTTTCATCAAGAGGAATATCCTGACAAGATTCGGTATACCGGCGGAGAAAATTTGTGATAATAGTTCCAATTCATCAGCAAAAGGACTACTGATTTTTGCAAAAGTTGGGGAATTAAGATGATCACGTCAACACCGATGCATCCTCAAGCTAATGGACTGGCAGAATCCTTGAACAAGATAATTGTCAATAATTTGAAGAAGAGATTAGGTGCTAAAAAAGGAAAATGGGTAGAAAAATTACCAGTTGTCCTATGGGCTGATAGAACAACTGTGAAGAATGCTACTGGGCAAACCCCATTTTCTTTGGTGTTTGGGGCAGAAACAGTGATTCAAACAGAGATGGTGATACCCACAGCTAGGTCAAGCCTACGTGATCCTGAAGCGAATCCTGAAAACCTATGTCAAGAACTGGATACTATTAATGAAACTAGAGATGCAGCAAAGCTAAGGATGGCAGCATACCAGCAGAGAATAGCCAAGTCATATAACAAAAATTTAAGGACTAGGAGATTCCAAGTCGGAGATTGGGTTTTGAGGAAAGCTTTTCAAAATTCAACTAATCCTGCCGAAGGGAAGTTAGCCCTAAAATGGGAAGGACCTTATGAAATTAAATCAGAATCTTGAAAGGGAGTATACCGACTCAAGACCATGGAGGGGGATTGTTTGGGTCAAAAACTACCGAAGCAATTAAGTGATCAAATTACTTTTGTGAGGTAGTGTGCTAGCAATGCTTGTGAAAAAATATGTTGGTTTATTCGTTTATAAAACAGTTTCAGGATATAGCCCTAGGATATGAAACTATATCGATAATCAAACAATGAGCAGAAAAAGTAAAAATGGACACAAGATCTACGAGGAAAGTCCTTGATCAATCTAGATCTTCGGCATAAAACCTCGGGAGCTGATAAACGTCAGCTGCCTTGTTCGTCTTATTGCTTGAATATTCAGGATACAGTTCAGGATATAGCTCAGATCGCTACTAAGTGTTACAATAATTGCAAGAAGTGAGTGTAAATGTGTGGATTGCTGAAATGAAAGTGTACGAGTTAGAGAGCTCAAAGTGAAGTGTGTCAAAGTGTGTGACCTATGATCTGGCTATCCCCTTATATAGTTACAAGTGCCAAACTAAATCTCCTAAAAACTTGGGGTGCTCCAGAATATTCCTTTTCGAACGTTGGAGACCCAGTCTTCCGACTTCAACGTCTATTTTCCAACCAAATGGAGCGAGTCTTTAGGAGAAAAAGTCCTTGTGAATGTTGTAAGCCCTACAGTCATCTCCTGCAAGCAAACTGTTAGCGATTACGAGGATACTGCATCAGGATGTTACCAATATCCTGGTGCGGTATCCTGATCGTAAACAAATACCAATTACTCAAGATATAATTCAGAATATGGGCTCAGAATTTCACCATAACAATTGTCCCCAAAAATGTTACCGTTGAGGATCCTGTATCCCAACGGTAATATTTTTATGTCTATCGAGGTCATTAAGAGATAAGATTTCCTAACTTGACATGATGTAACCACCCAGGCTAAATCTACTCATTACCCCCTATATCTTCTCAACCTGATCTCCATTTAACCATCATCAAGAAAGTGAAAAGGTAAAGTTTCTCTCTTATCCTCTTCTTCTTTCCCTTCCGTTCTTCAGTTTCCGGTCAAACAATGGCGAGGAAAACGAGATCTAGCTCCGGTGACTCTTCCCCTACGTTCACACCACAGAATCTTCTCCAATATCTGGAGAAAGAGGTCTGTACATTCGACAATGCACACTTATCGGCCCTTCAATCTTCCGGTATCTTTCCGGATACCGCCATATTCCGGCCATACGATCGGGAACTCCGGTCGGACATGTCGTCTACAGAATGGCTTTGTTTCACAGCTTTCCCCTTTAAGTTAGGCCTTCGATTCCCCTTTTCCGATTTCATCACCTATTTCTTCATCATTACCGGCCTTAGTTTCTGTCAAACCATGCCCATGCTTTGGCGCGTCTTGGTCGTTCTTGATCGGATCAAGAATACCCACATTCCTAAGCTTTCCGTCAATGACCTTCCATTAGCATACCGGCTGAGATCCTATGGGTCTAACCGGTTCCTGTTTTACTCCACTTCCAGCGATCCTCTGATACTCCGAGCCACCAGGAATAGAGGAATGGAAATCCAAGTTCTTTTTTGTAAAAAGAAGTTCAATCCCTGGTGGAGCGGATTATCCGGTGAAGTGGTTGACCAAGGGTAGGAATCAGGGTTTTAGGGTCATGATCAAACATATCTTGTAAAATATCTTGTTCTGATATCCTGGTTAGTCATATTAATACTCTTACCTCATATTGTAGGGCCTAAATCACCTGCTAGGTATGAAGAAGCTTGTGGAACTGTGGTCTTTCATGAGGCTAGGGCAAAGAAGGCGGAGGCAATCGTCGAGCACTTGAAAACTGCCGCTAACACCAGGACTCGGCACTATGAGGACAAACTAAAAAGGTCACCCAAGACTCCGAGGCTGCTGTAGAGAAGGTTGCTCAAGAAGCTCAGGCCAAATTGGATGCTGCTCAGCTCCAACATGAGCAGGATCTGGTCGCTTATCGGGAAGGTCTCAAGGGTTCCGTTGTCATTTCCCTCTTTCAGGCCAGACTAAAAATGGCTTATGAAGCCCGATCCGCGAGCTTTGAATGCCCTGCCTGGGACATCAAAGCCTGGGAGGCGAAACCGAGGGACCTTGGTGGCAAGCTCGTGGAGTGCCCCGCCAAGTCTGCGGTTGCGGGGCCTCCGAAGACGGATGAGGTGGCGGTTGAGGCTGAAAAGGATCATGGGGCTGATGTTGGAGCGGATGCTGATGCTGATGCTGGTGCTAGGGAGGTGATGAAGGTTGGTGAAGATGCTGCTGTATGAGAGCATCGAAGTGGGCAATGATGAATATTATTGCTTAGGCCGGAGCCCACTTTTTTGAATTGAATGGTCTGTACCCACTAAACAATTTACTTTTCCTGCACTTGAACAATTTATATTTCCCGCATGCTTTAAATATTAGTATTTTGTGATGACTGGAGGTAGAGGGATCCTGGGTTCCAGGACGAAGCCTTTGGTCACCAATGTTTATATGCCTTAGAACTTATCATACTCTTGGTGGATGGGTCTTGGTTTAAGACGAAGCCAAGAGTGTGACATTTTGACTTGTTAATAATAAACTAACCTTTCTACTTTATCTTTTGTTATTATGTTTTTATTTTGAAAGATATGTTTGGAATATTCTATTCAAATTTCCTGTTTAGGATACTGTAAAAAGTTTTGTCAAAATGTTAGACAAAAACTTGGTTTTCGTAGAAATATTAGATCTTTATACAAAGTTTCCAAAACTTGATAAATAAGAAACCATACCAGGAATACTTACGCAAAAACTTTCAATTCCAACTTTTGAATCCTTTGCAATGTCCCCATCATGGATGCCCCCTGTCTGGTGCAGGATTTTGCATCAGTGCATTGCATGCTTGAAAATTTCTTCACTTAGTGATTGAACTTCGTAATATTTTATCCATAAAAGAATGTGTGTAAACACAACACAATTTGAAACTTTTCAAAGACTTTAGTTCGCTGGGGATAAACCCATAGTATCCTGGGGATAAACCGTTAGTATCCTAGGGACAAACCCTTAGTATCATGGGGATAAACCCTTGTTTTCGTGCGCTACAGGCGGGAGTGTATAAACTCCAAAACTTTGAAAGGTGAAAACCTTTAAACCTTAGAGAGTATGAAAATACCGTTTCGCGAGAGAGGGTGATCAATCCTCATATACCTTAAGGATCCAGGATATAGCCAACAATAACGAAATTGTCAGCCACTGTTACATGAACTGGTCCCGCTATCTTGAACTATTCCTGGATACTTACGCTCCAGGCGGGGTGTTTAAACCCAGTTCGGGAGAAAGGTGAATACCTTTAAACCTTTGAAGGGGTATGAATCCCTTGAACGTGAGAGATGGGGCCAATCCCCTAATCTTTCGATCCATCTTGAGTATATATCTTGGAGTAATATCCTGAAGAGTATCCTACAAAACACCTTCAAACTAAGGCGGGTGTTAGCTAGGCTAACACCCCTCCGATGCTCAAGTCAGTAATGGGTTTCAAAGAATAATAAATTTAATTAAATATATTCAAAAAAGAGAGAATTCATAACATCCTGGGTTAGAAACTAAATTCTAAACTCACTTGAAATAAGCTTTAAGATGTATAGCATTCCAGGATCTTGGCAACATATCCCCTCCATGGTTTTGAGTCGGTATGCTCCCTTCCCGGATTCTGATTCAATTTCATATGGTCCTTCCCATTTTGGGGCTAACTTTCCATCAGCATGATTGGTTGTATTCTGGAACGCTTTCCTCAAAACCCAATCTCCGACTTGGAACCTCCTAGTCCTTAAATTCTTGTTGTATGACTTGGCTATCCTCGGCTGGTATGCTGCCATCCTTAGTTTTGTTGCATCACATGCTTCGTCAACAGTATCTAGGTCTTGACATAAGGCTTCAGGATTCACTTCAGGATCATGTAGGCTTGATCTTGCTGTAGGAATCACCATTTCTGTTGGAATCACTGCTTCTGCCCCAAACACCAATGAGAATGGAGTTTGTCCAGTAACATTCTTCACTGTTGTTCTATCTACCCATAGTACAAATGGTAGTTCTTTAGCCCACTGTCCTTTCTTGGCACCTAACCTTTTCTTCAAGTTATTGAGAATTATCTTGTTGGAGGATTCTGCTTGTCCATTAGCCTGAGGATGCACCGGTGTTGATGTGATCATCTTAATTCCCCAACTTTTGCAAAAATCAGTAGTTCTTTTGTTGATGAATTGGGAGCCACTATCACAAATTATCTCAGCCGGTATCCCAAATCTTGTAAGGATATTCCTCTTGATGAAAAATACCACTTCTTGATCCCTTACTTGGACAAAGGTTTCTGCTTCAACCCCTTGGAGAAGTAATCTGTGATTTCCAGCATGAAAACCTTTCCTCCTAGAGCCTTAGGGAGTTTCCTCACTATATCCATACCCCACTTCATAAATGGCCAAGGGGATGTGATAGGATATAATGGTTCGGCAGGCTGATGTAGTATATTGCTGTGTCTTTGACATGCATTGCACTTTCGAGCATACTCCGCAGCATCCTTTCTCATGGTCGGCCAGTAATATCCTGTTCTCAGCACCTTCGAGAATAAAGATCTGCCTCCAGTATGGTTACAATAATCTCCTTCGTGTATATCCTGAAGTACCTCCTGCGTAAAAGGGAGTAATTCTAATTTTATTGCATGATAATATTCTGAAGTAACCAAACATATGCAGGAAAATTTAAAACAGATATCCTTACCAGACATGCTAGAAGACCACCTACTTATGAGAAAGTATACCCTTGAAAGTTGCACAAAGTCACATCAACGTCTACATCCCATTAAGTGCATCGAACAACGCTAAGAAAAACATAACCGTTTGGATTTCAGGATCCCAACAGTTATATTTTTGGGGACAATTGTTATGGGTGGAATTTCGAGCTTATATCCCGAAGGCATATCCTGATATTATATGCTGCGACCAGGATACTGAACCAGGATATTGGTAACATCCTGCGAGGGTATCCTACTTGCTACTAACGATTTTCTTTGGTTGCAAGGTACCAACATTAAAGGACTTGGTCTACCTGAAGATTCGCTCAAGGTGGTTGAAAAGTGGACGTTGATGGCGGAAGAAGAATGGGTCTTGTGACAGTCAGAATAGAAGAAAAGCATATTCTGCGAGTATTTCGGATGGACAATGCTATTAATGTTGTAACGGTTATATGACCTTAAGACCCAGATTTATAGTTAATATGCACATGGAAAACAAGTTGAAATAGTCCCCCAACGTTCAGAAAGGAATATTCCCAGCATCCCGGGAATATAGGATAGTTAGTTAGAGTTAGAAACTATATAAAGGGGTGCCGGATCACTAGAAAAACACACCTTTTTTCACCTGCTCTCACACACTTTCACTGCAGCTACAACCATTCGCAATCACATTCACTAACACTCAGAAATTATTGTAAAACTTAGCTGATCCGTACATTATCTTGCACTGTATCCTGAATATTCAAGCAATAAGAAGAACAAGGCAGCCGACGATTGTCAGCTCCCGAGGTTTTATGCTGGAGATCTAAGTTGATCAAGGGCTTTCCTCGTATCTCCCGTGTCCATTTTTCCTTTTCACCTCATCATTTGATTATTGATATAGTTCCATATCCTGGCATTATATCCTAAAACCGTTTTCATAAGCAAATCAACCAGCATATTTTTTACGAGTATTTCTAGCACACTACCTCACAAAACTAATTTGATCACTAAATTGCTTCGGTAATTTTTGACCAAAACAGGGAGGGGTGTAATTAGTAGAAATGAGGGGTGTAAATAGAACTAGCCAAACATAATTGATGTTTACATGAAACGTGATGTAGTTTATGATGTTTGATTGTTAGTTTTACAAGTTGACATGAATAATACACAAGTTAAATTTCCAAAATACTTTTCTTGTACTATTTATTCTTTTTTAATTAATAAAATCTGTACAAGACAAATTAAACTTAAACAATTCAATCTCAACGACTCATACATGAGAGATCTAAGGTGGATAATGGTTCCTACGATTCTCGCATCTAAATGTGGTTCCTATTTTAACACATCCCTTTACTTTCAAGTTTTCAACTTAATATATATATTTTATATATATATATATATATATATATATATATATATATATATATATATATATATATTTCACATGGTTATACATGTATTTATAGAAATTACAGATTAAGATTTATTGTTTAGTTAAAAACTAATTTTAAATATTACCGTTTTTCATTTTATTATATTTAAAACAGTTATATAAGATAAGAAAATGACGTCTTTTCTCTATACTAATACTAGGTTATAACCCCGTGTATTACACGAGTTAATTAAATTATTTTTACATACTAAATGATAAAACAATATATCTTAAAAACCTCCTTTATTGTACGGGTTGAATAAATACAAATTTTTATATTAAAAAAGTTATATCTATAGGAACCATATTGTACGGGTTGAATAAATGTAATTTTATATACCAGATAATAAAAAAGTTATATATTTAAAACAACGTGTATTACACGGGTGAATAAATGTAATATTGTTTACCAAATAATAAAAAAGTTACATCTTTAAAAAGTTTCGTGTATTACACAGCTTGAATAAATATGATTTTATATACCAGATAATAAGAAAATTATACTTAAAAAACTAATGGATATACTCGGTACGCGATAGATATGTTGACTGCGGAGATGATTATTGAAAAGAATATACAGTCGTCAAACATGTTATTGAAGAAGCAAATAAGTAGTCATTTGAGTGATAAAATATAAATTATATTTAAAAAAACCCGTAATACATCTAATTAAAAAAAACTAGACATTGTTATTATTAGTAAAATCAATGATTTTGTTTGGTATTATTATATTAAAAGTGCATATTATACATAAAATTATATAACGTCTTAAGTTATTGATGCCATCCAAAATGTTTTCGATTTTATGTTTAGCATTATATACACTATTGTTGATGCATTTTGTGTCCGTCACTGTGCGAAGGCTAGATAGAGCATGTGTTGAATATTGTATAGATTAGATGCGAACACGCGACCCAAGTACGAACTGAACGAAGTTTATAGTGTCACTTCGTACGAGTTGACATTCGTACGAATTGGAGTCACTTCGTATGAAGTCAACATGCTCAGTTCGTACGAGTTGCTTAAGTTGTCTATAAATAGTGTCGTGTGTTCATTTCATTGTAAGGTTTTGGAGACTCTCTGAGGGGAGACCTTGGCGGATTCTCTCCAGGAACTCCGCCATCCTGACAAGATGTATACTCTTTCGGTATGAATGAAACATATGCTTCCGCTGATTCTGTTTCTACTCCTTTCTTAATAACATTCTACCGAATCGGTTACGTTTTGCCCAAACTTCCGTCTAGAACCACCGGATCCCGGACCTTCAATTGGTATCAGAGCTACGGTTATGACCTATGCCTATGAATTTTGGACATTTATGGACTTAGGTGGGGTTTTAGATGTAAAACATCAAATAAACATACAATCCACAGACAAAAAGTGAAATTGAACTTATAGGATTGTTAGAAAACCATTGTCGACCAGATCTGTGGTGGAATCATCTCGAAATTCAAAGAAATAAAGATTCTGGATCGAAAAACAAATTCAGGCTGGTTTGTGCGAAGTGCGGGCTCAACTCATACGATGTGGCCAACTCGTACAAAGTGGTGTCCAACTCGTACGAAATGAGACATGGTAGCCTAAAAAAATTTGGTGATAGAAATTTTTTCGAGATTTTAACGTCTAATTCAGCATGTTCGGGGACACCGTCTAGAGCTTCAGAGTACAGATTGGTGAAACAGTCATAAAATTTTGAAGATAACGGGATAGTCATTGATACCTATGCAAAAGGTTTATCTTTTGGTTTCGTGACTTTTAATGGGCCTAAACGTCAAATCCGCATTTGTTGAAAACTGATTTTTCCAGACTTGAGGGGAAATTCCAGTGAAATTTTGGTACGGTCAGAATTTACAAAAATGAGGGGGAATAAAAATTTTAAGTTTATATGAAGATTCTGACATTTTTGAAATTCGTGATGTCGCAACGGTATTCAGGTGGTTACCGACTACAGATTATCTGGGAATGCAGATGATCTAGATTATTAGTGATCTCGAGTTGATGTCTACTTTTCGTAATAATGGGGTTATATAACTTAATCTTGGAGGAGTTGTTTATCAGATTATGTAGTTGTGGTCACGTTGATGCCTGAGCCCGCGTATAAGCTGGTTAGCACACACGACTGCTTAGTGTTACAATGTACCCAGTTTAACTCTGCATTGCATATGAACTATTTTCTGGACTAACCGCCAGAAAATAGGGATGTCTTGTAGTTTCAGTTGCGCCGGGACTGACAGGGGAGGCTACATACTTGCAATTCATGACTAAAGAAGATGATTTAATAAATCTTTTAGATAAAGCTGTGTACCAGTTACCCACAAAAAAGACTATACATTTGGGATTTCGTGATCACAGGAAGTTCAGAAATTTCAGATCATGATACAGATTGATGCATAAGGGTTAGAGTCTTGATTTCTGGTGAAGGGCGGGTTAGCAGGATTAGTAGTCACTGATACCAGTGATGAATTGAGGATGTTCAAGATATGTGAAGTTCAGTATGATCTTAGGTATTAAGGGCTAGCTCATGGTTTCAAAATTTACCGATGATCGACTATGGTCTTTTGTGCCATTATCTTTAGTCTTCAAGCAGATGAATCATTCATCTTGGACTAACCGTCGTTGGGTGACGATGTTTGTGGGTTAAGTTGCACTTGTCTACCGGAGATAGCTATATATTTGTTATCATGACTGAAGAGGAAGAATGTGATTTTGATCGCGGACGAATGATTCTCAGATTCAATATATTACCAGATTATTTGATTCCGATGATGATTTGCTGATTGAGAAGATTACCGATTTGCTGATTAGGAGTGATTACGGAAATTGGGATTTCTGATTCTTGCCAGTATTCATTGATTTTAAGTTTACCATTGTCGTATTTCGAAGTTTCTATCAATTGTTAGTTGAGTTTTGAAGATCAGAGGATCAAGCATAGGGATATGCGCTAAACTGAACACGGATGTGGCTATCGTTGAAATAGAGAAGTTGCATTGTTTAGTTTCAAGTTGGTGTTTATTCAAGAAAATTTGTCAGTCAAGCAAATCAGAGGAGGTCGGAAGCCGTGCAAATGAATAACTGAACTTGAGATTTCAGGGGGAATTTAATGTTGATAATGCAAACCCGGATCATCAATTAAGGGGGAATTTGTTGTCGCGTTCGAGGACATCGACAAATACCTTGATTGAAGTTGCAGAATATTCAAAAGACGGCTCAGAGAATTGGAGATCAAGATCAAGCTTCGACAGTGACGTCCAAGGGGGAAATTGTTGACGCACTTTGTGTTCGTCACTGTGCGAATAATCTAGATAGAGTGTGTGTTGAATATTGTATAGATTAGATACAAACACGCGATCCAAGTACGAACTGAATAGAGTTTATAGT
Source organism: Scalesia atractyloides (assembly GCA_947069175.1). Lineage (NCBI taxonomy): Eukaryota > Viridiplantae > Streptophyta > Magnoliopsida > Asterales > Asteraceae > Scalesia > Scalesia atractyloides. Next base: position 33,049,246 of record CAMTDV010000004.1, on the reverse strand, counting down.
GTCAGTTCGTAGGAAGTGGTCACTTCGTACGAATTGACAGTTCGTACGAAGTGGAGTAACTTCGTACGAAGTCAACATGCTTAGTTCGTACTAGTTGCTTAAGTGGTGTTAAATAGTGTTGTGTGTTCATTTCATTGTAAGTTTTTGGAGACTTCCTGAGGGGAGATGCTGGCGGATTCTCTCCAGCAACTCTGCCAGTCTGACAAGATGTATACTCTTTCGGTATGAATGAAACATATGCTTCCACTGATTCTGTTTCTACTCCTTTCTTAATAACATTCTACCGAATCGGTTACGTTTTGTCCAAACTTCCGTCTAGAACCGCTGGATCACGGACCTTCAACTATGGTAAAAGTTTAAAGTTTATGAGAGATAATTACATCATCGAAAAGAATAAGAGTAAATTTGTATATTACTAATAAAAAGTAGATGTCTGTCAGATGATATAGAAAATCAAATAAATAATATTATAAATGAGAAGTATACATAAAATTTAAATTAAATAATAATTATATATAGTTAAGTAGAAGTGATGAAACAAAATAATATTTAGTAGGAGAGTTATCTATAATTAATTAGAAGAGATTAAATTAAATAATAATTATCCATAAGATATTAAACTAAATAATATTTAGTATGAGGGTTATCTATAATTAGTTAGAAGAGATTAAAATAAAATAATATTATCCATAAGACATGGCCTAATATCATGACAAGTGTGCTCTAAATGGTTTCATTTTATTATATAGTATAGATTTGTTGGTCAATAATACATACAAGTATACGTACAAGTATTCATGAATGTCCAAACAACACCATAAATAAGAAGTTAAAAAGATCAAATAGAATGTAATTTTAATATGAGAATTTTTATTAAAGCAAATTTCATTAGAACGCTAAACCAACCTCAAATCGAGACGGCCACAATAAAAAACTTACATATTTACAAAATTACACCAATCTACCCAAGAGATGGATTTATTTTAGATATACACTTGTACCATAAAAAAACCAACCGACTTAATTTCACTAATGATTTCTTCCATCTTTATAGACTTGTTGAACTTGACTGGATTCCTTGTCCTCCAAATACTCTAACATCCGATCCTTATAATACCTTTTAATGCTTCTTTTTGTTGCCCTTTTAAACCAACATGTTCATATATCTCCAGAAGGTCTTTAAATGAAACACGAATAAGTTTTGAATCCTGGACCATATGCTAATATGTGACCAAAGAATAGTGGCCTAAAAACACGAACATAAAATGAGAGTCTTACTTGAGTGTCTTACTACTTTTTTCACCCACACGACCGTTTACTTCCCATTTCCACCAGACATACCTATGATGATTCTCATGGTCTCACGAGTTTCATATGCTGCTTGTGCATAGACTAGGCGCACAATCCACATAATAGCCTCGTACCTTCATGTGATATTTACCTTATGCACGGGGAATGCGTTTCGGTTCATGCAACACTTTTAAAACCTTACTGAGACAACATTATTGTCTTTCGATTAAATTTTACCCTCCCTCGGTAGTTTTCTTTTCAACAATGGTATCAATGTATATTAAAATTGTGTACCTGTGGTCAACCTGTCTTATCACATGCCTTGATATCCATCCTAGACCGCTTCCGCGTAACATCCTCACTGTCCATTTAAGCTCACCTTACATAGACATTCACAATTAGTATCATCATGCATACTTACTTATATTCAATTCTACCTTCGGATCTTGACCGATTCTCAGATTGTATGAGTCACTAATCACAAGAGCACACAGGGTTGAGTTCAAGTACTTACCTCTTTGTACTTGGTTTCACTCAAACTAGGGCTCCGGTACCTACTTGTAACGCCCTACACCATTTTAACAAAAAAAACATGAAGCGAAAAATGCGAAACCTGAAAATTTCTTGCTTTATAAAACATTCTGTAACATTTGGATACCAAATTACAAAATATTCAGGTGTTACTTCTTCTATTATTTCGTAATTACAGTCAACAAAACACAACTTCAACTAACTAGTTAACCACACCTCGTACTATCCGCGTCCTGACTCGATAAGTGACTACACACGAAACATTCACGACGTGAGAATGGCATCTAATGTAAAACTCTATATTTATGTACAAACATCTCCGAAAATGCGGAGTTCATTTCGGTTACAATCTCTGATCCGATCCCCAGATCCTAGCTTTAATGTATCCATCCTTATATACCTGCACTTTCATTACCATTCTCATAATAATAAGTTTGGCAACATTAAATGACATACATACATTCAATATTCTTATTCTTATCATCATAACATGTAGGCCTAACATGAAGTTAGGATTCTATAATTATTATATACATAAAGCCCTACCTCTACATACATATTAATAGCGTACATACGTACTAATATGCTTTTATCCCATTCGGTGTATTCCACAATCAACTAGTGAAGGATAAATTTACTTACAAAAAGGTTAGCACATACAAGACCTTGAGTAGCTATAAATTTCAATCTAATATACAGCAAAACAAGGTCTTAGGTCTTGGTTTTATCCCACATGTATCTCATTTACAATTATCTATCATTTTGGGGCATTTGTGAGGAAAATCATAGGTGGGGCTCAAGGTGGCCCCACTTTCAGCGCACATCAGGAGCACATCTGACAATGGTGCACCTTGCTCCACTTTTGGCGCCACTAGGTGCTGATTGTAGATCTACTCCCAGTTTTCTTGTTTTCAGCCCTCGTTTTTATTTCCAAACCTCGAATTCGATCCCCACAACTTCCAATTGGTAAATTAGGGTTTTTAAAGGGATTCCAAGGACTTGTATGTGGTTAACCCGACTTCCACGTTAACCCTCCTATAGGTCAAATTACATCATTGTTGACCCGATTTCCCAACTACTTTCCTTGTTGCTTAATGAACCAGACATACCCACTAAACCACATATCATAACCTCGTCATACTATGCATTACCTATCAACTCTTGTTTCCCATTCCATAATTACACCTGAACATAAATGTATCAAACCGAGAGTGTAGTTCATATGTCACTTACTTTGAGTCCTCTAAGTGAATGCTTGTTCCCTTGCCTCTTCTCGACCCATTATCCTTTCGTGTTTAATTCCATGATGTCATGATTCCTATCCTTTCATGTTATCATGTTCACATCAATGTTAGCATACATGATCATTCATATTATCAATCATTCCACTCCTATGTCACATTGACTTTCATTGGCCAACTACTAACACACATAAGGCATAGATTCACTACCACATTATTCATAATTCAAGCAATTCAACTTACCATCATGTATACAACATAAATAATCTAACCTGTATTCACATGATCTCCTTAATCGCAAAGTCGTGTTAGGAAGTCTAACCATGTTATTCATACATTGTTGACTTTCCATAAAGTCAACTATCAAGCATATAAACATTCAACTTATGAATATGCTAGACCATACTAATGAAATAGTATAAATTTCATTCCAACGTTGTTAGACATATTCAACCTGGTGATCACTTAGTTACATACATATATTCACATAATCAATACTACGCATACCGGTGATCACTTAGTTACATACATATGTTCACAAAATCAATACTACACATACTGGTGCCTTCATGATTCTATAATTGGCAACGCCATCCAAGGTTAGCAAATACAACATAATTCCAACATTATTTCTTGCTAGTAAGTTCATCTATTTCACATTTAGTGTACATTCATTTGTTAATCACAATTAAGCAATTAATCTAACACATGCTGAGCATCATATCATTTAAGCACAAGGTACAAACCTTAGGGGTTGAAATTGTAAAATGTTTAATTAAAACACAATTAGTGGGGATGGGTAGGAGATATCAATCTCCTGGAGAGTGTGTGAGTGTGTTGACATTTGGAAGCGGGAAACCCTCTCAAGAACAAAGTTTGCAATTTAGCCACATCAAGGTTAATAATTAGTTATTTTTGGATTCTGGGGCGCTACATTTCACCATATTGCAATTTGCTTCCTTATCTTTCACTTTATGCTCTTTGGCTTCCCATGCCTGCATTTCATCACACTTTGACACCATCCCATTGGCTAACGGTTAGTGTGAGGGATATTATGGTAATTTCCCATCTAAAGCTTGTTAAAGTCTCATTTGTACCTCCCGTATCATGTTCTCATTTCACTTACTCTGACACCTCAACATTAATCTTTCTTCATAGTCCACCACACACCCACTCCTATGGTCACGTGCTCTTATCGAACCACCATGCACCATCGCCAACAGCCAAAGAGTTACAGGTAGCCCATTCAAATTACAATGAAGTTAGAGGTTCATAGTATTTGTTAACTGTTATAATTAATAGCTTACTTTGAGAGCATTTAAATGGCCTACCATGGAATCACTCGTTGTACCTGATGCTCATACCTTCATTTCTCACACCTGAACCGAACCCACTATTGCCGCCATCAAATAAAAAACAATCCACAATTCCGATCTCCGGAATGTGCATGGTACTTTTCGACGAACCGATAACAAATGTTTATGTTTAATTTATGGGTGAATTAACTGTATGGTACTTTTCGCAAACATAAACATTGTACAGTAAACATCATCCCCCTAGCACCCCTATTGTTGACTTCTATTTGAGATTGTAACATTTGTAAAAATCGGGTCTTCAAAACCCGCTCCGTTTTGTAATCAAGTACCAAGTTATAAAAGTTACATTAAATATTTATGATTATTTTGAGTTAAAACGATACATAATTAATAAATAAACTAAACTATAAAAATTATATTTGATAAAAAGTTAAAATAAAATAAATAAAAAAAATGAAGCTGCCGGGACTCGAACCCGGGTCAGCCAAGACATTTCAACAACTTAACACTCACTCCCAAGACCACTCCGCCACATTGTGTTTTCTGCTAACTCTAGGAACACAAATGAAATTTATACACAAACTCAGTTATAACCGATGGCGCCATCTGAGAAACGGTAATCGACAAACCAAGCGTCAAATCGTTGTTTATCTCACACATTCAGTTTATAACCGATGCACGACGGTTTTTAATCAATCGGAAATTGATTAAACTTAAAGACTCATCATTGTTGGTTTTAAAACCGAAAAAAAACATCAAGTTCAGAATTACACAAACTCCAGACCACTCTCGCGATTCAGAGATATCATACCAATACTTCATTTCCTTTTCGTCGCATTTTCAGACCATCAGAGCCCCTAAAACAGCTCGCCGGAATTCTCTGCAAAAGTCGCCGGAAAACCGTATTCAACTCAAACCGGTAAAATACTTCTACTTTACGGTTTCAATCTATTGTTAGAACCTTACTAACATTAACCCATCGCTCAAAATCAACCACAGACGACATTGCTGGACTTTCTGTGTTCGCCGGAAAATTTCTGGAATTGTCGGAAACTCGTTAATTACCGGTATGCACATTCCAACGTACTGATAATCAATACTCATTAGTTCAATTTCACATCTAATCCCTTAAACCTGTTAATTGATTCTCACAGCCGAAGGTTTCAAAAACAGAGCCGACAAGTTTCGCCGGACTCTCTGAAGAAGACAACCTTTTCGGTATCTTCTTTCCCCAAACTTTTCGGTTCAATGCATTCAAACTGGACATCATGTTTATTAACTAAATTAATCACGAATCGGTTGTTTGATTGATGTATGCGTTTGTAATGAAGAAGACGAGTTCAGTGATGACATAAGATTAATTAAAATCGGAATTATTAACGGGTTAGACACACAGTCCAGCGGTGGACTGTGTGCAAACAAAAACTATACACGTCCCGAGTTCGATCCCTGCTACACGCACACCTTATGTAATAAAATGCCTTTTTGATCAAAAACTAAACCGGGTTAACTCAGATAGTTGTTAAGTATAATAAAAACCAAGATAATAACCGGGTTAGACACACAGTCCAGCGGTGGACTGTGTGCAACACGAACCACACGTCGCGCGTTCGAAACCCATCACGAGCACCGGTCCGATTGAATTAAAATGTTTTTGCAAATAAAGGAAATTCGGTTAAATTGAATAAGTGTATAAATATAATTAAGAACGAGATTATTTCGGGTTAGACACGTAGCTCAGTTGGTAGAGCTGCGTGCACGCGAACGGGAGGTCGCCGGTTCGAATCTCACCCGGCGCAGATTAATTCGCTGATCGAACCGGTCAACGGTCAACGGTCAACGCTAAAAATAATATATTTTTTTTATTTTTATTTATTTAATTTAATTTAAAAATCAATTAAAAATACTTAAAAGTAACATTTTTAAAGATAGAAAATAGCCATAAACTCACAAAAATATATCTAAAAATTTCATTAAAATCCTTAATAAAATCCATCCATTTAATATATTTTTCCATTATTATTTAGGTTAGTATTCCTCGTTGATCCGCTCATCTAATTCGTGCGCATCTCACCATCTCCAATCCAACGCACCCAATGTGAGTGAATCTTACAAATTCCCCGTTTTAATCACGTTTTGGGGTGTATCATGTGTCTTTGTATATATATATTATTACTAAACCATTGTGCATACATCTTATCATGAACTTGTGTATTCAGTTTGTTGCTGTTAAGTAGTTATCATTGGATGCAAATTATTATTCATTACATGCAATTTCATAGGCCGCCGCTCCCCATTACATTATGAGCGTTGAGCATGTTCCCCATTTTATTATGCGGTTGAACCTGGCGTGCCCACATACGATCGGCTCCGTTTGATTGAGCCTTGATCGCACAGACATTTTCATTTTCAGTACATGCAATACGATCGGCTCCGTTTGATTGAGCCTTGATCGCACAGTTTCATTTATGTTATTTACAGTATGATGTTGGTATGTTCATGTATGATGCCATGTGTTATTCTATGTTATAGTTGTGACTGCTATTTGCCATTACTTGATTATTTACATTTGTTCATCTATGATTATGCACAAATTTTCATTGATAAACTAACAATTAATTATTTAATAAATGTTTATCTAATAAGGTTCACTCGCCAACTTATGTTGACCCAAAAACTCACATTTTACACATGATACAGGTGAAGCAGCTGCAGCTAGGAACACATAGGATTTGGACTAGAAGAATAAAACGATTTAGTGTTGGGATTGTTATGCTTGGCTTATTTTCCTTGTATTGAATGAACATGTTTGGATGTTTGAAATGTAACTTTGACTTTATTAAATATGAAACATATTAGTAAATGTCATGAGCTTTGGTGATAACCCAATTATGCCCCGACTCTTATTCCGCTGCGGGTCGGGGTGTGACAGAGATGGTTGCCATATATATGGATTTACAGTCTACTCCCCCATGTCGTTAAATAAAAAGATTACACTAATCCATATTTTGTATTTACAATATTTATTTTACTTCTTTTTGAAATAAAATGTTGATGCTAGTCTTAGGTCATCGACATTGTTAAGGAAAAGACCTAAACAGTTAAGAGTCATATTAATCTATTTGTTTAAATTTGTTTGATTTGATCAAAAGATTTGAGAGAAACAAAGTGTAGGACCGATCATGATAGCATAGGAACCTAGATTTGATATCTAATGTCCATAATAGCGGAAATATTACGACATGATTACCAAATAACAAGAATTAATCAATTAAACGTCAAATTTATTGATAAACTTCATGTCTCCAATGATCAAGCTAGCTATATATAGGACTGCAAGTTCGCTAGGGGAGGACATGAGTTCGAGCGAACTTGACTTAGTCAAGTTCGGCCGAACTTGACATCAACACAACTTCTCAAGCGAACTTGACTACCAAACACTTAAATACTTGATTTTGCTAGCCTATTCACATCTAATCTATATAGACTCGATATAAGACTAAGACATAGACATTCTGCACCAACGGACTCCCCCTTGGATATCGTCTTCGTCTTTTATCAGTCTCCAAAACTCTGTCTTCAATAAAACTTTAACGCGTACGACCAAAGAAGTTCTTGAACGGCTTCTTTCGTCTTTCCTGCTTTGGATCTGGCGTCTGATCAGTAGGTAGCACTTTAATCATAAATTGGTACCTTCTGAGCCTTGCCGCTCTACCTCTTTCATGTATCTCTTCGAGACGCTTTTCTTCCTTCAAAAATTCTATACGTTCAAGATCCCTCCAACTTGATCCCACATTCTACCAGAGTTCACTTCACGTGCATAGCATACGTTTACAACCCTTTGATATTGCATTGCTTGTTCTTTTTCACGTTCTTCAAACACAATCTTACTGTAGAACAAACACTTGATGTCTTCTCTCGAGCAATTTACTAGCCACATCAGGTCTAGTATTCTGATCATTCTCCAAAGCCCTCTCATACCTTGCACACCAAACATTTCAACCTTCTCCTTCATAATATCCAGATGATCCTCAAATCTAAGCATAATCACTACTTTACAAGTATTCGGATCAATCTACCACCATTTGAACAATGGATAAAAGTCTTGTTCTATCGGCATCAAAGACATGTTTCTCGTTGCTCTCGGGCGTTTCATGATCAGTGTAATGTCTTTCTCCCCAGTCTTCTTGTTTGTTTTGATACGTCGTCGGGGATGAAAGGCTTCCAGTGTTCAAAACCCTTTGTTGCTTCATACTTGATCATTTTCCACAGTAATTGATCAATAAACTTCATATGGTACGTTACATTCCTCGTCTGAACAAGCTCCTCAACATCCCAGAAAGGTAGTGTTTTGAAATCTGCCAGATACTTGAAATATTGAACTCCATATTCCCGTTTGATGGCATACACATTCAGTTCTTTGAACCACCCCCAGCTTAGGATATCACCTAATGACACATCTTTATCTCTGGTAAAGAATGCTAGCGGTCGTCGAAACCTTCTTTCACGAGGCATCTCATTAAACCATGATTTCTTAGCTTGAGCGATCTCTTCCTTTGTCGTTGGCTTTGGAACTTTACATTCATGTATTGATTCTTCAATCTTTTCTTTAAGCATATCCTCGTTCAATTGCTTGTACATCTCCTCGAAAGTAGGAAAACTATCTGTGTTTTGACCAACATACTTCACAGCTTCGTCTTTCTCTTCATCCGAAGACCAATCTTTCACTATCACCCTGTTATACTCGTCTGCCTCATACCTTCGCTGATAATGATACTCGTTAGGCTCAAATGTATTCACATTAAGTACTCGCTCTTCGAAATCAAAGTCTAATGTTTCAGCATCAACTTCAATCAACTTAGCCAGATCTTCTTTAGTATAATTATGAACATATTCTCCCTCTTCAACGTTATGTTCAAGCATGAATATCAATGGCTTTGTTGGGACTGCAGCAACATGATTTGCAATAGTAATAGCGTCAGACATAACAATATCATCACTTGGCCCTGTTTGCCCTGATCTCCCCTGATTTTGATCATCCATAACATTTGCTTCATCATTCAGGAGATTAGAAAAATCAAAACTTTCATTCACTTTAGCATCAACCACCTTTATCCATGTTCCACTCGGATCATTATCATTACCTCTGTCATGGTCAGAATCATCTTTCGGACCATCAGTTGGTGATTCAACATCTTTTTCTTTATCTTCAGCTTCTTCATCGTCCTTTTCTTCAGTAACAGTCACAGTATCAGAAGGCTTGACAGATTCGTCAACCTTAGAAACCTTAGACTCCGAAGCTTTTGCAGATTCTATTTCTTTCAGCTTTCTCTTTTGCTTCTTGAATATCTAATCGAGCATATTCTTATTTGAAATTTATCCCCAGACTGTTAGATAATACCTTCTGAAGTCTGTCGAATCTCTTATTATTCGTTTCCTTTTCAGATCGAAGCTCAGCAATCTCTTTGTTTAATCTTTCATTCGCTTCTTGCAGACTTTCAACAAGTGCTTTCAGATAACCTCTGTCGCCTTCAAGAAATTTCACTTTATCAGATAACATTTCCTTCTCAACTTCACTCTGTTTCATCAGCTTTTCCAACTCAGCCTTTTCTGATTCATTCTTTGCCACTCTATCTTCCAATATCTTCACATGCTTTTCTAGAACATCTACGTTTGATTCAGGAAAGAAATCATCTAGATATTGAAGATCCACCGGCACATTCAGAATTTCACCAAACAGATTAGACTTTGGAGTTTTTGGTGTTGATTTAGGAGTAGCAACCTTTGGTGTAGATTTCTTTGGAGTTGAGCTTTCAGGATGAACATCTTTAGGATCAGGAGACTGAATCCACCTGTACTTCAAGTAAATTAGACTCAGGAGGTTCTTGTGTAACTCCTGGCCTTTCTGCTTCAGATGTAACCTTTCTGCTTCAGATGTAATGATAACAGGAGGTTCTTGTGTAACTCCTCGACGTTCAGCTTCAGATGAAATAACAACAGGAGGTTCTTGTGTGACTCCTTTCTCCTGTACACCAGAAGGTTCTTGTGTGACTTCTGTGCTTTTAGGCTTTCCCATGTATCTCCTGCTTGCTGGTTTCTGAGCTTTCTTTGTCTTTTTGCCTTTCGCCTGTGGAGACTTGTAGTCTTCTTAGATATTTCAGTTGCTGAAGACTTTGTTCCTCTTGCTTTCTTTTTAGGTCTCTCTTCTTCAGATTCTTTTTCTTGCTCAGGATCAAAGTCAGCATCAGTTTCTTTGATCTTTTCTGTTTCTTTTTCTGCTATGGACTTCTTAGTAGCTTTCTCGATTAAATCATCACTATCATCATCATTTTCAGACGTTGTAGAAATCATATCGTCTTCTTGCGTAGTCTTTTCTGCCTCTTGGCTTTCAACCACAACTGTTGCACTCGATCCAGCCTCTGTTTGCACATTAACAGGCTCGTCTTCATCAATTAGCATAGTATCAACTTTCTTGGACGCCTGTTTCTTTTTCTTCTCGATCTCAGCCTTTAGAAACCATTCACTACGAGCTTTCGGCTTGAATGTTTTAAACCATTCCTTTTCTGCATTTAATTCCTTCTCGTCACCACTACCATCGTTCCTCCATTTATTTCCAGCAGGCGCAACATAATTTTCATCTTTCAACACCCCAAATATTGGTTTTGCTACAGGTGCCGAATCCTGCTTCTGGAATTTCAACAACTTCTTCACAGAAGTCTCATCAAGGTGACTGAAGTATAAAATGTCATCTGGATCACATGCAATGTCTGTAAATTTCTCATCACTAAGCATCTGCACGAATGTTGGATATAAACACAATCTCGTATCGTCCATATTCTTCGACATATGAGTAGAAACAAGCTTTGAATAGTTGTACAACTTCTTCGGAATCAATGTCGTTGCCATGCAGGCCATATAATCTTGTACGTCATCGAGACCCACTTTACGATGGCTAAAAGTATGTCTGATAGCATGCATAAGAAGCTTGTAGGGTTAGGAACTTCCCCTTTATTCAGTGTCGGCTTATTTAAACTTCCTCTATAACCCATTCGGTAGAAACAACCTCGTACCATCTTCTCGTCTAGAAAAATAGGATCATCTTTGTCGTCCTTGAACTGTAAGATCCTGCGAATATCATCTTCAGTAACTGTGATCTCTTTAACCTCATTTCCGACTTGTACTGACGATGTAATAGTCTTCTTTTCTTCGCTGAGACTGGCATTCATCCAGAAATGATAAGTGTGCGATCGATAAGACACTGTTCGCTCAGTAATAGCTCTATGAATCAGACAATCCTTTAGAAACTTCAAAATACTTTCATATGCCTTCAGCGACGGACACAACGCCTTGTCAAGCGTAATACAGGTGTTGTGGAATTTAGAAAAATCCATAGTGATTACCCGCGCTGGAGCTTGAACCTGAAAATCGACACAAAACATTTAGCACGCATTTCGAGAAAAAAAATTACAAAATTTTCAACATTTAACATCAAGTTTGGGCGAAATTGATGTTGATATTGCAAACAGAATTAGTCAAGTTCGCCCGAACATGTTACATAACATGTTCATTAATCCAAACACAAGTTCGGGCGAACTTGTAATAAGACATTTCAGATTTCATTTCCTGAGTTCGAGCGAACTTCTCACATTTTTATCAATTCAGATTTTTTGTTCTAAGTTCGATCGAACTTATAGTCTAAACATGAATTAAATTGTTTTCAGATGCAAGTTCGGCCGGACTTGATGAACAAGTTCGGGCGAACTTGTCATCTTCCTCATCAAACATTACAACATTCAATAATGACCATTCTAATCCAATTCAATACAGATCCATGGTCGGTTTATGATTATTATGACAATCTTAAGTTCAATTTGTCCTGACATTTCCTAGATCTATCAATTTTAACCATTTCAGATCTAATGTTAAGTATACATGTTCAATTAACGGTCCAAAACATGATTTCTCACCTCGGCCATTAAGAATGGTGTGCAAATCACCACAATCAATTGAAATTTCAGCAGTATAACAGCACTAAAACGACAATTTTGACAAATCGCTCAAGTTTGCTAAGTTCGCTCAGAAGACTTATGATCACAACTAATGAAGTTAGGCCGAACTTGCTGGTTATATATACCTTTACAAGTTCGGGCGAACTTGTAAGCATGATATGAAGCCCATGACGAGTCCGGGCGAACTTACAAAAAACTTTCAAAATGAAACTTTAAACAGTTAACCAAGTTCGGCCGAACTTGCCTAAACTTAATTTCAAATTTTCAAGTTTGTTTTTTTCAATTTTAGACCCTGAACTCTTCACATTTTACCAGTTCTGAAAATCAACTCAGTTGACCAAGTCTAAGCTAATGACCTTGGTTAACCGATTTGTCTGCCGAGTCCAAGTTAATGACCCCGGTTTGACCCGTTATGAACAAACTGTTGAATTTTTCAAACTTTTCAAAAAACAAAGTTTCAAATTAATGAACTTTTCATCATTTTGGCTTTTCAGATTTTACAGATTAGCTCCCATCCTGTTGTCAGTTAGATTCCCACCAGTTTAGCACCTTACCAGACTTCGAAGACCCGTTCTCCAACATTGGTTTGCTGCAAACAATGTAGAAACAAAATCTTTTTGTATTTTTGTAAGTTTATGCTAAAACACACTGAAAATCATTTTGGTTTTTAATCTGTAAAGTAGATAAACTATGTACAAAACAATATAAACTATGTACAAACATATCTACAGATATATTTTTGTGAATTCATGTCTAAGGATCATATCAGTTTGTTGAGACATATCACCAGTACCGTTGACCTTTTAGATGACTTTAAGATTTAAACTCGTTTTCCTAGATTGTCGATATATTTGTCCACTTAAACTTCTTCACGTTTCTCAATTATTTCAAGATATGTTAAGGTATGATTTATGAAACTTGACTTAACTGTGCTTCCCACTTCTTGAATATACTCCCGAATCCAGATTCCCTAGATTTCATCTTACATATGAATATAGCGTAATTGATATCTGTCTTTGGGTTAATGCGAGGCCTTAAGAGCTCAGGGTAGACTACCGTACAGACAAAGAGATGAAGGCTCGACTTAAAGGTGTGTTCCACTTAAGGAATCTTTTCAGCACTGCAAATTATTAGATCTTTCGATTCATTTCAAGTTTGCATGCAGTTATTAGGGGTTTATAGCAAAAGTATTATAGAAGTTCTAGGCTATTGCTTCCACAAAATCAGAAGAACTTATATAATACCCCAGATATCAAATATCTATAATGACCTCGTATCTCAGAATCAGGCAACCCTTCAATCGAAATTTCGGAGTACTAAGTCCATATATCCAAGATGTGTTAACCCACAAGTTTAAGCAGTTGCTAAATTTAGTTTATATCTCAGAAACAATATATTGAACGTGTAAAGTCTATCGACACATCCACAGTAAGACTTGTTTATCACTTTTAAACTTTACATTTCTTTAGTATACTGTGATAGTCCACTGATGTACTATCATTTCCTTTTTGTGACACCGAATTCTTTTTGTATTTTTCAATGTTTTTGTACTTTTTGATTTTTCATATGTTTTTGTATTTTCTCAAAATTTTCTCCCCTAAAATCAAAAACATATTTTTGTATTTTAGTTTTTAAGAAATACTAATGCTAAAAGATAGACAAACCAATGTGGATCACGTGAACTCGTCGTCCGATCCATATTCAACCTCATCTTCCGCACCTGTCAGCAAATTTTTAATACCGTTAAGCCTCATGAGATACTTAAATCGTGTTAAAGGAAATGCTTTGGTATAAAAATCAGCCTTTTGTTCATCGGTGTGGATTTTTTCTATTCGTACCAACTTCTTTTCTTAGCAGTCACGAATGAAGTGATAACGAATTTCAATGTGTTTAGTGCGTGAGTGATGAACATGATTTTTTGTTATATCGATAGCTGCCTTGTTATCTACGAATAAAGGCTTATCAAGAAACTGCAGACCATAATCCCTCATCGGTTGTTGAATCCAGAGAATTTGAGAACAACAGCTGGAAGCAGAAATGTATTCTGCCTCACAGGTAGAGAGAGAGACCGTGGTCTGTTTCTTGCACTGCCACGTTATCAAACGTGTTCCGAAGAACTGGCATCCTGCCGTTGTAGATTTCGAGTTCAGCCTGTCCACTCCGAAGTCTGAGTCAGCGTATCCCGTTAGATCAAAATTGTCATTCTTTGGATACCACAAGCCGGTGCTTGGACATCCCTTTAGATAACAGAAGATTCGCTTGACTATCTGCATGTGTGACAATCGAGGACTAGACTGATATCTCGCACATAAGCAAGTAGGATACATGATGTCTGGGCGAGATGCCGTTAGATACATCAGAGATCCTATCATCGATCAATAGAGTGTGTCATCAACTTTGGTTCCAGTCTCGTCAACGCAAATCCCATGATTCAGTGCCAGCGGAGTCGAAAGCGGCTTCGAGCTATCCATTTTAAACTTCTTGAGAATGTCGTGAACATACTTTGTCTGATGAATGAATATGCCATCTGGTAACTGATCGACCTGTAATCCGAGGAAGAATTTCATTTCACCCATGGAGGACATCTCAAATTTCTTCTTCATGATCTTTTCGAACTCTTTGCAAAGACTATCATCTGTTGAACCAAAGATGATATCATCCACATAGATTTGTTCAATGATTAGATGAGATCCGACTTCTCTAGTAAACAATGTACTATCCACTGTGCCTCTTATAAAGCCATTTCCAACTAGATGTTGCGATAACGTCTTGTACCAAGCTCTCAGGGCTTGGTGTAATCCGTATAAGGCTTTGTCTAGGAGATAAGCTTTGTTCTTGTTCAGCAGATCGACGAACCCTGGTGGTTGGCCGATACACTTGTTCACGTAGTTTACCATAAAGAAATGCAGATTTTACATCCAACTGGTACACCTTAAAACCTTTCCAAGCTGCGAACGCGAGGAAAATGCGGATTGACTCTAATCGTGCAACCGGTGCATATACTTCTGTGTAGTCAATACCCTCTTGCTGGTGGAAACCTTCGACAACCAACCGAGCTTTGTTTCTGACAATTACTCCCCGACCGTCTCTTTTACACTTGAAGACCCACTTCGTATCTGTAGCTTTCTGCTTCGGTTTTAAGTCTACAAGCCTCCAAACACCCAATTTCTCGAATTGTAACAATTCCTCTTGCATTGCTATCACCCAGTTCTCGTCACCCAGAGCTTCATTTATAGTTTTTGGCTCTATTTGGGATATGAAACATGAATAGTAGTAGTAGTCTTGAGTAGGAGCAACTCGGGTGTAGAAACAACTAAGTGCTTTGTTGATTTGGCTACATGTACGCACACCAGTTTGTAATTCACCAATGATATTTGTTGAAGGATGGTAAGAATATGATCTTGGCATTTCTTCGCTAGGAACATCAACTGAGCTTTGCTGATTTGAGATGTTCTGATCAACAGTCACTTCAACGTTACGAGCGCTAGATGAAGCTTCGTTTTGATTGCCTGGGTTTGCAGATTGATTCAACATGTTAGATATCTGCTCAACTTCTTCATCTGATGAGGATTCTCCATCAGCATCAAATGTTGGCGCTTCATCAGAGTCAGAATTATGATTCTGAGGCATACTTGGCACTGTTGTAGCATTTTCTGGTTCGAAAGAAACATTCGATGGAGTTATAGAAGGGTCGCTTCTGCTTCAGAAACATTTTCAACTTGAACACCACTATTACTAGCACCTGCTCCGGAAGACGAAGAATCCAACATGGGTTTATTAACCACAATTGGTCTAATGATTTGTTCTTGATTTGCCGACTGTTGAAGATAATATAACGCTGCAATTTCTTCTTCAGAAGGTTCTTCTAGCAAGTCGAATGACTTCCAAAGATCTTGATAGTTGAACAGCCATGCGTCACCTCTTCTTTGAATAGGATCAGTATAGTTGAAACAATCAACATGCTGTGCTTCAATTACCTTTCTCAACGAAGGAATATACACTCTTCGTAGCGGACTCGCATATCCGACAAAGAAACCTTCAAGCGATTTGGCCCCGAATTTACCATCTTGATCTATTACAGTACATGGCGCACCAAATGGCTCTAGAAATTTCAAATTTGGCTTCCGTCGGTTAATCATTTCAAAACATGTCTTTTTCGATGGCTTGACAGTTAAAACCCTGTTTAGTGTGTAGCAAGCCACTGCAACTGCCTCACTCCAAAAGCTTACTGGAAGTTTTGAATCTTCAAGCATGGTTCTTGCTGTTTCTATTAAAGTTATGTTCTTCCTTTCAGCTACACCGTTTTGCTATGGAGTATAAGGTGCACTGAATTCGTACAAAATTCCCTTAGCGTTGCAAAATTCTTTCATCTTATTATTCTTGAATTCTGTGCCGTTGTCACTGCGGATTCGTCAGACAGGGAGATGATAAAGATTTTCTAACTTCTTGAAAAGAATCACCAAGTTTTCAAATGTTTCGTCTTTTGATTCTTGGAAGAAAACCCACGAATAACGCGAATAGTCATCTGTCACAACTAAGCAGTATAAGTCTCCTGAAATACTTTGAATGTTTACAGGACCAAATAAATCCATGTGGAGACGTTCAAGTGGTAGCTTAAGATAATTCAGAATCTTCTTCGGATGTGACTTTTTGATCTGCTTCCCCTTTTTACATTCTAAGCAATTATCAGACATATGGAAGCTTCGAAGATTCACACCTTCAACCAGATCATTATGTACCAGAAAATTCATTTTACGTAAATGAATGTGCCCCATTTTATGATGGCAAAGAATAGAAACTTTCTCAGTAGCCTTTGTTACAAAACATTGTGCTGATTTTGATGATGTGGTAACGACACCCATATCTAAGACATATAAATCGTTCTCACGCGGGGCTCGCATCAGAATCCACTCATCAGGTATTTTGAATCCCGGCTTCAGAATAATACAATCTTTGTCATTGAAATGCACCGTGAACTGTTTGTCACAAATCTGCGATATGCTCAGAAGATTGTTCTCAAGCTCAGCAATGAAGTTCACTCGATCAGTACTACGCCATTGGAGAGTTTTCCCTCGGCGACTATCCTTCCACCCTGATTACCGGCAAATCCAACATATCCGCCGTTAATAGCTTTAATGTCGAACAAAAGAGCTTTCATTCCCGTCATATGTCTGGATGCTCCACTATCCAAAATCCACTTTGAAAGAATGGATCTTTGGAGCCCCTACACATATTAAAATCTAGTTAAACAGCATGACCCAAGCCTTCTTGGTCTTGGGTTTGGGATAAAAAGCTTGGTAATCATCCTCATTTTCAAAGTTCACTTTCTTCTTACCTTTTGTTGATTTGACAGTTTCGGTTTTGGTCTCAGATTTAGATTCTTACGTGTTACAGTCTTTACAAGCTCAGACCTGATAACCTCAGATGTTGTTGACATTTTCTTAGCAATCCGGGCTTGAGATTTTATGTTTGCCTTTTTGATGTAAAACTTGTTTTCCTTTGTCCTGGAAGTTTCACCTTTTTGAAAGTTGAGTTTTCAACTTTCTTTTCAGTTTTCAGTTTAACTTCAGGTTTTGATTCATTTCTTTTCAAAATCGTTACGGGGTTTTACAAACTCTGGTTGCTTTGGTTTGACAACATCTGAACTTTCTTTCTTTCGAAGATAGACTGGCTTAGACTTCGGACACTTCCGTGCAATACGACCAACTTCGTTGCACTTGAAGCAAGTCCAATTATCATGTGAGTGTCCACTAGTGGATTTTACACCACTTGTGGCTTTGGCCTTATCTCGAAGTTCTTTCTTTTTCTTAAACTCGTCGGTTGATTGTTTTCCGATCAAACTTTCCTCATGAACCGTGTTCGTCCCATAAATGAATTTCATGTTTTTATCTTTGTACTCGTGAAATGGTGACATTTTCTTAACCGGTTCTTCTTCCTCATCTAAACCTAGCCCAGCTCTCTGGTTTTCCAGATGATCCCCACCCTTTCTTCGGTAGTTATTGTAATTTCTTTTGGGTTTAGAATAGAATTTCTTTTCATTTTTCTCTAGGTCTTCTGATGTAACTTCAACCAGTTTGAACAGTTTATCCAATTGATCCTCTTTGACATTCCGTATCGGAAAACTGTCATCAAAGTATAATCTATCAGATCCCTTAACCTTGTACATAACAACGTTAGGATCATCACATAGATCATCTTCAGATGATGTATCGTCATCTTCGGATTTTGTGTCAGAACTGTTCAAACTCGAGGTGGCGCTCTCAAAGTTGCCATCATCAGAACATTTTCAACCACCACCGCATTATTGTCATCATCTGATTTAGTATAGATTACATCAATGTTCTCCGGTAACTCATTTTTCTTTTCAGATAATAACTCAATGTTGAGTGCCTTTTCCATCCCATCAACAGTTTTGCGACAATATTTCTCGCATATGGGTGGAGGAACATTGTTGTATTCTCTACCATTTTTCTTGTTAGACCTTTTATCATTTTCTTCCGACGAGATCGTGGGAAGAACATGATCAATGACATATGCGTTAGTCGTATAACTTCTTAAAAGTTGTTGAACACGTTCTGTTTCAATTTTCATGTCCTGGAGTTGTTGTTTAGTTTCGTCAATGGTGTTAATGTAAATATTTATTGCTTTTTGTTTATCCATCACCGTTCCTTTTAACATCCTCGCAGTGTCGTGTTGTTCGACATTGTTTCTATCGAGCCTGCCATAATCATCTTTCATTTTGTCATACACTTCCTTCATTGTACGATAATCATATTTGAAATGTTCATTATGTACATGATTTCAGTGATGATTTGTGATTTTTCGGCGCATTTAGAACATGGCTCGGTACATTTTGTGCAAGGTTTCTCAACCTCCACAATTTGCACTTTGACAACTTCCTTTTCGACGATCTTTACCTCTGGACCTACCTTGGTTAGATTCGTCATCATTGCTTTATTGGAAATGTCCATGAGGTTTTCAGCATTCACTTATTGAGCAACATCAATGACTTCTTCATCAATCGATTTCTCCTCAACCACTAGTTCTTGAGAACTTCCGTCAAAATCACCTGCAAAACTAGAAGTAGAATTAGGAGATAAAATGCCTTGTGTCTTCATGTGAAGATAAGTCTCCTCTTCTTCCTATTGTTGCAACTGTTCCAGTAATATATTCTCCAGAGTTGCGTCTTCAGCAGATGTATCTTCGACAATCTCGGCCATCAATGCAACTCCTGTCTTCTACCAATATAAGAATTCCAATCGAAACCATCATCTTCGTTGGTAGCAACGATTGCCTTCTCGGTACTGTTGGATGATTTTTCTTAAATCTCAACTTGAGTCTTTTTCGGAAATGGTTTATACTGTAGTGACTTCTTGTAGTATTCGATTCCACCTCCAAATGGACTCTGATTGCCCGTTGCTTCAGGATTTTTGCATTGTCTCTTGAAATGTCCTTTCTGTCAGCATCTGAAACAAGTGACTTTTGATTTGTCGAACCCTAGCTTGTTGCTTGAATTTCCGATATCTCGGCCAGTGAGTGCAACAAACTTTGTCACCCTTCGAATGATAGAAGCTAAAGACCATTTTATATCCATCAGCTCAAGATCTTCTTCGTCCACCTGATCGTAATCTTCTGCGGTCATTTCAGGATTGCCAATTTTCCCTGCCACCAGACTTTCATACGATTCTAGAACTGTAGCAAGAAGAGTCATGTGTTGCTTAGCAATTTGCTCAGAAACAACATTGTTTAAGTTGACAGCAATGTTACACTTGTACATATTCGGATCATAATTCGTTTGTTGATTCTGATTTGTTTGACTCTGATATGCTGAATTTGAACCAGTGCTCGAAAACGAAGAACTCTGTGGACTTTGATCATATTGAGGATATGATTGATTTTGATTTTGTGGCGAAGAATTCATGTTTGCACTAAATGTTGTTTGAATCTTTGGGCTTGAAATGTTGTCTTGCATTCCATTCTTGTAATATAGACCAACATCTTGAACAATGTTAGCATTCTTCGACTTAGCAATATTTAGAAGTTCCATCTCATGACCTTCAAGTTTGTAGATGAATGTAGCCAGCTTAAAAAATTCCCAATTCGGACTTTCTTTCAATACCATAAGGTAAGTAGTCCATTCTCCGTCAGGTAACGCATCTGCAAGCTTATCGATGTACTCTGGTTCTGTCTTCTCGAGACCGTGTCTCCTCATTTGAACTTTCAGATGACAAAAACGCTCAATCATCTGTTTCATAGTCTCACCCTTCAACATGGTAAAAATATCGATTCCTTCAAAATAAGAGCTTTTTTACTCTTGATCATCTCTGCACTTCCTTGGTATTTCTTTTGCAGTGATAACCATAGTTCTCTCGCAGTCGTGTATTCGGGCAATAAGACCAAAATATCCTCTTTAACAGATTGTATAATGAGACTGATCATCTTTTTCTCAGCAATGTACTCATCCTTTTGTATTGTGGAGTATTTGTATTTCTCCAGAACTTGCTATTTTTCATCTAACGGAACGACATAACCTCTCTCAATAGCCACCCAGCTTTGGAAATGCAAGGCTTGAACCCAATAACTGAACTTCTCCTTCCATCCCTCGTACTCGTCCATACTCATTAACTTCGGAGGTTTGAAGGACGTGCCCATTTCATTGTCAAGGTTGACTTGTTGTATGACATTGGCATTGGACGTACCCACTCCTGACATAAACGCTCTCTGAAGATCATCCATCGCGAATATCGACACATGTACACTGAAAACACGTTCAAACTTTGATAATGATTAGACTTACTACAAGTTCGGTCGAACTTGTAGTGGATGTATGAAAATTTTCAATTTTACACACAAGTTCGGTCGAACTTATGTGTTTTGTCTTGAAAATGTCCCTGAGTTACTTCGAGCGAACTTACAATTAATTTTTGAAGAAAAATTTGCAAGTTCGGTCGAACTTGAAACAAACTTCTATAAATTTTCTTAAGTTCGAGCGAACTTGAAGAAAACCAATGAAATTTACGCAAGTTCGGTCGGAGTTATCAAAAGTTTCACACAAAAACCTTCAAGTTCGGTCGAACTTGGCTTATAAGTTCGATGAACATGAGTTTTGAAAACATGGTTTTTGCAACAATTTGACACCAATTCGTTTGATTTTAGTCTCCAAACTATCAGGGGTTTATCTATGATGTATTTAACATGACATATTCAAATTTGGACAGAATTTGCCCGTAAATTCTTCATTTTAGTGTTAAAGTTAAGAAAATAAGAAGAATGGAGTAGAATTAGAAGTGTTCTTGTCTTGATATCAATCAAATCAGGCTATTCTAGCTCTGATACCACTTGTAGGACCGATCCTGATAGCATAGGAACCTAGATTTGATATCTAATGTCCATAATAGCGGAAATATTACGACATGATTACCAAATAACAAGAATTAATCAGTTAAACGTCAAATTTATTAATAAACGTCAAGTCTCCAATTTGACAGAGCTTCGCTACCTCAGAGCACAAAGTTACAAATGACACAATCAAGCTAGCTATATATAGGATGCAAGTTCGCTAGAGGAGGACATGAGTTCGGGCGAACTTGACATTAACACAACTTCTCAAGTGAATTTGACTACCAAAAACTTAAATACTTGATTTTGCTAGCCTATTCACATCTAATCTATACAGACTCGATATAAGACTAAGCCATAGACATTCTGCACCAACACAAAGGTAGACCAAGGTTTATTTGAAGAACATCACATCCATCAAACCTTGTGTTGCGAATAAGAATAGTGACGCAAAATTGGAAGCAAAATAAATATCAAAGAAGTGTTTATCAATTAGCATTATCGTCCTCGTAAATTGATCACGAGGGTTCATTGATTGAAGCCCAAAAAACCAGAAACCGTTTTAAAGAACCAATTGGAGAAACCGATTTCCAGCGAGAAATTCCAACAACAAAAAATAAAGAAACAGTTATGAACCAATAGTCACAAATCACCAAAATTAACGGCTCAATCGTAATCCACAAAAACTAATTATGAATCGAATATAGATTTGTTCAAAATCAAAGGAATCACAAGTTTTTAAAGGTCTCTGTTTTCGAACTAGAAGTTATCGCTGCCCAAACACGGTTATGAGGTTGTGGTTATGACAGTCCGGTTGACTCAAAGAAACAAAAGCTTATTCATTGGTTTTGAAAATGAAATGGCGACGGAGGTAGAGGTGGTTGCAGCTCCTTATCCCTGCAAAAGGTTGAGGTAATGATCTTAGAAATGCAGGATAAGGCTATCATTTCATTCTAGGTCTTATATTCTTTTTGTGGTAGTTTGAATTCTATTAATTTCAAATTTAGAACCATTTATTTTGTTATTTCCAGTTGCTAAATCAAATTGTGAAGGGTGTATGACTGATCCGGAGTGGATATTTTTCTTATGGGTTCACTTTTTCCGATAGTCAAAATTTTCACAACCAATCGTTAAAATTTTCGGGTCGTTTGGGGTCAAATTTCTCAAAATCAAATGTTAAAAAATATTAAGTTTATCTCAAATCTGAGTGATGTCGGATACTCAGGTCTAATTCACGAATGGGGATGCCGAAGGGGGGAGTGTCGTCAGGTCTGAAACAATGGAGCTTAAAAAATCAATAATCTATTAATGAAGGGATTGAAATAAACAAAAGGAAACTCAACCAATTAGAGGTGAATTATACAAAAAAAACAAACAAACAAACATAATAGAGATCGAAGGATTAAACTTGAACAAAGAGACACTCAATCTGAGTGATGTCGGATACTCAGGTCTAATTCACGAATGGGGATGCCAGAGGGGGGGGGTGTCGCCATGCCAGGTCTGAAACAATGGAGCTTAAAAAATCAATAATCTATTAATGAAGGGATTGAACTAGACAAAGGGAAACTCAACCAATTAGAGGTGAATTATACAAAAAAAAAAAACCCAAACATAACAGAGATCGAAGGGATTAAACTTGAACAAAGAGACACTCAACCTTTGGTCATTATATGTAAATTAATTTATACAATTGTTTTCAGTTATTACCTACTTGAAAAAATGGAGCTTATTAGCTTCAAAATCAATAAGTTATTGCCGGAAATTGAGTTCTGAAGGATGTTCAAATGGTAAATTTAATGTGGAGTGTGTGAGATTCATAAATCTAGTGGTGTGATGCTGGTAAGCGGGTTCTTTTAAGCTTTGACTAAGAAACCCTGAGGGCAATTCCATAATTTAGGCTTAACGTTAATAGAAGTTCCATAAAAAATGATATGGACAGGAAGCAAAATCAAGACCTTATGTTTAGAAACAGTGCGCGAAACCAGTGAAGTGTTTGAGATTCTTTGTTATGGGCTCACTCAAATTTTTATTTATGGGTTCACTTTATATTTTGTATGCATATTTTCTACTAATTATTCTAAACCGAATGGGTTCTTGGGAACCCTTACTCTTCAACGTAAGTCCGCCCCTGCTGATCCAGATTGTTACTATGAGGCAGGTTCTAGTGAGAGCTTTAGGTCAAAAGGTAGATGTGGGTTTGGGTTTTGGATTTATCGATATACATTAAAGTTTGAGTCAAAAGGTCTAGTTAGTAAAGGTTCATATTGGGTTGGGTCAAGACATGCTTTTACTTTTTGCATATTGGGTTAGGTGATGGTGGGGATGATGATGGTGGTAGATGATTGTAATAACGATGAAACCACAGGACGCTTACTGTAATAATAATGAAAACACATGCATAGGGAGCCAAAGAGCAAAAAGTAGAAGATAAAGAGGGAAAGTGCAATCTTGGAGAAACCATAGGAAGGCAAATTGTAGTCTTTCCGAAACTCCACAATCAAATGCAAAAGTTTTCAACTCTAGGGTTTGTGTTCTTGACTTGTTTTTCGCTGTTTTTTTTCCATCATTTTTGCAAATTAATCCATTTGTTAGAAGTTGTAGACAAGTTATAGCTTTCATGGAGTTTTTTTAAGCATTGTTGTATGGTTAGTTCTAAAGAGTTTGTGTCCTTACTACTAGAAGGTAAAGAAATAGATAGTAACTGGTGTTATGGTCAATTTTTGTGTATTTGTTCACAAAAATATAGCCAACATGTGGATACTTTTTGAAATGTTTTTACGTATTTGTAACATGGTAACTCTAGTTCTTAGTTTCTTTTCCATGGTAACATGTTTTTATGTATTTGTGACCACAATAAGGAGTCACTAAACCTCATAAGAGATGCCAGTTATATATAGGAGTGCTCGAGGTTTACTTTAGGCGGTTTGACGAAAATTTTAGGCAAAACAATTAACTGTGGTATCAGAAACGACAAATCAAACTTGTCACTTAATTTGATGGTTTGAACAAGTTTTATTAGTTTTCTGTTCAAAATCATTAGTTTGTGTTACACTTTTTACGTGATTAGAACATTTCATGAATAAGTATATTTCAAAAACAAAAGATATGAATGAATATAGTTAGCAACCGGTTCACTTAACATGACTCGTTCAAACTTCCAAAATATCAGCCAGACTCTTAAAATCATCAAAACGGTACAGTGTAAATTTTAAATCAACTGTAGAGACCTACATGCTTAATATTAATGCTTGGGACATTAACAAGCCACCGTACCAAGATCTAACCAAAATGGATCAAAATTGGGTAACTAGATACACTTCTAGGCTCATTGTCTATTCTTTATGCTACTAAAATATGGGGTGCAAAGAGGATGAGTTACTTACGAACTTCTTGAGCTCGGCTATATCTAAAGATCGAAAAGAGACGAACTTAAACAATCTCGAGCCCAAGCCTAAAAAATATCTAGTTTATTAAACGAGCCCGAGTCTCAGCTTCGCTTATCGAGCTAGAGCCGGCTTGTGATCCTACTGTTATATATATATATATATATATATATATATATATATAGGGGAGGGTTATCGTGAGAATGCTAAATATTGCGAGAACCGTGAGAACGAATGAAAAAACCAATCAAAACCATTTATTTTTAATACAAACCTCATTGTAATTAAAATACAACATCAAAATAATAATTTACAACATTAAATAATTCATTTCTCCCCTCAAAATCACTCTTATTAGATTTTTTACACACGTGTAAATATAACAAATTTACACATGTGTAAATGAAAAACTTACACATGTGTAAAGAAAAATTATTTACGAATTCACGTAAATTTAAGCGTGTAAATTAAATTTCTAACATTGTATTCGAATAATAATGATAAGTGTAAAAAGAAATTTTGAATTTGAATTGTTTTTTACCAAGTTTTTGTGGTTTTTTCATTCGTTCTCGCGATATTTAGCGTTCTCATTTAAACCCTCCCTATATATATATATATATATATATATATATATATATGATAAAGATCCATTACAAACCGCCCTTTATTGTGAGAACCAATATGAATACAACCAAAAATGCCTAAAAAAAAATTAAAAACACAAAATAATAATTTTTTTTATATAAAAAAAAAATTTCGTCACTAAAAAAACTGAACAACAGTACCGATGCGCATGTGCATCGGTACTGTTCATTTTATTTAGTGACGAAATTTAGCGTTTTTTATATAAAAAAATTGAACACAACCCGCTTCGTTTATTAACCGAACATCCAGTTAAAAATTTCGATGCGTATTTATGATTTATTTTAATTTTAAACGATACATAATTAATGAATATATTATAATTTAGAAACTATAATTAATAATTTATAACAAATAATGAAATAAAAATTAATTGCTGATGCCGGGTTTCGAACCCGGGTCACTCTCAAGATCAAACAGCCATCAAACCACTCCGCCACTTGTGTTACTTGTTGATATATCGAAACAATTAATACATATAATAAAACTCCAAGTCAAATTCTGTCACTCAGCGCGCCCAAATCACTCTCGCCGGAAATTCCGACGATTTCGCCAATTATCGACGGTTTCTTTTGACTTAACGTATGCATTAACCTTAACATCGGTTATAACCGATGACTAATCCCGTGACACCAGTCGTAACCGCCGGAGAAAAGCTGACCATGAATCGAGACTAAAATCAGACCCAATTCAACTTGATTCTTCCCTATAAATGCACACCCAAGCCTTTGGTAATCATTTCGCTCAAAATCGCACCATTTCTCGAATAAATTTCACTCGCCGGAGATAATCTGCAATCACCGGACTTTCGCCGGAAAACCGAGACTCACATCAAAACGGTAAATATCTCAACTCTTTCAGTTTCAATCCATTGTTAGACTATTACTAACATCACTCCATCACCCAGAATCAATCCCAGACGACGTTGCCGAATATTCTGTACTCGCAGGAAAATCCCTGGAATTTCCAAAATCACGCTGTGAATCGGTATAATCATCTAAACCTTCTGATAATCATTGTTTAGTAATTCAATTTCACAACTAACCGATCAAAACTGTCAATTTATCCGATCAGACGGAGTTCACGAAACAGAGCCGACGATTCCAGCCGGAGTTCTGAGAAAGACATCTGTTCGGTATATTCATTTCCAAAACTCTCTCTATTTCATCACATTTCAATCACTTAAAAGTTCGTTAATCGAATATAACAAGAACAGTTGAATAATCGTTGTCTGTGTTTTTGAACAAAGAAGATGAAGTCGAACTAATGTATAAGTATAATTAAAACAAGTTATATAACCGGGTTAGACACACAGTCCAGCGGTGGACTGTGTGCAAACAACTATCACACGTCTCGAGTTCGATCCCTGACCCAACCTCACTCTCTGAAATAAAAATGCTCTTTTTAAAACCAAACCGGGTTAACTCACTGTAAGATGTTAAGTATAATAAAAATCAGTATATTAACCAAGTTAGACACACAGTCCAGCGGTGGACTGTGTGCAACACTAAACAACAGGTCCCGGGTTCGAGGCCTGTTGTGTGCACCGGCCCGATACAATTAAATCCTTTTTAAAAATAAATGATTTCTGATTAAATTAAATAGTGTATAAATATAATTAAAAAAAGAAATATTTCGGGTTAGACACGTAGCTCAGTTGGTAGAGCTGCGTGCACGCGTACGGGAGGTCTCAGGTTCGAGCCTCACCCAGCGCATACATATACACGACCGAACCGGTCAACAGTCAAACGGTCAACGGTCAAATGGTCAACGGTCAACTGGTCAAAAAGTCAAAAATTTTTATTTTCTTTTATTTATTTATTTTATTTAAAAATCAATTTAAAATACTTAAAAATAATATTTTTAAAGTAAGAAAATTTCCTTGAACTCACAAAAATAAACCGAACAATCCCATTAAAGAACACTAATTGAAAATACTAATCTCAAATAAGAGTTTATTTATTTATCGAACTATTATGTTATTATTTAGGTTAGTTCCCTTGTCGATTAAATCCGAATTCGTGCGCATTCATCATCAATCCAAGAAACGCACCCACTGTGAGTGAATTCTTACAAATTCCCCTTTTTTATTCATGTTTTGGGGTGTATCATGTGTCGCTTAAACTAATTCGTTTATTCAAACTCGTGCTATACCATATTATGATCTAAACTTAGAATGTAAATATTGTTTGTTGTTATGTATTACATATTGTCAAGTTGTATGCAAATTATTTGTTAGGCCCATCAGTTCCTCGTGGGAGACGAGTTGAACAACGCGTGCCTTAAAACTCATTCATTAGGCCCATCAGTTCGTAGAACAACGCGTGCCTCAAAACTCATTCATTAGGTCCATCAGTTCCTCGTGGGAGACGAGTTGAACAACGCGTGCCTCAAAAAAATCTATTGTTGTATGTGTGTGCAATATTTAATATCAAGTGTTTTGTGAATAAATTTACATTTACATTTACTCATATGTGGTTATGCACTTTATTTTATAATCAATTCAATAAACAAGTTTAAATGTTTTAATAGGATTCACTCGCCAACTTTTTGTTGAATCAAAAACCATTTTTACACATGATACAGGTGGACAGGATGAAGCAAGGAACACATAGAAAAGTGCCTTAGAAGAAAAATAATGAAGCCTAGAAAGATGTATAGAACATGTTGAACTTGTATGATATGATTGTATGATCTCCTTTAAATTGTAATAATAAATATGAAACATTATAATAAATGTCATGAGCTTTGATGAAAACCCAATCATGCCCTGATCACCTTTTCCGCTGCGGGTCGGGGTGGTCGGTGCTGTTAAACATTTTTTTAGTAACAAAATTTAGCGATTTTTAATAAAAATATTTAAAAAATCAGCATTTAGTTGTGTGGTTTTTAGCTTTATGGTTTAATTTTTAACATTTATGGGAGGGGGTGGGGTGTTACGTTTTTTGGTTTTGTGTTATAGGGGTTTTTGGGGGGTGGGGTGGGTGTTACGTTTTTTTTGGGTTGTTTTGGTGAGGTATTTTAGGGTGGTTTTGGGTTGTGGTGGGTGGGTGTGTGTTCACATTTGGTTCTTGTTGTTCTCGCAATAAGAGTGGTTTAAATGAACACTACTATATATATATATATATATATATATATATATATATATGGTAAGGTTCATGCGAGAACCATTTTTATTGCGAGAACCGCGAGAACCACCTTTATTGCAAAATAAAATCTAAAAAAGATAAAAAAAAAGCACTCAAATTTTTTTTTAATTTTTTTTACAATTTTTTTTAAAATCGCTACATTTTTTACCCCTAAATAAAACTTTTTTTTAGTAACAATTATTCATGCACATGTGCATATGTATAACAAATTCGACAAATTCCGTAATACATTATCGGTAGTAGACAATTGCACTTTAATTTACAATACCATCCGTAATACACTACTTTTAACATTACCAATATTCAAAATGCACATGTGCATCATTTTGTATAACCATGATATAACGTGTTTTGGTACAAAAATTTTGTGTGTTTTGAACGATGAAATAGGCTCATATACATGTTTTTGGTTAGTTATATATAGTATTGATGGTTTGGTTATAGTTGTCACTTTATGATGTAATATGTTGATTGGATGGTATAAATGGTGATGATATACATGTAATAAAGTGAAAATATTGGTATTGGTATTGTATTATAGATTGTAGGATGTAATGGTATTGTATTATAGATGGTATGATAGATGAAAGAAAAAGTGTATTCAAAGTAGTGTACCAAAACACCTTATTTCATGTTGATACATATAGATGCACATGTGCATTTATAATATTGGCAACGTGAAAAGTAGTGTATTACAAATGGTTGTGTAAATGAAAGTACAATTGTCTAATATTTGTAACGTATCACGAAATTTGTCGAAGAAATGATACATATGCACATGTGCATGGTAGTGTATTATGAATGAAATGATAAATGAAAGAGAAAATGTATTCAAAGTAGTGTATCATAACACCTTATTTCATCTTGATGCATATAGATGCACATGTGCAAAATACGTAAACATTAGTGTATTACACGTGGTAGTGTAAATAAAAGTACAATTGTCCAATGTTTATAATGTATTACGGAATTTGTCAACGAAATGATAAAAATGCACATGTGCATGGATAACTGTTACTCAAATTTCTTTTTTAAAATATTTTATTTTTTTTGTTAACAAAATATAGCGAATTTTTCAAAAAAAAATTTGGGTGTTTTTTAGATTTTTTTTAGGTATTACTATTTGTGTTCACACTGGTTCTCGCGGTTCTCACAATAAAGGGTGGTTCCTAACGGATCCTTCTCCTATATATATATATATATATATATATATATATATATATTTTGATAACTTATCATGACTTAATCTAGGTATTTTAACTTAATTTTGGAACTCAAACTCTCATAGTAGTTGTAATCATTATGATTTAATTAATGAGTTTTTGTTTTTAGTGAGATAAGGGTAAATTTGTATTTTTACTAATCTCCTTAATGATTGTAATTAAAGTTGTAATCATTGTGCTTTAATTTATTTTTGTGATTTAACTAATGTGATTCAATTAATGTTATTTTTGAATCATGTAGTAAGAAAATTATTTTACATAGGGGTTCAAACTTTTTCTGCACGGCGGTTTTAAATATTTTTGCGCGAGGGTTCAGACTTTTTTTTACGTCCGGCTTTAAACTTTTTTTACGCGCTGGTTTTAATTTTTTACGCGTGGTTTTAAATCTTTTTTACGCTCCGGTTTTAAACTTTTTTTATGCGCAGGTTTTAAACTAGTTTTACGCGCCGGTCTAGAACTTTTTTTACGCACCAGTTTAGAACTTTTTTACGTGCGGTTTTAAACTTTTTTAACGTGTCGGTTTTAAACTTTTTTTACGCGTGGTTTCAAAATTTTTTTACGCGCGGGTTCAAACTTTTTTTATGCGCCGTTTTAGAATTTTTTTTACGCGCGGTTTTAAACTTTTTTTACGCATCGGTTTTAAACTTTTTTACGCGCCGGTTTTCAACTTTTTTTACTCGCAGTTTTAAACTTTTTTTACGCTATGATTTAAAACTTTTTTACGCGCCGATTTAAAACTTTTTTTACGAGCCAGTTTTAAACTTATTTTACGCGCGGTTTTAATTTTTTTTACGCGCCGGTGTAAAAGTTTTTTTATGCGCGGGTTTAAACTTTTTTACGTGTGGTTTTAAACTTTAAAACAATTTTTTTACAAGTTTAAACTTTTTTACAAAAAATAAAAAATATTTTACGCCAAACAAAAATATTTTATTTTTACAAAAAACTTTTTCACAAAAACTTTTTTTACAATTTTTTTTCAAAAGCTTTTTTACAAATTTTTTTTTACGCCAAACATATTTTTACGCCCCCGACACCCCGATTTCGGGTTTACGAAATTTGAGGATCTTACCAAACGAACTCACCCCAAAATCACGACTCAATAGATGTCTAATGTTGAATTTTAAATAGAAGAGCGAGAAAATATGTCATGTTGAGTTTTAAAAAAAAGAGAGAGAATGGATGTGCATGTTGACTTTTAAACAGAAGAGAGAGAAAAGATGTGACATGTGAAGTAAAAGCTAAAATACCCTTTTGATTTAATTTGGTTTTGAGTGATGTGTAAATATGATATTGGATGATATGAGTTCTCATGGTTCTCGCAACTAGGATTGGTTCTCTCTTGAACTGAATCATACATACATATATATATATATATATATATATATATATATAGGGTAAGGTTCATGCGAGAACCACCTTTATTGTGAGAACCACCTTTATTGAAAAATAAAATCTAAAAAAAGCACTCAATTTTTTTTAATAATTTTTTAATAAAAATCGTTATAATTCGTTACCAAAAAAAAACTTTTTTTTAGTAATAGTTATCCATGCACATGTGCATATGTATCTAACTTCGACAAATTCAATAATACGTTATCACTACTAGACAATTGCACTTTAATTTACAATACCATCCATATACACTCAATTTTACATTAAATGCACATGTGCATCATTATGTATAACAATTATATACGGTGTTTTGGTACAAAAAAGTTTGTGATTTTGAATGATGAAGTAGTGTGAATGCTTAGGATCGGACCCAACTAGTGAGCTTCCGGTCAGACTTGCTCAGCTAACAGATGCGGAATTCATTGTTAGCTGATTGAACAAACAAAGAACAAGCAAGATTACTGTTTAACCGTCTGTGTATTGATTAACGTTTGAAACGATTACAGACTCGGACAGGGCTTCGCCACTGATTCCTTAAAACAACATGACTAACACACATCCTAAGTCACCTATTTATAGGCAGACTTGACAGCATCTAGGGACTCAGGACTCCTAATTTTCGTACGAAATTTTTGTGCGAAAATCCAACCAGATTTTCGTACGAAAATTTGTAACAACAAACAAAACTTTCAAATCTAAACTTCTGACGCTACGAAACACTATCTATACAAAAGACTCGTCCTAGATGTAGGCAATAGACATATGTGCACCAACAGACTCCCCCTTGGATGTTGCCGCAGTCTTGGACAGTCTTCAAAACTTTTCTTGCAAAAACTTCAACTAGATTTGACTTGATTATCCGAAAAATCGCTTGCGTGGCTTCGACGCTCCTCTGAAGCAATAGGAGTTTGATCTGTAGGAGGAGGTCGGTTGTAAGTGTTCCCGAACTTGAATCTTTCACGGGTGGCCAGCTTTCTTCGAGCTTCAATTCTTTCTTCATTTTGATCTTTCTTTTTCTGCTCTTTATCTTCAAGCTTTCTCCATGAAGTGTTCCGTTCTTTTCCTGAATTAACGTTGTTAGCATAACAAACATTCACAATTTTCTGGAACTGCATGGCCTGCTCCTTGTCTTTTTCTTCATAACTGATCTTGATGAAGAATAACTTGGGTGGGATGACAATGTCGACTTTTGGAACTTTGGCAACTTTGTCATCATTCTTAACCTCAACCCATTGTCCAGTCTTGAATTCAGTCTTATCTTTTGATTTGACTGGAACATTGGTTGATTTTGGAGTTACAGAAGATGTTTTTGCTTTGGCTACCCAGGTTTGTGCCTTTGAAAATTCCTTTTTGATGTAAAGATTAGATTCTTTTCGTTCATTTTTCTTTGAGGTTTCTCCAACTTCAAATTTTGAAATGATCTCAGTTGGTGATTCCTTAATAGAATTGGCATTGTCATCTCTTTTTAAAATTTTTGTTGGCACAAACTCTGGACCCTTTTTCTTCTCATCTACTGTAAACCTCTTTTGCTCATGAACATGTTTTGGATGATTTTGGGAACATTGTCGTGCAATATGCCCAACCTTGTTGCATCTATAACATGTTCTACTGTCGTTTCCAACAGTGTGTTCCAATGCCTGTTCTCGAAGCTCCTTTTCTTTCTTAAACTCTTCGTTGGTTTGTTTGTTAATAATTTCTTTTTCTTCAACAGTGTTAGTTCCAAAAACAAACTTAGTATTTTGTTTATTCTCAAACCCTAGCCCATCCCTTTTGTTTTCAGGATAACTTCTACCTCTTGGATGAATGTTTTTGTTTGATTTCTTTGGCTTTGAGTAGAAACCAGCAACATTCTTCTCAAGTTCAGATGTTTCAATCTCAATGAGTTTAAAGAATTTATCAACACGGTCAAAGTTTACATTCTGGACTGGAAATTCTTCATCAGTATATAGTTTATCTGATCCTTTCAGTTTGTAGATAACTACATTAGGACCATCATTTAAACTATTATCTGAAGCTGTGAGAAAATTTTCATGAAAACTATTCTCACTTCCAGAAGGTGAACTTGACTCAGAATTCTCATTGTTTGACTCAGCACTTCCGTAAATTGTGCTATCAGACTCATTTTCAAAAATTTTCAAACACTTTGTTTACCACCTCGGATTCACATTTCTTTTCTGTTTTGGAATATGTTATATCAAGATTTTCAGGAAACTCGTTCTTCTTTTCAGTAAGAAGGTTCAAATTCAGCGCCTTATCCACTCCGTCAGGATGTTTCTTAGCATAGCTAATCCACATAGGAGGTGGAACATGATCGAAACATTTTCCAAGACTTTTATCACTTTTCTTACCATCTTTGCTGCTTTCTGGTTTTGGCAGAATGTGATCAAGGACATACATGCTGGTAGAGTAACTGATTAACAATTTGTTAACCCTTTCTGTTTCAATTCTAGTTTTCTCCAGCTCACTTTTTAGCTCAGCAATTGTGTTAATATGAAGATTAATAGCCATTTGTTTGTCCATCACAGTTGCTTTGAGCATTGAAGTGTTTTGTCATCTTCTTTGACAGTTTTCTCATACTGTCGAATGGTCCTACTGAACTTATCATATGATTCTTTTACGATGTTGTAATCGTATGACAGCTTATCATTGTATGTTTTAAGTTCTTTAAAAGCTTTCTCTTTCTCAGCACATTGCTTACATGCTTCTGCACATTTTAAGCATGAGCTGACCAATTCGATAGTTTGAGCTTTAATTGTTTCTTAGCCGTTTCAACCTTTTATACCTGTTCTTTCACACTGACTACCTCGTTTGTATTGGCCATGAGTGCTTTGTTGGCAATATCGGTTAAGCTCTCCAGTGTCACCGGCTTGGTTACATCAATCACCTCCACACATTCAGACTTTGTCTCCTCAGGACTTTCTTCTTTGAGACCAGAATCGAAGCTACCTACAAAAGTTTTCAGAATTGTGTCGAATAAACAGGATTTAGGAGTACCTGCCAGATGTTCTTCTTCCTCTGCTGAAGTTCTGAAGTAATCTGGCAATACTTCTTCCATTTCTTCTTCTGAAACTTCCTCAGATGCTTCTGGTTCTTCCATGATTTCAGTAACAAGTGCAAGACTTTCCTTTTTGGAAATGAAGTTGTTCCAATTAAACCCCTCATCTGCCTGTGTGACCACAAGAGCTTTATCTTTTGAGTTTGAAGGTCCATCATCGATCTACACCATTCGTTTCTCTGGTTGTGGACGATGATAAATTGCCTTTGTGTAATAATCATCTCCAAACGGATTATGATTGCCTTTTACTTCTCGGTTTGGATATTCACGCTTGAAATGCCCTTTCTCCCTGCACTTAAAACATGTGACTTTGGATTTATAAAAGCCTAATTTACCGTCAAGGCCCCTCAAATCAACTCTTCCTGTAATTTCCATAAAACGTTGAGCCCTTCAAACCACTGATGCCATGCACCACATGATGTCGATCAATTCCATCTCTTCTGGATCAATTTGGTCGTAGTCTTCTTTAGTCATTTCTGGATTTCCGATTCGAATAGCTACAAGACTTTCATAGGATTCTAGAACTGCTGCTAGTAGCAGTATGTGTTGCTTAGCTGTTTGTTCATTGAAGTCTTGAGCGTTCTGGAGATTCATTGTGATGTTGCATTGCAAGATTCTCTAGTTAGAATTCGATTGACTCTGCTGATTGTTCTGTGGTTGATTTGAGCTCTGAGACGATTGTTGTCCTTGGTGATTGTTTGGATTGAAGGAAGCAAACGTTTGGAATCCACTGGATTGGTTGGAGGCTGGACTAGCATTTGTATTAGCATTGAAGGTTGTTTGGATTTTGGGACTCTGAACAGGAGTGTTTAGGTTTCCTTTATAGTATAGACTCACGTCCTGTTGCGAGTTTGTCTTCTTGCCTTTCGCCATTTTCTGCATCTCTAGTTCGCGCCCTTCCAATTTTTTCTATGAATCTCGGTAAACTGAGACTGTCATATTCAACTCCATTCTTCAGGATCGTTAGATATGTTGCCCAATCTCCCTCTGGCAAAGAATCTGCCAGTTTGTCGACTAGCTCTTCATTCGTTTTGACAATTCCCATACGCTTCATCTGTACTACCAGGTGGCAATACCTTTCTATGAGTTGCTTCATATTCTCGCCTGGAAGAACATTGAACACTTCAAATTCTTTGTTTAGTAATGCGTTCTTTCCTTTTCTGACATTAGTACTTCCTTGAGCTCTTAATCGTAAGGCGAGCCATAGTGAATGAGCATCGTCATCGTGTTGCAGGAGAACTAAGATCTCTTCTTTTATGGCCTACTGAAGGAGAGTCATCATCTTCTTTTTAGTGATGTATTTTTCTCGTTCTTCATCAGATAGACGAACCACTGTTTTCTCAATGCCAAGTTCATTAAGTGGTGGTTGATACTTGTTCTCGAGTGCGAACCAAACTGTTAAGTTTGTCGCTTGAACCCAGTTCTTGAAACGCTCACTCCAACTTTCGTAGTCTTTGATGTTCATGGGTTTTGAGGCTTTGTAGTGGTTCCCATTTCATTTTCAAGATTCATGTTCTGAGTTGCGACTGAAGCTGTAACTGCTTGTGTGGCAAATGCGTTATGAAATTCCTCTTCACCTGACATCTCGACAAAAACTTATAACAGAAAACAGATTAATTGAAAATTTGGTCTTAAACAAGAAATTTTCGTACGAAATGAGGGATTGGAATTTCGTACGAAAATTCAATTTTCGTGCGAAAACTTAATTTGGTGCGAAAATCTTGTTGTTTTGTTAATTCAAACTTTTCAGGTTTTAGGCCCCTGATTTTCGTACGAAACCTAGTATTTCGTGCGAAAATACTTGTCTTCTTCGAGCACTTGTTCACAACTTCACGTTTTTTATGATTTCAAGCATGATTTTGATGGATTTTAGGTTTGTTTGATTCAGTAAGCTGTTTAGGATTGATTTTAACACGTTACACTAATAACCTAGTCCAAATTGTCCATGAAATCCTTCAGATCTAGAATAAGTTCCAAGAAAGAGTAGAAGAAGAGTTTCCAATGGATGAATCTTGAACTTTGAAGGTTGAATGCAGCTGAAACTTGGTTGTTTGTTCACAAATCAGACCTTAAGGCTCTGATACCACTTATGAATGCTTAGGATCGGACCCAACTAGTGAGCTTCCGGTCAGACTTGCTCAGCTAACAGAGGCGGAATTCATTGTTAGCTGATTGAACAAACAAAGAACAAGCGATGATTATTGTTTAACCGTCTGTGTATTGATTAACGTTTGAAATGATTACAGACTCAGACAGGGCTTCGCCACTGATTCCTCAAAACAGCATGACTAACACACATCCTAAGTCACCTATTTATAGGCAAGACTTGACAGTATCTAGGGACTCAGGACTCCTGATTTTCGTACAAAAATTAGTAACAACATACAAAACTTTCAAATCTAAACTTCTGACACTACGAAACCCTATCTATACAAAAGACTCGTCCTAGACGTAGGCAATAGACATATGTGCACCAACAAGTAGGCTCATATATATGTTTTTTGGTTAGTTATATCTAGTGGTTGATGGGTTCATTATAGTTGTCATTTTATGATGTAATATATTGATTGGATGGTATAAACAGTGTTTATATACATGTAATAAAGTGAAAATATTGGTATTGGTATTGTATTATAAATGGTAGGAGGTAATGGTATTGTATTATGGATGGTAGGAGGTAATGGAAGTGTATTATGGATGGTATGATAGATGAAAGAGAAAGTCTATTCAACGTAGTGTACCAAAACACCTTATTTCATGTTGATACATATAGATGCACATGTGCATTTCTTATATTGGTAACGTAAAAAATAGTGTATTACACATGGTAGTGTAAATGAAAGTACAATTGTCTAATGTTTGTAATGTATTACGGAATTTGTCAAAGAAATAATGAAAATGCACATGTGCATGGTAGTGTATTGTGGATGGTATGATAGATGAAAGAGAAAATGTATTCAAATTAGTGTACCAAAACACCTTATTTCATGTTATATATATAGATGCACATGTGCATTGCTAATATTAGTAACGTAAAAAGTAGTGTGTTACACATGGTAGTGTAAATGAAAGTGCAATTGTCTAATGTTTGTAATGTATTACGGAATTTGTCAAAGAAATGACGAAAATGCACATGTGCATGGATAGTTGGTACTCAATTTTTTTTTGAATTTTTTTTTTGAATTTTTTTTTTTGTTGTTGAGTAATAGCGACTTTTTCAAAAATAATATTAAAAAAACAAAAAAATAATTTGTATTTTTTTGGATTTTTTTAGGTATTACTGTTTGTGTTCACGCTGGTTCTCGTGGTTCTCGCAATGAAGGGTGGTTTCTAACGGATCCTTTTCATATATATATATATATATATATATATATATATATATATAGGAGGGTTATCTTGAGAACGCTAAATATTACAAGAACCGTTGGAACGAATGATAAAATCAATCAAACCCAATTTTTTCAAATACAAAACTCATTGTAATTAAATTACAATATCAAAAAAAGAATTTACAACATTAAATAATTCATTTATCCTCTCAAAATCACTCTTATTAGATTTTTTACACATGTGTAAATATACTAAATTTACACATGTATAAATGGCAAACTTACGCATGTGAAAAAAAATTATTTACGAATTCACGTAAATTTGAACATGTAAATTAAATTTCTAGCATTGTATTCGAATAATAATGATAAGTGTAAAAAGAAATTTTGAGTTTGAATTGTTTTTGACCATGTTCTCGTGGTTTTTCATTTGTTCACGGTTCTCGCAATATAGCATTCTCATTTAAACTCTTCCATATATATATATATATATATATATATATATATATATATATATATATATATATATATATATATATATATGGGAGTGTTCATTGGGGAACACTAAAAAAATAGGGAACCGGGGAACTCTCTTCAAAATTAAACTTAACACGTTAAAAATCAACCTTTTAAAAAAAATTGGCGCTTTTCCTAATAAATACATGTAGAAGCATTTTTAATAAATAAATCAAAAACTAAAAATACAAAGAAATTTTTAAAAATCAATTAAAAAAGCTAAAATATTCTTTTTTACAAAAATTATTTTTTTATTGGAATAGTTTATACCCATTTTATAAGGAAAAGCGCTGAAAAAAATTTAATTTTTTTAACATGTTAAGTTAATTTTATAAGATATTTTTTAAATGTTATTTGAACCTTTTTTATATTATTAGTTTTTGATTTTTTTTATTAAAAATGGTTCTTCATGTATTTATTAGGAAAAACACCGAAAAAAATTAAGGAAAATGATTTTTAACGTGTTAAGTTTAATTTTTAAGAGTGTTCCTCAGTTCCCCAATTTTTTAATGTTCCCCAATGAACTTCATACTATATAATATATTATAATATTACATATATATTTATATAATAATTACTATTTATAAAATTATGAATAACTAATTATATTTAAAATAATAATTATAATTAGTCTAAATTTACTAATAGATAACAAATGATCCGAGCTCGAGCTTGAAAAACTACCCACGAGCCGAGCACAAGTTTTAGAAACAAAGATCGAATCATGTCGAGCTCGAGCTTTCACAAGTTAAACGAGCTCTAGCTCGTGCCAAATGGAGCTCAGGCGAGGCTCGGCTTGTTTGCAGCCCTACTGGAATCGGTCTTTTCGTTCGTTTACAGTTTATCGGCTTTTCAAAGTTCGGTGTTGTCGACTCGATTCGAACTAGAACCGAATTCTTCCCTTAAAACGACATGAGAATCATTGTATGTTATGGTTTTATCTGTCAAACTAAAACAAAGCCAAATTGTGCACCTTGTTCATGGTTAGGTTAACTTGGACGAGTGTCAACGCGGGTTAGTTTTGTTAAGTACCTTAATTCCAAACACATGCACAAATTGACAAAAGTTATTTCGGAAAACAAACGCTTACATCTTATCATACATGCAAATATCTACATTGTCACGAATGCTTCAAATAATTCATAATTGAAAACGAAATTCAACCACCAAACCATCATAGAAAATATAGCTGATTAAACTTTAATCCTATGTCTTGTCAATTTTATCACCACATGAGACAATAACGACAAGCATCTGTTATGGCCATGGATGAAGGTGGATGCTCTGTAAGTTCACTTTTGACGGATTTGGTCTTTCTTCATAGTTGAAGAGATCTAGGATGACCTCTTTCTCACTCATGATGTTATCAATAAATACATATGTCTAAAACAGATTAATATTATTTGAGTTAACGACTCATAACTCTTTTATAGTGATATTTAAAATTTTATATTACCTAAAACTAGTGGCATTCCTTCGCACATTGTGTTGGGAAGTTTCGGTAAGTATAGTGATGGTAACATACCGGTATGTTGTGATGTATATATTTTTTTTAGAATTTTGGTTACTTTTAACATAATTTTGAAGCTCTAAATGTGTAAAATACGATATGTACATCACTCACTGCGACAGGTTGGCACAATATAGCGATGGTAAGATACCAAGATCGTCCAAAGATACAAAGAGTTAGTACCGAGATGCGATCAATGTCTAGTCAAATAAAAAAGAGAGTTGTGTTGAAATGGTCTAATTTTATAACGTAAATCAATGAAAGCAAAAGATAAGTGGTTGAAAACAAACATGAAAAAGGATCACTTGGGTTTAACTTCTTCTTAATGACAAGACTAACCCATTTAATATGGTTTTCCAAACGAATACCATACGAAAATGGAAATGACTCTTGTAACATCCCAACCGATGGTAGAAATATCGGGGCGTCACGTAAGGTAGAATGTTCAAAACACATGGCACTAAACTAAAATTTCGATATAGTTATCAACCAAGTTACATTGTTTACAAACACAAAACCAACGCACAAAATCACTTGTTTCAAAAATGACATAGTAATTGTTTTTTATTAAAGCAAACTAAGGCACGGCCAATTTCCTATGTGAAGCAAGCTTGAAATTAATCATGGATTAGCACCTGAAATATATGCGAAAAACATGGGTCAACAAAAGAGTTAGTGAGTAGCATAGGTTTTATCCGAAAAATGTTTGGAAAAAGGTTTTGTATGGCAATATGTTATACTAAAGCATTTCGTGTTTAACAGAGTATGAAAACAAGGTTGAGCACACTCAAACCTCATGTTGATGGATTCTATCATTCCACTAATAGACAAGGAAATCCAAGGGTTTAACTAATTGAGTAAAAAAACTAAAAAAGGATTTCCAAGTAAAGTTGATGGATTCTATCATTCCACTATGGATATTCCAGAACATACAAAAAGAGTTAATCACATCGGAAGCTGGAATGGGTTTTCAAAAGCTATAGTGCTATAATATACTACTGTTCGGCTTCATCAAAGTTAATGAATGCATGTGTGGAGTTATCCATACAAGTTTATCACAAAAGCATTTAGAACACGTATAGCTGTAGGAACGTCCACGATTAGCACGGGAACCTGAATTTGTTATCTATTGTCTGATTAGGCAGAAACTAATGACAAGTTAACCAAATAACAAGAATTACTCATTTAAATGTTGTTTTCATTAATCTAAAGTTCAATACATTCGAGAACCGGATCCGACAGAGCTTCACCGTCTCTGTGCCAAAATCTCTCCACCTTGCAAATGAAATCTCAAGGAACCTATTTATATACTTGTAAGTTCGCTAGAGATACTGAAGTTATGGCGAACTTGACTTAGTCAAGTTCGGCCGAACTTGACCTCATCAACACAACCTCGAGCGAACTTGTCTTCTATCTCTCATAATTACACCTAGATTCTAATAGATTAAGTCCTATTCACTCAGACTCGATACATAATGACGTAGGCAACATACATATGCACCAACAAACTCCCCCTTGGATGTTGCCGCAGTCATTTTGACTTATAAAATCTCCTGAGTCTTCCGATCTTTAGTTCTTGAATAAACTTTAACATCTTGATCTTTGTGTCCTCTTCCTTTTTCTTGTGCTTTATCTTGATAAAACTTTAATCAAACTGCTCCCCCTAGCTTTAAGCTTTAGTCTCAGACTCCCATTTGCTTTGATCTTTAGACTTCAAACTCCCCCTAGTTTTGAGCTTTCTGAAATCTTTTGACAATGTTTTATCCAGCCCCCCTCAAACTTTACTACATATCTATATAAATTCTGACATTCAAATAAACATTTCAGATTCATTGTTTCTAAAATTTTGTACTATCAACATTTCAAGCTTTAATCTTCACTTCAATCTTTTTAAAACTTTTTAGATATTCAAATTCAATTTAATGACTTTGAATACATTCTACATTTAAATCCTTCAACTTTCACATTTTTATCATTTGATTTGTAAAAATCCACTTAGTTGATCAAGTCCAAGTTAATGACCTTGATTAACCAAATATATCAACCAAGTCCAAATTAATGACCTCAGTTTGAAAAACCGTTATGAACAATCTGTTTTTAAAGTTTTAAATTAATGAACTTTTAAATATTCATCAGATTTTCTTACCAGACTTCGAAGATCCATTCTCCAACATCGGCTCGTTGAAACTAATGTAGAAACAAAATCTTTTTGTATTTTAGAAAATTTATACTAAAACACACTGAAAATCTTTTTGGTTTTTATCTTGAAAAGCAAGTAAAGTATTTACAGAATTTTTAATAAGTAAAGTAAACTATGTACAAACATATTTACAGACATATTTTTGTGAATTTGTGTCTAAGGATCATATCAGTTGATTGAGACATATCATCAGTACCATTGACCTTTTGAGACTTTAAGTTCTAAACTCGTTTACCTAGATTGTCGATATGATTGTCCACTTAAACTTTACCATGTTTCTCAATTGTTCCAAGATATGTTAAGATATGATTTTAAGAAACTTGGCTTAACTTTGTTTCCCGCTTCTTGAATATACTCCCAAATTCAGATTCCCTAGATTTCATCTTACAGGTGAATATAGCGTAATTGATATCTATATCTGGGTTGTGCGAGACCTTGAGAGCTCAGGTTAGTACTACCGTACAGACAAAGAGATGAAGGCTCGTCTTTAAAGGTGTGTTCCACTTAAGGAATCTTTTAAGCATTGCAAATGATTAGATCTTTCGATTCTTTTCAAATTTTGCATGCTAATTTGGGGTTTTTAGCAAAAATTATAGAAGTTCTAGGCTATTGCTTCCACAAAATCAGAAGAACTTGAATAATACCCTAGATATCAACTATCTATAAAGACCTCATATCTCATAATCAGGCAACCCTTCAATTGAAATTTCGGAGTACTAAGTCCATATATCCAAGATGTGTTAATCCACAAATTTAAGCAGTTGCGAAATTTAGTTTATATCCCTGAAACAATTTACTAAACGTTTAAAGTCTATCGACACATCCGCAGTAAGACTTGTTTATCACTTTTAAACCTTACAATTCTTTAGCATACTGTGATAGTCCACTGATGTACTATCATTTCCTTTTTGACAACCAAATTCTTTTTGTCTTTTTCAATGTTTTTGTACTTTTTGAATTTTTCAAATGTTTTGGATTTTCAACTTTTTCATATGTTTTTTATTTTTCTAAAAATTTTCAAATTTTCTTACTCCCCCTAAAATCAAAAACATATTATTGGATTTTAGATTTAAAGAAATTCTTCTAAAAATGTAACAAACCAATGAGGATCCCGAGAACTCATCGTCCGGTCCTTTTGTTTTCATTTTCTGCATCATCAGCTGTCAGCAGAACAAACCATTAAACTTTGTTAACCTCAACTTGTAAAAACCATTTGTAAGAATCAAATGTAGGAAATCAATTTTAAATGATTTATCAATATAACAACCAGTGTTCTGTTTAACGGTGTGGATTTTCTCAATTTTCAAAAATTGTTTTCAACTT
The DNA here is from genome assembly GCA_947069175.1 of Scalesia atractyloides. Classification (NCBI taxonomy): domain Eukaryota; kingdom Viridiplantae; phylum Streptophyta; class Magnoliopsida; order Asterales; family Asteraceae; genus Scalesia; species Scalesia atractyloides. Next base: position 33,005,795 of record CAMTDV010000004.1, on the reverse strand, counting down.
TTCTTTTACAACTACTTTGTAATTTCAAAAACCATCAAAGAAAAAGACTTTCTAGATAAGTTAAATACTCATGGAGCTCCGCTGTCCTGTATCAACTTTGATAGAGTGGATCTTGGTACTCCTGCACACAAAGTAACTATTTGAAAAATGAAACCCAAACCTTTTTGGTTTTGGGTTTGTACTGATAAGCATCATTACAATATTATAACACGTCATCATAATCAAAAACATCATCAAACATTTCGTCCAATGTTGATTCTTGACATTTTCAGTTTTATCAGCAACAGTCTTTGGTTTTTCTGATGATGAAAGCCTTTTCTTAGCAACCCAAGATTGTAGCTTGCTTCTTGCTTTCTTAATATAGAACCTAGAATCTTTGATATCATTTAATTTTGAAGTTTCACGTTTTTCAAAAGTAGAGTTTTCAAACTTTGAATTCATTTTAGATTTCACTTCATCTTTAGATTCATAGTTTCTATTTGATTCTGTGACAGATTTTACGATCTCTGGTTGTTTTTGCTTTTCATCTTTTGACCCGGTTTTTCTTCGTGGAAACACAGGCTTTAGATTCATACACTTGCGAGCAATATGACCAACAATATTGCATTTAAAGCAAGTCCGATTATCAGAAACATTTCCACTAATGGGTTTCACTCCACTTGTGGACTTTGTTTTAGCCTTGTCCCGAAGTTCTTTTTCTTTTTTGAATTCATCATTCGATTTCTTACCGATCATACCTTCTTCTTGAACCGTATTTTTTCTATACACAAACTTCATGTGTTTACCTTTATATTGGCTACTTCTGGTTCTTTCTCGGTTCTTCTTCACTTTCCTCCAAACCCAATCCTGCTCTCCTGTTCTCTGGAAAATCACCACCAAACTTTCGATAATTGTTAGCATTCCTTTTGGGTTTTGAGTAAAATCCTTTATCGTTTTTCTCAAGATCAGCTGATGAAACTTCTACAAGTTTGAAAAACTTATCAAGTTGATCTTCTTTCACGTTCCGAATTGGAAAACTATCATCGAAGTACAATCTATCAGATTCCGTAATCTTGTACATGACACCATTAGGATCATCACTTAGATCATGTTCAGATTATGTATCGTCATCTTCAGATTGTGATTTCGAGTTGTTCGAACTTGATTTGGCGCTTTCAGAGCTGCCATCATCAGAATCATTTGTTAACACATTTTTAACCATATTTTTTACCACCGCTTAATTGTCATCATTTGATTTCGTAAAGTCTACGTCAATGTTCTCAGGCAATTTATTTTTCTTTTCTGACAAAATGAGTAAATTAAATGCCTTTTCAATCTCATCATCTTTCTTGCAGGAATAACTTGCAAGAAGTGGTGGAGGAACACTTCCGAATTCTTTACGCTTTGAATTATCACCATTTTCCTCCGATTTAATCGTAGGTAAAATATGATCAATGACATATGCGTTTGTGGTGTAGCTCTTTAGAAGCTGCCTTACCCATTCTATTTCTATCTTTATGTCGTGAATCTCACGCTTTGTCTCAGCAATGGTGTTAATGTACATGTTGATTGCCTTTTGTTTTTCAATTACAGTTGCATTTAACATTTTGACATTAGCATTTAGCTCACGATTAGCATTATCAACATATTTATATTTGCTTGATATTTTGTCATAAGCTTCTTTTATGATTCTGTAATCATAACGAAAGTTTTCATTGTGTACAGTCAATTCTCTTATGACTTTGACTTTTTTAAGACATGGTTCATAAGGACTTGTGCACTTTGTGCAAGGTTTTTCAACCTCCACAACTTTCACCTCCTTTTCAGATATTTTTACCTCAGATTTTACCTTTTCTGCCTCTGATTTCAAAGCTTCTTGCCTTTGCATCTCAAGGTAAACTAATTCTTCTTCCTCAGCTCTATGCCTGTAACCTTCAAGAATGCATTTTCCAAAGCAGCATCGACATATGATGTATCAGATTCATCCACTAACTCTGCTATCATAGCAACACCAGTTTTCTTTCCGATGTCTCTGTTCCAGTCAAAACCATCTTCTTCATGATTAGCAACAAGAGCTTGTTCAGCTTTCTTTGCATGTTTATCTTCTACTTTGACTTGTGTTCTCTTTGGATATGACTTGTATTGAAGAGCTTTCTTGTAGTATTCATTGTTGCTACCGAAAGGATTTTGATTTCCACTTGCTTCTTGATTGCTGCATTCTCGTTTGAACTGTAACATCCGTAAAAAAAACGGATTTACCAAACCCGCTCCGTTTATTAACCGAACAATCAGTTAAAAATTTCGTTGCTTATTTAATGCCCAAATTAATTTTAAACGATACATAATTAATAAGTATATTGGGTTATAAAAGTTTTATTTGAAAAAGTCTTAAAAATAGTGATTTAAAAATAAAATGCTGCTGCCGGGTTTCTAACCCGGGTCAGCCAGCGAGTCAAAGACTTAACACTCAGCCGTCCAACCACTGCGCCACTTGTATTTCATGTTAGTTATTGGAGACAATTAATTCATAACATGAACCCCAAATTCAAATACGACGCGCCCAAATTGCAGTCGTCGGAAATCCCGGCGATCTCGCGAGATTTGACGGTTTCTTCAGTTATAACGTAAATCTTAATCACTACAATCGGTTATAACCGACGCCTGAGTCCGCGACACAAGCTATAACCGCCGGAAAACGTAATGACTTTGAATCAAGCCTGAAATCCGACTCTATACATCTCGATTCCTCCCTATAAATTCACCCACAACCCACTGGTAACCTTTTTGCTCAAAACCGCACCCTTTCTCGACGAGAACTCACTCGCCGGGAAAGTTCTGCACCTCGCCGGAAAACCGAGCCCTTCACTTTTGAGCCTTACTGAACACCCAGAACTTATACCGAAGCCACTCACATCCATCTCAAGCTCGCTGAAGACTCTCTGCCGCAAGACATACGTCGCCGGAAGTTTCTGCTATCACCGGAGTTTCGCCGAAGAAACAGAGGAGTCCAGTCGGTATACCTTACGCCTAATTTTTCATTCTTTTTATTTATCTCACCTGTAATTAACCTCAAAACACTAAAAGAACATGATTTAATCGTTGAACCAGTCAGTCATCGTTTCTTGTTAAGACTGACGAAGAAGACGAAGTTTCGGTAGCATATAAGTTTAATTTAAATCAAGAAATAACTCGGGTTAGACACACAGTCCAGTGGTGGACTGTGTGCACATAAAACACGCTTACGTCTCGAGTTCGAATCTTGTCCCACGCACTTTCGCCCAAATAAAAATGTTATTTTTTTTAACCAAACCGGAGTCACTGCGTAAGATGTTAAGTTTAATAAAAACCGGAATAATAACCAAGATAGACACACAGTCCAGTGGTGGACTGTGTGAATGTTTAATCACAGGTCACGAGTTCGAGTCCGGTCTACTGCACCGATCCGGACAATTATCTAACTTTTTAAATAAGGCAGAAATGAAATAATGAAGTTTGTTTATAAGTATAATATAAATCAGATTATTTAACAAGTTAGACACACAGTCCAGCGGTGGACTGTGTGTTAACTCAACCCACAGGTCCCGGGTTCGAGACCTGTGGAGCGCACCGGTCCGACGCATTAAATCGTTTTTAAAAATAAATGATTTTCAGTTTAATCTAATTAGTATATAAATATAATTAAAAACAGAAATATTTCGGGTTAGACACGTAGCTCACTTGGTAGAGCTGCGTGCACGCGTACGGGAGGTCTCGGGTTCGAGCCTCAGCCAGCGCACACAATTACACATACGAACCGGTCAACAGTCAACAGTCAAGGTCAAAGTCAACGGTCAACGGTCAAAAAGTCAATTTTTTTTATTATTTTATTTATTTATTTTATTTAAAAATCAATTAAAAATACTTAAATTAACATTTTTAAGGTTAGAAAATAGCCTTAAACTCACAAAAATACACCCAACAATTCTACTAAAATGGATTAATAAAATCCGTTTACTTACCAAACCATTATGCCATTATCTAGGTTAGTTTCACTAGTGGTTAAATCCAACTTCGCGTGCATTCAACATTATCAACCGAACGCACCCAATGTGAGTGAATCTTACAACTCCCCTTTTTAATTACACGTTTTGGGGTGTGTCATGTGTCACCAAAAATTAACTCGTTTATTTAAACTTGTGCCATACCATATTGTGATCTAAATTTAGATTGTTTATATTGTTTGTGGTCATGTATTTCATTTTGTCAACTTATATGAAATTCATTCATTAAGCCCATCAGTTCCTCGTGGGAGACGAGTTGAGCAACGCGTGCCTCAAAATAAATCCATTATTGTTCATGTGTAAATTATTTAGTTTATGTTGTTTGTAGTTATATACTTTATATTGTCAAGTTTATGCAAATCATTCATTAGGCCCATCAGTTCCTCATGAGAGACGAGTTGAGCAACGCGTGCCTCAAAACGATCCATTATTTTTCATGTGTGCATTATTTAATATTAAATGATTGGTGTATAAGTTTACATCTATTTTTACTCATGTGTGGTTGTGCACTTTATTTTATTATCAATTAAATAAACTTGTTCAAATGTTTTCCATAGGATTCACTCGCCAACTTTTTGTTGATCCAAAAACCATTTTTACACATGATACAGGTGAACAGGATGAAGCAAGGAAAACATAGGAAATACCTTAGAAGAAAACAAAGAAGCTTAGATTGATGTTAGGTCATGATGTAATTATGATTGTAAATTTCCCATTAGATTGTATTAATGAATATGAAACGTTATAATAAATGTCATGAGCTTTGATGATAACCCAATCATGCCCCGGTCACCTTTTCCGCTGCGGGTCGGGGTGTGACATGAAGTGTCCTTTTTGTCGACACCTGAAGCATGTGACTTTTGACTTGTCAAGTCCAAGCTTGTTGCTTGAATTACCAATATCCCTTCCAGTGAGCGCCACAAATTTGGAAACTCTTCTGATAATAGATGCCAAACTCCATTTTATATCCATCAGCTCCAATTCTTCTTCGTCCACCTAATCATAATCTTCGGCGGTCATTTCTGGATTACTAATCTTTCCAGCAACAAGACTTTCATATGATTCGAGAACAGTAGCAAGAAGTGCTATGTGTTGTTTAGCCACTTTTTCTGGAAATACATTCTTCAAATCAACTACTATGTTGCACTGGAAAACATTTGAATCAGAACTAGCTTGGTTTGTCTAATTTGGAAATGATGAGCTTGAAATTGCACTTGTATATCCAGCATATGGAGAACTTTGACTTGGAGAAGAATTTGTATTTGCACTAAATGTTGTTTGAATTTTTGGACTTTGAATCGGAGTATCTGGAATACCTCCTTTGTAATAAACACGGACATCTTGAACAAAATTAGCATTCTTTGACTTAGCAATTTTCATCAACTCCATTTCATGACCTTCCAATTTTTCGATGAAGGATGACAACTTGAAATGTCTCCAAGATGGAGTATTCTTTAGAATCGTCACATATGTTTTCCATTCTCCTTCTGGAAGTGCGTCGGCCAACTTCTCGATTTGTTCTTCATTAGATCTTTTGATATCATGTCTTCGCATCTGGACCATGAGGTGACAATATCTATCAATCATCTACTTCATTGTTTCTCCTTTAATCATTGTGAAGATCTCAAATTCTTTTTTGATTAAAGCTTTTTTGCTTTTGAACATTTCATCACTTCCTTTGAATTTTTCAAAGAGAATGTCATAATTCTTGTGAAGTGTCATATTCTGGCAATAATATCAAGATGTCTTCCTTTACTGATTGTTGTATCAAGCTGATCATTTTCTTCTCAGCGACATAATTGTCTTTGTCAGTATTTGAAAACTTGTTCAGCGGAAGATCTTGATCACGTTCATCTTTTGGCCATTTGTAACCATCCTCAACTGCAACCCAGCTGTTGAATTGATTCGCTTGTATCCAGTTCACAAACTTCTCCTTCCATCCTTCAAATTCATCCATACTCATTAGCTTTGGCGGTTTCGATGCAATACCCATTTCGTTGTCGATGTTCATCTGATTTGCCGAAAGAACATTAGCATTTGATGAAGAAGCCATTTGAGAAACGAACACGTTGTGGAAATCTTCCATTTTGTCAATCTGAAGACTTATCTGAGAATACGATAAAAAAAACACTCGAAAATTGATTAGATACAGACAAGTTTGGTTGAACATGTGTGAAAACAGTTTTTGAGTTCAAGTTTTCACAAGTTCGGTCGAACTTAGATGATAATATTTCAAATTTTATCACACTACCTCAAGTTCGGTTGAACTTGATGTAGATTCTGAGAAAAATTGCACTTCGAGCGGACTTGTAAAAAGATTTCAAGAAACACAATGAGTTCGGTCGAACTTAGGAAAATTTTCAAGAAAAAAATCAAGTTCGGGCGTACTTGTGAACAAAATTCAATGAGATTTGATCAAGTTTGGTCGAACTTGATCAAAAATATTGGAATTTTCTTCAAGTTCGAGCGAAGTTATTACAAATTCTTGAAAAATCTATCATGTTCGGTCAAACTTGATTAAAATCAGTGAGATTTTACTCAAGTTCGGTCGAACTTGATGTTAAGTTCGGCTGAAACTTGTTTCCAAAACATGGTTTTTTCAACTTTTTGATATCAATTCGATTGAATTTGATGTCCAAACTCTCAGGGGTTTATCACAACTGTATTTTACATGATATATTCAATTTTTAGCTGATTTTGTCCATGAAATCATCAAGTATGTGAAAATGTTAAGAAAAATGATAGAATGAAGATGAAATAGAGAGATTCTTGTCTTGATTCCAGCAAATTTAGGTACCAAGGCTCTGATACCACTTGTAGGAACGTCCACGATTAGCACGGGAACCTAAATTTGTTATCTATTGTTCGATTAGGCGGAAACTAATGACAAGTTAACCAAATAACAAGAATTACTCATTTAAATGTTGTTTTCATTGATCTAAAGTTCAATACATTCGAGAACCGGATCCTACAGAGCTTCACCGTCTCTATGCCAAAATCTCTCCACCTTTCAAATGAAATCCCAAGGCACCTATTTATAGACTTGTAAGTTCGCTAGAGATGACTGAAGTTAGGCGAACTTGACTTAGTCAAGTTCGGCCGAACTTGACCTCATCAACACAACCTCGAGCGAACTTGTCTTCTATCTCTCATAATTACACCTAGATTCTAACAGATTAAGTCCTATTCACTCAGACTCGATACATAATGACGTAGGCAACAGACATATGCACCAACAATAGCCATATTGCAGTTGAAAAGTATGCAATAGGCATATGTTTCCACCATAAGTAAAATGGTAAAAAAGAGCTATGTACTCACCTTGATGATTGATGTTGAGTTTGCGCTTTCTGAAGGATTATAAGTAAATCATAATAATAAGCATCGTTTGAATTTGTTATGATGGTATCTGTAAGTGGTTTTGGTTAAAAGAACCTTTGATAAATTGTAAATCCTTTTAGTTTTTAGAAAATATAATTTTTGACAACTTTCTGTGTTGTTTTTGTTTTATGTTTTAAAAATAGTAAACGATGTCGAAAAATTATAAAAAAAAATTCATTCAACTAGATTAGAATGTGTTTTAAAATTTTCTTTTAGAAAGTCTTTCTATTTAGAACCCCCAATATGGTCAATACCGTGGATCTTTACAGATCGTTTAGTTTTGCGCTTCAGTTTGGTTTTAAATAGTTGGGGGTCCAAACGGAAGAGTTTTTAAGCATATAATATATTGCTGAAATCGTATTTCGTTAAGTTTTGACTAGGTTATGGTAGTGCAAAGTGGACACCACAAAATCTGTCTAAAGCGAGAAGAACATTCATGTGTTCCCGTTGGTCGTTTTTAGGATTTTTATGCGTTGATCTTATGTAGGGTTTTATTATCTACATTATGTGGATCATTTAGGTGTTTTCATTTTTAGAAATTTGGCTTTATCTACATTATGTGGATTTGGGTGTTTTGTTTTGAAAATTTGGTTGACCAAAGTGGTCAGATTTGAAAGTCAACTAGAATGGTTGAACCGTCAAAAATTGTGATGTTCAGACAAGCTACAAAACTAAATGCTATTGAAAAAGTTTAAGGAATAGGACTTACTAAATTTAGGGAACTTCTTCAAACCCCCTAAGGAAGGGCTTGAAAGCAGAAAGTAAAAACTCTTCACAAAGAATAGTCTGTGTTTTGAGTTGGTATGATGAATGAGACCAAGGCTTGCTATTTATAGCCAAGGCGGGTTAAAGAGGTTAAGACAAGTGTCCCAAGGTGTTTTAAGATGGATTAGTGTCATGGAGGTGTCAAGACCGGAGAAGAGGGTCACAATGGTGAGCTAGGTGGCAAAAATATTGCAAAACAACAACTGCCAGCGACTATTCTGTTGTGCAGGACCCCTTGCGGACCGCAAGGGGAAACACATATGGTCCGCAAGGACCTCTGACGCGGAAAAAAGGTCTAATATTTGTCATTTTCAGCCCCTAAACTTTATAATTCAATCTTTTGGCTATAATAATCCTTCAATTAAATTTAATTAGGTTATGTGGAAGGTTTCAAAGCGTGTTACTTAGATTTTGCTCTAGAAAATGATGCTAAGATAAAAATCATATTGCTAATGAATAGGAAAAAGAATATGCACGAAATAAAGTATATGTTTCACTAAGTGAAAATAATTGAAAATCAAGGTTTTGAAATTTTGCTAAGGTTACAACTTTGGTCAAGGTTGCTAGATCAAACACATCTTTGGAAAGTTGTCACGATCACTTGTCTCATGACAACCAAATAAAATCGTTCTTTGAAGAAAGCGTATATATGCATGTTAATACCATAATAAGAAATTCAAAATCTAGAATGTGTTGTTCTTCCTCCGGTCAATAATAAAATTGCAATTCCACTTGAAGCAACATTCAAAACAATCTGGCATTTACATCTAATTTTTGTTGATAATGTCTCCCAGAGAAAAGGTTTTCCAGTTCCATCATAACCATAAATTGAAAAGATCGCTCCTTTTTTTAATCTTCTACAGATTACACGATATCATAAAATATGTCTATGTTAATGTGTCTATGTTTATCAGTTAAAGAAATTAGAAGGCTATTCATTCTTCAAAATTTTCCAGTCATAAGATTGTTCTTCACTAATAAGACGATAGTGTAAACATGATAACAAATTATGATCAGGGTAAGGCATCATCGGAAACTTTCGATGACGGGAATTGTTTCGTATCAAAGGCTTTTCAATTTCACACAAAGCCTAATTCTTTATTGGATCATCTGGAAGCAATAAACCTGTAATTTTTTTTTTTCAAAAAATAGTGAACATAAAAAGGTATTACATATAAATAATCTTACAAAAAACCAAAAGTTATTATACCTTGAAAGGTACCTTTTGTTGCTAATTAGCAGAAAAAGAAGAAATATAGTTTTCTTATATTTTTTTATGATTATATAAGCCTTAAATGATAATGATTAGGTTAAACAATACGCCATAATTTTAACTAAAAAAATATCGGGTAAATAAGTTCCAAAAATTATGTCAAATTTGATTTGGAAAGCGCTACAATAAATAAAACTTAAAAAAAAACAACTTATATATTTTTAGTAACTAATTAAATAAACAAATTGCAAAGTAAGGTTTTATGGACACATTACAATTCGGTAAGTGATCTTAGAAAATGAGTTCCTAGTCATCATCATCCTCTAAAGAAGTATCATCATCGTCTCCAAAATAATGACTTTTGAAGGACTGTTGGTAGTAGCTCAATAACCCGCATAGATATCCAATTAAAACAATAAAGATAAAAACTTATTCTACAAAATTTCTAAAATAGAAGAAGTTGTCCATATTGTATATACAATTCTTCTCTGATATCTACCCATCATTATGCAAGTAGTATGCATCTCAAAATTTAACTCTTCAAACAAAATATAAACTTTTAAAATTAATTGATAATTATTTCAATTAATGACTTGTGACTATCTTATTAATGTTTAAAATCTTACATGATATAACTAAACATATGTCATGATAAATTACTTCTTAACTTCCTACGCAACAATTTATCTATTGATCTGGTTATCATTCTCAACCGAAATCAAAGTCATCAGTTAATCTATTTTATTAAACAATAGATTTTCGTTAATCGGTTCTATTTATTCTGGTTAAATTGATGGTTTGATTGGTTTAATTTCGGTTAATAGTCAAAACCAAATTTGAGCTAAAAAGTTTGCTTAAAAATACATGAAATTGAGATATAAATACATGAAATGAAAATAAAAATTGAGGTATATATACATGAAGTGGATGTATTAATGCATGAAATGAAAGTGCAAATATATAAAATGGAGGTATAAAGTATGAAATAGATGAATTGAAGGTATAAAAGCTACAAAATATAAAATATAAATGGCTCGGTTCTGTTTATTCTGTTTAAACAAAGATACAAAAAATCGATAACGAGTTTTGATTAATTTCCGATTTTGGTTAATCCGTTTTTAGTTAAGTCAGTTTTTGTTGATATTTTGGTTTGGTTCGTTTGTTTTCGATTCGGTTTCGGTTAATGATTAAGCTATTCCTCATCCTTAAACATTGTTAATCACGTAACATATCATTTTTCATTAAATAAACTACAGTAATAACGTACTCAAATTAAAAATAATAAAATACTCTTTTTCATGATGTAAATCTTTTAACAAAATATTAACATATAAAAAAGTTACGACCGTTTATAAATCGTGAGGGTAGTTAGTTTTTATAAGGTGATAAAGTGTAAGTGTTGACTAATTGTCTATGATATTGTTAAAGATAAGGGAATTAACGTGTAATTAAGATAGGGGGATTAAAGTGTAATAAGTATTTGAAAGACTAGTTTACCCTCATTTTAAGTTGTACTGGTGCGTGTCGAGCGTTAAAGTTTTAAATTTATAAAACACGACATTGTACTAACATTAAACACACACTTTTGATGGTGACGTTATCCTCGACCAAGTGGTTTGAGTCAGCAAGGACACAATCCCAAGAGGCCGGTTTAATGTTTCAATAGTAGTTTACATATGAGGGGTTCAAGCTATTCGCACCCCCCGCCATCCAATACCATAGGGCATTGAAGGCGGTCCCAGTAAGCTTGAACCAAGTCCTTGCATGATCTATACACTGAACGAGACAAGAACTTTACCAAACCACCCTTCTAACCCCCTTCCAAGTAGTTAACGCGCTTTATATAGACCGTAAAGACAAGAATGAGCAAATCAATGACATTATGAAGAAATCGTTAGGAAAATTCACTTTCAACATAAGAAACTAGTTATTAAAGTCATTAATACATACTCAATTAAAAAGTAGCCACAAGATTAAAAATCAAAAGTAATAACTAAATGATTTGTCTTCATCAAGTGATGTAAGAGATTAGCCAAGATGGCCTTTATTTGACAAGAACTCTTACAATCAATCTTAGATCCCGAGACTACTACACACTCTAAAGATGGAAGATGGATGATGGTGGTGGGTGTTGGTGTTGTAGTGGTGGTGGAGTGGTGGCAAAGTGAGAGAGAAGTGGTTTGCAAGGGATACATTTGAAGGGAATCAAGCACCCTATTTAAAATCAGAACAAAGCCCCGGCCACGGCCCCGTGCCCGCTGGGCACGACCCATGGCCGCTTCCTTCTTTTAAGCTCTTTTGGTCCTGTAAATTAAAAAAGGAACAAAAAAACATGCTTTTTCCAACATTAATACTGAACAAGGGTTGATTTTACGCCTCATTTGATGTAATTTATATGTTGAATTTTGTACACATCAAATACCCCCACACTTGAATCTTTGCTTGTCCTCAAGAAAAACTCTTAAATGTGGCTTACACACCAAATGTAATAGGTAGAGAAGAAGCTTTGGTTGGCTTGTCTAGAGTGTGGGGATTCCAACATATTTATTTTATTTTTATTTTATTTACAATCTTATTCGTCATGATTTATTTAGAATAATTTTTAAGAAAAAATATTTATTTATGCATAGCATGCCCTTTTAAAATTCTATTTAGTTATATACAAGTTCACACACCTCACAAGAGATCACTCAACACTCGGCTGAAGATGTACTTTCGTGATAACACTCGATCCCAACGTGGAACTTACTTCTGCCATATGTTTGACAAGAGATCAAACCTCCCTATTAACTATAAACCTTTGTAACTATCAAGAGGACTTTAAAAAGGGTTAGGTTTGGGCTAAGTGTAGGTGTTTTTTGGGTTAGAAGTTAGTAAAATGGCTAAAAGCGTAAAAAGCGTCGGTGTCGTAAATTTTTTTATTTTTGTGACATTTTATTTGAAATAGATACTTTCAAACAAGATTTTGAAGGACTTGTTTTCTTATTTCAAGAACTACATTTTTTATGTCACTATTTCGAAGACAACCAAGCTTTTTACTAAAACAAATGGTTTTAACTGAAAAAGGTCTTTAGTGGGTAGTGGGTGGTTTTACGATTTGTGGGTTTAGAAATGAAAAGCTTTAGGTTCAAAGGAGTTAACTAGAGGAGTTTTTTTGGTGAGGGATAAAAAGGGAAAAATAATGGTTTTGAATAAAGAAATGGGTTAGTCCTAATGCCTCCATCATTTACTTACTTGGGTTTAAGTCGGTAAGGACCGGGAATGTATCGTCTTGGCAAGTCCTAGAGTCGTAAGACCCAAGCGGGCTATTCACACAAGAAACAAAAAATGAGCATTTAGTTAAAGATGTGTATATGTTTGGTCGGTAAAGGCTCAAAACTCACTTACTGTGGGAATGGGTTTATAGTGTGAACATGCATATATAATCAAATTTTAAAAGGATTTATTATGCCCTTTTTATAGTTTTCTTTATTTGGTTCTTTTTATCACGACGCTATTGGTTGTAAATTTGTAAAAACATAATTTTAGAACTTGTAATTCCCAATTTAAACCAAGATAAGTAAACAAAGTGAAAAATTTTGAAAATATTTGGGGTGATTAGCGGTTCCAAGGTGACTTTTGTGTAAGGCTTGTTTTTAGGACTTGCAAAATTCAAAGTTTTAGCATCCCTCGCACACTCAAATTACACATTGTCCTCAATGTGTCCAAAAATAAGTTTTTCGGTTGATTAAAATGTGTAAAAGCAGGTTAAAAACAAGTTTTATGTTACTAGGCAGCTGGACACGGGCCCGTGTTGTCTTGGCACGACCTCGTGGTCAGATTGCCAGTAACAAAACTTACAGAAAGTTGGCCACGGGGCGTGCCTGGTGACCACAACCCATGGGCAGTGAGATGCAGAAAACACCAGATCAGTTGGTTTAGGCATGGGGGCGTGGTCAATGGCCACGACCCCGTGGTGGCTATCTACAAAGGTGGAATTTAAGGTTTTCGACTTTGGCTTATGTTTTCCGGGCTTAGGGGTGTCACACCCTGTCTTTTGCGGAAGCGTGTGTGTGACTTGATCAGTTCTCATTGCACTCTATTACAATAAACAACTACTTGATTAAAACAACGATGTCCATCCATTCATAAATTTAAAATATTACAAACCACAAGTTATTTAAACTTCCAACCATCACAAGTAGTTAACTTAAGTTATAACCAACATAAGTTTTAAAGTTCTATAAATGACTTATTTTACAAAAGTTTAGTTTTATGAGGCTTTGCATCCTATATCTCATCAAGGATGAGATATATGGATCAAACCCTCCAAAAAGTGGATGACATCTAGACTTGTAGTTCAAAAGCTTGATTGTGACACCAGCACCAAGATCCCTCTAATTTCCTGAAATACATGTAAGTTGAAAACATCAACAAAAGTTGAGCGAGTCCATGTGTTTTATGCGTATGTGAATCAAATGAATCCCAAAAACATTTGAAAGTTCCATTGTCGAATATAGGTATGTAAAACATCTATGAACATGTTGATCACTAATGTTTTGCAAGGACATTAATATGTGTGACAACATAGGAGGTACTCAACCCGTGTAGGCAATTTAAGTGTCGAACCCTTGACAATGGACACAACAGCACTCTAAGTGGTCACCCATGGACCGTGAGTGGGGCTCGCTCGTACCCATTAGATCTAACCTTTGTTCCTTGGTCCTCAAAAGGATTAATGGCACCTTAGTTGCAACATATGCTCACATGATCTAAGAATTCATTTCATAGTTTAATCATACCCTTGTTAAAATATATTTTCCCCCGAAAGTTGTAAACCGAAAACATTAAGTAAAAGGGGGACATAAACTCACAAGTTTGCGTCCGTAATTTCATGTATTCACAGGGGGACATTAATTCTAGTTAGGTTATTTAGTTAGGATTTCAGGTGTAATGATTAGTGTTTAATGTGATTAGGGGTTTTAAAATGTAATATGATGTTTAGTGATCATAACTAGCTTCATAACATTAAAACAATGCTTCTAGCTAGATTTTGGTGTTTCGGGCATTGTCCGGTTGTTCGTTTGATTACCAGTTTGTTAAGGTGCTAAATAGCGCAGTTTAGTGTGCTTGGAGGTACCTTTTATGATGGTTTTATTCCCGACACTAAACAAGTTATTCAGGACTATTAAACCTCAATTCTGCATTATATCCTAGTGTTAAATTGCTGGAAGTTGCTGAATTCTGCAGTTTTAGTGTGTTTCGGCATTCTCTGGAACTTAAAATTATCACTCGGAAGACAGTTTTATGATCCCTACTTCCCTACATATCCTCCTAGTGTAACTCTTGTTCCCGGGGCTCAATCCGTGTCTTATCATCATGTCTGTCTGAGTACTGAACTCCTGTCAGTATTTCTAGTTTGTCTGATAAGCGCACTAGTTTCGTTCCGTGTAAACTGTTTCGAGTTGAATTAAACAATAATAAATATCATGCCTCATGAAGTGTTTTTGTGAGTTCTTTAAATGAATTTAATGAAATCATACACATCATAAGTTCCAAAATGCACACTCATATAATATTAATATTGTTCACATTGTTCAAGGATTACATGAAAAGTGCCAGTTGTCACATTCTCCTCCCGTTAAAAGAATTACGTCCCGAAATTCAAGTTGCGTTATCAGTTTCAGGGGGGTTGTGAAACAAGTGCGGGTATTTAGACTTGATTTGATCTTCACGTTCCCATGTAAACTCGAGACCGTGTCGTGAGTTCCAACAAACTTTGACTAGCTTTATACGACTTCTCTAGTGTCCTGTGGACCTTCCAGTCCGTAACCTCAACAGGCTCTTCGGTAAATTGGAGTTTGTCGTTAACGTGAATCTCATCTGCTGGAATGACGACTGTTTCTTGAGTAGGACTCTTCTTGAGATTAGACACGTGAAACGTGTCGTGTACACTACTAAGCTCCTCTGGAAGTTTCAACTTCTACGCAACGGTTCCAACTTTCTTTAGAATTTCGAAAGCTCCAATGTAACGCGGGTTCAACTTTCCACGTTTTCCAAATCGTTCTACGCCTTTCCAAGGCGAGAGTTTTAACAAAACCATGAACCTCAAATTCCAATGGTTTGCGTCGTTTGTCGGCGTAGCTCTTTTGCCTATCGCGAGCCGCATTGATACGGTCGCGTATCTGGGCAATTTTGTCTGTGGTTTCTTGGACCAATTCCAGACCAATGAGCTGTTTATCTCCGGTTTCCGCCCAACATAGCGGGGACCGACATTTCCGTCCATACAAAGCTTCAAATGGGGCGGCCTTTATGCTAGTGTGATAGCTATTATTATAGTCAAACTCCACTAAAGGCAAGTGAGTATCCCAGCTTCCTCTCAAATCCATCACACAAGCACACAACATGTCCTCCAAGGTTTATATCGTTCGTTCACTTTGGCCGTCTGTTTGAGGGTGGAAGGTCGTGCTAAGATTCAATTGAGATCCAAAGGCCTTCTGGAATGTTTGTCAGATCCTTGACACAAAACGACCATCTCGGTCGGATATGATAGCTAAAGGCACTCCCTGATGTGCTACGATTTCCTTAAGGTATATTTCTGCCAGTTTATTAGTACTATCCTTTTCACTGATAGGTAGAAAATGAGCGGATTTAGTGAGTCGGTCAACAATTACCCATATCATATCATGGGCTCTTTGGGTTCTAGGTAGCTTAGTAATGAAGTCCATCGAGATTTGTTCCCACTTCCATACAGGAATCTCAGGTTGTTATAGCAACCCTGTTGGCTTCTGATACTCTGCCTTAACCTTGGCACAGGTAAGGCAGTTACCCACATAAGTAGCAATATCAGCTTTCATTTTAGGCCACCAATAAATGTCCTTCAAGTCTTGGTATATTTTATCCGATCCCGGAAGTATAGAGTACCTTGACTTATGGGCTTCGTCCAGAATAATCACGCGTAACTCACTAAAGAATGGAACCCAAATCCGTCCAATGTTCCATCTTCCGTTGGTACCAATTGCGCTTCCATTCCTCGCAAGGATTCATTTTGTAAATTATCCGGTTTAAGCACTTCTTGCTGAGCATCGTGAAGTCGGGAAGTGAGATCAATTTGTATGGTCATCTCTAAGGCTCGTACCCTCAGAGGTTTGGCACGCTCTTTGCGGCTCAAGGCGTCTGCTACGACATTTTCCTTGCCCGGGTGATACTTTATCTCGCAGTCATAATCATTTAGTAACTTGACCCATCGTCGCTGCCTCAGGTTTAAGTCTTTTTGGTCGAATATGTGCTGCAGACTCTTGTGATCCGTAAATATGGTGCAACGAGTACCATACAGGTAGTGACGCTAGATGTTTAGCGTGAATATCACCACACCTAGCTCAAGGTCATGCGTGGTAAAGTTTTTCTCATGCACTTTCAACTGACGAGACGTGTACGCAATGACTTTGTCCCGTTGCATTAACACGCAATCAAGACCTTGTCGAGACGCATCACAATAAACCATGAAACCATCAGTACCATCGGGTAAGGACAAAATAGGTGCGTCACAAAGTTTATCTTTTAACAGTTGAAAAGCCGTCTTTGGTTCTTCACTCCAAACAAATCTCTTTTCCTTCTGGGTTAGTGACGTTAGTGGTTGAGCAATCTTCGAAAAGTTCTCTATGAATCGTCTGTAATAGCCTGCTAATCCCAGAAACTGTCGTATCTAGTTGGGGTTTTGGGTGCTTCCCAATTTTTTATTTCCTCAATCTTGGGCGGGTCCACATGAATTCCATTCTCATTTACCATATGACCTACGAATTGCACTTCTTGAATCCAAAAGTCGCACTTTGAAAGTTTTGCATAGAGTTGCTCTTTCTTCAAGAGTTCCAAGATAGCTCGCAAATGTTGTGCGTGCTCCTCCTTGGTTCGCGAATATATGTGGATGTCATCAAAAAATACAATCACAAACTTATCCAAATACGGATTACACACTGGTGCGTTGGTTAAGCCGAACGGCATGACAAGGAACTCATAGTGTCCATATCGAGTCCTAAAGGCTGTTTTGGGGATACTTTCTTCTTGGATTCTCAACTGATGATATCCCGACCTTAAGTCAATCTTGGTATAATGACTGGAACATTGCAGTTGGTCAAACAAATCATCAATTCTTGGTAAGGGGTACCGATTCTTGAGAGTCAGCTTGTTTAACTCCCTGTAGTCAATGCACATGCGAAAACTGCCATCTTTCTTCTTAACGAACAACACCGGAGCTCCACAGGGTAAGAAACTCAGTCGGATGAATCCTTTATCCAGTAGCTCTTGTAGTTGTGTGGAAAACTCCTGCATCTCCGACGGAGCTAACCGGTATGGTGCCTTCACCACTGGTGCCGCTCCTGGCACTAAATCAATCCGAAACTCTACTTATCGTTGTGGAGGTAGCCCAGGCAAGTCCTCGGGAAAGACTTCTGGAAATTCTCTCCCAACGGGGATGTCTTCTAACTTCGGCTCCTTGGTTTCCTTGTTGATCACGTGAGCGAGGAAGCTATGCATCCTCTTTGGACACACTTTTGTGCCCTTATGCAATTAATAATTCGTAGGGGTGTCTTGTGCTTATCCCATGAATTACAAACGTCTCTTCATTCGGTAGCGGGATGCGAATGTTTTTCTCGTGACAAACTACTTATGCCCGATTATTGGACAACCAATCCATTCCGACAACTACATCAAAACTGCCCAAACCGACTGGTAAGAGATCGATGGAAAATTTTCGCTCTCCTAGTTCGAGTGTACAACCATTGATAATCTCACTCACTTTGACTAACTCCCGTTTGCCAATTCTATAGAAAACGGGATGCCTAGTTTACTTGTTTCTAATCCAAGCATGTCCATAAATTCTATAGATATAAAGCTAAAGTCGGCGCCAGTATCGAATAGAACGGATGCAGAGTGTTGGTTTATAGAGAACGTGCCCATAACAACATTCGGGTCTCGGCGTGCCTCGCGTGCTCCTATCGTGAAAGCTCTTCCACAGGCTTGATTTCCTTTAGGGCAATCCTACCTGAAATGCCCCATGTCTCCGCAGCTAAAACATCCTTGGCCTCTATCATTCCCATTTCCACCTTGATTATTGTTATTGTTTCCACCTTGATGGTGGTTGTTGTTTCCGCCTCGATTGTTGTTGTTGCTGTTGTTGCTGTTGTTGCCGTTGTTGCCCCCTTGATTCCTGTTGCCAATCCGATTGTTATTACTGTTTCCTCCTCGGTTCGCATTTCTTCCTCCCATTCCTACCCAACATGTATCTTTGTTGTGTCCCTCATTTCCACACTTTTCACACTTAACCCTCGCACATCGACCATCATGATGTAACTTGCACCTATCACACCAAGGCCTGGTACCCAAATAACCTTTGGCACTGCAAGGTGAATCCACCTCCCTTCGTTTGTTGGCACTTGAGTTGTCATTGCTTGCTTGGGTACCTTTCTTCAAGTTTGAAAACCTCCTCTTGCTGTCACTGGAAGACTCCACATGAGTCTCTTTCTTGTTTGCACTGAACTTAGAGAATTCCCCAAACGAAGTGCCTCTTCAGTGAGTGCAACACTGAAGTCAATAGCCTCAGCAATGGTAGGAGGCTTTGAGGCAGTGATCATGCTCAGGATCTCAGGAGCAAGACCCCAGATAAATCTCTCTATCCTATTGAATTCCGGTTGCACCAAATAAGGAACAACCCTAGATAGATCATGAAAACGCTGGATGTACTTGGCTATTTTCGAACCTTCCATCTTCAAGTTCCAGAATTCTGTCTCTAGTTTCTGGATTTCAGCGCTTGAACAGTATTTCTTGCGCATCAGTTCCTTAAGCTCATCCAGGTTAGCGCATATGCCGCAGTTTCTCCGAGAGTTTGAACTTGTAGGTTCCACCATGAGAGTGCTCCTTCCATAAATAACCCAGAAATATAAGTAACTCTCTGTTATGGTGCACACTTGCTTATCCTCAGCACGGAATCGGTTTTCTCGACCCATCGGATAAAAGCGACAGCACCTCCCGTGCCATCATAGTTGAGAGGTTTGCAATCCAGAAATTGCTTGTAAGTACAGCCTGTAACACAGGCAACACATTTCACGTGTGAGCTTTGACAAAGCACGTTTAGAAATGTCCAAAAGATTTGTAATGTGTCTTAGGTGACTTGACATTACCAGATGGGGGGTTATTTCTAGAGGTACCACCGCTGTGCTCTGAGTGGATGGCCTCGTGCTGAGCAATCGCCTGTGATATGCGTTCTTGCAGTTCAGCCTCAGTCCTTGGCAAATCATTGGTATTGATATTTCGTCTAGGCGGCATTTTTCTTCTAGTAAGAAGTATTGGGTTGGTTAGACAAGTATTCATCAAATAAGCGTCTATATATATATATATATATATATATATATATATATATATATATATATATTATAAATAATCATTGCATTCACTCAATCATGCAATCACATAGATTACACATGCACGCATATAAGTAATAACGCATAATAAAGAAACAACTACTGAGCTTTTATATATCAGACAACTTAATACATTGTTTTTGTAGAAGAAAACAAAAGGGACTCGAGGTTATATCGCCTCGGCCATACAAGTTCACAATACAAAAGTAATAGGTTTTTTTCTTCTACATCAGTCTTCCATGGTCTTCAAGTGTCTCAGCTCAAACTTGGTCTTCATACATACACAAAAGTGGGTCTGCAACTCCCATGTCAGAAAGTACTTGCAAATACAAGACGTCTATGGTGCTGGAGGAGGTGGGGGTGGGGTGAGGTCAACCAGACTGTGAAGGTGTGCAAGCTCATACTCGAGCTCATGAACTCATCAGATCAAGAAGCTGATCAGTTGCTCAGCAGTCAGAAATCGAGCATCGAAACCCTCAATGGGCACATGACTAGAGAAATGGGTCACTGGAGAAGGGAATGACAGTGGTGGTGGAATGACTGGTGGGGGAACAGATTATGGGGAACACGAGGGTGGTGGAGGTCGTCTGGCATCCGCCTCGCTCTCTAGCTCTAATACTATACGACACAGAATCTCAAATTGAAGCTTGAGCAAAAGAAGTAGGTCGTCTCTAGTGTATCCAGCATGATGGAGAGGCTGGTACGGATCAGATAATGGCATACTGTATGGAGGAAACAATCCGGGAGTCTGAAGGTATGGATTTGTCTCGAATGGATAGAAGTGAGGAATAGGCACGAAAGCAGTAGGTGCTAGGGGGTCAAGGCTGGGAGGTTGTCTGAATGTACCC
Organism: Scalesia atractyloides; assembly: GCA_947069175.1. Lineage (NCBI taxonomy): Eukaryota > Viridiplantae > Streptophyta > Magnoliopsida > Asterales > Asteraceae > Scalesia > Scalesia atractyloides. The sequence continues at coordinate 32,985,175 of CAMTDV010000004.1, read as the reverse complement.
TCCCTGGACGGGGAGCGGGAATCTCATGAGGGAAAATAGTAGACAAGCTAATCTGGTGTGTATCAGTAGTGGGTGGTGTCATGGAATCCGAAACCGCTCTAGCTCATGGATGCAACGAAAAAGAAGTTGAAACTGTAGCTGAAAAAAAAAAGAGTAGTATCCTCAGAAGTGGAGACAGGAAAGTGACATGGATGGTAGGGATCAGACTCGGACATGTGTGGAGGGTGGTATGGTGCGGACAAGTGGTCAACTGGTATGCAGGTGTCAGAACAAATGGGCTGTTGGGAAGTGCCCTCCCCAGGGCGGGGTGCTGGAATCTCATGAGAGAAAATAACAGGCAGGTCAGTGTGGGGAGGGTCAGCCACGAGTGGTGGAAGTGGGTGTGTGGGAGCACGAACGGGTGAAGATGGTGCAACTGACAAGGCATCGTCCTCGACATCAGTAGGGTACGCCCTAACTCCAGCTGCAAGTAGGGCCGATGAGGTCACAGACTCGAAGGAGTCCATATCAGAGTCTGGGTCGGAGTCAAAAGAAATGTCAATGACTGATATGACGGGAGAAGGTATGTCAGGGATTATAGCGTCCACCTCACCATCACCCTGGCCATCATCAGGGTGATCCTCCTCAGGGAAAACAAGATCCCAATCAGGGTTAACAACAAAAGGCCAATCCTCCTCGGGGATGGCAGCGAGTGGGATAACATCGAGCGGGATAGGCTCCACAAGATGCTCACCATCGGGTTGACCGATAATAAGCTGGTCAAAAATCGGAAGAGGGAAAGCGAGAACGTCATCGATAAACGAGATGTCCTCTCCGAAGTCCGGTAGTGCAAAGGGCTGAAAGTCATCATCGTCATCCGAAAAGCATCTCCGGGTCACTCTCGGTGTCGGAGGTGAAGTTCTCCGGAGCCGGTGCCACCTCGTCGCCTGATACAATAGCCATAGGGTCATGATCCTTTGATAAACCACTTCAGATGAAGACATGTGTACCTGCGACATAATAATCATAGCATGTGCACTTATATTAATTACTATTACTAAGTATATACAGGTAAGAATAAGTATCACATAACATGCACTCACGTTATCCTACATGGTTCTTTTCTAACTTAACAAGTCTACCCCATGCAGACTAATCACCAACTGATGCCCTTGCTCGTGTTTCTTTCTTTCCTTTATAAAATGTTCGTTCCATGGATCTTGGCGTTTTGTAAATGCAATGAAAAATATTTTGTAAAGAAAAAAATATTTTCGTGAGAGAGTCCTAATGATTATAGTCTAGACTCGAGAAAGAATCCTAGTTCACTACAATCGAAGCTCTGATACCAACCTGTCACACCTTGTCTTTTGCAGAAGCGTGTGTGTGACTTGATCAGTTCTCATTGCATTCGATTACAATAAACAACAACTTGATTAAACAACGATGTCCATCCATTCATAAGTTTAAAATATTACAAACCACAAGTTGTTTAAACTTCCAACCATCACAAGTATTTAATTTAAGTTACAACCAACATAAGTTTTAAAGTTCCATAAAGGACTTATTTTACAAAAGTTCAGTTTTATGAGGTTTTGCATCCTATATCTCATCAAGGATGAGATATATGGATCAAACCCTCCAAAAAGTGGATGACATCTAGACTTGTAGTTCAAGAGCTTGATTGTGATGCCAGCACCAAGATCCCTCTAATTTCCTGAAATACATGTAAGTTGAAAACATCAACAAAAGTTGAGCGAGTCCATGTGTTTTATGTGTATGCAAATCAAATGAATCCCAAAAACATTTGAAAGTTCCAGTGTTGAATATAGGTATGAAAAATGTCTATGAACATGTTGATCATTAATGTTTTGCAAGGACATTAATATGTGTGACAACATAGGAAGTACTCAACCCGTGTAGGCAATTTAATTGTCGAACCCTCGACAGTGGACACAACAGCACTCTAAGTGGTCACCCATGGACCGTGAGTGGTGTCACACCCCGACCACGTAAAAAAACAAACCATGGCGGAAATGTCGGGGAGTGTTGTAACAGAATTATTGTGTCAATAACCATGGCACATAAGTTAAGTTTCATTAGTGAATACTGTTTACATCATCTTGGATAAAAACGAAAGTAATCATAGGCACAATATGTTTCAAACCATGGCGGAAATGTAGTATATGTATTATGTAATCAAAGCATGTATTAAGTTATGAAAAACACGAAAGTAATCATAGGCACAATATGTTTCACCCCAAAACATTTGAAAATGTAAAAGAGGGGACTATGTACTCACATGGAATTGCAATAAAGTCCTTGTTCAAGAAAATAATAAAAGCTCAAGAGTCCGAGATTTCAAGTGTGACCTGAAAACGGATAACTACATAAATATCGGAACTTGAAATCGCGGATTTGGATAGAATGAGGCCTCATAAACCAAATGAGTGTTGGAACTCATATTATAGTTTAATAAGTTTACATTCTGAGTTGGAAAGATTTTTAAGTGTTTTTTATCCGTTATGACCCGTTAAGGTAGTTTAAGCTACTTTAGCGCGTAATTAGCGTAACTACGCATTCAGAGGGTTAGATATGTGTCATGCTAAGTTTTAAATGCTTAAACATTTATAAAATGTTATTTGATCATATTATATGTCAAAATTTATGTTACATATGCGTTTAATTGGTTTTCTTGCGAAAAGGGCATTTTGGTCATTTTAAGGGATATTACCATTGATTATCATAACACTATCCGAACGAATTGACCATGGGGTATAACCTCAGAGGGTTATTTCTTATATATTTGGTCATAAATATGTATTTGGTTGTGTCTAAAAGTTTACCAAACGGGTCAGATTCGAAAGTCAAAGCGTTGGTCAAACCGCTAGACTTTTGAAACCAAATGAGCACTTTTAACAAAGGTGACGAATTTGACATAACTTGACATGTCTTAATAAGTTTATAAAAGTATTTTGGCATCAAAACAACCTGTTTTGACACCCGAAAACAGATCCGTTGCAAAATGCGCAAAAATCGCATTTTAACCGAAACTTTGACTTGTCAAAATGACTAGAAAAGGTGGAAATCAGTAGGCATGATCATTAAGGATCATAACTACCTCGATTACCATCGTATTGCAAGGTTCAATTGGACTTTATGTTGATCAATTGATGATCAAATATGGAAGTCAAACAAAAGTCAAATTTTGTTACTTTTAGTCCATTTAAACTACAAGAATTGAACAATACTTGAATGTAACACTTACAAATACCTAGGATGATCAAGGAATCACAGAGGAGTCTTCAAGATGGTTGAAAACTTCAGATTTGTAGCAGATGAGAACAAGAAGGGAATGAAAAATTTAAATGTGGGGATGATCATGGTATTTATAATGATCAAGAGGTGATCAAGATCATGTCAAGTGTTAAGACAATGTTCTAGGATGTTAACAAGTGTTATTGAGGTGTTAGAAGCAAGTTAAGTGTGGCAAATTTCAAGCTAGGTGTCAAAAATTGCGAATTGGTGGCAAGGAAATGAGTTGGGAAGCTGCCAGCTAACTTTCTGTCAATACAGGGGCCTCGCCGTACGCTACGGTACCCCCTTAGGGCGTCACGTAGCGCCACGGCCCCCCTGACTGAAGTTTTGAAAAATTGCAAACAGGTCCCTGCACATGTTTTCGATGTTTTTTGGCATTTCTAACACCCGTTAACCCAATATTTAGGCTCCAATGACGCTAAAGCATAGGGAACTTAAAATATGTCCAAAAATATTCTGGGTGTCGGTTCGTTTGGTCGTCCGTTGCTGTTTTCGGTTAATTACGACGAAAATCGTAACGAACGCGTAAATGACCGTAATTGCGTAACAAATGATATTTTTGCATTCCAATCATCAAAATAGAATAATTTAATGATTAAAAATTTTTTTGGATGTCCGTACATGTTCCGGATAGCAAAATACGCGAAAAGGCATAGTTTCACAGAATTTGCAAAATAGCCCCTGAAGTTGCAAAAGTATGTTTTTGCCATACGGAAGCCCTTAAAACTTATTTCTAAGTTATGTAAAGGGTATTTAGGGTATGTTTAACTTATGGAAATGTTCCGAAACGTACGTTGCGTTAAACTGATTAAGTTTACATAACAGTTTGCGATTTCACTTCTAGAAAATGTTTAGAAGATCGGATTTGAATAAGAATAAAAAATACACACACGTCATAAGTAAATATACAAAACTCATAAATGTAACACAAAATTTCATTAAATATAACATTGTCGGATAAATTACAAAGATCGGAAAGCACAAATGTCACAGTCTCCCCTACTTCAGGAAATTTCGTCTCGAAATTTAACTTGAGGAAACTGGTGAGAAAAGATGCGGATATTTTGCCTTCATTTGGTCCTCACGTTCCCAAGTAAACTATGGGCCACGTACTTTAACTATCGGTATACGTCTGCTCTTTAGCTTCTTGACTTCACGGTCCAATATTTCCACAGGTTTCTCAACAAAATGCATCGTGTCATCAACACCAATTTCATCAAGGGGTATGTGGAGGTTTTCATCAGCCAAACACTTCTTTAAATTGGACACGTGGAAAGTTGGATGAACGTTACCAAGCTGTGGAGGTAGCTCAAGTTTGTAGGCCACTTTTCCGATTCTCTCAACGATCTTAAATGGTCCAACATATCATGGCACAAGTTTTCCTTTCTTCCCGAATATAATCACTCCCTTCCAAGGGGATACCTTGAGTAGGACGTGATCACCGACTTGGAATTCCAAAGGCTTGCGTCGTTTATCCGCGTAACTCTTTTGACGGCTTCTAGCTGTCAGAAGGTTTTCGTGAATCTTTTTGACTTTGTCTGTTGTGTCATGCATAAGTTCAGGTCCAATGAATCGAGATTCACCAATCTCATTCAACAGACAGGTGAATGGCATTTTCGACCATAAGGAGCTTCAAAAGGTGGCATGTCAATGCTAGAGTGATAACTATTGTTGTAGGAGAACTCGATCAATGGTAGATGCGAATCCCAACTACCACCAAAGTCAATCACACATTCTCTAAGCAGATCCTCCAAAGTCTGGATTGTCCTTCAGATTGTCCATCCGTTTGAGGATGATAAGTAGTGCTCAAATTAAGCTTGGTTCCCATGGCAGATTGCATGGTTCTCCAAAAATGAGATGAGAATCGAGCGTCTCGATCAGATATGATATCCAAAGGAACACCATGGCGAGATACTATTTCATCCACATAGATCTTCGCAAGTTTGTCAGTAGAGAAATCCTCACGAATGGCTATGAAATGTGCTGACTTTGTTAGTCGATCAACGACTACCCAAATGGCATCATTTCCTCTAGGTGTAAGCGGTAATTTGGTAATGAGATCCATGGTAATGTTTTCCCATTTCCAAACTGGAATCTCTAGTTGTTCAAGCAAACCAGAAGGACATTGATGTTTCGCCTTAACTTTGAGACAAGTAAGGCATTTGGAAACGTACAAAGCTATGTCTTTCTTCATACCCGGCCACCAATACTGGGTACGAAGATCCTTGTACATTTTGTCTGCACCTGGATGAATCGAATAACGAGATTTATGAGCCTCGTTCATAATCAAAGTGCGGAGATTGCCTTGACTTGGAACCCACAATCGGTTCAGATAATAAAGCAACCCATTACCTTTGGTTTCAAGCTGAAGCTCGAGATGATGTGGCAATTCATTACTCATTTTGTCTTGTGCAACACAAGTACGTTGAGCTTCAAAAATACGTGTATGGATATCAGATCGAACTTGTACACAATGCAACTTAACACGTTCTTTACGACTAAGAGCATCGGCTACGACATTCGCCTTACCAGGATGGTAGCGAATTTCGCAGTCATAGTCATTCAGAAGTTCAACCCAACGTCGTTGTCTCATGTTTAATTCTTTCTGATTGAAGATGTGCTGGAGACTTTTGTGGTCTGTGAAAACCACACATTTTGTACCGTACAGATAATGTCTCCAAATTTTGAGAGCGAAAACAACAGCACTCAACTCAAGATTATGAGTGGTGTAGTTCTTTTCGTGAACTTTCAACTGTCTTGATGCATAGGCTATAACTTTTTCTCTTTGCATGAGGACACAACCGAGACCTAAGTTAGACGCATCAAAATATACAACAAAATCGTCGTTACCCTCGAGCAATGATAGAATAGGAGCATCACAAAGCTTTTGCTTTAGAGTCTGAAAAGCTTCTTCTTGTTTGGGTCCCTACTCAAAAGGTTTATTCTTTTGAGTTAAAGCCGTAAGGGGAACCGCAGTCTTGGAGAAATTAGCAATGAAACGGCGGTAATAACCCGCGAGACCTAAGAATGAACGAACTTCAGTAGGAGTAGAAGGTCTATTCCAATCCCTGATTGCACTGATCTTTGCGGGATCCACATGAATACCTTGTTCGTTGACAATATGTCCTAAAAACTGAACTTCCTTAAGCCAAAATTCACACTTGGAGAATTTGGCTTAAAGTTGTTCTTTCTTTAGGAGTTCCATTGTTAGACGAAGATGTTGTTCATGATCGGCTCGTGTCTTGGAATAAATCAAGATGTCATTGATAAAAACAATGATGAACTTGTCTAAATAAGGCTTACAAACCCTATTCATCAAGTCCATGAAGACGGCAGGAGCATTGGTTAAGCCGAAGGGCATAACAGTGAACTCATAATGGCCATAACGAGTGCGGAAAGCTCTCTTGGGAATATCTTCCTCGAGTACACGAAGCTGATGATACCCAGATCGTAGATCAATCTTCGAAAAACAAGTAGCACCCTGTAGTTGGTCAAAAAGATCATCAATGCGAGGTAGGGGATATCGATTCTTGATCATGAGTTTGAGCTCACGGTAATCGATACACATACGAAAAGATCCGTCTTTCTTTTTCACAAATAAAATTGGAGCACCCCACAGTGAAAATCTTGGACAAATGAAACTTTTGTCAGAAAGTTCCTGAAGCTGCTTTGACAACTCTTGCATTTTAGACGGTGCAAGACAGTAAGGAGATTTGGCTACTGGGTTGGCACCAGGTACAAGGTCTATACGAAACTCAACTTGACGAGCAGGAGGTAAACCAGGTAGCTCATCTGGAAACACCACAGGATAATCCCGAACCACAGGGATATCTTGAATAATTTTGCCCTTGCCTTTCTCCTCTACAATATGCACCAAGGAAGCCACATAATTCTTCCGCAATTATTTCTGAGCTCGGGTACAAGTCATAAGTTTAAGGTTACTAAAGGGTCTTTCTCCACGAACTTCCAGAATTTCACCAGACGGAAGAGGTACACGAACAATCTTATCGAAACAAACCACCTCGGAATGATGTTTGGTTAACCAATCCATTCCCACTATAATGTCGAAACTCCCAAGTTACATAGGCGTGAGGTTAATAGGAAAGAGATGGTTGTTAAGGTTCAATAGGCAACCATGAATGACAGAATCGAGTTTAAGAGATTCACCATTGGCTATTTCGACTGTCAAGGGCTTTCCTAGTTTGCTTCTTGGTTTCGCAACTAAGGGCTCAAATGTTAAGGACACAAAACTTCTATCAGCACCCGAATCAAATAGTGTAGAAGCAGGATGGTTGTTAACAAAGAACGTACCATTCACCACCTCGTTATCTGCCCGTGCCTCGTTTGCATTGATATTAAAAGCTCGTCCACGAGCCTGATTTGCATTCGCCAATATCGGGCAGTTGTTCCGGTAGTGGGTGAGATCCCCACAATTGTACCAAGATCCTGGTGGATAATGTGGTCGTGCAGGATTGGCTGGCTGCTGAACATGGTTTTGAGCTACATTGTTCGGGTTAGGAGGCGAACGAAAAACATTGGCCAGATGGCCAGACCGCCCACAGTTTGTACAAATACGGCATGGAAGATGAGGCTGGTGATGACTGTTGCATCTGTTACACAAAGGTGCAGTGCCGGTATACTGTTTCTTGGCAGGAGGCTGGGCAGGCTGGTTGGGAGCAGCTTGATTAGGTGTGGCTTGGTTGGGTTGTGTGGTGACAACGAAATTTTTGGAAGCCTTGCGCTTCCTCGACTTCTTCGAAGACTCAGCTTTCTTACCCTTTGGTTTCTCAGACTTGTCAGACGATCTCTTGTCACCCTTACGATGGAGCTTACCCTTTTTGATATGCGATTCAGTCAAACTTGCAGATAGCTCAATAGCTTGCCTGACAGTAGTGGGGTTGCTGTGACAATATCCTAAACCGGGTCAGGAAGACCATCTATGTATTTCTCGATTGCCTTAGCCAAAGGCTTCACCATCTCAAGACATAACAAACTCAACTCCTCATACCTGTCAGTATACGCACGATGCTCACCACTGTCTTGCTTCAGATCATGAAACTCGTTTTCAAGCGCCCGCTTTTCATGACGAGGGCAGAACTCTTTCATCATAAGAGCTCTGTGTTCCTCCCAAGTCTGACCCATAGCAACATCAGCACCCCTATCTCTCATCACTCCGTTCCACCACGTGAGCGCTCTCTTTTCAAACACACTAGAAGCAAACTCAACTTTCTGCTCATTTCGACATTGAACATGGCGAAATGTATTCTCAAGACTCTCAAACCACTGTAGGAGCCCAGTTGCTCCCTCAAAACCACTAAACTTAAGCGGTTTAGCCGAATTAAACTGTTTAAAGTTGCATGCAGCAGGTGCATTATTGTTATTGTTAGCTTGGTTTATCTGAGTTATGAGATTTGGAAGCACTACAGCAAATTGCTGAGCAATTAGAGCCGCCATGTCGGCGTCCGTGTTTACGTTTCATCGAGGAGGCATTCTATAAGAGAGAAAGCATGAAAGGAAACGAATGAGATGAATGTTGAATAATCAAAATGAGATAAATAAATATCGAAAAATGTAAGGATGGTGGTCATTCGTTCGTTTACTCAAAACAAACAAACGACACACAGTGACTAATCAAAGTAAATGGGTCTTTATAATGTATCGCGAAGACATGCTTTAGCCTATAAGTGGACACTCACCCCAAGAGTTCCCAGGTAAGAGTGACTGGTCCGATTAAGTGGATTTGTACGAACACTCTAGCCTTAGACAGTAAACTCAGGGTACAGGCACCCACCCTTCCAGATTGCACGTGTTCACATTATTAAGACCCAAATTTTGACGAGATTTTGAAAACATCAAAGGCTTAACGCCAAAAACAAATCACCCAAGGATGGATGATTGATTTCAAAAATCATTTTGGAATTTGTGTTTATGTTTTGGTAATCACCTAAGGATAGGTGATTGTATCGTGTTTTAATTCTAAACGCAAGAAAACTCGTGTTAGGGTCCTAGGAAGGTTATAGTCTAGGTCAAAGCATTACTAATAACCTAATTCCCTATAACCATTGGCTTTGATACCAATCTTTCTGTCACACCCCGACCACGTAAAACAAAAAACCGTGGCGGAAATGTCGGGCAGTGTTGTAACAGAATTATTGTTTCAATAACCATGGCACATAAGTTAAGTTTCATTATTGAATATTGTTTACATCGTCTTGGTTAAAAACGGAAATACAACAAAAGTTAAGCTATTATTCTGATTTTATAGTCACTAAGGCACAGTCCGCCCTAAGTGTAGCTAGCTTGACATCAAACATTTGCACCTGAAACATATGTGAAAATAAAGTCAGCAAAATAATGCCGGTGAGTACATAGATTTTGTGTTGATGCTTCATGGCTTTGAATATTTTAAGAAAATTTTAAAGTAATACAAAAGTCACCATGAACCATAAAAAGTTTCTTTTATAAAAACCATATGAGAAATCAGTATGATATAAAAGAAATAATATATGGTTAAATAGATAACCAAAAGTAAGTTTTGTCTTGTGTAAATTGTCATGTCTTGTATTTTGTTTAAAAATGATTTAGATAACGCCACGGTATGTAAGATAATAAAAGCACTTATATATAGAAAGTACCATCGGCGTATCCACCATGCTTTTATCATATTACATACGTCACGTTATTTAAATCACTCACCATACACCAATAATCAAATGTCGGGTAAATATATGTCATGTAAACAATGTCGAGTAAACAATGTCATGTAAATAAATTTCATGTAAACAATGTCGAGTAAACTAATGTCGAGTAAACAATTTCGAGTAAACCATGTCATGTAAATAAGTGTCATGTAAACAATGTCGAGTAAACTAATGTCGAGTAAATTAATGTTGAGTAAACAATGTCGAGTAAACAATGTCATGTAAACCAATGTCGAGTAAACCAATATCGAGTTTTATAAACCATTTGCCTTTATTGTTAAAACATATATTATGGGTTGTTGGCGAACACATTCAAGCCTTGTTGACTGTCGGATAAACCCCTATCCAGTCAAGGGTTTATCAATGTTCATCGGATTCTGTCATTCCCTAAGGTCACTTCCAAACATACCTAGGAAGTGGGAATGGGATTGTCAATCCTATGGTACCATTACATACTACCGGTCGGCGTGATCAATGTTAATGAATGTATCATTGTCGAGTTCAATGCACCAAAATGTCAATAACAATGTAAGCATGTCTTGAAGATATCTTGAAAATGTCTTGTAAATGTTTTGAAAACCATGTACTAGTTTGCTCGGTCAGCATACATAGTAAAAAAAATGTCTTTGTAAAACCAATGTGTTAATTATGCAAATCAACATGTGACTCAAAATTCAATGAAAGTCATGTAGTATATGTATTATGTAATCAAAGCATGTATTAAGTTATGAAAAACACGAAAGTAATCATAGGCACAATATGTTTCACCCCAAAACATTTGAAAATGTAAAAGAGGGGACTATGTACTCACATGGAATTGCAAAAAGTCCTTGTTCAAGAAAATAATAAAAGCTCAAGAGTCCGAGATTTCAAGGGTGACCTGAAAACGGATAACTACGTAAATATCGGAACTTGAAATCGGCGGATTTGGATAGAATGAGGCCTCATAAACCAAATGAGTGTTGGAACTCATATGATATGGTTTAATAAGTTTACATTCTGAGTTGGAAAGATTTTTAAGTGTTTTTGACCCGTTATGACCCGTTAAGGTAGTTTAAGCTACTTTAGCGCGTCATTAGCGTAACTACGCATTCAGAGGGTTAGATATGTGTTATGCTAAGTTTTAAATGCTTAAACATTTATAAAATATTATTTGATCATATTATATGTCAAAATTTATGTTACATATGCGTTTAATTGGTTTTCTTGCGAAAAGGGCATTTTGGTCATTTTTAAGGGATATTACCATTGATTATCATAACACTATCCGAACGACATGACCATGAGGTATAACCTCAGAGGGATATTCCTTATATATTTATGGTCATAAATATGTATTTGTTCGTGTCTAAAAGTTGACCAAACGGGTCAGATTCGAAAGTCAAAGCGTTGGTCAAACCGCTAGACTTTTGAACCCAAATGAGCACTTTTAACAAAGGTGACGAATTTGACATAACTTGACATGTCTTAATAAGTAGTATTTTGGCATCAAAACAACCTGTTTTGACACCCGAAAATAGATCTGTTGAAAAATGCGCAAAAATCTCATTTTGACCAAAACTTTGACTTGTCAAAATGACTAGAAAAGGTGGAAATCAGTAGGCATGATCACTAAGGATCATAACCACCTTGATTACCATCATATTGCAAGGTTCAATTGGACTTTATGTTGATCAATTCATGATCAAATCTGGAAGTCAAACAAAAGTCAAATTTTGTGACTTTTAGTCCATTTAAACTACAAGAATTGAACAATACTTGAATGTAACACTTACAAATACCAAGGATGATCAAGGAATCACAGAGGAGTCTTCAAGATGGTTGCAAACTTCTGATTTGTAGCAGATGAGAGCAAGAAGGGAATGAAAAATTTAAATGTGGGGATGATCATGGTATTTATAATGATCAAGAGGTGATCAAGATCATGCCAAGTGTTAAGACAATGTTCTAGGATGTTAACAAGTGTTATTGAGGTGTTAGAAGCAGGTTAAGTGTGGCAAATTTCGAGCTAGGTGTCAAAAATTGCGAATTGGTTGCAAGGAAATGAGCTGGGAAACTGCCAGCTAACTTTCTGTCAAAACAGGGCCTCGCTGTCGCTACGTTACCCCCCTTAGGGCGTCGTGTAGCGCCACGGCCCTCCTGACTAAAGTTTTGAAAAATTGTAAACAGGTCCATGCACATGTTTTCGACACGTTTTGGCATTTCTAACACCCGTTAACCCAATATTTAGGCTCCATAATGACGTTAAAGTATAGGGAACTTAAAATATGTCCAAAATATTCTGAGTGTCGGTTCGTTCGGTCGTACGGTTGCGGTTTTCGGTTAATTACGACGGAAATCATAACGAACGCGTAATGACCGTAATTGCGTAACGAATGATATTTTTGCATTCCAATCATCAAAATATAATATTTTAATGATTACCAAATTTTTTGGATGTCCGTACATGTTCCGGATAGCGAAATACGCGAAAAGGCATAGTTTCACAGAATTTGCAAAATAGCCCCTTAAGTTGCAAAAGCATGTTTTTGCCATACGGAAGCCCTTAAAACTTACTTCTAAGTTATGTAAAGGGTATTTAGGGTATTTTTAGCTTATGGCAATGTTCCGGAACGTACGTTGCATTAAACTGATTAAGTTTACATAACAGTTTGCGATTTCACTTCTAGAAAATGTTTAGAAGATCGGATTTGAACAAGGATTAAAAATACGCACACGTCATAAGTAAATATACAAAACTCATAAATGTAACACAAAATTTCATTAAATATAACATTGTCGGATAAAGTACAAAGATCGGAAAGCACAAATGTCACAAGTGGGGCTCGCCCGTACCCATTAGATCTAACCTTTGTTCCTTGGTCCTCAAAATGATTAATGGCACCTTAGTTGCAACCTATGCTCACATGATCTAAGAGTTCATTCCATAGTTTAATAATACCCTTGTTAACATGTATTTTCCCCCGAAAGTTGTAAACCGAAAACATTAAGTAAAAGGGGGACGTGAACTCACAAGTTTCCGTCCGTAATTTCGTGTATTCACAGTAGATCTCCTCAAGCCGTACTACAACCTACACACGTTTTAGGTTTTATTAGACGTTTAGGTCGTGTAACGACTCTTAGCCTTATTTATTTATTAAAGCTTTATTTTTTTGAAATATTATAATATGTTTCCAACTTGTTTCCTTATATGCTTTTCACATATATGTTTTCCAAGTATAGGTATACTTGTATTTGCATATTTTGCCAAGTATTTATAGTGTATGCCGGTATGTATTTATACGTATTGGGATACATGTTTCTTGTGTTTATTAACTATTTTATACTTAATTTCTGTGAACTTTCCGTATTATTATTTTTGTAGAAATAAAATCACTAACTTTATATTCTTAAAATAGATATGTTTTAAGAGAATTTTTATAGAAATTCCCTATAAATTTCATTTGGCAAAAATATGTATACCTCCATATATATCTTAAAAATAATAATATACTTTTAAGATTAGGGTTAGGAATATACATATATATATATATATATATATATATATATATATATATATATATATATATATAGTTTTCCTTTTCCCTTTTTACCAAATTAATATATATGGTTGAGTTGTTCTTATAAATATATATATATTTCCATACATTTATACTTAGCATTTTTTATTATCAAAAATCACCTCCAATACATTGTAATTTTTATAAAATTATGGCAATTTCTCATGTTAAAACCAAGATCAAAATTACTTGTAAACACTTGTTTAGAAATATTTTTCTAAGTGTTTAATTTTTACAAAAATTTTTTTGCCATATTTTCCCTTTAAAAATGGAGGTTTCCATGCTTATTAGCATATCAATTTCTTTTATAAATTCCTCATGAATCATCAACAATTTACATATAACTTACCATAAGCCATAATATACATTTTACCAACATGATATGAACTTGAAGTTTTACAAAACCTTGTAGTATTTTAACATGTTGTTTCACAAGGTTTAAGAATACTAAATCCATGGTTTTTATCTAATAAAGCTCTTTCTTGTGAAATTTCATCCTTTACAACTTACAACTTGATTTTACAAAAGTCATTCTCCTTGCATTTTTCATGTTACATACACCTTTTTAGTTCCATTTAACCTTTTAAAACATGGTTATTTTCATTTGAAATTAATTTATGTGAAATCTAGTAGTAATCTTTAGTTTCTTGAGATTTTTATTTTTGAAATCCTTTACCTTCAAGACTAATATCTTGTAGGATTCATCATCCTACAAAAAATACAACTCATCTTCAAGTTCATACTTCACATAAAGGATGATCAACATGATTTCCTCAAGATCCATCCTTATACTTGCGAGATCATGTGTTTAATCACCATTTAGCAAGTTTCTTATGATGATCTTCATCATAACACAAGAAAACAACAAACAAGTTTACTACATACACTTAAACATCTTTGATTTTCATGTTTTTAAGCTTTATGTTCATGTTCATCTTCATGTTTTGGTGAGATTCTTTAGATTACCAAGTTACATCTTTCTTTAACCACTAACATTATGAGTAAAAACAAGATCAACGGGGCTTACTACTAGCACTATGGATAGGGAACAACAAGATGCAAGATGAAGAAAAAAAGAGGTGGTTAATAGCTCCTCCAAGTGGTCCTTAAGCTTCCATTGCTTCACACCTTCTTAATATACCATGATACACCTTGAATGAGTCTTGGATTTACTAGATTTAGTGAATGATGATGATGGGGGGTGTCTTCGGCCGAGAGCAAGAGAGGGAGAGATGAAGAGTGAGTTTGATTTCTTTGGTACTAAGGTTAAGTGTTCATCAAAGTCCCTTAGTGTTCTTTTATCCTCCATCAACTTATTAACCATAAGGTATTATGTTCAATATCAATATAAAAATCTAATAAAATATTCAAAGAAAATCATGGGTGTGGGACCCATGTTGTAACCGTCCCAGGGGGGGTATCTTAGTTGGGTTTTAATTCTAGTTAGGTGATTTAGTTAGGATTTTAAATGTAAGTGTTTAATGTGTTTAGTGGTTTTAAGATGTAATATGATGTTTGGTGATCATAACTAACTTCATAACAATAAAACAATGCTTCTAGCTAGATTTTGGTGTTTCGGGCAGTGTCCGGTTGTTCGTTTGATTACCGATTTTTTAAGGGGCTAAATAGCGTAGTTTAGTGTGCTTTGAGGTACCTTTTATGATGGTTTTGATTCCCGACACTAAACAAGTTATTATGGACTATTAAACCTCAATTCTGCATTATATCCTAGTGTTAAATTGCTGAAAGTTGCTGAATTTTGCTGAATTCTGCAGTTTTAGTGTATTTTGGCGTTCTCTGGCACTTAATTATCACTCGGAAGGCAGTTTTATGATCCCTACTTCCCTACATATCCTCCTAGTGTAACTCTTGTTCCCGAGGCTCAATCTGTGTCTTATCATCATGTCTGTCTAAGTACTGAACTCCTGTCAGTATTTCTAGTTTGTCTGATAAGCGCATTAGTTTCATTCCGTGTAAACTGTTTCGAGTTGAATTCAACAATAATAAATATCATGCATCGTGAAGTGTTTTTGTGAGTTCTTTAAATGAATTTCATGTAATCATATACATCATAAGTTCCAAAATGCATCTTCATATAATATTAATATTGTTCACATTGTTCAAGGATTACATGAAAAGTGCCAATTGTCACAAGATGGCACTAATGCTTAGTGCATTCAAGCCTCCCTTGTACATGTTTGCTATCATTCACATCACAATACAAAACAACATAATACCCACATTCCTATGGTTGCAATTATTTCAGATTCACCATCACCACAAACAAAAAGAAAAATAAAATGCAGAAAGTAAAAATTGTCTGGAAAGTAAATTGCTTAACCACGGCACGCAGGCCAAAAAATATTGTTCAAAGGGAAAGAGGGGTTAACTTGAGAGCTGCATCCGTCACCTACAACACCACCTCCATCGCCTATGGGGAGTCCATGTCCTCATCCTCGTCCTACTCATCGAGGTACGCCATATGCCCCCGGATATACGTGATGTCATCTTGCATGGTGGCGATGTTTCGCTCCACCGCTCCAATCCGGGTATTGGCGTTGCTGGCCGCGTTGTAGGCGTTCCGGGTGCAAAGTAAGTTTTCCTTCAAAAGATTATGTAAGCTTTGAAAGTTAGGAAAACTTCCTCCTTGAGAAGAGGATCCCGCGTAGTAGCCTTGTTATTGAGGAGGGTGGTTTGGACTTCTTTCGGATCCCATGTGTTTCCTTAGGCATTATAGAAGCGGATGGTTCCATCATCCATGTATTGGATGAGGCCCATGCTTCCACATTGGACGATGTCTACCTTTCCCGATTTTACCCCCTTGTGGAATGCCCGCAGAACGCGATTGACATAGTTCTTGAAGAGGCGGTAATCCATTCACCGAAGCAAATCGGTGTGGGGGCGTTGGCGATCTAGTTGAAGTGCATGTTCTTGAGCAGTAGGTAGGTGACATCGAGGGATAGACGATTCTGGATGTAATAAAGGCAAGTAAGCTCCCGGAGGTTCACCACCCCTGAACTATCGCGCCATTGACCGAGAGAACTGCTTAGGACCCAGTGGATGTAGTAGTAAAATGGATCCCGTAACTGTGAGCTCTTGGTTGGTCTTGGGTCATACATACCCCCTCCAAGTTAGGCCCATGCAGTTTGGCACATGTTGACGGGAATCTCACGGAGTCCACCCGTGGACTCCTTTTCAACAGATTCTTCCTCTTGTACAAACCTATATTAACGCCAAACTGGGCAATGGAGATGGAGAATAGTGTCCCACCACACCTGAACTCAACCTCTTCCGAGTCGAACGGCTCTGCTTTGTTCTTGAGCTTGAAAGTTCTATAGAACTCCATGTTGTACTCATGAACCGAATGGAGCTTGGTATCAAGAAAAAATCGTAGTGGTCCCATAACCAACGTTTCATAACGTTCCCTTTGTCCTACGTCTTCAAGAGTATCGTAGCACGTTTGTCTCGGGGCATCCTCGTGTCTTGTTTGATGAATTTCAAACCAGTTTTGATAGTCTAGCTCTGATGTCTTGAATTTCAGGAATTTGTTCGCCATTTCTGTACAAAAGAAACACAGACAGCCGGACATGGCCCCGTGGGCACTGGACACGCGTCGTGTTCAGCTAGGAGTTCTGGCCACGCCCCGTGTCAGGTCACTGTTACCTTAAAACATCAATTTTCGATCCGGTTTCGAAAAGTTGAAAATTTTTTGTTAAGTAGGGGCGGTTTCCCCGAAAATGAAACCTCAAGTGTCGTTTTTTTCCGAAAACAAACCGTTTACCCCTTCAATTTTAACTTTTTCGGTTTGAAAATAATGGTTTATGGTTTCTGCTTGAAATCGGACGATTCTTTCTACAATATTGGTTGGTTTACTTTCCAAAACAAGTATATGAACTACTATTACTAGATCTAAACAAAAATCTTGGTTTTGGCACGGGTCTAGTTCAAGAACCTTAGATTTTCCCCAAATTTTTGGTGTTAATCTACATGAAAATCGTTAAAATAACTAAAGAAGATGTTAGAATCATACCTTGCAGACGTTTGATGAAAGGAAATCGTGAAAAGCCAGAGAAAAGTGCAGGGGAACCAGAGGTTTTCGGGGAAATGGGGAGTGGCGTAATGAAGAAACTATGAAGAAAAGGGGTATAAACCCATCTGCAGACTGACCACGGCCCCGTGGTCGGGCTAATTTTTGAAAAAAAATTAGTGCATGTGTGCGTGTCCTTTTCTCCAGAAAGGTTCCTTAAGTTATATTACCTGTTTCATAGTTGCTTCGATGTTCGTTTTCCGTTATACCTACAAGTATGAAGTTAACCTACATATATACAAATAGTTTTCGTTTAATCATGCCTCTACCGCTTGTAATGAGATCTCTTCCTCATTATCCTCAATGAATCCTTGGTAGTTCTTAAGCCTTTGCCCGTTGACCTTGAATGGAATACCGTTTTGAGATTTAATTTCGATTGCACCATGTGGGAAGATATGGGTGATGGAAAAAGGTCCTAACCACCTAGACTTTAGTTTTCCGGGAAATAATCAAAGTCATGAATTAAACAATAGCACTTGATCACCCTCTCGAAATTCGTAAGGCTTAATATGTTTATCGTGTAAGTGTTTTATCCGTTCCTTATAAATTTTGGAGTTAGAATATGCTTGATTTCTTAATTCCTCTAGTTCGTTTAATTGACAAAATCAATTTTTACTGTCGGTCTCATGGTCTAAGTTTACGTTTTTTAGTGCCCAGTTGGCTTTATGTGCTATTTCTACTGGCAAGTTACAACTTTTCCCATAGACGAGCTTATATGGGGTGGTACCTATTGTTGTTTTATAGGCGGTTCGAAAAGCCCATAAAGCATCGTCTAATTTATCGGCCCATTTTTTCTTATTTAAACCCATGGTTTTTTCTAGTATCCGTTTAAACCTTGATTGGTCACTTCGGCTTGCCCATTGGTTTGGGGATGATATGCGGTTGAGATTCATTGATAGACCCCATAATTTGTTAAGAGTTTTCAAGTTGATGATTACAAAAATGGGTACCTCTATCACTAATTAATGCTTTTGGAGTACCGAACGAGAGAATAATCACTTCAAGAATCTTACCACGACTCTTCATTGGTTGGAAGTGCCTCAGCTTCGGCCCATTTTGACAAGTCATCCACAACCACAAGTATATATATGTTTCCTTTTGATGGTGGGAAAGGTCCCATAAAGTCTAATCCCCACACATCAATGATTTCACAAATAAGAATGTTGTTTTGTGGCATTTCATTTTTGAAAGAAATATTACCTGTTCGTTGGCATGCATCACATGTTTTGACAAGACTTTGTGAGTCTTTATAGATGGTTGGCCAATAGAATCCTAAATCAAATACCTTCGAGTAGTGCTAGTTGCTCCATGATGTTCTCCATACGGTCCTTCATGACAATGGCGAAGAATCTTCCTTGCTTCATAAAACATGGACTCATCGTCAGATGAGTTGGTCGACACATATATTGAAAAGATATGGATCTTCCAAAAAATAATGCTTTACATCGGCAAAGAATTTTTTTTCTTTGATTATGTGACCATCCTTTTGCTAACACCCCACTAGCTTGGTAGTTGGCATAGTCGGCGTACCAAGGTTCTTCTTGATATTCCACCATCTCTAAAGATTCCGGCGAGAACTTTTCGTTGATGAGTGATTCCCTAGTCGACTCCAAAGTTGGATCTTCCAAGCAAGATAGATGGTCGTCAACAGTGTTTTCAGCTCCTCTTTTGTCTTTGGTTCTATGTCGAATTCTTGGAGGAGTAGAATCCACTCGATTAAATGTGGCTTGGCATCCTATTTTTTAAAGAAATAACGAATGGCTGCATGGTCTGTATAAACTATCATTTTAGAAAGAACAAGATAAGAACGAAATTTATCAAAAGCAAATACTACTGCTAGTAACTCTTTTTCAGTTGTAGTGTAATTTTCCTGTGCATCATTAAGAGTTTACTTGCATAGTACATTGGATGAAAATGCTTGTCTTTCCTTTGTCCCAAGACAACTCTAACCGCAAAGTCACTTGCATCACACATGATTTCGAAAGGTAATTTCCAATCTGGTGCTATCATGATTGGTGCGTTGACTAGAATTTCTTTTAGTGCTAAGAATGCTTGGTTGCACTCCTCGTCAAAGATAAATGGTGCATCTTTTTCAAGTAGTTTTCTTAAAGGTCTTGAAATATTAGAAAAATCTTTGATAAATCGTCTATAAAATCCGGCATGCCCTAGGAAACTTCTGATGCCTCTAACGGAGGATGGAGGTGGTAATCGGGAAATTGTGTCTATTTTGGCCCGATCAACCTCCGTTCCTTTGCTTGAGATTTTGTGACCTAGTACTATTCTCTCCGTTACCATGAAATGACATTTTTCCTAATTAAGAGCGAGGTTAGTTTCCTTACATCGGAATAGCATTCGTTGGAAAAAGCACGTTTCTTTGTTCCTTTTGTATTTTCAGGATAAAAAGAGCAAAATGCAACATATAAATTACATCAATTGAGGCATAAAACTAACCCTTTTTAGTACTAATGTTGGAAAAAGCACGTTTCTTTGTTCCTTTTGTATTTTCAGGATAAAAAGAGCATAAAAGAACGAAAGAAGCAAATAAGTAGCCAAAACCAACATAAATACGAAAAGAAGTAATAACAAACCATGTCCAACCCCTCAGCAACACCCCAAAGGACAAAAACAAAGTTACAGAAGACGACCATCGGCTGTGTCCATCCAACACGGGGTGTGGTCATACCTTACACTAAAACATGCATCCAGATAGTACAGCAAACAGTTGACCACGGGCCGTGCCCAGAACCCACGGGGTCGTGTGGGGCCCTTTGCTGTCAGATGCAATTAATGAAGAAAGAGAAGGATGATGGCCACGGGCGTGCCCAATGGAAACGGGGTCGTGGCCGGGCCTCTGTTTTGACTATAAATAGGGGTGCTTGGTTCCCTTCAAAGGAATCCCTTGGCAAACCACTTCTCTCTCACTTTGCCACCACTACAACACCAACACCCACCACCATCATCCATCTATCATCTTTAGAGTATGTAGTAGTCTCGGATCCAAGATAGATTGTAAGGGTTCTTGTCAAACAAAGGCCATGCTTGGCTAAATTCCTTACATCACTTGGTGAAGACTAATCTTTTATGTATTACTTTTAGTTTTTAATCTTTTGACACTTTTTAATTGGGTATGTTTTAGTGACTTTAATAACTAGTTTCTTATGTTGAAAGTGAATTTTCCTAACCATTTCTTCATGATGTCATTGATTTGCTCATTCGTGTCTTTACGGTCTATATAAAGCGCGTTAACTACTTGGAAGGGGGTTAGAAGGGTGGTTTAGTAAAGTTCTTGTCTCGTTCAATGTATAGATCCTGCGAGGAATTGGTTCAAGCTCATTAGGGCCTCCTTCAATGCTCTATGGGTATTGAATGGCGGGGGCGCGAATAGTTTGAACCCCTCATATGAAAACTACTATTAATATTTTAAACCGGCTACTGGGGATTGTCTCCCTGCTGACTCAAACCACTTAGCCGAGAGTAACGTCACCTTCAAAAGAGGGGCCTACCACTTTTCGCATTAATAACTTATTTAATTATTCTTCCAATATTCCGACCCTTTTGGATTGTATCCCTGCTGACTCAAACCATTGGGTTGAGAGTAACGTCACCTTCAAAAGAGGGGCCTACTACTATAACTAAGATAATCTCTTAAAAAGTCCGAAAGTGCGAAAATTACAAAGGATACATAAAAGAAAAGTTGGATCCAAGTGATTCTATCTTGTCTATTTGTATTTTATTTTATTTATCTTCTTATTTTTATTTTTAATTTTTATATTTAAAACTTTTATCAAAAAATTTTAGATTGATTAGATGTTGACGATAAACCGGTATTAAAAGCTCTTGTGTCCTTGGACGATCTCGGTATCTTACCAACGCTATACTACGTTCACGATGGGTGCACTTGCCCAAGTGTGTGTTTAGTGTTAGTACAATATCGTGTTTTATAAATTTAAAACTTGACTAATGCGTAAAATGAACCTAAAATGTTAACAAAAATATAATACGCTTAACGCACACCAAGTTTTTGGCGCTATTGTCGGGGACACAAGGATTTTAAGATAGCTTAAAATTGATGGCCTAATCATTTTTCAAAACGTTTCAAAACTGCACGATCGTTTTTAATTTTTTAGGAATTTTTAACATTACAGTAAGCTAAACACGGGGCCGTGTCCACTGGACACGCCCAGTAACAGCTTTCAAACGCCCATATACAAGATTTGACCACAGGCTGTGTCCACTCAACACGGGCCGTGGTGAACTTCTGTTTCAATTTTTTTAATTTTCTTTTCTGGTCCCGAGACTTTGTAATCTGTTGGGTATTCCCTCATGGATCAATACTCAGGAGATTACACTCACTACTACATGGAGGATGATTATGAGGAAGAATATTGTACCATTTGCGGCAATCCCCATTCGGTACAATATTGTGACTTTTTCCAACCATCCGCCTCATATTCTTATTATGAGGAACCTAGTTTTGAACTTCCAAAATCAAGCTTTGACTGGAACACTTATCCCACTCATTTTGACACACCACCGACTATCCTTCCCGAAGCCGAAAGAATAATAGAACATCTCAAAACTCTTGAGCAGTTACTAAAAGAATCCCGAGCAAGGGAAGAGCTTGTTTGTACCAAGGAAGTAATAATCGAAGAAGTAAAATGGAAGAACAAATAAGTGAAAAACATACGCATGAGTCAACCAAAGAAGAAGGTAAGTCAACAAACAGAAATTTCAAAAACGAGTAATTTTCAAGAAATTAACGTTTTAACCACCTTCTTTCGAAAACCATTGTTTGGTACCCACTCATACTAAGTTTTTAAAAGAGTTAAACACTAACGCTAAAGTAAACGAAATAGTTAGCATCAAATTAACAAATGATCAAACTGCGCTAATAAAAGATGAACAATTTGAAATTAACATAACACCGGTTCCATTTTTTTTCAAAATAGCTTTATTAGCAATGTCACCATCGACAAAGATCTCTGTGTTAATATAATGCCTAACTATATTTTCGAAAAATTAAATATTAGTGATTTTTCTCCACTTCAAATCCCCAATTTTCTATCTAATCGAAAGGTGATAAAATCAACGGGAGTAGTTGAGGATGTGTTAATTCAAACAAACCAAGCGGTAGTCCCCACCGACTTCATCATTCTCGATGATGCCCCACTTGTGTTGGGACGACCTTTCATGAACACCCATCAAGCATTGATCAACCGGAAGCAAAACAACTTACCAATTCAATTAGGGGCCGACAAAAGGTATGTCAATCTTGAACAATCCATGAAATACCCATCCGGTAACGACGACCCCTTATTTGAAGATGAAGATGAGCCACCCGATACGGAAGAAGAGCTCGACCAACTTGTCCAAGAAGAAAACGTCGTTCAACAAACCTTTATGGTCCTCAACCAAGAGCAACCAAATAAGGAGTCTCCTAAAGACCTACCACTTGAGCTCAAGGAGCTCCCAAAAGGTTTGGAATACACTTTTCTAGAAAAGCATGGTAAATTACCAGTAATTATTTCATCAAAATTAACTAGTTTAGAAAAAGAAAAACTAATTTCACTTTTAAGAAAACATAAAAACGCGATCGCATGGAAGCTTGTAGATATAAAAGGAATAAACCCTTCCTTGTGCAGGCACAAAATTTAATGGAAGATGACTACAAATCAGTAATACAACCACAGCGTAGAGTCAATCTAAATGTTCAAGAAGTGGTTAAAAACGAAGTCATCAAACTACTTGATGTCGGACTCACCTACCCAATTTTTGGTAGCCCATGGGTGAGTCAAGTTCAAGTTGTTCCCAAAAAAGGAGGTATGACGGTAATAACCAATGAAAAAACGAATTAATACCAACAAGGACCGTCACCGGATGGAGAGTTTGTATATACTACCGTAGATTAAATGAGGCAGCAAGGAAAGACCACTTCCCTTTACCTTTTATTGATCAAATATTGGAAAGACTATTGTAGGACCGATCCTTGATGCTAAGGAACCTAAATTTGATATCTAACGTCCATAATAGCAGAAATATTACGTCGTGTTTACCAATAGACAAGAATTAATCAGTTAATCATCAGTTTCATTGATTAAACTTCGAGAGTACAAACTGACAGAGCTTCACCTCCAAAATGCCAAAGTTACAAATGAGGAGCACTAGCTAGCTATTTATAGAACATCAAGTTCGCTGGTCATGGGTATGAGTTCGCCTGAACTTGCCTTAGCAAGTTCGGCCGAACTTGACATGATAAGCATCCATGAGCGAACTTGACTACTTAATACATAAATACAACTTTCAGCTAGCCTATCCAGCTCTATACTAAACAGACTCGATATAAGACTAAGACATAGACATTATACACCAACAGACTCCCCCTTGGATATAGTCTTTGTCTTGTATTAGTCTTCAAAACTCTATCTTCATAATATACTTTAACGCACCCGACTAAAGAAGTTCTTGTACGGCTTCTTTCGTCGCTCTTGTTTCGGATCCGGCGTCTGATCTGTAGGAGGTACTTTGTTCAAAAGCTGAAATCTTTTAACACTTGCCTTCCTAGTTCTTTCATTAATTGCTTCAAGACGCTTCTCCTCCTTTAGAAACTAAACTCTTTCTAAATCTCTCCACTTCGTTTGCCACATCTTTCCAGAATTGACTTCGCGTGCATAGCAAACATTAACCACTTTTTAAAACTGCATCGCTTGTACCTTTTCTCATTCTTCAAAAACAATCTTGCTATTGAACAAGGTTTTGATGTCTTCTCTCGAGCAGTTCACAAGCCACATAGGATATAGAATCCTTATCGTCCTCCATAAACCCCTCATGCCCCTGATGACCCATCACCTCAACCCTTTCCTTTGTTATATCCAAGTGTTCTTCAAACTTCAGAACAATAACTGCTTCACAAGTAGCTGGATCTATTTGCCACCACTTGAACAAAGGATAGAAGTTTTGTTCAATCGGCATTAGCGGCATATTCCTCATGGCTCTTGGATATTTCATGATCAACGTTATGTCTTTTTCTCCCGTTTTCTTGTTTGTCTTGATTTTGTGGCCAGGAATAAAAGGCTTCTAGTAGTTGAATCCTTTCACCGCTTCATGCTTGATCATTTTCCATAATAACTGATCAATATACTTCATGTGATATGTAACATTCACAGTGTGCACTAACTTTTCCACATCCCAATAAGGTAAGGTCTTGAAATCAGCAAGGTATTTGAAGTATTGCACTCCAAACTCTCTTTTGATTGCATAAACATTCAGCTCTTTGAACCAACCCCAACTCAAAAATATCCCCCAAAGAAACATCTTTGTCTCTGGTAAAGAATGCTAGAGGACGTCTAAACTTGCGTTCGTGCGGCATTTCTTTGAACCAAGACTTTCTCGCTTGAGAAATTTCTTCTTTAGTCATAGGTTTAGGAACTTTACCCTCTCGTAAAGATTCTTCTATCTTTTCCTTCAACATTTCTTCATCGAGTTGCTTGTACATCTCCTCGAAAGTAGGAAAACTATCGGAATTAGGACCGACGTACTTGGCAGTATAATCCGTTTCATCATCAAAAGACCAATCCTCTACGATCACCATGTTATACTCATCAGCCTCAAATCTTCTAACATACTGATAATCGTTTGGATCAAAAGTGTTAATATTCAAAACTTCCTCGAAATCAAACTCTAAACTTTTAGCTTCAACTTCAACCAATCTCGCCAAATCTTCTTTTGAGTAATTGTGCACGTACTCACCTTCTTCCACATTATGTTCCAACATCAACATTAACGGCTTTGTGGGTACTGCAGCAACTGGCTATGCAAATTGATCAATATTTGACAAATCTATATCCTCTGAAGGCCCTTTCTGTCCTGACTCCTCCTCACTTTTATCATCCATTCTGTTTGATTCATCATCAATTAGCGAGGAAAAATCAAATTCACTTGACACTTTGGCTTCAGTGATTCTAATACCAACACCACCCTGATCGTCATCATCATCGTTGTCAGCTACATTCCAATCCTCATATTCCGAATCATCTTTTTCCTCATCATCTTTATCCTCCTTTTCAGCTTCTTCATCGTCCTTTTCTTCAGAAGCAACTATCGGATCAGAAGGCTTGACAGATTCGTCAACCTTTGGAATATTAGACTCAGAAGCTAGAATCACATCATCGATAGACTTCTCTGCAGCTACAGAAGAAGTAGGTGCTTCACTTTCAACATTCTTTCCTTTACCGCTCGCAGCTAATTCTTTCTCAGAGCGTTCTTTAGCTTCCTTTTGATCTAGACGATCATATTCTTTGATGAAGTCGATACCCAATGCATTAGATAACACTTTCTGCATCCTGGAGAATCTTCGATCATTTAGGACTTGGATAGACTTCAGATCAGCTATCTTAGTTTGCATTTTTTCATTTGCATCCTGCAAACTTTTGATCAACGCTTTAAAGTACTCTCTTTCATTCTCTAACACTTTAACCTTGTCATCCAAAATCTCTTTCTCAACCGCACTTTGATTCATCTTCTGAATAAGCTCTGCTTTTTCAACTTCATTATGTGCCACTTTCTCTTCTAATGCCTTGACACGCTTTTCCAGAAGTCAACATTAGTCTCTGGAAAGAAATCGTTTAAATCCTACAGACTTATCGGATCATTGTGCATATCACCAAACACTAGGCCCTCCTAGAGTTTTAGGTGTTGACTTTGGAGTAGACTTCTTTGGTGTAGAACTTTCCCGAAGTCATTGGAGCAACAGGCGATTGAATAATAGGTACTTCCACAAAACTAGACACAGGAGGTTCTTGTGTAACTCCTGGCCTTTCAGCTTCCGATGAGACAATCACAGAAGGTTCTTGTGTGACTTCTGGACGTTCAGCTTCACTTATATCAACAACATGAGGTTCTTGTGTAGGAGGTTCTTGTGTAACTCCTTTCTCCTGTGCGCCAGAAGGTTCTTATGTCACTTCTGCACTTTTGGACGATCTTTTGTACCTTTTGCTGACAGCCTTTTGTTTTTTCTTTGATTTTCTCTTTCCTTTAGTCTGAGGAGACCCTGTAGTCTTTGTCGACGAAATAGTTGCAGACTTTACACGTTTAGTTTTCTTCTTCGGTCTTTCCTCATCAGATACATTCTCAAGATTTGGATCAAAATCAGCATCAATCTCTTTTGCCTTTTCTGCCTCAGTCTCTGCTATAGTCTTCTTTGTAATTCTTTCAAGAGAATCATCAGAATCATCATTCTCTGAAGTAGCAGAAATAACATCATCTTGTGTTGCTTTCACTATTTCTTACTTTCAATATTAACTGTTGCACTTGAACCTGCTTCGACTTGAACATTCTCAGGTTCATCTTCATCTACGAGCATTGTTTCAATTTTCCTTGCAGCTCGTTTCTTCTTAGGCTTATCAACTTCTGCCTTTAAGAACCATTCACTTCTAGATTTTGGCTTGAAGTCTTTGAACCATTCCTTCTCAGCGTTAAGCTCTTTCTCATCGTCGCTACCACCTTTCCTCCATTTATTGTCTGGCGGCGCAATGTAGTTAGCATCTTTAATAGCTTCGAAAATTGGTTTTGCAATAGGAGTTGAAGCTTGCTTCTGAAACTTTATGAGATTTTTCATTGTTGTTTCATCAAGATGAACTAGATACAACACATCGTTCGGATCTCGTGCTATATTCGTGAACTTTTCATCAATCAACATCTGCACGAATCTCGGATAAAGACAAAGTCTTGAATCCTCCATATTCTTCGACATGTGCGTGAAAACAAGCTTTGAAAAGTTGAAAGGCTTCTTCAGAATAAGCGCCGTTGCCATACATGCCAAATAATCTTGAACATCGTCGGGACCTGCTTTGCGGTGACTAAAAGTATGGATAATAGCGTGCATGAGAAGCTTGTAGGGGTTAGGCACTTCCCCTTTCTTCAACGTTGGCTTATTCACGCTTCCTTTGTAACCCATCCTGAAGAAACACCCTCTGACCATCGTCTCATCAAGATAAATCGGATCGTCTTCATTATCGTTGAATTGTAACACTCTGCGTATATCGTCTTCAGTTACAGTGATCGGTTTGTCTTCATTGCCGACTTGCACAGATGAAACAATTGACTTCTGATCTTCACTAAGACTCGCGTTCTTCCAGAAATGATAAATGTGAGACCTATACGATACTGTATGCTCTATGATCGCTCAGTGAACAGGGATTTCTTCCAAAAACTTCAAGATACTGTCGTATTCCTTAAGCGATGGACAGATCGTCTTGTCGAGCGTGATACAGGTGTTGTGCGTCTTAGAAAATTCTATTGGGATTACTCTTGCTGGTTCTTGTGCCTGAAAAACGATGTAAAACAATTAGCACACTTATCGAGAAAAATTATAAAAAATTTCTAACACATTCAACAAGTTCGGGCGAACTTGATGTGTGTATAACATTCTGTTCTAATCAAGTTCGCCTGAACATGCCTTTTCAACATGTTCCTTATACAAGTATAAGTTCGGGCGAACTTATACTCTAAACAATATTCAGATTTCCAAAACCCAAGTTCGGGCGAACTTCCACATATTCTTTCAATAGTCAGAATTTGAAGTTCGGTCAAACATATTCATGGTTCTTTGTTTTTTATTCATGTTCTGATAACAAGTCCGGTCGAACATGTCAACAAGTTCGGCCGAACTTGTTGTCATCTTCAATGAAACACCTGCTTATCACATCAACACCCATTTAACAAATTAAACATGTTTTTATGGTCGATTTTAAGTGTAGATCAAATATTTATGTTCAATTTGATCCAAGGTAACCCAGAACTATCAGTTTTTTAAGTTTTAGATCTGAAATTTCAGTTATGATTCAATCCATGGTTCAAACATCGATTTTATACCTCGGCCATTGTAGATGGTGTGCAAATCACCAAGAACAATCAAATTTGGGCAGCGTTACAGTATGATTTTGCCAAAAACTCAAGATCGCTCAAACTCTCACAAGTTCGTTCAGAGAAAATATGGAATCAGGTAAATGAGTTCGGCCGAACTTGCCGGATACTTATACCCTTGCAAGTTTGGGCGAACTTGCAAGCCTAGTTGACAAGGCCCAGCAAGTCCAGGCGAACTTATCTTTAAATAACTCAGCAATCCATCTGCAAGTTCGGTCGAACTTGCTTATTTGTTAAACATGATTTTGTTTAGCAAGTTCGGCCGAACTTGCCAAACCCTAAATTCAAAACTTTTTTGCAAAATTTTCATTTTAACCCCTGAACTTTCTAACTTTTTACTACTTATGAAAATCCACTCAGTTGACCAAGTCCAAGCTAATAACCTTGGTTAACCGATTTGTCTGCCGAGTCCAAGTTAATGACCCCGGTTTGATCCGTTACGAACAAACTGTTGATATTTTCAAAATCAAAGTTTCAAATTAATGAACTTTTTATTATTTTGACTTTTCAGATTTTACAGATTAGCTCCCAGCCCGTTGTCAATGAGATTCCCACCAGTTCTAGCATCTTACCAGACTTCGAGTTCGCGTGATCCACATTGGTTTGTAAATATTTTTCTAGTTTAGAATTTTGTTAAAAACTAAAATCCAAAAAGATGTTTTTGATTTTAGGGGGAGAAATGTTAGAGAAATAAAAAAATATTCGAAAATTTTTAAAATCCAAAAACATATGAAAAATTCAAAATGGACAAAAACACTGAATTCTTTTTATCTTTTTCAATGTTTTTGTACATTTTGAATTTTTCATATGTTTTTGGATTTTAAAATTTTTCGAATGTTTTTTTTATTTTCTCTAACATTTAAGGTCCATGATCAGGCGGTTTTAGACGGAAGTTAATGGATAAACGTAAACCGATTCGGTAGAATGTTATTACAAAAAGGAGTAGAAGTAGAATGCAGTGGAAGTCTTCGTTCATACCGAAAGAGTATACATCTTTATAAGTCCAGCTGCCGGAGTTCCTGGAGAGAATCCGGCAGCACCTCCCCGTAGGGATGCCTAAAACTTTAAGATAAGGGTAACTTTTAGCGATGAACAGATCGTCTTATCAACACGTGTTGTGAGTCTTAGAAAACTCTATCGAGATTACACGTGCTAGTACTTGATCCGAAAAACGACGCAAAACAATTAGCACGTATATCGAGAAAAAGTTTCAAAAATTTTCTAACACATTTATCAAGTTCGGGCGAACTTGATATATGTGTTATATCAATTTGTTTTACCCAAGTTCGCCCGAACATGCTTTATCAACATGTTCATTATATAAGTTCGGGCGAACTTATACTCTAAACAAAACTTCAGAATTTCACAAACCAAGTTCGGTCGAAGATGCATTAAGTTCCTTTTATTCAATTTGTTAATAAGTTTTTTTTATTCAAGTTCGGTCGAACTTGACAACAAGTTCAGCCGGACTTGTCGTCTTCTCCAAACTCAAACACCTGTTAACATGAAATCCTCCATCACATTCCAATAAAAAACGTTTATACGGCCGATTTTAAGTGTAGATTATGATTTTTATTTCAATTTTGTCCAAGAACACTTAGAAATGTCCGATTTTGAGTTTTCAGATCTATTTGGTTCGATTATGGTTAATTCATGGATCAATGACAAATCTCTACCTCTGTCATAGTAATTGGTGTGCTAATCACCAAAAAAGGACTAAATTTGGGCAGCGTAATGGTATAAAATTGCCAAAATCGCTCAATTCCCTCTCAAGATCAAGTTCGCTCAGAGATGATTGCTTTTGCAGAAGTGAGTTCGGCCGAACTTACTTAGGTATTTATACCTAGGTAAGTTTGGGAGAACTTACAAAGCCCAAACATGTGAGCCCATAAGAAGCTCGGCCGAACTTGATAATCATCAGCCATTTATCTGCAAGTTCGGTCGAACTTGCTTGTTTGTTAACATTATTTGCTTAGCAAGTTCAGCCGAACTTGCCAAACCCTAAAATCAGTTTTCAAATTTTTCATTTTAACCCCTGAACTTTCCAACTTATTACCAGTTATGAAAATCCACTCAGTTCCAAGTCCAAGCTAACGACCTTGGTTAATCGATTTGTCTGTCGAGTCCAAGTTAATGACCCCGGTTTGACCCGTTATGAACAAACTGTTGATATTTTCAAAAACAAAGTTTCAAATTAATGAACTTCATATCGTTTTGACTTTTTAGTTTTTACAGATTAGCTCCCAGCCCATTGTCAAAGAGATTCCCACAAGTTCTAGCATCTTACCAGACTTCGAAGACCCGTTCTCCAACATTGGTTTGCTGAAAACAATGTAGAAATAAAATCTTTTTGAATTTTTGTAAGTTTATGCTAAAACACACTGAAGATCTTTTTTGGATTTAATCTGTAAAGCTGATAAACTATGTACAGGACAAAGTAAACTATGTACAAACATATTTACAGACTTATTTTGTGAATTTTGTGTCTAAGGATCATATCAGTTGATTGAGACATATCACCAGTACCGTTGACCTTTAGATGACTTTAAACTTTAAAACTCGTTTACCTAGATTGTCGATATGTTTGTCCACTTAAGCTTTACCACATTTCTCAACTGTTTCAAGATATGTTAAGGTAAGATTTATGAAACTTGACTTATCTGTGGTTCCCACTTCTTGAATATACTCACGTATCCAGATTCCCTAGATTTCATCTTACAGGTGAATATAGCGTAATTGATACCTGTATCTGGGTTATGCGAGACCTTGAGAGCTCAGGTTAGTACTATCGTACAGACAAAGAGATGAAGGCTCGTCTTTAGGTGTGTTCCACTTAAGGAATCTTTTCAGCACTGCAAATGATTATATCTTTCGATACTTTTCAAGTTTTGCATACAGTTTGGGGTTTATAGCAAAAGTATTATAAAAGTTCTAGGCTATTGCTTCCGCAAAATCATAAGAACTTGTATAATATCCCAGATATCAACTATCTATAAAGACCTCGTATCTCAGAATCACGCAATCTTTCAAACGAAATTTCGAAGTACTAAGTCCATATATCCAATATATGTTAAACCACAAGATTAAGCAGTTGTAAAATTTAGTTTATATCTCGAAAATAGTTTACTGAACGTGTTAAGCTTATCGACACATCCACCGGTAAGACTCGTTTATCACTTTTAAACTTTCCATTTCTTTAGCATACTGTGATAGTCCACTGAGGTACTATCATTTCCTTATATGACATTGAATTCTTTTTGTCTTTTTCAATGTTTTTGTACATTTTGAATTTTTCATATGTTTTTAGATTTTAAAATTTTTCGAATGTTTTTGTATTTTCTCTAACATTTCTCCCCCAAAAATCAAAAACATCTTTTTGGATTTTAGTTTTTAACAAAATTCTAAACTAGAAAAATATTTACAAACCAATGTGGATCTCGCGACTCGTCGTCTGATCCGTATTCAACCTCAGCGTCCGCACCTGTCAGCAAATTTTTCATACCATTAATTCTCAGTAAGTATTTAAACCGTGACAAAGAAAATGGTTTGGTATAAAAATCAGCCTTTTGTTCGTCGGTGTGGATTTTTTCTATTCGCACCAATTTCTTTTCATAGCAATCACGAATGAAATGATAACGAATTTCAATGTGTTTTGTGCGTGAGTGATGAACCGGATTTTTAGTTATATCTATGGCTGCCTTGTTATCAACAAACAGTGGAGTGTTTAGAAATTGCAGACCATAGTCTCTCATCTGCTGTTGAATCCACATAATCTGTGAACAACAGCTGGAGGCTGAGATATACTCAGCTTCACAGGTAAAGAGAGCAACCATAGTCTGTTTCTTACACTGCCAGGTTACCATTCTTGTTCCGAAGAACTAGCATCCCGCTGTAGTTGATTTTGAATTCAACTTATCTAGACCAAAATCAGAATCAGCATAGCCTGTGAGGTCGAAATTGTCGTTCTTCGGGTACCACAAGCCGGTGCTTGGGCATCATTTCAGGTATCTGAAGATTCGTTTCACAATCTGCATGTGTAAGATCCTCGGGCTTGACTGATATCTGGCACAGAGGTAGGTTGGATACATAATATCTGGGCGTGATACCGTCAGATACATCAGCGATCCAATCATCAATCTGTATAACATCTCATCAACTTTAGCTCCAGCCTCGTCAACACAAATCTCGTGATTTAGAGCAAGAGGCGTAGATAGAGGCTTCAAGCTTTCCATTCCAAACTTCTTCAAGATGTCGTGAACATACTTAGTCTGATGAATGAAAATACCATCCGCTGAACTACATGCAAACCAAGAAAGAACTTCATTTCATCCATCGAGGACATTTCGAATTTCTTTTTCATGATTCCCTCAAACTCCTTGCAGAGACTATCGTTTGTAGCTCCAAAGATGATATCGTCGATGTAGATTTGAACTATAATCAGATGACCATCAACCTCTCTGGTGAAAAGAGTACTATCCACAGTTCCTTTGATAAAGCCGTTGCCGACAAGATGTTGCGATAACGTCTCGTACCAAGCTCTCGGGGCTTGGTGTAGACCATAAAGAGCTTTATCCAGTAGGTATGCTTTCTTCTTGTTGAGTGGATCGACAAACCCTGATGGTTGTCCAACGTACACCTTCTCGCATAATTTTCCGTACAGAAAAGCTGATTGACATCCAATTGATAGACCTTAAATCCTTTCCATGATGCGAAAGCTAGAAAGATTCGAATAGATTCCAAGCGAGCTACTAGTGTGTAGACTTCCGTGTAATCTATCCCTTCCTGCTGGTGAAATCCCTTGACAACAAGCCTAGCTTTGTTACGAACAATAACCCCTCTATCATCACGTTTACACTTAAAGACCCATTTTGTATCAATCGCTTTCTGATTTTCTGGTAGGTCTTCAAGCTTCCACACTCCCAACTTCTCAAACTGCAATAGTTCTTCTTGCATTGCTTGTACCCAGTTTTCATCGGCTAAAGCTTCATTAACTGTCTTTGGCTCTATCTGAGAGATGAACATGAATAGAAGCAAAAGTTCTGGGTTGGAGCAATGCGAGTGTAGAAACAACTGAGTGCTTTGTTAATTTGACTTCGAGTTCTAACACCAGTTTGAAGTTCTTCGATTATATTTGTTGACGGATGTAGGAATATGATCGCGGAAATTCTTCACTTGGAACATCTATTGAGTTTTGCTGATTCGTGATGTTGAGATCAACGACCAGTTCAACGTTTGGAGAGCTTATTGAAGTTTCATTTCTGTTGCTCGGGCCTGCAGATTGATTAAGAAGACTTGTTATCTGCTCCACTTCCTCGTCTAAAGAAGATGTTTCCCCATCAGCATCAAATGTTGGTGCTTCATCTGAATCAGAATTCTGATTCTCAGGCATACTGGGCTCCGTTGTTGTATTCATTGGTTCAGTAGAGGCATTTGTTGGAGGAATAGTAGGTGTTACTAATGTTTCAGCAACATTTTCAGCCGGAACACCACTATTACTTGAACTTGCACCAGAAGAAGATGGATCCAACGTGGGTTGATTAACCACAATTGGTCGAACAATTTGTTCTTGATTCGCTGACTGGTGAAGATAATATAACGTTGCAACTTCTTCGTCAGACGGTTCTTCGGGCAAGTCAAATGACTTCCAAAGATCTTGGTAGTTAAACAGCCACGCGTCACCTCTCCTTTGAATAGGATCCCTATAGTTGAAACAATCCACGTGCTGTGCTTCAATAACCTTTCTCAACGAAGGAACATATACTCTCCTCAATGGACTCGCATATCCGACAAAGAAACCTTAAAGAGATTTAGCTCCGAATTTGCCATCTTGGTCTATTACGGTACATGGCGCGCTGAATGGCTCTAAGAATTTCAAATATGGCTTTCGTCGGTTTATCATCTCAAAACATGTTTTCTTTGTTGGTTTGACAGTGAGAACCCTGTTTAGCGTGTAGCAAGCCGCAGCAACTACTTCACTCCAGAAGCTAATTGGAAGTTTAGAATCTGCAAGCATGGTTCTCGCAGTTTCAATCAAAGTTCTGTTTTTCCGTTCCGCTACTTCGTTTTGCTGTGGAGTATAGGGAGCACTAAACTCGTGTAGAATCCCTTTTGCATTGCAAAATTCCTTCATTTTGATATTCTTAAACTCTGTGCTGTTGTCACTTCTAATGCGTCTGACCGGCAAATGATAAAGGTTCTCAAGTTTCTTGAATAGAATAACCAAGTTCTCGAACGTTTCCTTTTTTGATTCTTGAAAGAACACCCATGAATATCTCAAATAGTCACATGTCACGACCAAGCAGTATAAGTCTCCTGAGATGCTTCGAACATTTACAGGACCAAATAAGTCCATGTGGAGACGTTCTAATGGCAACTTGATTGAGTTCAGAATTTTCTTTGGATGAGATTTCTTGATCTGCTTTCCCTTTTTACACTCTAAGCAGTGATCAGACATATTAAAGCTCCGAAGATTTACGCATTCTACAAGATCATTATGAACCAAGAAATTCATTTTTCACAAATGAATATGCCCCATTTTACGATGCCAAAGAATAGAATCCTTTTCAGTAGCCTTTGTCACAAAACATTGCGCTAATTTTGATGAAGTGGTAGCGACACCCATATCAAGAACATATAGATCATTCTCTCGAGGTGCTTGCATCAAAATCCACTCATCTGGTATTATGAAACCCGGCTTCAAGATGATACACTCTTTGTCATTGAAATGGACCATGAACTTCTTGTCACAAATTTGCCATATACTCAGAAGATTATTCTCAAGTTCTGCAATAAGTTCACACGATCAAATGAAACGACGCCATTTGAGAGTTTTCCCTCGGCGACTATCCTTCCACCTTGGTTTCCTGCAAATCCAACATATCCACTATTGATAGCTTTAATGTCGAATAGAAACGCTTTCATTCCCGTCATATGCCTGGAAGCTCCACTATCCAAAATTCACTTAGAAAGGACGGATCTCTGGAGCCCCTGCATATTTCAACAATCTATTTAAAAAGCGAGACCCAAGCCTTTTTGGTCTTGGGTTGAATTGGATAACGGTCGTCAAAATCAAACTCAAACTCATTAGCATAATCGATTCCACATTCATCTGCATAATCAAATTCATATTCATCATCTGGATTTTCTATGATGTTTATGTTTGAAAACTTTACTGTCCTTTTATCTTTTGAATTGTTACCACTTGTAGTTTTGACATTTTCAGATGTGGTTTCAATTATGATTTCAGATTGTGATTCTTTCATGCTATCACTAGTCTTAACAAGCTCAGACTTAGTGATCTCAGATGTTGTTGACCGTTTCTTTGCAATCCAGGCTTGAGATTTTATGTTAGCCTTCTTGATGTAAAAACTGTTTTCATTAGCCTTTGAAGTTTCACCTTTTTCAAAAATTGAATTTTCAAACTTAGGTTTAACTTCAGCTTTTTATTCATTTCTTTTCAAAAGCTTTACAGGTTTTACAAACACTGGTTGCTTCGGTTTCACAACATTTGAACTTTCTTTCTTTCGAAGATATGCCGGCTTTGATTTCAGACAGTAACGTGCAATATGACCAATTTCGTTGCACTTGAAACAAGTCCGAGAATCATGTGGATGTCCTTTTGTGGGTTTTACACCACTTGTTTTGGCACCACTTTCAATTTTGGCTTTATCTCGAAGTTCTTTTTGTTTCTTGAACTCATCGTTTGATTGTTTCCCGATCAAACTTTCCTCATGAACCGTGTTCGTCCCATATACAAAATTCATGTTTTTATTCTTGTATTCATGAAATGGTGACACTTTCTTTTTAGGTTCATCTGATTCCTCTAAACCCAACCCAGCTCTCCGGTTTTCCGGATGATCACCACCATTCATTCGGTAGTTGTTTCTTTTAGGTTTGGAATAGAATTTCTTTTCATTAATCTCCAGATCATCTGATGTGACTTCATTCTTCCTTCACGTTCTGAATCGGAAAACTATCATCAAAGTATAATCTATCAGAATCCTTAATCTTGTACATCACAATATTAGGATCATCACTTAGATTGTCATCTGATGACTTATCGTCATCTTCAGACTGTGAATCAAAATTCTTTGAACTCGAGTCGGCGCTTTTAAAGCTGCCTTTATCAGAATCGTTCAAAACATTTTCAACAACTTTTTTGACCACAGTATTGTCATTATCTGTTTTAGTATAGATTACATCAATGTTCTCTAGCAACTCAGTTTTCTTTTCAGATAACAATTCAATATTGAGTGCCTTATCCATCCCATCAGCGGATTTGCGACAATACTTCTCGCAAAGGGGTGGAGGAACATTACTGTATTCTTTGCCAATTTTCTTTTTAGGTTTCTCTTCCGATGGAATTGTCGTAAGGATGTGATCGATGACATATGAATTACATGTGTTACTTCTCAAAAGTTGTTGAACACGCTCTGTTTCAATTGTCATGTCCTAGAGTTGTTGCTTAGTTTCAGCAATGGTGTTAATATAGATATTAATCGCTTTTTGCTTATCCATTACTGTTCCTTTTAGCATCCTTATTGTATCATGTTGTTCGATGTTATTTCTATCGAGCCTGCCATAATCATTTTTCATTTTATCATACGCTTCCTTCATTGTGCGATAATCGTATTTCAAAAGTTCATTATGCACATTGTTTTCAACGATGATTTTTGATTTTTCGGCACCCACAGAACATGGTTTGGTACATTTTGTACAAGGTTTCTCAACCTCTTCAACTTGTACTTTGACAACTTCATTTACCTCTGGACCTACCTTAGTTAAATTTGCCATCAATGCTTTGTCGGCAATATCCTTGAGGTTTTCGGCATTCACTTCTTGAGTAACATCAATGACTACTTCATCAGTTGATTTCTTCTCGGAAACTTGTTCCTGAGAACCTCCATCAAAATGACCTGCAAAATTTTCACAAGAGTTAGGAGATAAAATTCCTTGCTTCTGCATGTGAATATACTCCTCTTCTTCACGTTGTTGTCGCAGATATTGTTCTAGCAGAATATTCTCCAAAGCCGCTGCTTCTTCTGCAGAAGTATCTTCAACAATTTCAGCTATTAAAGCAACTCCGGTCTTTTTACCGATGTAGGAATTCCAGTCGAAACCGTCATCTTCGTTTGAAACAACCATAGCCTTTTCAGTGTTACTGCTATTCGGTTTCTCTTGAATTTCAACCTGAGTCTTCTTTGGGAAAGGCTTGTACTGAAGTGACTTCTTGTAATACTCATTGCCTCCTCCGAATGGACTTTGATTTTCCGTTGCTTCAGGATTTTTACACTCTCTCTTGAAATGTCCCTTTTGGCGACATCTGAGGCACGTTACTTTTGTCTTGTCAAAACCCAGTTTGTTGCTTGAGTTTCCGATATCTCGGCCAGTGAGAGCAACGAACTTTGTGACTCTTCGAATTATAGATGCTAAACACCACTTGATATCCATCAACTCGAGTTCTTCTTCATCCACTTGGTCATATCTTCTGCTGTCATTTCAGGATTTCCAATTTTACCGGTTACAAGACTTTCGTATGACTCCAGAACAGTGGCGAGAAGAGACATATGTTGTTTAGCGACTTGTTCTGAAACAACATTGTTCAAATTTACTACGATGTTGCACTTGTATATATTTGAATCAGAATTTGATTGTTGATTCTGATTTGCTTGACTTTGATAAGATGAATTTGAACCAGTGCTTGAGAACCAACTCTGTGGACTCTGATCATAATGAGGTTGTGATTGACTCTAGTTTTGTGGAGAAGCATTCATGTTCGCACTAAACACTGTCCTAATTTTTGGACTTGAAATGTTGTCTTGCATTCCACTTTTGTAGTACAACCCAACGTCTTGAACTACATTAGCGTTCTTTGACTTTGCAATCTTCAATAGTTCCATTTCATGGCCTTCGAGTTTATCGATAAATGTTGACAGCTTGAAGAATTCCCATTTATCGCTTTCCTTCAGAACCATTAGATAAGTAGTCCACTCTCCATCTGGTAGAGCGTCTGCAAGCTTGTCGATGTACTCTTGTTCTGTCTTCTCAAGACCATGTCTTCGCATTTGGACTTTAAGATGATAGAACCGTTCAATCATCTGCTTCATGGTCTCACTCTTCAGCATGTTGAAGATATCGAACTCTTTCATAATAAGAGCTTTCTTGCTTTTGATCATCTCTGCACTTCCTTGATACTTCTTTTGAAGTGAGAGCCAGAGATCTCTTACTGTTGTGTATTCTGGTAGCAAAACGAGAATATCTGCTTTGATGGATTATTAGATAAGACTGATCATTTTTTTCTCAGCAATGTATTCCTCTTTCTGTACCGTCGAGTAATTGTACTTCTCAAGAACTTGTTGATGTTCATCCACCGGAACAGTGTAACCTCTTTCAATCGACACCCAGCCTGCGAAATGCATGGCTTGAACCCAATACGTAAATTTCTCTCTCCATGCTTCATACTCGTCCATGCTCATTAGCTTGGGCGGTTTAACAGTCGTTCCCATTTCGATATCAAGATTGACTTGATGAATCACGTTGGCATTTGATGAACTAGCTCCGGACATAAAAGCTCTTTGAATATCATCCATCGTGAATAACGAGACGTGTACGCTGAAAATACTCAAAAACTTTTGAAAATGTTAGATCTACTACAAGTTCGGTCGAACTTGTAGTGGAAATGAAGAATTCTTTGAGTTTATCACAAGTTCGGTCGAACTTGTGATTTTGTTTTGAAAAATTCCTTTTAATCAACCTCGGTCGAACTTGTTGATAGAACTTGTAAAGATTTTGTAAGTTCGAGCGAACTTAGCAACAAACTTTGATGAAAAACAAGCAAGTTCGGGCGAACTTAGCTAAAAATTTTTGAAAGTTATCAAGTTCGGTCGAACTTGACAAAAGTTCAATAAAATTCTAGCAACTTCGAGCGAACTTAACCAATTTTCTTCAAAAATTCACTCAAGTTCGAGCGAACTTGGCAAAATTTTCTCAAAAACAACTCAAGTTCGGGCGAACTTGGTAAAAAACCATTGAAAAAGTGAGTTTTTAACACAAGTTCGGTCGAACTTGGTTAAACAAGTTCGATGGACAAGTTTTGGAAAACATGGTTTTTTCAAAATTTTGACATGATTTCGGTTGAATTTGGTCTCCAATCTTTCAAGGGTTTATCTTCGTTGTATTTTACATGATATATTCAAAATTGAAAAGATTTTGACCGTGAATTCTTCATTTTTGATGAAAAAGTTAAGAAAAATAGAAGAATGGAGATGAAATAGAAGTGTTCTTGTCTTGATACTATCAAATCAGGCTGTTCTAGGCCTGATACCACTTGTAGGACCGATCCTTGATGCTAAGGAACCTAAATTTGATATCTAACGTCCATAATAGTGGAAATATTGCGTCGTGTTTACCAATAGACAAGAATTAATCAGTTAATCATCAGTTTCATTGATTAAACTTCGAGAGTACAAACTGACAGAGCTTCGCCTCTAAAATGCCAAAGTTACAAATGAGGAGCACTAGCTAACTATTTATAGAACATCAAGTTCGCTGGTCAATGAGTTCGCCCGAACTTGCCTTAGCAAGTTCGACCGAACTTGACATGATAAGCATCCATGAGCGAACTTGACTACTTAATACATAAATACAACTTTCAGCTAGCCTATTGATGTGCGTGAATTAAATATATTTTTATTATTATAATTTTCGTTCACACAGATTAGGTTTTAAAATAGTTTTTACTTAAAACCAACTACACACACATAAGGCAAGTGTACCCGTCAGATGGTAGTATAGTTCGCTGGTAAGAACCGGATATCAATCCGTGGACTCGGTGTCTCAGTACTAAATTTTCGTTACTTTTAAACCTTTCCAATTGATGAGTTGGTTCTGTTCCTAATTTATCATGCAAAATAATAAACTACTACTAAACTAGAGAATGACAATATCAAAGAAAGGGTTGCCTAATCTAAGTATCCACAAACAAACATATGACAACTAAGTGGAGGATCAATGGTGATGCAAGCTCTAAGTTAACTAAGTCCTCAATCAAGGTTTTCTAGTTTAATAAACCTTAGGAAAACTAAAATGAATATCACTCTAATCACCTAAAAAATATTATTGGAAGCTCATTTGCTTAGTTAATGTTAACCTTTAAACAAGAGTTATTTGTTTGTCAAAACTCCTAACTCTACAAGTTTTGGAAAATTACCATGAACAACATAACAATCACCCTAACTTGCTTTCAAGTAAGTAGAACTATCATCAAGTTCTTGACAAAAAACCACAAGCATGGTCATGCTAGATAACAATCTTGGCCAAAAATCATCAATCTAACACAAACACAACTATAGAATCCAAGTAAACATTATTATGATTTTTCCAGATCTAAATGCAAGAATTCCTACACATGTTCAAATCATCATTTAAGTCATGTTAACAATTACCATTCCCAGTTTCATGTTATGAATCATGCTAACAAGTTACTATGATTCAATAATCATAATCTTTACATGGACTTTCCAACACAACATGTAAATACTTATGACCAAACATTCAAGAACAAGGACTTTAAGCATGTATAAGAACTCCAAGAACAAGATTCAAGCACTACTATGAAGATTAACAAAAACAATCACCACATCAACTTCCATGATTATCACATATTCATAAGCTTCAACTAGTTTAGACAACACCAAATATTTAACCTACAAGGCTCATGATAACTAAGACAAACATAAAGTAATATGCATGAATAACAAGTGAAAATACTAATGTTTAAGACATGACAATTAGCTAAATGAGTTGGATTATCAAGTGATACAACCTCCTAAAGGCTCCTTCTTCAATCTACAAGCTTCCAAGATCAGCTTCTTGAGAGAGAAATCCACCCAAATGCTCCAACTCCTCTTCAAATGAGCTGAATTCACGTATTTAAGCTACTGGGCATTTGGCACGACCGTGCCACCATTTGGCACGGTCGTGCTTGGTAAGTGTCAGGTGCCTTTTTCGAGTGTTGACTTGTTTGCTAGCCATTTTGGGAAAAATCCCGCTCAAACGTTTCTGAGTCGGCACGGTCGTGCCAACCATTGGCATGGTCATGCTTCCCGGTAAAGTATTCAAAAATGGCTGAGATGATCCCGGGAATAAGCTGATCTCAGAGTGGTTTGGCTTGGCACGGTCATGCCAAGCTTTAGCACAGTCGTGCCAGTCGTCAAATCTTCCTGGTTCGCCTAGAATCTGAGCGTGCTGATGAGAGTGCCGATCAGGGTTGGCCTGGCACGGTCGTGCCAATGGTTGGCACGGTCATGCCATATCTGG
The DNA here is from genome assembly GCA_947069175.1 of Scalesia atractyloides. NCBI lineage: Eukaryota > Viridiplantae > Streptophyta > Magnoliopsida > Asterales > Asteraceae > Scalesia > Scalesia atractyloides. The sequence continues at coordinate 32,943,296 of CAMTDV010000004.1, read as the reverse complement.
CAGTTTGCTGGAAAACTCCGATTTTGCTCCAATTTTCTCCAAAAGCCTTTGTTTCTTTACCGGGCTGAAGCCCGGACCTGCATTTTCACAAATAACTCAAATGAGTATCTAAATCAATGAAAATACGACAAGTTCTCATGTAAACGGGGTCTATTTGACGTTTTAAAGATGTATAATTATTATACATCAAACATCCCCACACTTGAACTTTGCTTGTCCTCAAGCAAACTAAAACAAACTAAAACTCTCTAAATGGCAATAACCTCAACTAGCATTTTATATGCACAAACAAATTACTCGGGCTATAACAATCAAGGACTACACGACATGATGGAAAAAAACAAAAAGGTATATAAAATAAGTTTATGAGCAATGGTCCATCTTGGAAATCCCTACAAGTCTACCTCACATCCTCACAATGTTCACACACACTCGGCTAATATATGGGTGCACATACGATTTATGGAGTATGTGTTAAACACTCGATGCCACGACGATGACTATGTGATATCATAAGCTTGTGAAAGGATCAAATTTAATCACTCGACAAAAACATAACATGAATCATGAGGTCTTATTCGGGTTGTAACTTGGCTAGGGTCAAGGGTATGGAAGTGGATATTTAAAGTGGCTAAAACGTTTGTAACCCGGCGGTTCGAATAATTTGAAACAAAAGAAAATAAGAACTATACATTTTAATATTATCTAACCGAGAGCTAATCAACGGATTTAGCTTTTCCATTCCAAAATTGCTCTAATGAAGCCACTTGGTAAGGCTTTTTTTTAACTATCATCGTTTTTCTCAGTTTTTTTTTTTTTTTTTTGCACATGCTTGAGAGGGAAACTAAGTACGTCTAATTTGATAAAAACTCTACCCCATGATGTTGCAACTATAAACTAAGATACTATACAAAAGTAATAAGTTAATCGCTAACCAAACCGGGCTTCCAAACAAAAATGGGTTAAAATATAAAAGGCTAATTTGGCTAAGTGGCTATTATTTAGTGGTTTAAAAGAAATGAAAGGGGAAGACTCAAATTGGTTTAACTAAGGGAATGATTTGGGTGAGGGAATACATAAAAATTGGTTAAAAGCAAAAGGTTTCCTAGTGCCTCAATCATTTTCATGCTAATATTCGCCTTGCGGCCTCGAAATGTATACCTAACACAAGTTCTAAATCATAAAAGTCATCCGGCTCACTCAATCTTTGCCCGCAAAAACATGAGCAAAAATAATTCTAAAGCTACAAGGGCTCAAAAATAACTCACGGAAACGGGCGTATTGGGTAAATATGCAAGGCAAACATGTGACATCCCGGCTTTTCGGTATCTTAAACGCGCTACTGCACGGTTATTCTGTAACATTCGTCGTAAAACAGGTTTCGAAACTCGCTTCGTTTTATAATCAAATGATTAGCTATAAGTTCGTTGCGTATTTATTGTGCCGGCTATTTAAAATAATACATAATTAATAAATATTTTAGAGTTTAAAATAAATAATAATAATAATAATTAAATAATAAAACAAAACAGGGTAGCCGGGTCTCGAACCCGGGTCTACCGCGTAAACACACACACATCACACCACTCCGCCACACACAGCTTTTGTGTTTAATACTTAAACAAATATCACTTAAGGTAAAAACCGAAAGTCAAAACCTGTAAATCAGCGCGCCAAGAACTCGAAATCGCCAGAAAAACTGAAACTCCACAAATGTGGCTACTTTCCCAAGATCGAAACGCGTAAACTTGATTCGACATCGGTTATAACCGTTGCTTAACACACAATTGAGTCAAAACCATTTCTTTTGAGAATTGAAATCTTTGACCGTGAATTTTGGTCTCCAAATCGAAACCAATCAGCCTGTCCATCTTATAAATACCCACTCGATTCCTTGTAAACTTTTTCGCTCAGAACCGCACTCTCTTCCTGAAACTTTAATTCTTTCAAAGTACGTTGCCGGAGACTTTCGCACTCGCCGGAATATCGCCGGAATTTCTAACCAGAAAACCGCAGTTGTTCTCCAGACGGTATAATTATCTAAACCTCCTTGCTATCTCTTGATTGGTAATTTATTTGCTCAAAACAATAATCAAAACTGTTAAATCAGTTCATTCAGCCGGGATCACTGTCGGGATTTTTGAATGATGAAAAAGATGAAGTCGAGTTAGTGTTTTAATATAAATAAAAACGGGTATTTAACCGGATTAGACACACAGTCCAGCGGTGGACTGTGTGCAAATACAAAACACACGTCCCGGGTTCGAATCACACATGTTTCCGACTTTCTGAAATAAAACCAACATTTTTAAACTTATTCAGATCAATTCACAGCATATATATAAAATTAATATAATCCAGTGTTTATACAGATTAGACACATAGCCCAACTGGTTGGGCTGTGTGCACTCGAACCGAAGGTCCCGAGTTCGATTCCGGTTTCTGTAACCGGTTTCGGCCATATTAAATCATTTTTTAATAAAAACTAAATAAGGTTAAAGCTAGTTAGTATATATATATAATTAAAACAGAGAATATTTCGGGTTAGACACGTAGCTCAGTTGGTAGAGCTGCGTGCACGTATACGAGAGGTCCCAAGTTCGAACCTCACTCGCCGCCTGAATGTCATGCAATCCGACCGGTCAGACCTGTCAAGGTCAACATTTTTAAAAAAAAAATCTATTTTCTTATTTTTATTTATTTAAGTTTAAAAATTATTTAAAAATACTTAAAAATAAGATTCCTAAGGTTAAAAATTTGCAATAAACTTATAAAAATAAATCTAAAAATATCATTAAGAGCACTAATTAAAAATATTAATCTCAAATAAAAATTTATTTATTTATCGAATCATTTCGTTATTATTTAGGTTAGTTTTCCCTCGTCGGTTGAATCATAAAATCGTGCGAATTCATCGTCATCAAGAAACGCATCCACGGTGAGTGAATCTCTACCAATTCCCCGTTTTAATCATGTTTTGGGGTGTATCATGTGTCGTACTATTCTTTTATTTTATTTAAACACTTGTGCATACATCATATCCGTGATCAAATGTATATTGATTGTTGTGTGAATTATATGTAGATTAAATTTATCATTTCAGTGCACGCATTTCATTAGGCCCATCAGTTCCCCGTGAGATACGGGTTGAGCATCAGGAGCCTCATTAGATCGGCTCCGTTTGATTGAGCCTTGATCTCAAATACATCATCATTTCATGTCATATACTCATCCAAAGTGGTTCGTGATTGTTTACATATATGTTTGCTCACATGTGATTAATGCACGAATTTTCTTTATTAAATAAAACAAGAAATTAGTTAAAATGTTTTATCAAGGTTCACTCGCCAACTTTTGTTGACCCAAAATCTCCCCCGTTTTACACATGATACAGGTGATCCAGCCGAGACAGGAAACACTTACGATGGCCTAGAGGAATAAACAAGTTTATGCTTTGGAATAAATATATAGTTTCATTTTCCTTTGTAATTGTATGAATTTTGTTTTTTGGATATTTAAGTTTGTAATTTGAATTTAATAAATATGAAACATCTTAGTAAATATCATGAGCTTTGGTGATAACCCAATTATGCCCCGACTTTTATTCCGCTCCGGGTCGGGGTGTGACAGATTGGTATCAGAGCCTGTGACTGTAGGGATATAGGATAGGTTATCAGACCCTTAGAGCCTATACTATAGTTGATTAAATGTTGATTGTTTATGGTTACATGCAAAATTTATGATGTTTATATGTTTCATGTTTATTTTCACACCCAATGTTATGCAAGCACGCTCACAAATACATGTTATTATGCAATGCTCATCATAAATCATATCCTCATAACATATCGTATCTATGAGAGCACACACCTCACGATTTCCATGATTTTTGCAATGATTTTTGTATTTTTCAAATCACATCAAAGTGAGTTCTCATGACGGGCATGTAGTAACTGGAAGGGTACGAGTACCGGTAGTCGGAACGTCCTGTCTAGGCTTGGCATTCGTATAAATCCAAAATAAAGGACCAGTTTGCCTACCTGGGGACTAACGATGAGAGTACGAAGGACCTATTAGGCCAAAGCATGCTATACCAAACGTCGTGTGAGCTAACCCCACTTTGAGTTGTCATTGTGTCTACACCTAGACACCCTCCTACCATACATCTCGCAATCATATTTTACGATTTTCATTCGGGTGGTGCGAGTGTTAACCCACCGACACCAATGTGAATCCTACAAAGCCCAATAGTCATGGGGGCCCACATGACTACACAGGCAATGGTATGGGGGACATTCGGAGGCCCAAACATGAGCAAACCCAAGACATCCTATGGATGTAGTTAAATTATTGTCAGTTATGTTGTTTTTCATTCTTTTATGACACATGACACCTAGAAAATTCTTAAACTCACAATCTTCATATATATGTTCCTGTAGATGTCGGCTAGGCAACTACGTGGAGGTAGAAAGTCAGGAAAGTCAAGCGAACACTTGGCCATACAAATTGCTAAACAAATGGCTGCAGTACTTCCTGACATCGTGCTTCAAGTTCAACAAGCTCTCACCGCTAATCCCATCAACCCTCCCAACCAAGAAGACCAGAGCGTCGCCAACCCTCCTTCCAAAACCCCCAAGTGCACCTACAAACACTTCAAATCCTACGATCCCCCAAAATATGAAGGGACCGAAGGTGTTACTGCCCTCCTTCACTGGTTTGAAGAAATGGAAAACACTTTCCTCAATTGCGATTGTCCCAAGGACCGTAAGGTACGTTACGCACTTGGAAGACTGTTTGGGGTAGCCCTTACCTGGTGGAACACGGAAAAGGGTAAGCGAGGAGTTGAAGATGCCATGGCCTTATCATGGGAAGAGTTAAGGGAACTCATGACAAGACGCTTCTGTCCAAGAAGCGAAATCAAAAAGCTGGAAGACGAATTCCACGCACTGAAACAAAAGGAAGGAGACCACACTTCATATAATAAGAGATTTCTCGAGTTGAACCAGATGATCCCAAATTTGTTCACCCCCTTGTACCGCTTAGTTGAACACTACATTCGAGGCCTCCCGCGAAAATTCAAGATTCGGTTTTAAGCACTTCGCCTGCAACACTTGAAGCCGCAATGGAGTTAGCTACAGAACTCACTGAAAATCGCATTTGAAACGACAAGTTCAAAGATGAGAAGAAGAAAGCACCCATTGAGACCCCAACTCCAAACCACCTAGTCTCATCCTCGAAGTTTGCTGGTAAGAGGAAGCGAAATGGCAAGAATTTTGCTGTCACTCAAACCAACCCTCCTATCACTGTTGCACAAATCACCCAAATTGCTCCTCCAGCTGCACCATTCAAAAAGCCATATACTGGCCCACACCCAAAATGCAACCGCTGTCAATACCATCACCCTCCCGAAAATCCCTGCCAACATTGCACAAGTTGTGGCCGTGCGGGTCACACCATCCAAACCTGTCGTACCCTTCAACGAATGAACCGCAATCAACCTCCAACCCAAACCCAAAATCAGATAGTAGGCCAAACCCAACAACCCTTACTTCTACCACCTTCACAACACGCAGCCCAACCTTACTACCAACCCAACTACCCCATGATGCAACCCATGCGAGCTTGTTTCAACTGTGGGGACCCAAACCACTTCAGGAACACATGTCCACGCCTAGTGAACATCAGCCATGCCCAAGCTCACGCAAACCCGGTAAACCAAGCTAACCAAGCTCCCCCACCTGCCAGAGGGAGAGCTTTCAATATCAATGCCAACCAAGCCAGGGCTGACAACAACGTGGTCAACGGTACGTTTCTCATCAATGGTAGTTATGCATCCATATTATTCGATACTGGTGCGGATAAGAGCTTTGTGTCCTTAGAATTTGAACCTATCCTCGACCAACCTCGTGTTAATCTCATCGAATCTCTAACGGTGAAAGTTGCTGTCGGAAAACCCGTTTCATTACATTCTATTATACGCAATTGTACTCTCACCCTAAACGATCACAATTTTCCAATTGACCTTATTCCTATGAAGTTGGGAAGTTTCGATGTTATAATCGGTATGGACTAGCTCAGCCAGCATCACGCTGAAGTGGTGTGCCACGAAAAATTCATTCGCATTCCTCTTGCAGACGGTCAGACACTACGTATTTTTGGGGAAACCCCTTCGAAAGGACTCAAATTAATGTCCTGCCTTCAAGCGCGAAGATATCTCTGCACGAACTATGTCGCATTCCTAACTCACGTCGTCAAGAAGGGAAACGAGGAGAGGAAACTCGAAAATATCCCAATTGTGAAGGAATTCCCACAAGTCTTTCCCGACGACATTTCAGGACTTCCTCCTGTGAGAGAAGTCGAATTTCGCATCGATCTTGTACCTGGCGCTACACCAGTCGCAAAATCTCCTTATAGGTTAGCCCCATCCGAAATGTAAGAGCTGGCCAGTCAACTGCAAGAGCTGATTGACAAAGGATTCATACGTCCTAGCTCATCGCCTTGGGGTGCACCTGTTCTTTTTGTGAAGAAGAAAGATGGAACGTTTCGCATGTGCATCGATTATAGAGAACTCAACAAGTTAACGGTTAAAAATCGCTATCCACTGCCTCGCATTGATGACCTCCTAAACCAAATTCAAGGTGCCACCTGCTTTTCAAAAATCGACCTTCGTTCTGGTTATCATCAGCTCAGAGTGCACGAAGAAGATATCCCAAAAACCGCCTTCCGGACTCGTTATGGTCATTACGAGTTCATGGTCATGCCTTTCGGTTTAACCAACGCCCCCGCTGTCTTCATGGATTTAATGAATAGGGTATGCAAACCCTACCTCGACCGTTTCGTCATAGTCTTCATCGACGACATCCTTATTTACTCCAAGTCTAAATCCGATCATGAGCGACACCTTCGACTCATCCTTACACTCTTAAGGACTGAAAAGCTTTACGCTAAGTTCTCAAAATGCAAATTCTGGTTAGGAGAAGTACAATTCCTTGGACATGTCATCAATGACAAGGGAATTCATGTTGATCCTTCAAAAATTAAGGCAGTACAGGAATGGCAAGCGCCACGTACCCCTACCGAAGTTAGATAATTTCTTGGTTTGGCTGGTTACTATCGACGCTTCATTGCCAATTTTTCCCGTATTGCTGTACCACTCACGGCCTTGACTCATAAAGGAAAACCCTTCATATGGGGACCTAAGCAAGAGGAGGACTTCCAAACTCTAAAGCAAAAACTTTGTGACGCACCTATCCTCACACTCCCTGAGGGTTGCGATGACTTTGTGGTATATTGCGACGCATCAGGGCAAGGGCTAGGCTGTGTATTGATGCAAAGAGGAAAAGTGATAGCCTATGCCTCTAGGCAACTCAAGGTTCACGAGAAGAATTACACCACCCACGACCTGGAACTTTGAGCCGTTGTGTTCGCTCTCAAGATATGGAGACATTACCTCTACGGTACCAAGTGTGAAATATACACTGACCACAAGAGTCTCCAACATATCTTCAACCAGAAGGAGTTGAATATGAGGCAACGAAGATGGGTCGAACTTCTCAACGACTACGACTGTGAAATTCGGTATCATCCTGGCAAGGCAAACGTGGTGGCCGATGCGCTCAGTCGAAAAGGTTATGCGAACTCCATTCGTCTTCTATGTTCGCAAATCATAACCGACATCAAAGATCGAATCCGGGCAGCTCAACATGTTTCTGTAACAGAAAATGACGTACGCGATGAGCTGTCATGTGGAGCTGAACTCAAAACCGAAACCAAAGCCGACGGTATTCTATACTATTTAAACCGCATATGGATTCCTGATCGCGATAACCTTCGTGATTTCCTCATGAATGAGGCGCGCAAAACACGATACTCTGTACACCCAGGAGCCGACAAGATGTATCAAGAGTTACGATACACCTACTGGTGGCCTGGCATGAAAAAGGATATCGCTGTTTTTGTTTCCAAGTGCCTTACCTGTTCCAAAGTAAAAGCTGAACATCAAAGACCTTCAGGACTTCTAGTCCAACCTGAAATACCTGTATGGAAGTGGGAAAACATAACCATGGATTTCATTACCGGGTTACCTCGCACCTCCAGTGGGTATGACACCATATGGGTAATATTCGATCGTCTTACAAAATCATCTCATTTCATTCCAATTCGCGAGGACTTCAAGAACGAGAAGTTAGCTCGTATCTACATCAGCGAGATCATAAGCCGTCATGGTGTACCATTAAGCATCATTTCAGACCGTGATGGTCGTTTCACTTCACGGACATGGCGAGCCGTACAAACCGCTTTGGGTACGCGATTAGACCTCAGTACCGTTTTTCATCCTCAAACTGATGGACAATCTGAACGCACCATCCAAACCCTTGAAGACATGCTGCGAGCATGTGTCATAGACTTCAAAGGGAACTGGGACGCTCACCTACCATTAGTTGAATTTTCGTACAACAATAGCTATCATTCAAGTATCGGCATGGCTCCTTTTGAAGCTTTATATGGTCGTAAGTGCCGATCTCCAGTATGTTGGCACGAAATTGGGGAAGCGCAAATCACCGGACCAGAATTAATTCAAGAAACAACCGACAAGATCCTTCAAATTCAACACAATCTTCTAGCGGCTCAAAGTCGTCAAAAGAGTTATGCTGACAAACGACGAAAGCCCTTGGAGTTTGACATTGGTGATCAAGTACTTTTAAAAGTATCACCATGGAAGGGAGTGGTTCGTTTTGGCCAGAAGGGCAAGCTAGCACCACGCTACGTAGGACCTTTCAAGATACTCGAGAGAGTAGGTCCTGTAGCATACAAGCTTGACCTACCAGAAGAGCTCAACAGAATTCATCCCACATTCCACGTATCAAACTTGAAAAAGTGCCTCGCCGATGAAAACCTCCATATTCCTCTAGAAGACATTCAAGTCGATGAATCGATGCACTTCGTTGAAAGACCAGTAGAAATCATGGATTTCGGAGAGAAGCGTTTAAGGCGAAGTCGTATTCCAATTGTCAGGGTACGTTGGGAGTCAAAACGAGGACCCGAGTTTACTTGGGAACATGAAGACTCAATGCGCGAAAAATACCCGCATCTTTTTCCGGTCACCACTACTGCTTAAATTTCGGGACGAAATTTCTAAAAGTAGGGGATACTGTAACATTCGTCGTAAAACGGGTTTCGAAACCCGCTTCGTTTTATAATCAAATGATCAGTTATAAGTTCGTTGCGTATTTATTGTGCTGGTTATTTAAAATAATACATAATTAATAAATATTTTAGAGTTTAAAATAAATAATAATAATAAAAATTAAATAATAAAACAAAACAGGGTAGCTGGGTCTCGAACCCGGGTCTACCGCGTAAACATACACACATCACACCACTCCGCCACACACAGCTTTTGTGTTTAATACTTAAACAAATATCACTTAAGATAAAAACCGAAAGTCAAAACCTGTAAATCAGCGCGCCCAGAACTCGAAATCGCCGGAAAAACCGAAACTCCGCAAATGTGGCTACTTTCCCAAGATCGAAACGCGTAAACTTGATTCGACATTGGTTATAACCGTTGCTAAACACACAATTAAGTCAAAACCGTTTCTTTTGAGAATTGAAATCTTTGACCGTGAATTTTGGTCTCCAAATCGAAACCAATCAGCCTGTCCATCTTATAAATACCCACTCGATTCCTTGTAAACTTTTTCGCTCTGAACCGCACTCTCTTCCTGAAACTTTAATTCTTTCAAAGCACGTTGCCGGAGACTTTCGCACTCGCCGGAATATCGCCGGAATTTCTAACCAGAAAACCGCAGTTGTTCTCCAGACGGTATAATTATCTAAACCTCCTTGCTATCTCTTGATTGGTAATTTATTTGCTCAAAACAATAATCAAAACTGTTAAATCAGTTCATTCAGCCGGGATCACCGTCGGGATTTTGAATGATGAAAAAGATGAAGTCGAGTTAGTGTTTTAATATAAATAAAAACGGGTATTTAACCGGGTTAGACACACAGTCCAGCGGTGGACTGTGTGCAAATACAAAACACACGTCCCGGGTTCGAATCACACATGTTTCCGACTTTCTGAAATAAAACCAACATTTTTAAACTTATTCAGATCAATTCACAGCATATATATAAAATTAATATAATCCAGTGTTTATACAGATTAGACACATAGCCCAACTGGTTGGGCTGTGTGCACTTGAACCGAAGGTCCCGAGTTCGATTCCGGTTTCTGTAACCGGTTTCGGCCATATTAAATCATTTTTTAATAAAAACTAAATAAGGTTAAAGCTAGTTAGTATATATATATAATTAAAACAGAGAATATTTCGGGTTACACACGTAGCTCAGTTGGTAGAGCTGCGTGCACATATACGAGAGGTCCCAAGTTCGAACCTCACTCGCCGCCTGAATGTCATGCAATCCGACCGGTCAGACCTGTCAAGGTCAACATTTTTAAAAAAAAATCTATTTTCTTATTTTTATTTATTTAAGTTTAAAAATTATTTAAAAATACTTAAAAATAAGATTCCTAAGGTTAAAAATTTGCAATAAACTTATAAAAATAAATCTAAAAATATCATTAAGAGCACTAATTAAAAATATTGATCTCCAATAAAAATTTATTTATTTATCGAATCATTTCGTTATTATTTAGGTTAGTTTTCCCTCGTCGGTTGAATCATAAATTCGTGCGCATTCATCGTCCACAAGAAACGCATCCACGGTGAGTGAATCTCTACCAATTCACCGTTTTAATCATGTTTTGGGGTGTATCATGTGTCGTACTATACTTTTATTTTATTTATAACACTTGTGCATACATCATATCCGTGATCAAATGTGTATTGATTGTTGTGTGAATTATATGTAGATTAAATTTATCATTTCAGTGCATGCATTTCATTAGGCCCATCAGTTCCCCGTGGGATACGGGTTGAGCATCAGGAACCTCATTAGTTCGGCTCCGTTTGATTGAGCCTTGATCTCAAATACATCATCATTTCATGTCATATACTCATCCAAAGTGGTTCGTGATTGTTTACATATATGTTTGCTCACATGTGATTAATGCACGAATTTTCTTTATTAAATAAAACAAGAAATTAGTTAAAATGTTTTATCAAGGTTCACTCGCCAACTTTTGTTGACCCAAAATCTCCCCCGTTTTACACATGATACAGGTGATCCAGCCGAGACAGGAAACACTTAGGATGGCCTAGAAGAATAAACAAGTTTATGCTTTGGAATAAATATATAGTTTCATTTTCCTTTGTAATTGTATGAATTTTGTTTTTGGATATTTAAGTTTGTAATTTGAATTTAATAAATATGAAACATCTTAGCAAATATCATGAGCTTTGGTGATAACCCAATTATGCCCCAACTTTTATTCCGCTGCGGGTCGGGGTGTGTGACATATTCATTCCTACACTAATTTGATTCGGAGAATTTAATTACACACTCGCAATAACTACGCTAACTTTTGAATGCATTGGGTAAATTACGTGCTATGTGTTATTAGACGTTTGTAAAGTTTGTGAATTATTATATCACGTTTTGATTTCGCGATTATTAGTTTTATAAAAAAATAATAAGTAAATAGCCGAACCAAACCGAGCCGCGAAACGTGTCGACCTCACCTCCTTGTGGCCCAAGGAACTCCCAAACTTGAGGCCCAAGCTAACTACCCAAACCCCCACCCCCCCCCCCCCCCCCTTTGCGGTCGCACGCCCCCCCCCCCCCCCCCTCTCCTTTTCTTTTTCCCTTGTGCTATTTATATACAAGTATGCATGAGTTAGGTTTTTAAAAAAAACAACAAGGAACCCTAGCTCCAAGAAAGCCGACGGCAGCCCCCCCCCCCCTCTCGCGATCGCACAAGCCTCCAACCCCGGATTGATTCCAATCTTGTCCCGGTTCGCTAATCTTCATCGTTTCAAGGTTAGGGTTTTAATTGTTTTACAAATCACATTAGGGTTTGTAATCTTGATCATGATTATATGTATTGTTAGGATCATTGGTATAAAAAGTGTTATGATTTGTGATTAGTTCGGTTAATTGTGCGAGTTTTTGCGATTGTGATCTTAGGATGAATACAAAAATCATAGGCTGTGTTTTAGCGATAAAAATCATATTATATGATTAGGGTTTGCATGAATATTGATGTACATAATGATATGTGACAAATAAACCTGTTCATGATCATTATTATTTAGCGTCTTGATCGTTTAAGCGTGTTCTATTGCGATAAAAGTCGAAAACAGGTTGCTGAATAGCATTTACAGCCAACTTCAATTGGCTGTAACCTGATCATTATTTATCGAAAAGTGGATTTTCTGAAGTCTAAAACGTGTATTTTTTAAAAACGCTTCTAATGGCGCCGGATTCATATTTTTCTGAGGTTGTTTGCTATTTTTAAGTGGTCATTTAAGTACAGCAGCTGAAGCTGCGTAAATTCTGAAAATTTGCTAGTTGTTTATCGAGTCGGATCTCATAATCTGTAGAGGGTTGGGTCACGATATTTGTACAGTAATTGGAGACTGGAATTTTCGGAAAACTCCCACTAGAATTTTGTTAATTGGATGAACGATGATTTTTAAATAAGTTTTCCCGTGGACTGCAGTCAGAAAGCGACAAATCTGACTGCAGCCTAGTATATAAATGTTTATAAATAATTGGTAAAGTTTTATGACTTGAAAAGTTTACATAAAATTCAACAGTTTAGTTGACATCTCCTGTAAAGAAATTGGAATTTTTAGAACATTGGAACTATTTTATAAAATCCTCGAAAACAGCCTAGTTATGAGCGTACAAGCTGAAACATGATAACTTGCGTATGTGTGTACCAAAATGTTGTATGAGTTGATTTGTGTTTATGACAAGTTGGTTTGATCACTATTTTGGTATGATGATATTTTGCATGCATGATTGTGTTTTCGAATTTGTTATTATGTGTGCCACATTGTGTGTTAGTTATGCGTAGGGTTTGTATCAGTGTATTCACACACTAACTTTAAATCGATTGACATGTTAGGACGCAATTAGCGGTCCCATCATTTGCTACTTCTGTGTTACACTAACCGAGCAATTAAAGGTGAGTTCACGGCCCCTATTTTATCCGGTTTTAAACAACAGGGGGAGAAACATGTATACATTCTATAACTCTATCTTTTTACGTTATGCGAAATTAACGTCGTTAAACTACTCGGTAACTAAGTTAATGTTAATGTACGTTATGGTCACTAAGCAGTTATATCACGGAAGTCCTCGACAAACTCTCGGATCGTTAGTGTTGGGTTAGATAGCGGGGAAATTATAAGTAGTACAAGCCCCACCCGAGCTAGTCGCGCTAGCCGACCGGGTATGGTCAACGGGTGATTAATTTGGCCTAACTTTCGCCATGGTCAGTGATAGGCCTGGCAACACGGAGGCACAACAGTCAGCTTCCATCGCGAACTCTTATGTGACGTAACTTTAGGCTCGCTACCTACATGTTAACATTGAACTTAATTACGAATCAACATTGTTATTCCGGGTTAGGAATAATGGAACCAACATTATTATTCCGGGTTAGGAATAATGGAACCAACATTATTATTTCGGGTTAGGGATAATGGAACTATATCGTTATCCCGGGTTAGGGATAACGGGGGAAACAAACTTTTAACCGAACTTGTGAACTTATAAAAACCTGTGAACTCACTCTTCTTTAATGTTGACACTTGTTTCTTTACATGTTTCTCAGGACGCTAGGAGCGCTAGGTGCACTCACTTGCATTGATCAAGACATTTTTTTTTTATCGAGTCTCATTTACGAATATTTTTTTGGGATTTTTGGTTTTGGCGTTTATGTTGGCGCCCGTTACTTAACTTTACTTTAATGCTTCTGCACAACTTAGAAACTAATGCTTCCGCTAAACTTTGAAACTAAACTAAGACAATTTGAAAATAATTATGAATGGTTAAACAAATGTTTTTGGAAAATGCTTAAATAAATCATATAGAGTCGTTCGATATTACTAGTGTCTCAGATTCTGGTTTGTTCACACGCCTCGCGGTAAAACTCCGCAAGTGGAAATTGAGGGTGTGACAGATTGGTATCAGAGCCTCTAGCTATAGAGAACCAGATTTGCATTAAAAGTAGACCTAAACTATAGCTGATTACACGACACTAGACTTAGTTGGCACCGAACTGTGATATCTTGTTATGTGTTATACTACAACTGTTTTACGTAAGATATAAATGTATATTGTGATGCACGCAACTCGTAACTAACTACCCAACCCAACAGGCAATGTCATCATCATCATCCGACAAACCTCTACAACCAAGGGCGCCGGGGAAGGCACCCATGGTCGAACCCTCACCACCTCATGGCGTGGAGACACGCTCAGCTGCTAGGAAAAGACTCGCTCTAGGAGAGGAGTCGTCCTCCCGTCCGACCACCGCTATGTCGGTCGAACCGGTCAACTCGTTAGAAGTAGGGGACGACCTACTTAGGGATATGTTAAGAAAACAACAGGAACAACTAGAGAGAATGCAGGAGACGATCGAAGCACAAGGATGGATGATACGTCAACTAACTGGTAAAACTGGAAGGCTCGAGGAAGAGCAACATGAGAATAAGAAAGCTCGAAACATTTTAGCTAAGGATCTTCGTGCAGAGCAGCTGAGGGCTGACTGGCTCGAAGACAGAGTTCTTGAGTCCAGTTGGAGGATTCAAGAACTGGAGCAGAATCAAGCACCTATCCCAGTACCTGCCCCAGCACCGGCCCCTCCAGCGCCAGTAGAGGAAGAAGAGGAGGATCCAGAGGAAGACCTAGAGGAGGATCCGGAGGAAGACCCGGAGGAGGATCCGGAGGAAGAGGAGCCGGAACAGGAACCGGCTGTTGAAGCTGAAAACGCCGCAGAGGATGACGGCAACGATAGCGACTTGGGAGATGGAGACGTAGAAGACTGACTCGTCTCGCCAATTCCCGCTTTGTTTTCTTTAGTTTGTTCATTTTCCACTTATGTTTGAACTTGAAACTTTATAATTATACTGAGATGTTTGGTTGGTACTTTGTGAGACATTGCAATTTATTTAATCGAATGTTCCTTTTTATTGTTTAATTTGTTGGGTTGACATAACTTGTGTGATGATTGAAGTGTGGATTATGATAACTATATTGGATCTATATACTTATCGTGTGTGTGTTTGTGTTGTCTTGCAAAGATCTGAAATGGCAACTAGACGTCGCGGAAACCTCAACATGACACCTGAAGAATTAGCCGCAATGATCCAAGAACACGTGAATGATGCTCTGGCAGGTGTTCAAAACCCACCAGCAGGTAACCATTATTAAATTTTCATGGGAAAATCTAATAGTTGGGCTAGTAGACTTTCTCGCTGACTACCTATCCTCTGTCTTCAGGAGGGGGTCTTAACCCCTACAAGATGTTCCTCGATGCGAAACCGAGCAAATTCACGGGTGCAGAAGGACCCATAGGACTGGTCCGTTGGATTGAAAAGTCTGAATCGGTGTTCGAGATGTGCAATTGCCTTGAGGCCAATAAGGTCAAGTATGCTGCCTCAACGCTGGAAGATGGGGCATTAACCTGGTGGAACGCACAAGTCCAAACGCGTGGACTTGTTGCGGCGAACGCAATGGCCTGGACCGAGTTTAAGGCCCTAATCATGGAGGAATACTGTCCGCGGGACAGAGTTCAGCAGTTGGAGCAAGCGTTATGGAACCACAAGATGGTAGGGTCAGAAATTGAAGCGTACACGGCCAAACATCATGATCTGGTGTTCCTATGTCCCGATCTGGCTAACACTGTCAAAAAATGACTTGATTTTTATCTTGGGGGTCTGGTCCCTGAGATCCAGGGCATGGTAATGTCTAGCAACCCTACGACGGAGCATCAAGCGAATAGGTTGGCGCATAAACTCACCGATAAGGCAGTGGAGCAAAGGAAGTTGCCACCTCGGGGTGCAACTAAAGTTGTCCCTGATAACTAAAGAAAATTTGAAGACTCACCTGCTCGACAGTCTTCATCAGCCCAGCCACAACAAGGAAACCAGAAGCGGTCCAACAATTTCAACAACAATCGGGGTCACAATAATCAATTCGCCAACAACACCCAGAACACAAGCGGCTATGTGGGTCGAAAGCCGCAATGTAATCGTTGTAACCTCTATCATCACGGCCCTTGTGCCGGAAATCGCTGCCAACGATGTGGCAAAACGGGACATGTGGCAAAGGATTATCGCGGGGAAATCATGTCTCAACAAAATCAAAATCAACACCAGGTTCAACAGCAAGGTATTAACCGAGGGTGCTATCAGTGCGATAGCACTACCCATTTCAAACGAGACTGCCCGCAACTTCGCAACAACAATGGTGGGAACAACAACACCAACAACAACAACAACCACAACAACAACAACCACAACAACAACAACAACAATGGCAACAATGGAAACGGTGGCACAGGAGGTGCCAAAGGTCGTGCATTCACGCTAGGCCGCGGAGAGGCCAGAAACGACTCGAACGTGGTCACCGGTAAGTTTCCACTTAACGATCATTTTGCTACTGTACTTTTTGATACGGGTGCGGATAGGAGTTTTATATCTGAGTCTTTTAGGAAGAACCTAAATCTCACGCCTAAACCCCTAGAGACCCCTTACGTCATAGAACTAGCCGATGGTAAATCTGTAGATGTGACCCATTTAGTAACCGGCTGTCAACTTAAACTCGCGGGCCACACCTTTACCATTGATCTGATGACAACTACCTTGGGTAGTTTTGACGTGGTAGCCGGAATGGACTGGCTATCCGACGTCCGAGCTGAAGTTCTCTGTTTCGAGAAAGCTATCCGTATTCCGCTCCCTAATGACGAAGTCTTGATGGTGTAAAGCGAGAAGGCAGGCGCCGTCACAAACATCATCTCTTACATGCAAGCTCAGAAGTATCTTCGGAGAAAGAACTCCTTCGCTTTGCTCGCACTGGTCACCGAGCAGCCTAAGGACGAGAAGCGAATTGAAGATATCCCCGTCGTCCGTGACTTTTCTGGTGTATTTCCAGAGGAGTTACCTGGTCTTCCACCACATCGACAAGTGGAGTTTGAAATCGAATTGGTGAACCATGCAACTCCTATAGCCAAGGCCCCGTACCGCCTAGCTCCAGCAGAGCTGCAAGAGCTGTCTACCCAACTTTAGGAATTGTTGGAAAAAGGATTTATCCGACCCAGTACTTCGCCATGGGGAGCTCCGGTCCTTTTTATCAAGAAGAAGGACGGGACCTTCCGCATGTGCATCGACTACAGGGAACTCAATAAGGTTACCGTCAAGAACCGATACCCATTACCTCGCATCGACGATCTCTACGACCAGCTTCAAGGGTCAAGCTACTACTCCAAGATTGATCTACGGTCCGGTTATCACCAGTTACGCGTCAGGTAGGAGGATATCTCTAAGACGGCATTTCGTACTCGGTATGGCCATTATGAGTTTTTGGTCATGCCCTTCGGTCACACCAACGCACCCGCGGTGTTCATGGACCTCATGAACCGCGTGTGTAAGCCGTATCTCGACAAGTTTGTCATCGTGTTCATCGATGATACACTCATCGACTCTAAGGGTGAAGAAGAACATGCTGAACATCTACGATTATCGCTGGAATTACTTCAACAGGAGAAACTATATGCCAAGCTTTCAAAGTGTGATTTCTGGATTCGGGAAGTTCAGTTCCTCGGGTATATCGTGAATGAAAGGGGTATACGCGTTGATCCCGCCAAGATCAATGCTATCAAGAACTGGGAAGCACCCAGGCCACCGACAGAGATCCGCCAATTTTTGGGTTTGGCTGGTTACTACAGACGTTTCATCGAGCGATTTTCAAAGATCGCGCAACCGCTTACCACTCTCACCCAGAAAGGCACTAAGTATGCTTGGGGTGACAAGCAGGAAGCAGCATTTCAATTGCTGAAGCAGAAACTTTGCAGTGCACCCATTTTGTCCTTGCCGGAAGGGACAGATGATTTTGTGGTATATTGTGACGCTTCTATTCAGGGATTGGGATGCGTACTCATGCAACGTGATAAGGTCATCGCGTATGCGTCCCGACAGTTGAAGGTTCACGAGAAAAACTACACAACACATGACCTGGAATTGGGAGCAGTTGTGTTTGCACTTAAGATTTGGAGACACTATCTATATGGAACAAAGTGCACAATCTACACGGATCACAAGAGCCTCCAGCATA
Organism: Scalesia atractyloides; assembly: GCA_947069175.1. Lineage (NCBI taxonomy): Eukaryota > Viridiplantae > Streptophyta > Magnoliopsida > Asterales > Asteraceae > Scalesia > Scalesia atractyloides. Next base: position 32,925,044 of record CAMTDV010000004.1, on the reverse strand, counting down.
TCTTTGACCAAAAGGAGTTTGCTCACATGTGATTAATGCACGAATTTTCTTTATTAAATAAAACAAGAAATTAGTTAAAATGTTTTATCAAGGTTCACTCGCCAACTTTTGTTGACCCAAAATCTCCCCGTTTTACACATGATACAGGTGATCCAGCCGAGACAGGAAACACTTAGGATGGCCTAGAAGAATAAACAAGTTTATGCTTTGGAATAAATATATAGTTTCATTTTCCTTTGTAATTGTATGAATTTTGTTTTTGGATATTTAAGTTTGTAATTTGAATTTAATAAATATGAAACATCTTAGCAAATATCATGAGCTTTGGTGATAACCCAATTATGCCCCAACTTTTATTCCGCTGCGGGTCGGGGTGTGACATATTCATTCCTACGCTAATTTGATTCGGAGAATTTAATTACACACTCGCAATAACTACGCTAACTTTTGAATGCATTGGGTAAATTACGTGCTATGTGTTATTAGACGTTTGTAAAGTTTGTGAATTATTATATCACGTTTTGATTTCGTGATTATTAGTTTTATAAAAAAATATATATAATAAGTAAATAGCCGAACCAAACCGAGCCGCGAAACGTGTCGACCTCACCTCCTTGTGGCCCAAGGAACTCCCAAACTTGAGGCCCAAGCTAACTACCCAAACCCCCACCACCCCCCTTTGCGGTCGCACGCCCCCCCCCCCCTTCTCCTTTTCTTTTTCCCTTGTGCTATATATATATACAAGTATGCATGAGTTAGGTTTTTAAAAAAAACAACAAGGAACCCTAGCTCCAAGAAAGCCGACGGCAGCCCCCCCCCCCCCTCTCGCGATCGCACAAGCCTCCAACCCCGGATTGATTCCAATCTTGTCCCGGTTCGCTAATCTTCATCGTTTCAAGGTTAGGGATTTAATTGTTTTACAAATCACATTAGGGTTTGTAATGTTGATCATGATGATATGTATTGTTAGGATCATTGGTATAAAAAGTGTTATGATTTGTGATTAGTTCGGTTAATTGTGCGAGTTTTTGCGATTGTGATCTTAGGATGAATACAAAAATCATAGGCTGCGTTTTAGCGATAAAAATCATATTATATGATTAGGGTTTGCATGAATATTGATGTACATGATGATATGTGACAAATAAACATGTTCTTGATCATTATTATTTAGCGTCTTGATCGTTTAAGCGTGTTCTATTGCGATAAAAGTCGAAAACAGGTTGCTGAATAGCATTTACAGCCAACTTCAATTGGCTGTAACCTGATCATTATTTATCGAAAAGTGGATTTTCTGAAGCCTAAAACGTGTATTTTTGAAAAACGCTTCTAATGGCACTAGATTCATATTTTTCTGAGGTCGTTTGCTATTTTTAAGTGGTCATTTAAGTGCAGCAGCTGAAGCTGCGTAAATTCTGAAAATTTGCTAGTTGTTTATCGAGTCGGATCTCATAATCTGTAGAGGGTTGGGTCACGAAATTTGTATAGTAACTGGAGACGGGAATTCCCGGAAAACTCCCACTGGAATTTTGTTAATTGGAAGAACGATGATTTTTAAATAATTTTTCCCGTGGACTGCAGTCAGAAAGCGACAAATCTGACTGCAGCCTAGTATATAAATGTTTATAATAATTGGTAAAGTTTTAGGACTTGAAAAGTTTACATAAAATTCTACAGTTTAGTTGACATCTCCTGTAAAGAAATTGAAATTTTTAGGACATTGGAACTATTTAATAAAAATCCTCGAAAACAGCCTAGTTATGAGCGTACAAGCTGAAACATGATAACTTGCGTATGTGTGTACCAAAATGTTGTATGAGTTGATTTGTGTTTATGACAAGTTGGTTTGATCACTATTTTGGTATGCTGATACTTTGCATGCATGATTGTGTTTTCGAATTTGTTATTATGTGTGCCGCATTGTGTGTTAGTTACGCGTAGGGTTTGTATCAGTGTGTTCACACACTAACTTTAAATCGATTGACATGTTAGGACGCAATTAGCGGTCCCATCATTTGCTACTTCTGTGTTACACTAACCGAGCAATTAAAGGTGAGTTCACGGCCCCTATTTTATCTGGTTTTAAACAACAGGGGGAGAAACATGTATACATTCTATAACTCTATCTTTTTACGTTATGCGAAATTAACGTCGTTAAACTACTCGGTAACTAAGTTAATGCTAATGTACGTTATGGTCACTAAGCAGCTATATCACGGAAGTCCTCGACAAACTCTTGGATCGTTAGTATTGGGTTAGATAGCGGGGAAATTATAAGCAGTACTACTGGGCCCGACAAGCCCCACCCGAGCTAGTCGCGCTAGCCGACCGGGTATGGTCAACGGGTGATTAATTTGGCCTAACTTTCGCCATGGTCAGTGATAGGCCTGGCAACACGGAGGCACAACAGTCAGCTTCCATCGCGAACTCTTATGTGACGTAACTTTAGGCTCGCTACCTACATGTTAACATTGAACTTAATTACGAATCAACATTATTATTTCAGGTTAGGAATAATGGAACCAACATTATTATTCTGGGTTAGGAATAATGGAACCAACATTATTATTCCGGGTTAAGGATAATGGAACTATATCGTTATCCCGGGTTAGGGATAACGTGGGAAACAAACTTTTAACCGAACTTGTGAACTTATAAAAACCTATGAACTCACTCTTCTTTAATTTTGACACTTGTTTCTTTACATGTTTCTCGGGACGCTAGGAGCGCTAGGTGCACTCACTTGCATTGATCAAGACATTTTTTTTATCGAGTCTCATTTACGAATATTGTTTTGGGATTTTTGGTTTTGGCGTTTATGTTGGCGCCAGTTACTTAACTTTACTTTAATGCTTCCGCACAACTTAGAAACTAATGCTTCCGCTAAACTTTGAAACTAAACTAAGACAATTTGAAAATAATTATGAATGGTTAAACAAATGTTTTTGGAAAACGTTTAAATAAATCATATAGAGTCGTTCGATATTACTAGTGTCTCAGATTCTGGTTTGTTCACACGCCTCGCGGTAAAACTCCGCAAGTGGAGGGTGTGACAAAACAAGTAGGTCAATCGCTTGATTTCTCATGCTCAAGTGTATACAAAAAAAAAAATTGTGGTAATCCTCACGCGAGCGAGCAATTTTTGCGTTCACCCTTTGTATATTTGTCAAAAAATTAGTGCTTTTATAAAAACTTATGTTGGGTTGATTATTAAGCCACAAAAATTCATTCAAGAGAGCTTTCTTTTATTTTATTTTTATTTTTTTATTTATATATTTATTTATTTTTATTTATTTGTTTTTTTATTCTTTTTTTCTTTTTTTTAACATGAAAACAAAGCTCAAGCGCTAAACCACCTCCCCACACTTGAAATATACATCGCCCTCGATGTACACAAAAACAAATATATGAAAACATATATAATGAAAGCGGAGGAAAATGGGAACACGAAAACTCCCCTAAAATTAAACGACATAAATGGAGCGAAGTGACAAGTAAGGAGCAATCGCAACGAACCGCCAAGCAACCAACAAACCAACCTCTCAACCAAGCAACTACACACTAGCAAACAAGATCAAATACACAAAAGATTACCCAACCCATGTACCCTTGCCTTGTTTATTTAAACCACTAATCATAATAAAAAGAAATAAAAGATCACAACGGAGGGGTGTACGGACGGTACAAAATGGCACACCCCTCAAACAAGAAATAGCAAATGAAAGTACGACAGGAACTGTAAGATCAGGGTCGGCCGCCAGATCCTGAAGGACCGGTATCGTCCTGGCGGTCAAACCGGGATCTCCTAGTGAAGTGCGGCGGCGGCTGTGTGTACGGATGACCGAGCGAGCTTGCTAGATGTTGCTGAGACCCGAATAACCAGTCGAAGCTACGCCTACTTTTCTCGTACATATCCTCCATAAAATTACCCTGACGATGCTGCTCAGCACGGGTCAAGTCCACGTCGTGTCGTACAGCTTGCTACTCCAATGCTAGCCCATCTATTCTTCTCCAAAGATCCACTGTAGACGGTTCATGTGAACCATACGCACCCTGCTCGTAATCACCACCAAAACCACCAAACAAATGCTCCCAACTTGGGCTTCCAAAACCCTGGCCTATTTCACCCATCTGAAGATGAGGGTCTGCTCCCCCAGCAGCCTCACCTGGCCCGAATCCTGGAGCATCCTGCATGTGGACGTCCTCGGCTCCACCAACATCGCCCTCTTCTGGATCACTTTCTCCCTCAGGGAGTGGGCCCCAAATCCTACCCAATCGATCCACCAACTTCGGGATGCCATTAACCTTGAGAATCATATGCATGGCAGTCAGCTGTGCCACATCAAGTAATCCATAATCACAAGCTACGGTAAGATCATCCAACCGCACCCTGTAGTGCCTAGCTAACCTGGTGGCGAATGCACCACCACAGATCCTCGATGTGGGGGTCGACCCAATACCCCTTTGGATGGACTCTGCAACACTAACTGCGACATTGCAGTTGGACCCCGATATGATGCAATAGAGGTGGAAAAGGTCGCTGGTGGTGATGTTTCCAGTGCTATCACCCCGACCGCCGATTACGTGGAAGATGGCTCGCTCTATGATGCGGTGCAACGGGTCAAGAATCCATGTGGCTTTGGCTCGGCGTGGATCCCAAGCACGGCCCGGTACAGTGATCTGATCCAAGAATGCTGCTTTATCCGTATCAGCCTCCCATTCTTGCAGACTTCCGTGAAATAACTCGGATTCGATCTCATCCTCCTCATATAATCCAAGTATCTGACTAAACCTGCTGATCGATTGATGATGCCACTTCCGTCCCAGATAGTAACTAACACCAACTCTTTTCTCATAAACATCAGGGCAAGGGAAGATAAACCTGAACGAGGCAAAAAAACTCGATAACTAACTCGACATATTGGGACTCCGCCATTGCGAAAATGCAAGACCAAGGAGGGGTCATGAGCTCCTCAAATCTTTCAGTCTGACCGAGTAGGTCGAGATCGACCGTTTGCAGCGTCCTCATAGGCTCGATTAAGTGCCTACGAGCCCACAGTCTTTCAACCTTCGCAATACAATGCCCTTCCCTGCCATTGTCGCTAAAACGAAGAATGGGTGATTCATCTGCAAGAATAGAACAAAATCAGCAATTATAATGCGGAAAATCAGCAAAACTGGTTTTCAGACAGGCTCGCACGACCGTGCCATATAATGGCACGACCGTGCGTACTTATTTCAGCAAGCTTTATGAAGATGCCAAAATTATGAAGTTTTCTAGGTTTGTTCTTCACGAAGCACGATCGTGCCACACTCAAGCACTGCCGTGCAGAACCGAATCTGGGTAGATTTTGTGGGAAAAACTAGAAATCTTTATGAAGGGCACGATCGTGCTTATTGAATTTCTGGGCGGAATTTCCAGTTTCATCAAGAATTTATGAAGAGCACGACCGTGCCATATGATGGCACGGTCGTGCGTGATGATTTTCTGGGTTTCCTGATGCAGTTTATCACTCTTTATGAAGAGCACGGTCGTGCCAAGTTTTAGCACGACCGTGCGTGACGGAACCGCAGCCTGCGAAATCCCTCAAAACGCACCCAAAATCCCGATTTTTCAACACTTTTTCTTGGGGGTTTTGTAGATCGGTCTAGAGTGAAGCACAACAACATAAAAAACACGAAAAACGGGCTTGAATCGGATGATTTAGACCAAGCCTTAAAACTTTAAAGAAAACCTAACTTGAAGAACAAACCATAAATATTTAACAACAACAAAGAGAAAGTGGAAAGATTCGTACCTGGAATGAAGATTGGGATGAAAAGAATACAGATTTCTTGAGAGAAGGAAGGAAGTGTGGAGGATTCTTGAGTGAGTTTATGAGATTCAAGTGGGGTTTTGAAGATTTTAAAGAAAATTCGGTTATGGGCTTCTTCTGCAAATGGACCTGCACTATCAGATCTGACAGTGCCAGAAAACACTGTTGATAGTGCCGGGTTTTTTTTAAGTTTAATTAGTTAAGTTTAATAAACCCAAATACAAACACCACTTGAATCTGGATCACTCATGAAACACTTCCTACCAAGAAAAGAGTCGAACTACATACCTGAAGATCGACAATGTGTTCCAACATCCCCCGCGTCCAAGATGAACCGCAACCTGAAAAGAAACTAAGCAACCAAACAGAAAAACACCTGAAATCCCAAGAACATGCTAAGTTTATTTACGAGTCTTCAGCTAGACTCACCACCCCGAATGCTAAGTTTATGCACGACCTGTAAGGAAAAAGAAGGAACACAATGCCCTATGTATACACAAAGATAAAAAGGATTAATTAATTACTTAACATAAAAAAAAAATTCAATTAATCATGTGAGACAATAAAAACAACTAGACAAAATTTTGTACACTTTTCACAATGATTTAACAAGTAACTCCAACCATTCTTGAGAAGACCGATTCCCCGGCAACGGCGCCAAAAACTTGATGTGCGTGAATTAAATATATTTTATTATTATAATTTTCGTTCACACAGATTAGGTTTTAAAATAGTTTTTACTTAAAACCAACTACACACACATAGGGCAAGTGTACCCGTCAGGTGGTAGTATAGTTTGCTGGTAAGAACCGGATATTAATCCGTGGACTCGGTATCTCAGTACTAAATTTTTGTTACTTTTAAACCTTTCCAATTGATGAGTTGGTTTTGTTCCTAATTTATCATACAAAATAATAAACTACTACTAAACTAGAGAATGACAATATCTAAGAAAGGGTTGCCTAAACTAAGTATCCACAAACAAACATGTGACAACTAAGTGGAGGATCAATGGTGATGCAAGCTCTAAGTTAACTAAGTCTCCAATCAAGGTTTCCTAGTTTAATAAACCTTAGGAAAACTAAAATGAAATAATCACTCTAATCACGTAAAAATTATTATTTGAAGCTCACTTGCTTAGTTAATGTTAACCTTTAAACAAGAGTTATTTGTTTGTCAAAACTCCTAACTCTACAAGTTTGGGAAAATTACCATGAACAACATAACAATCACCCTAACTTGCTTTCAAGTAAGTAGCACTATCATCAAGTTCTTGACAAAAAACCACAAGCATGGTCATGCTAGATAACAATGTTGGCCAAAAATCATCAATCTAACACAAACACAACTATAGAATCCAAGTAAACATTATTATTTTTCCAAATCTAAATGCAATAATTCCTACACATGTTCAAATCATCATTCAAGTCATGTTAACAATTACCATTCCTAGTTTCATGTTATGAATCATGCTAACAAGTTACTACGATTCAATAATCATAATCTTTACATGGGCTTTCCAACACAACATGTAAATACTTATGACCAAACATTCAAGAAACAAGGACTTTAAGCATGTATAAGAACTCCAAGAAGAAGATTCAATCACTACTATGAAGATTAACAAAAACAATCACCACATCAACTTCCATGATTATCACATATTCATAAGCTTCAACTAGTTTAGACAACACCAAATGTTTAACCTACAAGGCTCATGATAACTAAGACAAACATAAAGTAATATGGATTGTGCATGAATAACAAGTGAAAATACTAATGTTTAAGACAAGATAGTTAGCTAAATGAGTTGGATTATCAAGTGATACAACCTCCTAAAGGCTCCTTCTTCAATCTCCAAGCTTCCAAGATCAGCTTCTTGAGAGAGAAATCCACCCAAATGCTCCAACTCCCCTTCAAATGAGCTGAAGTCACGTATTTAAGCTACTGGGCATTTGGCACGGTCGTGCTTGGTAAGTGTTAGGTGCCTTTTTCGAGTGTTGACTTGTTTGCTAGCCATTTTGGGAAAAATCTCGCTCAAACGTTTCTGAGTTGGCACGGTCGTGCCAACCATTGCCATGGTCGTGCTTCCCGGTAAAGTATTTGAAAATGGCTGAAATAATACCAAGAATAAGCTGATCTCAGAGTGGTTTGGCTTGGCACGGTCGTGCCAAGTTTTGGCACAGTTGTGCCAGTCATCAAATCTTCCTGGTTCGCCTAGAATCTGCGCGTGCTGATGAGAGTGCCGATCAGGGTTGGCCTGGCACGGTCGTGCCAGTGGTTGGCACGGTCGTGCAATATCTGGCAGTTTGCTGGAAACTCTGTTTTTGCTCCAATTTGCTCCAAAAGCCTTTGTTTCTTTACCGGGCCGAAGCCCGGACCTGCATTTTCACAAATAACTCAAATGAGTATCTAAATCAATGAAAATATGACAAGTTCTCGCGTAAACGCGGTCTATTTGACGTTTTAAAGATGTATAAATTCTTATACATCACCTATCCAGCTCTATACTAAACAGACTCGATATAAGACTAAGACATAGACATTATGCACCAACAACTATCCAGTCACAAATTTTATTGTTTTTTAGATGGTTTTTCAGGTTATTTTCAAATACTGATAGCCCCTGAAGACCAAGAAAAAACAACCTTCACATGCCTCTATGGAACTTTCGCTTATCGACGCATGCCTTTTGGTCTATGTAATGCCCCCGCAACATTTCAGCGTTGCATGGTGGCTATCTTCCATGATATGATAGAAAAAACCATGGAATTTTTCATGGACGACTTTTCTATCTTTGGAGATTCATATGACCAATCCCTCGATAACCTTGAACGAATGCTATCCTGATGTAAGGAAACCAACCTCTCCCTTAATTGGGAAAAATGTCATTTCATGGTTACGGAGGGAATAGTACTCGGTCATAAAATCTCAAGCGAAAGAATGGAGGTTGATCGAGCAAAGATTGACACTATCTCTCGATTACCACCTCCATCCTCCGTTAGAGCCATAAGATGTTTCTTAGGGCATGCCGGATTTTATAGACGATTTATCAAAGACTTTTCAAAAATCTCAAGACCTCTAACTAAACTACTTGAAAAAGATGCACCATTTATCTTTGACAAGGATTGAAACCATGCATTTTTAACATTAAAAGAAATGCTAGTCAATGCACCAATCATGATAGCACCCGATTGGAAATTACCCTTTGAAATCATGTGTGATGCAAGTGACTTTACAGTTGGAGCAGTATTGGGACAACGAAAAGATAAGCATTTTCATCCAATATACTACGCCAGTAAAACTCTAAATGATGCCCAGGAAAATTATACCACAACTGAAAAAGAATTACTAGTTGTAGTATTTGCTTTTGATAAATTTCGTTCTTATCTTATTCTTTCTAAAACAACAGTTTATACAGACCATGCAACCATTCGTTATCTGTTTAAAAAACAGGATGCCAAACCACGTTTAATCAGGTGGATCCTACTCCTCCAAGAATTTGACATCGAAATAAAAGACAAAAGAGGAGCTGAGAACACCGTCGTGGATCACCTATCTCGCTTGGAAGATCCAGCTTTGGAAGCAACTAGGGACGAGCTCATCAACGAAAAATTCCCAACGGAATCTTTAGAAATGGTGGAATATCGGGAAGAACCATGGTACGCCGACTACGCCAACTACCTGGCTAGAAGGATAGTCGTAAAAGGATGGTCACATCATCAAAGAAAAAAATTCTTTGCCGATGTAAAACACTACGTTTGGGAAGATCCATATCTTTTCAAAATTTGTGCTGACCAACTCATCCGACGATGCGTACATGGCAATGAAACAGAAAAAATTATCCACCATTGTCATGAAGGACCGTATGGAGGACATCATGGAGCCACTAGTACCGCTCGAAAGGTATTTGATTCAGGATTATATTGGCCAACCATTTACAAAGACGCACAAAATCTTATCAAGACATGTGATGCATGCTAACGAGCAGGTAATATTTCTTCCAAAAATGAAATGCCACAAAATGGTATTCTTGTTTGTGAAACTTTTGATGTATGAGGTTTAGACTTCATGGGTCCTTTCCCACCATCAAAAGGAAACAAATATATACTTGTGGCTATGGATTACTAGTCAAAATGGGCCGAGGCCGAAGCTCTGCCAACCAACAATGGAAGGGTTGTGGTAAGATTCCTGAAACGATTATACGCTCGTTTCGGCACTCCAAAAGCTTTAATAAGTGATAGAGGCACCCATTTTTGTAATCATCAACTCAAAAAAAATTTAACACGATATGGGGTCCATCACCGAATTTCTACTGCTTATCATCCTCAAACAAACGAACAAGCCGAAGTAACCAATAGAGGTTTAAAATGAATACTCGAAAAAACCGTAGGGATAAATAGAAAAGAATTGGCCGAAAAATTAGACGATGCTTTATGGGCTTTTTGAACCACTTTCAAAACAACAATAGGAACCACCCCATATAAGCTAGTCTATGGAAAAAGTTTATCATTTGCCAGTAGAAATAGCACATAGGGCCTACTGGGCATTTAAAAACTTAAACTTAGACCATGAAACCGCCGGTAAAAATCGATTTTATCAATTAAACGAATTAGACGAATTGAGGACTCAAGCTTATTCTAACTCTGAAAATTATAAAGAACGCATAAAGAATTTACATGACAAACATATTAAACCTTATGAATTTCGAGAGGGAGATCAAGTGCTATTGTTTAATTCACGACTTCGATTGTTTCCCGGAAAATTATAGTCTAGGTGATCGGGACCTTTTTCCATCACCCATATTTTCCCACATGGTGCAGTTGAGATTAAATCTCGAAATTGCGATCCGTTCAAGGTTAACGGACAAAGGCTTAAACTCTACCAAGGATTCATTGAGGATGGGGAGGAAGAAATTTCTCTTCAAACAAGCAAGGTATGATGAAACAAAGGTATGTATATGTATACATATGTAAATTAACGTTATGACTCGTAGGTAGTAAACATCAGGAGAACTTCAGAAAATGTAAGATAACTTGGGAACCCTTTCTCGAGAAAACGGTCGCTAATCACACGAATCTTTAAAAAAAAGAAAAAAATATAATAATATGGCCTGACCACGGCGCCGTGTTCGGCATACAGACAGATATAAACCCTTCTTCTTAACTGTTCTTTATTACACCACGACCCGTTTCCCCGAGAACTCTCTGGTTCACCGGCGATTTTCTGTCCCATTTCATGTTTTCTCTTCGTTTAACATCCACGAGGTATGATTTTACACTTTTTCTAGATAGTTTAGCGATTTGCATGTAGAATAACATCAAGAAAATTGGGGAAAATCTAGGGTTCTTGAACTAGAACCTAATTAACCTTCAAATTTCTGTATAGATCTAGTATTAATAGTATACATTCATGTTGTAAAGAGTAAATCAACCACAATTGATCACCAAAACACTCGATTTCAAGTGTAAGTCACAAGCCCTTGTTTTTTAACCGAAAAAGTTAAAATTGATAGGGTAAACGGGTTGTTTTTGGAAAAACGGAACTTGGGGTTTCATTTTCGGGGACAACTGACCCTACATAACCAAAAATTTTCAACTTTTCGAAACCGGGTCGAAAAATGATGTTTTGCAGTAACAATGGCTTGAACACGGGCCGTGGTCAGCCACCACGGGGCGTGGCCAGCTAGAAGAAATGAACACGGGTCGTGACCAGTCACCACGAGGCCGTGTTCAACTCTCTGTTTTCAGTTTTTCTCGTAGATTTAATTTATAACGCACTGATTGTACAACGGTTCTCCTCATGCAGCAATGGCAAACAAGTTTCTGAAGTTTAAGACATCAGAGTGGGAGTACCAAAACCGCTTTGAAGTCCTTCAAACGAGGCCAGAAGAGGGACCAAGACAAACATGCTATGAAACCCTAGACGCTGTGGGTCAGAGAGGTCGATATGATATGTTGGTCACAGGCCCACTTCGAGCCGCTCTTGACAAGAAGCTCCACTCCATCTACGAGTTTAACATGGAGTTCTATAGCACCTTCAAGTTCGACACCAAGGCAGACCCGTTTGATTCCGATGCTGTTCAATTCAGATGTGCTGGGCAACTTCTCTCCATCTCCATGGCCCAGTTTGGTGTTAACATTGGGTTATACACCGAGGATGAATAAGCTGATGAGCATGTCATGGGTGGTCTCCGTGAAATCCCGGTCAATATGAGGCAAACAGCATGGTCCGAAATTGGAGATGGAGCATACAACCTAAGCATCACCAAAAGCTCTCAGCTGCGAGACCCGCTCTACCGATACATCCATCAGGTCTTAAGCAACTCACTGAATCAATTGCGAGATAGCACGGGAGTGGTAAGCCTTCGTGACCTCACATGCCTCCATTGGATCCACACCCGTAGACCACTCAATGTCACCTCAAGAACATGCACCTAAACCAATTGGCTAATCCACCCACTGTCACACCCTCAATTTCCACTTGCAGAGTTTTACCGCGAGACGTGTGAACAAACCAGAATCTAAAACACTAGTACGTCGAACGACTCTATATGATTTGATAATACGTTTTCCAAAATCATTTGTTGTCGATTTTATATTACCAATATTTAGCATGAGTATCAGTTTTTAAAGTTTGAGCGGAAGCATAAATAAGTAGTGATGCGGCGCCAACACAAACGCCAAAACAAATGAAAAATCTCAAAACAATTATTAATAAATAAGACTCGATAAAGATGTCTTGTTCAATGCATGTGCGTGCACCTAGAGCTCCTAGCGTCCTGAGAAACATGTAAAGAAACAAGTGTCAACATTAAAGATGAGTGAGTTCACAGGTTTTCATAAATTCGTTTGTTCGGTTATAGTTTATTACTCCGTTATCCCCAACCTGGGATAACATATCAGTTCCATTATTCCAATCCCGGAATAATAAGTTGTTGCTTCCAATATTCCCAACCCGGAATATTAAGTTGTTGTTTCCATTACCCCCAACCCGGGATAATAAGTTGATGTTTCCAATATTCCAAACCCGGAATATTAAGTTGTTGTTTCTAATATTCCATACCAGGAATATTAAGTTGTTGTTTCCAATATTCCATACCAGGAATATTAAGTTGTTCCGTAATTAAGTTCAATATTAATGTATATAGGTAGCTAGCCTAAAGTCATGTCACTAAGTGTTCGCGATCGAAGCTGACAGTTGTGCCTCCGTTTTGCCAGGCCTATCACATGACCATGGCGATGTTAGGCCAATCATACACCCGTTGACCATACCCGGTCGGCTAGCGCGACTAGCTCGGATGGGGCTCGTCAGACCCAGTAGTACTACTTATAATTCCCCCGCTATTTAACCCAAATACTAACGATCCGAGGAGATTGTCGAGGACTTAAGTGATAAAGCTGCTTAGTGCCCATAACATTACATTAACATTAACTTAGTTACCGTATAGTTATGTGACGTTAAATTCGTATAACGTAAAGAGTTTGAGTTTGAGAGTGTATACATGTTTCTCCCCCTGTTGTTTAAAAACCGGATAAAGTTAGGGGCCGTGAACTCACCTTTATTTGCTCGGTTAGTGTAGCAAAGATGTTATAAGAGATGGGACCGCTAGTTGCGTCCTAACAAACCAATTAATTCCACGTCAGTGTGTAATCACACCAATACAAATTCCACACACAATTTACTCACAAAGTGATACATACCAACCACATATCTAACACTCAAACATGCATGCAAGTATTCTCATGTGATCATAGAAATCAAACAACTTGTCATGAACATGTTTCAATTCCATGCAACACTTTAATGCATACAATCACAAGTTATCAACTTTCTGCTTAACACTCAATTATTCAGCTGTCTTCTAGGATTTTTATAAAATAGTTCTATCATTCCAAAAATTCCCATATTTTTACAGTAGGTGACATTTATACCATAGAAATTTATATAATTTTTCCAAGTCCTAAATCTTTACCAATTAGCCATAAATATTAATTCATTAAGCTGCAGTCAGATTTACCGCTTTCTGACTGCAGTCCACGGAAGAATTTATTTAAAAATCACTGCTCGTCCAATTAACAAAATTCCAGTTGGAGTTGCCCGGAAATTTCTATACCTAGTTGCTGTACAAAAATCATGGCTCAACTCCCTACTGATCTTAAAATCTAACCTGATAAACAATCAACAAAATTCCAGCATTTTAACAGCTTTAGCTACTGAACTTGTTTGGCCCTTTAAAAATATCAAACGATTTCAGAAAATTATGAATCCGGCGCCATTAGATTCCTTATTCAAATCTCTACGTTCTAGATATCAGAAAATCCGTTTTTCGACAACTAATGACCGAGTTACAGCCAGATGAAATCGGCTGTAACTTTTAATCAGCATCCTGTTTCAGCATATCTTTATCATAACTCGTGTAATCCCGTTCATGCGATTAATCTAGGCGATCTAAAACCAATCCTAGATTAATACCAATATTTCATCCATGCAAACCCTAGTTCTTACTTCTAGTTATTACAAACAAAACACACTTGCACTTATGATATCCGCAAACAATTTTGCACAAGAACACAATCAAAACAGCCGATTATTTATTCAACATATAAGACCCGACACAAACTAATCAATTAATCATTCAAACATATATTTAACCGAACATGATCTCGTAATCAAGGATAAATCTAACCTTGAATAACTAGGTAAACAAGCCGGGTCTCGGACAAGGGGTGTCCGGCTGTTCCAGCAAACCGCGACCGCGAGAATGATAATAAAGTAGGCTGTTTTGTTTGATCGAATAGAGGTGAGCCAAGGCTGATCTAGCGACTGAATGAAGGTGAACAAGGGCTGTTAGCGACCGAGAAAGTGATCCAGACTGAAAGTGAACCAGGCTGTTCGCGATCAATGGAGCAGGAGTGAGGCAGTTTGCGGTCGGAGAAGATGAAAGGCTTGGCTGCTGCTTGCTGCGACCGAGAGGGTGGAGAGGGTAAGGCAGCCGACGGCTATTTTCTTCAACTAGGGTTTGTGAATTGTGAAGGAAGATGCATGTGAGTTGTATATATATAGGCGCAACAAGATGAGGATCACGGTTTTGGTTTGAGTCGCGGCCGAGGAACTAAAGTGAGTTAGTTTGGTTTGGACTTGATCTCACGGTCAAGGAATAGGGTGGGTTCGGTTTGGGTTTGAACTAAATAAATCCGCGGTTTTGATCATGTGGCCGAGAGTGTTTTGGTTTAGGGTTTAGGTTTTGATGTTGTGGTTTCGGGTTTGATCTTGCGGCCGGATTGTTTTTAGTTTAAGGTTTAACTTTGATCGCGGTTTTGGGTTTGCGGTTTGGTTTGCGCACGGCCGATAATGGTTCGAGTTCTAAACTTGGTTAATTCCTAGAGTCACAAAGAATCGAGGTTGGTTCGTGTCGCGGTTCGGTTCGTGTACATATCTACAATAATTACTTTATAACTAAATAATCACACAAACACTCATCACGTATTCAATCCATGCACGTTTAATACTTAGCACATATATTATTCGACAAGTGTCACGTGTAAGCTATCCGAAAAACCCGGGATATCACATTATCCCCATGTTGAAAGAATTTTCGTCCCGAAAATTGAGTAAACGCGGTTTAGCATGTAACGTACATGTTTAGAGTGCCACGCACAAAGAGTTAGTTCGTAAATGATGGTACGCAACGTTACAAGAAGTTCCCAAGTGTCATACATAAAGATTTCCAAGTGCCATGCACAAGAATTTAGTCAACAATAGTACACGAAAGTATGAGAAGTTTCCAGGTTGTCACATCATCCCCTTGTTGAAAGAATTTTCGTCCCGAAAATTTAGGTACTGGTATCATTAGTTTGCTGCTCAGTTGCAAAGAGATGTGGGTATTTGCTTTTCATTTGGTCCTCTCTTTCCCACGTGAACTCCGGTCCACGCTTAGAGTCCCAACGAACTTTAACGATTGGAATCTTGCTGTGCCTTCGAGTCTTGATCTCACGATCCATGATCTCAATAGGCTTTTCCACGAAGTGTAGTTGTTCATCCACTTGGATCTCATCCAATGGAATAACTAAAGTTTCATCTGATAGACACTTCTTCAGATTTGACACGTGAAAAACGTTGTGAACTCCACTGAGTTCGGCAGGAAGGTCTAATTGGTATGCTACGGGTCCGATTCGTTTCAAGATTACAAACGGGCCTACGTACCGTGGGTTAAGTTTGCCCCGTTTTCCAAAGCGGATTACACCCTTCCAGGGTGACACCTTTAGTAGGACGCGATCGCCTACTTGAAATTCGAGCGGTTTGCGTCGTTGATCAGCGTAGCTTTTCAGTCGATCTCGTGCCGCCGCCATGCGGTTTCTGATTTGTACAATCTTTTCAGTAGCCTCAAGTATTAGCTCAGGGCCTGTGAGTTGACTGTCACCGACTTCTGCCCAGCAGACCGGTGATCTACATTTACGACCGTATAATGCCTCAAACGGTGCTGCCGAAATACTCGTGTGATAGCTGTTGTTATATGAGAATTCTACTAGAGGCAGGTGAATTTCCCAATTATTTCCGAAGTCCACCACGCATGCCCTAAGCATGTCTTCCAAGGTCTGTATGGTCCTTTCACTTTGACCATCAGTCTGAGGGTGATAAGCTGTGCTCATATCCAAGTGTGTTCCCAACGCTTTCTGGAGTGACTGCCAGAAGTTTGACGTGAAGCGAGCATCTGTGTCTGAGATGATGGACGTTGGCACACCGTGCCGAGAAACTACTTCCTTAATGTAGATGCGAGTCAACTTCTCCATCTTATCTGTTTCTTTAATAGCTAGGAAGTGTGCGGACTTAGTTAAACGATCCACGATCACCC
Organism: Scalesia atractyloides; assembly: GCA_947069175.1. NCBI lineage: Eukaryota > Viridiplantae > Streptophyta > Magnoliopsida > Asterales > Asteraceae > Scalesia > Scalesia atractyloides. Next base: position 32,908,373 of record CAMTDV010000004.1, on the reverse strand, counting down.
AGATGGTATCGCAACCACCCAAGGTTCGTGGGAGTTTAGTGATGAAATCCATTGAGATCTGATCCCATTTCCACACTGGGATCTCAGGTTGTTGGAGTAGCCCCGATGGCTTTTGATACTCCACCTTGACTTTTGCACAAGTCAAACATCTACTCACGTAGGTGGCTATATCGGCTTTCATGTTAGGCCACCAATACGCAGCTTTAAGGTCTTGATACATCTTATCCGAACCCGGATGAACGGAGTATCGAGATTTGTGAGCTTCATCCATGACTAGCTCTCTGAGGTTTCCGTAGAGAGGTACCCATATGCGATTCATGAAATACCGGGCTCCATTGGGCTTTACTTCCCAATCGCGTTCCATTTTTCCCACTGATTCGGCTTTGATGTTTTCCTCCTTAACTGCTTCTAACTGGGCGTCGCGTATTTGATCGGGTAGCCCGAATGAATAGTGAGTTGTAGTGCTCGTACGCGACGAGGTTTCAGGTGTTCCTTCCTACTGAGGGCATCAGCTACCACGTTAGCTTTACCCGGGTGATACCGAATGGCACACTCATAATCGTTCAAGAGTTCGACCCAGCGACGCTGTCGCATGTTCAACTCCTTCTGATCAAAGATGTGTTGGAGGCTCTTGTGGTCAGTATAGATTGTGCACTTTGTTCCATAGAGGTAGTGTCTCCAAATCTTAAGTGCAAACACTACTGCTCCCAATTCCAGGTCATGCGTCGTGTAGTTTTTCTCGTGAACTTTCAGCTGTCGCGACGCATACGCGATGACCTTATCGCATTGCATGAGTACGCATCCCAATCCCTGAATGGAAGCATCACAATACACTACGAAGTCATCTGTCCCTTCCGGCAAGGACAGAATGGGTGCACTGCAAAGTTTCTGCTTCAGCAATTGAAATGCTGCTTCTTGCTTGTCACCCCAAGTATACTTGATACCTTTCTGGGTGAGGGTAGTAAGCGGTTGTACAATCTTGGAAAACCCCTCGATGAAGCGTCTGTAATAACCAGCCAATCCTAAGAATTGGCGGATCTCCGTCGGTGTCTTAGGTGCTTCCCAGTTTTTGATGGCTTCAATCTTGGCAGGGTCTACATGGATACCCTTTTCATTCACGACGTGCCCGAGAAACTAAACTTCCCGGATCCAGAAATCGCACTTCGAGAGCTTGGCATATAGCTTTTCCTTTTGAAGTAATCCTAGCAGTAATCGTAGATGCTCAGCATGCTCTTTTTCAATTTAGAGTAGATGAGTATGTCATCGATGAACATAATGACAAATTTGTCGAGGTATGGTTTACACACGCGGTTCATGAGGTCCATGAACACCGCAGGTGCGTTAGTAAGACCGAATGGCATGACCAAAAACTCGTAATGGCCATACCGAGTGCGAAATGCTGTCTTAGCGATATCCTCCTCCCTGACGCGTAGCTGATGATAACCGGACCGTAAATCAATCTTAGAGTAGTAACTTGACCCTTGCAGTTGGTCGAATAGATCGTCGATGCGAGGTAACGGGTATCGGTTCTTGACTGTAACCTTGTTGAGTTCCCTATAGTCGATGCACATGCGGAAAGTCCCGTCCTTCTTCTTGACAAACAGGACTGGAGCTCCCCATGGCGAAACGCTTGGTCGGATAAATCCTTTTTCCAACAGCTCTTGTAGTTGGGTCGACAGCTCCTGTAGCTCGGCTGGAGCTAGGCGGTATGGAGCCTTGGCGATAGGAGTTGCATTGCTTGCCAATTCGATTTCAAACTCCAATTGTGGTGGAAGACCAGGTAGTTCTTCTAGGAATACATCGGAAAAATCACGGACGACAGGGATGTCTTCTATACGTTTCTCGTCTTTAGGCTGTTTGGTAATTAGTGCGAGTAAAGCGAAGGAATTCTTTTTCCGAAGATACTTCTGCGCTTGCATAAATGAGATAATGTTGGTGACGGCGCTTGCCTTGTCGCCTTGTACTGTCAGGATTTCGTCGTTCGAGAGTGGAATACGGATAGATTTTTCGAAGCAGAGAGCTTCAGCCCGGACGTCGGATAGCCAGTCCATTCCGACTACCACGTCAAAACTACCCAGAGTAGTTGTCATCAGATCAATGGTAAAAGTGTGGCCCGCGAGTTTGAGTTGACAGCCGGATATAATTTGGGTCACGTCTACCGATTTACCATTGGCTAATTCTATCACATAAGGGGTCTCTAATGGTTTAAGCGTGAGGTTTAGGTTCTTCCTAAAAGACTCAGATATAAAACTCCTATCCGCACCCGTATCAAAAAGCACAGTAGCAAAATGTTCATTGAGGGGAAACTTACCGGTGACCACGTTCGTGTCGTTTCTGGCCTCTCCGCGGCCCAATGTAAATGCACGACCTTTGGCACCTCCTGTGCCACCGTTCCCATTGTTGTTGTTGTGATTATTGTTGTGGTTGTTGTGGTTGTGGTTGTTTCCACCATTGTTGTTGTGGTTGCGCAACTGTGGGCAGTCTCTTCTGAAATGAGCAGTGCTACCACACTGATAGCATCCCCGGTTTATACCCTACTGCTGACCCTGAGGCTGATTCTGATTTTGTCGGGACACGATTTCCCCACGACAATCCTTTGCCGCATGTCCCATCTTGCCACATCTTTGGCAGCGACTTCCGGCACAAGGGCCGTTATGGTGGAGATTACAGCGGTTGCACTGCGGCTTTCGACCCGCATATCCGCTTGCATTCGGGGTGTTGTTGTTGTTGTTGGAATGATTTTGATGACCCCGGTGGCTGTGGTAATGATTGAACCGTTTCTGGTTCCCTTGTTGCGGATGTGATGACGAAGACTGTCGAACAGTGGAGTCTTCAAATTTTCTTTTGTTATCTGGAGCGACTTCGGTGGTACCCCGTGCTGGCAGTTTCTTCTGTTCCACCGCTTTATCAGTGAGTTTGTGAGCCAATCGGATTGCTTGATGTTCTGTTACAGGGTTACTAGACATCACCATACCCTGAATTTCCGGAACCAGACCCCCGAGATAGAACTCGAGTCTTTTCTCCACCGTGTTGGCCAATTCAGGACACAGAAATACCAAGTCATGGTGTTTTGCGGTGTAAGCCTCAATTTCCGATCCCACCATCTTGTGGTTCCATAAAGCTTGCTCTAACTGTTGCACTCTGTCTCGTGGACAGTACTCCTCTTTAATTAGGGCCTTGAACTCAGTCCATGCCATTGCATTTGCAGCTAACAGTCCACGTGTTTGGACTTGGGCATTCCACCATGTCAGTGCCCCATCTTCCAGTGTTGAGGCTGCATATTTGACCTTGTTTGCCTCTAAGCAGTTGCACATTTCAAAAACGGATTCAGACTTTTTGATCCAGCGGACCAGTCCAATGGGTCCTTCCGCCCCCGAGAACTTGCTTGGCTTTGCGTCAAGGAACATCTTATAGGGGTTAAAGCCCCCTCCTGCTGCTGGTGGGTTTTGAACATCTGCCAGAACAGTGTTCACGTGTTCTTGGATCGTTGCGGCCAATTCTTCGTTGACATGTTGAGGTTTCCGCGACGTCCAGTTGCCATTTCAAATAAACTAAAGAAAACAAAGCGGGAATCGACGAGACGAGTTAGTCCTCTACGTCTCCATCTCTCAAGTTGCTATCGTTGCCGTCATCCTCCGCGGCGTTTCCAGCTTCTACAGCCGGTCTTTCTCCGGATCCTCCTCTGGATCCTCCTCTGGGTCCTCTACCGGCATTGAAGGGGCCGGTGCTGTGCAGGTACTGGTGCAGGTGCCCTAATTTTTGTTCCAGTTCTTTAATTCTCCAGCTAGACTCAAGAACTCTGTCCTCTAGCCAGTCAGCCCTTAGCTGCTCAGCACGAAGATCTCTGGCTAAGGTGTTACGAGCTATTTTACTCGTATGCTGCTCTTCCTCGAGCGACTCAGTTTTACCAGTCAGTTGCCGTATCATCCATCCCTGTGCTAGGGTGGTTTCATGCATTCCTTCTAGTTGTTCTTGTTGCGTTCTTATCATATCTCTAAGTAGGTCGTTCCCTACTTCTAACGAGTTAACCGGTTTGACCGTCACAGCGATGGTCGGCGTGAGGACGACTCCTCCCCCAGCGCGAGCCTTTTCCTCGCAGCTGAGCGCGTTTCCACGCCATAAAATGGTAAGGGTTCCACCATAGGTGCCTTTCCTGGCGCCCTTGGTTGCGTAAGTTTGTCGGATGATGATGAGGATGATGATGACATTGCCTTTAGGTTGTATAGTTAGTTACGAGTTGTTTTCATTCCTTATCATGAAGGCATAATCTACCAAACACAGTTGTGGTATATTACATAACAAGATATAATAATTCGGTGCCAAACTAAGTCTAGTGTCGTGATATCAGCTATAGTTTAGGTCTACTTCTAATGCAAACCTGGTTCTCTATAGCTAGTGGCTCTGATACCAATCTGTCACACCCTCAATTTCCACTTGCGGAGTTTTACCGCGAGACGTGTGAACAAACCAGAATCTAAAACACTAGTACGTCGAACGACTCTATATGATTTGATAATACGTTTTCCAAAATCATTTGTTGTCGATTTTATATTACCAATATTTAGCATGAGTATCAGTTTTTAAAGTTTGAGCGGAAGCATAAATAAGTAGTGATGCGGCGCCAACACAAACGCCAAAACAAATGAAAAATCTCAAAACAATATTAATAAATAAGACTCGATAAAGATGTCTTGTTCAATGCATGTGCGTACACCTAGAGCTCCTAGCGTCCTGAGAAACATGTAAAGAAACAAGTGTCAACATTAAAGATGAGTGAGTTCACAGGTTTTCATAAATTCGTTTGTTCGGTTATAGTTTATTACTCCGTTATCCCCAACCTGGGATAACATATCAGTTCCATTATTCCAATCCCGGAATAATAAGTTGTTGCTTCCAATATTCCCAACCCGGAATATTAAGTTGTTGTTTCCATTACCCCCAACCCGGGATAATAAGTTGATGTTTCCAATATTCCAAACCGGAATATTAAGTTGTTGTTTCTAATATTCCATACCAGGAATATTAAGTTGTTCCGTAATTAAGTTCAATATTAATGTATATAGGTAGCTAGCCTAAAGTCATGTCACTAAGTGTTCGCGATCGAAGCTGACAGTTGTGCCTCCGTTTTGCCAGGCCTATCACATGACCATGGCGATGTTAGGCCAATCATACACCGTTGACCATACCCGGTCGGCTAGCGCGACTAGCTCGGATGGGGCTCGTCAGACCCAGTAGTACTACTTATAATTCCCCCGCTATTTAACCCAAATACTAACGATCCGAGGAGATTGTCGAGGACTTAAGTGATAAAGCTGCTTAGTGCCCATAACACTACATTAACATTAACTTAGTTACCGTATAGTTATGTGACGTTAAATTCGTATAACGTAAAGAGTTTGAGTTTGAGAGTGTATACATGTTTCTCCCCCTGTTGTTTAAAAACCGGATAAAGTTAGGGGCCGTGAACTCACCTTTATTTGCTCGGTTAGTGTAGCAAAGATGTTATAGAGATGGGACCGCTAGTTGCGTCCTAACAAACCAATTAATTCCACGTCAGTGTGTAATCACACCAATACAAATTCCACACACAATTTACTCACAAAGTGATACATACCAACCACATATCTAACACTCAAACATGCATGCAAGTATTCTCATGTGATCATAGAAATCAAACAACTTGTCATGAACATGTTTCAATTCCATGCAACACTTTAATGCATACAATCACAAGTTATCAACTTTCTGCTTAACACTCAATTATTCAGCTGTCTTCTAGGATTTTTATAAAATAGTTCTATCATTCCAAAAATTCCCATATTTTTACAGTAGGTGACATTTATACCATAGAAATTTATATAATTTTTCCAAGTCCTAAATCTTTACCAATTAGCCATAAATATTAATTCATTAAGCTGCAGTCAGATTTACCGCTTTCTGACTGCAGTCCACGGAAGAATTTATTTAAAAATCACTGCTCGTCCAATTAACAAAATTCCAGTTGGAGTTGCCCGGAAATTTCTATACCTAGTTGCTGTACAAAAATCATGGCTCAACTCCCTACTGATCTTAAAATCTAACCTGATAAACAATCAACAAAATTCCAGCATTTTAACAGCTTTAGCTACTGAACTTGTTTGGCCCTTTAAAAATATCAAACGATTTCAGAAAATTATGAATCCGGCGCCATTAGATTCCTTATTCAAATCTCTACGTTCTAGATATCAGAAAATCCGTTTTTCGACAACTAATGACCGAGTTACAGCCAGATGAAATCGGCTGTAACTTTTAATCAGCATCCTGTTTCAGCATATCTTTATCATAACTCGTGTAATCCCGTTCATGCGATTAATCTAGGCGATCTAAAACCAATCCTAGATTAATACCAATATTTCATTCATGCAAACCCTAGTTCTTACTTCTAGTTATTACAAACAAAACACACTTGCACTTATGATATCCGCAAACAATTTTGCACAAGAACACAATCAAAACAGCCGATTATTTATTCAACATATAAGACCCGACACAAACTAATCAATTAATCATTCAAACATATATTTAACCGAACATGATCTCGTAATCAAGGATAAATCTAACCTTGAATAACTAGGTAAACAAGCCGGGTCTCGGACAAGGGGTGTCCGGCTGTTCCAGCAAACCGCGACCGCGAGAATGATAATAAAGTAGGCTGTTTTGTTTGATCGAATAGAGGTGAGCCAAGGCTGATCTAGCGACTGAATGAAGGTGAACAAGGGCTGTTAGCGACCGAGAAAGTGATCCAGACTGAAAGTGAACCAGGCTGTTCGCGATCAATGGAGCAGGAGTGAGGCAGTTTGTGGTCGGAGAAGATGAAAGGCTTGGCTGCTGCTTGCTGCGACCGAGAGGGTGGAGAGGGTAAGGCAGCCGACGGCTATTTTCTTCAACTAGGGTTTGTGAATTGTGAAGGAAGATGCATGTGAGTTGTATATATATAGGCGCAACAAGATGAGGATCACGGTTTTGGTTTGAGTCGCGGCCGAGGAACTAAAGTGAGTTAGTTTGGTTTGGACTTGATCTCACGGTCAAGGAATAGGGTGGGTTCGGTTTGGGTTTGAACTAAATAAATCCGCGGTTTTGATCATGTGGCCGAGAGTGTTTTGGTTTAGGGTTTAGGTTTTGATGTTGTGGTTTCGGGTTTGATCTTGCGGCCGGATTGTTTTTAGTTTAAGGTTTAACTTTGATCGCGGTTTTGGGTTTGCGGTTTGGTTTGCGCACGGCCGATAATGGTTCGAGTTCTAAACTTGGTTAATTCCTAGAGTCACAAAGAATCGAGGTTGGTTCGTGTCGCGGTTCGGTTCGTGTACATATCTACAATAATTACTTTATAACTAAACAATCACACAAACACTCATCACGTATTCATTCCATGCACGTTTAATACTTAGCACATATATTATTCGACAAGTGTCACGTGTAAGCTATCCGAAAAACCCGGGATATCACACCACACACAATCTTCTTTGGGGGATGGATCTACAAGCTGCTCAAAAACTATGTCCAGCGAGTTCCAAAATCACTTACTCAAGGTGCAAAGTCCAAGAAGGTTGATGTCGACCTATGTCGATCCGTGGGGTTCATCCAGGACATGGATGACGGGACCATCCGCTTCCGGAATACTAAAGGAAATACATGGTCCCCGGAAGAAGTCCTAGCCCTCGCTGACGACCACAACCGTCCTCCTCCTCAATACCATGGCTACCAGACGGGTTCCTCCTCTAAAAGAAGCGGGTTTCCTAATTTTCAAAGTTTAACTGACCTTTCGCAGGAAAACCTCTTATGCACCCGCAATACGTATAACATGGCCAGCAACGTCAACACCCGGGTTGGAGCAGTGGAAAGCTCCATCAATGCTATGCAAAGAGACATCACATATATCCGGAGCATATGGCGTATCATGGTGAAGAGGACGATGACATAGACTGAGTGGTGACGATGGCGGTAAGGTGATGGGTGACGAAGGCAGTATCAGGTTAATCTCTCTACCCTTTGAACAATTTGACCGGCCTTTAACTGACCTTTTACAGGAAAACCTCGTATGCACCCGCAATACGTATAACATGGCCAGCAACGTCAACACCCGGGTTGGAGCAGTGGAAAGCTCCATCAATGCTATGCAAGGAGACATCACATATATCTGGAGCATATGGCGTATCATGGTGAAGAGGACGATGACATAGACTGAGTGGTGACGATGGCGGTAAGGTGATGGGTGACGAAGGCAGTATCAGGTTATCTCTCTACCCTTTGAACAATTTGACCGGCCTGCGTACCGTGGTTTGAACAATTTACTCTTCCGAACAACTTTTTCTTTTCAGCATTTTATTTTTCTTTGTTTATGGTGATGGATGATAAACACTCGTAATTTAGGATTTGGTATTGTAGTATGCTTTAGGTGGTGTGATATTGGTAAAAAAGGTACAGGAGGTCCATATGCACTGAAAATCAGTGCTAGACGAGACCGGATACCATACGCAAAAACCAGAAACCTGAGATTCAGAAATTACAGACTGCCACCACGGGGCCGTGTTCACGAAACACGGCCTGTGCCCATACCTTAAAAAGCTGATCTTTGACTTCTAGCCTCTGACCACGGGACGTGTCCATTAGGCACGCTCCATGGGTAACCTTCTGTAAGTTCTTAATACTGGCAATATGACCTCGGGGCCGTGCCCAGTCAACACAGGCCCGTGCCCAGATGCCCAGTAACATAAAAATTTGTTTTTAAACACGCTTCTATGCATTCGAATCAACCGAGAAATTTATTTTTGGACACATTGAGGACAATGTGTAATTTAAGTATAGGGGGACTAACACTTTGAATCTAGCAAGTCCTAATAACAAGCCTTACACAAAACTTTATTGGAACCGCTAATCACCCTAAATCTGTTTCAAATTTTTCATTTCCTTACTTGACTTGGTTTAATTTGGGAATAACAAGTACTAAAAAGTTATGTTTTTACAAATTTACAACCGATAGCGTCGTAATAAAAAGAACCAAATAAGAAAAATTATATAAAAAGGGCATGACAAATCTTTTTAAAAATTGATTATATATACTTGATCACGTTACAATCCCATTCCCACAATAAATGAGCTTTGAGCCTTTATCGAGCATACATTCATCTTTAAAATAAATGCTCATCTTCGTTTCTTGTGTGAATAGCCGCTTGGTTCTTACGACTCTAGAACTTGCCAAGAAGATACATTCCAAATCCTTACCAAAATAACCCAAGTAAGTAAATGATTGAGGCACCAGGACTAACCCGTTTTTCATTCAAAACCATTATTTTCTTTTCTTTTTACCCATTACCAAAATCCCCCTAGTTAACCCCTTTTGAGCCTAAACCTTTTTCATTTCAAACCCGCAAAACAAAAACATCCATTATCCACCAAAACCCCTTTTCATTTCAAACCCATTTATTTTAGTAAAAACTACGGTTATATATGTGAAAAAAACCATATCTCTCTAACCAAACAAGTTCTTTCAAAATCTTGTTTGAAAATGATTGGTTTAAAGAAATAAACAATTTTTACGATAACCGATGCTTTTTACGCTTTTCGCCAATTTACTAACCGCTAACTCAAAGATAACATACCCTTAGCCCAAGCCTAACCCTTTCAAAGTCCTCTTGATACTCGCAAAGGTTTATAGTTAAAAAGGAGGAGGTTAGATCACTTGGCAAGCATATGGTAGAAGTAAGTTCCAAACCAGAATCGAGCGATATCACAAAAATACATCTTCGGCCGAGTGTTGAGTGATCTCTTGAGAGGTACGTGAACTTGTATGTAAATAGAATTTTAAGGAGGCTTGTTATGCCCAAAACAAATAACTTTCTTTAAACTGTTCTAAATAAATCATGACGAATAGGATTGTAAATAAAGTAAAAACAAAATATAAATAAAGATCTTGGATTCCCGAAACTCAAAGACACACCACAAAACTTCTTCTCTACCTATTCCATTTGGGTGTGTAAGCCACATTTAAAGAGTTTTGCTTGAGGACAAGCAAAGATTCAAGTGTGGGGATATTTGATGTGTGCAAAATGCAACATATAAATTACATCAATTGAGGCATAAAACTAAACCTTTTTTAGTACTAATGTTGGAAAAAGCACGTTGATTTGTTCCTTTTGTATTTTCAGGATAAAAAGAGCATAAAAGAACGAAAGAAGCAAATAAGCAGCCAAAACCAACATAAATACGAAAAGAAGGAATAACGAACCATGCCTGACCCCTCAGCAACACCCCAAAGGACAAAAACAGAAGACGACCACGGGCTGTGTCCATCAAACACGGGGCATGGTCAGACCTTACACTTCAAGACAACACCTGCAGAAGCTTCTACACCCATCACGGGGCCGTTCCCAGGCCAACATGGGGCGTGGTCAACTATAAGATTTGCAGAATCCATATAGTACAGCGAACAGTGGACCACGGTTCGTGCCCAGAAGCCACGGGGTCGTGTGGGGCCCTCTGCTGTCAGATGCAATTAATGAAGAAAGAGAAGGATGATGGCCACGGGCCATGCCAATGGACACGAGGCCGTGGTCGGGCCTCTGTTTTGACTATAAATAGGGGTGCTTGGTTCCCTTCAAAGGCATCCCTTGGCAAACCACTTCTCTCTCACTTTGCCACCACTCCACCACCACTACAACACCAACACCCACCACCATCATCCATCTATCATCTTTAGAGTGTGTAGTAGTCTCGGGATCCAAGATAGATTGTAAGGGTTCTTGTCAAACAAAGGCCATGCTTGGCTAAATTCCTTACATCACTTGGTGAAGACTAATCTTTTATGTATTACTTTTAGTTTTTAATCTTTCGGCACTTTTTAATTGGGTATGTATTAATGACTTTAATAACTAGTTTCTTATGTTGAAAGTGAATTTTCCTAACCATTTCTTCATGATGTCATTGATTTGCTCATTCGTGTCTTTACGGTCTATATAAAGCGCGTTAACTACTTGGAAGGGGGTTACAAGGGTGGTTTGGTAAAGTTCTTGTCTCGTTCAGTGTATAGATCCTGCGAGGACTAGGTTCAAGCTTATTAGTGCCTCCTTCAATGCTCTATGGGTATTGGATGGCGGGGACGCGAATAGTTTGAACCCCTCATATGCAAACTACTATTAATATTTTAAACCGGCTACTTGGGAGTGTATCCCTGCTGACTCAAACCACTTAGCCGAGGGTAATGTCACCTTCAAAAGAGGGGCCTACCACTTTTCGCATTAATAACTTATTTAATTATCTTCCAATATTTTGACCCTTTGGGATTGTATCCCTGCTGACTCAAACCACTAGGTTGAGGGTAATGTCACCTTCAAAAGAGGGGCCTACTACTATAACTAAGATAATCTCTTAAAAAGTCCGAAAGTGCGAAAACTGTCAAAGGATACATAAAAGAGAAGTTGGATCCAAGTGATTCTATCTTGTCTATTTGTATTTTATTTTATTTATCTTCTTATTTTTATTTTTAATATTTATATTTAAAACTTTTATAAAAAAATTAGATTGATTAGACATTGACGATAAACTGGTATTAAAAGCTCTGGTGTCCTTGGATGATCTCGGTATCTTTCCAACGCTATACTATGTTCACGATGGGTGCACTTGCCCAAGTGTGTGTTTAGTGTTAGCACAATATCGTGTTTTATAAATTTAACACTTGACTAATGTGTAAAATGAACCTAAAATGTTAACAAAAATATAATACGCTTAACGCACACCATTGGCGTAGTCGGCGTACCAAGGTTCTTCTTGATATTCCACCATCTCTAAAGATTCCGTCGGGAACTTTTCGTTGATGAGTTCTTCCCTATTTGACTCCAAAGTTGGATCTTCCAAGCGACATAGATGGTCGTCAACAGTGTTTTCAGCTCCTCTTTTTTCTTTGGTTCTATGTCGAATTCTTGGAGGAGTAGAATCCACCGGATTAAATGTGGCTTGGCATCCTGTTTTTTAAAGAAATAACGAATGGCTGCATGGTCTATATAAACTATCGTTTTAGAAAGAACAAGATAAGAACGAAATTTATCAAAAGCAAATACTACTGCTAGTAACTCTTTTTCAGTTGTAATGTAATTTTCTTGTGCATCATTAAGAGTTTACTTGCATAGTACATTGGATGGAAATGCTTGTCTTTCCGTTTTCCCAAGACAGCTCCAACCGCAAAGTGACTTGCATCAAACATGATTTCGAAAGGTAATTTCCAATCTGGTGCTATCATGATTGGTGCATTGACTAGAATTTCTTTTAGTGCTAAGAATGCTTGGTTGCAATCCTCGTCAAAGATAAATGGTGCATCTTTTTCAAGTAGTTTTCTTAAAGGTCTTGAAATTTTAGAAAAATCTTTGATAAATCGTCTATAAAATCCGGCATACCCTAGGAAACTGTTGATGGCTCTAATGGAGGATGGAGGTGGTAATCGGGAAATTGTGTCTATTTTGGCCCGATCAACCTCTGTTCCTTTGCTTGAGATTTTGTGACCTAGTACTATTCTCTCCGTTACCATGAAATGACATTTTTCCCAATTAAGGGCGAGGTTAGTTTCCTCACATCGGAATAGCATTCGTTCAAGGTTATCGAGGCACTGGTCGTATGAATTTCCAAAGATAGAAAAATCATCCATTAACACTTCCATAGTTTTTCCTATCATATGATGGAAAATGGCCACCATGCAACGTTGAAATGTTGCGGGAACATTACATAGACCGAAAGGCATGCGTCGATAAGCAAAAGTTCCATAGGGACATGTAAAAGTTGTTTTTTCTTGGTCTTCCGGGGCTATCGATATTTGAAAGTATCCTGAAAAACCATCTAAAAGACAATAAAAATTGTGATCGGATAGTCTTTCTAACATTTGATCAATAAAAGGTAAAGGAAAGTGGTATTCCATGTTGCCTCATTTAATCTTCGATAGTCTATACAAACTCTCCATCCGATGACGATTCTTGTTGGTATTAATTCATTTTTTCATTAGTGACCACCGCCATACCTCTTTTTTTGGGAACTACTTGAACGGGACTTACCCAAGGGTTATCCGCAATTGGGTATATAAGTCCGACATCAAGTAGTTTGACGACTTCATTTTTAACTACTTCTTGAACGTTGGATTTACTCTACGTTGTGGTTGGATTATGGCTTTATAGTCGTCTTCCATTAAAATTTTGTTCATGCACATGGATGGACTTATGCCCTTTATGTCTACGAGTTTCCATGCAATCGCGTTTTTATTTTTTTTCAAAAGTTTAATTATTTTTTTCTTTTTCTACACTAGTTAATTTTGAAGAAATAATTACAGGTAACTTACCATGCTCGTCTAGGAATGCATATTCCAAACCTTTTGGAAGCTTTTTAAGCTCGAGAGGTGGGTCTTTAAGAGACTCCTTGTTTTCTTGCTCTTTATTTTGGTCGAGAACCAAAAAGGTTTGTTCAATGGCGTCTTCTTTTTCGACGAGTTGGTCGATTTCTTATTCCGTATCGGGTGGTTCATCTTCATCTTCAATTAGGGGGTCATCATTGCAGATTGGATATTTCATGGATGGTCAAGATTGACATACCTTTTGTCGGTCCCTAATTGAATTGGTAGGTTGTTTTGCTTCCGATTGGTCAAGGCTTGATAGGTCTTTACAAAAAGTTGTCCCAACACACGTGGAGCGTCATCAAAAGTGATGAAGTCGGTTGGGACTACCGTTTGATTTGTTTTGCACTAACATGTCCTCAATTACTCCTGTTGTTTTTATTATTTTTCGGTTAGAAAGAAAAATGGGAATTTGAAGTGGAGAAAAATCACTAATATTTAATTTTTCGAAAATGTAGTTTGGCATTATATCAACACAAAGATCTTCATCAATTGTAATGTTACTAATAAAAGTGTTTTGAAAAAACATGGAACTGGTTTTATGTTCATTTCAAATTGCTCATCTTTTATTAGCGTAGTTTGATCGTTTGTTAATTTAATGCTAACTATTTTGTCAATTTTAGTGTTAGTGTTTAACTCTTTTAAAAACTTAGCATGTGTGGGTACCAAACAATGATTTTCGAAAGAAAGTGGTACAATGTTAATTTCTTGAAATTTGACTCTTTTTCAAAATTATTATTTTCGGACTTACCTCTTTTGTCGTTTGGTTCATGCGTTGGTTTTTCATTTAAGTGTTCATCCATTTTTACTTCCTCAATTATTACCTCCTTAGTACAAACAACCTCCTTCCTTTCACGAGAAATTCTTATTAAGCGTTCAAGATTTTTGAGACTTTGTATAAGGCTTTCGGCTTCAGGAACGATAGTTGGTGGTGTTTCATGTAGTTGGGATGGATAAGTGTCCCAATCAAAACTTGATTTTGGAAGTTCAAACACTGGGTCCTCATAGAAAGTGTATGAGGGGGATGGTTGGAAGAGGTAACAATTTTGTACCGAGTGAGATTCACCGCAAATGGTACAATATTCTTCCTTATAATCATCCTCTATGTAGTAGCGAATGCGATCTTCTGATTAATGATCAATTGAATTGGAAGATACCCAGTAGATTACAGAGCCTCGGGATCAGAAAACAAAATTTGAAACTATAACAAGGGTTCACCACGGCCCCGTGTTGAGCAGGCATGGCCCCATGGTCAGTTCTGTATCTGGGCAAATTAATTTTGTTAACTGGGCAAGTGCAGCACAGGGGGCGTGTCTAGAGGGCACAACCCCGAGTTCAGCTTACTGTAACTCTAAAAATTAAAAAAGTTAAAAACGAGCGCGCAGTTTTGAAAAAGTTTTGTAAAAATGATTAAGTTGTCGATTTTAAACTTTCTTAAAATCCTTGTGTCCACGGCAACACGGTGCCAAAAACTTGGTGCGTGTCAAGAATGTTATCATTTTATTGATATTTTAAGTTCGTTTTACGCATTAGTCAAGTTTTAAAGTTATAAAACACGATATTGTACTAACACTAAACACACACTAGAGATTTTAATACCGGTTTAGCGTCAACGTCTAATCGATACAAATTTATTATAAAAGTTTTAAAATATAAAAATAAACATAAAAATGAAAAGATAAGTAAAAATGAAATAAAATAGACAAGATAAAATCATTTGGATCCAACTCCTCTTTTATGTATCCTTTGATAATTTTCGCACTTTCGGGCGTTTTAAGAGATTATCTTAGTTATAGTAGTAGGCCCCTCTTTTGAAGGTGACGTTACCCTCAGCCAAGTGGTTTGAGTCAGCAGGGTACAATCCTAAGAGGCCGGAATATTGAAAGGCAATTAAGTAAGTTATTAATGCGAAAAATGGTAGGCCTCTCTTTTGAAGGTGACTTTACCCTCGGCCAAGTGGTTTGAGTCAGCAAGGATACAATCCCAAGAGGCCGGTTTAATTTTTTAATAGTAGTTTACATATGAGAGGTTCAAGCTATTCGCACCCGACCATCCAATACCATAGGGCATTGAAGGAGGTCCTAGTAAGCTTGAACAAAGTCCTCGCGGGATCTATACACTAAACGAGACAAGAACTTTACCAAACCACCCTTCTAACCCCCTTCCAAGTAGTTAACGCGCTTTATATAGACCGTAAAGACACGAATGAGCAAATCAATGACATCATGAAGAAATGGTTAGGAAAATTCACTTTCAACATAAGAAACTAGTTATTAAAGTCATTAATACATACCCAATTAAAAAGTAGCCGAAATATTAAAAATCAAAAATAATACACAAATGATTTGTCTTCACTAAGTGATGTAAAAGATTAGCTAAGCATGGCCTTTGTTTGATAAGAACTCTTACGATCAATCTTGGATCCCGAGACTACTACACACTCTAAAGATGGAAGATGGATGATGGTGGTGGGTGTTGGTGTTGTAGTGGTAGTGGAGTGGTGGCAAAGTGAGAGAGAAGTGGTTTGTCAAGGGATGCCTTTGAAGGGAACCAAGCACCCTATTTATAGTCAGAACAGAACCCCAGCCACGGCCCCGTGCCCGTAGGGCACGACCCATGGCCGCTTCCTTCCCTTCCTTCATTAATGTAGCTGTCAGGAGATGGTCCCACACGCCCCCGTGTCTTCTGGGCACGGCCTCGTGGTCAACTCTTTGTTGTACTATGAAAATTCTGCGAATCTTAGGGTTGACCACGCCCCATTCTTACTGGAATGGCCCCATGCTGGCTTGATTTCTGCATTTTGTCTTTTCTGCAGTATATGTTAACTGACCACGACCCATGTCTAGCTGGACACGGCCCCGTGGTGGTCTTCTGTTTCTCTTGTTTTTGTTCTTTGGATGCTTCCTAGGGGCCGGGCATGTCACGTTATTCCTTCGTCTTGTATTTTGTGTTGGTTTTAGCCGCTAATTTGCTTCTTTTGTTCTTTTTAGCTCTTTTGGTCCTGTAAATTAAAAAAAACAAAGAAACGTGTTTTTCCAACATTAGTACTGAAAATGGTTGGTTTTACGCCTCGTTTGATGTATTTTATATGTTGCATTTTGTACACATCATGTACCTTATGCATTAAATAAAATAAAAATTCTTAACTTTTTGGTATCTTAAAATTTCCTTTTCTTATATATTCTATATAGTGTATGTGTGTGTGTCTATATATATATATATATATATATTGGGTTAAGTAATTACACAAAGACTAAAAATAAATGAGAAGGGTTAGAAACAACCATAGAATGACAAATATCTTATGAGGAATTAAGTGGGGAGGGTATATTAGTCGAAGAGAAAAAAATCAACATACACATGCTTCTTACATACTAAGAAACATGCATATGCTATGTCCCTCAATTTTTTAAATGTGCGTAACTTTTTATATGTCAATTGTTTTAAAATAATTATTTTCATAAAATAAAGCGTCCTTTGATATCTAATAGGAATACTGTATTATTATTTTAATTTTTCAAAACAAAATAAAAAAATCAAAAGCCTAGTTGCATAAAATATAATGGACATAATGTAAAACACCATAAAAACACAATGTAAAGTAGACTAAGAACATTGACAACACATAAAAAATACAATGGACATCAGGCTAAAACACAATTAACAACATACTAAAACACAATGGATTGAAGACTAAACACCATGGACAATAGAAAAAAACACAATGGCAACATAGTAAGTTTATAGCAGACTAAACACACTGGACAAAACCTATAAGACAATGTATAAAAAAAACCCACCCAGTTGAAAAACATAAGAGTCCAGGAAACAGGATTAGACGGAAGTTTAGACGGGAGATAACTAATTCGGTAGAATGCTATTAAGAAAGGAGTAGAAGCAGAGAAAGTGGAAGCTTTCCATTCATACCAAAAGAGTATACATCTTTACAAGCTGGAGAAATTGGAAGCATTTACCTTCTAGGATCTCCAAAACTTAACTTCTCACAAACACACAACACACTATATATACTAGTTTATCCTCGTGCGAGCTGAGACTTTTAACTTCGTACGAAGTAGTTAACTTCGTACGAAGTGACTACCTTCATACGGAGTGGCTACTTCGTACGAAGTGACCCTTACACAACTTTATCGTCCGCACTTAAGTCATGTGTTCATATCTAATTGGTGCGTGTCGAGCGTGATATGATTTTCTTAATATTTTAAGTCCGTTTTACGCATTAGTCAAGTTTTAAATTTATAAAATATGATATTGTACTAACACTAAACACACACTTGGGCAAGTGCACCCATCGTGAGCTTAGCATAGTGTTGGTAAGATACCGAGGTCGTCCAAGGACACAAGAGCTTTTAATACTGGTTTATCATCAACGTCTAATCGTTCTAAAATTTTTTGATAAAAGTTTTAAACCATAATAGTAAATCTAGAAATGAAAAGATAAATAAAATGAAATACAAATAGACAAGATAGAATCACTTGGATCCAACTCCTCTTTATTGTATCCTTTGATGATTTTTGCACTTTCGGACTTTTTAAGAGATTATCTTAGTTAAAGTAGTAGGCCCCTCTTTTGAAGGTGACGTTACCTCAACCCAGTGGTTTGAGTCAGCAGGGATACAATCCCAAAGGGTCGGAATATTGATAGATAATTAAATAAGTTATTAATGCGAAAAGTGGTAGGCCCCTCTTTTGAAGGTGACGTTACCATCGGCTAAGTGGTTTGAGTCAGCAAGGATACAATCTCAAGAAGCCGGTTTAATGTTTTAATAGTAGTTTGCATATGAGGGGTTCAAGCTATTCGCACCCCCTCCATCCAATACCTTTGGGGCATTGAAGGAGGTCCTAGTAAGCTTGAACCAATCCTCGCAGGATCTATACACTGAACGAGACAAGAACTTTACCAAACCACCCTTCTAACCCCCTTCCAAGTAGTTAAGGCGCTTTATATAGACCGTAAAGACACGATTGAGCAAATCAATGACATCATGAAGAAATGATTAGGAAAATTCACTTTCAACATAAGAAACTAGTTATTAAAGTCAGTAATACCTACCCAATTAAAAAGTGCCGAAAGATAAAAAATCATAAGTAATACAATATAGACTTGTCTTCACCAAGTGATGTAAGAGATTAGCCAAGCATGGCCTTTGTTTGACAAGAATTCTTACAATCAATCTTGGATCCCGAGACTACTACACACTCTAAAGATGATATATGGATGATTGTGGTGGGTGTTGGTGTTGGTGTTGTAGTGGTGGTGGAATGGTGGCAAAGTGAGAGAGAAGTGGTTTGCCAAGGGATGCCTTTGAAGTGAACCAAGCACCCCTATTTATAGTCAGAATAGTACCCCGGCCATGGCCCCGTGTCCAGTGGGCACGGCCCGTGGCCAGCTTCTTCTCTTCCTTCATTAATTGCAGTTGTCAGAAGAGGGCCCCACAGGACCCCATGGCTCCTGGGCACGACCCCCGTGGTCAACTCTTCGTTGTACTATCAAGATTATGCAAACCTTAAGATTCTGACCACACGCCCCATGGTGATCTGGGCACGGCCCCGTGGTGGGCGTAGAAGCTTCTGCAGGCTTTGTCTTTAAGTGAAAGGTCTGACCACGCCCCATGCCTGGCTGGGCACGGAACCGTGGTCAGCTTCTATTTGCTTGTTTTTGTCTTTGGGGTGCTGTTGAAGGGTCGGGCATGTTGTGTTATTTCTTCTTCTTGTATTTATGTTGGTTTTGGCTGCTTATTTGCTTCTTTTGTTCTTTTAAGCTCATTTGGTCCTGTAAATTCAAAAGGAACAAAGAAACGTGTTGTTTCCAACATTAGTACTAGAAAAAGGTTAGTTTTATGCCTCATTTGATGTAATTTATATGTTTCATTTTATACACATTACTAATCTATACAATATTCAACACACACTCTATCTAGCCTATTCGCACAGTGACAGACATAATATGCACCAACAATTTCCCCCTTGGACGTCACTGTTGAAGCTTAATCTTGATCTTGAAATATAAGAGCCGTGTTTGAATATTTTGCAACTTCAATTAGGCATCTAGAAATCTTCAATTGATTCCCCCTTGATTGATGATCCGGGTTTACAATATCTTCATTATGCACAAATTCCCCCTGGAATGAATCTTCAGGTTTTTGTTTGTATAGTTCCCGACCTCCTCTGATTTGCTTAACTGTAATCTTAACGAATAATCACCAACTCGAAACTAGTCAATGCAGTTTCTCTATTTCAACTTTAACCACATCCGAGTTTGGTTTTTGATTTAACAATATAGCATGTGAGCTGGTTTTCTTAATCCTCAAAAACCCAACCTGCAATTGAGAGAAACTTTGAATCACCACGTAAACTTCAAGTCTGTGAATACCCATGAAATTTGAAATCCCATTGTCTGTAATCACTTTTAAGCACACTCCTGAATGATAGACCAACAAAATGGTAATCTACTTAATAAGCAAATCTTCATCGGATAAACAAATCATCTGGTAACACATTCAGATATGAGAAACATTATTCCACGATAAAAATCACATTCTTCCTCTTCAGTCACAATAAAAAATATATAGTCTTCTCCATTAGACCCAACAACAACTTAATCAACAAACATCGTCATTCCCCGGTGGTTAGTCCAAACAACAACTCATCTGCTTGAAGATTAATCGTTCTGATACTTTAGACTATCACAAAGCTGTGATATCTTTCAAGTATCCACAATACTGTTGCATCTCCTGATGCTAATCCTGCTAATCGGCTTTACGAAGACCTGGGACTCAAACCCTAAGACATCAATTTGAATCACAATCTGAAAACTCTGAACTTCCCATGACCATGAATTAACGAATCCAGATCTTCTGCATCCCAGACAATCTGAAGTCGGAACCACCCGAATACTGTTGGATGTCATAAATTTTAAAAATGCCGGAATTTCAATATATTATCTAAAATTTTTATTCCCCCTCATTTTTGCAAATTTTTACCTCTCTAAAACAAATCACTGAATTTCCCCCTAAAATCTGGAAAATGCAGTCCTCTCTGTTCACTGAAAAACTCTACTATTGCGGAAAATATGTCATTACGGTCCACAAAAGTCAGTTTTTCATCATTGTGGATTTTACTTATAGGCCCATCAATAGTCACTATACCAAATGATCATCATTCTGCATAGGTATCCGTGACTACCCCGTTATCTTCAACCCTCTGTGATCGTATCATCAAATCTATTCTCTGAAGCTCTCGGCAGTGTCGCGAACAACCCGAATTTATCACTAAATCTCGAAAAAATTTCCTATCATCAATTTTTTTCTGGACACTCGTCTCATCAATACGATCAACAAAATATTTCAATGCCTTTTTTAGTCATTTTTATTATCTTCGTGCAAACTAAGTACCTTCATGCGCAGTAAGTATCTTCGTGCGAAGTGACTATCTTCGTACGAACGAATCTGATCACAATTTTCGATCCAAAATCCTTATCTCTTCTAATTTCATGATGATTTTTCACAGATATGGTCGAAATTCAACTCTAAACAATCCTATGGTTTCAATTTTATTTTTTGTCTGTAGATTGTCCGTTTATTTGATGATTCAATCAACTATTAGATCAATTGAGAGTCAAGAAAATGGTAGCATTAGACGGAAGTTTGGACGGGAGATAACTAATTTGGTAGAATGTTATTAAGAAAGGAGTAGAAGCAGAATAAGCGAAAGCTTTCCATATTCATACCGAAAGAATATACGTCTTTACAAGCTGGAGAATTGGAAATTTCTCCGTAGCATTTCCCCTCTGGGATCTCCAAAACTTAACTTCTCACGAACACACAACACACTATATACCAATTTATCTTCGTTCAAACTGAGACTTTTAACTTCGTACGAATTGACTACCTTCGTACGGAATGGCTACTTCGTACGAAGTGACACTTATACAACTTTCTCGTCTGCACTTAAGTCATGTGTCTGTATCTAATCTATACAATACTCAACACACACTCTATCTAGCCTATTCGCATAGTGATGGACATAATATGCACCAACAAAACACAATAATCAGAGTCAATAACTCAAGGTATAAAAAACAAAAATGTAACACTATCTTCATTGTGTCATTCGTTGTGCTATAGGTTCTGATTATAAAAACACAATGGACAGGACCCAAAATAATATTATGTTATATGTTTTAATAATAATACATATGTAGAAACCCTAGTAAAAAGGTAATGAGCAAAACCAAGTTGAAAAACACAATGACCAGAACCTTTAACACATTTCTTAGAAAACACATCTTCATCATGTCATACATTGTGTTTAAGGTTATGATAGTAAAAAAACACAATTGACAGAACCCAAAATAACATTGTGTTATAGGTTCTGATGTGACACCCAGCTACTTTAAGTCTGTACCGTACTAATGTGGCACGTGTTACAAATGAATAAAGGCATTATTTTATTTAATTTGATATTGACTAATGGTATTTGATGTGTTGGCAAGTCCAAACTTTGATAAAAATTATATTGGCAAAAACAAGATATACGCTTATATCGTGTAACGAACAAAATGCGAAACGAATGTCGGTGATCGCCCGATTAATGTTAAAATCCTAAAAATATTTATGATTAAAATGTTATTTAATCATATCCGTGAGGAAACCTTAACTAAAACGCATAAAAACGTTGTATTGCGAATTTAAGTGTTTACTGCGCGATACCGCGCGTATCTTACAAAATTTAAACGACGAAGCTAGTCACGGCAAATAATCTATTGTTCAACAATATTATGGCGAGCTAATTTTTATAGAATGATAAAAATAATTTAAAACGTCTTAAAACGCGAGATAAAGTACCCGGTAATCAGTTAAATACATATATATATGTGTGTGTATCTATATATATTAATAAATGAGATGATTTGGGCCATGTGGCATGTGATGGTGGAGCTTTTTTACTGATGTGGCATGTTATGGTGGAGTAGAGGGTGATTTTGGGAGGGAAGACACAATATTAGATGTGAAGGGATCCGAATTATAATCGGGTCAGAGTTAATGGATCCTTTATATTTCTTTTTTTTCTCATTCTTCCTTCACACGCTTGCTTTTTACTCATCCACAAACCCTAGAAAAACAAAGTTGCAACTCTCTCTCTCCCTCCTATCGCCACCGCCAAGAATCTCCATCAGTTCCACAAGATCACAAGATGACGACGTTTCCTTCTGATTGAATCATCTACGATCCAGACAATACAATCCATCGGGTATGTAAACCTAACAGGTATTCTAATCGGGATTTGAGAGTAATTAGGGTTTTCTAAAACGTGTGGCTTCTTCTCTTTCCTTTAATCAGAGACCCTAAATCAATCGATATAGATTCGTTTAGATTTTAGAGTTTAATCGATGAGGTTGATGTTCATGAAATTCTACAATCTTAATTTAAGGTATGTTGATTATTTTGGTGTGTATTTACTTTAATATGTTAACTGAGGTTATTAATCTTTTGTTTTTTCGTTAAATTCTAATAATTAAAACTCGATCTATATGATACGTAGTTCTTTTCACTCTGATTCTTCAATCTTAATAAAAGGTATGATTTTCTTTCATTAATTTCATGTTTTATTGTTAACATTGTATTAGTTATGTGTTTTTTTTGTTTTCCGGTTAATATCACTTTTTAGATATATGTTCATCCGCATCATGTTCATCACCAAAAAACTTCATCATCGATTCAGGTATCTTTTTATGTATTTTATATAAGTTCTTTCTTTGGTGTGTTATATTAACGTTCAAGATCAACTCAATTTTTTGAAATATTTGAAGTTTTTGGTATTGACTTTAAAAACATATTTGAAGAGGATGGTATTTTATTAAAAAAAATTATTTAGTATATTTTTTTCATGATTTTAGTTGAGAGTATTTCGTACTAAACAGATTTGTTATTTGGATTATATATAGTTTGTTATCTATATGTAAATAATTCTATTTTTATGCTATACAATAATAACAATAACAATATTTATGTTTTAGATTTTTTAAAAAATTATGTTTGTAAAAGATTATTGTATGTTATAATTAGATTTTCTATTTTGTAAAAGAGTATTATATTTTTATTGCATTGACTAAATAATTACCATATTAAGTTATGTATACTTTTTAAGTTTTGAAATTTGAAATATATTTATTTATGGACGATTTAATTTGTAATTATTATTCATTAACTTCCTAATTTAATAACCTTATAACCGAAACTTATTCTAAGTTTTCAAATGATTTTTGATTTTTTTTATAGTTTTGATGACCCTTTTTTAAAACTATGTTTATATATTTATTTGTATGATGTTGTGTCTGATACCGGAGACAATTCAACGCCTATATATAATGTTATTCAAAGTAACCAGAAATCATCATTTCTCTGTGAAGTTAAGCGTAACCTTTGTGAAGTCTATTAGGTAGACGAAGATACTGATGTTTGCTTTGATTTTGTTTTTGTTGTTGCTTTGTAAATCCTATCTATCGATGCATGTGCGATGTGGTTGATGTTCACAGAGATTCTACAATTTTAATTTATGGTATGTTGATTCTTTTGGTGTTTATTTACTTTTATATGTTAATCGAAGTTATTTATCTTTTGTTTTTTTTCGTTAAATTCTAATTATTAAAACTCGATCTATATGATACATGATTCTTTTCACTCTGATTCTTCAATCTTAATAAAAGGTATGTTTTTCTTTCATTAATTTCATGTTTTATTGTTAACATTGTATTAATTTTGTGTTTTTTTTTTCGGTTAGCATCACTTCTTTAGATGTACGTTCATCCGCATCTTGTTGATCACCAAAAACCTTCATCATCGATTCAGGTATCTTTTTATGTAGTTTGTATATGATCTTTCTTCAGGTATCTTTTTATGTATTTTGTATATGTTCTTTCTTTGATGTGTTATATTAACGTTCAAGATCGAGTCTAATTTAAAGTTTTTGGTATTGACCTTAAAATCAGATTTGAAGATGATGGTATTTGATAAAATTTTATGTAGTCTACTTTTTTCATGATTTTAGTTGATAGTATTTAGTACTAAACAGATTTGTTATTTGGATTGTATATAGTTTTTTATCTATATGTAAATAATTATATTTTTTAAATAATTATATTTTTTATGCTATATAATAATAACAATAACAATATTTATGTCTTAGATTTTACAAATTTTTATCTATGTTTGTAAAAGATTATTGTATGTTATAATTAGATTTTCTATTTTGTAAAAGATTATTGTATATTTATTGCATTAACTAAATAATTACCACATTAGGTTATGTATATTTTTAAAATTTTAAAATTCAAATTATGTTTATTTATGGACGATTTAATCTGTAATTATTATTCATTACTTCCTAATTTAATAACCTTATAACCGAAACTTATTTTATTCATTTATTGTCGAATATAAAAGAATTAATTATGTAGGTATATAATTATGGAACAAATTAAAACCAATCAGTTTATTATTTTACTAACTTATAATTTTAAAGCATAAATTATTCTATTGAATAATTTGAATCTTAAATTTGTTAACCATTGTCTAAATTATTACCATATTCAGTTATATATATTTTTTTCAAATTTGAAATTTTAAATACGTTTATTTATGGCAGATTTCTAAATCAATTTCAGTTATTCTTTAATTTGTAATTATCATTTGTTAACTTCTTAATTTAAGAGTAATCTAGTTATTATTTTACTAACTTTTAATTTTACCGCATAGATTAATAACTAATCAAGTTATTAATTTATATAAAACTAATTAATTTTTTTTAATAAATAGTGTATTACGACTTCAAATTCGAATTTAACTTCTCTTTCCTTAATTAAATATTTGAATATGTAATTTTTTAGTCAAATCATTATAACTATTTCAATATCTTATATATTTATATTTTACTCATATATTATAGGTGTTCAATTCTGGAGGGATTTCAAACGATATCAGAATCATTTGATGTTTCTATGTCGGAATTTCAATCTATTCCTCTTGAATTTTTCTAAGGATATATCATTTTTTTCATTTTTTATAGTTTTGATTATCATTTTTTAAAACTATGTTTATGTATTTGTTTTTATTATCATTTTTTTAAATACTACCATTTTTTACCTTTATACCTGAATAAAACCTTAACAGGTAAATATATAATTTTTACACTATCGTTTTTATTCATTTTCTCATTCAGGGTTGTTTTTTAATATAGGTATCGTCAGTAATATCAAAATCAATAAAAACTGCTTGAGCCTCTGAATAAAAACTTATAAATAGATAAATTCTTATAATTTAAGTAAGTTAAATTGAAGAACTATTTGTTGATATTAACATTTTGAACACGAGAAATACACTTGATGTTGGGGAATATGTTGGAGATCTCTATGCTCATTACACAAGCATTGAGGTAACCTTTTTAATTAAAAATGGATCTTTTCATGTATAATTAGACGTAATCACATGATTTGATAATTGAATTGTAGAGTTATGGCATGGTTTGAGTAAACAAGGATGTGAGTTTTCATTTTATGGACTAAAGGTACTAGTACTTTCGATTTCCGTTATTGGCTATAGCGATAGGAAATTGTTCTCATCTCACATTATCTATAGAAATCAATTGCTGGTCCAAACTTTTTTTTCAATTTGAAGTGATGTTTAATATCTATATTTTCTAAACTATATAATGCTAAAATTTTATACAAACATTGTTTCGTTTGGGACCCAACCGGTCCGAAAGATGAAGGGGTCATTTGGATAGGCCTTTGATTTGTTAGTATTAGTTTTTCAATATTCCAGTTAGAATATATATATATGCTTGGCAAAGTGGACATGTCGGATTGGGTGTCGGGTCAAATTGAGCCCAGCCTAAATAGATTGTAAGCAAGACGAGTTCGGAAAAAACTTGGGTCAAAACAAGTTATGCATGCAATGGACACAAATTAAAGAGTTCCTTTTACAAAAAGAAAAAAAATGACAAATCGGCATATTAAGTCAATTAGGTGACTTTCAATGGCATTTTCATCAAAACTCACTATTGAAGCCTTTACACTCCATACTTATGATCAACAAGTTTTAGATATTGTTGAAAACAAGTTTTAACCATTTATGAATTCAACGTATGTTTAAGTAAGTAGTAACATATAGTCTATCATGTGACCAAACATATTTTGTAGGAATGACAGCCGTAACATTTATTCCTATTAAAAAGTTTTTTTAAATTTAATTTTATATTTGAAAGTTGAATATGATTATCTTTCTGAAATTAGAACAGATTGTGAAATGAGTGTGTGAATACCAAATTAATATATGATTTGATTATTTGGAAAACTCAAAATCCCCTCTTGTATTTTTCCTAATTTTAAATTGTGATCGTATGTATTGGTTAAATTCAGTTGTTAATATTTTTTAATTTTTTATACTTTTTGTGAACATGTCTTCCACTGGGAGCTTAGTTACCTTTTGATGTTATTTAATATTTGTATTTTAATTTGCAGATCTATAGTGATGGTCGTAGCCAGAAATTCTAGATGGCTCTGAGAAAGAGTAACTGATGTTTGTCTCGAGACACTTTAATTCTTAATAAAAGTAAAAAAAATAATGTTTTATACTTCAATTCATTTTAACTATATTTTTTCACTTTGTCAATAAGTATGTAATATGTTACTTTCGTATTTATATTATTTATAAACTTTGTGATAATGTAGATTAAATTTTTCGACCCGCGAAATTTGCGGGTGATAACCTAGTGTATGTATATGTGAGATGTGTGTGTGCATATATGGGTGGTGACACATGGGGTGTCCATCAAGACCCTATGCCTCCAAGTGTCATGCAAAAACTTCCAAACAATCATTAACCTTTTTAAAAACTCAAAAAATCTTACACATACACTTCACAACACTCTCTCACCTCTCTCTCTCTTTCCCATTCTCGGCCGAAACCACCACCACCACTTCCATTTTCAAATTTTGAACACTTCCTTGAAGATTCAAGTCCATTCCAAGAAGGTTTTAAGTTCATTTGAAGATCCAAATTCGAAGGTTAATTCAGAACATCAGATTGTTTAGTAGTATTTAGGTTGCCTATAAGTTGGCATCCATTATATAATTTGTAAGCTTTTGGTCGTTTGTACAATCAGCAAACTCTATGTTTGCTGTTTTATTGATATACACGTGATATTTTGGTTAATTCTTGTTTTCTACTCCTATTACATTGTGTACACTATGTACTGTGATGGATTCCGCACATCACGAGGTATCGTTTCAGTGATTTGATCTATATATTAGAGATCTAGGTGACCTTATAGGCCTGCCTTCTACACTTCTTCAGTAATCTTCAATTTTGGCCTGAAAATCCTCCATTTCACTTAGGAAACTGTAAAACACTTAGAAACAAACATTTAATCCATTCTAAGCAATATTTACCGCAAACACCTATCAAAATGCAGGTTTTTATACTATAGCAACATGTTGTCTTTCAGACACATCAAATATCCTCACACTTAAACATTGCTTGTCCCTAAGCAATTCATTTCTTAACAGATGAACTTAACTTCCATTTGTACAAAACTCAAACCAAGACCAATGTTATTTCCAAATCATAAACCCACGGTCCAACTCCCAAGACAAAGAAAGGCATGACATTTTCACATATTTTCATTAGGATATTTGATCCCCACTCTTATTTGTTTCTTTATCTATTTCTTTACTTTCTTTCTTTGACTGTCATCTAACGTGAGTGGAGTCTGAGTTATATCTAGATATATTTTAATGCTTTTCACTCATTATTCAATCTTTAAGTTTATAAAACACGATATAACACTATCACTCTCTACAACACACTAGGGCAAGTGCACCCATCGTTGGCGTAGTATAGTGATGGCAAGATACCGAGATCATCCAAGGACACAAGTGCTTTTAATATCGGATTAACATTAACGTTTAATCGACACAAATTTTAAGAAAATGTTTTTTAATAAGAAAAATAAGGAAACAAAATATAGTAAATAAGAGAAACAAATAAAAAAAGATAGAATCACTTGGTTCCGATTCATCTTTCATGTATCCTTTGATGATTTCCGCACTTTGGTTTTTTAAGAGATTATCTTGGTTATAGTGACATGTCCCTCTTTTGGAGGCAACACTACCCTCGGCCATATTGGTCTGAGTCAACAGGGATACAGTCCCGCAAGGCTGGAATATTGAAAGATAATTAAGTGAGTTATTAATGCAAAATGTGGCATGTTCCCTCTTTTGAAGGCAATGCTACCCTCGGCTATATTGGTCTGAGTCAGTAGGGATACAGTCCCACAAGGCATGTTTAAAGTTTTAATAGCAGTTTATGTATAAGGGATTCAAGTTGTTCTTACTTCCCCCGATTTGATGCTATCTGCCTCAAATGAAGTCCTAATAAGCTTGAATTAAGTCCTCGTAGGATCTATACATTGAATGATGCAAGAAATTTACCCAAACTATCCTTCTAACTCCTTTCCAGGCAGTTAACGTGCTTTATATAGACCGCAAAGACACGAATGAGTGAATCAATGAAACATGAAGTAATGATAGGATAAAATTCACTTGCAGCATAAAAAACTAGTTATTAAAGTCATTAATACAAACTCAATTAAAAAGTTAACCAAAGATTGGAAAATCAAAAGTAATACATAAAAGATTTTGTCTTCACCAAGTGATGTAAGAGATTAGCCAATCATGGCCATAGTTTGATAAAGGCTCTTATGATCAATCTTGGGTCCCGAGACTACTACACACTCTAAACTCAAATGATTGTAGTGGATGATGGTGGTTAAGTGTGGCAAGTGTGAGAGAAATGGTTTGCCAAGGGATGGATTGCAAGTGAACCAAGCACCCCTATTTATAGCTGGAAATAGACACTTTACACGGCCCCATGTCCATTGGGCACAGCCCCGTGTCTTCCCTCTTCTCTGTCTTCATTTAATGAGCTTGTTAGATCAGATGCTCACACGGCCCCGTATCTCACTGACACAGCCCCGTGGCCATTGTACTTGCTGTACTATCCAAGATTTGCGTATCTGGGAGTTGTCCATGGACTGTGCTCCATGGGATACGGCCC
This sequence comes from Scalesia atractyloides, assembly GCA_947069175.1. Classification (NCBI taxonomy): domain Eukaryota; kingdom Viridiplantae; phylum Streptophyta; class Magnoliopsida; order Asterales; family Asteraceae; genus Scalesia; species Scalesia atractyloides. Next base: position 32,878,835 of record CAMTDV010000004.1, on the reverse strand, counting down.
CGTGTCTCTTGTCTGCTTCTGTTTGTCTTCTTCTTCCTGGAATCTTGAATGGGGCACTACCCCATGCCTAGCAGGCACGGCCCCGTGCTTGTCTTCTGATTCGTTGTTTTTTGTCTTGGGGTGAAGCTCGGAGGGTTGGCATAGTGTATCATCTTTCCTTCTTTTGTATTTATGTTGGTTTTTGCCGTTAATTTGTTTCTTTTGTATGTTTAAGCTCTTTTAATCATAAAAATCAAAAGTATACAAAGAAACACACTTTTTCCAACATTCGTACTAAAAAGATTAATTTTATACTTTATTTTATATAATTTATATGTTGTATTTTGGGCATATCATCATCTCTTCATATTTCTTTGTTGAATCATACTTTAGAAGGTATATGAAATGAATAGGCTAACAAAGGTAATCTTAGCTCAAATAATAAGGTGACAAATGAAAAGGCTTAGGCTCAATAGGGCTTCTAAGGGAAAATATCAAAGGTAGGAAACTGAAACGAAAATGGTAAACTAGGGTTAATAATTATCCTACTTTTGCCTTAATCATATATTTATAGTAATTACCGTATCAACGAGAAAATTGCTAAACATGCACAAGTTCAGCAACGAGAATCTACAAAAGGAATAACGGGTTACCAATATGTACTAATGCAAATACCTATTAAGCTTTCTTCACTAACTATGGTACTTCTTCACGCATTTTGAAAACTCGACTTGTATCCTAAACTTAAAATCGAAATCAAACTCGAAAGATTATGACTCAAAACATTGCCTTGTCTCATATTTTATTTATGACTTACAATGATCAAAAAGTTAATATGAGTTTCAAAGTTTTTCAAATTTTATCATTTCTAAGTGATAATTCCCCATCCCAACACTTATGATGTACATTGCCCTCAATGTACAAAACAAATGCAAAATTAAAAGGTAAAGGAACTGGAAACTTCTCTGTTGTGATGAAATAAGAAACGACAATTTGAATATTTTGCACTATCTCGCACATTCCACTTCTTGGATTTCTCAACCAACCCAAAGCTACTAACAAAACTCAGAAGATATCTTTGTATGCAAACAAGGTTGGCGAAATTAGGGTTATCAAAAGAACAATTTATTCAAAGTAAATGATTCAAAAACAAGCATTCAAACAAAACAAAACAAACAACAAACCAAACAAAACAAAACAAAACAAACAAACCAAACAAAACAAAGAAAAAGTACTAAGGTCTATGCCAACAAAAGAAAACACTTTAGAATTCAAATCATCAACTAATCACTCAGTGTAGTTATAGCCCTCTTTAAGGTCTTTCTCCTCTTGGTCAGAACATAGAACATACTCTGGATCTTCTTCTTGGTCTTCCTCTTCTTCCTCTGAAATAGCATCTACATCAATAATCTCCCTCATTTTGCTAAAAGCTCTAATACGCATTAGGTGGTTAATAGGCGACTCTAGGTTCTTAGACGACTCTCCCACTTCACAAATTGAAGTGGCCTTCATATAAGAGGTCAACTGATCCACTAAAATGTGTTATTTTACGAACCACTGAGCCATTAAAAAGGTGTTATTTTGTGAACCACTAAACCATTAAAATGCGTTATTCTGTGAACCAAACACCCTTACATCTTACTTTTTTGTTTTTTTATGAACAACAAATTTTGGATCACCGACGGACCACTAAAGTATCATCGTACCACTAATGGAACCACCTGATCATATACATCTTCATTAGGCAATAATGTCTATACACCAATTCAGATGAAAACATAATAAAATTAAAAAAACCCTTCATTGTAGGAATCGAACCAAGGACCTAATGGTACCTAAGCTTATCTCACTCTAAGATATCACTATGCTATAATGCTATGGGTCTCTAATCTCTTACTGATTGATTCAGAGTTAGTCTCTTAATTGAATTATTAAGAGTCATTAACAGGGTCGGCCCTGAGAATTCGTATGCCCTGTTCGAACTCGAAAAAAAAAATGTCCTTTGGCCTTAACGAAATACATAAATGTAAACTACTTTTTTATATAAATGTTCACGAAATCTCTAGACCAAACAGATATACTAAAGCCATCTGTTTCGGGTCGGTTCAACGATTCAGGCCTATACAATAAGAAAAAATGAAACTAGCACAAACACATTTCCTATTTTTCTATAATGGTCCTTTACTTTTGTTAGCACAAACCACACCAAAATCAATTCACATATCAAATTAATATATGTGGTGTTCTGCTCGTTTAAATGTGGGGGATTGGGTCGTAGGTTGTTGAAAGTTACAATCCTAACTATCTGTTTTAGATTAAAAAAAAAAGAACTCTCCAAAAAAATAAAACAGCAAACATGACTCGAAACAGGTATTTTGTGTTTGGAAGCGGGGGAACTTAACCATTGAGCCATCCATCAAATTGTATTGTATACTTTGAACAAAGAATTATAACATATATATATGCATATTTTTTTTTAAAACGAGCCCTTCGGAATCTCGGGCCTGGCCGGTGGTCCTGCCAACCCACCCCAGGGCCGGCCCTGGTCATTAAAATCATTAAAAATAATTAAAATTATGAGTGAGATTTGCGAATGCATTAAAATCGCTAGATATAATTAAATTTTCCTGTTCCTCTTTTTCAGTTACGTCACGAAAGTGTAAACCAAAAGCTTGAGTGTATAAATATATGAACTCAGCCAAGATAAAGAAAGTAACAAAGTTAGAGTTGTGTTCATCTATGGCTGCGACTCCTGGTTTTCTCACAGACTGGCCATGGAAACCACTTGGAAGCTTCAAGGTACAACCCTCGATCACACACTACCAGCTTCACTTTATGTATGCTTTGCGACTTGTACGTCCAAAAACTATTTCAAACATACAGAAAAGCATATATGATCGCTTCAGTACATCCAATGCTAAAAGACTTCTAACACGAGAATATATAAAAAATGTGTTGTATTTGGATGTTGTATAACATTTTTTGTACTGGATTTTGTACTACATTTTTATGCTGGATTTTTTGTACTAGATTTTTTGTACTAGATTTTTTTATGTTATATTTTTTTTGTACTAGATCTTTTTTGTGCTATATTTTTTTGTACTAGATTTTTAGAAAAAAAAACAGGTGACACGTGTTATTTTTCACACTCTTACCTATAATGACCAAAACACCATTCCTTCCTACTTATAAGGAGTGTCACATGTTACCATCACAATCATTCTTAGACAAAATCCACTTTTTAATAGATCCTTCCCCTACAGCAATATTCTCAGTTGAAACTCATATATATATGCATGGACGGCAGGGAGAGGGGACAAGGTGGGCGGCCGGAGGCCAGAAATTATATATATATATATGCATATTAATATTTTTTTAAACATTTTTAATATATTTTAAGGGTCTATTTTCTTTACTCTTCTCGGGCTCCTAGATTTCCGGGTAGGGCCCTATATATAGATGAACATGGAAAATTTACATGAACATGGATTTGTGGTTAACGTACAAATCAGAACACACTAACGTATTCTTGCGTTATAATTTTTTAGGTTGTTTGAGAGGGACTCATTTAACAAAATATGTTTATAGGTTCGATAAAATCTGATTATAACCTGATTAGGATAATACAAACATGTGGCATTCGTGGTGGTACGTGTACTTTTACTTTTACGACGTGTCAAAAATTCACAGGAATCTGCACTTCAATTTTTAGTGTTTAAAGTATTTAATTTCTGTACTCACCATCTGTTAACAATTTTATCACATGTTATGACTCGGTTGAAGTATTTGATATTGACTCCATGGGTGGTGAAAAGTATCTATGACTTTGTGACAACAAACGCCAACGCTAGAGATTCATTTGATGTCCTCATTTTTCCTTTACTCTTGACGAGAATGCTTAATAATCAAATATGGATTTCCCTCTCTCGATACAAAACTGCAAAAGGCCAAAACATAATCGTTGACAAGCCTATCGAGTTTGAACAAATTGACCGTGAAAGAGACTGGTCCATCTCTCCTCCTTCTCTAGTACACTATAATTCTTAACCCTATAATTCGAGTTTTCTAAAAACAAATAGTTAATTTTACCCAACATTGGAAAATGACCGAAATAAATTCTTATATATATTTTTAAGAAGTATATTGAGATTATAAACATGTAAGAATGTTTGACGTTACAAACTTATGTCATACAAAAACATATGTGTATATCAATATAAACTGGGGAGTTAAATGTTTGGTTGGTCTCTGTGGTTTGCAAAAATTGTAGACTAGGTCCTAAGTTTTTACTAATTACACACTTGGTCCTAATACTTGCAAAAAATAAACTCGCTTGACCCTTTGTCCTAACATCAGTTAGATTTCTCAATTAACACACCCTATGTACATGTAACGTGAGAGTAATCTTGTTAAATACGTATGAATTTACTTATTTACCTTTAAAGATAAAAAAAATATAAATTGTTATATTATAAAAACCTTTTGGGCCCCACCCCATCCCCTCTTCTTCTTCTTCCAGCAGACCACCACCCATCATCCTTCCCAACCCGTCTCCGGTGAACTTCTAAACCGACCAACCAAGAACTCAGGTCACCACCAAACCTATACACCTTCACCATCGACCAGCCAATCAATACAAATCCTTGCAAGCGTATTAAACATCCAGACCGTTCACTAAATTCAAAAAATTGAATCGAAGCATTAAACATCCACACCCTTTGCTAATTTCAAAATCAGATTGCATCTGAATAGTTCACGCAAATCAATACAAAACCTTGCTAGCGTGTGATAGGAAAAGGTCCGAATCCCATTGTCATAAGTGGTTCAAGAATCGTGGAAATCTGAATTTACCCGAACTTTTCTAGAATTGGTCGTTTTTAATTTGATTTGAAATGGTATATTTTGTTAGAGATAATTTCCCATTAAATTCGAGATAATTTCCGATTAAAGAACTAAATTAAAGGATAACATGATAAGGGTGTTATCGATTCAGGTTTGATTATTTATTGTTTGATTATTAGAGCTGATATGAACGGAAAAACGTCCCTGGCTCCGCAGACACTAACGGTTCAGATCTCCGACACTTGAACAGAGAAAGGGAGACATCAGTGGCAACGACGGTTGCGATGGTGAAGGTGTAGGTTTGGTGGTGACTTGAGTTCTTGGCTGGTCAGTTCAGAAGTTCGCCGGAGAAGGGTTGGGGAGGATGATGGGTGGTGGTTCTGCTTGAAGAAGAAGAAGAGGGGATGAGGGATGGGGACTAAAAGGTTTTTATAAATAACAATTTATATTTTTTTATTTTTAAGAGTAAATAAGTAAATTCATTATTATTTAACAAGATTACCATCACGTGACATGCACATGTGGTGTGTTAACTGAGAAATCTAACTGATCTAGGACAAAGGACTAAGCGAGTTTATTTTTTACAAGTAATAGGACCAAGTGTGTAATTAGTAAAGTTTTGGGATCAAGTCTGCAATTTTTGCAAACCATAAGAACCAACCAAGCATTTAACTCTAAATTGGGTACTTATAAAAAATATATATAGCTTTTCTTCAACCGTCTTCAAATATAAAAGAATATAAACATCTTTAAGAAATATCATATTTTTAAGAGTAAATTGCGAAAATCGTCCCCGATGTTCGGGTATGTTTGTCAATTTCATCAAAACAACTTTTTTGTACCATATTGCCTATCACTTTTGAGATTTTTTGCCATTTTTATCCAAACGTCTAACTTTTTTGCCAAAATAGTCCCCGAGATTTGGGATTGCTTGTCATTTTCATCCAACTATTTGACAGATTAAATAAAGCAAATTAGATTTTTGGATGAAAATGGCAAAAAAATCTCAAAAGTTAAAGACTATTTAGTACAAAAAATTTGATTTGGATGAAACTGGCAAACATACTCAAACCGCGAGAACGATTTTGAATGATGGTGGGAATGATAGCGATTGGGTGTTTTTCTTATAAATACTTGTAGAAGCATTTTTAATAAAAAAATCAGAAACTAAAAATATAAAAAAACAGTTAAAAAAAGGCTAATTTCTTTTTTACAAAAATTATTTTTTTTATTTCGAATAGTTTCTACCCATTTTTATAATAAAAAGTACTGATTTTTTTAAAAAAATTTTGATTTTTAACATGTTAAGTTAATATTATAAGATATATACTTTTTAAATGTTTTTAATCATTTTTTTATACTTTTAGTTTTTATTTTTTTCTTAAAAGTGTTTCTATATGTATTTATAAGAAAAGGCGCTAAAAAAATTTAGAAAAAAATAATTTTTAACATGTTAAGTATAATTTTTAAGAGTGTTTCTCGGTTCCCCACTTTTAGTGTTCCCCAATGAATACTCACATATATATATATATATATATATATATATATATATATATATATATATATATATATATATAGGTAGGGAGAGGATCATGAGAAAACTAGATATAAATAAGAAAACTAGAAAACTAACTAAAAGAGCAAAAAAAAAAGCATAAAAAACATACAATTTTTTTATAAAAAATCGCTGCATATTATGTATAAAAAAACTTTTTTTCAAAAAAAAAAACTTATACTGCACATGTGCATTATATGTATATATGTTGCACATATGCATTATATGTTTTTTTCTTTTTAAAAAAAAGTTTTTTTATATAATATATATAATGAATTTTTATAAAAAAATAAAAAAATAAAAAAAATTTGATATATTTTTTTGGGTTTTCTAGTTAATTTTTTGGTTTTCTTATTTAAAAGTTTTCTCATGATCCATCCCCTATATATATATATATATATATTTATATATATATATATATATATAGATAGATAGATAGGGAGAGGATCATGAGAAAATTAAAAAACTAACTAAAAAGTTCTAAAAAACATATAATTTTTTTCAGTTTTTTTATAAATTATCGATATTTTATATATATAAAAAAAAGATTTCAAAAAAAAACTTGCCCTGCACATGTGCATTATATGTGTCTGCACATATGCATTATATATATATATATATATATATATATATGGATGAGTTAAAATGAGAACCGTGAGAACTAAACCATCCAAAAGATATTTTCGAACTTTTTTCTCAAAAGTAATAAAAAGATCACTTGTTTTAGCAAAATAAATAAATAAATAAATAAATAAAGCCGCAGACACATTTACGTGAGGCGTAAATAATATTCATCTTCATACAAAATTTACATCAGCGCGTAAAAAAAACTTGTATCAGTCAAAACTATCGACTCGACAATTTGTTATTACTTTTTTTACAGATGTGTTTATAATATTTTTATCTACGTTTGTGCAAAAATTTTGGCCCAACTCGCGCGAGAAGAAAGAGTTCTCACGGTTCTCACAACTCATGGTGTTTCTCATTTGAACCGACCCTATATATATACACCAATCACTTGGAAATATCTCTCTATCTATGTATATACACACACTTATGTGTGCATGCGTGCACACGGACAAACATACGGTGATAATCATTACAAAACATTGATTAAGAGAAAAAAAAAAAGACAAAATGCAAATCGTCAATTTCCTTTTTATCAATTGTTTATGATCTTTAATGTTATACACATGAGTAAATTATATACACAAAACACGAATGAACTATTTGGGTGTGAATTGCCTAAAAACGCCTCGTAAACGCCCGCGCACCGCCCATGGAGGCATTTTCTGTCAAAAAGTGGGTTGAAACGTGCTAAATTAAATGCCAGATGAAGATTTTGTTTGCCAATGATTTTGTTTGCCAATCGCAGCAGTCCTTATTTTTGTTTGGCCAATACCTTTTTTATGGGTTTTTATATTTAATTATTTACACCCCTTTTAACATAATGCCTCACATCTCCACTACACCTATTTTAGAAAAACATCCCATAATGCCTCATTGCTGACTAGACCGTCACATGACGGATAATGCCCAAGGGTCTTCCTTTACCACTACACATGGTCTAAGTTTAAAAAACATATATATTAAATGTCCTAATGATAATTTTTGTTTTAGATATACCATAAAATAAGATCCTTTTTAATTTTCAGTTAGAGTATAATCTTGCTATTTAAAAGAAATATTCACCTGTTTTACATAAATGTATTACAAACATATATGTAATTGTTCGTAAACAATTTCATATTACATACTATGTAAACATATATAACATAAAAGTTAGTAATGTCTAAAAGGGAGAAATAATAAGATTTCCCTTTGCCATATGTGTTAATATGGACGAAATGTAATTAGATTCAATCCTAGCCATGAATTAGATGGAGATGTATTGATCTAAGGTAAAAAGAAAAAAAGTAGGATTTTTGTTTTTCACACGGGGAGTGGTTTTTATTTACCCTCCGCATTGCGAGTGCACACATATATGTACATGCGCGCACGTATTGCATACTTGTGAACATATGATATTATCTTGGTGGCTTCCTATGCTTTGAGAAAACTTTATCTATATGTACACATATGTGGGTGTGTTTGTATGTATTGGTGGATTGAACCGAACCATATATCTAGACACACACATAGATGGTTTAATGCAGAACTCTACATATTGTGATAATTTAAAAACTAATTCGGATCATTCATTATTTTTTATTCTCAAATAAACTAATTTAAGATCATTATAATATAATGCAAATATTAAACATATTAACTAACAAATTAATTCTAGTAAATATGTGCATCAGAAATGAGGGTGATAAAAGTATAAATTTATGATGTTACTCTCTGAGTTTTTTTGCTGAAATAGAGCTGCTTTGAAAATTATAATCACAACTAATGCCATGCTCAAAACTATTTTACAAATGGTGCCGAAGCCATTACAAATGGCGAAATATTTCACACCCTAGGCTAGTGTCAGTAATTTGCAGGACCCAATCATACGAAAAGGACGTAAGGATGCACCCAATCATATGAAAAGGACGAAAGGCTGCACCTTAGCCATTATGAATGGTGAAATTTTGTATTTTTGTCATTTGGAATAGCGAAAATTTAAAAAGCCTGCATAATGGCTATTCTGCAGAAAAGTTGGCAACACCAGAACGAAGGGCTGGAAGAAAGATTCCAAAATCAAAAGTAGGAGTATCCGTATCCACAATAGGGCAGCTGAAATTCAAATATGCAATGTATCATTATCTTTACAATAAAACGAATAACACACATTTCTGATACAGTTGACATATTCCCACATACCTCTTGCCAACAGGTTGTTGCACGTTCGATAGAAAACAAGTACTAAAAGGCACCTAACACCTAAAGATGATAAAAAAAATTTTAAGGGATAGAGCAAGACTGGTTAGATATAATACACTCTTACAGACTAGCCAACATGTAAAGCAAGAGATTAAAAGCAGCTCCAGCCCATGCAGTTTCAGTAAGTATGCTAGAAGTTCCTGTGACCTCGTTATACAGAGGATAGATTCGACGCATCCTCGGGATATACTGGAAAAGTGCAACACACTTCAACAAGTTTTTTGTGTTCAGAGATTTAGAGCCATGCATCCTCGGTATAGTGATCAAAATCACAACCTGAGATATGCAGATTTCGCCGTTCATAATGGCTATTATGCAGAAAAGTTTACTTTTCGCCATTTCAAATGGCAAGTGTGCAGAAACATGGCATATTTCGCCATTTCAAATGTCATTTGTGCAGAACATGGCAGATTTCGCCATTCATAATGGAGAACATTGAAGATTTCGCCATTCTTAATAGAGAACATTGAAGATTTCGCCATTAACAATGGCAATGTACCTTTTTCTGAATGATTACTCTCTTACAAGTTCTGATCTTTCTGATTATTCCCCTTACACAAGCCTATAAGAATTTAAATTTTGCCATTAGTAATGGCGCGGGCGTTATAATTGAAATAATTTGAAACCCAAAATTACTTGTGATTATATTTTTGAATTCAGCAGCATTTCAGTAAAAAACTCGTTACTCTCTTGTTCCACTCTTCTTTCCTAGATCACTTTCTTAATATTTGTCGAGTAAAAGTAATATGTTTATGACATACATGTGTATGTAACATGTTATTTCTCTAAAACTCACACTATTATTCTTACTATTGATTTGAATTTTCAATAGTTCACGTTGGCTTTTTTAGTTCTACATTGACCCTCGTTTGTGTTGAGACTATAGTAACAACAACTAAATATTTAAAAACTATTTTATTCAACGATGAATAAAAGTTGTTTATAATTGTTATAATAAATATGAATAGACTGTTGTTAGTGAACATAGTATCATTTCTTTATAACCATTGATTACACATGGTAAAAAACTGTTTGTTGCACAAGTTTGGGTGATAATTAATAATTGTATGGTGTATTGATCATATATAGCTGTAATTCATCCATTTGCGGAGCTCATTGCGTATTACACATTGTTTGCAATCCCTTTGATGGCTATAGCCCTAAGTCATACTGCATCTATGGTTGCGATTTTGGGTTATGTGACATATATCGATATGATGAACAATATGGGTCACTGCAACTTTGAGTTCATTCCAAAATCGCTCTTCAACTTATTCCCTCTTCTCAAGTACATCATGTATTAAGTCAAACTCCAGCTTTACTACATTATTTATAATTATTTACATAAAAATGTGTTTATGTTCTTCCATCCTAGGTACCACTCTTTGCACCATACACAATTTCGAACAAACTACTCACTTTTCATGCCATTCTATGACTACATACATGGCACGATGGACAAATCTTCAGACATGTTGCATGAGAAGTCACTCCAAAGAAAGGAAGAATTACCAAATGTTGTCTATCTAACCCATCTAACAACTCCTGAATCAATCTTTCACATGAGGCTCTGGTTTGCCTCCTTAGCTTTTAAACCGCTCACTTCTTCCAAATGGATTCTATCGCCCATCACGGTTTTGTCCATGGTGAAATGTCTTTAACAACCTAAAACTGCAAACTTGGCTAGTACCCAAATACAAGAGACAAGTATGCATATTGTTTATCACACAATTTCTTTTTTATTTTCCTTTAGTTTTATTCTCAAATTCTTATTGGGCTTTTATTTGTAGTATCTAATGGGAAGGACAAAACAAACCATCAATGGCTTAATTGAGGAAGCTATACTAGAAGCTGAGGCAAAGGGTGTGAAGGTTTTTTGTCTTGGTTTACTTAATCAGGTCATTGCCTAAATTTTATTTATAAGTTCACCCCCAAAATTTGATTTATAAGTTTACCAAAAATAAAATAGATAAATAACAGTCACATGAAATTAGTTTTATTTTTACTGTTACATAATTTAAATTTATAAATATATATACACACACATATTCTTGTTTGGCCCTAATCGGGTACAACGCCTTAAGGAAGGTTCTCACATTGTTTGTACTTGAGGTGTAGTCGCTAGGCGTGTGCCATTTGTGTGCGCGTTTTACTATAATGTACAACTCCTAGGTTACAAAACATAGTTTACCTTCCATAAAATAAAGAAAAAAATAGGATCGATCAGACCCCGATCGGTAAATGTTTTTGCAACTGAAATAATTATTTTCTTAAAAGATTATGATCATTGGTGACTGTTTACCCCTCATTAGATAAAATTGATTGTGTTAACCCTATTACTCCTTCAAGTTATTACATCACTAATATTTCTCACTTTTTGTACTAAAAGATAAGATCTTCAATATTGGTACGAGAAAAAAAAGTTTAGGGGATGAGATTCTTTTGGCCAACCTGATGGTAAAATAGGCCAATACTAGTTGGTTTGACTAACCAATCACCACCTTTTAATTTGTTTATAAGATATGATTAACTATTTTAATTATTATTTTTTTGTTTTATGCGTTAACATTAGTTCGCGTTTTATAATTATTAGATGGAGAAATTAAATAACTATGGGGAGTTATTCATAAAAAGAAATCCAAATCTAAAAGTGAAGATAGTAGATGGGAGTAGTTTAGCAGTTGCAGTGGTCTTACACAATATTCCTAGAGGCACTGCACAAGTTGTTTTTAGAGGCAACTTTAACAAGGTTGCTACCTATCTTGCTCTAGCTCTATGTCAAAGGGGCATTCAGGTAATTAGTTCCGTAATATTTATAAAAGAGTAAAGTACGATTTTTGTCCCTGTTGTCTCCCACTCGCACTTTCAGTCCCTGAGTGTCAAAATTGACCGTTCCCGTCTATGTGGTTGTCGATTTGAATCAATAGCGTCCCTGTTAACATAATTTGTTTGTCAACTATAGTTGACCAATGAAATGTCTGACGTGTTATAATATTTCAACTTAAAATAAAAGACTTTCTAATTTACTTCATATTCAACCTTCAAAAACTATATCCCCAAATCAGCTAAAGAACACTACTCGCTTATGACCGAAAAGTAACCCAAATAAACACTATTAGTAACCTTGTTTTTATTTATCAAACACCCATAAGATGTTTTCTTTTACACTACAGTTCCTGAATGCTTAGATATAGCCCCACCTCTTTAATCTCATTAATCACAAACCAAACCCTAATTCCCCAACTTTATCAAAATTAAAACCCCAAAAAAGATGAACAAACAGTAATTGAACAAAACCCAGATCTTGAATCGGATAATTGAAATAATTAAGTCATGAATTGAAAAGTTTGACCTGAAATTGAGTCGGGTTAAAGCATCTATTGACGGATTTCGATTAGCTGAAATGAAATTGGGTTGGAAGGATCTAGAAAATTGCAGCGGACTGAACAACACCTCCATGTCTTTTCCCCGAGTTACACTTCCATACAACCTTAATCAATTCCATCGTTAATCAACAATCTCCATGGCCTACTTAGACCGGTCACCGCACCTTTTTATATATTCGATGAAAACATCATGGACATCGCACCCATTTTGTTTACACTGCACTCAATCGACCTCTAGTGATAGAGATTGCTCTCGCCATCTCTCTTCCCGTATTCGGCGTCATGGACATCGTCTGCGCCATTAGCTTTATTCAGTTTCTTTGATTTGAGTAGAAGATAATGTGATTGTGGATTTTGTTTACTTGAGATATAAATATAGACCCACAAAATAATGTGATTATGGGTTTTGTATGGTGAGATTTGGTGATAAAGGTATGAAAATTTGAAGATCTGGATATATTGGTTTTAAATTAATATTAATAATAATAATATGGCAAAAGACAAGTATACCCTTAATAATCAACTTGAAAAGACAATATTGCCCTAGTAAACTAATGGCTGACTAACCTCTTCCGTTAGCAGGGATGTTATTGATTCAAACTGACAACCACAAGGACGGGAATGGTCAATTGGCACTCTGGGACTGAAAGTGCGATCGAGAGACAACCACAGGGACATAAATTGTACTTTACTCATTATAAAATTAAAAATTTTGATCTAAAATACATTTCCCTTGTTTTCACTTTGTTTCATCTTAGGTTTTCGTATCTCAATAGAAGAATTACGAGATGCTAAAATTCAAGATAAACTTAGTTGATGACCATGATAAGTTGGCACTTTCAAGCATGTACTCCCAAAAGGTATGGTATGCACATAATGAGCTATCAATGAAAACATTTTAAAAATTAATAAATAAAAAAATTCTTGCATGATATATCTAATGGATATAACAAAAAACGTTCTTTGAAAAAGCTTAGGTTTTGTTTTTGCTTTTTATTTGGGTGATAACGTGATTTGTAAAGATATGGTTGGTGGGAGAAGGACTAACCAATGAAGAACAAATGAATGCATCAAAAGGAACCCTAATCATTCCTTACTCTCAATTCCCTCCAAAGAAAGTGCGCAAAGATTGTTTCTACTACACCACACCATCAATGTTCACTCTCAAATATCTTGAGAATGTTGATTCTTGTGAGGTTTGATCTCACTTTACTTTTTCTTCTCATGGTTGAACTATTGGACATAAAAATGCTTAATATTTGGTATCCTATAGAATTGGTTGCCAAGAAGAGTGATGAGTGCATGGAGAATTGCAGGGATAGTTCATGGGTTAGAAGGCTGGAATGTGGATGAATGTGGAACTGAAGTTTTCAATGTCGACAAAGTTTAGGGCGCTAGTATACGACATGGGTTTAGCCCTATGATGAAATCATTCACTTAATCTATGTGATTATGCTTCTAGGTTTATACTTTAAGACTTATATTTGAAAAATAAGGGTGTTTATGTTGGCTTCGGTTGTTAGGAAGATTGTAAATAGTGTGATGTAACCCACTTAAAGGAATAAAAGGATTGTACGCTATTATGACTATTTAAATACGTGTTAAATACACATAATGCAACATTCCTATAACCATTATAATTAGAATCTACAGTTTACTCTCTGCCAGAAAGAATCTCTCAAACCAGAAGTTAACATGGCAACAAAAGAAAAACAAACGAATATACATAAAAAATATATATTTATAAGTAAAGCCACCTAAAGAGCTTAATTAGTCCTTCCAATTAAAGCATGGAACACAATCTTCTATTATAATAAATCAGCTAGAAAAAGTTTGGAACCGAATTTTAAATTGCTATGTGAAACATAATCTCCAAACTTACAAGTACTAAAGATTAGAAACAAGCAGCAACAAAAGAGCAACTGCTTAATAGTCGGGGGCGACATGACTGGCCAGGCTTATTTTATGGCCTAAAACAATATTCAGATTTGAGACCTTCTAATGAAAAAAATATATTAGTGCATTTGTAACATCCCAAATAAATTGTGCTAAGATATTCTTCGGTTTGACCCCAATGGGTTGCTTATCAAGGAACCCACGGTTTTCTTTTTACTCAACGACTTGCTCGCCCATACAAAACATGTCTTAGTAGAGAAAGTTCCACCACTTTATAAGGAAGACTTCGTCTTCCTCCTCAACCATATGGGACTTAGTGACTTACATCTCTACCCCTGTTAGGGAGCCCAACGTTCTCACTAACACATCGGCCCGACCCCTGGCTCTAATACCATTTGAAACATCCCATGCAAACCATGCCAAGAATATTTTCCACTTTGCCCCCAATGGGTTGCCCATCTTGGAACTCACGTTTTTTTTTTCACTCGGCGAGTTCCTCGCCTAGGCAAAACACGTTTTAGTAAAGAAGATTCTTATCTCCTTGAAGAATGGCTTCGATCTCCTCCTCAACCGATATGTGTCTTACATCCCAACCCAACACGAATGGGCTGATGTGTCACTAGTACATATGTCAAATACAAAAACTAATCCTAAACATTGAAAACCAAAAAAACCTTGTTACATTTTACAACATTATAGAAATAGATAATGAATCTTGATCATGAAGTTCTTTTAAAATTCCTCACTGATTCCCCGGATTTCTCACATTACATGTCAAGCAAATAAAAGAAACCCAACAAAGAAAACTACGGCTGAACTAAAACCAACATGGAAAGTACATTTAATACTAAAAACAATAGAAACCCACACAATGGTATTGAACTAACACACGTATTGATACAAATATAAAATAACATATACTATATAGGATCGATGATGAACTGACACAGTTACTGGACTGAGACAGATACTATTATAGATACCAAAAACAACTGCGAACACAAGATTGACACATAAACAAATACGTAAATTAATTCGAAGCTAACACAAAACTGATACGAAGATAGAAGTCATGGAGATGCATGATTGATGTTGAACCCAATACAAAAATGTATACATTGTTGATCATGACACCTAAAACAAATTTCTTTTTCAAATATTTATTTTAGTAATCGTTTACAAATCCCACAACCTTTAAAATGAGAGAAATTGTCAAAAATATTATCTTTAAAAATGTTTAGATTTAAATAAAAATCTAATAATTAATCAAATTACATAAAAATAGTTATTTAACAAAAATAATATTTTTATAACTGTGGAAATTTAAATTTAACAGATATAATAATTTGGATAACTCGAGTTTGAAAACAAACAAACAAATTAAATCCTTTTGAAAATTTTGTAAACCAATATGGAAACAAAATCAGTTCAAAAAACAAATACTAAGACAAACGCTAGATCTAATACTGAAAACAAATGTCCACAAATACAAACTAAACGTATAACATGAGACCTGAATGTAAATCAAACCGCAACAAATATAGGCTCAAAACAAATATAGCTGATACATAACAAAATCGGATACTGAACATAATCAGAAACAAATCCTTAATAAAAGAACAGGGACATAACCAGAAACTAAACATAATCAGATGCATAATTAGAAACAAATTGGATAAGTTACATATTAATATACTAAACAAGAGGACAGATGTATATAAACAAAATAAGGCGTATAACACAGAAGCACCCAGAGCCAGATACAACGTGGTACATAGATAGCTAATCTATGCACCAATGAAACGGTGCATATGACGTACACACATCATTCCATATCAAACAGGAGTTAGGAGCCAATATCTAGAGTCGAAACTAAAATCGATCTATACACCTCTAAGTGGCCAAGGTACTACACAAGTACTAGTCAGAGACGCCGTGAACTTGGATTACGCCATGTTATGACTCACGATAAGTGCCATGTCGTTAATGCTCCAATGGCAAGTCAAAAAAATAATACTCGAATAACATAGTATAAAGGTCGTGTGATAATTCAAAAAGACAACTGACATATGTCTAACAAGAACGAGCAATAATGAGTAGAAAGTCTATGATCTAATTCATGCTACGATATACTAAACAACATAACAACAATACAAGACTGAATCAAATAACATATCAAATACCAAACGGCTATACGCATCAAACCATGACAATAAGAATTTAAAACAAAGACAAAAATCGTCCTCAGTGATTAAGAAACTATAATTATTATTACCAAATTGCACTTAATGAAACGCTATGTTGATTATCTGACTTGTTGATTTATAGAATTTGGACTACAAAGACTTTTCGAATTGCTATCTAATTATTAAGCTTTTTGAAAAAATTATAAACTTTATACTAGGACTGTCCAAACTGCTCGACGATCGCTCGAAAAATGCTCGAAAAATTCTCATTCGATTCCCGCTCAGTTTGTTGTAACATTTCCATTTTTTATTAAAATAAAGTATATAAAACTTATATTATTAAACGGGTAGATTACGAGTAAGTTGACTGTTAGAAATATGAGGTATCTAGACGAACATATACTTTTATAGGGACCGTTTAATAATTAATAATAAAAATATATTATTATAGTTGACCTTACTCCGTTTTTAATGAAACTTGAGTCAAAATGTAGATAATAATATGCTCGTTCTAATGACATATTCATCGTTTTATAGAACGTTATATTTTAAAAGTTATAAACAATAAATGAGTGAAACAGCTAAATTAATTATAATATATAAAATAATAATAAAATTTAAACATATAAAAGCAAACGTGTACGTGTCTAAGATTTGAAGATATGAATGGATAAAAGTTGACGCAGCCACTTGATAAGTTTCAAAATACTTCAACTATAGATAGCTTAGAAGGTGAGTTTCTAAAAAGTTGCCCACATTTTTTTTTCTCTATCTCTCGCTCTCTTTCTGCTCTATTTCTTTTATATCGGATACCCTAAACTCTGCTCTGTAGTAAGTGTTTTTAACCCTGATCACTGGTGCGATACCCTATCCGATTGATCTGAAACCCATCAACGGATGTCAAGGTGCTGCCTGATAAGGGCATACTTTGTTAACTACGTTGGGGTTTTGTTCTCGTGATGCATCGTTAAAGTTTGAAATGGGTTGTTGTACTAACACGAGTTGCATTGTATTTTTTATTAGGAACCTAGGATTAGCACCAAAAAGCTTTAAGTTAAAACCCTAAAACTACAATGTGAGTCATTCTTTCTTTTTACCAAATGCTTTACAAAATCCTAAAATGTTTTTCAGTTATATTGACAGTGATTAAGTTTTTGTATTATGAAATTACTGCCGGTATGTAGGGTTTTGTAAACACTACTTGATAATCTTCACTATTAAACGAAAGTTAGCCAATGAGTGATATAACCACCTTCACACAGAACTGCCACCAAGTGACAAATACTGATTGAGTATTTGATAGATAAAAACAATGTAATAACCCTTGATACTGTAAAATATAACAATGTGTCTTTTTATAAAAATGAATGAACTCACCAGTATTTTTCGCTGACAAAATGTTTTTAAACGCGTTTCAGGTAACTTGTTGAGAAAATAATAGAAGCCTGCTATGGAGCATTGAAGGCTTAAATAAAGTGGCTATGACTATCTGAATAAAAGAAGAAATTTATGTTTTGTCAACTAGGGTTTATCTCTATAAATATTTGACTGAAATATGATTTTATCCCATTTGTTTAATATTAAACTTTGGTCTTTTTACAAACTTTGAAATATTTCCTAACTACGATCTTGATGATAAATTCTGCTGCCAATTTAATAAACACCGATACCACCAGTAAATAGTTCACGGCTCTCGCCTAGGGAGTGGTCAGGGGTTGTGACAGAAGGTGGCATCAGAGCCACTGGTTTAAGCTATTTAGGGGTTCTTTTAATACCTAAACTTAAATATTAATGTTAGGAATTTTATATAAAATGGCTTACGTGTTATATCTGTGAAAATAAATTTCAATATATATATATAATATGATTTTTATATTATTTTGACAATTTTTGAGTTCACATTATGAGTGACAAAAGTGTGTCCAATACGTTCCAACATATGTCTAATTCGGAGATGGATGAAGGACCATCCGGATATGAAGCAGATGTGGAATGATCCTTTATTTTCCAAACTAAACCAACTGAAACATTTTCACCCAAGAAAAGGGGTTGGTTTAATAAAGAAAAAAAGAAAAAAGAAAGAAAAGGAAAAATCAGAAACCCACTATAACACTAGTGGAAGGACCAACCCAAATACCCGTTACTAAACCACTGCGGGAGGAATTAGACTGAAGGCTAGCAAATTGTGACATTTTTCAACCCACATAAAATGGGATAAACTTGAACCTGTTAGCAGACCCTGAACCACAATTACTACCATTTTACCCAGAGCAACCATTAGGACCAATACCACTTTACCCAGAACCTATCCAAATGAACCCACAACCAATACCAGCATTTAACCAAGAGGAAATTCCCAAGATACCAGCGCCAGCCCCAGATGCCATGGAGCAATGGTGGAGAAACGATTGGGCATTTCAGAATTTGATAAATGATCCCTATTACCCACCTATTTTACCAGAACCTGCGGTGTTCCCGCCAATGAACCTCGAAAACGTAAACGAACTTCGTCACTATGGAGAAGAAGTCACCGGATGAAGGAAACATGATCCATGCTATAGGGGAAAATCTCGTCTGAAAATACGACGAGAGGGATTTTCATTTCTAAAGACGCCAAACCTAATATAACATTATATATATATATATATATATATCGATGCATATTATAAACTAAATATTGATATGCTAGTATTGATGCAATATATATAAAGAGTAACCGTCACAACGGTCGACGATTTTGATCAAATGTTTTTGAATATTTGTCTATTTTGATTTTTCTGTGATATTAATATCTGATAATGTTTGCAATTCAGATGTCGAATGAAGTAAATCAGGAAGTTCAGACTAAGAATGATAACGTAAACCACATGGATAAAACTGCTATAGAACATATAGTAGCCCAAGGAATAATTGATGTCATGCCATTTATTATTGAAGCTAATGAAGAAACCCTAGATCAACTTGACCGGAATCTAAATAGATCTGTGGAATGGGCTCTGCATAAAAGGGTTAACATTTCGTTTGGTTTCACGATGAAGATGAATGAAACTATACTCCGGCTAATCCTGCAAAACAGAACACCGTTAGCTCGCCACAGGGAGAAGGGGGATTCTCCTCGTGACCACCCTCCGGCGTGAGAATAAGTACAGGTAGTCGGAAGTAAAGTATTGTAAGAGAGAGAGGGTAGTTGAGAGTGATTACCTTTCCTTGAACTCCAAATCACTTATTTATAGCCGGCGTTTAGCGCCTAAAGGAGAGATTGCTAACTTTAACGGAATCTTCTGTTATTCCGTTAATGTTTGTTGTCAATCTGTTAGTGCACACGGATCGTGAGCTCATCAGCGGTTAGGGAGGTGCCACGTGTCAACATGAGATCACTACATTTATAAATGTGAGCATGCCATCACCGTGATCTTCCTCAGCCGTCCAGATGCTGCCATGTGGCAGTTGGTTATAACCAAAAAGATGCTTGCACGATTGGGTGTTGATGGCTTCTAGAAGATTTCACAACTGTTACCCATCTGTTGTTCGCCACGTGTACATTCTGTTACAACAGAAAAGATTCCCTTTGCTTCTGCACCAAGTCAAGGATTTTGCTAACGGAAAGTTTCTCAGGGTTAACTGTTTCCTTGCGCGAGAAGCGCAAGTTAGTTAACTGGTCTTCTTTCTTCTCCTTGCTGCTTAGCGCAACGTTTGGTGGATACTTGCTATGATATAAATATCCGCGCAAGGTTTGTGCATGAGGCATTATCAAACGAGATTATTCAAGGTAAACTTTGAACCTCGCGCGAGCCCGCGCAAGGTAGTTAAATGAAGCATTTATCCAAAGAGAATGTTTGGACTTTTAACTTTGAACCTTGCGCGAGCCCGCGCTAGGTAGTTATATGATCCTTTCCTCTCCTGGATATTTGGCACAGAGTTCTAATAAATCTCATTTTGGCAAAAAAGTCTACGCGAAGTTTCCTTAAAAGTTATTAATGGGTATGGTTTCCTTGATCGGCGCAAGGTATTTGGGGCCATACCCCTTCAGCTATTAAGAAACCTATGCCTGTAACCAACAATAATACTATAGGCAGTAAACATTCTCACACTGAACATAGTCACAACGTCAATGGAGATAATGGCATTCTTGTCAAAGCTCCAATTCCGAAACAAAAGAAAACCATCGCTTATGGTTGTTCTTATAAAGAGTTCTTGTCCTGTAAACCAATCGAATTTTTTGGTAATGAAGGAGGCATTTCAGGCTTACGCTGGTTAGAGAAGACCGAAGCAATTTTAAATATTAGTAGTGTGCTAAAGAAGATAAGATAATGTATACTTCTAATATTTTTAAGGATGAAGCGTTAGATTGGTGGAATACCACTCTTCAATAAAAAGGGAGTAACATTACCAAATGGAATAATTTTAAGGAAATTTTGTCCTCCTCACGAAAAGGAGCAGATAGCTAATAAATTTCTAAACCATAAGATGATTGGAGTAAATTGTCGTGAATTTACTACCAAATTCTTTGAATATGCAAGAATAGTACATGCATTGGCTTCACCAGAACCGATATTAATCTCTCGTTACATCTGGGGATTAGTCAGTAAATAAGAGACATGGTCAAAGCGGCTAGACCACAGATAATTGAAGAAGCAGTAGAACTTGCTAACACTCTGATAGAAAACTAGCCTAAAGGATTACCTAGGAACTACGTTATGGTAATTCTTACCGAAAGAAAGGAGCAGGCTCATCTTCTTCACCTTTCTGTAAGTTCTGTAAAAGGAAACATTTAGGAAAATGTACGGTATATTGCAATTTCTACAAGATACCGGGAATAAGGAAGAAGTGTGTAGAAGGAAGATTAACGCTAAAATATGCTTCAACTGCGGAGAGGCAGGCCACATCTGACCAAACTGCCCGAAACTAGCTACATCACCTAACCACAAGGCAAAGACAACTAAAGGACCCAAGAAGAATGCTAGAGCCTTCATACTGACAGCCAAAGAAGCCGAGCTGATTCCCAGTGTGATTACCGGTACATTTCTAGTTCACGACGTCTATGCTAAAGTATTATTTGACTCTGGTGCAAACCAAGTTTTATAAATACTTCTTTTTGTCAATTTCTCAATCAACCTTTAACTAAACTTTGCCAAGAATTTATGGTGGAAACGACAAACGGAAAATATATCAACATAAACGAAATCCTTCAGAAAGGAAAGATAGAATATTTAGGTCATAAGTTCACAGCTAACCTATTACCAATGAATCTAGCCGGATTCGATGTTGTATTAGGAATGGATTGGTTGGTAGCCAATCATGTGCGAATCTTGTGTTATCAAAATTTTGTTGAGTTTCGTACGCCAACAGGAGAAACTACCTTCGCCCTGAATGATGAGACAAGTACATAAACTTTTTTTTCTAAAACTGATCTCAAAAATAAATTCATAGAGAGGGGGTATGATGCACAGATGGCGGGGGTGACAATTTTTAAACCAAACTTCCTACCTCCAATGAAATTTTTCTTTCATGCCTTACTCATAATTCTGTCACCAAAAACCACTTCTTACCATGAAATTCCTTTATAAATACAGTATTTCGCTTATGCCTTTTTAAAAAAATGCAAATTCTAAGCTATCCAAAGCTCTGTTTCTTGATTAAGAAAGAGGGCAAGCCTAAAGCCTTTATCTTGTACCTTAGAATTTTAAGTTTTATTTTACAAAGGGTCTTGGCACAAAACATTTTTACACATGGTGAAGCCCTGCAAATTAAAAGTCTTTCCAATGAAACATTCACATGCATGATGACCAAGGGTCAAGAAAATGTGGGTGAAGAAAATATTTTAGAAAACCCAACAACAAATGTTACAACATCTGTTATTAAGCCCACTACTCCTGGTGACCATAGTGCCCAACCCAACACTGTGGAACACACACCATCCATTCCCACAAAGACTACTTCTATCTGAAAGGCCAAATCCAAACGAAAAACAATAAATATGGTAACTATGGAGGATGTGGTGCTGGAGGAACCTGCTTTAAAACAAAAGCAACAAACATCTTGTTACTTCCTCACAGCAGATGGAAACATCTCAACCTATCCAACTCCTTACATATCCTCACAAAAGGATTGTGTTGTAAGCATAGGGAACCCACATTAAGAGGGAGATGACTCAATTGAGCATTTCTTCTCAAGCCCCTCTCCCAAGGCTACTTCTCTTCACACACCACCACCGCCCACCACACTTATACTATCTAGCATACAACCATTGCTTGATGCAATTGATAAAATTGGCTCGCATAAACCTAGTTCCTCTCAACAATAAGTCACAGAGAGTTTACCCCATCAAGTGACTAGGGCAAGTTCAGGAATCATTGCTAGCCCACAGGCAAAGGAGGTGACATCTCTTGTGTCTCTAGGGACACTTGAAGATTTTTCAAGTTAGGAAACTACTACAACTATATAGACAACAGTCTCATAGTTGGACGGTAGTTACAAACCTAAGATCTCCTTGAAGGCAACAACTGTTGAGTCTACAATTGTACACTCCATAACAGTTAGAGTCTTCCATGGTTAAGATAAAAGACATAATGAAGATCTTGGTGCAGAACTCTAAGCCTCCCCCAACAAATGCAGAGCTTGCAGAAAAGGTTTGGTTTCATTGTAACGGCCCGGGTTTCCATACTTTCTATTTATAACTAGCTCGTATTGTATTTCTATTTTCAGAAAGCATTGTATCTCGTATTTGAATTGTCGTTGTAATCGTTGTATTCTGAGACTTGGATCATAATGAAAAACTCATATTTTATTCACGTATTTCTTATTCATAACCATTTTATACTTACATTTAGTCATACACTTAACATGTGAACATATTCATGATACTCGTATTCTTAATCGTGTGACAAACTTGCGAACGTAATATTTATGCTTATTCGAGACTAAAACGTAATATTCGTATTCAAAACGTATTCATTTTATACTTGTGCATACATTATAACATAATACTTATGCTTATGAGACCCTATATTAGCTTAAAATATCATAAAACATCAATATAACACACATAAACCCGTCCCTTGTAACTTGTAACAAAAAAATACAAATTTATTGCCCAGACCTGGTCCATACGGACCGCATGGGGAAACCCATATGGTCCGCATGGGACCTGGGCTTGCAGCAGATGTGTTTTCTCGCGGGTTATGCACGAATCCACATGTTTAGACCTCACCCAATGGCCTTAAACCCTATTAAAAACTCTCCTAACCACCTCACAACTCCTCCACTATAAATACTAAACTCCTCCAAGCATTTTATACTTGCTAATCTCCAACTAATCTCTCTCAATCACTCTCAAATCATCTCAAGAACACTTGCAATTCAGAATTTTGGGCAGATTCATACCTTCATACTAAAGTGAGCATAACTCACTCAATACTTAACGAAATTGCCCCATTATTTTTCCTACATACTTCGATAATCTTTAGGGTTGCATCCAAGGGTTCTCCATGGAGAATCCAGACCTGGAAATGCCCCTAAAGTGTCCCAAAACTTTATGTTGTGTTTTAAACTCTTTCAAAGCTTGTTTAATCTTATCAAACTTGAGTCTAACTCATCTCAAACCTATGTCCTAATGCTTACAACACTACTTGTGGTTGGTTAGGCTTAAAAACAAGGTTGAGACATTCAAACTAGAGGATTTATCCTCATAAACTTTATGTTTTCATAGAGCTTTAAGCTCACAAGTGATGCAAGTTCTTGAACTTGTTCATGTGTGTCCACCTTGGTTAGCTTGGGCTATCGTAACTTTGAGACCACACATCACTTGATGATTTTCATCATTATCCCAAGTTAGTTTGCTAGATTGAAAGTGTCACAACCCCGTTTAGCCTTTGACGTGTGTCAAAGTGTGCTCACCGGGTTGTATTTCACTTGGCTACTTCGTATCATGGTGACACACTTTACATTCTTGTCATTTACATTCTTGCTCATATTATTGTTCTAAGACCCTCCTTGTTACCTATGGTAACTTGTGTAGTGGTGAACACCATACGTGGTTCCAAAGTGGATGGTTAATCCTCCCACCTCCTACTTGACTTACATGACACCAAGAGATTCTAAAGTGGATGGTTCATCCTCCCA
Source organism: Scalesia atractyloides (assembly GCA_947069175.1). Lineage (NCBI taxonomy): Eukaryota > Viridiplantae > Streptophyta > Magnoliopsida > Asterales > Asteraceae > Scalesia > Scalesia atractyloides. The sequence continues at coordinate 32,854,002 of CAMTDV010000004.1, read as the reverse complement.
CCTCCTACATGACTATACAATTATATTTGTATCTATGGACTATAATAAATTCCTAAAAACCGAACCCTTGATAATGACTAAATAATCATCTATCGAGTTATTAAGTTTATCACTAATGTGTATAGTTCCTTGTCACGATTCTAATAGGTCTTGAACCTATGAAACCATATTCAAGCCTTATGGATTATTATAGTGTCAAAGACAAGTGCTAATACCTTATGACTATTTTCGTATTATATACTTTGTCACATTTTGAATCTTAAATCCAAATGTTCCATCATCATCCCCAAAATACTCATACGCCTTTGTTTTCCTCTTGTAGGATAACTCGGCGTTCATCCCATCCAAAACAACTACCTTCATGGACTTGTCGAGTTAGAAGACTTAGCAAAACCGTGAGTACACTCGACCCACTTTCGTTTACAACACTTTTGGGTGTAACATGTTTACCATATACAAAATCACAACACATAAACTTTATGAAATGCACAAACAATCCTATATCCATGAATACTTGAATCGTTTACTTGATGCTTATATCTTGGATATTCTTTATGTGATACTTAGGTCATTAGCTTATTTTTAAGCCTTCGTTTGACATGTATAGTGCTATAGAAAGTAACGCATCCCCCTCCTCATTAAATCTAGAGGCCATGTTAAATATCGTGTTTGCGTTAAGGGTTTGACTAGTAGGATTGCATGCCTTGTATATGCTCTTGTAAAATCATAGATGCCATGAGGATATGTTAAACTTTATTCATATACGTATGCTATGCTTAAAATTGTGTACTCGCCTTTGCTTTTGCATTGAATTATTATTTTAAAACATGTTACAGGTTGATGGAGATGATGCTATGAAGACAAAGTAGCAAGGATGATAGATACACATTAAGGTTTAATATTGATGTATCAAATTTTGCCAAGTTAATGTTGTTATTTGAATTTCCCTTGTATTGTATTGACTTTTGTTATGAAATGAAATTTGGATTAAATTAATTATTGTCACATTTAGTTTTATGAGCAATGAGCAATCTATTTCGTCCCGCTTCGATGTTTTCGCCATTGGTTGGGGTGTGACATTCATGCCCAAGCTTACCTTTAACTCTAAAAGCAGTCTGTAGATGCCACCCGGAACATATACATGGAAATAATAAGGAATATGATTGAAGTCCGATACAATGATACACAAGCAGAGATCCAATCCATAAAAGATCATCTTCTCCAAGGAACTGGTACTACTCCAACACCCCGATATCCTACAGATGATGCCAAAAAGGGGGAGAGTAGTGATAACCTCAGAAAGCTTCCACCACCAAATCCTACACACGCAGCCAAAAAGGCCAAATTGTCTCAAGCCACTAATCAACCATCTCAAACCACCGCTCAACGCCTCAAACATTTGTTTGCATTTCAAAATTGCAAACAAATGTTACAACAACACTTACCACATTACTACCACCTATCCCACAAACCAGAAAAAGAAAAATGATAACCCCTTCTTTTACCAAAACCACAACATCATCACTTCTAGCATCATCACCACCATTATCATCTCTTCCATCTTCAAACCTTCCAAAAGCATCTAGTGTTAAAGAATATTTGGAGCTTAAGAAGAGGCATGCAAGAAAAAGAAAGATGATAACCTCACGCATCAAATGATCTTTTACCAAAACCACAACATCATCACTTCCAGCATCATCACCACCATCATCATCTTTTTCATCTGCAAACTTTCCAAGACCATCAAGTGTTAAAGAATATCTGGAGCTCAAGAAGAGGTAGGCTAAAAGGATGGTTCTGGAAAGAAACCAAGGGAAGGATGATAAACAACTTCAACAAATTTTGTCAGAAGAATACAAAAAGGAAGAGGCCTTACAAGACTATGCCACCATGATCTGCAGAAATCTATCCTATGAGCCCCAAACCGATGAAGATCTTAAAAAGTTGCTTGGGGATAATTACATTAATTACGTCATGGAAAAGAAACCATATGATGCTGATAGGGAACAATTCACAGGATGACCAACTGAATCCTTGTTAGATGAAATAGTGAGGATTGAAAAGTTGAAGCTATTTCCTGATATCAAGCCTTCACCCAAACTGGAAAGATGGAAATAAACCAAATGATAATAGGGCTCTAAAGATTAGAAGAATGAAGGAAGAGCTGGCTTCTGCAAACATGTGCACCCTTGAAAACTATAAAGAACTGGAAATTAAAAGAGAAAATGATCCCTCATTACGCAGAAATCTAGAATATGTTCAACTAGACTTCCCTACAAAAACCTTGGTTGAACCTTCTGAGTTTCCATCGGCAAGAAATATCTCAAAAGCTGCAAGGAACATTCTAAAAGGAAAATCTAAAAAGAAAGATGAGCCAGGAGAGAAGATCTAGCTGACATAATCATGGGAAGACTTGTGTCCCCAAACTCATCAGCAATAACTATGGTCCCAGCAATCCCCCTGGCCACATAATTCTAAAATGGAAATCAAACAAAGATATTGCTCAAGGCCAATGGGGAGGTGAAAAGGATCTCAATGAAAAGTGTCTTAGGACTAAAAATTGAAGATCTGCAAAACTTAATAAGTCTTTCATCGGAAAGGGATCCAGAAGACATTGAGTCTCTGAACTTTGAATTACATTTCAAAGGACAAATCAGAGAACAATTAATGAGAAATAAAGATTGATCAAATAAACATCTATTTTGGCATCATCAGTTCTAGGGGAAGATTGTTGGACCAACAATAGAACAGATGATATTTAAACGCCAAAACATGAACAAGAGATCAAGAAATAAACAGTTGATGAAACAATTTCCTCCAAATGATAGTGAATCTTGAACACCTAAATCAGAGCATCTGTTGAACACTAGCTAACATCTGCTTGAAGCCTTGGAACCGCTGTTCATGAAGAAACAATGTATGTTCAAGTCCTAAAGTCTGTTGAAGCAAAGGTGTTTGGAATAAGTAACAGAGCATAGCTTAACAATTGTTTCCCAATGTAATAGTATTTGCTTTTAACAGTGTTTAGCATAGTTAGATCAGTTGTTTGATTCTCACATATGTTTGCAACATCTGTGGAATCTTTTTTGTTAGGAATGTTAGATGTCACTATCAGGGTGATGTTAGCCAATCACAAACAGAGCTTTCGTACTTAGTATAAATAGATCTCACCTGTTAGATATCTATTTCATCACTTCACACACATTCTCTTTTGTACAAATAGATTTGTGAGTGATCAGGCTGAGGGAGAGATTGTAGAATCATTATGTAAAAAAAATTTGTAATATTTTGACTATATATGAAAAACAATTGTTGATCGTGTATTCTTACTTATGAGTTTATTATTTATATTGAAATTATAATTGCTTGTTTTTAACCTGAACTAATTCATAAGTATCAAACTCAGACCCTAACAATTGGTATCGGAGCTTGGTCACGTTAAATTTGATTTCACACTCAGTTTAACATTCAAAGATCAGCTCATAGAGATACAATCTATTCGTAGCTCAGAGTAGAAAAGTGTAGAACTTAAAAGTGTCTATCACATACTTTGTTCTTCTACAAAAGATCAAAATAAAATGTCACTCAACAACCATGATTCCCTTATCTCCGGTTACAATAGCAAACCACCAATGCTTATCAGATCAGATTACAATATTTGGCAACGTCGGATGGTGCACTATCTCGCTCAACAAAACATAGGATATTGGAAGCCTATAATATTCGGACCTTATATTCTAATGACATTTAGTGTCGAAATTCCTAATGTACACGAGCTAAAGAAACCGGAAGATTACTCTGTGTTAGATTTCAAAAGTTTGAGATAGATGCCAAAGCACTTAATATGATTGCAAAGACTCTACCAAACGAGATCTATGCAGAACTATTACATTATAATAGTGCAAAAGAGATATTGGATAAGTTAAAAGAGAAATTCAGAAAAACTGAGGAAATTTTTAAAAACAACTTGAAAACTCTAGACATATAAACTATTAAGAGTGCATCTAACTTAGTACAAACATAGATTAGTGAAAAGGTTGATGCAAAACTTGTAAAAGACAATGATACTTTGAATACAACTATAAGATGAGAATAATTGCGAATGCGCATTAATGGTCATCAAAATGGGAGTTTCTACATGCCTAGATAGTCTGTGGTATGTAGATAGTGGAGGATCCAGACATATGACTGGATGTAAAGTTCTACTATCAAACTTCCATACACATGGAAGTAGTGATATATCCTTTGGAAATAATTCAAAAGGAAAAGTGTTGGGGTCAAGAACTATTCGGGCTGGTAGGCTTAAAATTTAAGAAGTCAGTCTTATTGGCAATTTAAATTCAATCTGATCAGTGTCTCACAAATAATTGACAAAGGCTATAGCTCATTTTTTATAAGATAACTGGTAAAATTGTTGGACCAGATGTAGTTAAAAAGATTGACAAAATTATAGCTAAAAGCACTGCACAACTTGTTGCTCACAAAAGTGGCAATGTTTATGTAGTGGACATGTCAAAAGATAACCCAAAAACAGATGTATGCCTATTTTTTGTTACCTCAACAAAATAAATAGAGTTATGGCATACAAAGTTGGGACACATTAATTTGAAAACAATTAACACTCTGACAAAACAAAACCTTGTCAGAGATCTGCCAACCAAACAATTCAAGTGTGATGAACATTGAGTCTCCTGTTTAAAAAGTAAACAACATAAAATAGCATACAAACCCATTGAAGAGTCCAAAACAACCCAATGTTTACAACTGTTACATATGGATTTGTTTGGCCTAGTAACAATCAAGAGCTTAAGGAAAAAAAGATGTTGCTTTGTAATAGTTGATGATTTTTCTAGGTTCACATATTTTTTACACTCAAAAGATGAGACTGCATGTATCCTAAAAGAATTTATCATGAAAGTTGAAAAACAATATGATCTACCTGTGAAGTCTTTCAAAAGTGATAATGGGACAGAATTTAGAAATCAAGAATTTGATGACTTCTGTGTGTCAAAAGGAATAATGAAACAATTCAGTATTCCTAGAACGCCAGAACAAAATAGGGTTGTTGAAAAAAAAATAGAACCCTGAATGAAGTTGCAAGAACTATGCTTATAGATTCTGGTCATCCGTTATCCTTTTGGGCAGAGGCTTTGAATATTGCATGCTATGTTCAAAACAGAGTTTTAATAAATCCTAGGCAAAAGACTGTCTATAAGATTTTGTTCAAAATAAAACCATTAATCTCATTTTTTCAAAAAATTTTGTTGCCCATACTTTATTTTGAATCTCAAAGATTCTATTTCAAAATTTGCAGCCAAAGTGGATTGTGGATATTGTTTTGGGATATCTTCTACAGTCAAGGCCTAAAAAGTGTTTAACATACGGACCATACCCATACCCGGCCCAATACCCGTCTGCTATCGGGTATACGCATCCCATATGCTTCGGGTTTCGGGTATACCCGTCGAGCTCGGATATTTTTGCCATCCCTAATGTTAACTGACATTGCACACCACTCACTCCTTGTGTTAAGGGGCATTAAAGGGGTTATATGTTTACATGTTAACCGTTGTTATGAAATTGAACTATTTTTTTCTTGTTTAAACCACTAAAAAGCAGTGTTAGATGGAGTTAAAGTGATTAAACAATTTTCTTGGAGTGAGGCAAAGTGAAATGAGAAAGAGTTAAGATGAGTTAAAGTATAACCAAAAGCCTTAGAGTTCGTGAAACGGAATAGAATGGAATCTTGATGGAATTGGAATATTGATTCCATTTCTTATTTTGTTGGTTTCAACAAAAAAAAAGAATTGAAAAATACAAGGAAATGAATCTAACATTCCAATTCCATCCAAATAACAAACACGCTTAAGTTGCAAATGAAATTCTAACTCCTGCACAAATTTCAATTCCATTACATTTCATGAAAAGAACGCATTGATCGATGCTATTGATGATTTTGAGATGCTTTATTAAGGATTATGATTATGATATGCATCATGATGCTAATTTGGACCTTGTACATGTCACTGATGTTGCGGAGATCGTTATTTTTTATTTTTGCTTGATTGCTTCACTGCTGCAGATTTACGTTGATGCTGCTGTTTTGTTTTGTTTATATCACTGATGAGTGCTAAATGGTCATGTTAATCAAGTTTTACAGATTGTAGTTGCTGTTGGAATTTTCAAATGGACACTGCTGAAGGATTAATTTTTTTTTAAACGGCTCATAATATACTCTTATATATCACTTGTACTTGGACCTTTAAGGATTTGAATCCCCCATCTCTTGAATGGAGGGGAGACACCTTACCACCTTTGAATTAAAACCTCACAGCTCTAAGCATTGGTGTTGAACCATCTGGGCTGGGTGATTTTTTTACTGCTCAAGGATTACATTACAATTTTACCAATTATGGAATATTGGTTATATTAGTGGTGCTGGTTCTCATGTTAGATCTTATGATGCCCATGTATGTATTGTTTTGTGTATTTTTATCGTGTTAGATTTTATGATGCGCATGCTTTTCGTTAATCACCCTATTAAGACTTAAGCTGGTGTACTGATATATATTGTTTTGAGTTTAGGACTTGAGTTGAGACTTGATTTCTTCTTGTTAGTAATGGCTATACTAATTTAATGCCAGTACCAAACTCGAACAAACGGCCCCTGTGTTTACTTCACTTTGTGCCTCCAAAATGGTTGAGCCGCCGCTGATCATACCCTATACATTCCTCATACATAAACAATACATCTATATCAACCGATCCAATAATAACACTGAAAACCTATTTTGAACTCATGTTTCTCTTGATAGAATTTTGGATCAAGAACACTAGCTCTGTAAAATGATGAAACAGAATCTGATGATTAATGTTTGTCACACCAAATGCTTTTAACATGTGAAAAATCACAGCCCGTTCATGGATCATAAGTAATATTAACAGAAACCTACAAAATTTATAAAATAAAAATAAAAACTACACTCCTTGATTATATCATTAAATTACTAAATGAAACCAATCAATGCAAACATCCTACTTTCACAAGCTACAACTTCAAAAACCATATTAAAGCGGTCTCCAGAATAATAAAATAAGACGTTACCTGCAGGTCCCTGAATCCCATATCTACGTCTGTTCCATGATCTTAATGTGTCTTCGGTTTTTTGATCCTTACATAAGGAAGAATTCCCATGAAATGAACAACTTCTGGGCTCCATTCACGTTGCTGGGCTCGGCAAAACATCAAGAACGTGTTCGCAAAGTAAGAATTGAAGCCCATGAAGACATGCCACATCGCGTGGCCTTGCGGGTTGACTGGCCAGCTGGATATCTGGTTACAGTAGAAGCGGTCACCTAACCAGCATAAACTACCCAACAAAAGGGTAGCTACATAGAACTTTGCAAGGCGTTTGGCGCGTATATCTTGTGTGTAGATGTAGTATTTGTAAACGCGAGGAATGCACAATACGCATAGCATCACATAATGAAATTTGAATCCTATATCGAAACGGATAATGGAGTGGAGAACAGCAAATGAAATGCCGTATAGAAAGAGGAATGTGGGCATGGTGCTACGGTAGTGCCAATCGGGTGAATATAGGATGTAGATGTAGAGGAGCATTTCCCATACCATTGGTGTTTCGTCACTTTGTTGTTGCCTGCAAATAACATTTTTCTCATGGTCAACTTTAAAATAGAAGAAAATATATCTTCATAATCAAACTTAGTTCCTCATGTTTTTATTGAACAATCTCTTTAACTGATAAAAACCAATATATAATCTTTTTAACTTTAGCTTCTAATGATCCATGGCGGGGTATTCGCACTAGCTTTTCCGAACAAATGATCTCAGCACAATTCTTGGATAGCCAATCCATTCCAAAGACAACATCGAAACGACCCATTTCCAGTGACGAAACTACAACATATATTTTTTTCGTTTTAATATCAGCTTTTGATATTGTTTGAAAATGTTTAATAATACCATGCTCATCGTCAATTTTTACGTAGATGAATTTTTATCTTCATGACCAAACCTAGTTCATCATGTTCTTATTGAACAATATTTTAATTGATATAAAACTAAAACCATATATCATCTTTTTGATATGAAAAGTATTACTAGTAACTATCATAAACTTGCCGAAAAAGTGAACCAGCATTAAAACGACAAATTTTGTTATAAAACTTCAAGAAAACAATGCATAGCATTCTAATAGTCAAGGTCGATTGTGGCATTATTTATTAAACTTACCTACTTGCACTAGTTTCTCGCGTTTAAGTCCTTCAAGGACACCTGGTCCCACTAGTTATCAGGATATTGGTGGGCCCCGTGAGTTATCTCTCACCAGTTCTCACAGGTACAAAAAAGGTAACATAAAGAGTTTGGATTATGTACTTACACGTGTTGTAGTGTAGCATGATACATCATGCTCCCGATCGCGAGTGCCATGTTTGACAAGTGTAGAACACTAAACCTCTTCTCGAAACGTTGTATCAACGAGCTTAAAAGACCAACAAGTGCCAAAACAATGCACGGGATATTCGATATGGTATTATAAAACTCAGCAACATATGAAGAAACCGCATAATTCTTCTCACACCATTCATGGGAGGATGTGACCGGCCCCCAAAAGCTTTATATTCCATCAGCCATATAAATCTATACCTATATGTTCTCACCAAGCAATATGTTGCAACTATATCATCACTTTAAAATGTTCCTTTCTCTATTAAAAACACCTGAAGATAAACAAACTATTTAACATTCTAGCATTCCTAGAAATCAATCAATCATAATTCATAAACTACTTATAGTCAATCAACAAAAATGATGATTCCTGCTATCAGAAGAAAACATTCGTAATCGATCAGTTCAAAATTCGTTAATTTCGTCAGAATTCAAACAAAAATACTCAAACCTAACCATTTTTGCGTAATTCATCATATTGTATTTACAAAATTCCATCAAATAGAATCATAGGAATTAATCAATCAATTAATAAAATCTAATATCAAAATAAATATATAGCAGAAATTGCAAAAAAGAAAAAACACTAATTTATCAACCTTGAAGAGAATAAGAGCCCTAAAAATCAATCAATCATGAACTATTGGAAGTCAATCAACATAAATTTTATTCTTATAAGATAAACAAAGTACTTAATATTCCAGCATTCAAACTCTAGAAATCAATCAATCATGAACTACTTGAAGTCAATCAGCATAAAATTCGTTAATATTGTAACGATTCAAACAAAAAATCAAATCTAACAATTACAACGTAAATTCAACATCATAACGTATTTTCGAAACTCCTATCAGATCGAATCATACAATCAATTAATAAAAGTTAATTTAAAGAGCGAAAATTACAAGAAAAAACCTTAAATCAACGATATGGAAGAGAATAAGAACCCTAGATGATTGCGATGAAAATAGAAACATAAGTGAAGATGCAAAAGGCAAATTAAAGCGACCCGTAACAGCATTAAATGGGTGGTTGTGTGTGATCTGAGTGCAACGAATTCGATCGGAATGGGGGATGGTAACGGCGACAGGTCTTTTGGGGGAATTCAACGTGAGGGTGCCCCGTCGGTATATAATAGTGTTTTGTTTTCTAGGAGTTTATTCTAAAAGAGTAAAAATATATTACATATCTCTACTATAATATAATAAAGAAAAACTTGAAAATCGTCATTACAAACCCCTCAATTGTCATTTTCGTTGATGTGTCAATTTCTTAGAACTTTTTTTTTATAAAAACTAAGACAGATCTGATGAACACTTTTTGGACGGCCAGAACTTGAATTCAAATTTGAATTCCCGCTCCACATCCATAAAACCCATTACTCCCTTCTTTTCATTTGTAGAGAGAAGGAGAGGAAAAAGAAAGTTAGAGAGAGAGAAGGGAGAGAGTCACTTTGATGATGTACATGGTGTGTTCACATTTGATATTTAAATTTTAATCCTTTATTTTTGCAGAACGTTTACTTTGATGATGAACTAGGTTATATGCCCGTGAGTTTCACAGGTTATGAGTTGTGTTAAAAAAATATGTATATCTGTAAAAGTATTTTTTTGTATGATTTATAACCTGATAACTCTTTCATGCTAAGACTCATGTTTGGCAAACCTTACCAAGAAGAAAAAAAACAGAAATTGAATTCCTTAGGGCATTTAAGCGAGTCATGTTAGGAAATTGAACTTTTAATGGTTGTACGATCATATTACGAATGAACTTTAATGAATAATGATATTTCCATCACTACAACAGAATTATTCTTGAACACCCCAAATCAAACTATTCAGGTATGAAGAAAAAAATTTAGACAAAACTATAATAAACAACAATAGAAGCAGCAACATATCAATAATCATCACCAACACATCAACCATTTTAATATTATTCCAAGTTAACATGGATCAAGAGTTAAGAAACGATTTTAATCATGTTAATAGCAACCGAAACAATAAGATGAGATAATATAATCACTGATTAACCAAATAATAGTCATGACTGATGGTCATTTATAATTTTGTTCAAGATCATCTGGCATTGACAAAAACCATATATCAATAGTTACCTCTTGTGGGGAGACCAAGGTTCAATCCTTGAGAGGTATAATTTGATATAGTATTTAAGGGGGAAAAAGTTTAGTTGTTAAAAAAATAGTTACCAGACCAATGACATTATTGATTATCCTATGCTTGGCACTCATCTGAACTTCCCCTTGACTAAACTTTGTCTCTTGGCTGCTTCACTTTATCTTCACAATATACCCTTCAATGTGGGGCATAAACGGGACGGGTGTAGATAATCTCAACTCTAAATTTGATTATAAAAGTCTGTCCCAAACTCAGCCCAAAGCCCATCAGATATCTATCAGGTTATATCCGTCCGGTATTGGGTATACAATGCGCCTATGTATATAGAGAGCCTTCAATCACACAAACTGTCCATGACCTGAAATGTAAGAAAAACGAAAACAAAATGATTTAGAGGTATTATAATACAGAAAGTGTTCGAGTATTTACCATTGGAAAGAGTACTGCCATTCCTCCATAACTCACTAAAGGAGAAAAAAAAAAAAGAAAATGGTCAGAACACAAGGAGATCCTGAAAGTACAATTTTCAAACTCACGTGAATAATATTCTCACAACTTAATCACAACATAAGTGGAAAAACCACGGAAAATACCGAAACCGGCTAAGAACACCCAGTTTGACTCAGAAAAGTCAAGCCTTTTATCCAAACTCAGGCCAGAGAAGTTCCATTTGTACCTATGAAATTGGAAAGCTACAATGAGAAGGCATGTGATAAAGTATCATAGCTACGGTAGAGATGGCAATTTCAATCTATTTACCTATGAACGGGTAAATTCAGTTTATGTCATGTTTTAATCGATTCAAGAGGGTTTAAAAAAACTGGCTTAAAAGAAAAAGATCAAAGTCAATTGTGTCAAAAGTCACCCAAAATGGACGATTATAGAAAAAAAAAAATCATCCTAGATCATTTTAATAACAGAATTAAATTATTATTCAAATAGGATTATTTCTGTAATCTTTTTTGCCACACGAACTGTTTATAAAAAATACAACAAATTTGAACAAATAGTGTTCCGGTCCTTCTCCTTGCAGATCAACCCAACACGCAAACAGTTTGACCCATTACCAAACCCATCAGTATGCCACCTCTAAATGTTAACAAATGAATGTGATGTAATCGATACATACTCAAAGCAGTAATACGCATACATCCATGAAAGAAGTATAAAATTGAGAGCCTTTCCAATATAAATAGGGGTGCTAAACGGGTCGTGTTCGCGGGTTGACGGGTTCAACCCTACCTGAACCCAAAAATTTTACACGAACCCGAACCCGAATATCGTATTATACATATGAACCCGAACACGACCCGAAGTTTCGTGGGTTGACCGGAACACGACCCGTTTAACCCGAATTTTTTAATTTTTTTTAGAATTAATATATTAAAATTAAAAATTACTTAAAAAATACAAATCTATATAATAATATCATATTTTAACTATAAAATCTATGTTAATTTCTCATTTTAAGTTAAAATCATGACATAAAATATACACCATATTTAATTTATGACATAACATATATTGTAAAAAAATATAATATAGTATAAATTTTTTAAACGGGTCAACCCGACCCGTTAACCTAAACCGGTTCGCGAGTTCAACCTGAAACTGACCCGGACCCGTTTAGACTAAACCTAAACCTGCGATTTTCGTGTTAGGTTCGTGTTGGGTTTTCGGATCGTATCAGAAATTCACACCCCTAAATATAAGGTACAAAACCTGTGAGGTAAACCTGTAACAAACCCATTACTTTCAGTATAATTACCAAAGACTTACCACTTTAAAACAAAAAATATAACATGATATGTGAATACCTCCAAGAAAAATAAGGTCAATAGGAGGACTGAATACCCTGTTCAGCTATTCCTATCATGACCCTGCAAAAAATATATATTATATTATAACAGCTAAATGAGCAACACTCACAACTAAAAAGATAACACGCGTCTAAAATACAACAGTACTGCCCAAAGTCAGTTGGTTTGTGAAGTTGAAGGTTCCTTTTGGGTGGATGGAGCTACATTGGTTGGCCCGTCTTTTTCGGTAACCGTAAGACCAAACTGAGCAATATCATTGTACCTATAGAAGTTATGCACATGTGTGCATATATCTACATATAAGTCAGCAAATTACAAGAGACAATAAAAGTAGCTGCTGAGGAGAAAAAAATGTACCAGATAGTGCTTAAAATGAAGCTGAAAATGTACAAAGGGTAGAACCATAGAGCCTGTTAAAAAGAAAAAATAACATATCAAGTGATCTTTAATGCTACATTTCACAAGAAGAACCAATTAATGGCACAAATGTTTTTGGTTTAATAAGAAGAATACAACATATAAAACAAACTAAGTAACAATAAACGAACATATTCCATATACATAGGACTTTCTATACCATGATTATAAACATATTTAGCAGCACTGTTGGAAACATGGCACTTCACATTTCAGGAACTCTTAATAAGCATCTGAAGACATAAAACGTTTAAAAGGCAACTTTAGCCATAACTTAAAACCAACTTTCCTATTGTATACTCACATAAATAAGTTGCAAGAGTCCAAGTCGTAAGAAGGCGTACAATCTTATAGGCATCTCCGATAAGCAAGGTTCTTGATAACCATCAGGGACTCCCAAAGGTAATATCCATTCTAGCGTTGGAAGGATAAGAGATCTTAGAATTAAAATACTGCAAAATAATACAAATAACAGGATTAAATTTTAGTAACAGTTAAACATATATCTTGGACCTTTTTATGTATCGGGTGACACTACTGCCTAATAGGAACCTTGTGGCATTTCAAAACCTCAAAGGAAATATGTATTATCTGCTTCTTATCTAACAAACTATCTATGTATTTCAATGCTAACAATGATGTTGATTTTCCAATAACTCTAGTATCGATAAGTTCTATTCAAGGTTAAATCTTTAACCAAAGATAACTCGTTAGTAACGCGTACTCACCTAAACGTGTCTTTTGACATATAAACCTCTATTTGCATTTGCATATTGTGCAATTATCTATAACACATATATTGTGAGTGCATATAAAATACCTATATACTGTCCCATTTAGGGATGAGCAAATCCCTATCCCGTCCCAATACCGTCCCGATCCCGAAAATCCTGATCCCGAATTTCGCCAAAACTGGGTACCGATACCGAAATATGTCGGTACGGTACGGTATCGGTATGGTATCGGTACGGTAGTGGTATGGTATCGGTATTTGGAGGTAAAATTCGGTATTTTACCGTTACCGTACCGATACCGATACCGAAAATACCAGTGGATACCGTTTCCGGTACCGAAAAAATTCAGTACGGTATTTTCGGGATCGGTAGGAGACGAGATCGGGATCGGTATTTGATGCAAATGCCCATCCCTAGTCCCATTTATCCCAACAACAAATTGATACGGTCCAACCCGCTACGGATACGGGATCCGACCCGCTAAGCAGTTAATTCGTACCCATGATTTCAAAGAACCACGTTTATTTATGTTCCTTTATTTTTGCATGCATGTGTTAGTTTCTAGACATGATTCTCCATGTAGTCTACTTTGCATTTGCACGTTTGATTTTCTAGTGTATTTAATGTTTGTTTTAAAGTTAACAAAAGGAGAAGAAAAATTATAGAAATCTCGTCTTTAGTCTCTAAATTTCTTGAAGCTTGACCCCTCTAAGGTTATCTATCTTGGGAGATTGACCATCTCGAATCGGTCCCTAGGATCAATTGGAGGCTTGTGAAGGTAACACCTAGGATCAAAATGTTTTGCTTTATTATAGTAGAGATTAGGGAAGTTGTCATGTCATCCTTAAGGTTGAGGTTGGGTGGTGACTTAGGATGGTAATCTTCTTGTATTCAGTCTGTAGATTTTTTTAGCTAAGCAACATTTAGATTTATAAGAGTACTATTGATTATTAGGACATCTTCCAAGAGAGCTGCTGGTGAGGCGAATTATGTGCTCGCTCAGCCGGTTCCGCATAAGCGGAGTGTTAGTCCCCGCAAGTCAGGTATTGTTGGACTTAGGTTATTTACAAATGCAGTTTGGTATAGTTTTTGTTAGATATAATGACATTTGTTTGGATTGTAGAGTTTTAATTAACTGCTACATAACTAAATCCTAAAATCTTTTGGTTTTATTCGGGTTGAATTGTTAATGTGTGACTTTCAGATCGGCTGAATTGCTTTTTTTAACTTCAGAAATTAGTATTTTTATGGTTTTTGTTTAAATTTGTATTTTAGATCAAATTGTGATAATATGTACATATAGAAATCTTATTTTTTAATTATAAGGTGTAATGATGATTTCCGTGGTGTAGGGAGTTGTGTAGTCAACTAACTAAATGTTGTTAGTCTCTTTAAACTTTTGTATTGTTTAGGTTTAATGTTTAGATTGGATTATGAACATATCTTTTATTCGGAGGTTAGTTATTTTGTGATGTTATTTTTGTTTTTGCAGATCTATAGTGATGGTCGTAGCCAGAAGTTCTAGATGGCTTAGAGAAACAGTAAATGTTGTTTGTCGGTGGACACATTAATTCTTAATAAAAGTTAAAAAAAATGATGTTTTATACTTCTATGCATTTTAAGTGTATTTTCACTTTGTCAATAAGTACTTTATGTAATGTCACTTTGTTTGTATATATATTATTGAGTAAACTTCTATTTTGCTACCTGTGGTTTGGTCACTTTAACGGTTTTGCCCCAATCGTTTAAAAATAGCCATTTTCATCCAATAGTTTGCTATGTTTTCTCTATATTGCTCCCCGTCTTTAACCCTATCCAAATTGTTTACTAACTGAAAGGGTATTTTAATAATTTTACATATAAATAAATATTTAACTCTTTTATTCCTAAAACAACTAAAATAAAAACTATTTATATACTAACAAATCCAGACACACACACTCTCTCTCTCTCTCTACGTATGTATATCCCTATCTCTTCTCCATCACCAAACACCACCACCCCATTGCCACCCATGCCCTCACCACCAACAACCATTGCCTCACCAACCACCTGCCACCATTACACTGCCCAGCCACCACCATCACATCGCCCAACCACCACAATCAGCCACCGCTCCACCACCATCACAACGCCCCACCATCATCACAGCGTAACCACTCCGGCTGCCACAACAAACAAAACAGAAATACGAAATCTCCTTTTCCCCAAATCCCATCTTCATAAAACAGAAAGGTGAAACCAATAACAAATTGTTCACCACTTCACCTTCAAATTTATCACAATCAACCTAGGGTTAGGGCTAATCTCAGTTCAATCGCCGTTTGGATCTGAGAAAAATAGGTGGGTGTGGAGGTGTCTGATGGTGGTTAATGTTTGGATCTGATGGCAGATTGGCAGGTGGTGGCGGCTGGACGATGATGACGGGGGTGGTCGAATGGGGATGGTTCCGGTGGTCATAGGAGATGGTTGTGGTGGTGTTTGTAGGAGGTGGTTGGGGTTGCGGTGGTTGTCCCAGGAGGTGGCTGCGGTGGCAGGGTATTTAAATAGAGATGGATCTGAAACTTGTAGCTTTTAGTTTTTGGCTCTTAATTTAGATAGATTGTATTTGTTATATGTGGGGAAGGCTGGGGTGAGAAAGAAAGAAGAAGAGGGGTGGTGTTGCTGGGGTGAGAAAGAAAGAAGAAACAGATGAAGAAGTTTGGATGGTGATGATGATGATGATGACTATGAACTTTAGTTTTTATTTTAGTTGTTTATAGGAATAAAAGAATTAAATATTATTTATATGTAAAATTACCAAAATACCCTTTCAGTTAGTAAACAATTTGGATGGAGTTAAAGGCGAGGAGCAAAATGGAGAAAACATATCAAACTATTGGAGGAAAATGGTTATTTTTAAACGATCGGGGCAAAACCGTTAAAATGACTAAACCACAGGGAGCAAAACAGAAGTTTACTCTATATTATTTGTACACTTGTTTGTATATATATTTTGTACATTTTAAATAGGTTTGTTATATACATTTTTATTCCTTATCCCATCTCTTTTGAATAAAGGCCTTTGATTAAATACCTACAACAGGTGAACAAATCAACAAAAAACACAAACACGTGAAGTAAACTATTATGTTCGGATCATTATTAGTTGGTTTGTTGACACTAAGATTCAGATGAATGTTTTATAAAACAGATAAACTACCAAGAAATAGGAAGATTCGTTAGTACAAGTGGGATGATCCGAATCAAAAGGCCCAATCCATATTCATTCAGATCCCGTGTGCATCCGAAATTAAATAGGTATTTTGTGGAGAATCAAAGCATTGTAATTTCTGTTACTTATTGCCGTATTGAAGTAAATGCCCTAAGTAATTCAATTTATGTTTTTTCGTCTGGGTAAGGTTTGTCAAACATAGGTCTTAGCATGAAGAGTTATCAGGTTACAAAAAAAAATACTTTTATAGATACATATTTTTTAACACAACCCATAACCCGTGAATCTCACGGGTATATAACCTAGTTGCATAATAAGATAAGATTACATAAGTGATGCTATAAATAATTAGGAAATTCATTTGTTTGTTTATTATTATTATTATTATTATTATTATTATTATTATTATTATTATTATTATTATTATTATTATTATTATTAATAAGAAGCCTATAACCTCCTATAATGAAATACTTTTATTTTATGTATATGAAATTTTATAGTGATGTAATTGCCAAGACAGTAAATTCTAAGTAACTAATATATACGTATATAAAAAATCATTAAAGAAAAAAAATAAAAATCACAAGAAAAAAAAGTTAAGAGGGATCCCCATATATGATGTCTACATGTGTAAGTTTTAGGGCTAACGATAATTGCATCCGTTTGATATCGTAAGTTTCTAGAGTAATATAAGTAAATTTAAGGAATATATTGTATAACGTTGTAGTAAAATATGTTAAAAACTGTTGTTATCTTTCAAAATAGTAATATTATGTTGAGTTAATTGTCCGGATGATCTATGTTATTTGCCATTTTTTCATCTTTAGTTCATAGCTTTTCAAAATAGCATGTATGCTTCTTGTGCTTTAATTGTTTGTTACTCAGATAGTCCTCTTGAGTGTATGGCCGTTAGTTTACTCAGTTAAGTTTATGTTAACTAAATTGCCCTTGATGATAAAACAAGTTAAATTAACTAATTTATAGCGGGGCCCACTTTTTAATTTATATTTCTATAAGCTAACAATATAAGATATTAACTAGTGGGACCCACTCAAGATCTCATCTTAAATTTCCGACGGCACCAAGGTTGTCTTTTCTGGCGAGCCATCATTCTGACGACAACGCAGCGGACATGTTTAAATAATGCATAGATTGTTTTATAATCCATCAAACTTGTTCGTAGTCTTCAAATTTTAAAAGACTAATCCCGAGTCACTTGAATACAAGACAACTACGTGTCAAAGACTGCTCCTTTTGCCCTTTAGTACCACCAAACCGAAAGTAACAATTAATTTATCGTTAGAAATTAGAGTTTAATTAAAAGGGTAAAATAGGAATGGACATAGAATTTCAAAAGAAAACTTTCTAAAACGGGTATAAAGAATTCCAATGGTACAACAATAGTTATTAGTTAGACCACACACGGACTAAACCAAGCCTATTACCAATATAAATCTTATTACGCTCTTCATCATAGAAAAGTGAAGTGATGTCCTCCAAGGCTTTGGTAACAGAGATTGTGATCCTCCAACCCAGAGCCCGCTGCTTCGAGTTGCACTGGCAACTTCTGCCCATAGATTTGATTATGTCACTACAGATGCATTCATCCCCTGTTGCGCCACCTGAACCCACCGCCGTAACCACCGTTCACCAACCATTGTAACCGCCATTCACCATCCTTCACCCACCACCGTAACCACCATCCTTCACCCACCACCGTGACCACCATCCAACACCGCTGTTCACCCCACCATCGAAGCTCTGGTGTACGACGGAGCCTGGCCATCGTGGTGCTATTGTAAATCACCATCTGATTCCCCCCTTCTTTGCTCGCACATTCACCACCATCAATGGGGTTTCGAACATTGATGGGTTGACGGTTTATGGAACTGAAAGGAAGGAAAGGCTTGAGGGAGCGGTAGACTTCGGAATACGACGCCGGTGGGAGTCGTCGAAACCTTAGCTGGCCCCCTTCTCTTTTGTGCTGATGTGTGTGGGTGAGAAAATGGTGGGTGATGGGTGTTTTGGGGATTTTTTAATGAGGGGTGAGGGGTGGGTGGGTCCCACATCATATATTAATTGTATTTGTTTTTTAATATATATGTATAAAGGGGAGTTAAGGCGTTTTACACACACTTAACTGGATAAGTTAATGACCATACAATCCGGGGACTATCCGAGTAACAAACGATCAAACCACAGGAAACATGCATGTTTTGAAAAGGTGGGGACTAAAGATGAAAAATAACAAACCACATGGATCATCCGGGAAATTCACTCTATTTTGTTTGAATTAAATAAATTAAATGGTAAAGTACATAAAATTTGTTGGGTAAATTACATTTTTCGTCCTTTATGTTTGTATCGGATTGCAATAGATGTCATTTAACTTCAATAATTACAGTCACAGTTCTTTATTTGGAAAACTCATTACATCTTTCGTCTTTTAGTACTAACATGGTTACTTTCATGGTTAAATACAGTCATGTGCATTACACATGAGGGTATAAATTGTCATTTTACCTATTTATTAAAAAACTTAATCCATATATATATATTATATACATATATATTGAAAAGGTAAAATGAGAACCACCTTAAGTTGTGAGAACCATGAGAACTAGACCTTTCAAAAGGTTTTTTCAAAAAAAAATATCAAAAATCTTTAAAAAAATCACTTGTTCCATCAAAAAAATAAAAGATCACTTTAAACAAATTTACATCAGGCGTAAAAAAAAATTACATTAGGCGTAACCATTGTCCCGACAGTTTTTTAATTATTTTTTCACAAATCTGTTTATAACATTTTCATCTACGTTTGTGCAAAATATGGTGGCCAAACTCGCACTTGTGGTGATTCTCAATTGAACCGAATCCTATATATAGATAGTGAGAGAAAAAGAGACAAAAAAGGCCCTAATTCATCTTCTTCAAGTGCCACCATCTATCTATTGTCTATCAGGTCCAAGAATACAAATACAAAATTTGCTCTTAACTAGGTACGACTCTTTCTGTTTATTATAAAACTTGACTCTACTAAAATACATGATCCTAACCATCTATTTATACTAAAATAACTATACTAATCCTACTCAAACTCAAACTTCTATCTTCTAGACATTCAAATACTAGATAAACATACAAACTAATCCTAATCCTACTAGATAAATCAAACATTTTAACTAAAACTAATTAATTCAATCTTTCACTTTGACCCCTTTGACTTTCTTTAGTTCGTGTTTTAGGATTAAACCCTTCAATCTCCCCTATAATCCTAAAACCCGATCATACTACGCTTGCTCTTTTTCCCGATCGAAACTCACGGGTCTTGATCGTTCTTGCTTCCTTCTCATACTTCATGCTTTCTTTATTCCTTCTTGTTGACTTGTTATCTTTCTTGCTTGAATTCATTCAAATACTTTCTTGCTTTAACTCGAAAAAGAGTTCTCCATTCTGCTATAACCCGATAAAAAACAAATTGATTTTTGCCTTGTTACCTTCTATCCTACATTCTTCAAGGTCTGACTCTTGACTACCTTCTTTATTCCTTTAAGAACTGGCTCTTAACTGCCTTTCACCTTCTTTCAAGAAACGAGTTCTTGATTACCTAACACCTTCTTTCAAGAAACGAACCTGGCAACCTTCATTCCAAGGAACGTTCTTGTATACCTACTTTACCTTCTTTTAAGTAACAAACCCGACAACCTTCTTTCCAAGGAATGTTCTTAGTATACCTTTTACCTTCTTTCCCTTCTACCTTCTTTACCTACTTAACCTTCTTGATTACCTACATTAGCCGGTCACCTTCAATCATATTCTTGTCCCGGCCAAAACCTTCTTTAATTCATCAAGAAAATATTCTTGATAACCTACTCAACTAACCTTAAAACACATTCTTTTTTCTGACGTTCGAGACCACCTACTGCCTCGATTTTTCTTTAGGCTGAGCTCCTACCACCTTCAAACTTGTGATCGTAATACCTTCTTAAATCGAACCTGCTTGCTTAAATTACTTTCTCATCTTTAACCCAACTGTGACCTACTAATTCCTTGCTATTTCTACCAATTGAATATTTTCCATTATCTTGTTAAATAATTGAATATTCAAACTTCTCCATATCCAACAATATCTTCTTACTATGCAAACCATCATCTTTGAGTATTAAATAATAATAAAGTCATACACTCCATCAAATACTGCTTCCTACCTGCGATCACAACCTGAACACCACCTTATTGGATTTAACCTTCTTATATCTTTTAACTAATACCCTCTTACTTGCTTCTAATTTTTATTCCTTCCTCTCCTGCTTGCTAACTTGCTTCTAATTTTTATTACTTCCTTCTAATTGTCGTCACCTGTGCCATTGTCCATTCCTTTGAGGTGCTTCAATTAATCCCCCAATTACATCCCCTTCAATACTTCCTTGTCGCCATTAATTAATTACGTACCTCACTAAAACTTCTCCTTTTTCTTTTTCTTCTTCTTGCAACCCATCTTCTCCTGCGTGATCGATTCTGCGCCTCCTCTACTTGTTCTCAGCCCCACGGCTAAGAGGGCTGCTCCCTTGCCCGAAGAACGACTCTCAAAACGGCCAAGTTTCAAAACTCTGATACCAATTGTTGTCTATCAGGTCCAAGAATACATATACAAAATTTGCTCTTAACTAAGAACGACTCTTTCTGTTTATTATAAAACTTGACTCTACTAAAAACATGACCCTAGCCATCTATTTATACTAAAATAACTATACTAATCCTACTCAAACTCAAACTTCTATCTTCTAGACATTAAAATACTAGATAAACATGCAAACTAATCATAATCCTAGTAGATAAATAAAACAGTTTAAGTAAAACTAATTAAATGAATCTTTCACTTTGACCCCTTCGATTTTCTTTAGTTCGTGTTTTAGGATTAAACCCTTCACTATCATCATCACCTGTCACCATCTACCATCACCACCAAGCCCTAATTCATCTTCATCACCTGCCACCATCTTTCCGGCAGCCTCCCTCCCCAAACATTAAGCACAGCCACCCCTGAACCGTGCCTCACCGCTTCACTTGGTCGTGCATTTTTTAATATCCCTCCCTCTTCTTTCCTAGACGCCGCAATAGCGACCGCCACCACCACGACCAACCCGCAATAGCCTCCCTCAGACGCCGCAATAGCCTCCCTCAGACTCTGATTCATCTGGAAACCAAACAACAACCACCACACCTCATAAAGTCCCAAGAAACAACAACCCCTACTCGCAGGACACTTTCTGACTCCATCACACCCGATTATCAACAAACCACATAGGACACTTTCTGATACAAGAAATTTGATTTTAAAGCTGATTTCAGTTTATAACTCTGTCGAACTTTTTTTGAGTTGTAGAGTATAACTATTGTTTTTTATTTTGTTGGTAACTTCTTATGGATTTTTAATGTGATTTGAACGTTGTAATCAATGTTTTAAAAAACCGTTTTTTAACCATATTGGATTAGGCTTAGAAATGGTTTAATCGGTTGTGTCGGGTTATGCCGGGAGGTTCAACCGGTTAACCAGTTAACCCTATAATTTCATAAAAATATTACTTTAATTCAAAAAATAATCTAAAAGTACATAATTCCATTACAAAAACTAAAGTTTCCAACAAAGTTCTATTAAATTGAAGTTTATGATAGGTTTATGATATTAGAGTGTTGAAGATGAAAATTAGTATCATTGTCATCCTTGTAATTTTGGATGTTCAACACTCATCTTAATCCTAAATAAATGTTAACAAATCATTAAGATTTTTTTTATTTAAGTTGTTCTTGGATACACTGATACACAAATTTGGTCAAAACAATACTCGTCATGATTAGTCACAAATTTTTTATAACCTTTTTTATTTTTATGTTGCAACATTATGCTCTGGAACTTGTTCGCAAGTGCAACATTAGGCTAAACGAAACCGGTTTACCGGTTCAAACCGGTTATACAGGAAAAACCGTCGGTTCAATCCAAGACTGAATACCCCATTTAAACCGAGTTTTGTTGTACCGGACTCATCACTGATAAGCGGCTGAAACGGTATAACCGACCGGTTCAAGCCGGTTTTTAAAACATTGGCTGTAATGATAATTTGATTTAGTTTTATTGGTTTGGAATGTAATTTTCAGTTTTGTTCACGTGATCTGATTTTAAATTTGGTTTCTGTTATAATCTTTGGTTATTGGTTTTTGTATGGGTTATTGAATTTTATCACCCCTAACTATTTGCTATTGGCCGCTGCCACCACCAACTATCACTTTGACGTCCGCCACCCCCAACTTAACACTTAACGTGTTCTGTCAGCACGTCGTTAACTGATCACTAACTTTTAATCCTGTTACTATACTTTTGGGAGTGTCCCAATATCCCTAAAACCTTCCTAATATCCCTATGACACCCCCAAAACTATAATAATATGATCAAAAGTTAGTGATCAGTTAACTAAGTGGTGACAGAACACACTAAGTGTTAAGTTGGGGGGTGACGAGCTTCAAAGTGATAGTTGAGGGTGGCAGCGGCCAATAGCCAATAGTTGGGGGTGATAAAATAAAATAACCCCTGTTGTATTGATTAATGTGATGTGAGCTTAGCATTTGATTGGTTTGGGATGCAGAGATTGGGGGTTGTTTATAGGGCTGTTTAAAAAGCTCGTGGCTCGAGGCTCACTCGAAAAAGTTCGGAAAAAGCTCGGCTCGAAGGCAGCTCGGTTTTAAACGAGATGGCTCGGCTCGGCTCGATTTGTAAACGAGTCGAGCCCGAGCCAAGGTAGGTTTGGTTCGTGGCTAGCTCATTAGTTGGCCCGTTGGCTCGCTCGTTTGGCACATTTAAATTCAACCCAAATTATGTGTGTGAGTGTGTGTTTATATACATATATTCAAATATATGTAAGCAATGTTGTTTAAATAGTAATATGGTTATTTTTATCGAAAGAAATAGATTGTTAAGCTATAGTTTTAATTATAAATGTAGATTTAAAAGATATAAATTAAGGTAAGTAACAATAAATCTTTCTTGTTCGTTTTATAGTTCGCCCAAAATTACTATTATGTTTAAAAAGTCCGTGTCTCGAGGCTCGCTCGAAAAAAGTTCAAAAAAAGCTCGGCTCGAAGTCAGCTTGGTTTTAAATGAGCCGGCTCTGCTCGATTTTTAAACGAGCCGAGCCTAAGCCCACCCTGGTTTGGTTCGGCTCGGCTCGTTTACAGCCCTAGTTGTTTATTTGTTTAAGGGTAAATTATGATTTTCATCCTTTATACTAGTAAAATTATTATTCTACCCTCATGTTCAAGGCACATGCCATACTTTGTTGAAAATTTTAATCAGGTTAGTGTTAAAGGACGAAAGTTGTAATGAGTATTCCAAATAAAGGATTGTGACTGTAATTATTACAGTTAAAGAGCATCAATTGTAATCCGATACAAACATAAAGGACGAAAAAGTTAACTTACCCAAATTTGTTTCCTACTTAAATATTAAAGAAGTATATTTGAAAAAAAAAATCTAAAATTGAATTGAAACTCAGTATTATCATTTGCCCCTTCTAGCTATAACTAAACTATTCGTAAGTGCGTAATTTTAACTATCAAATTCATCTAATCAATAGCTAGGAATTTTTTACACAAAATTTCACCATTATTTTCTTTGTAGTTTCTCATACATATATTTATGTGTATGTTATCATTGTTAAACTGGTCATATTTGTCGGTTAACGAATCAATCCCAAACACAACATGCGGAATTATAACTTTTTAACGGGGCTCATACCATATTATTTTGCTACATCGTTGGTGTGTCAAATCTTTTCGGGGCAATATATTTCAACCGACAAAGATTCAAATCATGCGTCTTTTGCTCTCGTGCCTCTACTACATTCTTTTTTTGAGAAATTTGACCTTTAGGTTAACAAAGTATCATCTCTCTACCTCGTGTTGGATGACAACTGAAATCATTACACAAGGTGGATCACCAACAAAAAAAATATTTTGGAATATATATATATATATATACATAGGGTAAGGTTCATGTGAGGACCATCTTTATTGTGATAATCGCGAGAACAATCTTTATTGCAAAATAAAATCTAAAAGGATAAATTACATTTTTCGTCCTTTATATTTGCATCGGATTTCAGTGGATAACATTTAACTTCAATAATTATGGCCACAGTCCTTTATTTGAAAAACGCATAACACCCTACGTCCTTTAACACTAACCTTGTTAAAATTTTCAGTTAAATTAGACATATGCCTTGCACACGAGGGTAGGTTAGTAATTTTACCTATTATATTTAAAATATCATAGTTATCTTTTCATTTTCATATCTACAAAACCCAAACCTTGGGGGTGTTTGGGTTACCTTCTCCTTCTTAGAAGGACTTTTCAAAATCAAAAAGTCATAATTTGTAACTTCTTCTTTTCTCCCTTTTGAAGACAGAAAAAGCTTTATCAAAACTTATTTTCATAGTATTTGAAATTCCTTTTCTTCTTATCCTAACTTTTAGATAGTATTTTGATGGAAAAGTCCTTCTCAAAAGTCCTTTTAGCTCTAAAAGGATTTTTAAAAAGAAAACCCAAACACCCACCTTAAAGGATTTTTAAAAAAGAAAACCCAAACACCCACCTTTATCCCCTTTCTCCCTCTTCATTCTCATGGCGGAGCCACGGCGGCAGCGCCAACTACCACCACCATCCCAACCTACGCTACTCACCCAGGACCAATAAACAACACAGGTTTCCTCCATGAATCGGCGATGCTCGATTGACGACCTTTGAAGATTTTGAGAAGGAAAGTGAGTGCCGATACGTGCGCAAGGTCTGTTTCTCCGATCTGCTTCTCGGATTTATAGATCTATGATTCGTTAGCTTTTCGTTCGATCGTATTGTTGTTTTTCAGTGAGTATTTAATTTAATTTGGTTGAAATGTTGAATCCATTTTTTGGTAATTTGCTACAGAACAGAAGTCAATGCAGATCCGTTCGTTCTTTTTTAATTGGATTGTTGCCTTGTAGTTAAATGTAATCTACATTTTGATTGTGAAGAGTTGATGTGATTTCACAATCTAGTTCTCTTCTTATACAGTTATTTATATGTTTTGATTAAATTTAAATTTTGATAATTAAAGGAACTGATTTAGGGAAATTAGATAATATTTTGATTTTGGTTTTGAAGTATTGCTTTGTAGTTTATAGGATGGTTGTGTTATTTACCAATCAGAATGAATTTGGTGTAATGATTTGTAATTAGAGTGGTGGTAGTGATGAAATGTTCACTGATTTGCAGGTGGCCGGTGGTGGTTCCATGGTGGTTGTTCAACTGATTTGCAGATTTAGGGTTTCAACTTTAAAGATTAAAGATGCTAACAAATAAATGGGGTTAAATAATTAAAGGCAGGAGATATATATTAATGTTTTTGTTTTATTTTAAATAGATTGGAGTAAAAGACAAAAATGCTCTCATGTGCAAGGCACATGTCATAATTAACTGGAAATTTTAATCTGGTTAGTGCTAAAGGACGTAGAGTGTAATGAGTTTTACAAATAAAGGACTATGAATGTAATTATTGAAGTTAAAGGCTATCCACTGAAATCTGATGCAAACATAAAGAACGAAAAACGTAATTTACCCAATCTAAAAAAATCAAAAAAGCACACAAATTTTTTTTTAATATTTTTTTAAGAAAAATCGTTATATTTCGTTACAAAAAAAAACTTTTTTTTTTCCCGAGTAACAGTTATCCATGCACATGTGCATATGTATCATAACTTCGACAAATTCAGTAATACGTTATCACTAGTAGACAATTACACTTTAATTTACAATAACATCCATAATACACTCAATTTTACATTAAATACACATGTGCATCATTATGTATAACAATTATATACCATGTTTTGGTACAAAAAGTTTGTGATTTTGAATGATGAAGTAGGCTCATATATATGTTTTTGGTTAGTTATATCTAGTGGTTGACGGGTTCATTAGTTGTCACTTTATGATGTAATATGTTGATCGGATGGTATAAACGGTGTTAATATAAATGTAATAAAGTGAAAATATTGGTATTGGTATTGTATTATAAATGGTAGGAGGTAATGGTATTGTATTATGGATGGTAGGAGGTAATGGAAGTGTATCATGGATGGTATGATAGATGAAAGAGAAAGTGTATTCAAAGTAGTGTACCAAAAACACCTTATTTCATGTTGATACATATAGATGCACGTGTGCATTTCTTATATTGGTAACGTAAAAAGTAGTGTATTACACATGGTAGTGTAAATGAAAGTACAATTGTCTAATGTTTGTAATGTATTACGGAATTTGTCAAAGAAATGATGAAATGCACATGTGCATGGTAGTGTATTATGGATGGTATGATAGATGAAAGAGAAAATGTATTCAAATTAGTGTACCAAAACACCTTATTTCATGTTGATATATATAGATGCACATGTGGATTGCTAATATTGGTAACGTAAAAAGTAGTGTGTTACACATGGTAGTGTAAATGAAAGTACAATTATCTAATGTTTGTAATGTATTACGGAATTTGTCAAAGAAATGACGAAAATGCACATGTACATGGATAGTTGGTACTCAAAAAAAAAAAATTTTGAAATTTTTTATTATTGAGTAAATATAGCGACTTTTTCAAAAAAATATTAAAAAAACAAAATTTTTTTTTATTTTTTTGGATTTTTTAGGTATTACTGTTTGTGTTCACACTTGTTCTCGCGGTTCTCGCAATAAAGGGTGGTTCCTAACGGATCCTTGTCCTATATATATATATGTTGAAACGGGATCAGGGAAAAACGATTGAAATTGTGAAAATGGTGAGAACGGATCATGAGGCGACACGTGTCGTTGGAGCTAAATAATATGCGGGAGTATGATCGCCATTTCCAAGTTATTTATCCAAATATTCATTTTATTGTCAGGGCGTTTATTCCTTTTGAAACAAAACTCCAATTTTTTCGTGTTATTTGTTACCTCATCTGCAAGCTTCCAAGATCCATGGCGTCTGATATGGATTGCGAGTTACAAAGTAATACATATTTAATTTTTTTCTTTGCTTGACATTCGTTCTAGCAATTCATATAAAAGTTGCGGCGTTTTCTATTATATGTGTTATAATGGTGTTTATTTTGGTATTAATACAAGCATCAATATTAGGCAAGGCGTTTGATTTTTATTCATGTTTGATAAGTTTAATTGCGTTTCAATTTTTAACAATTCCTTTAGATCTTTTTATATCTAATGGATGTTTTTTTATATCACCTATGGCTATTGGCATTTATTTTAGTATCATTACTTATTTTGGTATTGATACAAGCATCAATATTAGACATGGCGTTTGTTTTTTATTCACGTTTGATATGTTTAATGGCGTTTCAATTTTAATAATTCTTTTAGATCTAATTATATTTAATATCCATTGGGAGTAGCCCAATAGTGTTGGTGAGTTAGATAAGGTGTAGGATTATAAGAGGTCATGTGTTCAATCCTCATGATATGCAAGTTTAGCTATTCAAAAAAAATTATATTTAATACATGGCATTTTATATCATCTATGACTAATCACCGTTATTTTAGTATTATTAATTTTAAATTTTGGCGTTTGTGTTCTAGACTTCATTTTTTATGGCTAATGGCGTTTTAATTATGACAAGAGTTGAACGCCCTTTCATTAAGCGGTTACATGCATATGAAATATTGAATTATTTCATGGCGCGTATTATTTTCAATGATGAGGTTTTTTGAAAACATTTAGCGTTTTCTTTTTGTCGTGTATAATTTCATGTTGTGTAGTATTAATGTTAATTTTGGTTTTTTTTGTTATACACAGTCTTTTTTTTCTTTTGATGGATCACTTATTAATGTCATGGCGTTTTTACTGGTTTTATATGAGCCTGATGCGTCCAATGAAAGGATTTGTCCCAAAACTTGGGTTACATTGTACATTCCCAACGTTGGAGAAGATCTAAAGCCAAAGATAGGAATGACTTTTGAAACCCTTGATGATTGTTATTCTTTTTATGTTAAGTACGCAACAGCTGGTGGGTTTGCTGTTAGGAAAGGGACTGAAAAGATAAACGCCGGTGGAGAAAAACATATAACGTATTACATGTGTACGGAATCTAGAAGATATGAGGACAAGAAAGTTGATACATTGGACCCGAAGCAGAAGGAAAGGAGCGTGCGATCCAATTTTACTAAGATGACTGGTTGTGAAGAACAAAATTTTCTAGAGTTTGAGGGTTGATTATGGAAGTTGTATAAGTTTGTTGATGAGCATGACCACAAAATTATCGATCATCCTGATAAGCATTTCCTACCGTCGGAACGACACCTTACTCAGCTTCAGAAGCAAGTTATACATAACATGTCTAAGTAGAAGTTGGGCCCTGTTAAGGCGTTTAACGTTACGAAGACTGTTTTTTGTGGTTTTGAACTGGTGGTTTTGAAGATGTGGGTTCTAGTAGAGTTGATTTCGAGAAATATAAGTATGAACTGGAATTCATTTTTATGTGTTTTTGGCGTTTTCATGCTTCATTTTGCAATTGCTTTTTCTTTTTCCAGATACTCTATGTTTTTTAAGGATTTTGTGTTTTGTCGTTTTAAGGATTTTTTTTGCAAACACTCTATGGTGTTTGTACCTTTCACTGGTATAGATAATCACCACAACAATTTTACATTTGGTGTTGCACTATCGGCGTCAGAAACTGCTATATGTCACACCCTAACCGATGGCGGAAACATCGGGGCGTGGCACTAGGCGAACCAGATTGTCTCATGAGAAATTCCATAACACTATTTAAGCGACAATATTTAAACGTCAATATCCCATACTATCAACATATAATCCTCAAATAAATTACAAAATACCAAGTAATCTTATAAAACAATTCAAGTTCGATCTCCCCTAGATTTTATTACAATGTTTTTCTAAAGTAAGATCCTAAATCCAATTCAACAAGAAGTCATCAACCTGCCACATATGTTAAAATAAAATGTCAATACAATTAAGTAAAGGTGAGCATACAGGTTTGCGTACAATATAGATATAAAAGCGTTTAGCATACACCGCATGACATTACGTAAGAGATGTGAACTATGTATCTACTAGATTCAAGTAAACCAACAAACCGCGAGTGAGAGGCACGCAAACAAGTGTCCACGTCCTAAAAGAGAAAATAAATGAGAAATAAAAATGCGAGCCTTAACAACCCCGGGCCTCCGGGTGGCGGGTCAACCTCTAGCAAGCTATCATGTTAAGGGTGGCGTACAAGCAATCAAGTAACACATACAATTCAGCAGATTTCACGTATAATCATGTATTAGCGGGATTGCGAATAAGCGTTTGAGTTTGTGTGATGTGATTTGATACGAACATATGTGACACCCAAAAGGGCGTTTAAGCGTAAAAGGGTTCAAGTATACTCACAGTTGGTGTGTTTAAAGAGAAAGATGGGATCTGAGGTGAGTTGAGGAGAGCGCCGGATCAGCCTGTAAGCGAACAGAAGTGCATCAGTCTTCCGAAATGCTGAAACGGTTATCGGTTGAAAGAGCAGTAGACAAGTTCGGGCGAACTTGTACCTTGGGGTACAAGTTCGAGCGAACTTGTGCTAACCTTCATTGGGAGTGTACAAGTTCAGGCGAACTTGTCCTGATTCTTTGGAATCAGTACAAGTTCGGGCGAATTTGTATGTTTCTGTCAAAAGTTGATCAAGTTCGGGCAAACTTGGTCACCAATCTAGTGACAAGTTCGAGCGAAGTTGATGTTTTCCGAGCGAACTTGACTGTTTTGGCATCCAAATCATGTGTTTTTGCGTCGTTTGCTGAGGAAATCGAGTGTCCATCCCTCCAACCTTAAGCCACTGAGTAAAACTTAGGCTGGAGAGGTCTTTTGGAGCGAGTTTAGCCATTTTACCGAAACTTGGACTAATCCGGGCGAACTTGTAGTTCGTTCGAGTTAGTCCAGTTTGTGTACGACGACAATACCGTCCTTGTGCTTCCGGATCTGAGTTTTTGGTTGACAAATGCCCCGTTCCACTTCATAGTGAATGAAACATACGTCATTAATCCGTATTTTGTGTTTAAATTGATGTTTTAAAAGGTTTTACTTAGATCTAAGTATAG
The DNA here is from genome assembly GCA_947069175.1 of Scalesia atractyloides. NCBI lineage: Eukaryota > Viridiplantae > Streptophyta > Magnoliopsida > Asterales > Asteraceae > Scalesia > Scalesia atractyloides. Next base: position 32,823,036 of record CAMTDV010000004.1, on the reverse strand, counting down.
ATCTAAGTGGAAAACAGAAGTTTTACATAAAAAGATGAAGATTTTCGTAAACAGAAGAGTTTTGATGAATTCGAAGGTTAAACCTTGTGCAAAATCGTTGAAAACGTTGTTGTTTGCATGAAAACGGGTTGATTCTTACTTGGAAATCAATGGTTTCGGTTTCGGGAGGTTTCGGGCGAACTTAGCAGCAAATTCAAATGAGGAGATGAGCTAAGTATTTATAGATGAGGTGAGAAGTGGGCTGGAATAGATCAAGTTGGGGCGAACTTGTCACAAGTTCGGGCGAACTTGATGGATTCCTTAGATCTGGGAGCCAGTTCAAGCGAACTTGGCTCATACGCTGAGTTCTGGTGGCCTGGACAAGTTCGGGCGAACTTGGCCTAAAGGCGAAGTTTTGTTCGTTTGTTTCGCGTTAGGAGTTCGTTTGGCGATTCTGTTCGTATTAGATTGTTATATTAAGCGTTTTAGCGAAGCATTAAGCGTTATATTACTATTGATTTGAGAGATAGCGAGTTACGTGCGCGTGCGAGCATTTTAGCGATATCAAACCATAACATAAACAAATATAACACACATAGAACATAATTCCACATAATTAACTGCGTTTTGTGATGCGATGAGGTAAGCGATGCGATGGCATAAGTGGTTATTGTATCAAAACACACCCGGCCATTAAAGTAACACAGTTACTTGTGATTGCGTTTAATAAGCGATTAGATGCGATATAGTTGTAATATAATATAATTAGCAACCACAAACCATTCCATTAATCAAATCTCGGATTTGCAATGAAAGATACAAACGGAATAAACGGAAAAAGATAACAGCGAAATTACGAGTTGTTACACTATATATGGTTGTTTAGATTATTTTTTTTAAAGTTGTTGGTGATCAAACAAATTTTGTTGTCACTTACCAAGATCCAACAACGAAGAAGGCTATTTTTGTTGTATTTGTTGATATCAGGCATAGGCTATGCACGTGGCATGTGATGTGATGCACAAGCTTTCTCTAAAGGTATTTATGTTATTTTTTCACTTTAACTCTTGTTTGCCGTTTTAATATGTGTGGCGTTTTCAGCCATAATTGTTTTATATTTGCTCATTATATTATATTTCATTCTTTAGTTTGGCGTTTTTCGTGTTTATGTAGGTTGGTGTAAGGTTATGTAATTCCACCAACTTTAAGGAACGTATTCGTGATGTTGTATGGATAGATATACTTACACCTGAAGAGTCTGAATCAGTATGGGAAGAGGTGATTGAAGAGTTCAATTTAGCTGATAATGATTGGATCCCTGCATACTACAGGATGGAGTTTTTGTCGGGTCTTATGCGCATAACATCGAGGTCTGAGAGTGAAAACCACTTATTTGGTCAAGTATGTAACACAAAATTTTCTCTTGTTGAGTTCATGCCCCTTTATGAACTGCAATAGAAGCACAACGCCATACCCATCGGAAAAAATGACCACGAGAGTCGATACAAACGACCTGAGCTAAAAAGTAATTATAAAGTGATGGAGAGCCAAGCTTCGGAGATATACACCAAAGGAATTTTTCAAGATATGCAAGCTGAACTAATCGGGATTGGGGACTATATAAATGCTCGTTATGAAGAGCAGCCCAATGGGTTTGTTAAGTTTTATAAATGATTTTCAGCAGCCATGTTCCTCACTTTTTGAGGTAAATGGTGTTTTTATTATCACGGCGTTTTCTTATCATACATTATGGTAATGTGTGTGTATAATGTGTTTTTTGCTTAATGACATTTTCTCAATATATTATGGCGTTTTGAGATGTGAAACATTTTTTTCCTTTTTGGGCTTTTACAATGGTTAGCCTTAATTTAGTATAATGTTTTTTTGCAGGTAATGTACCGGAAGACTAATTGCACTTGCTGTTGTTCATGCAGGCATTTTGAGCAGTTTGGGTTGTTATGTAGACATGTCCTCCATGTTTTCAGAATTTTGGACATTAGGGAATTTCAAAACAATAAGTTCTTAATAGATGGTGTAAAGACGTAGCACCAACTTGCTCTACAAATTATATAATAACTTGCGCCAATCAAGGAAACCATACCCATTAATAACTTCTAAGAAAGCTGCGCACATACTTCTTTGCCAAAATAAGATTTATTAGAACTCTGTGCCAAATATCCAAGAGAGGAAAGGATCATATTACTACCTTGCGCGGGCTCGCGCAAGGTTCAAAGTTAAAAGCCTAAACATTCTCTTTGGATAAATGCTTCATTTAACTACCTTGCGCGGGCTCGCGCAAGGTTCAAAGTTAACCTTGAACACTCTCGTTTGATAATGCTTCATTCAATTACCTTGCGCAGGCTCGCGCAAGGTTCAAAGTTAACCTTGAGCATTCTCGTTTGATAATGCTTCATTTAACTACCTTGCGCGGGCTCGCGCAAGGTTCAAAGTTAACCTTGCACATTCTCGTTGGATAATGCTTCATGCACAAACCTTGCACAGATATTTATATCAAAGCAAGTATCTACCAAACGTTGCGCTAAGCAGCAAGGAGAAGAAGGAAGATCAGTTAACTAACTTGCGTTCTCGCGCAAGGAAACAGTAAATCCTGAGAAACTTTCCCTTAGCAAAATCTTTGACTTGGTGCAGAAGCAAAGGGAATCTTTTCTGTTGTAACAGAATGTACACGTGGCGAATAATAGATGGGCAACAGCTGTGAAACCTTCTAGAAGCCATTAACACCCAATCATGCAAGCATCTTTTCGGTTATAACCAATTGCCACATGGCAGCATCTGGACGGCCGAGGAAGATCACGATGATGGCATGCTCACATTTATAAGATGTAGTGATCTCATGTTGACACGTGGCACCTCCCTAACCGCTGATGAGCTCACGATCCGTGTGCACTAACGGATTGCCAACAAACATTAACGGAATAGCAAAAGATTCCGTTAAAGTTAACAATCTCTCCTTTTGGAGCCAAACACCGGCTATAAATAAGTAACTTGGAGTTCAAGGAAAGATATTCACTCCCAACCTCTCTCTCTTACAATACTTACTTCCGACTACATGTACTTATTCTCACGCCAGAGGGTGGTCACGGCGAGAACCCCCTTCTCCCCGTGGCAAGCTAACGGTGTTCTGTTTGCAGGTTCAGCCAGAATATTGTTCTATTCATTATCCATCATGAAACCAAACGGAGAGTTAACCCTTTTATGCAGAGCCCATTCCATAGATCTACTTAGATTCCAGTCTAGTTGATCTAGGGTTTCTTCATGGACATTAGGGAATTTCAAAACAATAAGTTCTTAATAGATGGTGTAAAGACGTTGCACCAACTTGCTCTACAAATTATATAATGAGCTGCAATTTTATAATCAGACTTGATGCCAATGTCCAAGGTATGATGCGAGAAATCATATTTGCAACCAAGTATACTCTGAATCGTCTATCAAACAATAAGGAAGAGCTTTCCTTATACAAGGATCATGTTTAGTCATACATGAAGAAGGTTCAGGATATGCAGATTGTTGCCCTCGCTCCTAGTACGAGGAATCATTTTGCCGAGATAACAGGGCAATATCAAAATGACAAGAATCCCAAAAGAGTTCCTGTTGGTTATCAATCGAGAGGTTCTGGATCTCACAAGCGACTGAAATCAAAACATGAGTAAGCAATTGAAAAAACAAAAACAAAAGTGAAGACGATGGTAAAAAGAACGGCACTGTAAGAATTGTAAACAATTTGGAGACTACGCATCCACATGCAATGAAAAGAAGATCGACACGGTCGTCGAGAGTGGATAGTAGCGAAGAATAGCTTTTGGTGTTTATGTTGTTTTTTCCATCAATATCTAGATTAAGACAACAAAAATTTACATCTTGGCGTTTTATTATTTTATTAGCATCTATGGTGTTTGTTTCCATAAGTGTTTGACTTAACTGAGATCACACATTACAATTTGGCATGTTATGTTACATTTACCATTTTGGCATTTTAGTTTTTTGTGTGTTTATAAACTGTCTTTTAACCCGTTTTAACAAACGTCTTGGCGTTAATTAAATATGTCAAGCAGTTTTGATAAATAATAGTTCATTATATTATCAGAACATTCATTTTAGGGAAATATGCAAATAAACATTTTAGAAAAACATAAGAAAACAACAAAAAATCATCATCGGATGGGATTACGTCCGAGAAGTACCCATCACTCCCCTCATCTTCTTCTTCTGATTCCTCACCAAAACGCTCATCTTCGTCTTCAGTTTAATGACGTCCTCGTCCTCAAAGATGCCTCCATTGAAATATTGCCTCCAATGAAGCCACTATTGGGGTCATCTCAGCATTTAAACATCTTCCATTACATAATAGTTCTATAAAAACAAGACCATGTTATGTCAGTATGTTATCAACTATGTGGTCTTCTTCTTGGCCTCATTCCACACAACTGTCACCCATTCATAATCTTCATCATAACGCCATGATTCGATGATTGTATCGACAAATTGATTTGCATTATTTTGAGGAAATCTTATCCTCAATCTCCTTATCATAGTCTGTGTTTGGTCACACGAGTTGTCCATTGGAACTCCAAGTTCTTGTATCCTCCTCTGAACTTCTTTTTCCATATTAAGTATGGCATTTTACAGTTTTCACCATAACCCTTCTTCTGGAGTCGAATTTGATAACGAACCTATTGATTGAAGTGTTGAACCTCCAAGAGACTATTGTTTCCATTTTTCTTTGTGTGAATTTTTTGGAGTTTCTGATGTTTGGCGTTTTGCAGAGACTGGCTTTCTTTCGAGTATGATCAATGAAAGGGATGGTATGTTCATTTATATAATGATGTTTAGGCGCGTGATTTTGTGCGAGAGTTTTTTCACATTGAATGTAAAGAAATAAAGTCTCTGGCGTTTTTTGGCGTTTTGTTTTTGCATCTTTATTCAGTACAATAAAGTCTTTGGCGTTTCAGAGGCTTTATCATTAAATTGACAGCGAGTAGATTTTTTGTGTTTTGTCTTTATTCGGTTAAAAGACTATTTTACCCTTAATGAACCCCGCGACAATACCAAAATCATTGATATTTACAAATACGTCACCGTATCATTGTAGTTTGTAGATTTTTTTATCCAACCGTTGTTCTCACCGTTTTCACACCTTGATGCGTCTTCCCATATCCTGCCCACACACACACACACACACACACACACATATATACACATATATACTAGCAGGGTGCCCGCGCGATGCGGCGGGAGGGCAGGAGCGACACATCGCATTACGATACCTGTTTTTGGTAGTTTTCCTATTCATATAATATTTATTGTAGCATCATGGTGATAGATGTACATTAAAAGATAAGTAATCATCCATATTACTGTGTTGTGCATGGTTCGGTCAGTTCGGTTATTATCCTCAAACGAAGCCGAAACCAAAGTCATCGATTAGTCTATTTTATATACCAGTTGGTTTTCGGTTAATGACTCCAATTTATTCGGTTAGATTGACGGTTTTTGGTTTGGTTCATTTAATTTTTGTTAATAGCAAAAAACCAAATTTGGGTTAAAACCTTTGCTTATAAATATACATGATATGCACCAAATGCAATGTATAAATTGTATCAAATACGGTATACAATCAAACCCTTTTTAGTACTAATGTTGGAAAAAGTGTGTTTCTTTGTATACTTTTGATTTTAGGATTAAAAGAGCTTAATTGTACAAAGGGAACAAATTAACGAAAAAATCCAGCATAAGTATAGAAGACGGGAAGACAACACACTATACCAACCTTCCGAGCTTCACCCTAAGACTAACAACAACAAATCAGAAGTCAAGCACGGGGCCGTGCCCCTTCAAGATTCCAGATCAGAAGAAGACAAACAGACGCAGGCAAGAGACACGGGCCGTGGTCAACTTCCAGATTTGCATATCTGGTATAGTACAACAAGTACAATGGCCACAGGGTCGTGCCGCTGACACATGGTGCCGTGTAGCAGACGGATCTGACATGCTCATTAAATGAAGACATAGAAGAAGGAAGACACGGGGTCGTGTGAAGGGTCTGTTTCCAGCTATAAATAGGGGTGCATGGTTTCATTTCAACTCATCCATTGGCAAACCACTTCTCCCGCACCTACCACCACTCCACCACCATAATACCACCATCATCCACTCCATTATTCCATCATCCATCCTAGAGTGTGTGTAGTATTCTCGGGATCAAAGATTGATCGTAAGAGTTTTTGTCAAACAATGGCCATGCTTGGCTAATCTGTTACATCACTTGGTGAAGACAAGTTATTTATGTATTACTTTTGATTTCCTAGCTTTGGTTAACTTTTTAATTGGGTATGTATTGATGACTTTAATAACTAGTTTTTTATATTGAAAGTGAATTTTATTCTATCATCCTTCATGTTTTGTTGATTCACTCATTCGTGTTTTTACAGTCTATATGAAGCGCATTAACTGCCTGGAAGGGGGTTAGAAGGGTGGTATGGGTAAAGCTCTTGCCTCGTTCAGTGTATAGATCCTGCGAGGACTTGGTTCAAGCTTATTAGGACTTCCCTTGAGGCAGATAACATCAATTCGGGGGAAGTAAGAACGGTTTGAATCCCTTATAAATAAATTGCTATTAAAACTTTAAACCGGCCTTGCGGGACTGTATCCTTGCTGACTCAGACCAATATGGCCGAGGGTAGCGTTGCATCCAAAAGAAGGAAATGCCACATTTTGCATTAATAACTCACTAAATTATCTTTCAATATTCTGGCCTTACGGGACTGTATCCCTGCCGACTCAGACGAATTTGGTTGTGGTATTGTTGCCTCCAAAGGAGGGACATGCCACTTTAATCAAGATAATCTCTTAAAAAACCCAAAGTGCGGAAATCATCAAGGGATACGTAAAAGATGAGTCGGAACCAAGTGACTCTATCTTGTTTATTTGCTTCTTTTATTTTATTTTGCTTATTTTAATTTACTTGTCAAAGCCTTTTCTCAAAGTTTGGGTCGGTACTAAAAGCTCTTGTCTCCTTGGACGACCTCGGTATCTTACCATCACTATACTACGTCAATGATGGGTGCTCTTGCCCTAGCGTGTTGTAGAGATTGATAGTTGCATATCGTGTTTTTATAAATTTAAATCTCGAAATAAACGAGTGAAAAGTACTAAAATATATAAAAATCATACTCACGCTCAAACACATCAATATGAAATTGAGGTATATACATGAAATGAAAGTATAAATATATGAAATGGAGATATAAGATATGAAATATACGAACTAGAGGTATAAAATATGAAATGTATAAAAATATGAATGATTTGGTTCGGTCTAGTTAATTTTGGTTAAACGAGAGTACAAAAAAGCTGGTTTTTGATTAATTCGGTTGTCATTTTTCAGTTAATTCAGTTTTTGATTGATTTCGATTCGGTTTCGTTTGTTTGGTTTAGGTTAACGATTTAGTTATTGTTCATCGATAACCATTTTTGGTTAATAACCGATAGATGCGTGCGTGATGCGGCGGGAAACACAGACATTGACACGGTATGCATTGTTCGGTTGGTTAGATTATTATCCTCAACTGAAATCGAGGTTATCGATTAGTCTATTTTATTAACCAATCCGTTTTTAGTTCGGTTTGGTTTATTCAGTTAGACTGATGGTTTATGGTTTGATTCATTTAGTTTCGGTTAACAGCCAAAACCAAACTTAGGCTAAAACTTTTGATTATAAGTACATGAAATTTAGGTATAAATACATGAAATGGATGTATAGGTACATGAAATTGAGGTATAAATACATAAAATGGAGGCATAAATATGCAATACATGAACTGCAGGTATAAAAGCTTGAAATATATGAAAATATAAATGGTTCGGTTCAATTAATTTTGGTTAAGTAAGGGTACAAAAAGTCGATAACCATTTTTGGTTAATTCGGGTTTCTAGTTAATTAGTTTTCATTTAATTCAGCCTTTAGTTGCTTTCGGTTCAGTTTTAGTTAATAACTCAGTTATTAGTCACTCACTGTTAATTACATAACATATCAAATTTTTTAGTTAAAAAAAACTATAACAATACTATATATTAAAATTAAAGAGGATAAACTAGTCGTTTATATGGTGTAATTTTAAAAACGTATTAACGTAACAAAACGTTATGACCGTTTAAAAATCGTGAGAGGGAGTTCGTTTTTTATAAGGGAATAAAGTGTAAATACTAACTAATTATCTATAATTTTGTTAAAGATAAGGGATTAAAGTGTAATCTAGATGGGAGGATTAAATTGATGGTATTTAATCACTTGACATTTTGTAGCTAAACATTTGGGATAATGACTAGGTACGTTGAGCTTTAATCACTTATACACTAAGGCATTATCTGCTTGTACCTTTTAATCCACACGTCAATACTGACCAAGACAACTATCGAAACGTTGACAAAAATGAGTAAGTCGTCACGGTACTTTCGGATTTTTTTAAATATTATAGTTTATAAGATATGACAAAAATACGTGAAAGAATTATAAGTTTGTTGTAAAGGGGAAAAATGTAACTAATTACTCATAATTATGTTAAAACTCAGGTATTTAAGTGTAATAAGATGAGGGGCTAAAATATAATTATTGTTTAAAAGACCGAGTATCCTCATTTTAGGGTTGTATTTATAAATTAAAATGCAAAATTTTTTTATTTTTTGGGTATCTTAAAATACCCCTCCCTCATGCATTATATTATCGTGTATATATATATATATATATATATATATATATATATTTAAAAAAATTATCATATGAATAATAAACTAAATCATTATAAAATAACGATATAAAGTAACTAAATAATAAACGAATAGTTTGAATATGAAATGAAAAAAGATTAAATATAATGGAGAAACTTTATGAGGTTCAATTATAATATAATTGAATTAATTTCTAAATAGTATAAGCTTATGGTGTAATAGCATTCATAGTCCTTTTCCCATTTTACATAATTTAGCTAAAAACATATTTTCCTTTAGAAAGATTTATTTTTTACAATACTTTTCACATCTAATTCTAAATCTCAGTCTTTATCTTACTTATAAATATTTATTTTTACTAATTTTTTTTACATTCACTCATTCAATAATAACTTTAACTCCTCTTAACCATATCTCTATCCTAGAGAATAGGATGTGAGGGTAAATTAGGTGTTTTTGTTAGAATTTTTAGGGGTTTGAAATTCTGAAATAACCAAAAAATCAGACACGAACCTAACACGAAATTTACGAATTTGAGTTTAGTCTAAGCAGGTTGGCGGATTGACCAATTTAACCCATTTATATTATATTATATTATATTATATTATATTATATTATATTTTTTACAATATATTTTTATGTCGTAACTAAATTTGGGTGTGTATTTTATGCAATAATTATCATTTAAAAAAGGAATTTGATATAAAATTTTTTATGATTTAAACGTAAATGTATTATATACATTTGTGATTTTTTAGTAAATTTTCTTTTTAATATATTAATTTACGGAAAATTTAAAAAAATGAAAAAATTCGGGTTAAACAAGTCGTGTTTGGGTTTTTATATACGATACAATTTCGGGTTCAGGTCGTGTTCAGATTCATCTAAAATTTTCAAGTTCAGGTCAGCTTGAATCTGTCAACACGCAAATACAACCCGTTAACATCCTTAAATTTTTTTCAATATAGTTTAGAGATAAATTAGTATTAGACAAGGGGATGTGAATGCTCTTAGAGCCTAGCAGGTAGCTGCCTAACCCGTCTTCTCGTTTATCTTTTTTCTTTACCCATGAAGACAAAAAAAATCAAAACAGAAGTGTATCATAAATAATATAATATTAGGTTTAATTATTTTAAAACACCATATACCTACATAGAGATGACAGTGTATTATGTTCGGATTAGGTATCGGTAATCTCATTTCCATACATATAGTTACCTAAATTGCTAGGGTAGTCACGATCCACGTATTGGATCGTGGTTTACTCAATCGGAAATCGTAAGCATACCGGAACGTCATGGTCCGGCAAACCGAGTTGCGTCGGTACGATGTTCCTGATTGCGGAGGTATGGCGATCCAAATTGATGCGGTTCAGCGAACCAAATAGACAAGGTGGAGGTTCCAAATCGATTGGGTACAGCAATCCATAGCTGAATTCAGACGGCAATGTTGTTTTCAGCCAGAAACCAGTAAGAAGGGGAAGAAGAAACAGCGGCTGCCTAAGTTTTATGTTTTTAGGGTTTAAATAAGCTTAGTTATTACAACATTTAACCCCTCTATTTTTACTAGTTTACATTTAAACCCTAAAACTTATAGTTTTTTACACAAAAAGTGTGAAAGTAGTTTGTGTATTTGAACATTTAACCCTCTATATCCTTACTAGTTTACATTTAGTCCTTAAACTAATAAATTTATACATAAAAAGTATAAACTGCTATTTATATATATATATATATATATATATATATATATATATATATATATATATATATATATATATATATATATATATAATATATAACATTTAACCAAATTACATAAGTTTCTACTCCTATTCAATATTTTTTTTATCTTCAACCTTTAATGTTTATGTTTGGTAATTTGAATTTTGGAAGTTTGGAATTTGATAATTTATGTTTTAATTTGTGTACGCCGAACTGGACTCCATGGTACACCGTACCGGTTCGACCAAAATGAACCTATCCCTTTCTGTACTGAAAACATCACCTCTAGCGAATCGCGTACCCAAACCGCATACCCGTACCAAAGCGAACCGTGAATTAGGTAACTATGTCCATACCCACCGAGCATATGTCGGGTAATTATCTGTTGTGCATCAAGTATACCCATTAGTTCCTTGGAAAATATACCCGTTGGGATTTCTAATTTTTTTTCTTACCATTTTAAATTTTATATTGGTAATAACTAAATTAAGTGAAAGTATGAGACAAATTATTATCACTAGTATAAAAGTTTAAAATATGTAAATATCATGATGATATAAATTTCAAAAGATAATTTCGTATTCGTAAAATATAAATAATATCATCAAGATATATATGTTAAAAGAAAACTTTATTTTTCTAAGTAATTAAACTATTAGACTGAAGTAATACTAAACAATGGTCTAAGGAAAAAACAAATAAAAATTAAAAAAATTTAGGGGATATACATATGGTGTATAGTTCTAAGTAATTAAACTATTAGAACGAAGTAATACTAAACAAAGGTCTAGGGAAAAAAAAACAAATAAAAATTAAAAAAATATAGGGGATATGTGTATGGTGTATAGTTCGAGTAAACATGTATATAGTTTCATGTAATTTGGTAGGGTATCACCTAATCTTGTACCTGTCCCACACCCACGAAATATATTTCTTCCAATCCCATGCATGTTCTTATGCCCATCTTGTTTCGGGTATACTCGGCCTGGATGTTTCAGGTTTTGGGTATACTCGTCGGTCTTGGGTTTTTTTTGACATCGCGTCAGAAAAAACCCAGAAAAAAAATCGTTGATGTTATACATATATATATATATATATATATATATATATATATGAGTAAGGATCAAATACAAATGATAAAATAAATAAGAAAGGTAAGAAGGATTTTAGTCCATTGATCTTAAATTTGAAGGGTTGAGATTAATTGTAGGGAAAAGAAGATAATAGAAGGGCATAAAGGGAATGTTACATTTATGAATATCTCTCTCCAGATACAAGGCACATGCCAATTCCCCCATCAATTTAAAATGTCAATAACTTTTTCATACGATATTTAAAAAAAATTCACCATAATAATGAGATTTTTTTTATCTTTAATATGAGTACCATATTGTCATATAAAAATAAAATAAAAATTTTCATTTTTACTAGGTTTTTTTTTTGCATTGTGTTAAAGGTTCAGGTCATTGTGTCTTTTAACTGGGTCTTGGTCATTACATTTTAGTAGGGTTTCTATACATTGTGTTACTATCAAAACCTATAAAACAATGTTAATTTGGGTTCTACCTATTGCGTTTTTATAAGAACTTATAACACAATTTATGACACAATGAAGATGGTGTTATATCTGGATTTTCTATAAATTGTGTTATTCGTTCAGGTCATTATGTTTAATCTGTTATCAATTGTGTTTTAATATGTTGTCCATTGTGTTTTAATCTCTTGTTTATTGTGTTTTAGTTTGTTGTGTATTGTGTTTTTAGTTTGTTTTTCATTGTGTCTTCATCTGCTCTCCATTGTGTCTTTTATCTTCTGTTATCAATTGTGTCTTTTATTTGCTGTTATCTATTGTGTTTTTTTTAGTTTGATACTTATTGTGTTATACAGTATGGCCATTGCGTTATACATCAAGGTCATGGTCATTGTGTTTTAGTCTGTTATGTATTGTGTTTTTAGTTTGTTTTCCATTGTGTCTTCATCTGCTCTCCATTATGTATTTTATGTGCTGTTATCAATTATGTCTTTTATCTGTTGTCATCTATTATGTTTTTTTTTAGTTTGATACTTATTGTGTTATACATTATGGCCATTGTGTTATACGTCAAGGTCATGGTCATTGTGTTTTAGCCTGTTATCCATTGTGTCTTTATCTGTAGTCATTGATTGTGTTTTTGATCTACTTTACATTGTGTTCTACGTCATGTCCGTTGTGTAATACGCAACTGGGTTTTTTATTTTTTTTTGAAAACTATAACAATATGATACTTATTAAAATAAAAGATGCTTGATTTTATGGTATATTTTTTTAAAACAAATGATGTATAAAAAAGTTACAGACGTTTAAAAATTGAAGGGGAAATAGCATGTGACTTACATTTTCTATAAATTGTGTTATTTGTTCAGGTCATTATGTTTAATCTGTTATCAATTGTGTTTTAATATGTTGTCCATTGTGTTTTAATCTCTTGTTTATTGTGTTTTAGTTTGTTGTGTATTGTGTTTTTAGTTTGTTTTTCATTGTGTCTTCATCTGCTCTCCATTGTGTCTTTTATCTGCTGTTATCAATTGTGTCTTTTATTTGCTGTTATCTATTGTGTTTTTTTAGTGTGCTACTTATTGTGTTATACAGTATGGCCATTGCGTTATACATCAAGGTCATGGTCATTGTGTTTTAGTCTGTTATGTATTGTGTTTTTAGTTTGTTTTCCATTGTGTCTTCATCTGCTCTCCATTATGTATTTTATGTGCTGTTATCAATTATGTCTTTTATCTGTTGTCATCTATTATGTTTTTATTTAGTTTGATACTTATTGTGTTATACATTATGGCCATTGTGTTATGCGTCAAGGTCATGGTCATTGTGTTTTAGCCTGTTATCCATTGTGTCTTTATCTGTAGTCATTGATTGTGTTTTTGATCTACTTTACATTGTGTTTTACGCCATGTCCATTATGTAATACGCAACTGGGTTTTTTATTTTTTTTTGAAAACTATAACAATATGGTACTTATTAAAGATAAAAGATGCTTGATTTTATGGTATATTTTTTTAAAACAAATGATGTATAAAAAAGTTACAGACGTTTAAAAATTGAAGGGGAAATAGCATGTGACTTACATTTTCTATAAATTGTGTTATTTGTTCAGGTCATTATGTTTAATCTGTTATCAATTGTGTTTTAATATGTTGTCCATTGTGTTTTAATCTCTTGTTTATTGTGTTTTAGTTTGTTGTGTATTGTGTTTTTAGTTTGTTTTTCATTGTGTCTTCATCTGCTCTCCATTGTGTCTTTTATCTGCTGTTATCAATTGTGTCTTTTATTTGCTGTTATCTATTGTGTTTTTTTAGTTTGATACTTATTGTGTTATACAGTATGGCCATTACGTTATACATCAAGGTCATGGTCATTGTGTTTTAGTCTGTTATGTATTGTGTTTTTAGTTTGTTTTCCATTGTGTCTTCATCTGCTCTCCATTATGTATTTTATGTGCTGTTATCAATTATGTCTTTTATCTGTTGTCATCTATTATGTTTTTATTTAGTTTGATACTTATTGTGTTATACATTATGGCCATTGTGTTATGCGTCAAGGTCATGGTCATTGTGTTTTAGCCTGTTATCCATTGTGTCTTTATCTGTAGTCATTGATTGTGTTTTTGATCTACTTTACATTATGTTTTACGCCATGTCCATTATGTAATACGCAACTGGGTTTTTTATTTTTTTTTGAAAACTATAACAATATGGTACTTATTAAAGATAAAAGATGCTTGATTTTATGGTATATTTTTTTTAAAACAAATGATGTATAAAAAAGTTACAGACGTTTAAAAATTGAAGGGGAAATAGCATGTGACTTACATTTTCTATAAATTGTGTTATTTGTTCAGGTCATTATGTTTAATCTGTTATCAATTGTGTTTTAATATGTTGTCCATTGTGTTTTAATCTCTTGTTTATTGTGTTTTAGTTTGTTGTGTATTGTGTTTTTAGTTTGTTTTTCATTGTGTCTTCATCTGCTCTCCATTGTGTCTTTTATCTGCTGTTATCAATTGTGTCTTTTATTTGCTGTTATCTATTGTGTTTTTTTAGTTTGATACTTATTGTGTTATACAGTATGGCCATTACGTTATACATCAAGGTCATGGTCATTGTGTTTTAGTCTGTTATGTATTGTGTTTTTAGTTTGTTTTCCATTGTGTCTTCATCTGCTCTCCATTATGTATTTTATGTGCTGTTATCAATTATGTCTTTTATCTGTTGTCATCTATTATGTTTTTATTTAGTTTGATACTTATTGTGTTATACATTATGGCCATTGTGTTATACGTCAAGGTCATGGTCATTGTGTTTTAGCCTGTTATCCATTGTGTCTTTATCTGTAGTCATTGATTGTGTTTTTGATCTACTTTACATTGTGTTTTACGTCATGTCCATTGTGTAATACGCAACTGGGTTTTTTATTTTTTTTTGAAAACTATAACAATATGGTACTTATATTAAAGATAAAAGATGCTTGATTTTATGGTATATTTTTTTAAAGCAAATGATGTATAAAAAAGTTACAGACGTTTAAAAATTGAAGGGGAAATAGCATGTGACTTACATGTACATATTCTCTTTCCTCTTGTAGACAAAATTACCCTTCCTACTTAAATCCTCCTAGGACACTTGTCACTCTCTGATGGCTTCTTACATTTCTTATTTTTTGAATCCTTTGTATTATAACTCAATTCATATATATATATAGGATAGGGTAAGGTTCATGCGAGAATCACCTTTATTGCGAGAACCGTGAGAACCAATGTGAACACAAAACAAAATCTAAAAAAAATAAAAAAAGCACTCACTTTTTTAATATTTAAAAAAAGTTCGCCATATTTCGTTACAAAAAAAACTTTTTTTTCGGGTAACAGTTTTCTATGCACATGTACATATGTATCATAACTTCGACAAATTCCGTAGTACATTATCAGTAGTAGACAATTGCACTTTAATTTACAATATCATCCGTAATACACTACTTTTTACATTACCAATATTCAAAATCCACATGTGCATCATTATGTATAACCATTATATAACGTGTTTTGGTACAAAAATTTTGTGATTTTGAATAATGAAGTAGGCCCATATACATGTTTTTTGGTTAGTTATATCTAGTGTTGGTTGATGGTTTGGTTCTAGTTATCACTTTATAATGTAACATGTTGATCGGATGGTATAAACGGTGTTGATATACATGTAATAAAGTAAAAATATTGGTATTGGTATTGTATTATAGATGGTATGAGGCAATGGTATTGTATTATGGATAGTAGGAGGTAATGGAAGTGTATTATGGATGGTATGATAGATGAAGAGAAAGTGTATTCAAAGTAGTGTACCGAAACACCTTATTTCATGTTGATACATATAGATGCACATGTGCATTTCTAATATTGGTAACGTAAAAAGTAGTGTATTACACATGGTAGTGTAAATGAAAGTACTATTGTCTAATATTTGTAACATATTACGAAATTTGTCGAAGAAATGATACATATGCACATGTGCATGGTAGTGTATTATGGATGGAAAGATAGATGAAAGAGAAAGTGTATTCAAAGTAGTGTACCAAAACACCTTATTTTATATTGATACATATAGATGCACATGTGCATTTCTAATATTGGTAACGTAAAAAGTAGTGTATTACACGTGTTAGTGTAAATAAAAGTAAAATTGTCCAACGTTTGTAATGTATTACGGAATTTGTTAAAGAAATGATAAAAATGCACATGTGCATGATAATTGTTACTCAAAAAAATTTGAATTTTTTTTATTGTTGAAGAAATATAGCAAAAAAAAATATTAAATTTTTTTTGGTGTTTTTTTGATTTTTAGGTATTACTGTTTGTGTTCAGACTGGTTCTCGCGGTTCTCAAAATAAAGGGTGATTCCTAACGGATTTTTTAATATTTTTATTGAAAAAATCGCTATATTTCGTCAACAATAAAAAAATTTAAAAAAATAAAAATAAAAATTTTGAGTAACAATTATCCATGCACATGTGCATTTTTTTATCATTTCTTTGACAAATTCGGTAATACATTACAAACATTGGACAATTGTACTTTAATTTACACTACCGCGTGTAATACACTACTTTTTACGTTACCAATATTAGAAAGACACATGTGCATCTATATGTATCAACATGAAATAAGGTGTTTTGGTACGCTACTTTGAATACACTTTCTCTTTCATCTATCATTTCATCCATAATACACTACCATGCACATGTGCATATGTATCATTTCTTTGACAAATTCCGTAATACGTTACAAATATTAGACAATTGTACTTTCATTTTACACTACCATGTGTAATACACTACTTTTTACGTTAGCAATATTAGAAATGCACATGCATCTATATGTATGAACATGAAATAAGGTGTTTCAATACACTACTTTGAATACACTTTCTCTTTCATCTATCATACCATCTATAATACACTTCCATTACCTCCTACCATCCATAATACACTTCCATTACCTCCTACCATCCATAATACAATACCATTACCTCCTACCATCTATAATACAATACTAATACCAATATTTTCACTTTATTACGTGTATACCAACACTATTTATACCATCCAATCAACATATTACATCATAAAGTGACAACTATAACCAAACCATCAACCACTAGATATAACTAACCAAAAAACATGTATATGGGCTTACTTCATCATTTAAAATCTCAAACCTTTTGTACCATAACACGTTATATAATGTTATATAATGGTTATACATAATGATGCACATGTGCAATTTGAATATTGGCAATGCAAAAAGTAGTGTATTACGGATGGTATTGTAAATGAAAGTGCAATTGTCTACTACTTATAATGTATTACGGAATTGTCGAAGTTATGATACATATGCACATTTGCATATGTAACTGTTAATCGAAAAAAAAAGTTTTTTTTGGTAACGAAATATTGCGATTTTTAAAAAAAATATATTAATTTTTTTTGAGTGTTTTTTTTATTTTATTTTGTGTTCTCATTGATTATCGCGGTTCTTGTAATAAAGGTGGTTCTCGCATGAACCTTACCATATATATATATATATATATATATATATATATATATATATATATATATATATATATATATATATATATTGTATTCGGTTCAAGCAGGAACCACTACCATTTGCGAGAACCATGAGAACTCCTCTTATCCAATAGAATTTAACACATCACCTATAATCAATTTAATTCAAAACGGTATTTTAGTATTTTTCTCTCAATGTCATATCACATATCTCTTATGTCTAAAACATATCATATCACATCATCATTAATATGTCTAATAATATATCTCACCTTTCATCTCTTTTATATACTTTTTATTAAAATTGTGAAAAAATATCTTAGGTTTTAAATTAAAACATCAAAAGTATTACGTAATTTAGAAAATACAAAAATATCAAAAATGATATCTATTTCTATTTTCTTTATTTTCACTAATTATGACATAATATTCTTTACAAAATGCAATCTATATTTGTCTTATATGTTTATTAGAAAATACAAAATTATCGAAAATGATATCTATTTCTTTTTTCTCTATTTTCCTTATTATGACATAATGTTCTTTATAAAATTCAAGCTATATTTGTCTTATATGTTTATTGAGAATTTCTGTTTCATTCGTTAACGTTTGATAACTTTGCACTACAGGTTTTAAAAAAAACATTCGACAACGTGCGTGAAAAAAGTTTTGAAAACTTGCGTAAAAAACGTTTGACAACGTGCGTAAACATTTACACGAACTGAGTATGAGAACACTATTATGTAAAAAATAAATAAAAAAAATATTTTGACAACGTGCGTAAATTTTTTTTTACGCCCCTAATCACCGACCCGAACTCCTCTCAACGTCGCGCGTAAATTTAATTTTCAAACGTATGTAAAAACGGAGGCGTAAAATAGTTTGTACGTGCATTTGAATAATGTTTTTACGTAAGTAGTCGAATGTAAAATATTTTTTTGCGCACGATGTCGAATGAAAAAAAAGTTTTTTATTCTCAAAATTTTTTTACGGCCCCCGTTACAAGTTTAAAAAACCCTAGCAAAAAACAATCGACTGGGGGCGTAAAAAAGTTTACAACTGAGGTGTAAAAAAAGTTTAAAATGTTTTATAGGGGCGTAAAAAACATACAACCGAGACGTGAAATTTTTTTACAACTGGGGCGTAAAAATAATTTACAGCCGGGGCTGGGGTAAAAATAAAAAAAATTACGTGTCAGCGGCATAACAAAAATTATAAAAATGTTTTGTAAATTCACATTTGTAAATTTGTAGTTTTTTGCGTATCGTATTGCAAAACTTCGTTTCAATCGTTGTTGTGAGGATCTTATCCATCAAATTATTATTTCTTTTTCTTTCTATTGTATTTAAAATATGATTTGTATGTCGTTTTAGTTTAACTAGAATATTGACTTATGCCGCGTGTTGCGGCGGCAACATCGCGTTTGTGACTTTGTTACACATATAACGATGATGACATTAATGTGTATTCCCGCTCATGACGTTACCTATTTTTTGACATTGTTACACACGTTATGTTCGTGACCTTAACGTCATTAGACATAGATAAAAAAAGAGTATAATGGGGACGTTGTAGTTTTAAGTTGTAAAAGTATATTAGACAGCGGTGCGGACTCATAATATGAAATATTTGACCATCCGAACTTATAATTACGCTAATGACCTGTTAAAGTAGCGTAAACTACTTTAACGAGTCATAACGTGTCAAAAACACTAGAATCCTTTCCAAATCAGAATGTTAAGTTTGTTAAACCATATTATATAAGTTCCAATACTCGTTTGGTTTATAAATGTGAAGCATGGATAAAAAAAGTATAATAATGTGTCGCATTTTATGGTGTAAAGTCGTAAAAGTAATTTAAATAAAATGAGGTGTCAACTTATTAAGGAGAAAAGGTTGGCAAATCAAATTTGTTAATTATCAAAGTTAGAAGTGAAGCCATAACTTATTTTATGGTGTACTGATGTGACATCACCGACCATCTTTTTTAAGAGTATAGATAATGAGGGATGTTGTGTGCACATAACTCTTTTCATCGGCAGATCTTGAACAAAGAATAAGGAAGACCGAACTCTCAAACTTCAATATTTACATAATTTTTTTAGTAAAATTAAAACTACGAAGTGAAAAACATGGGGCCTGAGGACCCCGTGACCCTTACCAAGCTTCGCCACTAACTCTTTTAATTCATACACAACCAAGTTATGTATGGCTGGACTCGGGCACAAACTCGAAGTTAAACAAGCCGGCTCAATATGACTCACTTATCTTAATAAGCTGAAATGTGAACTCGAGCTCGGCTTGTGAAAAACTTTAGACAACATGATTAGTTTACAAAATATATAAATTTTTAAGAGTTAACTTTGTTTTTGCTCCCTGTGGTTTGGCCATTTTAACGTTTTTTGCCCCAATAATTTAAAAACTGTCATTTTCCTCAATGAAGTTTCTACTTTTATTCCAATATGCTCCCCGACCCTAACTCCATCCATAATGGTTGTTATCTCAAGGGGTATTGGTAATTTTACATATAAGATTTATTTATTTGTTACTAATTCATTAAACTCAAGATTTATACATATAAAAAAAGTAAACTTAATTCAACTTTTTCACTCGTTCTCACAACCACCATGCACTAGCCCCATCCAACCACCACTTTGCTCTAGCTCCACCGGACCACCACCACCACTTTACACCACCCCCACCCGACAACCACCTTGCACCACCACCACCACCACTTTGAACCAGCTCCACCCAACCACCCAACCACCACCTTACACCACACCACCTGACCACCCCCACCCTGCGCCATTGCCTTGCCGTCCATCAACCCCCACCACCATCTCCAATGGCCCTCACCCAACGGCCCAACCCCTCTAATATTTTTGAAACTAGATCTTGCCCTCACCTAGCCCCTCAAATATTTCTGAAACATATCGGAAAACAGATCTGAAACGGTGGGTAAGGTGGTTTAGGTTTAAAACTATCTAAAATCTAGTCCAACGAGTGCATATGAAAGGGTTTCAATCAAAGCCCTAAAGATGTTGTGGAAGTACGGCGACCTTAAATATGATCCATACACATGCCATAATATGGTGGTATGAGCTTTCAATTGAAGCCCTAAAGACGTTAAATGACGGCGGTGGTCAGATTTCAAGGGGGACAGGTTAGTAGTGGTGAATGGTGATATTCCTGGATTTGGTTTGAGATGGGTTTAAACCCTAAGCACTCGCGAGATTTGGTTTGAGATGGTTGTGTTCTTGTGTGTGAGAGAGAAAGAAAAAAAACAGGTGGTGACAGTGGCACTTGTGGCAGGCGGTGGGGGTTGTTGATGGAACATGATGGCGGTGGTGTGGCTAATGATGGTGATGGCCGTTGTGGTTGTTGATGGGTGGTGGTGCTATGATTTTTGTTTTCAATTCTTTATAGTTATAAGTATTTTTAAAGTTACTAAAACACCCTTCTCAATACATGTAAAATCACCAAAATGCCTATACTTTTAACAAAGATTTTGGATGGAGTTTGTTGGTCCCAGATAGCAATGCTTTAACTAAACTTGGCAAGTGATTTCAGCAAGTATGAAAATAATGTGATTAGAAATCAAATTTTCAAGAAACAAGAATACAAATTTTTTCAAGTTTATATCACTTTGAAAAGATTACAAGGTGGTTGTGTGATTATTGTACAAACATATACTTAAAGAATTATGTGGTGAAGGGCAGTGGAGTTTTGTAGTAGGTGATAAATGCAAAGCTTAACTCACTTGTTCCTTCGGTGTATTATTCTCTATTTATAGAGAATGTTGGGTATGAATAAACATTTGTTGTATGGGATGGGCGTGCAACATTCTTTGTATAGTGCTTTGTAGATGCTTTTGGCTCCAATCCATTCATCTATCATATTTTCAATCTGTCTATGAGCTCTGGCTTGGGATGTCCTTTGATCATCAGTTGTTCTTGCTTCTTTTTCATGCATTCTTTGATGTAGCTGTCTGATTGGAATATTTGCAGATGTCACTCACTCGGAACATCACTTTATCCTCAATGATATCCCTGTAAATAACAGACAGTTCAGGTTTTTCAAAGATTACACTTGTTCTGGCTTCAGCCTTGATTTCATCAAGAATCGTTGTATATGGAGGTGATATGAACAGTTTTCCTTTGACTACACGATCAAAGTTTGTGCAAAGATCAAAGTCTCTGATGGCTATTCTGGTAAACATTTTGATTCCACTTTTGGTGATGCTTTCCATTGCTCTTTTGATAAATCTGTTGTGTGACTTGTCATCTTCATATGTCTACCGGATGAAGTTGATAGGCTAAATCAGCATCAGTAAAGACTTGTCCATCACCATTTTCTCTTATCACAGTGTATCTGTTCTGATCTTGATATCCAAACATGCCAAGTTGATTGAGTATCAACTTTCAATACTTTTTTTTGGATTTGTTAAAAGGCTTATGTAAACTATGTTCTCCTATTTGGTTCCTCTCTATGAGAAATTCTCTACTTAACGGACTCAGAGGTCTTTCCATCCTGCCTTCTTCTACCCAGTAGAAATGCTTGAGGTGATACTCTGTAAATAACATGTATTCTTTTTCAACTTCCAACTCAAATCTGGTGACATTTCCTGCAAGATCTGTTTTGCAACGATTTTTGTATTTTCAAATCACATCAAAGTGAGTTCTCATGACGGGCATGTAGTAACTGGAAGGGTACGAGTACCGGTAGTCGGAACGTCCTGTCTAGGCTTGGCATTCGTATAAATCCAAAATAAAGGACCAGTTTGCCTACCTGGGGACTAACGATGAGAGTACGAAGGACCTATTAGGCCAAAG
Source organism: Scalesia atractyloides (assembly GCA_947069175.1). NCBI lineage: Eukaryota > Viridiplantae > Streptophyta > Magnoliopsida > Asterales > Asteraceae > Scalesia > Scalesia atractyloides. The sequence continues at coordinate 32,800,642 of CAMTDV010000004.1, read as the reverse complement.
CATGCTATACCAAACGTCGTGTGAGCTAACCCCACTTTGAGTTGTCATTGTGTCTATACCTGGACACCCTCCTACCATACATCTCGCAAACATATTTCATGGTTTTCATTCGGGTGATGCGAGTGTTAAACCGCCAACACCAATGTGAATCCTACTAAGCCAATAGTCATGGGGGCCCACATGATTATACAGGCGATGGTATGGGGGACATTGGAGGCCCAAACATGAGAAAACCCAAGACATCCTATGGATGTAGTTGCATTATTGATGATTATGTTATTTTTTATTTTTCTTAACGACACATGACACCTAAAAAGACTCCTTAAACTCACAATTTTCCTATGTATGTTCCTGTAGATGTCGGCTAGGCAACTACGTGGAGGTAGAAAGTCAGGAAGGTCAAACGAACTCTTGGCCACCCAAATTGCAAAACAAATGGCCGCGGTGCTCCCTGACATCGTAATTCAAGTCCAACAAGCTCTCACCGCGAATCCCATCAACTCTCCCAACCAAGAAGACCAGAACGTCGACAACCCTCCCTCTAAAAAGTGCTCCTACAAACACTTCAAGTCTTGCGATCCCCCAAAGTATGAAGGGACCGAAGGTGTCACTGCTCTCCTCCACTGGTTTGAGGAAATGGAGAACACCTTCCTCAATTGCGATTGTCCCGAGGATCGCAAGGTACGTTACGCAACCGGGAGACTGTTTGGGGTAGCCCTGACCTGGTGGAACACAGAGAAGGGCAAGAGAGGAATCGAAGATGCAATGGCCTTAACATGGGAAGAGTTAAGGGAAATAATGACAAGACGCTTCTGTCCAAGAAGCGAAATCAAAAAGTTAGAAGATGAATTCCACTCGTTAAAGCAAAAGGAAGGAGATCATACTTCCTACAACAAAAGGTTTCTAGAGTTGAACCAAAGGATTCCCAACTTGTTCACCCAGTGTACCGCTTGGTTGAACACTACATTCGAGGCCTCCCCTCGAAAATTCAAGACTCAGTTCTAAGCACTTCGCCTGCGACACTTGAAGCCGCAATGGAACTAGCTACCGAACTTACCGAAAATCGCATCCGAAACGGTAAATTCAAGGAGGAGAAAAAGAAAGCCCCCATTGAGGCTCAAACTTCAAACCATTCTGTCTCCTCTTCGAAGTTTACTGGTAAAAGGAAGCGAAACAACAGAAACTTTGCTGTCACACAAACAACCCCCCTATTACTGCTGCACCCATCACCCAAATTGCCCCCTCATCTGCACCATATAAAAAGCCATACTCCGGCCCATACCCAAAATGAAACCGTTGCCAATACCATCACTTTCCTGAACACCCCTGCCAACATTGCACCAGCTGTGGCCGTGCAGGTCACACCATCCAAACCTGTCGCACACTTCAGTGAATGAACCGCAACCAACCCTCAACCCAAACCCACCATCAGATAGTGGGTCAAGCCCAACAACCTTTACTTCTACCACCTACACCACATACGGCCCAATCCTACTACCAACCCCACTACCCCATGATGCAACCCATGCGGGCTTGTTACAACTGTGGAGACCCAAACCACTTTAGAAACACTTGTCCACGCTTGGTGAACATCATTCATGCCCAAGCTCAAGCAAATCCGGTGAACCAAGCTAACCAAGCTCCTCCACCTGCTAGAGGAAGAGCTTTCAACATCAACGTCAATCAAGCTAGGGCTGACAACAACATGGTTAACGGTACGTTTCTCATCAATGGCAGTTATGCATCCATGTTATTTGATACTGGCGCGGATAAGAGTTTTGTGTCCTTAGAATTTGAACCCATCCTCAACCAAACTCGTGATAATCTCATGGAATCCATAACGGTGGAAGTCGCTGATGGAAAACCGGTCTCATTAAACGCTATTATACGAAATTGTACCCTCACTTTAAATGATCACGATTTTCCGGTTGACCTCATTCCTATGAAGTTGGGAAGTTTCGACATTATAATCGGTATGGACTGGCTCAGCCAACATTATGCGGAAGTAGTATGCCGCGAAAAGTTCATTCGCATTCCTCTTGCAGACGGTCAAACCCTACGAATCTTTGGAGAAACCCCTTCGAAAGGACTCAAATTGATGTCCTGCCTTCAAGCCCGAAAGTATCTCCGCAAGAACTATGTCGCATTCCTAACTCACGTCGTCAAGAAGGGAAGCAAGGAGAAGAAACTAGAAGATATACCTGTAGTGAAAGAATTCCCACAAGTCTTTCCCGATGACATCTCAGGACTTCCTCCCATGAGGGAAGTCGAATTCCGCATTGATCTTATACCTGGCGCTACACCAGTCGCAAAATCTCCTTACAGGTTAGCCCCATCAGAAATGCAGGAGCTGGCCAGTCAACTGCAAGAGCTGACTGACAAAGGATTCATACGTCGTAGCTCATCGCCATGGGGTGCACCTGTTCTGTTTGTGAAGAAGAAAGATGGAACGTTTCGCATGTGTATCGACTACAGAGAACTCAACAAGTTAACGGTCAAGAACCGCTACCCATTACCTCGCATCGATGACCTTCTAGATCAACTTCAGGGTGCCACCTGTTTTTCAAAAATCGATCTTCGTTCTGGATATCATCAACTCAGAGTACATGAAGAAGACGTTCCAAAGACTGCCTTCCGAACTCGATATGGTCATTACGAATTCATGGTCATGCCATTTGGTTTAACCAACGCTCCAGCAGTATTTATGGATTTAATGAATAGGGTATGCAAACCCTATCTCGACCGCTTTGTCATAGTCTTCATCGACGACATCCTCATCTACTCAAAGTCTAAATCTGATCATGAACGACACCTTCGACTCATCCTTACACTCTTAAGGAATGAAAAGCTCTACGCCAAATTCTCCAAATGCGAATTCTGGTTAAAAGAGGTACAATTCCTTGGACATGTCGTCAATGACAAGGGAATACATGTCGACCCCTCAAAGATAGAAGCAGTACAAGAATGGCAAGCGCCACGTACCGCTACCGAAGTAAGATCATTTCTTGGTTTGGCTGGTTACTATCGCCGCTTCATTGCAAATTTCTCCCGTATTGCTGTACCACTCACGGCTTTGACTCACAAAGGATAACCCTTCATATGGGGACCTAAACAAGAAGAAGCCTTCCAAACCCTTAAGCAAAAGCTTTGTGACGCGCCTATCCTCACACTCCCCGAAGGTTGCGATGACTTTGTAGTATATTGCGACGCATCAGGGCAAGGACTAGGCTGTGTATTAATGCAAAGGGGAAAAGCCTATGCTTCTAGGCAACTCAAAGTTCATGAGAAGAACTACACTACCCACGACCTGGAACTTGGAGCCGTTGTGTTCGCTCTCAAGATATGGAGACATTACCTCTACGGTACCAAGTGTGAAATATACACTGACCACAAGAGCCTCCAACATATCTTTAACCAAAAGGAGTTGAATATGAGGCAACGAAGATGGGTCGAACTTCTTAATGACTACGACTGTGAAATTCGGTATCTTCCTGGCAAGGCAAACGTGGTGGCCGATGCGCTCAGTCGAAAGGGTTATGCGAACTCCATTCGTCTTCTATGTTCGCAAATCATAACCGACCTCAAAGATCAAATCCGAGAAGCTCAACATGTTTCTGTAACAGAAAACGACGTACGCAATGAGCTGTCTTGTGGAGCAGAACTTAAAATCGAAACCAAATCCGACGGTATTCTGTACTATCTAGATCGCATATGGATTCCCGATCACAATAACCTTCGTGATTTCCTTATGAATGAGGCGCACAAAACACGATACTCTATACACCCAGGAGCCGACAAGATGTATCAAGACCTTCGATACACCTACTGGTGGCCTGGAATGAAAAAGGATATTGTTGTTTTTGTATCCAAGTGCCTTACCTGTTCCAAAGTAAAAGCTGAACATTAGAGACCTTCAGGACTTCTAGTCCAACCCGAAATACCTGTGTGGAAGTGGGAAAACATAACCATGGATTTCATTACCGGGTTACCTCGCACCTCCAGTGGGTATGACACAATATGGGTAATCGTTGATCGTCTTACAAAATCAGCTCACTTCATTCCAATTCGCGAGGACTTCAAGAACGAGAAGTTAGCTCGTATCTACATCAGCGATTGTAAGCCGTCATGGTGTACCTTTAAGCATCATTTCAGACCGTGATGGTCGTTTCACTTCACGAACATGGCAAGCCGTACAAGCCGCCTTGGGTACTCGATTAGACCTCAGTACCGCTTTTCATCCTCAAACTGATGGACAATCTGAACGCACCATCCAAACTCTTGAAGACATGCTTCGGGCATGTGTCATAGACTTCAAGGGGAATTGGGACGCTCATCTACCATTAGTTGAATTTTCATACAACAACAGCTATCATTCAAGTATCGGCATGGCACCTTTCGAAGCTTTATATGGTCGTAAGTGCCGATCACCGATATGTTGGCACGAAATTGGAGAAGCACAAATCACCGGTCCAGAATTAATTCAAGAAACAACAGACAAGATCCATCAAATTCGAAACAATCTTCTAGCGGCACAAAGTCGTCAAAAGAGTTATGCAGACAAGCGACGAAAGCCCTTGGAGTTTAACATTGGTGACCAAGTACTTTTAAAAGTATCACCGTGGAAGGGTGTGGTTCATTTTGGCCAGAAGGGCAAGCTAGCACCACGCTACGTAGGACCTTTCAAGATACTCGAAAGAGTAGGCATACAAGCTTGATCTACCAGAAGAACTCAACAGAATTCATCCCACATTTCACGTATCAAACTTGAAGAAGTGCCTCGCCGATGAAAACCTCCATATTCCTCTAGAAGACATTCAAGTCGATGAATCTATGCATTTCATTGAAAGACCAGTAGAAATTATGGACTTCGGAGAGAAGCGTTTAAGACGGAGTCGTATTCCAATTGTCAGGGTACGCTGGGAGTCGAAACGAGGACCTGAGTTTACTTGGGAACGTGAAGACTCAATGCGCGAGAAATACCCACATCTTTTTCCTGTTACCACTACTACTTAAATTTCGGGACGAAATTTCTAAAAGTAGGGGATACTGTAACATCCGTCGAAAAACGGGTTTCCAAAACCCGCTTCGTTTATTAATCGAATATCAAGTTATAAAATTTCGTTGCGTATTTATGATTAATTTTAATTTTAAACAATACATAATTAATAAACATTTTAGAATTTAGAAACTATAATTATTAAGAAGTAAAAATAAAGTAAATAAAAAAGAAAAGAGGCTGCCGGGTTTCGAACCCGGGTCAGCCGGAAGAAACAAGCAACACCCGACCACTCCGCCACTTGATTCATTTGTGATATTTATTAAAACAAATAACATTTATAATAAAACTCGAAATCGAATTGAGTCATCAGCGCGCCCAATTCGCAGTCGCCGGAAATACCGACGAATTCGCCAATTATCGACGTTTTCCTTTGACTGAACGCGAATATTAACTACGACATCGGTTATAACTGATGTCTAATCCCGCGATCTCAGTCATAACCGCCGAAGAAAACCTTGACCATGAATCAAGACTAAATTCGGACTCAATTCATCATGATTCTTCCCTATAAATACACACCCAAGTCTCTGGTAATCTTTTTGCTCAAAATTGCACAAATTCTCGAAGAAATTACACTCGCCGGAGATATTCTGTATTGCCGGACTTTCACCGGAAAACCGAGACATACATCAAATCGGTAAATTTCTTGATTCTTTCGTTTTCAATCCATTGTTAGACTTATACTAACTTCAATCCTTAAACCAGAATCGGTCTCAGACGACGTTGTCGGATAATCTACACTCGCCAGAAAACCTCTGAAAATTTCTGAAATCACGTTGTGAATCGGTACAAACATCTAAACCCTCTGATAATCCTTTTTTAGTAACTCAATTTCACAACTCATCGATCAAAACTGTTAATTGATTCAATCAGACAGAATTCACAAATCAGAGCCGACGAACATTACCGGAATTCTGAGGAAAGCGTTTCTGTTCGGTACATTCGATTCCTTAACTCTTTTTATCCATTACATTTCAACTACTTATATGTCCGACGAATGAATTAAACCAGAACAGTCGAATATCGGTTGTCTGTGTTCATGAATGAAGAAGACGAAGTCAAACATTGTGTATAAGTATAATTAAAACAACTTATTAAACCGGGTTAGACACACAGTCCAGCGGTGGACTGTGTGCAAACACATAGCGCACGTCATGAGTTCGAACCTTACAAACGCACCGACTTCCAGAATTAAAACCAATTTTTTTTTAAAACAGAATCAGAATAGGTCCCAGTATGTTTATAAGATTAATATAAAACGTAAGTTAAACAGATAAGACACACAACCCAACTGGTTGGGCTGTGCGCTTACAAACCAAAGGACCCGAGTTCGATCCGGTTTCCCTGCAACCGGTTCAATCAGTTTAAATCCTTTTAATATAAACCAAATAATTAACATTTAATTAGTATATATATATAATTAAAACATAGAATATTTCGGGTTAGACACGTAGCTCAGTTGGTAGAGCTGCGTGCACGCGTACGAGAGGTCCCGGGTTCGAACCTCACCCAGCGCACCAATTACCACTGTCCGACCGGTCAACGGACCGGTCAATGGTCAACGGTCAACCAAAAAGTCAAATTTTTTTATTTATTTTTATTTATTTATTTAATTTAAAAATGAATTAAAAATACTTAAAAATAATATTTTTAAAGTTAGAAAATGACCTTAAACTCACAAAATAATAAATCTAAAAATCCTATTAAAATTGTTAATAAAATCCACTTATTTACTGTACCATTTCGTTATTATTTTAGGTTAGTCTTTCCTCGTCGATCAAATCCCAAAACTCGTGCGCATTCAACGTCACCAAAAGAACGCACCCAATGTGAGTGAATCTCTACCAATTCCCCGTTTTAATCACATTTTGGGGTGTATCATGTGTCGCTTATTATTTATTACATTTAAACACTTATGCATCCATCATATCCATGATCAAATGTGTATCCAATATGTATCAATTGTTTGTGTGGTTAATGTTTAGATCAAATTTATCATTTTCAGTACATACATCATCATAGGCTTGTCTGTTCCCCATTACCTCTGAGCGGAATGTGACGTTGCCAACATATGATCGGCTCCGTTTGATTGAGCCTTGATCTCACATACATCATCATAGGCTCGTATGTTCCCCATTACCTATGAGCGGAACGTGGCGTTGCCAACATATACATTATCATTCATGTCATATACTCATTCAAGGTGGTTGGTGTTTGTTTGTTTATTTACGTTTGCTCACATATGATTATTGCACAAATTTTCCATATTAAATACAACAAGAAATCAATAACAAATGTTTTTAACAAGGTTCTCTGCCAACTTTTGTTGACCCAAAATCCCCCATTTTTTACACATGATACAGGTGATCCAGTTGAAGCAAGAAACATATAGGACGGCCTAGAAGAATAAATCAGTTTAGGCTTTGGATTGTTTTACTTAGTTTCTTTTTCCTTGTAATTGTATGAACTTGTTTTGAATATTGAAGTTGTAATTCGAATTTAATAAATATGAAACATTTTAGTAAACATCATGAGCTTTGGTGATAACCCAATTATGCCCCGACTCTTATTCCGCTGCGGGTCGGGGTGTGACACTGGGAACCACCTTTGGCCTTTTTGAGGAAGTCGCTAATTCTTCCCATTTTCTTTTTGCACCTTGGACCATAGATAAACTGAAAGTTGTATCACCTGAGGTTGTTCTTTTGGGTGAAGTGTCCAGGTTTTTATTTGCCCCTTGGTTGAAAGAAGGTTTGTTTTCTGATATGTTCTCCTGCAGATGGGTTTTATGGTGCCGCTTCTTTGGTTTGAACTGTGATCTTGGTAACTTCAGGTTTTGACACGGGTGGTGGAGGACCCATTGGCACTATTCTTGGTACGGTGGTTTGTGATGTTGTTCTTTGCTCTGCTGTAGGTGTTGCAGTTTTAATTCCAGAAGCTTCTTGCCTTGATTTTTCTTCTGGTATTGGTCTCAACAGATCACGAACATTTACCTTTAATATCAAAGCAATATTGTAGTGCAATCTTCTTAGTAGATATTTTACATCATTGATTAGTGCTAAGTTATTCTTTTCTTCAGCTTGCACTTCTCTGAGCTTAGCTTGAACATTCTCTTTGTGCTCATTCCATTACTTGATTAGTCTGACAAGTGCGTCCGCCACTGTATTGTTGCTTACCTTCAAGCTGTTGATCTCTTCTTTCAATTCATCAGAAATTATATTTCCCTTTGTCTTTATAACATCCTTCATTTGGTTCTTTATTTCTTCAAGATCTTTTGATACCTTTTTGAATTCAGCTGTGAAGTTGCTTATGTCTTGTGAGCTTGCTGGGGCCTGTTGCATGTTGTGTAGTCTTTCAGTGTTCTTTTCTGTTTGGCTTCTGATGTCTTCCACTGATTCTGCTAGCTTCCTGATGGCAGATTTTTGGCTTCTCAGTTCATCCAACAACTGATCTATTTTTGTTTCAACTGAAGATTTGGTTCTTCTGTAGGTTGCTGTTTTTCAGTCACTTTGTTTATCACTTCACTCAATACTGCATCAAGTTGTTGTGATGTCATAGTAGGTGTTGTTATTAGGTGAGGTAGGACAATGGATGTTCCTGCTAACCGACTAGCAGAAGACATACTTCCTATTGTTGTGAAAGGTTCAGGTTGATCATAAGACCAATCCGGAAAACCTTTACCAGATTTATAAAACAATTTATGTCTGGATTTTCCTTGAACTATCCTTGAGGATGATTCTCAATGAATTTTTGGGAAAAAGAAAACAGATTTTCCTGAACCAGGTTCCCTTGATCAATGTACTGGTCTCTACCTGTTGTCACCTCATCCTTTTCCTCTTTATCAGATTCAGAGTAGAGATATAGCACTACCAAACTTTTCTTCTATATTTACAGTGGATTTTCTAGCAGCAAATTCATAATTAACTTCAACAGATTCGTCAAAATCTGAATCTGTTGAGGTTTGCACAAAGTCAATAGAAGGGTTGGTATGTAAACCTGATTCAACTATGTTTTCAGCATTTGTTCCCTGATGTTGTGCCCTCTCCTACTTAAACCGTTTGCTCCATACTTGTCTCCAAGTTTTCTAGTAAAACATTGCTTTCAGATTAGCGTTTTTCTCCTGCTGTTGATCTTTGGGTTATATTTTCCACATCCGGAGCCTTTGAAGCTTGATCATCTTCAGGTGAAGAGCTGCTATCATGTGTGTCTTTGTTGTTGAATATCTGATCATGATTTCTTCTATGAGGAGAATCTTGGGCTCTCAGACATAGCATGCTTTCTGATAAGAATGGTACATCACAGGCTGATGTCCAAGATCTATCACCATACCATGGTGTCATTACTGGTGACTTCCATGTTTCTTCAGTTATTGGCATCTCCATATTCCATTCATCAAAGGTCTCCACAATAATGATTGCCCAAATCTGGGATATGGCAGATGAGCGGCAATTCTTCCGGTCTTAGTGAAAACTGACTTTCTCATCAGATGAAATATCTATGTTGCGTAATTAATATTGCACCCTGTTATGAGTCTATACATGATCCTCATAATTTAAGTATTTATCTGATCATCTGCACCAACTTTTGAAGTCAGACATTTGTTTAATGTCTCCATGAGGACTTTCCAGAAAGCAGACAATTACTTCATTTTGAAATCTCCAATCTTTTTTATCTTCTCTTTGTAAACCGGGTTTTTGAATGTTAACAACAGTTCCCCCTTTTCTAGTGCATCGATATATTGACTTCTGATAGGTAGTTCTAACCATTCCTTAATCTTTTTTGGAGTTATGGTTACAGAAATATTTCCCCAAAGGTGAGCCTTCATCTCTTCCTTGCTCTTGTTGTTGGTGTTTTGAAGAGTATGAACAAGTTGTTGCAGTCTTGGTCATGGCTTGTTTTAGGGGACAATTCATCAAGTATTGACTAAAATTTGACATCTTTGGTTGTATAAGTGATGTTGTGTGTTCATCTGAAGGTTATTATCTTTCAAGGTTAAGAGATGGTCATCTTTGGCGAGTGGAGTTTCATGTTCCACCGCAATGATATTGAGATTTACAGGTGTTGAAGCAGACATGAGTGGAGAATTTTTCATTCGAAAACAAGAATTCTAGGGCTTGTATGTGAGTTTTGGCTTTTCGAGTGGATGAATGTTCTCCTGGAATTGAATTGGGTATTTATACGATATGGATCATGGGAATGTGGGTTGTTAGTAGTTAAGTTGGTTTATGATAAGTTAATAAGAGATTAACTTATCTTGAACCGTTTTAAACTTTTAATATATCCTTTGGGCATTTTCAGATAAATATTAAAAATTCTAAGGTTTAATTGGTGAATACTAACAGTTAAGTTGTACCTTTTTCTCTTGTGGGTTCCAACTGTTGAATTGATGGTCTAATAACATTCCTTTAAACCCTGGATTTTTCAGAAAAAAAGTTTTCTTTTCATCCCTATTTTGAAAGAAAAAATTCTTTTTGAACTTGGGAACCTCAACAGATTTTCTGATGAAAGACCATTACAGAAATTTTTTACTAAGTATTGAAGTCATCAGATTGAACAATATCTCTTCTGTTGAATCAAGTATTATTTTTTTGGATGAGAAGGAATGAGTATATGAGTAGAATTTTGCATTTACAATGTGTTTTCCTTGAAAATATGTTTCTTTCTCACTTTGAGATGAACTTCTCATATTTTTACCATCCCTCCAGAGTATTAGAAATCAACCAACACGTGATTTTTATAGTATCAAAAATTCTGATATTTTTTAGGAGAAAGAGAAATAACATTTCTTTTCAAGAAATCATTCATTTTTATCAGATTTTATTTGGAGTATTATCCTGACTCATTATTACTCAGAGTTTCACTTATATGTATTAAACGATTTTCTATCTGACATCTGCAAAACTTTTATGTTGACCATCTTGTTTTGACTTTTTATCATAAATTGATTTTTCTCTTTGTTTGGTCACTTTGTTATCCTTTGTTACTAGAATTTTTGGTTAGATTTGTTATAGTTTCCCACTATATCTTCTTTTTTGATTTCCCAAAATTTCTTTCCCCATCCACTTTTTTTGTTTTAAAGAAAAACTAAATATTGTGATTGGAAAAGAAAAAAACCAGAATATACATACATAAAGAAAATAAACAAAGAAGTCACTCAACTTCATAGATCATGGCAATAAAGGCCAAGAGACCTGTCTCTATTCTAGTGTTGTTGTCCGTGGGCACCAGCTGCGCATTCTGAAAGTTTTCTTGAAACACCATCTTTGCTCTGGGATACTAGACTAGAACACCTCCAAAGTCTAGCTGACTTGTGATCACTTTCATGAGAAAGCGAGGATACATCAGAAAGGTTCTACTATAATAGATGTTACCAATGAAATCTCTCATAAGATAGTGAGAGTAGTTGTATGGAATGCCATACCGCAATGCATGTACAGGTTCTATAAGTTTGTAAGAGATTTCGTTGAAGTTGAAGGTCTTCTTTGAAAAACATATCCCAAGCTGTGTCACCAAGAATTTTCATGGCTTGATGAACCCTGATTTCACTATTTGCCTTGTTGGACCATACACTCTGTATCCCATGTTCCAAGGGTGTTGTACAGTTCTGCATGTATGAAAGTGAGCACGTTGGTGCCATCGTTGAGGCAGAGGGCATCCCTCATGGTGAACTCGTTTAGAATAATGAGTCTTTTCATTACCCAGCCGACAATGGTGGTGTGTCTGCCATCATCAAGGATGAGTCTGGCAATGTACCATAACTGATGTTGGATGTCTGGGTGTATCTAGATGTTGGCGATTAGGGAGAAAGCAAGGGGGCTGTTCATGAGGAGGGCCAGGATGATACTGCATCCTACCCATGCATCCTCGACCACGTCCAACCGGACCCTAAGATTGTGGCGATGGACGTAGTTCAAGGGGAACTTGTCTGAGTGAATGTGTTCTATTGTTTGATCAGGAAGAAGTTTGAGAGTTAGGGTTAGGGTTTTCTGAAAGTGGTGAGAGATGATAGTGACTTTTGATGAAAATGAAATATCCAAGTGGTTGTTATATATAAGTGAAAGTGCAGTTTGCCATAAATGATATTTACCAACTTGAGACATTGTACCCTATACTCCTCATTGCGAAGATCTGATGTCATAGGAATAAAAAGATGTTTAGACTTACTTCTCTTCTCATCTATGATTTAGGCGACCTGAAACTGTGAGATATATATCATTTACTGTCCAGGTGTCGCTTTTCTTCTCTCCAAGCAAGGATGGGTAAGCAATGAATGTGAGGAGAGAGGGTGGACATAAATTTAATTGTTGCTCAGATTACTTGCTTTGTGACGTAAGCAAAGGTCTCAAAGATGGTATTTAACTAATTATATTCTATATACTTATACGTAATATCAACTAAAAGAAAGATGAGTGTTGATGCATATGTCTGTTGCATACGTCTTGATGTATAAGGTCTTTAACGTCGTTAGAATATGTTGATGTGATTCCAGGATCCGGCGGTTCTAGACGGAAGTTTGGGCATAATAGTACTAATTCGGTAGAATGTTATTAAGAAAGGAGTAGAAGCAGAATTCAACGGAAGCATTCCATTCATACCGAAAAGAACATACATCTTGTCAAGTTGGCAAAATTCTGGAGAAATTTCGCCAGCGTTTCCCCTCTGGGAACTCCAAAACTTACAAAACAATGAACACATGACGCCTATATATAGACATGACCCAACTTGTCACACTCCAACCGATGGCGAAAACATCGGGATGAGACGAACAAATCGCTCAAAAGCATCATAACGCTATTGTGACAATATAATTAAATCAAATTTCATATATTGACTAAAATTCGAATACAATGTTTCAAATAACACAAGCATAACAACCATTTAATAATGTGAGTTTCTAAAGCTTGTCCTAGCATGATTTCTTCACATTTTGACTTATCAACCTGCAACATGTATTAAAATATATCAACAAAAATTGTTGAGCGGGTATACAAGTTTGATACATAGCATAATAGAATAAAAAGTTTCAATACTCAAATCCACCATGAATAAAATGATACAAGTCACTAATATGCTGAAACGATGTCACAATATGATAAATCCCAAGTTTCCAACGCGTTAATGTTGCCTATCCCAAAGTCTAACGGGAGGTTAATGTGTTTAACTTAACAATACCCCAAGTCTCAAGGACGGTGCGTTACCCCTATAGCATATGCATAGTACCATAATTGTTAACGGACTCATATAGACATAAAAAAATTACAAATGATTATTTAACTAACTAGTAAAGTAAATAAATGATTTATAGATGTATTTGAATAAGACAATAAATGTATAATTGATTAAATAATGAATAATTAATTAGTAAATACTTAAATGAAAATGAAATAAATATTAAATGAATATGTATTAGATAAATAAATAAAAAGTTTAAATAAATAAATATTGAATAGATAAATAAATAATAAATGATTAAATGATGAATAAATGATTAAATAAATGAATAAATAATTAAATGAATATATTTTGAATAAATAAAAGATTAAATAAATAATTAAATAAACGCAAAAATATGGAGCGTTACAGTCTCCCCTACTTTAGGAGATTTCGTCCTCGAAATCTTTAAGAGGAAGACTGAACGAGAGTTGGTAACCACCTCCGAGGTAAGAAAATCACCCCTAGCTCGTTGCTGAAGTTAAGAAGTGAGCGGAGTTAGTCGTCAAGGTAAGGAAATCACTCCTATCTTGATGATAAGCTTCCACTTTTGGGAATATGAGTACTAGCATAAAAATTTTGAACAATTCACATGACATACTAGATTAGCGTGTCACTGGCATGTGAATAAACAGGTCAACCCATCGTGTACCGTATTGAAAGACTTAACATGACCTCTCGTTGGGTGGTGCGCTACCCCTATAACACTACACATAGTGCTATACATGTTAAGATGTGGCTTCTTACGAAGTTAATGACATGTTCATCACATAAGAATCACCTAGTAACACGAATCCAGTATATAATGTTTCAGATATTTCACATAGTATAACATGAATTTCACATAGAATAATCATGGTTTTCACATAGTGTAACATGAATAATGAAAGCATCGTAAATCTAGTTGGTTCTCGAGAGATTATTATTATTTGTTTTAGGTTGCGTAGGTAATGTGCATCGTGTCTCCAAGCTTGAAATGAAAGTAACGCTCAAACGTAAAACACATTATAATTGAGATAACATAAAAGAGATTTAACGTAAAATAGGATTGTCACGGAAAGTAACATAAGACTATTCCAAAGTAAATCAAAGTCCTTTTCGAATTAAGGGAACGTGCTTTGGCCTAATAGACAAATACTCTCATGGAGAAGCGACTAACGATATTTGTCCTTCCAGTTACTACACGTACTTAATCGATTGGGAAATCGAAACTTTGGCGAGATCGAAAATCAAAGAGTGAGACTAGTTAACAAGATGTGAGTTTCACCTCTAACTTGATAGCACCGTACCCTCACGTGGTTAGTACTTATCAAAAGATAAGGGTCCACTAGAGTATGAAATGGAAATTTTCTTCAAGGTTTGGATATCACTCCTAACTTGAGGGTAAATTTCATGTAAAATTCAAAGTATCGTTGAATGAAAGTCATCACCAAATGTGGGAATCACCCCTATGTTGATGAATCGTTTTATTGTGTTATGAGAGTGTCTTCAAGCCTCAAAATGTGTATTGTGTTAGCCTTAGGAAAGGCATGTATGTTAAGAGTCCAAGAAGAATAGAGAGAAGCAAATAAGGTAGAAGGAGAGTAGTTTTAAACAACACATAAGGATAAGCTCCTAAACTATAGACTAGGTAAAAGCATTCCTGCTTTTCCTAATTCCCTATAGTTATAGCTCTGATACCAATCTGTCACACCCCAACCGATGGCGGAAACATCGGGATGAGACGAACAAATCGCTTAAAAGCATCATAACGCTATTGTGACAATATAATTAAATCAAATTTCATATATTGACTAAAATTCGAATACAATGTTTCAAATAACACAAGCATAACAACCGTTTAATAATGTGAGTTTCTAAAGCTTGTCCTAGCTTGATTTTTTCACATCTTGTCAACATGCAACATGTATTAAAATATATCAACAAAAATTGTTGAGCGAGTACACAAGATTGATACATAGCATAATAGAATAAAAGGTTTCAATACTCAAATCCTCCATGAATAAAATGATACAAGTCACTAATATGCTGAAACGATGTCGCAATAGGATAAAACCCAAGTTTCCAACGCGTTAATGTTGCCTATCCCAAAGTCTAACGGGAGGTTAATGTGTTTAACTTAACAATACCCCAAGTCTCAAGGACGGTGCGTTACCCCTATAGCATATGCATAGTACCATAATTGTTAAGGCGGACTCATATAGACATCAAAAATTTACAAATGATTATTTAACTAACTAGTAAATTAAATAAATGATTTATAGATGTATTTGAATAAGATAATAAATGTATAATTGATTAAATAATGAATAATTAATTAGTAAGTACTTAAATGAAAATGAAATAAATATTAAATGAATATGTATTAGATAAATAAATAAAAAGTTTAAATAAATAAATATTGAATAGATAAATAAATAATATATGATTAAATGATGAATAAATGATTAAATAATTGAATAAATAATTAAATGAATATGTTTTTAAATAAATTAAAGATTAAATAAATAATTAAATAAACGCGAAAATAAGGAGCGTTACACAACTCGTGAGAAGTGAGATGTTGACTTCGTGCGAAGTGACACTACAAACTCCGTTCTCGTTCGCACTTGAGTCGTGTGTTCGTATCTAATCTATACAATATTCAACACACGCTCTATTTAGCCTATTCGCACAGTGACGGACATAATATGCACCAACAGTTGATGTGTAATGTACTTTCATACGAAGGTGAGTCACTCCGTACGAAGGTAAAGCCTACTTCGTACGGAGGTAAGTTGCCTCACTTCGTACGAAGGTGGATGGCTTAGTTCGTACGAAGTACAATGTCTATATATAGGAGTACGAACTGAGTGATTTGTATCGTTTTGGTCAACCAGGCAAAGCGCTGTCAAAATTGTACCAGGACCGTGAATTTAATAGAAAACCTTGAAAATTGTGAAATCTTGTGTTTCTACCTATTTCTGATGGATTCCGCACATCCGACTTAGGATTAGATATTTCCGGAAACGTTAACGCCGATTTGCAAACCGGACCTACAACGAGGAAAAAATAAAAGAAATATGCACAAAAAAAAATTATACATATGGTATGTATGCATGTTTACACCGTTTTGTTCTTTTTCTGATGTTTCACCATATTTCTAACAGATTTGTCAGATTTCTAATGATTCTTTAGAATTTCTAGTAATTTGATCAGACTTCTGATAATCTTCTAGGCTATCAGATTTCTGATCGTTGTTTAAAAAATCTATTTTTGATGTGTCTTCATATTTCATTTTGACCATTCCCAATTTGCTAATTAGAAAATTATGTCTTTTCTCATCAAGAGGTTTTCTAAAAATGTCAGCAATTTGATTTTCTGTTGGAACAAATTACATTTCTATATTACCTTTTCCCACATGATCTTTTATGAAGTGATAACTAACGTCAATGTGATTTGTTCTTGAGTGATGAACTGGATTCAATGTTATTGCTATTGCACTCTTTGAATCACAAAGTATTGGAATTTTTGTCAGAATTACTCCATAACTCAATTGAGTTTGCATCCATAACACTTGTGAACAACAGCTTGCTGCAGCTACATATTATGATTATGTTGTTGAAGTAGATACACAGTTTTGCTTTTTGCTTGCCAAACATACTAATTTTTCTTCCAACATATGACAAGCACCAGATGTACTTTTCCTGTCCAGTTTGCACCTTGCATGATCTGCATCTGTATATGCAGTTAGATCTAAATTTGTGCCTTTGGGGTACCATAGACCAAGATCAGATGTTCCTTTGAGATATTTAAAAACTCTCTTGACTGCCTTTAAATGAGACTCTTTAGGATTACATTGATATCGTGCTAGAAAACATGTTGAAAATATGATATCAAGTCTACAAGCCATTAAGCATAGCAAAGATTTTATTATTCCTCTGTATGTTTTTATATCTATGTTTTTACCATCAGGATCAGAATCCAATTTGTTTCCTATGGCCATTGGAGTTTTTGAAGATGAGCAGTTTTCCAAAGAATATTTCTTCAAAATTGTTTTGACATATTTTGATTATTGACTCAGAAATATTCCATCAGTTTGTTGTTTTACTTGAATAGTTAGAAAGAAACTTAGTCCACCCATCATGCTCATTTCAAAATGACTGGTCATTAAATTTTCAAACTTTTTGCAAAATTTGGGATTTGTTGATCCAAATATAATATCATCAACATATATTTGGACCAATAAAGTGTTCCCTTTGTGTGTATCAATTGTACCTTTGGTGAAGCCTGAGTTGATTAAAAAGTGCTAGAGAATTTCGTACTATGCTCTTGGAGCTTGTTTCAGTCCATACAAGGCTTTGTTTAGTTTATAAACATGTTTCGGAAACTTGGGATCAACAACGCCTTCTCGTTGTTGAACGTACACTTCTTCCTTAATCTTACCATTCGGAAATGCAAATTTTACATCCATCTAATAAACTTTGAATTCTTTTGATGTTGCATAAGCAAGAAATATTCTGACAGCTTCTAATCTTGCAACTGGTGCAAAGGTTTCGTCATAATCAATTCCTTCTTGTTGACAATATCCTCTAACCACCAATCTTGCTTTATTTCTTGTTATGACTCATTGTTCATCAGATTTGTTTCTGAATACCCACTTCGAACTAATAACATATTTGTTATCTGGTCTAGTACTAGGTTCCAGGCCTCCCTACAGGGTTAGTACATGACTGATTTCTACCAGATTTATTATAGTTGCTCTCCCAGTCATATCCTAAAAGCTCTTCAGTTAATTGGTCAAAAAGATATTAAGTATTTTCTGGATTTTGTTTATTGATTTTTTTAGAATGTCATCAGAAGTGTTTCTGTTTCTGATGCATCACCAAAAGACACATATAAACTTTCTCTTATGGTTAGAGTATTTATTACAAATACTCTATAAGCTTTTGAGATAAGAGAATATCCAAGAAAAAAATCCCTTTTCAGCGTTTCTGTCAAATTTTTCCAAACTATCAAACTGATTAAATATAAAACATATACAACCAAAAGTATGTAAAAACTTGATATTTGGAACTCTTTTGTTGATGATGTGATAAGGTGTTTTTTGATGTCTCTTATTGATGATAGTTCTTTTTTGTGTGAGCCGTGCATTTTATATTGCCTCTGCCCAACCGTATGTAGGCAACTTGGCATAAGCAAACATTGTTCTTGCTGCTTCTACCAAAGTTCTGTTTCTTCTTTCCACTACTCCATTTTGTTGTGGAGTTCTAGGAGTAGAAAACTCATGAGAATTTCCTTTGTTAAGTAAGAAAGTCTCAAGGTTTACATTTATGAATTCTGTCACATTGTCAGATCTGATCTTTCTAATGGTTAGTTTTAAAAGATTTTATATTTTCTTGATAAAGTTTAAGATCAGATCTAGGGTTTCACTTTTATTTCTTAAAAATTCTACCCATGTACACCTTGAGTAGTCATCTACAATGACCAATATATATAGTTCTTACCTGAGAAACTTGTTGTACTCACGGGTCCACATAGGTCCATATGCAAAAGTTCAAGATTTTGAGAAATTGAAGATTCAATTTTAGTTTTGTGTGAGCTTCTTTTTGACTTACCTAGCTTACATGCTTCACATAGTTTATCCTTTTTAGAGGAAATATATGGTTAACCTTTTACCATAATTTTGCTTGCAAGTTAGTTTAGAGTTTTAAAATTTAGATGAGCTACTCTTTTATGCAATAGCCAACAGCTACCTTTGTATCTTTTGAAAATAGACAAAGTTGAGGATGTTCAACTTCTTCTTTGAAATCAAAGTAGTATATTGACTTTCTGATTCTTTTGCCACTTATATAAATTTTATCGTCTTTCAAACCAACCAATAAACATGTATCCGGTAAGCAAGTTACCTTGAAGCCTTTATCACATAATTTTCCACAACATAGAAGATTGGTATTTCAAACCTTCTACGTATGCCACGTTTTCAATAGTAAGTGCTCCACATGCAACGTTACTATATCATAAAGTTCTTCCCTTTACACCATTTCCAAAGTTTACTAATTTACCCAGTTTTTCTTTGTAATTACTGAGTAAGCTCCTATCTCCAGACATGAGCTTGGAGCTACCTGAGTCGCAGTACCAAATCTGCTGCACATGATGGTCTTCATTTTCTGATGAATCTGATTCTTCATCAGACATTTTTGCCATGAGACGAAAGTTGGCTATTTCTTCTTCCTCGTAATCTGATGAATTGTCTGTCAACCAAGCGTTAGTTCCAGCAATCAGACTTACCTTTTGTTGTTTCTTGGCTTCTTCAAGTTTCTTTTCATAGTATAAAATATCCTTTAGTTTCTTGTTTTTGTACTTTGATGCGTAGTGCCCCTTTTGTTTGTATTTGTAACACACAACTTCTGAGTTTCCTTTCTCTTGTGATTTTCCTTCCATCCTTCCTTTGTCAAACTTCTGATGTTTGGAGCTTCCTTCTCTTAGTCTTTGCTCAAAGGTTTTTGTGAACAATGCTATAGCTTCAGCAAATGCAAAGAAATCTAATAAAGTATCAGAATTCTCTGGTTCCAATGTTTGGATGAATGAGGACTGAGGATCTAATGTTTTGACTCTTTGTGTATTGGAGATGAGAGCTATAGGTTATCCTTTTTGGGTTGAATTTTTATATATCTCTTCTTCTCTTGGGACTATAATGCTATAAAGATCATGCAAATTCAGATTTCCTAATTCTAGAGTAGAGGCTAAGGTCATGGTAAGACTTCTCCACTCCCTAGCTAAGGCATCTAAAAGTTTAACATTTCTTTCATGATTTGATTTTTAAGCACCAAATTTTTTTAGTTCATTCAGAATTTTTACAAATCTGTTATAAGTTTCTGAAAGACTTTCATTTGGAAGACTTTTAAATCTTCCATATGAAGAAACACAATTGGTTCTTTTGTTTCTTTTCATTCTCTCTCCTCATTCACAAAGATTTTCTAACTGATCCCATATTTCTTTTGCGGATGCACATGCATTTTCTTGAGAAAATATGTCATTCGGAAGTACCATTATCAGGATTGATTTAGTCCTTTCATTAGCTTCCACCAATATCTTGTCCTCGTTGCTCCAAAGATTTTCTTGTTTTGAAGCCCATGAGGCAGGTATTGCTGGAGTTTGATCAGTTTCTGGTATGTGCAATTTCAACACGAGGAATATGTGGGCCTCTCTCAATGGATTGAAACAGATCTCGATAATGTCCACTAAGGAAATTAATCATCCTAGTTTTTCATTAGGGGTACTCCTCTCTGACTAAAGTCGGGGACTTTGACATAGACACGATGTTGAATGCATTGTTCCATGTTTGAAAGTTTGCCATTTTTAGTTAAAAACAATTAAAGAATAGAGTATAAGATAATATACTTGAGGAGTTAATCATTTTGAAAATAAATCTATTCAATCTACTCTGATACCAACTGTTGGTCCCATATAGCGAATCATAATCATCATCAGTACATAATGACCTTGACCTGGACTTAATACACAAATCATAATCATCAAATACACAAATACAAAAATATACATTGATCAATATGTGATCATCAAATACACAAATACACTTTGATCAGTATGTAACAATGATTAATATGTGATCAAAAAAACTTAATGCTCATATATTTATCAAAATGGAGATCTTATATCTTATATATATATATATGATTAATATGTGATCAAAAAAACTTAATGCTCATATATTTATCAAAATGGAGATCTTAGATCTTATATATATATACATATGTATGTATATATATACATGTATATGTATATGTATATGTATATATATGTATATGTATATATATACATATACATATACATATACATATACATGTATATATATATATATGTATACACATATGTATGTATATATATACATGTATATGTATATGTATATGTATATATATATATATATATGTATATATATATATATCAAACAATGTTCATATATTTAAACCATGTTTCGATGATCACAAACTATACATGTCAAAATGGAGTTGTCCATAATTAGAGATATCATGAAACCTAGTTACTTGCATAATCATACATATCAAAGGTCATCAAACGACATAGTAGCAACACAAGCATTCTATATTTCCACATAAGTTAATAGTCCCTAACAGTTACGCATAATCAAAAGAACCATTCTAGTATGATACTAGTCTTGGTGAAGGTGGGTGGTGATGCCATTACTCTGTGATGGTGGTGGTGATGGCATTGCGGTGGTGACAACAATGGTGATGGAGGGTCGACCATGGTAAGGTTGAATGCAAAATTGTTCAACCACCTCAAAACCATTGTCACCCGCACCACTGTGCGGTGATTCTGGGTCTTCGAGACGATCAACCCAACTACATTTTGAACTAAAGTAAAATAGAGCTTAATGAAGTGAAATCATGTGTTCATAAAATGAAAATCAAGCTTCATAAAGGGTGGAAATCATACCAATGATCAATTTGTTTTCAACTTCCACGTTGAACGTCGTGTTTTCCCACACGGTGACACCGTGTGTGTGTGTGTGGAAGAAGGTGAAGAATTAGAAAAGTAGGGGTGTTAGAATGTGACATTCTAAAGATAATGGAGGTGATGAAGTGTGGTTGATAAGCTTCGAAGTTGAAATGACACATATAGCCCTCAAACTAACAGTCAACTTAACGGTTAACTAACGGTGTGTTGCATGGTGTAATGGAATGTCCACCACAGAGTATCATCAAGCAAAAAATGGAAGATAGGGTGTCATATTGCAATCTGGAACAAACCAAAATGTGGCAAATTTCACTTTACTCATAACTTTTAGTAAATGGTAAATTACACTTTTCATGTTTATATCAAATTGCAATTGATCCTCTTTAACTTCAATAATTGCAGTGACGATCATTTCTTTGTTAAAACCATTACATCTTTAAGTCCTTTAGCACTAACCAGGTTAAATTTTTAGTTAAGTCTATTCATATAAGGATAGGTTAGTAATTTTCCTAATATATTTAAACAAATAAACAAAACCATATTTTAAAAAATAAAAGTAATATATATACAAAACATATAAACCCAATCTCTCTATCTAAGTTCTCTCCCCCTTTCTCTAACAAAACCCCCACCCCCACCACGTCACCACCAACCCACCACCTACCATCCACCATTTCTTGTTACACAACACATAATTCTTGCAACTTTCATCAATTCATCTATAAAAAATTATATTTCCATTTTCTATATAACCACTAACACCCTAAAGAGTTGCAAATCAAGAAATGTTTTTTATAGAAACACATCATTGAAACCACTAACCCCTACACATATTTATATTTATTCCATTTTCTATATAACCAATATACCCACACACATGTACCTTATCTTACACAAATCCCCCAATGAAACTCATTAAAATATCAAAATCACATCATTTCATCACAATTTTATTGTCTAATTTTCAAAACATTTTTGTCAAGTCAAACTCGTGTTTTTAGAAACTAAGGTTAGGGTTGGTGAAAATGGGTGATCTGATGGTTATCGACGTTGCTAAAAATCAACAAAGAGCAAGCCAGTTGAGGTGGTGATGAGTTTAGAACAACGAGTGGATCGAATTGATATCTTATGGCGGTTCAGACGAAGACGATGGAAGCTGGAATGACACTGGCTAGGGTTCTGCCATGAACCCTAGAGGCGATGGTGTTGTATGTTTCAGATCTACCGAACGAATCCAGATCTGTCGCATTTCAGATCTGAATCCGGCTAGATATATTTGTGTTGCGGCGAAAGGGTGGAGTAATAGGTGGTGGTTAGAGGTGGTGGTGCAAAGGCATTTGTGAGTCCGTTCTATGATCCAATAGCTCAGGTCTAACTTGATTAACCTAGTCCAAATGTGCAGAATCCATTTTATATTAGGCGACAAATTTAACAAGATTATAATTCAATAATTATCTGTTTTCATTCAATGATTAAACATGTACACGATCCGGAAAACACTTGGACAGGGCTTCGCCGTCCAGTCTACAACAACTAATTACCTAACACTAAGCTCGATCACTTATTTATAGACTTTTCACTTTTTGCGAGCTTAGATTGTAACATCCGTCAAAAAAACCGGATTTACCAAACCCGCTCCGTTTATTAACCGAACAATCAGTTAAAAATTTCGTTGCGTATTTAATGCCCAAATTAATTTTAAACGATACATAATTAATAAGTATATTGGAATATATAATTTGTTTTTGAAAAACTGTTAAAAATTGTGGTTTAAAAATAAAAGGTTGCTGCCGGGTTTCGAACCCGGGTCAGCCAGAATCAACAGACTTAACACTTAACCATCCAACCACTGCGCCACTTATGTTCCTTGTTAATTATTGGAGACAATTAATACATAAAGTAAATCTCGAATTCAAAAACCGACGCGCCCAATCGCAGTCGTCGGAAATCCCGACGATTTCGCCGAGATTGGACGGTTTCTTCAGTTTTAACGTAAACATTAACTACTACATCGGTTATAACCGACGCCTGAACCCGCGACACAAGTTATAACCGCCAGAAAATCATTAACCGACGAATCAAGACGGAAATCAGACTAAATACGTCGATGTTCTGCCCTATAAATACCCCTTCTAACCTCTATTAACTTTTTCGCTCACAATCACCCTCTTTCCCGACGTAATTCCACTCGACGGAGAACTTCTGCAACTCGTCGGAAAACCGAACCTTTCACCTCTGTGCCTTACTGAACCCCCAGAGCTCATACCGAAGCCACCTACACTCATCTCAAGCTCCCTGAAGACTCTCTGCTGCAGGACACACGTCGCCGGAATAATCTGCTGTCACCGGAGTTTCGCCGGAGAAACAGAGGAGTCCAGTTCGGTATACCTTACGCTTAATCTTTCATTCTATTTATTTATCTCACCTGTAATTAATCATAACACACTAATGAAACTTGATAAAATCATCGAACCAGTCGGACTCCGTTTCTGGTTGAGTCCAACGAAGAAGACGAAGTTTCTGTGTCTATAAGTTTAATTTAAATCAAGATATAACTCGGGTTAGACACACAGTCCAGCGGTGGACTGTGTGCACATAAACACGCTCACGTCCCGAGTTCGATACATGTCCCACGCATACTCGCCTTAATAAAAATGTTCTTTTTTTACTAAACCGGATTCATTTCACATAGATGTTAAGTTTAATAAAAACCGGAATAATAACCAAGATAGACACACAGTCCAGTGGTGGACTGTGTGCGCGTTTAAAACACAGGTCACGAGTTCGAGTCTGGACTACCGCAACGATACTGATAATTATCAAACTTTTTATATAAGACAAAAATGAAATTATTTAGTTTGTATATAAGTATAATAAAAATCAGATTATTTAACAAGTTAGACACACAGTCCAGCGGTGGACTGTGTGTTAACCCAAACCACAGGTCCCGGGTTCGAGACCTGTGGAGAACACCGGTTCGATGCATTAAAATCGTTTTTAAAATAAATGATTTTCAGTTTAATTCAATTAGTATATAAATATAATTAAAAACAGAAATATTTCGGGTTAGACACGTAGCTCAGTTGGTAGAGCTGCGTGCACGCGAACGGGAGGTCTCGGGTTCGAGCCTCACCCGGCGCACACAATTACACAGCCTGACCGGTCAACAAGTCAACGGCCAACGGTCAACGGTCGCAAAAAGTCAACTTTTTAATTATTTTTATTTATTTATTTTATTTAAAAATCAATTAAAAATACTTAAAAATAACATTTTTAAGGTTAGAAAATAGCCTTAAACTCACAAAAATATATCCAATCATCCTACTAAAATTGATTAATAAAATCCCCTTATTTACCAAACCATTATGTTATTATCTAGGTTAGTTTCACTCGTGGTTAAATCCAACTTCGTGCGTATTCAACATCATCAACCGAACGCACCCAATGTGAGTGAATCTTACAACTCCCCTTTTTAATTACACGTTTTGGGGTGTGTCATGTGTCACCAAAATTAACTCGTTTATTTAAACTTGTGCCATACCATATTGTGATCTAAACTTAGATTGTATACATTGTTTGTAGTTATGTATTTCATATTGTCAATTTATATGCAATTCATTCATTAGGCCCATCAGTTCCTCGTGGGAGACGAGTTGAGCAACGCGTGCCTCAAAACAAATCCATTATTGTCCGTGTGTGTATTATTTAGTTTATATTGTTTGTAGTCATGTATTTCATATTGTCAAGTATATGCAAATCATCCATTAGGCCCATCAGTTCCTCGTGAGAGACGAGTTGAGCAACGCGTGCCTCAAAACGATCCATTATTGTTCATGTGTGCAGTATTTAATATTAAATGATTGGTGAATAAGTTTACATCTATTTTTACTCATGTGTGGTTGTGCACTTTATTTTATAATCAATTAAATAAACTTGTTCAAATGTTTTTCATAGGATTCACTCGCCAACTTTTTGTTGATCCAAAAACCATTTTTACACATGATACAGGTAAACAGGATGAAGCAAGGAAACTTAGGAAATGCCTTAGAAGAAATCAATGAAGTCTAGAATGATGTTTAGGACATGATGTAATTATGATTGTATGTTTCCATTTAATTTGTAATAATGAATATGAAACATTATAATAAATGTCATGAGCTTTGATGATAACCCAATCATGCCCCGATCACCTTTTCTGCTGCGGGTCGGGGTGTGACAGATTGGTATCAGAGCCATGACTATAGGGATATAGGATAGGTTATTAGACCCTTAGAGCCTATACTATAGTTGCCTAAATTTTAATTGTTTAGGTGGTTACATACAAACTTATGATGTTTATTTGTTTCATATTTGTTTATACTTACAGTCAAACATACATACTTACATGCACATTCATCATACATATTTCAGTGTTCATATATTCAAATCATCTTCATACTTTTGTTATTCAAAGATTTTGTTGCAATTTTCAAATCTCATCAAAGTAAGTTCTGCGACGGGCATGTAGTAACTGGAAGGGTACAAGTACCGGTAGTCGGAACGTCCTGTCTAGGTTGGCATTCGTATAAATCCAATATAACGGACCAGTTTGCCTACCTGGGGACTAACGATGAGAGTACGAAGGACCTATTAGGCTAAAGCATGCCACACCAAACGTCGTTCGAACTAACCCCACTTTGAGGTGTCACCGTGTCTACACCTGGACACATTCCGAATATCATACGTTATATACATATTTCTCGATTTTCTCCGGGTTTTAGTGTACGTAACCAGGCTAACACATACGAACCATATGAAAAACCCGGTATTCATGGGGGCCCACATGATTACGAAGGTGAAGTATGGCGGCATGCAAGGCCCAATGACGAGCAAAGCCCAAGACATCCTATGGATGTAGTAGATTTATTTTTCTATATTTATTTTATGAATGTTCATTCCTAAATACGACCCATGATCCCAAAAACATCCAACTCATACTCATGATACGTATTCCTTGTAGATGTCTTCTAGCCTCGCCCGTAGGAAGATGAGAGCAGGAAAAGCCGCGAGCGCATGGCTGCCCTAATCGCTCAACAAATAGCTGCCGTAATACCCAACATTGTGATTCAAGTCCAACAAGTCCTTACCGCTAATCCTGTCAACCAAGAAGATCAAAATGTTATCAACCCTCCCCCAAATACCACTAAATGCACCTACAAGCATTTCAAATCATGCGCCCCTCCAAAATACGAAGGGACTGAAGGTGTCACCGCTCTCCTCCATTGGTTTGAAGAAATGGAGAACACTTTTCTAAATTGCGATTGCCCCGATGAGCGCAAAGTGCGATATGCTACTGGTCGTTTATATGGAATAGCACTTACTTGGTGGAATACAGAGAAGGCCAAACGAGGCGTTGACGATGCTATGACTTTGACTTGGGAAGAATTGAAAGAAATCATGACAAGACGGTTTTGCCCGAGGAGCGAAATCAAGAAATTAGAGGATGAGTTCTATTCGTTGAAGCAAAAGGAAGGCGACCACACCACATACAACAAAAGATTCCTCGAGTTAAATCAAATGGTTCCCAACTTGTTCACACCTCTCTACCGTTTGATTGAGCCTTGATCGCATAGACATTTTTCATTTTCAGTACATGCAATACGATCGGCTCCGTTTGATTGAGCCTTGATCGCACAGACATTTTTCATTTTCAGTACATGCAATACGATCTTGTGGTTGTTATGTTTGTTGTAGAGTCACATAGAACTAATCATAACTTGCGGATAAAGTCAATGAAAATTTGACAAGAGTATGGTGGATACGCCGCTGGTACTTCCTATATATAAGTATTCTTGTCAAAGGATCGGAGGCATTATCAGGCGGTTATGAGAGGTTCCATGTATAAACTGTTTGAGTGATTATTGTTTAGATCAAATTTATTATTTTCAGTACATGCAATACGATCGGCTCCGTTTGATTGAGCCTTGATCGCACAGACATTTTTCATTTTCAGTACATGCAATACGATCGGCTCCGTTTGATTGAGCCTTGATCGCACAGACATTTTTCATTTTCAGTACATGCAATACGATCTTTTGGTTGTTGTGTTTGTTGTAGAGTCACATAGAACTAATCATAACTTGTGGATAAAGTCAATGAAAATTTGACAAGAATATGGTGGATACGCCGCTGGTACTTCCTATATATAAGTATTCTTGCCAAAGGATCAGAGGCATTATCTGGCGGTTATGAGAGGTTCCATGTATAAACTGTTTGAGTGATTATTGTTTAGATTAAATTTATTATTTTCAGTACATGCAATACGATCGGCTCCGTTTGATTGAGCCTTGATCGCACAGACATTTTTCATTTTCAGTACATGCAATACGATCTTGTGGTTGTTGTGTTTGTTGTAGAGTCACATAGAACTAATCATAACTTGCGGATAAAGTCAATGAAAATTTGACGAGAATATGGTGGATACGCCGCTGGTACTTCCTATATATAAGTATTCTTGTCAAAGGATCGGAGGCATTATCAGGCGGTTATGAGAGGTTCCATGTAGGATTTAGTATGTTTTGGTCAAAGTTTGTTCATCATACATTTCAGCGTATTTCAATTTTAGAAGTTGAGCTATGTCTCACTTCAACAATGACTAACCTCTCCATCACAACAAACGAGAGAGGTATCGTCATCATTCAAACATGGATACTATCAGAATTAAGAGTCAAGTTTTGGTTGTTGTGTTGTTGTAGAGTCACATAGAACTAATCATAACTTGCGGATAAAACCAATGAAAATTTGACAAGAATATGGTGGATACGCCGCTGGTACTTCCTATATATAAGTATTCTTGCCAAAGGATCAGAGGCATTATCAGGCGGTTATGAGAAGTTCCATGTAGGATTTAGTATTGTTTTGGTTGAAATTTGTGTTACATTTATATCATCTCGCCATTTAAAGAAATTGGATTGTGTTCTATTTCTACATAAACTAACCTCTCCATCATAACAAACGAGAGAGGAACTGTCACCATTCAAACATGTATGCTATCAGAATGTGGACTCAAATATTGGTTGTTGTGTTTATTTATGTTCTAGAGTTATATCATAGAACCAATCATAACTTACTGATAAAACCAATGAAAATTTGACAAGAATATGGTGGATACGTCGCTGGAACTTCCTATATAAGTATTCTTGTCAAAGGATCAGAGGCATTGTTAGACGGTTATGAGAAGTTCTATGTAGGATTTAGTAATTTCTTGGTACATTGGTTGTGGCGTTTATTTATGTTCTAGAGTCACATCATAACTTACTCATAACTTACTGATAAAACCAATGAAAATTTGACAAGAATATGGTGGATACGCCGCTGGTACTTCCTATATATAAGTATTCTTGTCAAAGGATCAGAGGCATTATTAGACGGTTATGAGAAGTTCCATGTAGGTTGTAGTATTAGAAATTTTGTTTTAGGATATAACCCTATCCTTCCAAGCATATCAAAACTCTTACGCATGATATCATATTTAGTGAATCAACTATGCTTATCAACATTTTATCGTAGGCAACAAAAAGCGATTCCTGTAGCAGGGTACTCAACCCTTACAGAACGTTACCTCCTCAAACAAAAAATTTAAACTCTTACTATTTTTTTAGTATGTAACTGTCAAACTAAACACCATCATTTTTAGACAAATATATCACTACTTAAATTTCGGGACGAAATTTCTAAAAAGCAGGGGATACTGTAACATCCGTCAAAAAAACCAGATTTACCAAACCCGCTCCGTTTATTAACCGAACAATCAGTTAAAAATTTCGTTGCGTATTTAATGCCCAAATTAATTTTAAACGATACATAATTAATAAGTATATTGGAATATATAATTTGTTTTTGAAAAACTGTTAAAAATTGTGGTTTAAAAATAAAAGGTTGCTGCCGGGTTTCGAACCCGGGTCAGCCAGAATCAACAGCCTTAACACTTAACCATCCAACCACTGCGCCACTTATGTTCCTTGTTAATTATTGGAGACAATTAATACATAAAGTAAATCTCGAATTCAAAAACCGACGCGCCCAATCGCAGTCGTCGGAAATCCCGACGATTTCGCCGAGTTTGGACGGTTTCTTCAGTTTTAACGTAAACATTAACTACTACATCGGTTATAACCGACGCCTGAACCCGCGACACAAGTTATAACCGCCAGAAAATCATTAACCGACGAATCAAGACGGAAATCAGACTAAATACGTCGATGTTCTGCCCTATAAATACCCCTTCTAACCTCTGTTAACTTTTTCGCTCACAATCACCCTCTTTCCCGACGTAATTCCACTCGCCGGAGAACTTCTGCAAATCGCCGGAAAACCAAACCTTTCACCTCTGTGCCTTACTGAACCCCCAGAGCTCATACCGAAGCCACCCACACTCATCTCAAGCTCCCTGAAGACTCTCTGCCGCAGGACACACGTCGCCGGAATAATCTGCTGTCACCGGAGTTTCGCCGGAGAAATAGAGGAGTCTAGTTCGGTATACCTTACGCTTAATCTTTCATTTTTTATTTATCTCACCTGTAATTAATCATAACACACTAAAGAAACTTGATAAAATCATCGAACCAGTCGGACTCCGTTTCTGGTTGAGTCCAACGAAGAAGACGAAGTTTCTGTTGTCTATAAGTTTAATTTAAATCAAGATATAACTCGGGTTAGACACACAGTCCAGCGGTGGACTGTGTGCACATAAACACGCTCACGTCCCGAGTTCGATACATGTCCTACGCATACTCGCCTTAATAAAAATGTTCTTTTTTTTACTAAACCGGATTCATTTCACATAGATGTTAAGTTTAATAAAAACTGGAATAATAACCAAGATAGACACACAGTCCAGTGGTGGACTGTGTGCGCGTTTAAACACAGGTCACGAGTTCGAGTCTGGACTACCGCAACGATACTGATAATTATCAAACTTTTTATATAAGATAGAAATGAAATTATTTAGTTTGTATATAAGTATAATAAAAATCAGATTATTTAACAAGTTAGACACACAGTCCAGCGGTGGACTGTGTGTTAACCCAAACCACAGGTCCAGGTTCGAGACCTGTGGAGAACACCGGTTCGATGCATTAAAATCGTTTTTAAAATAAATGATTTTCAGTTTAATTCAATTAGTATATAAATATAATTAAAAACAGAAATATTTCGGGTTAGACACGTAGCTCAGTTGGTAGAGCTGCGTGCACGCGAACGGGAGGTCTCGGGTTCGAGCCTCACCCGGCGCACACAATTACACAGCCTGACCGATCAACAAGTCAACAAGTCAACGCTCAACGGTCAACGGTCGCAAAAAGTCAACTTTTTTATTATTTTTATTTATTTATTTTATTTAAAAATCAATTAAAAATACTTAAAAATAACATTTTTAAGGTTAGAAAATAGCCTTAAACTCACAAAAATATATCCAATCATCCTACTAAAATTGATTAATAAAATCCCCTTATTTACCAAACCATTATGTTATTATCTAGGTTAGTTTCACTCGTGGTTAAATCCAACTTCGTGCGTATTCAACATCATCAACCGAACGCACCCAATGTGAGTGAATCTTACAACTCCCCTTTTTAATTACACGTTTTGGGGTGTGTCATGTGTCACCAAAATTAACTCGTTTATTTAAACTTGTGTCATACCATATTGTGATCTAAACTTAGATTGTATACATTGTTTGTAGTTATGTATTTCATATTGTCAATTTATATGCAATTCATTCATTAGGCCCATCAGTTCCTCGTGGGAGACGAGTTGAGCAACGCGTGCCTCAAAACAAATCCATTATTGTCCGTGTGTGTATTATTTAGTTTATATTGTTTGTAGTCATGTATTTCATATTGTCAAGTATATGCAAATCATCCATTAGGCCCATCAGTTCCTCGTGAGAGACGAGTTGAGCAATGCGTGCCTCAAAACGATCCATTATTGTTCATGTGTGCCGTATTTAATATTAAATGATTGGTGAATAAGTTTACATCTATTTTTACTCATGTGTGGTTGTGCACTTTATTTTATAATCAATTAAATAAACTTGTTCAAATGTTTTTCATAGGATTCACTCGCCAACTTTTTGTTGATCCAAAAACCATTTTTACACATGATACAGGTAAACATGATGAAGCAAGGAAACTTAGGAAATGCCTTAGAAGAAATCAATGAAGTCTAGAATGATGTTTAGGACATGATGTAATTATGATTGTATGTTTCCATTTAATTTGTAATAATGAATATGAAACATTATAATAAATGTCATGAGCTTTGATGATAACCCAATCATGCCCGATCACCTTTTCCGCTGCGGGTCGGGGTGTGACATAGATCTACCTTCATACAATCTGAACTTACCTTCGTACGAAGTTACTTGGTTTACCTTCGTATGAAGGTACTAATACATACATTTCAAAATGTTCTAACATGATTATCCTATTACAGACTCGATATGATTCGATGACGTAGGCAGTAAACATATGCGTCAACAGTCTCCCCCTTGGATGGTGCCGTAGTCTTCGAATTTTCTTTAAACTTCAGTCTTTGATCTTCTTCTAATCTCTTTAACATTCGAGTAACTTTAACGTTCTTGCTTAGCAGATATCATTAACAATCTCCTCTTTTACTTTGAGTTTGAATTATAAACATCGAATATCAGCATACTCCCCCTTTCTTTGAGCTTCTTTTATCAACGTTTTTGTCCTGCTCCCCCTTTCTTCTAACTTCCTGTTCATTCTCTTAAACATTCAAATAAATATTTCAGATTCAAAATTTGAAAATTTTCAACATAAACATTTATCAACATTTTCAAAATTTCAAATTTTGTACATTTTATCACTTTATCAACCCTCTTAGTTAACCAAGTTTAAGTTAATGACCCTGGTTTCCCTGATTTATCTACCAAGTTCAAATTAGTGATCTTGGATGATCACTTTGTAAAAAAACTAATATATTTATCAAAGATAAGTTTTAAATTAATGAACTTTTGAACATTTCAATCCAACTTTTCAATTCTAGATTTTGTTCAGCAGCTTCAGATTTTGAAGATCAGTTTTTCATCATTGGCAGTCGAATATAAGATGAAAATAAAATCTTTTAATTTTCAAAAGTTTATGCTAAAACATATTGAAAAACTTTTGAGTTTTCTGAAATGAAATATCTATGTACAAACATATTTAAAACACATTTTTTGTGAGTTTGTGTAAGAGGATCATATCAGTTTTTGAGACTTATCACTAGTATCGTTGATCTGATAAAACTTTAAGTCCTACACAGATTCACTTAGATTGTCAATATACTGGTCCACTTAAACCTCTACACATTTCCCAATTGTTACAAGATACGTTAGTTAAATGTCTTAGGACTTGACTTAACCGTGTTTCCCACCTCAGAATATACTCCCATATCAAGATTCCTTAAATTTCATCTTACAGGTGAATATATTTAACTGCTATCTGTATCTAGGTTGTGCGAGACCTTGAGAGCTCAGGTTAGTACCACCGTATAGAGAAAGAGATGAAGGCTCGGCTTAAAAGTAGTGTTCCAAATTTGGAATCTTTTGTACTGCAATTGTTTCGATATTTTCAATTTGACGCAGTTTTAGGATTTTTAAGCAAAAGTATTCTACAAGTTCTAGGACATTGCTGACGCAGAATCATAAGAAACTTGTATGATACCCCAGATATCAATTATCTATAAAGACCTAGTATCTCAGAATCTGGAAATCTCTCAAACGAAATTTCGGTGTACTAAGACCATATATCAGAGAGATGTTAAACCACGGATTAAGAAGTTTTTCTTTATGTTTATATCTCGAAAACAATTTACTGAATGTGCGAAGTCTACTATCACATCATCAGTGAGACCTGTTTAAAAACTTTTTAACATCACATTTCTTTAGCATACTGTGATAGTCCACTTGTGTACTATCATTTCCTCTTTTATACACGAAAACTCTTTTTGTCTTTTTCATGTTTTGTACTTTTTTGCATTTTTTATATGTTTTTGTATTTTATCTAACATTTCTCCCCCTAAAATCAAAACATATTTTTGTATTTTTGGTTTATCAAGAAAGAAAAATTGACCGACCGATGAGGATTACTTCTAATCGCCTCCATTATTAGTTCACAATTTCCTTTTAAACTTTCTCCCCCTCATAATGACAAAAACTTTGAATATTTGATTTTAAAACATTTTAAATTTGTCCTTTCATTAGTGTTTGTCTGTTCAACAGTGAGGGTTCTGTGACTTTTTGTTTAAATTTTCCAAAATAGTGAACGTTCTAGTAAACCCATTATCCATAACCTGAAAATTTTTTAATTTGATTAATTCGGCTACTATCTCATCATGTGCCAAGGAATCTCGTTATCCGTGATCTACTTTTAGTGTTCTGAATCTTGGAAGTTCATGGACACATAAGCAAACAGTTAGTTGAATAGAGTCACCCAAGTCTTTTCAGTCTTGGGTAACTTATCAACAACTTTTGCTTCACAATCATTCTCATTCTTCTGTTCAACTTTTACTAAATTCTTAGTTGATGCATAATGTTCAACATTTTCAAACACATCTTTTTCTTTTATCACCCATGTTTGTCTTTTCTTTAAAGCTTTCTTGTAATACAAATAGAATCTTTTTGTTCAACAATGTTTAAAGATTCACCAGTTTTATCTTTTGAAACTATGTTGTTAACTGGTTTCACTTTGTTTATCGATTCTTTGCTTTGTTTCCAAACCTGAGTTAGTACAAACATTGGTGATTTTTGTTTAAAGTCATTAGAATTTTTCTTGACATAATGAACAGGTTTAGGATTAATTTGTGGACATTTTCTAGCAATGTGTCCGACTTTATTACATTTAAAACACGTCTTACTATCTATTACAACAGAGGATCCCTCAACCTAGTCACGTTGGTTTTGTTTTTTGAAAAAATCTTCATTAGATTGTTTGTAAATTTGATTTTTGTTAGCATTTTCTGAACTTGTACAAGAGACAACGTTCACTTTCTTCAAAAATTTTGATTTTCCAAATTTGTTATAATTCCTCTTACCATTCCCTGACCAATTCCAACCATTATAATTTCTCTAGTGGTTGTTTGAATAAAACTGTTGGATTTGGAAAAGTAAGATTTATCTTTTTTAACACTCGAAACTCCTTTTTCTTTTGTCAAACTTTCAATCTCAGAATTTCAGTTTCAACAAGTTAGAAAACTTTTTCGACTCCGTTCAAATTCATATTCTGAATCGGAAATTCAGAATCAGAATATAATTGATCAGATCCACACATTTTGTACATCACAAAATTTGGATCATCATTTGAACTCTGTTCTAAGATAAACATCATGAAAATTTTCATCACTTTCAAGTTGTGAACTTGAACTTTCTTTGTCATAGTTTGGTTAATCGTTTTCAAAAATATTTTTATCCTTTTCTTTTCCCAAAACGTTTTCAACCACAGTTTTAACCACTTTAGATTCAACATCTGTATCAGATTTTGAATATGTCACGTCAATGTTGTCAGGCAACTGATCTTCCTGTTCTGTTTTTACTGTTTTTAATTTCGGTTCAGTGTCTTTTACTCCTCGATTATAATCTAGACCTCTATCCTGATAACCCTACACATCCTCTCCATCTTTATCTTTTCCCGTAGGTTTCGGGAGAATGTGATCCAGAACATATGAAGCTGTTGAATAACTGATCAACTTTTTATCAACCCTTTCGGTTTCTATCTTCATTGCTTCTAGCTCACGCTTCAATTTTGCAATCGTGTCAATGTGAATGTTTATTGCCATCTGTTTGTCCATGAACCTTGCCTTTAACATTGAGATTGTAGCACTATCTTCCTTATTTGCATCACGTTGTTGATTAATTGTTTTGCTTAGCTTATCGTAAGCCTCTTTCGTCTCTTTGAAATCACTTGATAGATTATCAGTATAACGTTTTAGCTCTCTATACTTCTCATCCTTTTCCAGACAAGACTTGCACTGTTCCAAACATTTTGTGCACTGTCTTTCTATCTTAACTTTCTCAATTTTTCTCTCTTTCTGGACTTCTTCGACCACGAATTTCTGATCAACTTTAAAAAAATTCACTTTCCTCACTTAACTGATCCATCATTACTTTCTCAGCAATCATTTCTTCTTCACGTTGTGTATTCTGACCATTTCTTTATTCACTGAAAACCTGCAAAAGCATTATAAACATCAGGAGGCATAAAAGATTGAAAAGAGTTTTGTAAAATTTCTTCCTCGGTATAACAACAATGATCAGATTCTTCTAGAACTTCATCGTAAACAATCACAGCACAAACTTCTTCCATTTCTGGTTCCGGTTCTTTAATAATTTCTGCCAACAGTGCGTGATTTCGATTTTTGAAAGATATTTATCCCAGTTAAAACCTTCATCTTCTTGTGTGGCGACTAGGGCTTTATCTTTTGATCTTGTCGAACCCTCATCTAGTTGGAAAAGTCTTGACTGATTCTGAGGTTGAGAAGCTCTGTGATATATTGCCTATTTATAATAATCATCAAAAGGATTTTGATGACTTCCATGAATTTCTCTGTTCAGACATTCTCTTTTGAAGTGGCCCTTTTTCCTACACTTGAAGCAAGTCACTTTCGATTTATCAAATCCTAGTTTTGAATCAGACCCAACGAGACACTTCATCCCAGTAATTCCCAAATTTTTTTGTGCTCTTCGAACTATACTAGCCATGCCCCATTTAATATCTATCAGTTCTAACTCCCCCGGATCAATTTGATCATAATCCTCTTTTGTCATTTATGGATTTCCGATTCTTCCTGCAACCAAGCTCTCATAAGATTCCAACACCGAAGCAAGTGATCCCACATGCTGTTTAGCCGTATTTGCGATGAAAGATTGAGCGTTATGAAGATCTACAACAATGTTGCACTACAGGATACGAGGACTGGAGTTATTCTGGCTGTTGTAATTATTTGAGCTTTGTGATGACTGGGGGCCCTGTATCGGAGTATTTGGTTCAAAACTCGAATAAGATGAGAAACTAGTTCCACTGTTAGAAGTAATTATTGAATAACCAGAAGAACTTTCTACACTATAAGCTATTTGAAATTTTGGGTCTTGAATGTTGGCTATCGGACTTCCTTTGTAGTAAAGATTGGCGTCTTGTTGAGAATTTGCACCTTTATTTTTAGCAGTTTTTCGCATTTCAAGCTCATGCCCTTCGATTTATTTCGATGAACTTACTCAGGCTTAAAGTATTATATTCTGAACTGTTTTTTTCAAAATTGTTAGATAAGTCGACCATTCTCCCTGAGGCAATGTGTCGGCCAACTTGTCAACCCATTCTACATCTTCTTTACGTATACCCAAACGTTTCATTTCCACGACTAGATGACAATATCTCTCAATAACTTGTTTCATCGTTTCTCCTCGAAAAGCTGTGAAGATGTCAAACTCTTTCTTTAGAAGTGTCATTTTACTTTTCAACATTTGTGTGCTACCTTGAAACTTTACTTTTAACGCGTTCTAGACTGACTAAGCATATCCATCATGTTGTAGCAAGGTAAATATATCTTCATTTACAGCCAGTTGCAAAATATTCATCATCTTCTTTTCTTTCGCAAATTTATCTTTCTCTCCTTGAGTCAAAGTTTTTTCAAGCCCATTCTCACCAATAGGTGCAACATATTTCTCCTCAATGGCATACCAGCAATCAAAATAATTTGCTTGGACCCAGTTAACAAACTGTTCATTCCAACCTCCATAAACTTCTAGATTCATCAATTTGGGTGGCTTCTGCATTATCTAAGTTTAGATTTTGAGTAATCGACGTGGAAGTTGATGTTGACATTATAGCAAATGAATTATAAAACTCGTTCTCCATTTCATTAAAAATTTGTGTGCAAACCACTTGATGCGAAGATAACTTTTCTTTGTGCGAAGTTGTTACTTCGTGCGAACTAAAAAACACATATAACAATTTAGATTCAAGTTCGTGCGAAGATAAACAAAAACAGATTTCTGAGATCTATCTTCGTGCGAAGATAGATTGTAAAGTTTGACAAATTTTCATTTCGTACGAAGATAGATTTAACTTCGTGCAAAGTGACTAGATCGTGCAAAGGTAAATTCAAAACGTTTTTTGCTGATTTTATCATGATTCAGGTTGATTTTAGGTCTAATTCTTTCAAGTGTCACACCCCGACCGCGTTAAAACAACAAACCGCAGTGGAAACTTCAGGGAGTGTCGTAACAGAATTATTGTTTCAACAACCATGGTACATAAGTTATATTTATTGAATTGAAATGATTGCAATGTCTGGGATTTAAACGAAAAACATAACGGAAATTAATTTGTCTTCAGGTTTTAAGTCACTAAAGCCCAAAGTCCATCCTAAGTGTCGCATGATCAACCTTAAGCATTCGCTCCTGAAACATATGTGAAAATAAATACGTCAGCATAAAAATGCCTATGAGTAACATATGTTTTGTTATAAAGGTTCATGGTCTAGAATGTTTAAAGGAAAGTTTAACAAAAAGTGGCCATGAATACTTACAAAATGTTTTCTTTTATGAAATCATAAGAAAATCAAATGATATAAAAGAAATAATGCATGGTTAAAATCAATAACCAAAAATATGTCATGTCTCGTGTAAATATGCCATGTCTTTGTATAAAAATGTCGTGTCCTATATAAAAATGTCTTGTCTTGTGTTTTGTTTGAAATGATTTAGATAACGCCACGATATGTAATATAATAAAAGCACTTATATATAGGAAGTACCATTGGCGTATCCACCATGTTTTTATTATATTATACATGTCTCGTTATTTAAGTCACTCGCCATAAACCAACCATCAAAAAGTCTTGTTTAAACCGAGAAAAGTCTAGTATAAAGTATGTCATGTAATCCAATGTCATGTAAACCAATGTCATGTAAACAAATGTCATGTATTAACAAAGTCTTGTGTAACCCAAAATGTCAAGTATAAACCAATGTCTTGTATAAAACAATGTCATTGAATACTCAAACGTTATGTTTTATAAACCGTTGCTTTTATTGTTTAAAACATATGTTAAGATTGTTGGCAAACACATTCAAACCTTGTTGATAGTCAAATAGATCCTTATAAAGTTAAAGGTCTATCCATTTCATCGGATTCTGTCATTCCCTAAAGTCGCTTCCAAACAAACCCGGGAAGTGGGAACGTGATTGTCAATCCTATGGTACCATTACATACTACCGGTCGGCGTGATCAATGTTAATGAATGTATTAAGTCAATCTCCAACGCACCAATATGATATGAACAAAGTAAGCAAGAATGTCCTTGAAAACCATGTACTAGTATGCCCAGTCAACATACATAGCAAGAATGTCTTTGAAAACCATGTACTAGTATGCTCAGTCAACATACAATGTACTAGTATGCTCAGTCAACATACATAGCAAGAATTTTGAAAACCATGTACTAGTATGCTCAGTCAACATACATAGCAAAAATGTCTTTGAAAATCAATGTGCTAGATATGCTAAGTCAACATATGAAGCAAAAGTGTAATATAAATCAATGTACTAAACGTACTATGTAATCAAATCATGTATAATGTCATGAAAACACGAAAGTAGTCATATGCACAATATGTTTCACCTCAAAACATTTATAAAACATAAAAGAGGGGACTGTGTACTCACATGGGATTGCAAGAAAGTCCTTGTTCAAGAAGATAAACCAAAGCTCAAGAGTCCGAGAATTTACGTATGTCCAAATATCGGATTACTTATGTTAATATCGGGACTTAATCGGAGGATTTGGATAGAATGATACCTCATAAACCAAATGAGTATTGGAACTCATATGAAATGGTTTAATAAAGTTTACATTCTGAATTGAAAAAGGATCCTAAGTGCTTTTGACCCATGATGACTCGTTAAGATAGTTTACGCTACTTTAATGTGTCATTTGCGTAACTATGTGATCGGATGGTTAGATATGTGTTATGATGAATCAAATTGCTAAACATGTTTAATAATGTTAATAGTAACATGTTTAATAATGTTACTACATCAGTTTACATGTCGAAATTAAGTTACATATGCTTAAAGTTGATTTATTCGCAAAAGGGCGTTTTGGTCATATTTAAAGACATATTACGCGACTTAACATAATACTAACCAAACGACGTGACCATAAGGTATGACCTCAGAGGGTTATTCCCTATACAACTATGGTCACAAATATGTGTTTGTTCGGATCCTAAGATCGACCAAACAGTTCGGATTCGAAAGTCGAACGCTGGTCAAGACCGCTCGACTTACGACCCCAAACAACCACTAAACTAAAAGTGATGAGTTAGACATGTCAAAACATGTCTAACTAAGATATAAAAATGTTTTGGTATCAAAATAAAATGTTTTGGTATCAAAATCTGTCGCATAATGTGCATTTTGCGTGTTATTGACCGAAACTTTGACTCGTCACTTTGACTAGTAAATGTGGTAATCAGTAGGCATGATCACTATGGATCATAACCCACATGATTACGATCACGTTGCAAATTTCAATTGAACTTTGTCTTGACCAATTAATGGTCAAAGCTGAAAGTCAAACACTGTTTGACTTTTAGCTTGAATTAGCTAAAAATAAACAAACAAGACAAGGAGAGAGCACTTACTTGTGTCGAAGAACACTTGAAGAGCTCAAGGATGAAGAATGCTCAGATGGGAGGCCTCCACAAATGTGGTAGCACTCCAACTTAGAGCAAGAGAAGAAGAAGAGAAATGAGCAAGGAAAAATAGTGATGGTCAAGGCTATTTATACTAATCTTGGAGCTCCCAAATCATGACAAGTGTTGATCCAGGTGTTAGGGGTTTGATTAGTGTCGTAACATTTGTCCAAAGTAGAAGAAATGGTGGCAAATTCGTTTGCTTGGTGTCCAAAGGAGTTAACAAGAGGCTTCCACCTTGCTATAACAATTATGCTAAGCTGGGGGATCCTTATGGACCGTAAGGGTTTTGGGCTTACGGTCCGTAAGCCCTTTCGCTGGCATATACTTTTGAAAATTGGCAGACAGGCCCCTACACTCGTTTCATCGCGTTTTGGCGCTTCTAACACTCGTTAATCGGATTTTTAAGCTTTATAAGGACGATAAAGCATAGGGAACTTGAAATATGCCCTGAAATGTCGAGGATGTCGGTTCGTTCGGTCGTACGGTTGCGGTTTTCGGTTAATTACGACGAAAATCTTAACGAACGCGTGAATGGCCGTAAATGCGTAACGAATGATATTTTTGCATTCCAAACACTAAAATACAAGATTTTAATGATTACAAAATTTTTTGGATATGTGTACATGTTCCGGATTAAGAAATACGTGAAACGACATAGTTTCGCAGAATTTGCAAAATAGCCCCTGAAGTTGCATAAGCATGTTTTGCCATACCGAAGCTCTCAAAACTTATTTCTAAGTCATGTAAAGGGTAGTTAGGGTATGTTTAGCTTATGTAACAATCCAGGAGTGTACGTCGTGTTAAACTGATTATGTTTTGCGATTTTATTTCCAGAAAAGGTTTAGAAGGTCAAAATTGAACAAACATTGAAAATGCACAAAAGTCATAAATAAATATACAAATTTGTAAACAACACAAAGTTTCATTGATTATAAAATTGTTCGGAATAGTTACAACACTTGAAATACACAGATGTCACAGTCTCCTCTGCTGTAGGAAATTTCGTCCTGAAATTAATTAGTGGAAACTTGTGAGAATGGATGTGGATAATTTGCTTTCATCTGGTCCTCTCGTTCCCAAGTAAACTCTGGGCCACGTTTGGACTCCCAGCGAACTTTAACAATCGGTATTCGTCTGCACTTGAACTTTTTAATTTCACGGTCCAAAATTTCCACAGGTTTCTCAACAAAGTGCATCGTGTTATCAACACAAATTTCATCAAGAGGGATGTGGAGGTTTTTATCAGCCAAACACTTTTCAGATTGGATACGTGGAAAGTTGGATGAACATTACAAAGTTCAGGAGGCAGCTCAAGTTTGTAGGCCACCTTTCCGATTCTCTCGACAATCTTGAATGGTCTAACATACCGTGGTGCAAGTTGTCACACCCCAACCGATGGCGGAATCATTTGGGCGCGACACTAAGCGAATCAGATTGTTCGATAGAATCCATAACGACTATTATAAACGACAATATTTAGAA
This sequence comes from Scalesia atractyloides, assembly GCA_947069175.1. Lineage (NCBI taxonomy): Eukaryota > Viridiplantae > Streptophyta > Magnoliopsida > Asterales > Asteraceae > Scalesia > Scalesia atractyloides. The sequence goes on along the minus strand of CAMTDV010000004.1, from coordinate 32,758,676 downwards.
CGTCAATTTCCCATACAATTAACCTAAAATCATTCCACAATCATTACAAATCCAAACATTCTCAAACAATTCAAAATTCGACAACTAGATTATTACAAGTTTCTAAATCATAATCCTAGGTCCGATTTGCAGCGGTAACATCCTCAACCTGTTACATACATTAAAATACAAGTCAATACAATAATGTAAAGGTGAGCATACAGGTGTAATAGCATAATAATAGCGGTAAAGCGTTTACGCGTAACAAGCATGTAACACGTAGAGAAAGTGAATCTTAGTAAGCTAACAATAATGATACAAGCTAACCAACACGACTGCGAGGTGGAGTATGCGCGATACGTGTTCACAACAGCGAACACGCACGTAAAGTAAATATGCGAGCCTTAACAACCCCGAACCAGTCATGTGCTGAGTCCAAACTATAGTACTATCATTGCTAAGGGTGGTCTGCAGGTCCTCATTATTCACACACAGCAAACAAACATTCAGTGATTCACGTATAACATGCGAGAGCAGTTAGCGATAAAAGAGTTTAGCGTTTTGTGTAACGTGTTTTGATATAGAGAACGTATGTAACACCCAAAAGTGCGTTAAAGCGAAAAAGGGTTCAAGTATACTCACAGTCGGTGCTCAACGAAGAAACACGAACTGCTGTGGATTGAAGGGAGCGCTAGGATCAGCCTGTAAGCGAGAACAGAGGTGCATCAGTCTTCCGAAGTGCTGAAACGGTCGAAGTGCGAAGGGGAAGATGACAAGTTTGGGTGAACTTGTAACAGAATTCAGGAGGTCAGCCAAGTCCGGGCGAAGTTGTGCTTTGGCCTAAGGTTGAGCACAAGTTCGGGCGAACTTGTACTCTAGCTTAGGTCAAAGCACAAGTTCGGGTGAACTTGTACTTCTCCCTTGGATTAAATACAAGTTCGGGCGAAGTTGTACCTAATCAGGTGACAACTTCGAGCGAACTTGCCCTATTTGGGGTGAACTTGTCCGTTTTTTGGTCCAAAATCATGTATTTTCGCGTCGTTTGCTGAGGAAATCGAGTGTCCATCCCTCCAACCTTGAGCTACTGAGCAAACCATAGGCTGGAGGGGTCTTTGAGAGCGAGTTCTAGCCATTTTACAGGAACTCAGGCTAATCCGTGCGAACTTGTCGGTTCATACGAGTTAGTCCAGTTTGTGTGAAGTGACTGTATCGTCCTTGTGCTTTCGGATCTGAGTTTCCGCTTGAAACAGATGTAAATTCGAATCCATTTCAAGTATAGTGTTGACAATGCCTCGTTCCACTACTTAGTGAACAAAACTTATGTCAGTTAATCCGTTTTTGGTGTACAAATCGATGCTTTAAACAGTTTTTCTCAGGTCTAGCACTTGGTGAGTCTAAATCATCAAGATCTCCAACTTGGGAAGCCAAAACTGTGCCCAAAGCATTCGTTTAAGTGTAGATCTAAGTGAAAATAAGAAGTTTTATAAAAAGATGAAGGTTTTTATAAACAAAGAAGTTTTGAAGAAAACGAAGGTAATCCTTGTGTAAAATCTTAGTGGAAAACGTTGTGGTTTGCATAAAACGAGTGGTTCTTACTTGGAAAAACAAGGAAATTCGGTTTTGTGAGCTCTGGAGCGAAGTTGCAGCAAGGAGAGCATGAATGGAGGTGCTGAGGATTTATAGGTGAGGAGGAAATAAGATGGCAGGCAACAAGTTCGGGCGAACTTGGCCTTTTCTCTTGGTTTGGACATGTTTGGGCAAACTTGCCCTTGTTCTGCCTTGGTCAACTTCGCGCGAAGTTGTGATGCCCAACTTTGGGTGAAGTTGGCCTGGTTGCTAAGTTTTGTTCGTTATTTGTTCGTTAGGTGCTCGTTTGGCGATTCGATTCGTATTAGTTATGTTAAGCGTTTTGATTAAGCGTTAAGTGTTGCGTTATTAAATTAATGCGATTGAGCGATTCGAGTGAGTGAGAGCGTTGCGACATAACACATAAATAACATAAGGTAACATAATTAACCGCGATTTGAGTTTGCGTTGAGAGTTGCGAGATTCACCGATTTAAATGCGATAAATAAGCGATATAATATGCGTTTCAAAATAGTTGTAAACCATTATAATGAATCTCAACGTACAACCGGGTTTAAAATAGAAATAAACGGAATTAACGGAATTTGGATAACAATCCGAAAGATCGGGTTGTTACAGTCTCCCCTCCTTTAGGGAATTTCGTCCCGAAATTCAGGTGGCGGCCGTAACGAAGAGATAAGGATATTTAGCTTTCATATCACTTTCGATTTCCCAAATAAACTCGGCGCCGCGTTTGCCTTCCCATCGGACTTTCACAATAGGAATGCGAGAGCGAAGAAGTTTCTTGATCTCTCAATCCATGATTTCTACCGGCTTTTCCACAAAGTGCAGCGTTTCATTTATTTGCAAATCTTCAAGTGGCACATGAAGATTTCCTTCAGCTAATCACTTTCTGAGGTTGGAGTCATGGAAAGTCGGATGTACGTTGTTGAGTTCTTTCAGTAATTCGAGTCGGTAGGCCACTTTGCCAATTCTTTCCAGAATTTTAAAGGGACCCACGTATCATGGCGCTAGTTTCCCTTTCTTTCTGAAACTGATCACTCCTTTCCAAGGTGAAACCTTTAAGAGAACGTGATCTCCCACTTTGAACTGTAGGGGCTTGCAGCGTTTATCGGCATAACTCTTTTGACGACTTCGAGCTTTCAGGAGATTGTCTCTAATTTGGAGAATCTTGTCTGTTGTTTCTTGTATTAACTTGGGACCAGTGATCTGAGCGTCTCCGATTTCGTGCCATACAATAGGCGATCGACATTTTCTGCCGTATAGTGCCTCAAAATGTGCCATTTGAATACTAGCATGATAACTGTTATTGTACGAAAATTCTATTAAGGTACAAGTGCGTATCCCAATTACCACCGAAATCTATAATACATGATCGAAGCATGTCTTCGAGGGTGCGAATCCTGCGCTCTGTCTGACCGTCGGTCTGAGGATGGAACACAGTACTTAGGTTAAGACGTGAAGTAAAGCGACCGTCGCGATCAGAGATGATGTCACGAGGCGTCCCGTGTCGACAAATGACTTCGTCGGTATAGATTCGTGCTAATCATTCTACCTTATAGTCTTCTCGTATGGCGATAAAATGAGCAGATTTCATAAGGCGATCGACGATAACCCAAATGCTACCATGACCAGAAGAGGTGTGAGGGAGTTTTGTAACAAAATCCATAGTTGTACTTTCCCATTTCCACACCGGGATGTCGGGCTGTTCGAGTAAGCCAGAGGGTCGTTGATGTTCGGCTTTAACTTTCGCACAAGTTAAGCATTTCGAAACGTACAGAGCGATATCCTTTTACATGCCCGGCCACCAATACCTAGGACGGAGGTCCTGGTACATCTTGTCGGCACCGGGGTGAATGGAATATCGAGACTTATGGGCTTCGGTCATTAGTAACTCGCGGAGGTTATTGCGGCTAGGGATCCAAATGCAATTCAGAAAGTAATAGATCTCGTTAGACTTATTCTCCAGCTCGGCTTCGGCACCACATTTCATTTCCTCGTACAAGGTATTCGCAATGAAGCATGCGTGCTGGGTTTCGCAAATCAGGATTTCGAGTTTATTCTGGGCTTGAACGTCATGAATGCTATACACATAGCTTCGTCGACTGAGAACATCAGCTACGACGTTTGCTTTGCCGGGATGGTAGCGTATCTCACAATCTTAGTCGTTGAGAAGTTCGACCCATCTGCGTTGGCGCATGTTTAGTTCTTTCTGGTTAAAGATGTGTTGCAAGCTCTTCTGGTCGGTGAAGACCGTACACTTTGTACCATAAAGGAAGTGTCGCCATATCTTTAACGCAAAAATGAATGCACCGAGCTCGAGATCATGGGTAGTGTAGTTCTTCTCGTGGATTTTGAGTTGTCGAGACGCGTACGCGATAACCTTATCTGGTTGCATAAGGACACAGCCGAGACCTAGGTAAGAGGCATCGCAATAAACAACGAAATCGTCATCTCCGTCGGGAAGTGCGAGAACGGGAGCGTCGCAAGGCATACGCTTGAGGGTCTGAAAGGCTTCCTCTTGTTCGGAACCCCAAACAAAAGGTTTATCCTTATGAGTCAAAGAGGTAAGAGGAACGGCGATTTTCAAAAAGTCGGCGATGAATCGGCGGTAGTAACCTGCTAATCCGAGGAAGGAACGGATTTCAAACGGATTCTTTGGAGTATTCCAACTCTTTACAGCATCAATTTTGGCGGGATCGACGTGGATTCCTTGGTCATTGACGACGTGACCGAGAAATTGAACCTCGTTAAGCCAGAATTCACACTTGGAGAATTTGGCGTAAAGACGGTTTCCTTGGAGAAGTTCGAGAACTAAACGAAGATGTCGAGCGTGTTCGGCTCTCGACTTCGAGTAAATGAGGATATCATCAATAAACACGATGATGAAATGATCCAAAAAGGCTTTGCACACACGGTTCATCAAATCCATGAAGACCGCGGGTGCGTTTGTAAGTCCAAAAGGCATGACCACGAATTCAAAATGGCCATAGCGAGTACGAAAAATGGTTTTTGGAATGTCTTTCTCATGTACACGTAGCTGGTGATATCCGAAACGTAAATCAATCTTCGAAAAACAAGTAGCACCTTGGAGTTGGTCAAACAAATCATCGATTCGAGGAAGAGGGTAGCGGTTCTTAATTGTAAGCTTGTTAAGTTCCCTATAGTCGATGCACATCCGGAACGATCCATCCTTCTTTTTCACAAAAAGGACAGGTGCGCCCCAAGGTGATGTGCTCGGGAGTATGAAGTCTTTATCAAGTAATTCTTGAAGTTGGCTAGATAGCTCACGCATTTCGGATGGTGCAAGGCGATTGGGAGCTTTAGCGACAGGTGTAGCACCGGGGATTAGATCAATACGAAACTCGACATCACGAGTAGGGGGTAAACCAGGTAAATCGTCGGGAAAAACTTTAGGGAATTCACAAACAACAGGTACGTCTTTCAAGGTGTTCTTTTCCTTTTACGGGTTCACGATATGGGCTAGGAAAGCGATGCACTGCTTGCACAAATACTTGTTCGCTTGGGTACATGACAAAAGCATCAACTTCTTTGAGGGTGTTTCGCCGTAAACATGTAGTTGATCACCGTTAGGAAGGGGAAAACGAATCATTTTATCGAAACAAACGACTTCAGCACGATTCTCGCGAAGAAAATCCATGCCTACTATGACATCAAAACTACCTAATTGCATAGGTATGAGGTCGATTGAGAAGCTGTGATTGTTGAGTTCGAGAGTACAATCACGAAGAACGGAGTTAACGGTAACGGTTCTTCTGGTGGAGATTTCGACGTCGAAGGTACTTGGGAGATTAGCGCGTTTACATTTTAAAATCTTTTCGAATTCTAACGATACAAAACAGTTATCGGCTCCAATAGCAAATAAACATGAAGCATAAATACCATTGATGAGGAACGTACCATTGACAACATTGTTGTCATTCTGAGCCTGGCGGTGATTGAAGTTGAAAGTTCTTCTACGCACACCCTGTGGTTGTTGCTGCGGCGGCGGCTGTGGTGGCTGTTGCTAAAGCTGCTGCTGCGGTTCTTGTTTCACAACACGGTTTGGGCAGACATTGCTGAAATGATTCGGGTCACCACATGTGTAGCAAGCACGTGCCTGAACTGTTGGTGCTTGGGGTGCCTGGTTGAGGGGCATAACATTAAGAAGAGTTGGCGGTGCTGCGAGAGCGGGAGGAGCTTGCTGACATGGACCAGTGCGGCAGTGCGCCGTGAAGTGCCCATAATGTTGCAATTGGCACAAAAGCGGCAGTTTCCTCCAACCGCATGATGGTATGTGCACTTGGAGCACAGAGGGTGAGGTTGAGTGTACGCACGCTTAGCAGCTAGTGCGTTGGGAGTAGCAGCTTGGCGAGACTGGGAGTTCGGTGCTGGGACTACTGCGCAGTTCTTGTTGTTACCCATTCGCTTGCGGTTCTGGTGATTTGACTTGGAGGCTTGGGATGGAGCAGTATCGGTGCTTGGCTCAACAGTTGCTTGGATGAGGTTCTTAGTTGAGACTTTGGAAGCTCTAGCCAAGACTCGATTGTCGTTGATCTCGGCTGCGAGTTGGTAACTCTCTTCGATGGTAGTTGGTCTTGCAGCTTGAACAAAGTCGGTGACACAGTCGAGAAGAGCGCGGAGATACTTCTTGATAGCTTTCTCGGTAGCATCCACCTGACCTGGGCAGATGAGGCTGAGCTGCTTGAAGCGAGCGGTGAGACCAGTATTGTCTCCACCGATTTGTTTGATACCCCAAAATTCATTTTCCAACTTCTGGATTTTGTGCGGTGGGCAGAACTCTTTGATCATGAGCTCCTTAAGTTCTTCCCACGCGAGAGAGTAAGCTTCGTTGTTATCGCGCCTGTTGCGCTCGGCAGTCCACCAGTCAAGTTCCCTTGATTGAAAGACTCCAATGGCGTTAATGGTGTGGAGATTTTCAGGACATCCGCTCTGCCTGAAAGTGACTTCGATCGAGTTGAACCAGTGAAACATCTTGATTGGTCCATCTTCGCCGATGAATGCTGCAGGACCGCAAGCCTTAAACTGCTTGAAGCTCAACCGAGATTTCGGAGCATCTTTCTTGGAATCAACTGATGGGTTGTTGCTGACCGCTTGAATTTCGCTGACATTTTGCGGGATCACCTTAGCCATTTCCTTGGCTACAAGAGAGGCGATGCGTTTGTTGGCGTTGCTGCGTTGAGCGGTACGGCGAGTGTGAGATCCCATGGATGCCATTGCGAAAGAGAGATTCTCTAGAATGACACATAGGGAATTTAGACGAGATTCGATTATAATGGGTTTTTGTTTAAAAGCTTGCGTTTACAACATATACTTATTATTATTATTATTATTATTATTATTATTATTATTATTATTATTCACATAAGGCACAAAAACACGTAAGCACATATCCACATAAGCACGTAAACACATAAACATGTAAGCACATATTTTGCACGTATTCACATTCTCTAGTGCTTGCGTAGCGTGCTATGAGATGCGAGGTCTGAGCGTAATAAGCGAGTAATACCGCGTATGAGGACATTCGCGTAAGAAGGTTGAGCGTTTTAGTTTGGTTTGCGATTAATTAGCATTTTAGAATAAGAGACCTGTGCGAGTTGTGCGTATTTTCGTAAAGCGAAAAACGATAAAACGAGAAATCGATAAAGCGTAAAATCCACAAAATTTAAACACAAAATTAATAATAAAATTCGATGATGCGTAAAATCGGCGATTGCAGGCTTAAAACACGTTGGAGCGTCCTGGATTTTAAGACAGCGACTACCCAAAGTAGTTCGAAAATCCTTTGAGTTCAGGCGCACGATTTGGCCTAATAGACAAATGCTCTCGCCGTACTACGGTTAATGGCATTTATCCTTCCAGTTACGTCGTGCCCCGAGTCATCGAAATAATCGAGACTTTGGTGAGATTGAAAATCGAGGAGTGGAATTAGTTATTAAGGTGCGGGTTTCACCCCTAACTTAACAACTTCGTTCCATGTTTATGGTTTTCACCGAACGCGTCGGGAGTTCCACGGAAATAGAGGTTGAGATTTTCGAAAGATGTGGATATCACTCCTAACTTAACGAAAGAATCTCATGCAATAAATAGTACGAGGAGTGAGTGATCTTATCGAGAGTTCTTGGTTTTCACACCTAACCCCGACACAATCACTCGTTTGTGTTATACGAGTGTTTTCAAGCGTGTACTTTGTGTTAGCCTTAGGAAAGGCATGTAAGCATTTAAGACATGTAGTTTCAGTATTTAAGTCGAAGAGCGGTCTAATTTGGTACTTAGACTATAGACTAGGTCGAACATGGCAATTCTACCTAATTCCCTATAGTTATGGCTCTGATACCAATCTGTCACACCACAACCGATGGCGGAATCATCGGGGCGCGGCACTAAGCGAATCAGATTGTTCGAGAGAATCCATAACGACTATTATAAACGACAATATTTAGAACGTCAATTTCCCATACAATTAACATATAATCATTCCACAATCATTACAAATCCAAACATTCTCAAACAATTCAAAATTCGAAAACAACTAGATCATTACAAGTTTCTAAAGCATAATCCTAAGTCCGATTTGCAGCGGTAACATCCTCAACCTGTTACATACGTTATAATACAAGTCAATACAATAATGTAAAGGTTAGCATACAGGTGTAATAGCATAATAATAGCGGTAAAGCGTTTACGCATAACCAACATGTAACACGTAGAGAAAGTGAATCTAAGTAAGCTAACAATAATGATACAAGCTAACCAACACGTGTCACACCCCGATAAATTGATTACATCAGAGTCGGACGTGATCTGACTGGTATCTTCATTGCACAGCGGAAGTGTTTAATGCAAAGACTTCTATAAAATGAATGCCCGCTAAGTACTCGAATCCCATGGGTTCTCCTATTCTAACCGTGCCATAATTTGAAAATGTACCATGAGAAAGAAACATGCGAAAAATCAACATAATGTTGGCAAGTTCATAGTTATTTGAAAAAGATTTTAATAAATCTTTTTAGTAACTGGTTTAGATATGTAGAGGAAACGTAATAAAATCATTTTTCTCGGCATGTCTATTGAAAACCTTGTTTTTGTAATACTTGAATAACCATCGATGTCCGCGTACGACAAAGACAACATGCCCGCATGAGCCTATAACCCACCCCAATCTAGTAAGTGCCTCGCCAAACCGTTTACTCAAGATGGTAGACTAGCAGGCGATTATAGTTCCAATATGTAGCGAGGACTTCACTGTACAGTTTCAGTTTTAAGCAACCCTACGACCCTTAGTGTTGAGTAGTGGACAATCCAGTCATTGTGTCTATAAGCAGGACCAACCAGCCCCTTATTTGTATGTAGGACAAACCAGTCCTTGTGTCTTCGTGCCTCGCACGAGTAAGAATGGGCCTAGCCCATTTGAGTCTGTAAGCAGGACCAACCAGTCCCCTTATTTGTATGTAGGACAATCCAGTCCCTGTGTCTGTATGTAGCTAGGACATTCCCGTCACTAGTCGTGAAACTCATGCACGTTCTGAAAATACGCGTGTGTTTTGTAAAACCGGTATGTTGAGCATAAACCTTTCATAAACCATTTGAGTTTATTGAAATCCATTTGCAACATGGTTTAGATATATGTATTTTCGTTCATTAAAATATTGTAAGCGTCTGCAAAACTTGCATATCTTTCCACCACCGAAAACATTTATTAAAATGTAAAATCGTAAAAAGTGGAGGTTTATGAACTCACCTTGATATCCTTGTGCAAATCTAGCTTAACGTGATTCCGTGATGTCGTTCCAAGAACGTGACTCGCTAGCGTGCAACTATAGTATTCCTAATCAAGGGATAATTTATAAGCTTATAAGATTATAATAAGACAACGTAGTTAAAGTACGTGTCCAAGCTCTACCGAATCGTTAATAACGGTCCTAAAAGGGTGTTATTGTCTTGACTTAAAATAACCGATCTATGGTTATTTGATCCCGTTCATAATCAGGATGAAACTAAGTCTCGAAAAGCGAATTAATTTCCGAATGATTTAGGATATATATTTATATATTTAAATATAAATATACTTACGAAGTCGTGCTAGTTGCCGTAAATAGAAATGCGTCGATGAGTAATGATACGACTCGTCGTAGTCTTTGTAGACGTAAGTGTGTGTATATATATATATACAAGTATATGTACATATGTGCAAAACGTTACGTGTTCGAAATAGGCGTCTTACGTCTCGTTTATAATTAATAAAAATTATATAATTGACGCTTGTTACACTCTTACAATCAAGCTTCGCACTTCGTTTAGACATTTGAAAATAAATATGAATAATTATATTTATTTTATGAAATATCCGAATCATCGTCTTTCGAAATAAATATAAACATTATACTCATTTAAATAAAAGTATCCGAATCGTCGGTGTTTGAAATAAATATAATCATTATATCTATTTTATAAAATAATCCGACGTTACAATACGTATTCGGTTTTTCGATGTTTGTAATAATTATAACTAAATATTCTTTACCTTGTGTTACTTTCGAATGTTAGATGCTTGGAATATAAATTCCGAATTTTGACGTTTAAAATGAATATGAATATTGTTCCGTCTTTATAAAATAAATAATTTATAAAGATTTCCGAGTGTTAGTTGTTGGAATTGAATATAAATAATGTTTATCTCATGAAAGTTTTCGAGTTCTAAACGATTTGAAATATATATAAAATCCGAATTTTATTAACTAATAGATTGTATTCGACTATTGAGATATACTCGTTTCCATGAAATCTTCATGTACAAATTGTCCAAAATAAATATATACCTATACTTATTTTTATAAAGTTACTTTGAGGCCCGATACGTTTTCGTTATTGTTGAAACTACAAAGTATATACATATTTCAACGAAAATCGGACAAAGTTCCTCTGTTTTTGGACGATCCCGACAACGAAAGTGTCGATATATTTTCAAAATTCAATCAACAATTCAACACTTTTATATACTTTTTCGATAGTGCTAATAATTGTTGTCAAATGCGCCAAAATAAAAAAAAACAAAGTCACTAAAGTATAAGCGCTATTTAATCGGGTCGAGATATAACATAATCGGTGTAATTATTTCTAGAGTTGGACGATATATTAATATATATTTGTTAGCGGGTCGGTCGAGCTCAGTTTCACAATCTTACGATATTTATAACTAACGTAATATAAGTTTTTGCGTCGTAACAATTTACCGAGTCTCAGTTTAACCGTTGACCCGACAGTTGACCGGGTTTTGACCCAGGTTGACCTGTTGACCACGTCTGACCTCCTTTGACCAGCTTTGACCATGGTTGACCCGAACCCATAATCTGAACCGTGTTGACCCAATCACCCGAACATGAACCGAACCCAAATCTGCCCCGATTGCTTGTTTTCTTGTAACCTGAGACAAACCAAAGTGAACTTGAACACAACTGGACCCGATTGCTTGTTTTCTTGTAACCCGAAAACCACTGCTGTCGGACCTCAACCGTCGTCACCAGAACCACCATTCCACCACTGAGCCGCTGTATCTCGACGACCAGAGTTGGTCCCTGCAGTAGACACCACCAAAACCGCTGCGAACACCCCCAATTCTTCCACCTCTGCCGCTGATTTGCAGCGTTTTCTGGACGCCGGTGCGATGGCTACGCCGTCGGCCTAACGTCGCTGCGTCGCCGTCGTGGGAGGTCGCCGGAGATCAGCCGGCTTCCCCACAACTCTCTTGATCTCCCTCTCTCCCATGTCGCTTTCTCTCTCTACAGTCTCTCTCTCTCTCTACGGTCTCTGCGGTCAGATGGGTGCGGGTTTAGGTGATATAGGGTGTACGGGACCGGGTGTGTGTGGCCGGAAAGCATTGCCGGAGTGCCGGCCGGAATCCATGTCCGGTGACCGAAGTGAGAGAGAAGAGGGACATCTTGGATGGGGCTTAGGGTTTCAAGCGGTGAGAATGAGAAAGAAAGATATATATAGTTAGGGTTTAGTGGAGTTGGGCCCTAAAGCCCGTTAGCGTGTACCTAATCCTTCGAGCGGCCCAACGACGTTTTTGTGGCCCGTAATCGTTCCCGAACTTCATAGAATGTCATGTATTGTTTATTTAAGGTCAAAAATCCTTGAAATTATGTCGGAAATCGTTACTTGATGCGTATTTTGTCGGTTGCACTAAAACGCGCAAAATGCTTTGTTCGTCGTTTTTAATACATTTTTCGATCTGGTTTCCACCGCTATTATTAAAATTTGAAAACGACGCTAAATATATAAATATCTGGGCGTAGCTTGAATTCGGTGTTTCCGTTTCGTTACCGGTGCGCTCCTGCAGTTACGTTATTCATTCGCATTCGCGTTTTGTGACGTTCGAAAGCACGATATATTCACAAAACTATATTCGTGTATAAATATACGTATAAAGTTCGAAATTCGCCGGCGTTGCCAGTATTTTGTCCGGTGACAGTTCGTTACCGTTTATCGTTCAGCAGTTATCCCGAAAATCACCAAATGCGCACTGTAAAGTTGATTTGCGTTCCTAGGCCTTTCAAAAGCCTACTTATGTTAATACGTGTTTTAAACACTATTTATTATCACCTTAAACGTTTGTTAATCGCGTAATTAGAAGGCGTTAATTACCGGTTGTCACAACACGACTGGGAGGTGGAGTATGCGCGATACGTGTTCACAACAGCGAACACGCACATAAAGTAAATATGCGAGCCTTAACAACCCCCGAACCAATCGGGTGCTGAGTCCAAACTATAGTACTATCGTTGCTAAGGGTGGTCTGCAAGTCCTTATTATTCACACATAGCAAACAAACATTCAGCGATTCACGTATAACATGCGAGAGTGGTTAGCATTAAAAGAGTTTAGCATTGTGTGTAACGTGTTTTGATATAGAGAACGTATGTAACACCCAAAAGTGCGTTAAAGCGAAAAAGGGTTCAAGTATACTCACAGTCGGTGCTCAACGAAGAAACAAGAACTGCTGTGGATTGAAGGGAGCGCCGGGATCAGCCTGTAAGCGAGAAAAGAAGTGCATCAGTCTTCTGAAGTGCTGAAACGGTCGAAGTGCGAAGGGGCAGTAGACAAGTTCTGGCGAACTTGTAACAGCATTCAGGAGGTCAGCCAAGTCCGGGCGAAGTTGTGCTTTGGCCTAGGGTCGAGCACAAGTTCGGGCGAACTTGTACTCTTGTTGGGATTGAACCTGTGGAAAGGAACAGATGATACAAAGTCAAAATACACCATCCGAGCTTTGGTCCAACCATCAGATGTTCTATCCTCTGATGGGCATTTATTGCATCCAATAATCACATTGATTCCTATCCTCTGACAGAAGAAACTCCCAACCGCTGATAGAAGATCACAAGATCAGAGGATAGCCAGCAGTGTTTAGTCTAGTTTTAGTTTAATTAATGTAACAGTGCTATGCACTGATAGTTTTAGTTTAAGTAGTGTTTGTAGTTAGTTACGTTTTTTAGCTGTCACTATCAGCCATGACGTCACTGTTAGACGATCAGTGGTTAGATAGTTAGTATAAATAGGTGCTCAATGTTACAGTCTTACTTGTCTTCTTAAAAAGATCACTTTCGCATATCTTCTTCATTACTTACTATCAAACGATCGTTATTGGGCTAAGGGGGAGTTTGTGAATCACATGCAATAGTTTAATTACTTGAAAGCATGATAGTGATGAAAACAAACGACCGATTGATTGTTGTAAAAGTTTTCCATTAACCCGCTGCACTTATTCTCTGTTTTCAATCATTTTTCATTATTTGAAACAAAAACAGCAATCAATTCAAACTTAGATCCTGACAACTTTAGCTTAGGTCAAAGCACAAGTTCGGGCGAAATTATGCTTCTCCCTTGGATTAGATACAAGTTCGGGCGAAGTTGTACCTAATCAGGTGACAACTTCGAGCGAACTTGCCCTATTTGGGGCAAACTTGTCCGTTTTTTATCCAAAATCGTGTGTTTTCACGTCGTTTGCTGAGTAAATCGAGTGTCAATCCCTCCAACCTTGAGCTACTGAGCAAACCATAGGCTGGAGAGGTCTTTAAGAGTGAGTTTTAGCCATTTTACAGGAACTTGGGCTAATCCGTGTGAACTTTACGGTTCATACGAGTTAGTCCAGTTCGTACGAAGTGATTGTATCGTCCTTGTACTTCCGGATCTGAGTTTCTGCTTAAAACAGACGTAAATTCGAATCCATTTCAAGTATAGTGTTGACAATGCCTCGTTCCACTACTTAATAAACGAAACTTATGTCGGTTAATCCGTTTTTGATGTACAAATCGATGCTTTAAACAGTTTTTCTCAGATCTAGCACTTGGTGAGTCGAAATCATCAAGATCACCAACTTTGGAAGCCAAAGCTAGGCCGAAAGCACTTGTTTATGTGTAGATCTAAGTGAAAATAAGAAGTTTTATAGAAAAAGATGAAGGTTTTTATAAACAAATAAGTTTTGAAGAAAACGAAGGTAATCCTTGTGTAAAATCGTAGTGGAAACGTTGTGGTTTGCATAAAACGAGTGGTTCTTACTTCGAAAAACAAGGAAATTCGGTTTTGGGAGCTCTGGAGCGAAGTTGCAGCAAGGGGAGCATGAATGGAGGTGCTGAGTATTTATAGGTGAGGAGGAAATAAGATGACAGGCAACAAGTTCGGGTTAACTTGGCCTTTTCTCTTGGTTTGGAAAATTTTGGGCAAACTTGCCCCTTGTTCTGCCATGGTCAACTTCGCGCGAAGTTGTGATGCCCAACTTCGGGCGAAGTTGGCCTGGTGACTAAGTATTGTTCGTTATTTGTTCGTTAGGTGCTCGTTTAGCGATGCAATTCGTATTAGTTAGTTATGTTAAGCGTTTTGATTAAGTGTTAAGCGTTGCGTTATTAAATTAATGCGATTGAGCGATTCGTGTGAGTGAGAGCGTTGCGATAGCGAGTACAACCATAAATCGTAAAGCACACATAACACATAAATAACATAATGTAACATAATTAACCGCGATTTGAGTTTGCGTTGAGAGTTGCGAGTATTCAGCGATTTAAATGTGATAAATAAGCGATATAATATGCGTTTCAAAATAGTTGTAAACCAAACCGGGTTTAAAATAGAAATAAACGGAATTAACGGAATTTGGATAACAACCTGAAAGATCGGGTTGTTACACAAGTTTTCCTTTCTTTCCGAATCAAATCACGCCTTTCCAAGGGGATACCTTAAGGAGTACGTGATCACCGACTTGGAATTCTAAGGGCTTGCGTCGTTTATTCGCATAACTCTTTTGACGGCTTCTAGCTGTCAAAAGATTATCACGAATTGACTTGACTTTGTCGGTAGTGTCTTGAATGAGCTCAGGTCCAGTGAATTGAGATTCACCAATTTCATTCCAGCAGACAGGTGAACGACATTTTCGACCATAAAGAGCTTCAAAAGGCGCCATGTTAATGCTAGAGTGATAACTGTTGTTGTAGGAGAATTCGATCAACGGAAGATACGAATCCCAACTACCACCAAAATCGATTACACAAGCTCTAAGCATATCCTCCAGTGTTTGGATTGTTCTTTCTGATTGTCCATCCGTTTGAGGATGATAAGCAGTGCTCAAATTAAGCTTGGTTCCCAAGGCAGATTGCATGGTTCTCCAAAAATGAGATCAGAATTAAGCATCACGATCAGATATGATATCCAAAGGGACACCATGACGAGATACTATTTCATCCACATAGATCTTAGCAAGTTTGTCAGCAGAGAAATCCTCACGAATGGATATAACATGTGCTGATTTTGTTAGACGATCAACGAATACCCAGATGGCATCGTGACCTCTAGAAGTGCGCGGCAATTTGGTAATGAGATCCATAGCAATGTTTTCCATTTCCAAAGGGAAAACCGGAATCTCTGGTTGTTCAAGCAAACCAGAAGGGCATTGATGTTCCGACTTAACTTTGAGACAAGTAAGGCATTTGGAGACGTACAAAGCTATGTCTTTCTTAATACCCGACCACCAATACTGGGTACGAAGATCCTTGTACATTTTGTCTGCACCTGGATGAATTGAATAACGAGACTTATGTGCTTCATCCATTATCAAGGTACGGAGATTGTCTAGACTTGGAACCCATGAACGGTTTAGATAATAAGATAACCCATTGTCTTTTGTTTCCAGATGAAGCTCGAGATGATGTGGTAATTCATTACCCATTTTGCCTTGTGCAACACAAGTACGTTGAGCTTCAAGAATACATGTCTGGATATCAGATCGAACTTGAACACAATGCAGCTTGACACGTTCATTACGACTTAATGCATCGGCTACGACATTCGCCTTACCAGGATGGTAGCGAATTTCGCAGTCGTAGTCGTTCATCGTTGCCTCATGTTTAATTCTTTCTGATTGAAAATATGATGGAGACTTTTGTGGTCCGTGAAAACCACGCATTTTGTACCATATAGATAGTGTCTCCAAATTTTGAGAGCGAAAACGACGGCACCCAACTCAAGATCATGAGTTGTGTAGTTCTTCTCGTGTACTTTCAATTATCTTGATGCATAGGCTATAACTTTGTCTCTTTGCATGAACACAGCCAAGGCCTAAGTTTGATGCATCACAATATACGACAAAATATTCGTTGCCTTCAGGTAGTGACAGAATAGGAGCATTACAAAGTTTATGTTTCAAGGTCTGGAACAGTAAGAGGAACCGCAATCTTGGAGAAGTTTGCAATGAATCAGCATTAATAACCTGCAAGACCCAAAAATGAATGAACTTCGGTTGGAGTAGTAGGCGTATCCCATTCCTTAATCGCACTGATTTTGGCGGGATCTACATGTATACCTTGTTCATTGACAATACGTCCCAAAAATTGAACTTCCTTTAGCCAAAATTCACACTTGGAGAATTTGGCATATAGTTGTTCTTTCTTTAGGAGTTCCAATGTTAAGCGAAGATGTTGCTCATGATCGGATCGAGACTTGGAATAAATCAAAATGCCATCAATGAAAACAATGATGAAATTATCCAAATAAGGCTTACAAACCCTATTCATCAAGTCCATGAATACAACAGGAGCATTTGTCAGACCAAAAGGCATAAATGTGAACTCATAATGACCATAACGTGTGCGAAAAGCTGTCTTGGGAATATCTTCGTCGAATACACGAAGCTGATGATACCCAGAACGTAGATCAATCTTTGAGAAGCAAGTAGCACCCTGTAGTTGATCAAAGAGATCGTCAATGCGATGTAGGGGATATCGATTTTTTATTGTGAGTTTGTTGAGCTCACGGTAATCGATACACATACGGAAAGATCCATCTTTCGTTTACACAAATAACACAGGAGCACCCTAAGGTGAAAAACTTGGACGAATAAATCCTTTGTCAGAAAGTTCCTGAAGTTGCTTTGACAACTCTTGCATCTCAGATGGTGCAAGACGGTATCGAGATTTAGCAATAGGGATGGCACTAGGTACAAGATCTATACGAAATTCAACCTGACGTGCTGGGGGTAAACCAGGTATCTCTTCAGGAAATACCTCAGGATAATCCCGAACAACAGGGATGTCATGAATTGTTTTGCCTTTGCCTTTCTCCTCTACAAAATGTGCCAAGAAAGCCACACAATTCTTTCGTAGGTATTTTTGGGCTTGAGTACAAGTCATGAGTTTGAGGCTACTAATCGGTTTTTCTCCTCGAACCTCCAAAATTTCACCAGACGAAAGAGGTATACGAACAATCTTATCAAAACAGACCACCTTAGCATTATATTTGGTTAATCAATCCATCCCCACTATAATGTCAAAACTCCCGAGTTGCATAGGTGTTAGGTCAATAGGAAAAAGATGGTTATTGAGGTTCAATTGGCAACTAGGAATGACGGAATCAAGTTTAAGAGGTTCGCCACTAGCTATCTCGACTGTCAAAGGCTTTCCTAGTTTGATTCTCGGTTTTGAAAGTAAAGGTTCAAAAGTTAAGGATACAAAACTTCTATCGGCCCCGAATCAAAAAATATAGAAGCAGGATGGTTGTTAACAAAGAACGTACCGTTCACCACCTCGTTGTCTGCCCGTGCCTCGTTTGCATTGATATTGAAAGCTCGTCCACGAGCCTGGTTCACATTTGCCAACCTCGGGAAATTGTTTATGTAGTGGGTGAGATCCCCACAGTTGTAGCAAGAACCGGGTGGATAATGAGGTCGTGCAGGATTGGCTGGCTGCTGGACAGGGTTTTGTACAGCTTGGTTCTAAGCAGAAGGACAACGACAAGTGTCATCCAGATGGCCAGATTTTCCACAGTTTACACAAATACGACACGGTAATTGAGGCTGGTGGTGACTGTTGCACCTGTTGCACAGAGGTGCATTGCCAACATACTGTTTCTTGGCCGGTGGTTGAGCAGGCTGGTTAGGAGCGGCTTGATTGGGTTGTGTAGTGACAGCAAAGTTCTTAGAAACCTTACGCTTTCTGGACTTCTTTGAACTTTCAACTTTATTACCCTTTTGCTTCTCAGACTTGTCAGACGGTTTCTTGTCACCCTTATGGTGGAACTTACCCTTGTTGATCTGGGATTCGGTCATTGTTGCAGATAGCTCAATGGCTTGTCTAACAGTAGTAGGGTTGCTGCCGGTGACAATATCCTGAACTGGGTCAGGAAGACCATCTATTTACTTCTTAATCACCTTATCCAAAGGTGCCACCATCTTCGGACACAACAAACTCAACTCCTCATACCTATCAGTATAAGCACGGTGTTCACCACTATCTTGCTTTAGATCATGGAACTCATTCTCAAGTGCCCTCATTTCATGATGAGGCAGAACTCTTTCATCATAAGAGCTCTGAGTTCCTCCCAAGTTTGACCCATCGGAACATCAGCACCCATATCTCTCATCACCCCGTTCCACCACGTGAGCGCTCTCTTTTGAAACACGCTAGAAGCAAACTCGACCTTCCGCTCATTTGGACATTGAACATGGCGAAATGTACTCTCAAGACTCTCAAACCACTGTAGGAGCCAAGTTGCTCCCTCAATACCACTAAACTTGAGCGGTTTAGCCGAATTAAACTGTTTAAAGTTGCACGCAACAGGTGCATTGTTGTTATTGTTGGCTTGGTTTATCTGAGTTATGAGATTCGGAAGCACAACAGTAAACTGCTGAGTGATTAGAGCCGCCATATCGGTGTCCGTAGTTGCTCTTCGTCGAGGAGGCATTCTAAAAGAAAGAAAACATGAGAGAAAACAAGTGAGATGAATGTTGAATAATCAAAATGAGATAAATAAATATCGACAAATGTAAAGATGGTGGTCATTTGTTCGTTACACCAAACAAACAAACGACATACAGTGACTAATCAAAGTAAATGGGTCTTTATAATGTATCGCGAAGACATGCTTTAGCCTATAAGTGGGCACTCACCCCAAGAGTTCCCAGGTAGGAATGATTGGTCCGATTAAGTGGATTTGTACGAACACTCTAGCCTTAGACAGAAAACTCAGCGTACAAGCACCCACCCTTCCAGATTGCACGTGTTCACATTAATAAGACCCAAACTTTGACGAGATTTTGAAAACTTTGAAAGCATTGAGCCAAACACGAATCATCCAAGAATTAGACGATTGATTTCAAAATCATTTTGAAAATTGTATTTTTGTTTTGGTATTCACCTAAGAATAGGTGATATATTATTTTAAGATCTAAACACAAGATAACTTGTGTTAGGGTCCTAGAAAGGTTATAGTCTAGGTCAAAGCATTACTAATAACCTAATTCCCTATAACCAATGGCTCTGATACCAATCTTTCTGTCACAGCCCGACCACGTAAAACAACAAACTGCGGCGGAAACGTCGGGGGGTGTCGTAATGGAATTATTGTTTCAACAACCATGGTACATAAGTTATATTTTATCGAATTGAAATGATTACATTGTCTGGGATTTAAACGAAAAACATAACGAAAATTAAATTGTCTTCAGGTTTTAAGTCACTAAAGCCCAAAGTCCGTCCTAAGTGTCGCATGATCAACCTTAAGCATTTGCTCCTGAAACATATGTGAAAATAAATACGTCAGCATAAAAATGCCCGTGAGTAACATAAGTTTGTGTTAAAGGTTCATGGCCTAGAATATTTAAAGGAAAGTTTAACAAAAAGTGGCCATGAATACTTACAAAGTGTTTTCTTTTATGAAATCATAAGAAAATCAAATGATATAAAAGAAATAATGCATGGTTAAAATCAATAACCAAAAATATGTCATGTCTCGTGTAAATATGTCATGTCTTTGTATAAAAATGTCGTGTCTTATATAAAAATGTCTTGTCTTGTATTTTTTTAAATGATTTAGATAACGCCACGATATGTAATATAATAAAAGCACTTCTATATAGGAGGTACCATCGGTGTATCTACCATGTTTTTATTATATTATACATGTCTCGTTATTTAAGTCACTCGCCATAAACCAACCATCAAAAAATCTTGTTTAAACCAAAGAAATGTCTAGTCTAAAGTATGTCATGTAATCCAATGTCATGTAAACCAATGTCATGTAAACAAATGTCATGTATAAACAAAGTCTTGTGTAACCCAAAATGTCAAGTATAAACCAATGTCTTGAATAGTCAAAATGTCTTGTATAAAACAATGTCTTTGAATAATCAAACGTTATGTTTTATAAACCGTTGCTTTTATTGTTTAAAACATATGTTAAGATTGTTGGCAAACACATTCCTTGTTGACAGTAAAATAGACCCTTATAAAGTTAAAGGTCTATACATTTCATCGGATTCTGTCATTCTCTAAAGTCGCTTCCAAACAAACCCGGGAAGTGGGAACGGGATTGTCAATCCTAAGGTACCATTACATACTACCGGTCGGCGTGATCAATGTTAATGAATGTATTAAGTCAATCTCCAACGCACCAATATGTCATGAACAAAGTAAGCAAAAATGTCCTTAAAATACTAGTATGCTCAGTCAACACACATAGAAAGAATGTCTTTGAAAACCATGTACTAGTATGCTCAGTCAACATACATAGCAAGAATGTCTTTGAAAACCATGTACTAGTATGCTCAGTCAACAAACATAACAAAAATGTCTTTGAAAATCAATGTGCTAGATATGCTAATTCAACATATGAAGTAAAAGTGTAATAGAAATCAATGTACTAAATGTACTATGTAATCAAATCATGTATAATGTCATGAAAACACGAAAGTAGTTATAGGCACAATATGTTTCACCCCAAAAAATTTATAAAACATAAAAGAGGGGACTATGTACTCACATGGGATTGCAAGAAAGTCCTTGTTCAAGAAGATAAACCAAAGCTCAAGAGTCCGAGAATTTACGTATGTCCTAGTATCGGATTACTTATATTAATACCGGGACTTAATCGGAGGATTTGGATAGAATGATACCTCATAAACCAAATGAGTATTGGAACTCATATGAAATGGTTAATAAAGTTCACATTCTGAATTGAAAAAGGATCCTAAGTGCTTTTGACCCATAATGACTCGTTAAGTAGTTTACTCTACTTTAACATGTCATTTGTGTAACTATATGATCTGATGGTTAGATATGTGTTATGATCTAAATTGCTAAAACATGTTTAATAATGTTACTACATCAGTTTACATGTCGAAATTTAAGTAACATATGCTTAAAGTTGATTTATTCGCAAAAAGGGCGTTTTGGTCATATTTAAAGACATATTAAGCGACTTAACATAACACTAACCAAACGACGTGACCATAAGGTATGACCTCAGAGGGTTATTCCCTATACAACTATGGTCACAAATATGTGTTTGGTCGGATCCTAAGATCGACCAAACGGGTCGGATTCTAAAGTCGAAGCGGTGGTCAAGACCGCTCGACTTACGACCCTAAACAAGCACTAAACAAAAAGTGACGAGTTAGACATGTCAAACATGTCTAACTAAGTTATAAAAAATGTTTTGATATCAAAATAAAGTGCTTTGATACCCGAAAATAGTTCTGTCGCATAATGCGCATTTTGCGCATTATTGACCGAAACTTTGACTCGTCACTTCGACTGGTAAACGTGGTAATCAGTAGGCATGATCGCTAGGATCATAACCCTCATGATTACGATCACGTTGCAAAGTTCCATTGAACTTTGTCTTGACCAATTAATGGTCAAAGCTGAAAGTCAAACACTGTTTGACTTTTAGCTTGAATTAGCTAAAAATAAACAAATAAGACAAGGGGAGAGCATTTACTTGTGTTGAAGAAAACTTGAAGAGCTCAAGGATGAAGAATGCTCAGATGGGAGGCCTCCACAAAGGTGGTAGCACTCCAACTTAGAGCAAGAGAAGAAGAAGAGAAATGAGCAAGGAAAAATGGTGATGATCAAGGCTATTTATACTAATCTTGTAGCTCCCAAATCATGACAAGTGTTGATCCAGGTGTTCGGGGTTTGATTAGTGTCATAACACTTGTCCTAAGCAGAAGAAATGGTGGCAAATTCGTTTGCTTGGTGTCCAAAGGAGTTAACAAGAGGCTGCCACCTTGCTACAACAATTCTGTTGAGCTGGGGGGTCCTTACGGATCGTAAGGGCTTAGGGCTTACGGTCCGTAAGCCCTTTAGCTGGCAGATACTTTTGAAAATTGGCAGAACAGGCCCCTGCACTCGATTCGTCGCGTTTTGGCACTTCTAACACCCGTTAACCTGATTTTTAAGCTTTATAAGGACGATAAAGCATAGGGAACTTGAAATATGCCCAGAAATGTCGAGGATATCGGTTCGTTCGATCGTACGGTTGCGGTTTTCGGTTAATTACGATGAAAACCGTAACGAACGCGTGAATGACCGTAAATGCGTAACGAATGATATTTTTGCATTCCAAACACTAAAATACAATATTTTAATGATTACAAAATTTTTTGGATATGTCTACATGTTCCGGATTAAGAAATACGCGAAACGGCATAGTTTCGCATAATTTGCAAAATAGCCCCTTAAGTTGCATAAGCATGTTTTTGCCATACCGAAGCCCTCAAAACTTATTTTTAATATGAAGAGGTATGGTCCCAAAAACCTTGCGCCAAGCAAGGGAACCATACCCACTATTAACTGCGACGGAAACCTCGCGCAGACTTTCCTGCCAAAGAAAGACTTCATTAAACTCTGCGTCAGGCATCCAAAGAAGGAAAGGATCATTTAACTACCTTGCGCGGCCTCGCGCAAGGTTCAAAGTTAACCTTGATTAATTTCCTTGGGTAATGTTTCATTACTAAACCTTGCGCAGACATTTGTACTAAAAAAGGAACTCAACAAACGTTGCGCTAAATAGCAATGAAGGGAAAAGATCATTTAGCTACCTTGCGTCGGCTCGCGTAAGAAAGATAGTTAATCTTGAGAATTCCCTGCCATTGATGGTTCCCAGAAACCTTGTGCGACCCACAGCACAACAGAGGAGGTTTACAACTCTCTGCGCCAAGCATCTAAAAGGGAAAAGGATCATTTAACTACCTTGCGCTGCTCGCGCAAGGAAACAATCAATCTTGAAAGAGTTTTCCTTAGCAAAGAATTTCTGTCCACAAGAAATGTTGCAGAGGAAAAAGGAATATTTTCTGTTGTAACAGAATGCACACGTGGCAAGCAATATATAGGTTACAGCTGTGAAACCTTCTAGAAGCCATTAATGCACAATCGTGCAGAGCATCTTTCGGTTATAACCAAATGCCACATGGCAGCATCTGGGACGACCATGAAAGATCACGATGATGGCATGGTTGCATCAAGGAAATGGAATGATCTCATCGTGACACGTGGCATCTCCCCAACCATTGATAATAAATCAATCCATGTGCATTAACGGTAACGGCAACACTTAACGGAATGACAAAGATTCCGTTAAGTTTTTATCTATCCTTTTGGCGCCCAAAATCTGGCTATAAATAGGTAACTTCAGGTACAAGAAAGGGATTCACTCTCACTTACTCTCTCTCTTACTTCACTTAAGCTTTTCTTCAAGTACCGATACTTATTCTCACATCGGAGGGTGGTCACTGAGAGAATCCCCCTTCTCCCCGTGGCGAGGCTAACGACGTTTCTTTTTTGTAAGTATCGTCGGAAGTAATTGCAATCATCATCGTCGTGAAACCAAACGAAGGACTAACCCTTTATGCAAGAAACCAAACCTTAGATTAACCAGATTCCGATCTGTTTGATCTACGTTTCTTCAGTATTTATGGTATGTTTAGCTTATGTCATCGTCCCGGAGTGTACGTCGCGTTAAACTGATTATGTTTTGCGATTTTATGTCCAGAAATGGTTTAGAAGGTCAAAATTGAACAAATATTGAAAATGCACAAAAGTCATAAATAAATATACAAATTTATAAACAACACGAAGTTTCATTGATTATAAAATTGTTCGGAATAGTTACAACTCTTGAAATACACAGATGTCACATCAAGGGTTTGTTAGAACTTGATTTTACGTATTCCTTGAGATAATCAGGCCATTTTGACCGTTAAATCTTTGAAAGAATGATAAAAATAAGGAAAAATGAGAAGAAGAGAAGTCTTCAATGGTTGAATCTTGCTGAATTGTCTTCAAATCAGGCCTCCAAGCTCTGATGCCACTTGTGAGTCCGTTCTAGGATCCAATAGCTCAGGTCTAACTTGATTAACCTAGTCTAAAATGTGCGAAATCCATTTTAGATTAGGCGACAAGTTTAACAAGATTAGAATTCACTATTTATCTTTTTTCATTCAATGATTAAACGTGTACACGATCCGTAAAAACACTTAGACAGGGCTCCGCCGTCCAGTCTACAACAACTAATCACCTAACGCTAAGCTCGATCCCCTATTTATAGACTTTACACTTCGTGCGAGCTTAGATCTACCTTCGTACGATCTGACCTTACCTTCGCATGAAGTGAGTTGATCACCTTCGTACGAAGTTACTTGGTTTACCTTCGTACGAAGGTACTAATACATACATTTCAAAATTTTCTAACATGATTATCATATTACAAACTCGATATGATTTGATGACGTAAGCAACAAACATATGCATCAATAACATCAATGACACCAAATTGTAGAGAGAGAGAGAGAGCTAAAGGAGGGGGACTAAGTTTTGAGAAGGAGAAAGAGAGATGGGATTTATGATCATTGTATATATTTTATAAGTTTATTTAGAAAATATTTTAATTAGATTATAAAAAGACTAAATTGCCCTTATATGAATAGACTTAACTTAAACTTTTAACTTGGTTAGTGCTGAAGGACTTAAGGTGTAATGGTTTTAACCAAAAAAAATGATTGAGACTGTAATAATTGAAGTTAAATGACATCCATTACAATTCTATATAAACATAAAGGATGAAAAGTATAGTTTACCCTTTAGTAAATGTGTATATAAACCATGAGAGTTAAATGTCAATTTAGTCCCTGTGGTTGAGCCATTTTGTCACTTTAGTCCAAAGGTTTGATTTTTCGCCTGTGGGTCCAAAAAGGTTTCATCATTGCCATTTTGGTCCAACTGACTTAACCCGTCTATTCACCTCTGTTAAGTCAAGGGCATTTTTGTCATTTCCCTAACTATTTTGATTAACCCTTTAATATTTCCCTCCCTATTTATATATAATGAATAAAGAAATACATAAATTATATATATATATTATATATATATATATATATATATTATACACACATCTGCATCACCCTCCATTCTCACCATAGCCTCACCACTACCATTGCCACCACTACAGCCTCACCGCCACTACCAACAACACTACCACAGCCTCATCACCACCGCCGCCTCACCACCGCTTCACCCCCACCGCCTCACAACAACCATCACCATCACCCGCTTAACCATCACCAATATCACCATCATCTCCACCCAACCACCACCAACATCACCATCACCTGCACCTGCATTGGTGACTGAAACTAACCCCAAATCCTCAAGCACCCTAGATTTCAAATCCACCAAATTAATGGTTGAATCTCTTCTATCATGGCAAATTGACAAAGGGGTTATGTTTGGAATCAAAAAACGAGTGGAAGGGTGGAAATAATTACCGTTAATGGTGTCGGATTGGACGCCGGAGGGTTCGTCGGAGTTCCCACAATGGCCGACGGTGTATCTGGTTCTGCCGGCGGGGATCTGTTCGGGTTCTAGATCTACTTCTGCCGGCGGTGGATCTAAAATGTCTAATTTAGAGAGCACATGTGGATGGGTTCTCGAGTTGTAACATCCAATTTTGAGAACACATGAGTAGTCTATGAAGTAATAGCCATAGTTACACCTATATCAGGTGGTTTTGGACGGATTATTGGTGGGATTTGGCCACCAAAGGAAGGAAAATCGGACATGGGAAGGTAGTTCTGAGAAAGAGTTTCCTAGAGAGAGAGTGTCAGAAAATGAAAATGGGAGGGAAAAAAATAAAGGTTTAATCAAATTAAAAGAGGGAATGATAAAATGCCCTTGACTTAGCAGAGGTAAATGAATGTGGTTAAGTCAGTTAGACCAAAATAGTAATGGTGAAACCTTTTTGAACCCACAGACAAAAGATCAAACATGTGGATTAAAGTGGCAATTTGACCCAAACCACATTGACTAAAATGATATTTAACTCAAACCATGATAACGTAAAAAATGGTAGTATTATTACTTTTTAAAACAAAATAAGCCCAATGTCGACGACTCCACCAAAACAGCATACACGCGCATGTACCTAATCGTTCAAATCTTTAACCCAACACAAAACACCCATTGTCGGACCTTCTTCCTCCGATCCGATCACCCCCGATTCCAACACATGGAGGGAGTCGGTGGTCGACTCGGCCGATCCTCAACTCGGTACGGACCCGCCACCGTGTTCACAGGCCCAGTAAGAAAATGGAAGAAGAAGTGGGT
Organism: Scalesia atractyloides; assembly: GCA_947069175.1. NCBI lineage: Eukaryota > Viridiplantae > Streptophyta > Magnoliopsida > Asterales > Asteraceae > Scalesia > Scalesia atractyloides. The sequence goes on along the minus strand of CAMTDV010000004.1, from coordinate 32,732,166 downwards.
CCACGTAACCTCCCCAATGACCGCCGCCACACCCAATAATAACCATCATAATCAAGTTATTATTAATAGTAATGGTAGTAGTAGTGATAACGGCTCTCATGTTATGCTGTATAAATGGACTCCGATTAGTCAAACTCAAAGTCAAAGCGCCGGAGATTACAGTAGCAATGGTGACGTCAAGGATGACGGTGGAGATGAGGAGCCGCCTCGCCGTAAGATTAAGTATATTTCGGTACTAATTCTATGACTTTCTACCCGAGGCACAATTTGCAATTTGTTATATAATTTCTTCGTATATAATTCATAGGTTTCCAGCATTAACCGTTATGTAACAAACTCTTTTTTTCTAGGTAAACTGCAAAAATGTCTATGAGGTTTGGTCATTTAGCCCAAAACTCACTCGAACCTTTTAAATCTGGGTCATTGTGGTTTCAATTTTGTTTTCATTTTCATTCAAAATCAAAATCTGATTAGATTTTTCACTTAACATTCAGGTTTCTTTTTGTCTTTTTCATTTTTTTAATAAAGGGCAAAATGGTCAGTTTTTTTAATTTGTTATAATAAAACGTTTAAAAACGCCCTTCATTAAATGGGAGGAAAAAGACAAAAAAGCTGAATGTTAACTGAAAAATGATACCATATTTTGATTTTGAATGAAAATGGCAACAGAATTAAAACCACGGGGAGTCAGATTTAAAAGGTTTGAGTTTTGGACTAAAGTAGCAAAAGTGACTAAACCTGGGACCATTTTGGCAGTTTACTCCTTTTTCTACAAAAATTGTGGAACGTAAGTTACATGTTATGGAACGTTTTGACCCCCCCCCCCCAAACTTCAAAAAAAAAAAAAAACCAAAAAGCGCTGAATGTTTTTTTTTTATGTTTTTTTTTTGAAAATTCAGTGTTTATATATATAGAAAAAGTATATCGTAACGTACGCTACGTACGCGATGGCAAAATCGCACGTTATGTTACCAGAAAATGAAAATCGCATGTTTAAAAAAATGGAAATCGCATGTACATAAAGAAAAAGGAAAGTCGGATGTTCAAAAATAACCCAAATTCGCATGTACAAGAAAATTGAAATCGCATGTGAAAAAGAAAAAGGGAAATTGCATGTTATAAACCAAATTTCGCATGTTCATACTGAATCTCGTACGCAGCGTACGTTAAGGCATTTTGTACAATAACCGGCCTCTATATATATATATATATGCTAAAAACTGAATTTTCAAGTTTTTTATAAAAAAAACCCACTTGGCGCTTTTTGGTTTTTTTTTTTTTTTTTGGCTTAAAACGTTCGATAACATGTAACTTACATTCCCTAACTTTTTTAGAAAAAAAAAGTTTGTTACATAAAGTTTTCTTAACTCAAGTGGGTTTTCTTTCTACATGTACAACCTAAAAAACGTATTGTGCTAAAAATATGTCATGTACATGAGGCGCGCTCCTCAAGGTTTTTTTGCCAAAAAACGCGCCTCACCTGCATTTTGTGTAGGCTGAAGCGATTATTCTTGCGCCTAGGTGCACTTTTTTTAAACCAAGGGTGGAATGTTAATTGATGGAATTTAACATGACAATGTTTGTGTGGTTTGAAAATTTGAATGAGATATTGGGGCATTTGATATGAGAAGAGACTGTTAGCAGATTTAAGTTTCAGGGGATTATGTTGTTTTTGACCCAATGTGAATGTTTATTGTATGAGAAGGTAGAATATCTCCTAGATAGAATTGAGGTTGAAACCATTGATCCTGGGCAAACAACATGAAAAACCTAGAAAAGAACGCAAATTGTATAGGAGGAAAGTAAGGCTTCTGCGCGCCATTTTGTATCATTCTAAGGCATTGGCTAAATGCATCCCATATATGTACTTGTCATACGCTACCTATGTATATGGACGGGCGTGTAGAGAGAGGGGTACATTCAGTAAAAAATAGATGAGGTGGGGTATGTTTAGCACAACCGTGTTATTATTGCAACATGCCTAACCGACTAAAGTGGGTTCGGAAAGGTGATCAACTATGTTCATTGTTGGCCTTTTGATTTAGGTTTGGCACTAGTATGTTATTGGGTGTTACTTCATTTGTTACTGCTATAGTTTTGTGACAGGTGACAAATGTATGTTATTGGTAGCTACTACTATTACTATTAGTACTCTATGTTGTTGGCTTTGATTTCCTTAGCCATGCTTCGTGTTACGTGGTTGCTACTCTCTACATGTCAAAAATGGTTTTTTTTAGAGCCGGGGTCTTAGTGGGAGCATCCTCTCTATCCCTCCCAGACCTTATGCTTAGCTTTTGCTATGAGTGGGATTCTATTTAGTACGCTTGTTTGTTTGAGCCTTTTAGGGGTGTATGCGTTTGAAGGGTTACATTGTACTAAACATGTCTAATTGAAATTTATTTTATTGCCCATTGATTCGGTCACCTATTATTCATATGGTCAGCTGGTATTATTATAGATATCAAAGTATTTGACTAACAATCAAACACTTTCATTAAAACTGGCTCCTTTATTGTGAGTGGATTACATCAGATAGCCTTACTCGAAGAACAAAAGAAAGAATCCCCCGAGGAGCATCTTGATGAATCTGTTGAGACAGTCCAAAATCCAAAGGTTGATAGTGCTGATGGGAAACCAGACATTAATGATGTTCCCATGGAAGAGAATGAGGTAACTTGGTTCACATGGTTTCTTTTCTTTTTTTTTTTGTAAAAGAGCCGTCAGCCAAGAAACCGCTGCATTGACTCACACACGGGTGCCAAAATCATTGATTTTTTTATACGGGTCGACTTGATTAAACTTTCTGTGTTCAGGTTTCTGAAGACGCTAACGCTGGAAGACAAGATCTCAATGAAAGCAAATTGGATCTGAATGCTCGTGACGGAGATGAAGATGGAGAAGAAACGGAAGATCAAGAACGATAAATGCTCTTTTTTTAGTTAAATTTTTCTTTTTAGATGGGAAAGAAAGTGAGAAACGGCGGCTGATTGAATTGTTTCTGTACCAAATGAAAGATGGGGAAATATTGTTAGTTTGTACTTTGTACCGGTGATGTAAGTTGTAAGGTATACTTTTGACTTTGAGGTCAAACAAGTATGATTTTCATTTGTGAATCATGTTATTTATTCATTTACAACTATTTATTTTTTAATTTATTTTTTAGTTTATCAATATAGAAGCTCATGAAATGAATACTGTAAATGCATAAGAGAAAAACAACATTGGACATTATTTTCAAACAAGCATCAAGTTCCAACATTCTTCAAAAAAGAAACTTAAAATGACCAATATAAAAGTTCATAAAACCAAATTGTTTTGTAGCAGGATCTTGATCTTGTTGCCTTGGGTTTTTATCATCATTCCTTTAGAGCAGTGGTTTCCTCTTCGTTCAAATAGTCGTGCCTGCCATTCAATGCAAACACGATCGTTATCCATAGTAACTATCAACTTACATTTGTCGCATTTTACATGTCAATTTTGAACTTGACCGCAAAAGTCAAAACATGTCTCTTATTAGTACAAAGTCAACTTTGAACTGCAACAAATTTGATCTTAGGATTTCGCGAAAACTAATATTAGGATATTTAAACTTATACTACTCAATTGCAATATATCGGAACCGTTAATTTTGGTCCATAAGATTCCCATAAACTGTATCAAAGTAGAAATTCAACAAAAAGTCAACATCTTCCTTGCTTGCAGGGTCAAACCTTATGTAGGTTCTTGAACATGTTCATTAATCTATAATCTTTTTCTTCTTTTCTCACAAAAGTTAATGGTAATCCCATGGCTTTTTTTTCTTCTTTTTTCAAACCAAATAAAGTCAACGGTAATCCCATAGTTTTGACTTACCGGATTTTGCGGGAGAGTTGATACAATCCTGTTCCAGCCATCGCGAGATTTACACTAAAAAGGTTCCAGTTTTTCTGTGATAAAAAGTATCAAAGATGACCAACAAGTCAAAATCAAGAAAAAAACACTCAAGTCTTGCAAGACAGTGAAACACTTACCAAGTTTAACAATTAAATTGGAAAGACAATTTGTACAATGACCAATGTGAAGCATTTAATAAATCAAAAGAAATGCCATGTCAGCATAAATACCGATTAAACTGTTATCATGTGATAGAATGACTAATATGGCACAATTTAGAGTAAATTGCACAAAACATCCTTTATGTTTCCTCAAACTTGCAGGTTACAGCCTTAATGTTTAAAAGTTGCTAAAAACAGCCTTTAAGTTTATTTTTGTTGCGGGTTCAATCCTTTACAGCTAACCACGTTATTTTCTTCAGTTAAGTTCCCTCACATGCATAACATGTGAGGGTATATTCGTCATTTTGGTTAATCTTCCACCCACGTCAATTATAAGAAAAAAGAATATTTAAGGTTTAACCTATTTTAAAAAAATTGTAACCGCAGGGACTAATGTGCAATAAAACCAAACTTTTAAAAACCAAACACCCTCTTTTCCGGTCTTCTTCTCCGGCGACTTCGCCGGATTCCGGCGAACCCGGAATTAAGATAGGAATCTTGTTAAGCTAGCCCACTAAGCTGTAAAGATTAACACAGATTTTGATCATGCCAATCAAACTCTTCAGGATTATCATCAGTTGGAAGAATCGGCGCCTTATTCGCATCAGACGGAAACGACAAACGACTCTTCAACCCTAGATATCTCTCACGGAACTCCGATGCCGTCAAATCAGAGAACTTCGTAACACCGTGTTCAGTAGTCGGATCCAGCAACTGGTGACGCTTAGGACGCCGCAAGTTAGACTTAAACACTATCAAACGGTGATCGTGCTCCTCTGTAGTCGTGTACGTTTTACCAAACTTTGTTTAAACTAGGTTAAAACTTAAATATTCTTTTTTTTATAATTGAAGTGGGTGGAAGATCAACCAAAATGACGAATATACCCTCACATGTTATGCATGTGAGGGAACTTAACTGAAGAAAATAACGTGGTTAGCTGTAAAGGATTGAACCCACAACAAAAATAAACTTAAAGGCTGTTTTTAGCAACTTTTAAACATTAAGGCTGGAACCTGCAAGTTTGAGGAAACATAAAGGATGTATTGTGCAATTTACTCCACAATTTATAAACTTGAATGATGAAACAGGCACAACAATTTGTAAACGTACTAACATGAAACGTCGGAAAATAAAGATCTTATCATCATCATCAAATTGTTTTGTAACAACAAAAGATCTTGTCACCAAACACTTTTGACTACAGCTATAACAACCCATCAGTAGTAAGTTGTTCTTCATCAGTAGGAAACACTTATCAGTACCAAAATACTTAGTAGTAAATCACTTAGTTTTGTATTTTCATCTTAAGGATCTTATTTCCCAACAAGTACCCCTCAAAGATTATCTAAATGTTATTATTACAACTAAGTTGGTGGCGGTATAGAAGTTCATATGTTTGTCATTATTGATGGGTATTTTGCACATATGATAAACGTCATACAATTTATGCAACATGTGTGCCAAATCAAAAACTTGAATTGTTGGTAGAGGTCGACCGATAGAGTACACGAATTTGACTTACCAGGGTAATTACCATGCTGTAACGAGACCAGATTATTCCGGTGGCTGTGACAGCTGGAAAGAAATGATAAAGAGGTAAACATCAACTGTGTGATTAATGACCTTTTTTTTCTAAAATTTAAATATATTTCTCTCCAAATCCGAAAATGGCAAAATTAACATAGATCTTTATTTTTATTATGTTCAATATGTTAATGTCCTGATAATTTGTATAAAGTAACCAAATTCAAAAAGTTCTAGTAAAAAATGAGACTAAAAAGTGATTGGCTTTACATGTGAAAGTCAAATATGAAATTTTACTTTCCAAACAAAATCAAGAAGTAAAAAAAAAATACCAAATTGTTGAGGGTATGAAAGTTTCTCAGGTGGCTTGGCAAAATCTGCAATATTAGCTATGCTGATTCCCCACTTAAAAGTTGGAGCCCAGAAATGAACTACAATTACACATTAGTCAATTAATATATATAGAATGATCAGAGAAACAAAGAAATATAAGATAAGAGATTTTCAAAGATGTGAAAGGTCAAGAAAAAAAAAAAATTCAAGCATCAGTAGATCTAAATAATTCCTGTAATCAAGGTTTAAAAAACGGAAACGAGTTCGAGGCGTTTTCCCTTCGCCTCACGAGGCATAAGCCTCGAGGCGAACCGATTCGTAAGCCTCGAGGCGAACCGAGTCGTAAGCCTCGAGGCGAACCGAGTCGTAAGCCTCGAGGCGAACCGAGTCGTAAGCCTCGAGGCGAACCGAGTCGTAAGCCTGAGGCGGAATTAAAAAATAAATATAAAAATTATATATCTTATAAAAATAAAAATACTAACTAAATTCATCAAAAACACACATAAAAAAGACATAAATTGCTTGAAATTGACACAAAAAGTCAAAAAACCTCAAAAACAAATATCAAAAACCCCTGAGCGTACAATAGAAACCACCAAAGGCGCGCCTCAGAATCGTTTTTTGGGCGTTTCGCCTCTGGGCACCGTTTTTTAAAACCATGCCTGGAATATAATGTTCAATAATATCATAGCAACACCACAGACGTACGCATAAGTTGAACCACACAAATACAATTTCATTTTTCTCCATTCCAGCAACTACTTTTTTTTCCGTTAAAAAAAAAAAAGACTTTGAAAACCCGTCACTAGAAAACTCACGACCCCACCCATACCTTGCTAACCAACGAGACCAAGTAAACACACGTATCTTGCACTAGCAGGTAACCTTCAAGGGGTTAAAGGTAGTAACTAGCGGAAGCTAGATTCATTGGCATCTATTGTTGTGGTGGCCAGTGGGGATAATTATCTATCCTAACAGCATCACTCACATAAGTATTGCACCTTTGTAAACAGCTACAACATCCAAACAATATCTTCATGAAATCGACGGCTTGCAAAAACCTAAACTGATTTCTCTAGTCGTATGACCAACCTTTAAGAATGTTATTTTGGTAGAAAAAGTAAACACATATCAGAAAAAGTCATTTCCTTCTCTACGAATACATACCATCAAACTTCAATATTTTTAATAAAATTTTAGCATAACTAATACTAGTCCTCACCTGCATACACAAATATTATATCCTCAAAGATCCCCATGGCTTTTTGTACTGGTCAATATAAACCTTATTAGGAACAAACTCTCATGGTTCTCTCACAGTTATTATCCCTTGACTTTGACAATCAAAAATGGTACCAGTCAACTCTAAAAAAATCTTTGTTGGCTCTGAATATTTCCACAAAAGGATTAATACCCAGAAAAAAATCATCAAAATAAAATTCGGGTTTAACTAATTGGGGGAAAATGGTACCAAAATCCGTAACCATTTCGCAATTGACAAGTATTACCTTTGACTTTAGAAGTCAAACTGTGGCACATCTATTACACTCCATATCATATTCTAAATAACAAAATCAATAGATGCAGATCAACTTAATATTTGTTCAATCGATGGATATATAAATCAGATAATTAATCCAGAATAACATGCCTAAAAAATTATCAACGAATAAAACTATAGAACCTAATTTCATGTAATTATCATGATTAAAATCGAAATAAAAAGTTTTAAAAAGAAAAGACTCACTGGTTTTGGGGCCAGCAGGGTGATTCCAGAGAGCCTGTAGCTTCGACGTCGCCATTGAAAACTTTAGTTTCTCTCTGTAGAATCTTTAAAAGAGTTTGATGAACACCAACGGTAGGTGAGCCTATTTTTTCTATTTATAATAGGTAGATGTTCTAAAAAAGCAATTATCTATAGCAAAGATGATAACTATGACACTTATGTTTTAATATAATAACAACTAGCTTATAACCCCGCATGTTACACGAGTTAAATAAATTTATTTTATATACTAAATAATAAAACAATATATCTTTAAAAACCTCTTTTATTGCACGGGTTGTATAAATGTAATTTTATATATTAATAGAATTATATAGGAACCCTATTGTACGGGTTGAATAAATGTAATCTTATATACCAAATAATAATAAATTTCTTTAAAACCACGTGTGTTACGCGGGGTGAATAAATGTAGTATTGTTTACCAAATAATAAAAAAAATTATATCTTTAAAAACCCTCGTGTATTACACGGCTTGTATAAAATTGATTTTATTTACCAAATAATAAGAAAATTATATTTAAAAAATTAATGGATATAATCGGTACGCGATAGATATGATGATTGCGGAGATGATTATTGAAAAGAAGATACAGTGGTCAAACATATTATTCAAGAAACAAATAAGCAGTCATTTGAGTGATAAAATATAAATAATATTTAAAAAACCCGTAATAAATCTAATTTAAAAAAAACTAAGAATTTGTTATTATTAGTAAAATCAATGAATTTATATTTGTAATTTTGTTTGGTATTATTTTATTTTAAAGTGCATCTTATACATATAATTAAATTATGTCTTAAGTTATTGATGCTATCCAAAATGTTTTTCGATTTTATGTCTAGCATTATATATACTATGGTAAAGTTTAAAGTTTATTAGAGTTATAAATGAGAAGTATACATTAAATTTAAAAAAAATAATTATCTATAGTTAAGTAGAAGATATTAAACAAAATTATATTTAGTATGAGAGTTATCTATAATTAGTTAAAAGAGATTAAACTAAATAATATTTATCCATAAGATATTAAACTAAATAATATTTAATAGGAGGATTATCTATAATTAATTAGAAGAAAAATAAACTAAAATAATAATTATCTATAAAACATGGCTTAATATGATGACAAGTGTCCCATAAGTGGTTTTTTTATTATATAATAATAATAATAATAATAATAATAATAACTAGTGGGGTTTTTCCGTGTTATCCAATTCAGTTGGCATTGATTCAATTCGTTATAGTACCAACACTTCTTATAGCAACCGAAAAAGAAAACAAAAAATAAAGTCTTTACATACCCACAAAGATATCAACACATGTTTTACATCGATAAAAAGTCATAAAAGCAAATACCGATACCTTCGGAGCCGGTGCCGAAGTTGTTCGGTTGGAATCAATTCAACTCATCATAGTTCAGCACAACACTGACACTCGCTACAACTAACAATGCCGAAAAAGTACTTTATCAGTTTTGAGCAAAATTTAAATATAGACGTCGATAAAAATAAGCACGTCGCAAGGACATACTTGAAAGTTTTAGAACATCTTATTTTTAATGTTATAAGCGAAAAACAAAACATGCTAAAAAGTAAGTATAATAAATATAATGATTTAAAAAATAAAACTACTATTAATCGTCACTCTAAATAAATATATAAAAATAAATATAATAATAATATAATATAATATAACTAGTCTAATATCTGGTAAAAGATGCCCTTTGCTTTGTTAATAGTTTTAATATTTTTTTATCAGGACTAGTGGAATTCCTACACGCTTTGTTGCGGGCCTTTGGTCATTATCATTGTGTTTTATTCTAGTACCAGTACGATATTGGCACTCGACATTGCAATTAACACATGTGTTATGTCGATTGAAAACCATAAAAATGAATACATGTACCGGTACTAGTGTTGTTTGGTCTGTATCGATCCGTTACGATATACAAACACTCAATATAGCTTACGATACCAAGTATACTTTATTGCGAATATACCTTTATGTTCAATGAATTTTATACCACCATGTCAAGAAATCTATAAAAACGAATACGGTACCATTACTGATATTGTTTGGTCGATATATGTTCAGTTTGTGGTGATATAAAAAATCAACTATATATGACCTGTTCCCTCGTTCGAATAGATTTTTTATTGAATCATACATGATAATAAGCACATGATGACGTTAATAATAATTAAAAAACTATACCGATGTTATACGGTATGATATTGATGCTGTTTAGATAGTATTAGTAATATTAAAAAATAAAATCATTATAAGTTAAATTAAAGAAATATGTTTAAGGTTAAAAGTAAATATAATAATAATAATAATAATAATAATAATAATAATAATAATAATAATAACAATAATAATAATAAAGTGTAATGTTGAAATGATAAAAATAAAAATATGAAAAAAAAATTAAAAAACTATAACATTGTTATATGGTACGGTAACATGTAACTTACATTCCCTAATTTTCTTTTAATTGTTACATAAGGTTTTCTTGAGTTTTCTTAACTTAAGTGGGTTTTCTCTCTATAATCCGCCTATGTATATGTATCTAATACTAATAAAAGAGTAACTATAATGCTACATGGCATTCTTTATAACAAAGGATTTCATCAAAATGCCATGTGACAATTTATTATACTACATCAACCATATAATAAATAAATAATAATAATAATAGTAATAAGTAAATTAATATAAATACTATTAAATGATTGAATTTAATATATATTAGAAATAATCTTATATTCATGATTATATCTCTTCAATATTCTTAATTCTTAATAATTAAATATTAGTTATCTACTTACCTATACTTGAATATAATATCTCTACTTTAATAAATAAAAACATACTTATCAAAAGAAGATGAGATAACCAAATTATTATACACCAATCACTATTTGAAGTAACAAAAAATTTAAAACTCATCACGTTTATAATTTGTTATTATCGTTTTCACAAATGTTTATGTATAAACAATATATATGTGTGTGTGTGCGCGCGCGCACGCGTTTACTATATATAATCTTAGATCATGAACTAATTCCATTTCATCTTATACTTTGATAACACTTTTTTAAAATAAGAAAATATTAATTTGAAATAAAATATACTAACTATTTTGTATTCAAAAATAAAATTCTTACTTCGTAAACGCATCATTTAAAATGAGTAATGTTATATTTTCTTTAATTTTGTATGTATAGTTCATATTAGGGTTATATGTATTCATATCAAAATTTTATTTATGATGTGTGATGCAAGAAATAATATGAAATATAAAAAATAATTTAAAACGTATAATCGTTATGTCCTTCAAACGTAACAACCTCAACAATAACATATTTATTTAAAAAAAATCATTCAAGTTATATAAATGGAAAACACATATATTTCCCCAAAGAACCCACCCGATCAACTCTATGATTATCTTAAAGTCTTTCATTTTCTATCCTCAACTCCATGTAATACATGGGTCTATAAACTAGGGTATATATATAATATATTATATATAGAGAGAAAGTGAGAGGATACATTTGAAACCCTTTTGAATTAAAGAAACCCAAAAAAACTATATTTCAACCATTGATTAATTGTGATCAATGACTGTTAGGGCTGGTTTTAATTACTTATGGATCAATAATAATCCTTCTGTGTATCAAGGATATATTATCCTCATACTGAGTAGCGGATACTGCATGGATCAAGGATCCTTAGTCCTTGTATCGGTTTCTAATGATTGTTTTCGGTATGTTATTTAAATTTGATGCAGGTATAATAGATGGACTTAGTTGTCACAACCGCTAAAATCAGAGTTGCGCGTGATCTAACCGGTATCTTCATTGCACAGCGGAAGTATACTGATGCTAAGAGTTCTAAAAATGAATGCTCGCTAAGTACTCGATTCTGATGGGTTCTCCTATTCCAACCGTGCCATATTTTGATAGTGTAACCAGAGAAAGAACATGCGAAAAATCAACATAAAGTTGGTGAGTTCATAAGTTATTTGAAAAAGATTTGAAATAAATATTTCTAGTAACCGGTTTAAATAGTGTGAGAAATCATAATAAAACCATTTTTCCTTGGCATGTCATTTGAAAACCTTGTGTTTGTAAAACTTGTATAACCGTCAATGTCCACGCATAACAAAGACAACATGCCCGCATGAGCCTATAACCAACCCCGTGCTAGATAGTGCCTCGCCGAACCGTTTACTCAAGAAGGTAAACTAGCAGGCGCTTATAGTTCCGATCTGTAGCGAGGACTTCACTGTACAGTTTTAATAACCCTACGGCTCTTACAGTTGAGTAATGGACAATCCAGCCCTTGAGACTTCGTTCCTCGCACGAGCATAGGTGGGCCTGACCCACTAGAGTCTTTGTGCCTTGCACAAATGAGAATGGGCCTAGCCCATTTGAGTCTGTAAGCAGGATTAACCAGTCCCCTTATTCGTATGTAGGAAACCCCAGTCCTTGAGTCTGTAAGCAGGACCAACCAGTCCCCTTATTTGTATGTAGGACAATCAGTCCCGTTGTAGCTAGGACATTCCCGTCACTAGTCATGAAACTCATGCACGTTTCAAAATACGCGAGTGTTTTGTAAAACCAGTATGTTGAGCATAAACCTTTCGTAGACCATTTGAGTTTATTGAAATCCATTCGCAACATGGTTTAGAAATATGAATTTCGTTCATCGAAATTTTGTGTACTTTTGTGTAGCTTTGCAAAACTTGCATGTCTTTCCCCAAAACATTTATAAAAATGTAAAACCGTAAAAAGTAGGGGTTATGAACTCACCTCAATATCCAATGCAAAGCTAGTATAACATAATCCATAATGTTGTTTCCAAATTGTAACTCACTAGCATGCAATCTATAACATTCCTATCAAGGAATAACCTTATAATTTTCGATTAAAATTTAACTAACTATGTGTCACCGAGCTCTACCGAATCGCTAACCGAACGACTCGATGGAAAGATGTTGTCAAATTTATGGAAACGATAAGATATATTTGTTAAGTTCCATTCGTAGTAGATGACAAATACTAAGTTTTGGAAACACTCAGTTTCCGAGAGATTTAGAATATATATATCTATATAAAAATATAAATATTTATGAAATCGTGTTAGTTATCCAGAATGGTCGTGCGTTTATGTAACCAAATGTATATATAAATATAATACACGTTATAGACTCGTATAATGTGTTCACGCATTTCCCGAATAGTCGTCATATACGTTGACGGATAATAATACGACTAGTCGTAGTGTTTCATAAGATGTAGATATATATGAACGTCGTGTAGACGAAATAATAATCCCGCGTCTCGTGGATAATTATCAAAATAATTATATAATGTTATGCTTGTGAAATCCACCTCGTTGGTTTGTTATCAAATGACTAGGTTAATAATATATGTTTGTGATCGTACGGTAAATATATCGTATACCGTTTAGACATTTGGAATAAATACATATATAAGCGATTATATTTATTTTTTAGAAGATTTCCGAGTTCGAGACGTTTGAAATAAATATAATAATTATATTTATTTTTATATTTTTTTCCGAATCGTAGTTGGAAATAAATTTGACTAATTATATTTATTTTACATAACCGAATAATGAACGTCGGAATAAACATAAACGATTATATTTATAAGATATAAGGTTGCGATTTCCGCTATCTTGTAAACCACATTTTTCAGACGATATATATTTGTTTTGTGAGTTATAAAGAGTCGTCAAAAATAAATATATTCTTATATTTTTTTTATGAAATACTTTGAATCCTGATAGGTGTTGTTTTTATAATAAAACATGTTTCCTATTATAGATTTTACGAAAAACGAGCAGAGTTTCCTCTGTTTTTGGACGATCCCGACAATACAAGTTGTCGATATATTTTCAAAACGCATCAATTTCAAGACACAATAATTCAATATGAACATTATACAACACAAATACTATTATACGTCTGATATTTAGATAACAACGTCAAAGTTTTAAGTTTTATATAAGTATCTTATATATATATATATATATATAGGATTAGGATAAAGGGAAAACCACCCCGAGTTGTAAGAACTTATAGAACTCAGCCTTCCCGTACGAGTTTTGCCCCCATTTATTTCACACCCCTAGATGAAAATGTTTAGAAAGACTGCCGTAAAAAAATAAAAATCCAAGTAGTGTTTTTCGGCCCTTACAACAGCTGTAAAAAGGTTTTTACAGCATTTACGGCTGCTGTAAATGAAAAAAAAACTTTTTTTTTTGGAAAAGTTGATTTTTTTTCTATGATTTTTGGTAAAAAAAAGTTTTTGAAAAAACCGTTCGTAAGGTCGAGTTCTCTAAGTTCTCACAACTCGTATAGGTTTTCATTTTACCCTAACCCTATATATACGCACACACACATAAATATATGTATATACGTATATGTATATATGTATATGTATATGTATATGTATATATATATATATATATTATATATATATATATATATATATATATATATATATATATATATATATATATATATATATATATAATATATATATAGAGGGTAGGGATCCTAAGAGAAGTCAACCCTATTTGAGAAACTTGAGAAGCTTCTGGACCACACATTTTCCTAAGCTTTTCGTAATATACACATATGTATAGTTTACAAATGACCATATACATATGTGTATAACCAATATACATATGTGTATATACTCAGTTTTAAACTATACATATATGTATACTAAGAAAAGCTTAGGAAAAATGTGTGGTCCAGAATGCTTCTCAAGTTTCTCAATTAGCCTAGTGCTTCTCACATGATCCTAACCCTATATATATATATATATGTATATATATATATATACAATACTTTCGCATAATCGATCGATAGGTGAAATAATGAATGTTATTATCTCTAAATTTTGACAATGTATAATATTAGTCAGTCGGGTCGAGCTCGGTTCCGCGCTTATATGATATTTATAAGAAAATATAATAAATTGTGTCTTTAATGTTTTACCGAGTCTTATGTTGACTAGTTGACCCGAAATTGTGCAACAATCGATATTTTTGCATTCTCATTAATAAAATACAATATTTTATTGATTACAAAAATTTTTGGATGTCTACACAATGTCCATATTCAAAAATACGAGAATCGGCAGACTTTTGCAGTTTGTCGTAAATAGTCCCTGAAGTTGAATAAGCATGTTTTTGTCATACTGAACCCCTCAAAACATATTTCTAAGTTATGTAAAGAGTATTTAGGGTATGTTTAGCTTATGTTATTGTTCCGGAGTGTACGTCATGTTAAACTGATTATTTTTGCGTAACGGTTTACGTATAACTTCCAGAAAAGCTTTGAGGGGTTAAAATTGTACATGGACTTAAATATGTGAATGTCAAATGTAATTATACAATTACCGGGAATGAAACACAAGATTTCATTGGATTCGAAATCATTCGAAATTATATGATGGTTGTAAAGGCACAAATGTCACACCTTGAAAGTTGCGATCCATTGACAAAGGCATGGATACATTATATTTTTATAAATCTTAAAGTAAACTACAAGTTTTGTCCTTTATCTATATACCATTTTGCAGGCGGTGTCCTTTGGCCAAAATTGACGAGCTCTGTACTTAATGTTTCAAAATCTTGCACGTTATGTCCTTCGAGCCAAACCAGTTAATTTTTTTGGTTAAATCTTTCTTATTTACACAATAGTCTCTTGATGTAAGTTATTTTACACAATAGTCCTTGAGGAGGTGAAACGACAAGAATGCCTCATGTGCAAGGCACATGCCAAAGTTAACCAAAAAAAATTCTCAAAGGACATAAAGTGCTAGGTTTTGAAACATTAAGTACAAAAATCGTCAGTTTTTACGCCAAAAGACACTGCCTGCAAAATGATATATAGATAAAGGACAAAATATGTAATTTACTCTAAATCTTAAATAGCATGGTACACAAAATAATGGGTGATAATTTCGCTGAAACCGACCTCAAGTTTCACCAACAACCTCTATGAAAATGAGACTTTGCTTTTTTTAGTTAATGTCTTTCTCAATTGGGTCTCCCTGTTTTCGTTCAAAACAAAAAAAGATCCCACCTTTTTATAGTTATAGGGTTAATCTTGCTAAGTTTAAGAAGTTAGAGTGTATGGGTTTGAAATTTGTCCAACGTGAAGTCTCTCAAATCTCTGTTGAAGATGATGAGAAGCCTTTGACCCCACCTAATTTGGTGGGTGAAACTTCTGCAGGTTCCATGATTGAAGAGATACGAATCACATCACAGAATCCAAAGAGTTGCACAGAGATTTGAATTCTTTACCTAGTAAGTTAACTTGCATTGTTCAAGATTGGGTGTTCTTGTTTGAATATTTTGTTGCGTCCCCAATTCAGATTGGGTTTATCTAGAAACTTGCATTGTAGAAGATTGGGTGTTCTTGTTTGAAAATTAATTTGGTTGGGTACGTTTAGAAACTTGCTTTGTTCAAGATTGGGTGTTCTCGTTTGAATATTTGGTTGGATCCCCAGTTTAGATTGGAAACTTGAAGATTGGGTTTTCTTATTTGGAAATTTTGTTAGCTGGGTATATTTAGAAACTTGCATTGTTCAAGATTATATGTTCTTGTATTTGATTAGATTTGATTTTTTTTTGTTAAGTCCATGTGTCTGATCAAGCCCCATAAAGAGGGGTTATATGACAAGTGGCAAAATAAGTAAGCGAAAGGGTTATATGGGTTAGGATTAAATACAAAGGAAAAATAAATAAAAAGGGTAAGAAGGATTTTGTTGCATTGATAAAAAATTTGAAGGGTTGAGATTGGTTTTAAAGAAAAAAAGATAATGGAAGGGTATAAAAGACATCCTACATTTTTCTCTCTCCACATGCAAGGCACATGCCAAATCCACTCTCTATTTAAAACGTCAATAATTTTTTCATACGATATTTTTTAAAAAACAAATTTCACTATGATAACAAACGTTTTTTTATCTTTAATATGAGTATGATATTGCTATATAAAAATAAAATATATTTTTTAAATTTTACTGGGTTTTCTTTAATTGTGTAAAAAGTTCAAATCATTGTGTCTTTTAACTAGGTTTTGATCCTTATGTTTTTACTAGGGCTTCTATACGTTGTGTTATTATCAAATGTTGATTTGGGTTCAGCTGCGTTTTTATCAAAACTTATAACACAATTTATGACACAATAAAGATGATGTTATATTTGAGTAGTCTATACATTGTGTTATTGGTTATGATTATTGTGTTTTAATATGTTTCCCATTGTGCTTTTTTGTTAATTGTGTTTTAATTTGTTTTTCATTGTGTTTTATTAGGTTGTTCATTGTGTTTTTAGTCTGATGTTCATTGTGTTTATTTTTATTTATTGTGTTTTTTGGTTGTTGTCTAGTGTGTTTTAGTATGATGTCAATTATGTCTTTTATCTGTTGTCTATTGTGTCTTTTATCTGATATTATCAATTGTGTTTTTAGTCTACTTTCCATTGTTTTTTAGTTTGATACTCATTGTGTTTTACATTATGTCCATTGTGTTTTAGTTTTTGTCCATTGTGTCTTTTATCTGTTTTTATCAATTGTCTTTTTTAGTTTAATACTCATTGTGTTTTACGTTATGTTCATTCTGTAATAAGCAACTGGGTTTTCAATTTTTTTTAAACTATAACAATAGGGTACTCATATTAAAGATAAAAAGAAGCTCGATTTTATGTTATATTTTTTTTAAAAACAAATGATGTATAAAAAAGTTACGAACGTTTAAAAAATGAGTGGGAAATAGCATGTGACTTGCATGTGCCTATTCTTTTTATTCTCTTTGACAAAATCACCATTCCCACTTGATTCCTCTTTGGAAACTTGTCAATCTATGATGGCTTCTTACCCTTCTTATTTTTAAATCCATTGTATTATAACTCAACCCATAAAATATGTAAGAGAAAGGGTTATATAACTTGAATGTGTAGTGATAAGGGGGGTTATATAACATGTATGTATATGTGTCCGTGTGTGTGGAAAATTATATATATATATATATATATATATATATATATATATATGTAGGAGAAGGATCCGTTAGGAACCATCCTTTATTGCGAGAACCGCGAGAACCAGTATGAACACAACTAGTAATACCTAAAAATCTAAAAAACACCCAAAAAATTTTTAAATTTTTTTTTGGAAAAATCGCTAAATTTCGTCAATAATTAAAAAAATTCAAATTTTTTTTTCGAGTAACAGTTATCCATTCACATGTGCATATGTATCATTTCTTTGACAAATTCCTTAATACATTACAAATATTAGACAATTGCACTTTCATTTACACTAACATATGTAAGACATTACTTTTTACATTACCAATAGTATAAATGCATATGTGCATCTATATGTATCAACATGAAATAAGGTGTTTTGGTACACTACTTTGAATATACTTTCTCTTTCATCTATCATACCATCCATAACACACTACCATTACCTCCTACCATCTATAATACAATACCATTACCTCATACTATCCATAATACAATATCATTACCAATATTTTCACTGTATTGCATGTATATTATCAACATCATTTTTACCATCCAATCAACGTATTTAATCATAAAGTGATAAATATAACCAAACCATCAACCACTAGATATAACTAACCAAAAAACATATATATGGGCCTACTTCATCATTCAAAATCAAAAACTTTTTGTACCAAAACACGTTATATCATGGTTATACATAATGATGCACATGTGCATTTTGAATATTGGTAGTGTAAAAAGTAGTGTATTACGGATGATATTGTAAATTAAAATGCAATTGTCTACTACTGGTAATGTATTAAAGAATTTGTCGAAGTAATGATACATATGCACATGTGCATGGATAACTGTTACTCGAAAAAAAGTTTTTTTTTTGTAACGAAATATAGCAATTTTTTTAAAAAATATTAAAAAAAATTTGAGTGCTTTTTTTTTTTTAGGTTTTATTTTGTGCTGTTCTCGCGGTTCTCGAAATAAAGTTGATTCTCGTATGAACCCTACCCTATATATGTATGTATATATATATGTGTGTGTGTGAGAGAGAGAGAGAGAAACAAAAACAATAACCCCCTTCTTCCTGTTATAGATATCGTGTTTGACCACATAACCCTCATCATAATGCCGGACGGGACGGTGTGTTTCAAGGCGCTATGGGGGGGGGGGGGTGGCACTATATGAGTTGTGACTACAGATGGCCTTAATCATCACAAAACTATCAGTTTTATAACTTTGGGATACTATTTTTAATGAATGTAGAAGTACACCCGTAAAGGGGTTTCTAATGAATGTATCTCTTATAATATTATGAGTAAAGTTCAGGTACAAATAAACTTAACATACAAAACGTACAAACTGAAGGTAAAGACAAAAAAACGCGGTGACATTTTCGTAAATATTTGGTCTTCAAAATTACTCTAAGGATCATTTATAGAGTAATTTTGGTCTTGTAGAGTAATTTTGTAAAATGTTTTTGTAGAGTAATTTTGATCATGTAGAGTAATTTTGTAAAATATTTTTGTAGAGTAATTTTGATAAAAAAAAACCTAACCCCCACCCCCCCCCCCTCTCCAAAAAAAAGCCTAACCCCACCCCCTAAAAACCTAAAAAAAACCTACCCCTCCCAAAACTAAAAGCTAAAAACTAACCCATAAAGTTAAAACCCATAACTAAATGCTAACAAAATTACTTTATAGAATCATTTTACAAAATTACTCTACAAGAACAATTTACAAAATTACTCTACAAAAGATCAAAATTACTCTGCAAAAACATTTTACAAAATTACTCTATAATACCAAAATCACTCTACAAATGATCCTGTAGAGTAAATTTGAAGACCAAATATTTACGAAAATGCCACCGCGTTTTTTATCTTTTCCTTCAGTTTGTACGTTTTGTATGTTAATTTTATTTGTATTTGATCTTTAGTCATAATATTATATTACTATTTATTCTATTTCGTACCCAGGAGTATAATTCTTGAATACCTCCTGGTATACGGGTGCATACCCTTTTGTTAGGGTGGGTGTATACCATTAAATCACATCAATAAGGGTTGCTAGTAAACAATGGAGTGTTTGTTTAACCGCTCCCTACTTTTAACCGTCTAAATAGACTACTACTTTTGACGGGTTCTGGAAGAGTAATAGTAGTTTTAACAGGTGTTATATGTCATTATCCATTAGCTAAATAACCATATAAGCTCATTAATTTGTTATTCAGATTATTAGAAAAGCTTCATGTCATATGTCATCATCATCTTTTTTTTTAAGCTCATTAATTTGTTATTTAGATAACTAGATAAGCTTCATCATTTTATATATAAGTAATTCTATAATGGGCACTCTAATCATGGAAAATCAAGTACAAAATACTTACCTATAAGCTCCAATTATCTTGAGAAGGTAAGCTAAATAAGATAAAGAGAATGATCAAATCGTAGAATCAAGGTCGTCTTCGAGAATTCTTAAAAAAATTGGCCATGCGCAAGTGGAAGAAAACGGCCCCCCTACACTATAAAGTCAATAACTTAATTTTAGAAAGAAAAGATAAATATATTTAAATCAGTACATATGTATAGATATTAGAGAACATAAGAATAAATGAAAAAATGGGCCGCTAAAATATACCTTTTTTTAAAGGGTGTGTATATATATAAAGTCAGAAATATATGAAAATTAGTAAGATCAAATCCGCACGTTGCACATGATAAAAACTCTGTCTGTTTTGATGCATTCGCTATGAAAACCGAAATAAAAAATCCAAAAAAAAATATAGCTGTAAGCGTGTTTGCTTCATTAGTTTTTAATTATAAAATAGAAGGAAAGAAACATTTTAAATAGTTGTTTAGTTGTAATTATGTTAAATACAAAAAAGAATAAACAAAGTAAATAATAATATAGAATATAGTTTTAAAATGAAAAATAAAACTTAGAATTGAAATTGAAAGACAATGAAAAAACAATAACAAATAAAGAGAAAAATTAAACGGGAAAGAAAATGAAAGATAAAAGAAATAAATTAAGCTGAAAAGTATTGGAGGGAAATCGAATCGAGGTTTAGCATTTAACTTTGGAACAGAGATCACTAGAACAAGTTTCCAACTTCTTCACACTTGAAATAAAGTATAGATATACACATTTAATATATATAACTTTAAAACAAAAAATTGAGGCCCAGAGAGTTTGGGCCTTGAGTGGTGGCCTACCACGCACCCCTCCGGGCCAGCCGTGCGTAGAATATATAACGACACTTAATGAACAAGTCAACAATTAAACCTCAAAACAAATCATTTTAAATATATTAAATATCATAATTTTATACAACCACATGAAACTTTTTTCAATATATTCTATGCAAATAAGATCAACCATATTATAAACATTTAATTGAATGTTATAAATAAAGAAAAATAACATCGCAAAAATCCTCTAACGACCCCAACATCAACCAAGAAAAAATGAAGTCTTTTTTCATATTCTATATTGCATAGTATTAGAAAGTGGATGACGAGTGTCATGCTGCTGCATGGCAGCTGGCCATTGGTCATCTTTTTTTACTTTTAATAAGTTTTTGTCTTTTTCTCATTTGCTTCTCAACATTTAATATTGACAGTTACAACCCTTCAACTTTATGATTATTTTTATGTGTTTATATTTATGTATGTCTCGGTATAAATTCAAGCTACTTAATATTCTTTAAAAATGGGTAGGCTCAGATACAATATGTTTTTTTCGTTTTTTGAGTTAATTAATGTTTTCGTCCATGTGGTTTGTTAAAAATCATTATTTCAGTCCATTAGTTTAAAAATTACGATTTCAGTCCATGTGGTTTCACTTTCGTAACCATTTCAGTCCACCTCGCAACCATTTCAGTCCATGTAGTTACAGAAAAATGGATTAAAGTGGTTATGAAAGTGAAACCACAGTGACTGAAATCGCAATTTTTAAACTAATGGACTGAAATAGTGATTTTTGACAAACCACAGGGACGAAAAAAAGTAATTAACTCTATTTTTTTACGTTTTTAATTGATCTATATTTTGGCATATATTGCTCTTTTTTTCGCCACCGAAACGCACGGTACCATTTTTAGCTTAACAAAACATATTTTTTTCTTATTTTTATGTAAGTGTCTGTATAAATTCAGGGTTTTTTTAAAATTTTCAGTTAATCTACGTTTTAGCATAAAATTTGTTTTACAACAAGTGCTGTCACACCCCAACCGATGGCGGAAACATCGAGGCGGGACGAAATAGATTGCTCATTGCTCACAACGCTAACGGTGACAATATTAATTAAATCCGAATTTCATTTTATAAGTAAATTGTCATTACAATACAAGGAAATTTCGAATAACAATAATAATAAAGACAAATTTTGATACAACGTTAATAAACTTAAAACGTCTATGTGTGTATCTAGCATCAACGCTACTTCGATTTCATAGCATCATCCTTCTCAACCTGTAACATGTTTAAAATAAAGTTCAATGCAAAAGCAAAGGCGAGTACACAAGTTTAGGCATAAGCATACGTATACGATTAAGATTTTAAAACGAATCCACATGGCAACTAAGTTTATACAAGAGCATTATACATGGCATGCAATATTTATAGTCAATCCTCTTGCTTACGTGAAATAACGATAATTTAACATGACCACTAGATTCATGATTGGGCGGTGCGTTACTCCTATAGCGCTATACATGTCAAATGGAGGCTTAAGATAAGCTAATGACTATGGTATTACATAAGAATGGCAAAAGATATAAGCAACAAGTAACGTATCAAAGCATGCATGTATATTGGATTGTTTCGTGCATTTCATAAAGTTTAAGTTTGGTGATTTTGTATATGGTAAACATGTTACACCCGAAAGTGATATAAACGAAAAGAAGGTCGAGGGTACAAACCCTTTTTGCAAGCTTTCCGACTTGACGATGCCGTGAAGAGTTGTTTTGGTTGCGGGAGGAACACCGAGTTATCCTACAAGAGGAAACGTAGGTGTGAGTATTGGATGTGTGATGGAAGATTCGGAATTTCAGAATTAAGCATAACAAAGTATGTATACGAAAATATTCACTAAGGTCTAGCACTCGTTTTGACACTATGGGAACCCATTAGGGTTTATGTGATTTCATAGGTTGTAATACCTATTAGAATCATAACGAGGAACTAAACACTTTAGTGACTAAACTTAATAACTTGACATATGATTATCTAGTCATTATCAAGGTTTCAGTTTTAAGTATATTATATAGTTTATAATAAGTATACATAATATATCATAAGTCCAATCATGGATATCACAGAAGTCATGTAGGAGGTAGGTGGTATAACCATCCATTTAGGAACCTCATGAGAGTTCACCACTACACAAGTTGTCATAGACAACAAGGAGGGTCAAGAACAAGATTAATATAAGAATGGAAATTACAAGTTATCACTACACTAAGTGTTAGGATCTGAGTTTGACCCGATTGTGTTGTTTAAACAAATTGATCATGAAATAAGATAAAACACATGATACCTTGCAGCGGAATGCGATTTAAAACTTTGTAACACAATCAAGGAGAGATTAGCTTTCATCATACAATGTTTTCATTGCTCAAATGATTGAAAAGATCACAAACAATTACATGCATGAATCACTAACTCCCCCTCAGCCCGAGCTCACACAGGTTAGATAGTACAAGATAAGTGTGTGTGTGTGTGTGTGTGTGTGAGAGCTAAATAGAACAATACATGCACTGTCTATTTATAGTACTAATCCTAACCTTTGTGGCATCTTTGCTAACGTCACCAAGACAATGACATCTAACAAACCTAACAACCTCTAACCACTGCTAATGCTATCCTCTGATACATATGCAAAACACTGATAGCTAACCAATTATGATGCTAACCACTGATGAGCTTAACCATTGATGAAGCTTTATTAGATGTTCTTCAAAGGGTGATCAGACCTTTGACTTCCAGCAAACTTTTGACTTCAACAAAGGTTTGTCTTTAACCAGTCTTTACAACCAATAGAGATTAGCACTGAGCAGATGTTAGAGCCATCAGATGTTAGATATCGTGCCATTGAAGGACGTTGTGAGTCAAAACACTGTTTGTTCTGGATCATTTAGTACAGACCTGTTTTTGCATTTTATCATCTGTTCTTTTGTAGGGATCAATCCCAACAATCTCCCCTAGAACAGATGATGCCATAACTCTTCCTTATTCCTTATCTTTATTCTCTCATCAGTTTTTCCCTGATTTGTCTCTTGAACTGTAGTTCAAAATTCTGGGAATTTTCATCATCTTCATCCTTGCACAATTGAAGTTCTAGAAGATCTTGAAGGTCAGCTACACCCAGGCTTAGTGCATCATTCCTTGTTATATATTCAACTTTCCCATTGGACTTGAGCAAAGTCAATACATGGGTCTGTTTATCAGACATCCACTTTAGTATTTTGAGTTCAATGGGTTTCTTGGGAGAAGTTTTATTTGTGATGAGTTTGAGAGAGGTAAACTGCTTGATAGCCCTTTTACAGTTTCAGCAAGTTGAGCTTTAGGCTTTGATGAACCATCTTCCAATTCATGCAGATATTGATTTTTGTTGGCCTGTTTACTAATGTCAGCTTCTCTCTGTTTTTCTTCATCATCCATTTGTAACTGCCTTTTTCTTTGATTCAAGGCTTGGATGGATGCTTCTAAGGCACGATCTGCACTGTAATGTTTAAACTTGTTCCAGTCTGGTGCACTCTTCCTTATTTGAGGATCTTTCTTCATCCTTTCACATCTGTTTGCTTCTTGTTTGAGAGCTGTGGCCAGTCTTTGAAATGATGCTCATAGGCTTGATATGGTTTGTCTCTCATGATAAGCCCTATGAGATCTTCCCTTAGCTTCTTTTGAGGATCAGCATCATACATCTTCTTGTTTAAGTCTCTTGCATAGTCTTCCAATTTCCTGACTTTGCTTAGCTCATGTTGCATTCGTCTTGACAAGTAGGTGTCACCCTTCCCTTTTCCCTCTTCTTTTGCTATGTGTTTAGCTTGTCTGGTTTTCAATTTCAGATACTCATCAATGCTTTCTGGAATTATGTAGGCATGAAGAGATGGAAAGGTTCTTTTGGATGGATCAGCCTCTGTATAAAATTGTAACATTTCGTTTTGAACTGCAGCCAGTTCCAGAGGGTATGTTGTTTCCTGGGGTATGTTTCTAAAAGGATTGTGACCAGTAGGTGATTGAGTGAGTATGATTGATGTTGGTGATGGTTAAGTGATGAAAGGTTCTGGATTTGTTTGGATAAATGCTGAAGATGATAAAGTATTATGTGCAGGTATATCATCATCATTCACTGTGACCTTTCTTTTTCTTGTATACACTAGTTTTGGTGAAGGAGTTTTTGTAGGAGTTTGGGTTATAGGGGTGAATATTGATTCTGATAGAAATTTAGAAGTGTTTGTGGAAACCACTGTTGTCATAACATCTATTGTGCCTTTTAAGACGTCAACATCTGTTGCAGTGTTCTTCAGCTTCTTTTGCTCTTTTCAAAACACTCTCCTTTGTCTCATTCTGAGATTGGATCATCCTCTTTGTTGCAACTTCATCATCCTTTCTGCTTGAATTTCCAGGGTTTCATCACTTCCCTTTTTCTTTTCTTTGACAGATGTTTCAGTAGAAGTTACTGAGGACTCTTTTGTAGGCTCTGACTTTTTCATAGATTCATTTTTCTCCCCCTTTTTGGCATCATCAACTCTTTCGAAGATAGGTGCAGGGGTAGTGCCATGAAATGTTGTGAGAGCTTCTTTGATAACCTTAAGCTCTGCCTGTGTGTTCTTATATCTTGTATCAACCTCATTTTTGAACATTTTTACACGTATTTCATGTTGGTGGTCAACATGTTGTCGTTGTTGTTGAAACATAGGATATACCTGTTTGATTATATCAGTGGTTTGAAGAGCAGAGGATTGAGCAGTGTTTTGAGACTTTGAAGATTCTAACATCTGTTGCAGCATATTTTTGATATCTGTCACTGATGTCTCAATTTTTGTAACTCTCTCCGTCAAATATTTAGATTTTAGATCATCACCTAACTTAATAAGATCATCTGAACTCCTACCAGAAGTGGTAGTTATATCTATGTTATCATGAACAGAGGTTTCAACCCCTGTTTCAAACACAGATGCCCCTTTTTCTTGGTACTGGGGACTTCTTTCTACAGCAGAGGTTTCTTTAACAAACTCAACAATGGTTTTAATACAAGCAGTGGTTCCCATGGTAGCCTTAGTAGAAATTTCCTTCAAGGGAGACTTATTTATGAAACTACTGTCCAGATGTAAATCAGTGGATTCAACATCTGCAGTAGCTGCTCCACCTGAACTACCAACAAGAATTTCATGAAATTCAAGTGGTGTAACCTCCTCAACTGTTTGTGGGCAAGTCAATAAAATTTATCAGACACAACCATTGTGGAAGTTGTATTCTCAGTAATGTGTTGGTGAGAGAGGTTGTTTTGTGTCTGACTTTTAATGACCTCAAACAGAGACACCAGGGTTGATGTAATTTGAGATGTGGGGAGTGATGTGGAAGGAGAATTTTCCCCGAGAGAAGGACAATTCAACATACTCTCAAACGAGGGTAATGTTTCAAGTTGTGGTGTCCCTGTTCTTACAACATGTTCCTTTTGTGAGGAACCATGATGAGTTGTGGTTTTGGGTGGAGATCTTTCCAACTGTTGTGAGGAAGTAGCAACAGTGGTTTCTTGTGACATTTGTGTTGTCACAGGCTTAACTTCTGGGATCTCATCTTCCAGAAGACCCTTTTTGGTAGGTTTGGTGGGCTTGATGGATTTCTTTTTGGTTCTTTGGGTGATTTTTTGTGTGGGTTGCACAGCAGTGGTTAATCTATTGTGGTTATCAATAGAAGTGGGCTCAGCAGCTAAGGTCTGAGGAGTAGATGTGGACTCATCCAAATTTTGCTTAGACTCCCCTGCTTGTGTTTTAGAAACTTTTGACTCTTTGGCCATAAGGCGAGTAAATGTTTCAGACGTTAAGCTGTTTATTTGAAACGGTATGCACTGCTTAAGAACATGTACACTCTCTTTTGGAATGTTCTGTTGTAAATAATAACTTAAAAATCTTGGAAATAATAAGAAAGCATGTGCCTTTTTGTTTTTCATATTTTCCATATTTGTTACCAAATCACTAAACAATGCTTGGGAGTAATTGTAATCAGCTTTAGACATAATAGCATACCCCAAGTATTGAATTTTCAATGGTATTTCATCAAAACCAGTTGTTTTATTTGAAACACAGGTGAGTAAGTGTGAAACAGGAATTTCATAGGAGGAGGAAAATTTCCCTTTTTCATAGTAGCTTTTGTTAGTTTTCCTGTATACCCTCTATTTACCAAATCAACTTGATATTCATCCTTAGGGAAAGAGATTTTACCTGCAAGATCGTCCATCTGAAAAACTTCTAAGATGGTTTGTGAGGTTATTGGAACCATGATACCTCCTACTTTAGATGAGATTGCCCAAGGCTTTTTATTTTGAATTTCAAGTTCTGCATTAGCCCAGAAATGTCGTAGGGTGTCTTAATAGATTGGAGCATTACAAGAGAGCAAAGTTTTATACTTTGACGAAGACAGGATATCGATGATATAGTGAAAATCTGTGTTTTTCTCCTTCTTTTCGAAGGTACAGAGGTAATTGTGTGGATTTTTGATGATGAGAGCCATGATCGGATTTGAGAAATTTGATCGTTTATGAGAAATTTTGAATTTTGATTATAAAAACCTTGTTTGAGGGTTTATCAGGGTTTTATCAATGGTTTCAAACATCGGACGGTTAACTTTTGACACGTGACAAGATTTGATGACAATTACCTTTCCACGTGTATCCTCTGACTATGAATGGATGACAGTTGTTTTGTAAAACCACTGATGTGTGTCATTAGTGTTTGTGAACTGTGTAAGTTTTACCTCTGTCAGTGGTTTTGAAACAGTGGATAAGGTCAACACAGAGATTTGACCAGAAGACAGAGGATTCCCTTTGGCAGTGGATAGATATGCCAATTAGAGTTTTTAAGATAAAACAGTGGTTTCATCAGACTTTAGAGATTTATTGAGAAAATTTCAATTGTAACTATTTTTAAGGTTTTGTTTTGATTTTATGAAAACATTTTTATGCTATTTACACATGGAACACCAGAAGACTGTTTTTACTCCATGTTTAGTATTTCAACCTAGAAATCAGTCTTTTGAAGGTGGATGTTTCTAATGCTTGGATTTGAAACATCTGCCAGTTGATCTATAGTTAGAACATGATGCAGAGAAATCAAACCTTTTCATAGTAATCCCTCACAAGGTGATGTCTGAGTTACACTGTATTTTGTCATGGAATGTTAGACTGTTTTGAAACTTCTGCTCCTTTTGGTGGATGAGTTGTTGAAATTTAAGATCCTGATAGCATATCCACAGTCTTGTTTTAAAACATCTTCTGCTCTTGTGATGAGAAATGCGAGTACCTGCAAATTTAGCTTAGACAAGCATATTATGAGATAACCTTGACCATCAACAGATTTCTTTTGATCCATAAGGAAAAGTAACTCCCTTCTCTCTAAAAATAGAAAGGTTTTACTACCTGGCAGGTTTTGAGCTTTAACCATCTAAAACAAGTAAAAGCTCAAGATGTACTACTTTCACAAAAAATACTGAAAGGAGTACTACATGTCCTGATATTTACATGAAATTTTTACTATTAAAAATTAAGTATAAATTTCTTGATAAATGAATCAATTTCACCTAATAGATGTCCTAAGTTCTCTTTGAAGCAATTGCTTACCTTGAGATACACCAGTTACCTGGACCTACCTGTAAACAGTGGTTGCACTCAGCTTGTTTGGTAACAGATGTTTGAGCAGAGACTAAGATTCAATTTTAGGTTTTCCTTTTGTAGTACTAGCCTGTGAACTCTCAGGTGTTTTACGTTTATACTCTTTTTTTTGTCACTAAAAGTTTTGAGATAAACACACTTTTAGAGTTTTGTGATTTTTCTTCTATTCCCCTTTAAACCTTTTCATAGGCAAATGTCATAACATTCACTGAAAGGATTTTAAGGAAAGAATAATCAATCCAGAATCATTTACAATAATGTTTTGAGAACCTTAGTCATTTTTGCAAAATGCTTATGCTAAAATTCACATTACTTTTGATCTGGTTTTCAAAATATCAACCCATAACCTTTATAGGATTTTACCCTTTTAAATTTTCTCATAACTTTTGTTTCTCGTATATATCTTGTTCCTAAGGTTTAGGTTCACCTCAGTCTTTTAAAGACATTAGGTGAATCCTTAGCAACCGTCAATCATGGAATCATCACAAATTCCAACACAAACACTGAAATCGTATATAACGTGATTAGGCTCTTACTCTGTTTTCCAATAAATACGAACAACACAGTATCACTGAAATTGAGCTGATCTTTTTACGTCAAATCGATTGTTAGATCGAATTTGACTGACCATGCTCTAATACCAATTGTTAGGATCTGAGTTTGACCTAATTGTGTTGTTTTAAACAAATTGATCATGAAATAAGATAAAACACATGACTCCTTGCAGCGGAATGCGATTTAAAACTTTGTAACACAATCAAGGAAAGATTAGCTTTCATCATACAATGTTTTCATTGCTCAAAAGATTGAAAAGATTACAAACAATTACATGCATGAATCACTACCTCTCCCTCAGCCCGAGCTCACAGGTTAGATAGTACAAGATAAGTGTGTGTGTGAGCTAAATAGAACAGTACATGCACTGTCTATTTATAGTGCTAATCCTAACCTCTGTGGCATCTTTGCTGACGTCACCGAGACAATGACATCTAACAAACCTAACAACCTCTAACCACTGCTAATGCTATCCTCTGATACATATGCAAAACACTGATAGCTAGCCAATTATGATGCTAACCACTGATGAGCTTAACCATTGATGAAGCTTTATCAGATGTTCTTCAAAGGGTGATCAAACCTTTGACTTCCAGCAAACTTTTGACTTCAATAGAGGTTTGGTCTTCAACCAGTCTTTACAACCAACAGAGCTTAGGATTGAGCAGATGTTAGATATCTTTCCATTGAAGGAAGTTGTGAGTCAAAACACTGTTTGTTCTGGATCATTTAGTACAGACATGTTTTGGCATTTTATCATCTGTTCTTTTGTAGGGGTCAATCCCAACACTAAGTAGCCAAGTAAGCTACAACCCGGTGAGCCGACGTCGACACAAGTCGAAGGCTAGACGAGGTTGTGTCCACTTTCATCTAGCAAGCTACTTAGGATGGAATAAGAAAACATCAACTGTTGTGTGGACTTGGATGTAGGATAGCCCAAGCTAACCTTGTAGTCTCACTAACTTCAAGTTCAAGACTTGGCAACACTTGTGAGCTTAAAGCTCATGTAAAACAGAAAGTTTGGAAGGGTTAAACACCTCCGATTTGTATGTAACAACCTTGTTTTTAAGTACACTAATCATAGACTAGATTAGTGGCATAAGGCCATAGGTTTGTTAAGTAAAACATGAGTTTTCTTTCAAAATATGAAGAATCAAAAAGATAAAAATGATCAAAACTATGGGTGCACTTTGGACCTTGTTTTGGGTGAGGCTTCACCATAGTTTGCCCAAGCAAACTTGTGAAAATCTTCCTAAATGTTATCCAAGTGTTTTAGAAGAAGAAACAAGAAGAAAATATTAGAAGAGTGAGCTAGAACTCACTTTGAATGACCTAAACTTTCTACAGTGAGTTTCAGCAAGAACAAGAGATTAGAGAGTGATTTTGGAGTGTTTAGAAGGTTTGTAAAGTGGAAAAGTGGCTGATTATAAGTTGTATTTATAGGGGAAGGATTAGGGTTTAAGTGGTTGGGTATTAATTAGAGTTGTTGGTAGTTGAAATAATAAAAAAAAAGCAATTCCAATTGCCATGAATGGCTGCCCACGGATGTCTGTTTTCAGCCACTATATTTTTTTTTTTTTTTTTTTTTGTTATTTTGACATTTTTTTAGTATAGTTGTGACAAAATGTGGTGTTAATTATTAAAATAGCAAGCAATTGATGTATGTTGTGGATTTAGGGTGCCAATTAATTAAAAGCCAACAACAAACTCAAGAACACAGCTTGCAGCCACAAGCTGTTTCCCCCTTTATATAAATATATAAGTTTTTTTCTTATAATAAAAGATGTATATGTTAAGTACCTAAAGTGTTACAATAATGTTTAGTGTATAATTATCATGAAACAAGGCCCTAAATGCATTTTACACATGTTCTAAGAAAGGAACAAAAGAAACATGTAAAGAATAAGTATGTGGTATACAAGTTTTGTGTAACATAAGTTAACTTACGTTGATGAAAATTATGAATCATGTAACAAACGAATGCACGTATCAATGTATAAACATATATAAATAATGAATATTTCACACAAAAGTTCACTTTTATTACGATCGGAGTCTCGGATTTACAACGGTATAACGAAATACGATTACAAGGGTTACAAGTTTCCAAGAATAAAAATACAAGACAAGCTTTCTAATTAGGGAAAGTTACGAAAAAGCGGAGCGTTACAGTCTCCCCTCCTTTAGGAAATTTCATCCCGGAATTTAGGAAGATGCAACGAACAGATGTGGATACTTAGTTTTCATATCACTTTCCCAAGTAAACTCTGCGCCACTTTCGAGTTTCCAAGTAAACTCTACGCAACGAACAGATGTGGATACTTAGTCTTCACACCCTCGCCCCCCGCGCTAGCACCGGTGGCAACATGTGGCTTCGCTCCCTTTTCTGGAGCCTTGACAGAACTTCACGAAGATCAATAACAGGTTTTTCAATGGTTTTCTCAATAGCTTTTCAGCCTCTTTGACAGGCTCTTCAGTTGTTTTCTTGACCTTCGCGGTCTTTACCTTCACAGCCTCAACATGCTTCTCAACCTCTACCGGTTTATCAACAGCGACAGCTTTCTCAGATTGTGCAGCCTTCTCTGTAGTCTTTAACGGCTCACCGCTCGAAATTACACCCTCAGTAAGAGGGATGGCAGTGGAAGTAAGAGCACCCTTGCGCGTCTTGTTAGCCGTTTGTGAAAGTACCCTCCACCTCTTTTGTTGTGTCAGCAGGAGGAGGCGGGGGTACTTGATGACCAGACTTGGAATGAATAATTCGGAACTTGGGTAATGTTTTCTTCGTTTCTAACAAAACACGCGCGACAACAATCAATCAATATGTTGTGTAAAACACCCAGTAAGGTTAACATAATAATAGGTAAGGAAAACTTACCAGGAGAGATCACGACAATAGAGAGCCAAGGTTGGCTTCTTCCCTATCACTGGCTTGCTGAAAGCAACCTTTTTAGGCGAAGGTCCAACACTCTTGCCTGACTCCTCGCAAGACCACTTAGATGCGTTTTTTCTGGTCAACTCGGAAATGGATCAGTTTCCAACTCCTCTTAAACTGGAGTGGACGTAGGGGTCGCGCCAGACAATTGCTCCTTAGAGCTCGCGCTTCCTGAACTCTTAGCACTGACACCACCCCCAAGTTTGCCTAAGCCCTCTACAGAGCAACATTCCTCCATCGAATCAGCAACAAGCACATAATCATCTAAACTACGTTGTCGAGAGCGAGCCTTACCTTTGCGCGAAGCCGCATCAGACGCGGCTGCAGTCGTCTCTGTCTTAACAGGGTGCGCCCCCTCGATAACAGTAAGCTTTTTTTTCTTTCTTTGCCTTTTTGGTTTCTGTTCGTCTGGATAAGTCCCAAGTTTGCCCAAACTACCTGCAAACGTAGAAGGATGGACGTTTAATCCATGATCCGATAAGGCAATAGATTCCCCGCTGGAAAGCAGAACAACGTCTTCTCCAGCAGGGGTTATCACACGACATGGCCTAGGGTTGAGTATATGCGAACCTTTAGTCGCGATAGGCAGTGCAGCGAAAGCTCCAGAAGGAGGATACATGAAGTTGCCTCGGATTTGCTCGTACCAAGGCTCTTCATCCTCACGAAGCGGCCTAGTGCCCATAACCCCCGCGTGAGTGGCAAACACCTGATGTTAGAGCGGACCTCTACAAAAACAAATTGAATATCAGACGCAATAGAGTCGACAATAAAAAAAGCAACACAATTACAAGATTACCTTGGTTTTCATAGAGAAGCACTGGGACACTTATGCTGGTGATGGGCCATTTATCGCTCATCCCCGCGACGACTAAGACGTGTTCGCGAAACGCCTGATTAGGCAAGGACTGCAGTCTCTCGTACCACATCGCGCCCTTTGAAATTTTCAATTCTTCCTTGGGAATCGACGCTGAGTCACGAAATTCCATGGAAAATGGAATCACATCTTCATGGATATAAAAGAATTTCCCTTTCCAATCATAGAAACTCTTGGGTGGATTCATAACAATTTCTTCGAACCACGCGTAGCAAACGAGAAGAATCCAAGAGTAGATTAGAGTTGATAAAAAAGCCTGAAACTTGTCAACAGTAGGCTCCTCCCCCTGCGAGCGTAGGCAAAACTCGAAATGTCGGACCCTAACCATCCCCAAGGGACTGAGTGGAGAGACATGGATGTGATAATACGAAAGAAGGGACCCAAAGAACCCGGTAGCAGGTAGTCGGAAGTTACCCTCGCCAAAGAAGTCAGCAAATCGGGTGATGTATCCCAGTGGAGCATCAGCGGCAGTTTGGCCCTTAGTCGGGAACCGTGCGCCCCACTCGGCGGCGAATTGGTTGCCCACACAACCTGCTCAAATGAGGCTTCTTCCCACTTTAATGGTAGCATGCTGCCACCAACTTCTTCTACTTCGAATTCCTCTATTTGCTTAGACATGATGAAATATGATGATAAGGGGAAACTCCAAGAAACGACGAAGAATTTTTGATGATTTCTTGGAAGAATCTGAAATCTGCTTGTAGATTGTTAAGAACACTTTGAAGATTCAAAGGAGAATTCGAGAGAGAAATAGTGGAGAAGTGATTCCTGCATCAACCCTTCACCTATATATATCCATCGCATTTAATGCGATGGGTAACTGTGCCCAACAAGTAGGGCGCGTGACCAATAAGGGAACGACACGCTAGGCGGCAAAATCGGAGTGACGGTTACCACACGCGCGTGTATTTCACTCGCCTGAAAATAGACAAAAAGCATGACTGACACAGTGACGAGATGCCACCTGCAGTGACAGCAGTCACAGCAAACGTCACCGTCGCCATCAACTTATCAGTAGTTGTTCTTTTCAAATTTCGAAGAGATTTCCCGTGCAAAACCACAAGATAACTTCAAAGAGAAGGAATATAGTTGCGCCTTTTACGTTTTACAATGACATACATGTGCCAATGACTTTAACACGCCTGTTATTTCTTGAAAAGCACAAGGTTAAAACGCTTACACTTAGTTTTTATGTCTAGTCCAAAGCTCCAACCACTTGCCTCGCGCATGGAAGCAACACTGGACTGGGGGACTTGAAGGGGTATGGTACCAAAAGCCGCGCCGACTGGATAACATCTCCACAATAGCGCGCAAGACCATATCCTAAACAACTTGCACCGACCACTGTCCCATGATCTACATTAACCGCTGATGATAGACTAGACAACAAGAACAACTGTCAGGACACGTGGATCCATTCACCATGCGCCAAGCACCCGTCTTTCCAGAGATCACTAATGGTCGTGGTAGAAGGGACAGAACAGATATTCCTTGTTGTCGACTTCAGGCCCAAGGCCCATCAGCCCATCTACTTCACGAACCTCTCCGACTATAAATTGAAGACTTCACCTCCAGGTTTAAAGATCGCTCTCTTGCTTTCTCACTTTATAAACCCATGATTATCCTCAAAACCTTTACTGATTCTCACGCCGGAGGGTGGTTACAAGGAGAACCCCCAAATTCCCCTCCTTATAACGAGTCACGGTGTTTATTGGTCTTGTAGGATCATTACAGCTTGATTTAGCGAGACAAAAGAAGATTAACCTATATTTGTCGAGGCACTTACCACTATCATATTGGTGTTTCTTCATGTATTAACATTGATTAGTAATTAATTACAAAAGTTAACATGTAAACCCTAATATGATACTTAAATCCTAGTTAAATCATTGACGCTTATCACGATGCTTACCAAATAGTCAAACCTAGTCCTTATACGCAACATCTCTATGTGTAGTTGTCGTGTAGGACGACCCTTTCTCATTAATAATCTTTGTGTGGAGTATTTGCAACATAATCAGGTTTCCCGACCCCTTTTATAGTTTTATTCTTTTAAATCTGGAGAAACATGCTATATGGACTACTATTTTACATTGCTTGTTTCATGCTTTTTTATGTTTAACTTGATATAACCACATGAGCTAGCGTAAATTATCACACCCTAAGTCCTCATGACATTCACAACCATTAAACTCCTTGAGGATGCCAATGGACATGATTGAGTAGTACTATTCGGGTTGATAATCTTGCTCTTATTGTTTTATCACTAGCTAAAGTACAAGTATGCCACGGGCCGACGCTTGATGAATTACAAGTATGCCATGGGCCGACCCTCGACGATATTTCCAACATAGCATACATATTAATGTCCTGTGATACAGTGATAGGCATTACCGAGAAAAAAATATTAACATGTCAGTAGGTTTGGTTTGTGAATTATGTAATTCATTAATCCTTTTATTCATAACATGCATAATACACACAAGCGGTCTATTATTGAAACTACTTTCTTATTTTACTAAACTATCAAAACATGCATTATCTTTCAAGAATCATTATCATTTTGTTTATACTTATCATTTGCACTTGTGGATTGTTTTGAACAAGTTAACATGTCTGGGTGCATTACTTTGATTTTGTCTTCGTGTATCGTGACACGTTAAATGAATCATTTAGTATTTCTCTTAAAACTTCAATGTGTTGTGATTCACGATTGTCCCACCCATGTGTGTTTCGCCTTGGTAGGGGGTGGACAACTTGAGGCGCACTAATGTGATAGCCGGAGTGCTTCTGCTTGACAAGCTACCTGAGGTGCGGTTGAAAATTGCATGGTATATATAAAATATATCAATTACACAAGTTTTAAATTTATAAATATGGAAAATAGCAAAAACCAAACTACACAAATAATAGGCAAGTGTATGTATCGTATATCTAGTACCATAGTGGCAATTACCAAGTATCGATCCTAAGGACACAATGGTTTCTAATACTTAACCGTCTGTCAATATCTAACTAATGTAAAAGTGATTTGTAAGGAAACTATTGATTTCAAATAATAAAAAAAAGAATAACTAAAAAACAACTAGGAAAACTAGAAAACTCTAAGGAATTCGGATGGAGAAAACAACCACCTAGGTATCAAATCCTCTTACTAAAATGACAACCCAGAGTGACTTATTTAGTAGTGTGAAGTTCTAGAGAGATTAGAGCCTTACTAAGATAATCACAGAAATTTAGAAAGTTATGGTATAGACACACATAGATAATCAAGCTTAAAGTAGCAAGCTTATGTTATCATCACATATGATTTAGGGTTTCTAGGTTGAGTTCGAGATTGAACAACGACCACTACAACTGATGAACTAATCTAGAACAACCATATAGAAAACTCTAACTAGTTTCCATATCCTTTTATTCTCATCCTTCTCGTAGGTAGCTCACATGTTTGACAAATTATGCTACCAAGTTGTCTATTGCCGGTTAAGGTTTCAAGCCTTAGATTAAAGAGCGCTAATATAATATAAAGATAAAAGAAATAAAATCTAACTAACATACCTCATTGGAAGATCGATTTAACCACACAACTCAATCACAAAATCAATACTCAACAAGTAATCATACACATTATAAGTTCACTATAACAACACTTCACCAAAATCACACAAGAAAGTCAAATCGAATCAAGATTCATCTAAACCTAGATGATTATAAGAGTTTTGCCAAACATAATCAAGAACACTACAAACTCAATAGCAAACATCTGTGAAATCAGTAGAAAACGAAAGGTAAATGACAAATTGAGCTGATTAACAAGTATACACGTTAATCGGGTGATAGATCTTGATCCGGGATTCAATATGTCTTTGTTTATGTTCCAGGATCCTTCAAAATGACTCCTTAGATGTTAGGTACTGTTCCCTGGTCAAATTATGTAGTTTCCAGCCGTTGTGGGGCCTGAAATAGTGAATCTAGGGTTTTTACACGCCTAGCCCCTTCTGGGCTATGTACGGGTCGTACCTCCTTTGTTGGGAACTGGCAGAAATCCAGCATGATTCCAAGATGAAACTTGCCAGGGAAATGGTTAGGGAAATGGTTGAGGCTCGTTACAAGGACACCCAAGCTGAGATAAAGGCCATCAAAGATCACTTGCTAAGAACCACAGGCTCTACCCCTACACCAGTCTTTCTAGAAGACCAAACCACTGATGATGCCAAAAAGGGGGAGAAAGATTCAATGAGAAAACTTCATCTTGATTCTATAGTAAAACCAAAAAGGCCTGAAACCATTGCTGCAGCAACAAATGTTATCCCTGGTAAAGACATTGATGAATCACTAAATAGGGAAACAGAAAAGCTAGCTAAGGAAAAGCAGAAAAGGCAAGATAAGGTTAGAGATGAGGGCAAGGCTTTGATTGAGCAAAAGTTAGCACAACAAAAGGAAAAGGAAGTGATTGGTACTTCTCAAAAGACGAGAGCTACTAGGAAAGTTAGACAACCAATATCCACCCCTTCCAAAACCACTGATGGTGCCACTCCAATCATAACCTCTACTCCCACAAAATCTCAATCACCACCAACTACCTTAATTGCCTTAACAGATGTTATAACTCCTATTGTGTCAACAGTTGTTGATACAGCAGTGGTTACAACAGATATTTCTCAAACCACTGCTTTTATCACTTTTCCAATCTTAACACCACCGGTGGGTACACCACCAAGAATCCCTCAACCTCCATCATCACCCAAGATAAAATTCAAAAGGAAAAGAAAAACATTTGTGATAGGTGATGATGATGAGGAAGAAGAAGTACCATCACCCATACCCATATCTTCACAACCACTGCCCCTATCAAAACCAACACCCATCTCATTGCCACCAACACCATCATCACTACCATCTCAATCCACAAATCTTCAATATCATCATCTCTCAACTTCAAAGTTTCCACTGGCTGCTTTATAACCTCTTGAACTTCATGCAGTGAAAGGAGAGATAGAGTCTTTCTACAAGATTGAGGATCCAGCTAAAAGGGAATTTCCTTCTCTTTGTGGGTATCGAAAACCAAGAAATCTTGATGAATATCTGCAATTAAAGGTTAGACAAGCAGAGACAATAGCAAAGAAGGAAAATGCCGGCAAATATGATAGAACTCTATAAGGTGCCATGCAACTGCAACTGGAAAAGGTCAGGCACATTAAAGACTATGCAAGGGATCTCTGCAAAATAGAATCTGAGAAAGTCACAGAGGTTGACTTTGATCTAAGACCAGACCTATAGAACACATCATGACCCACAAGCTATATAGAGCAACAAGAGCTCAGTTCAAGAACTAGTCAGCAGATGATCTACAAGAAGAAATTGAAAGGATACAGGTTATGCTCAAAAATTGTCAACAAAAGGTTACACCACCTAATTGGAAGAGAGCTAAATGTGTTGATCAAGATCATGTTCTGAAGATCAAAAGAATGAAAGTAGAGCTTGTTGAAAATCAATATGGTATAGATAAACAAATAGCAAGATGGGGAGAAGTCAAGGTTGTGGAAACCTACAAATCTTGGAAGAACTTAGAAGAAAAGATCCAAGAGTTCCCAAGAAGCCAGATTACTCAAACACAACCACTGCTCTCACTGCCATCACTTCAACACAGATCAGATCTTCTAAAAATCTAGCTGCAACATCTCGCGTATCCACCATTGCCTTGGGACAAAGAAAAAGGCAAAAGCAGATGTCTGAAGCTGATGAGAAGATGTTTGATGATGATTTGATCAAAGATGGCATCGTGAATCAACTGAAATTCCACACAGATCCTGCAAGTGATGAACTTAGAGCTACAATATCTAAACTTATCAGCAGGCCATCATTACCAAACTCATCACAAATAAAACTTCGCCTAAGAAAGCCACGAACCTTAAAATTCAAAAATGGAGTGCCGATAAAGACACACATGAATTGACCTTGGTAGGTCTGATGGAAAAGTTCGAAGAATTAAAATGGAGGCATCATATTGTCTTCCTGCTAAGTACCTTCAAGACCTGTTGAATCTCGAACTTGAAAGGGATTTTGAAGACTTTGTTGCCCTGGACTTTGAACTTCAATTCAAAGGTCAAATCAGAGAACTATTGTTGAGGAATAAAGATAAAGAATAAAGGAAGTTTTGGCATCATCTGTTCCAGGGGGAGATTATTGGGATTGAACCCTTTTCAAAGGGACAGATGATAGAAAACCAAAAACATGCTAGTTCATTTGATCCTGCACATCTGAGTTTACAAGATCTGATGAATAACCACTGATATACCCAAAGCCTTGCCAACAAGCATCTGTTGAAGCTAAACGACAAACACATTCAAAGCTCTGCTGAAGACCAACAGTGGATTGCATCAGAGTTTAGTTTATCTTATTATAATAAATGTAACAGTGTTTGTATTAGCAGTAGTTAGGATATCAGTGTTTAGAAGTTTGTTAGTTTATTGTTAGCTGTCACTATCAACCCTGACATCAGCAAAGATGCTCAGAGTTTGACTTGTACTATAAATAGAACAATGCATTGTACTGTTCCATTATCTATCAAAAGATTATTTTACATTTCCTTCCAATCATCTCTCTTACATTCTGTACTAACAAACTAACATTATGCTTAGGGGGAGTTGTGATTCACATGCAAAACTTATAAGTTAGATAGCATGATGATCAAAGCAATCTTCCATTAGTTGTGATACAGAGTTTTATTTCCGCTGCAATTCACTCTGTATTTATCTTCTTTCATAAATCATTTATTAAAAAATCCCAACTAATTTAAACTTAGATCCTAACATCCTTAATGGAGTAACACTCTTCAAAAGTCCATATTCGGATTCCTATCATTGAAACAATAGAGTTTTATATGTTATGGTCCCCAAAACTCCTTTTTTAGCTCAAGATGTGACCGTTTGAAGTCCAGATTCTTCCGTTTCGCACTGTTTTGCTTAATTTTGCCTCTTTCTTCAGGTTTTCACCCAAATCCATCATGAACACCCTTTAATCCTACAAATAGGTTTTCATTAACAAATCCAAGTCATCTTTTGCTTAGTTTTGCCTCTTTCTTCAGGTTTTCACCCAAATCCATCATGAACACCCTTTAAACCTACAAATAGGTTTTCATTAACAAATCCAAGTCATCATTATGTATTCAAGTAAAATGCCAAATCCGCTGTGTAAGATTAATCCTAATTGCTTGCAAACCCGAAATTCAGGTTAATCCGTTTTCTTATATATTGTTTACAAAACCGTTTGATTTACTATTTGATAACTCGTGATTATAATTGAAATTGTTAGCTTGTTTTATAAAATCAACTAGAATCATATCATTGATTCCCCCTTTCAAACAACTTTTGATATTAAAAGAAAACTTCATAATTGACATGTTTAATCAATCTAAATCTAAATCTAAACACTAACCACAAACTCTTCATGGTTCGACACCCTTCTTGCCACTAGCTATATAGCTAAGGGTACTAAAGAACACACTTTATATCTGTCTTTGACCAGACCATCGAAATCCGATCAATTTTGGTGTCGTTGGGGAGCTAGTGCATTTAGTATTGCATTGCTTGTTTGATTTTTTTATATTAAATAGTTTATATTCTGTTGATCTAAAAATATATTTATTTTTAGTTTTTATTTTCATTTTTTTATCTATTTGTTTTTACCCTGGGTAGTAGAGTTACTTTATGCAGGTTCATGTTATGCAGGCAAATGATTTCACTATAAATTGGGCTAACGTTGACCGATGTGATTGTTGCTGGAGCTGAGTCCATCTATTACAAGAATGTCCATTGTTCGATAAGAGAGTTCAAACATATAAGGAACATGAAGATTACATCGATGGAAGGCAAAGATACATGATGGTAGCTGGTGAAGATTTTGAAGATACATCGTTATCTGATCCTTACTATGAACCGTTTCAACCACTGAATTATCAAGAATATTACCATCCAGAGATGAATTACCACTATGAGGAATATCATGATTACAATACTTATGAATCGAAGATACCATATTTCCCAGCCCAAGTTACTGGGAGGGGTATGACAACAACTATCATGTAAAACTTCACTTGACATACGAGGAGCCTCAAGATTCAAAAAAATTAAAGCTTTATGCTTTGATGAATATGATGAAGAAGTCCAAGCTTGAACTAAAAGAAAGAGTTTGAAGTGAGAGACAAAGCTCGTGAAGCTTTGGCAAAGCAGGTAGGGCAACTCACAAAAGAGATGGCCCCACTTAAACGAGAGCAAGATGAATTAGCTAGTGATATTATGCTTGATTCTGAAGTGGATGAAGGGGTTACAAGTCTTCCAAAGCAAGAAAATGAACGTATAAATTTTAATGAAGACACAATATTTCTCAAATAATCAGTGACTAAGTAAAAGAAGGTAACATGGGAAGACTTGGGGCAACATATGGCTCCACAACAAAATCTCAATTTCATGCCATTTATTGAGAAGCCATTGCGGATTTGGCATGTAAACTATCAAGGGTATATTAGAACTCAATAGGAAAATGTGGGTTCAAACTTTTATTAATGGGTTCAATGGACAACTTGAAAGAGAAAGAGTAGATAGGGGCATGGAATGTAAATTACCAAGCTTACCTTGGAAACTCTGTAGGAAAATGCTCACTCCAACCACCATGCGGATGCCAGGTAATGTCGGCTAGCAACTATAACCCTAGCGC
Source organism: Scalesia atractyloides (assembly GCA_947069175.1). NCBI lineage: Eukaryota > Viridiplantae > Streptophyta > Magnoliopsida > Asterales > Asteraceae > Scalesia > Scalesia atractyloides. The sequence continues at coordinate 32,690,433 of CAMTDV010000004.1, read as the reverse complement.
TCCAAAGAGATACCTTGTGGTAAGTGTGTTTTTGTTTCTGTTTCTCATTTTGTTTTTCTTTCTTTTGTTTGTTAATTTTGTTTTCTTCTTACCTTTGAGTTAGCGTGCAACCATCCGAAGACACACCTAAGTCTTGAAGATTCTAGGTACGTCACATGCTTGGAGGGGGGGGGGTATTTAGAACAATACACGCTTATTTGGGGGTAGAATGGACTCGTTTGTTTTTGTTTTGGTTTAGAAAATTAAAAGACAAAAAGAATTTTGATAAATCATAGAGTTTTTATTAAAAAATTTGGATTTTGTGAAAAGTGTTTATTTTTTCTGTATAAAGTACCGGTGGTTGCGTCCTAGATGCAGGGATAGGCGTCGAGGACGCCTCGAACCATCAGCCTGCTCTAAACCCGAATGTTGTAACTCGAGTCTTGGACGCCACAAAATAGAATAGCCCATGCATCCTGGATGCTTGGTCTTGGCATCTAGGGCGCTCCGACCACATCTGACAAAAAATCCTGGATACCCCCACCTCGAGCCGAACGCACCGAAACAGATCCATGGCAGTGTCTTGGATGTTGTGTCTAGCATCTTGCTGGTCCGACCTATATCATCGATTAAACCCGGCCCAACTCCTTCTTGCCTGTCCTGAACCCGATTTTAAGCCAAATAAACTGTAACCCATCTCAAATTAACTTGAAATCCTTCTCTTAAATTTGAATAAACACCTTTTTTAGCAAGAAACTCCTAAACTCTCTATCTTTCTTATCTTCTTCACCAAGAGCACCGCGTAGTTTTCCATCTTACTTAAGTCTCCACCAAATCTTACAAAATCCATATGCATTTTGCTTAGTTTTTCGAGAGGAACAACCGCACCAATTGCTTTTATGAATTTTGCGATGGTTTGTGAGACATTTGAGATTATAGTTTCAAAATGTTGGGGGCTTTTCAAGTTGGCCAAAATTGGAAACTTTCTGCTTAGTTGGTCTTAATCATCAATAGAGGTATGTTTCCATCCACTTTTACTAAGTTATTATGAATTATGTTTGTTTTTATTTCTAATTGTTGAACTTAGTTGTTTGGAGAAGGGTTTGAACAAAGATATATACTAGTTTGATGGGGGTAATTGTGGATGAAGTGTTCTACTTTTGGGATATCTTACACATTTTGAGAATGTTTATGTTTATTTTTAATGGTTGTTGGGGTGAATCTTGGAATAGAAAAGTTGCACTTAATTGGTGTAATCCCTTGTTCTCACACATGATTTAAAAAACGATGGGGGAATTTTTGAAAAATGATGATCTTTGAAAAAATGGAAGTTTTTGAAATTTTTTGCCCTTAAGTAACTTAACCAATTTTGAAAACCACGGGCGCCATTAACTTTTTACCTACCAGAGAATAGATGTTGGTCCCTAGTCATGATCATAAACTCTTTAAGTTCCTTGATAAAGCCTTTTTTCAATGAAAGTTTTCAAGAAATGTATAGAATTGCCTAACTAGGAATAACAAGTTGTAGAGTAACACATGTATTACAATGGTAACCCAATCCTTTCTTATGTGAGATTTTGGGCCTTCCTTGAATATTGATACGTATTTGCTTCGTTGCATTTATTGATTTTTGGATAGTAGGCCTGCACATTGCTTTATTTGAGAACTTGACTAATTTGATGCATGCCGAAACCACGAACTGAATGTCTATACATATATAATAAAGGCTTTTAGGACACCTTTCCACCTTACCATCATTTGATTATCATCTTACCTGCAAATCCACCCGTAGTAGCCACTCTTGAACCATCTACCCACCCATTTGCTAAACCCACTTATCACCATAATTCACAATCCATATATGTTATCCATAGTAGTTTTGATTCAATAAAGAAGCAATTAAATAGGACAAATGTCCAGAAATAAAAGGTTGTGAAAACAATAAAGTTATGGGTCACATTTACCCATTGATAAGTCGTTTTGTAGAAATAAAGAAGGATATGTAACCAGATTCATGTTCTTACCTATAACCACCATACTTCCCTACCTTACCCGAAACCTAAAACCCCGTATGTCCTTTCGATTTGTGCATTGTTTGTGTTAGTTGGTGAAAGCATGATTGTATGTGAGGTATACTAAAACAAGTTTGTATTTTGGTTATTGAGTGTATTGATACTAGTACACACTTGCTAGTTTTTTATTTCAAACCAAGATTAGAGAACCATTATGATGGGTGTGAACACCTGGTTGGGCAATGCTGTTGTTTATTAAATGTTGCATCATTTTACTCACTGAAATAGAGATCTATTGATAGGTTGTAAGTCTTGTGAGTTAGGGTATGACTATGGACCGTGTTTGAGAACTGGTAAGGGGATATGAAATGTGTCGCATTTAATGGTTGAATAGTAATGAATGAGTTTTCATGAGGGTAAGTGTAACCCTTGTGCAAAATTTCAGACATTCAAAAACTTTTAAGGTATTTTGTTAACTGATACTTAAACATAACCCATTTAACGTAATGTACGCACCGGTACGAGGACATAAGCTACACATATCCTAAATACCCTTTACATAACTTAAATATAAGCTTTAAGGGTCTAGGAATGACAAAAACACAAGTTCAGGGACTAAATTGCAACAACTGCAAAAGTCTACCGATTTTCGTACTTCTAATACGGACCTTGTTTAGACATTTAAAAATTCTCGTAGTCAATAAAATCTTATATTTTATTGAAGAGATTGCAAAAACATCAATCGTTGCGCAATTTTGATCAGTTTCATTTTCGTTAAAGCGTTTTACGCATTTAAGCGAAACGCGTAACCGTACAACCTAACAACCGACATCCATGACATTTCCGGAAAAATCTAAGTTACATTTGCCTTAACGCCTTTATAGAGCCTAAAAACTAGGTTAACGGGGGTTAGAAACGACGAAACGCGACAATACAAGTCCAAATCAGAATGCTAAGTTTGTTAAACCATATCATGTGAGTTCCAACACTCATTTGGTTTATAAGACTTCATTCTATCCGATCTCTTGTTTTCAAGTCTCGACCCTAACATAGTATCCGATACACTAGGAACCACTTCAACACTTGAACTCTTGATCCTTTGAGCTTTGTTTAATCATTTGAACGAGATTTATACGCAATCCCATGTGAGTACATAGCTCCCCTCTTTTTACGTTTGCAAATATATTAGTATCTAAGTTTGAACCAATTGTGATTTTTGTTTCAAGAATGGAAATATGAATGTAAAATATGTTTTAATGCAGCGGAATGAGTGGAAAACTTTTATCTCAATTCATGGTCGTTTGTTTTCATCATCATGCTTTGAACTAATTGTAGTATTTGCATGTGAATTACAAACTCCCCCTAGCCCAATGATAATCATTTGAAAGTGTAGAAACGCAGAGAAGATAGACTGATAAATGATCTTTTGATAGATGAGAAAATACTGTTACATCGACCACCTATTTATACTAAACCTTCTAACCTCTGAGCATCTTTGATGACGTCAGGGTTGAAAGTGACATCTAACAAACAAAATAACTAACCTAACCACTGATTGCTAAACACTGATAGTGCAAAGCACTGTTACATTGATTATTATATTAATAAAACTAAAACTCTGATGACTATCTCTGCTCTTTATCTTCTGGCAGACCTTTAACAGTTTATCGTTTTGTAGCAGCAGATGATGAAAGGCAAAAAATAGACTGCAGATCTTTGGAAGGGTAGAGTTTAACCAACAGCGGTTGTAAACTCTGATAGTGGAACCAAAACGATGATAGTGTATTTGGCTTTATATCATCTATTCCTTTGTAAAGGGTTCAATCCCAACAAAATATTTTGGGGTGACTCATATGTGTAATCATTTTTTTCTCAAATGTATGGCATGTATGTGTTTACTAAGTACTTTTTGTGTATTATTCCTATTATGCAAATAAGACGATTGATGACACGAACCAAATCCTTGTAGGATCTTTCTATTTTCAAAGTCAGATTCTGGTACGATATTTAATTACAGTCTTAGATCTTCTATCTTAATAGTAAGATTTCTAAGAAGTGCTTTACTCGCCGATGACGATGGTTATTGTTTATGTGTAGAGATTGTTGGTGATTTAGATAACTAAACTAGAGTAATACAATAAGGACATGGTGGATACGCCGCTGGTACTTCCTATATATAAGTGTGCTTATTGTATTACCCTTCGTAGCCTTATCTGAATCACCATTAGGATTTAGGATTTTGTGATTCAATGAGACAAGACAATGTGACCAAATCAAATCCTTAAAGTATCTATCTATCTATCTATCTATCTATCTATCTATCTATCTATCTATCTATCTTTATAGTTAGATTCTTGTAGGATGTTTAAAGTACTAAATGGTAGTCCTTTATTTTGATTTTTGGGTACTTTAATGCGTATGAGACAAGAGGAAGTGACAAGACAAGTGAGTAAACCAAATCCTTATAGCATCCAGCTATCTTTATAGATTGATTCTTGTGAGGTGTTTAAAGTACTAAATGGTAGTCCTTTATTTGAATTCTTTGTGTACTTTAATGAGTATGTGACAAGACGATGTGACGAGACGATGATTATGTGGTTATTATGATTAGTTGTGATTTAGATAACGAAATGAGTGTAATACGATATGAACATGGTGGATACGCCGCTGGTACTTCCTATTTATAAGTGTTCTTATTGTATTACCATTGTAGTGTTATCCGAATCACATTAGGATTTTGTGTTTGATTGTTTCAAAGTACAATATCTAAATCCTTGTAGAACTCTTTCATATTTTTATATGTTAGATTCTTAGAAGGATATCCAAAGTATTATTATAAATCATTGATTTGATTTCTAATAATACTCATGCGAGTTATGGCCAATTTCAATATTGTTGTTATCAATCCTTGATTGAATTTCTAATAACATACTCACAAGTTTTATGACCGAATTCACTGCGATTACAATGAACAAAGTACAATTTTCAATAGCATAAAAATTACTTAGTATTAATCATGTTGCCATATACAAAACTCTTTTTGTCACAAGTTTCATAATCAAGTTAATGTATTGCAATACTAAATCTTTTTTCCATTTCTTAGCTTCAAAGAGTCCATTTTCAATAAGACGACTCTCGTAGTTGTCGAACTGTAGCAACACTAAACTTTTTGCCATTAACTTGGCCAACAAAACTATGTACTCGCCAACATTGTTGTTGATGTTTTTTTACGTATGTTTCAGGTTTCGATCATTCAAGCATGCTGCATATAGGAATGCATCCGGACTTTAGACTTCTTTAATCAAAAGACAACTTCATGTATTCTTTGTAATATATAACAATGTTAACAATAACAAAACAATTTAGTACTAGTAGTTGTGAGCAATTTGTACTCCTCGATATTTCCTCCGCGTGTTGTTGTATTACACGATTGGGGTGTTACAGTAAGGAAATTGTAAGTGTGGGGATGTGATGGGTTGGTGAAATTCCAAAGCTTAACGTGCTTAATTTTGTTGATTTATGTGAAATTGAGTTTTAAAATACACTACTTTGAGATGCTTTGTATTTTGCAGGCCTCGGTAGGTTTAAGGTGTGTTTTGGAAGCTTAACAAAGTGTTGGAATGGATCTAGCAAGAATGGACACAAAATACAAAATGTTGTTGGCCTCAATAGGGGCGTCCTGGACCCCTTTCCTACGTGGAAAAGGGGGAAGCTCCCCTTTTGACTAGTATTTGAACCCAATTTCAAAAGGCATCTTCACACACTCCATCTAGGGCTTCAAAGAGGCGACTTTTAGATATTTTTTAAGGTTCCATATGATCTATAATCATATTCCATCAAATTTTGAAGATTAATCATCAACCATGCGTAGCTAACCACTCCAAGATAATCCACAGGTGAAGGATTGTAAGTTCTAGGGTTTGTTATTACACAATTGGGTTTAGAACATTGTTCTTGTTTACTTTTTTATAAAGAATGTTTGTCTGATTATGAGTATTGTCGTAAAATTGTGATTATTAAGATATCTTTATGCCATTAACGTTATAAAATAATGATTGCTTTTAAGTATCGAGTTAATGTAAGGTTTGTTCATTGTTCTTGCTTTACAAAACGTACAATTGTCCGTTATTCGTGCAGTGAAGGTTATTCTTGCACCATTTACATGCAATAGATGATTGTCTAAAACTAGGTTTTCATTAACAAATCCAAGAAATCATTGTATTTTCAAGCAAAACCACAAATCTGTTTGTAAGATTAATCCTAATTGCTTGTAAATCTGAAACCTGGGTTTGATCCGTTTTCTCATATATTGTTTACGAAACTGATTGAATTATCGTTTGATAACTTGTGATTATAACTTAAATTTCTAGCTTGTTTTATAAAACCAATATGAATCATATCATTGATTCACACTTTCAAACAACTTTTTCTTAAGAAGCAAAAATTGACCCGTTAATTCAATTTAACTCAAAACACTGGCCACAAACTCTTCTTGGTTTGACACCCTTCTTGCTACTAGTTATATAGGGTACTAGGGAACACACATTAAATCTATCTTTGACAGGCCCTCAACATCCGATCAGACTTGGGGCGGCGTATGGCGGCTGGTGGCGGTTTCCGGTGAGGTGGTTGGTGGCGCAGGAAGGTGGCGATGGTGGGAGGTGTGAGGTAGTGTCAGATTTCCTTTTTGTGATTCTTAGGGTTTGCAATCAAGTTTGTTAATATAACGAAACTAATTTTCACCTTATACCCTACTAACTTGCACCTCATTCTTTACTACATTAATACTAATTGCTAAATGATGCCTTAGCTTTATTTTTTTATCAAATAAATATAAACTAATTGTAATTATTTCACAAATGATTAAATTATCAAAACCTTAATCCCGTTAATTGTTTCACAAAACTATTAATCGGTAATCCACATAAATTATACCCCCATATAATTAACTATTGCAATGAAATCCTCATTTCGTGAACTAATATTTAACGATTAAATATTATTACTTATTTGTTGTCCAAAATCTAACTCTTTGAGTCGTACCTCGATAGAAATTTTGAATTATTGATAATTGGACATCGAATATCCGACACCATGTAGGATTGTAGGATAAAGTGTTTTTGTCTAATTAATTTGAGAGAGAATAGTTAATGAAAGGATAAATAAACCTATTAATTTGAGAGATAAACTATTTAGTTTTATCATTATGTTATTTTGATTTAGTTTTCAGTTTTTATAATTTAAAATGAAATTATCAGTCCATATTAGTTATTTACTTATTGCACTAACTTTTTTCTTAATATATCGTTCCTTAATAGTTCATTGTGTTGCTAGTACCCATCAACATGCGCACATATTTGATAAATATCCTCTACGTATTTGTTGGTCCTAGATAGACAAAGAAAAGTAGATCCTTTATTGTAATATGGCAAGTGATTTCAACAGTTGTAAAAATAGTGTGCGGAAATAGAAATCGAACTTTCAAGAAAACAAGCACTTACAGAACTTTCAAGTTTTTATATCACTTTGAAACAAAATGGTTTACAAGGTGATTGAATGATTATTCGCTAGTACAAAACGAATACTTGTGTAATTCTGTGATGAGATGAAAGGGCAGTGGAGTTTTTGGTTGTATATTAAATGCTTGGCTTAACTCATGTCCTTTCCTAAGAGACCAAGTCCAGGTGCATGAGTAAACATTTGTTTATTCATGCATTTGCTCCACATAAAGTAGTTCGTTGTCATATTCATTGAATCCATTTAGAACAACTTGCATTTTCAATTGTAGCAGAGCTGCTTTTCAATCAAGTGGGTTTCATCAGATTTTTGAACAGATCATCAGAAAATCTGATGATCAGACTTTTACCAGAATCTTCTGATATTCATCAGAAATATCATTAGATTCATCATAATGGTCTTTTCTGATCATCTTTCTCTGTTTGGCATCGGTTTCTGATTGATGCTGAGGATGTGTTCTTCTCTTTCAGTGTTCTGCCTTGTATCTTCTTGTTGTGTTGGCCTTCTATAACCTTTGTCCTCATCCATAATCATGTCGATTACATTTTTCTTCAATACTTACATAAAAAGTTTCTTAACAGTTTCCCCCTAAGTATTGTAAGAAAAATGACAAATCATGACTATCAGGTAAACTTCAGTCAATGCTTAAACAAACGAAGTACGAAAAAATTCAAACAAGTTCAAAAACAATTACTTCAAAACCATATCATAAACTAAGAGTTTTTCTTAATTTTTCTTTAGTCCACTTGTGTAAACATCACCCTTCTTCAACTGCATCTTGTGCTCAATGCTCTTGTGGGTTGCTTTGTACATGCCCTTGTACCATCCCCTAGCTGTCTTCCATTCTTCAATTGTGTCTTCAATTTTCTTTCTCAACTGCTCATTGTTTCTTGCTTTCTTCTTGAGTTGATCTTGCTTCTTGTTCATACAGTCCTTGATGTAATTCACGGTCTGATTTCAGTACCTGCAAATTTCTGCAATTCCGAACAAAGCTATTTTATTATTGATATCTTTGCATACTAGTGACAGTTCAGGTTCTTCAAAGATTGCTCATGTTCTTGATTCGAAAACATCAAGTTCAGCTAGAATATCTATGTTAGGAGGAGGTACATGTACTTCCTTGCTGTACTCAAAGTTGATGCTCAGATCAAAATCTGTTATGGCTGCTCTTTGGTACACTTTTCTTCCTGTTTCAGCAATGCTGCTGATTGCTCTTCTGTTGATCTTTGTTTTTCCCTTCTCTTTGACAATAAGTTGTTTCATTTTTATGATATCCAAGGGATGAAGTTCATCAGCCAAGTCATTATCCATGACTGTTGTTACACTGCCGTCTGCCCTGAGCAAGGAGTATTTGTTCTGCATGTGTGTTCCTAAGACTTTGTCTACATAAGATTGTTCAGTTATTCTATCGATTCTGAGCACTGGATTGGTGAGAGGCTTGTGTAGGATGGTCCTATCTTTCTTCAGCCTTACATCTACTATTCTTGTGCACAGGAGAGAGAGGCCTTTCAAGTTTGTCTATCTCATCATTCCAGTAGCATTCTCTGAGGTAATGTTCAGGGAACATCATAGTGTCTTGATCAGCAGTTAGAACCATGTATTCCTTCAGGTTTCCCTGAGAATCTTTAGTGATTTCTTTTCTTGGCTTCTTTGATGATGTTACAGTCTCTTCCCATTTTCTCTTTTCGACCGAAACAATTTGTTTGCTGAAGATGGTTTCCCCAGAAGTGGTCACTTTGGGTTGACCTCTTTGGATGAAACTACTCCCAAAAGAGGTTCCAGCTGGTGGAGTATCCAAGACCCTTTGTTTTTCTATCCTAGGAACTTTAGGAGGAGGACCCATTGAGGTGAGAGGCTTGAGTTGAGACGTTGAGTGTGATTGACTTGTTTCTGCTTGCTGGGTGGTTTCTGGTTTCTTTTGAAGTGATGATTTTTGTGGCAAGAGAGTTTCAAGTTCTTGTACGCCTAACTTTGCCAAGTTGGCAGTGTTTAGTTGCAGACCCTTAATAAGTGATTGCATATCACTTAAGGTCTGGGCATTTCTTCTTTCCTACTCTTGCAGTCTTTGAAACTCACTTTTGTGTTCACTGTGTTGTGCAGACCAATCTTTCACCATCTTTTCAAGTGCATCTGCTATGCTGTTGTTATGTACCCTTAAAATTTGAATTTCTTCCAGAATCTTCCCAGAATTTGAGGTGTCTCTTGTGGTTAAAGCTTCTGCTACCTTTTCTTGTATCTCCTTAAGAATTTCTTTTGTTGCTTCTTTGTGTTCTGATGACTGCTGTAGTTTCTTCAGGACTTCAGTGTTGCTTTCTATCTGTTTTCTGATTACTTCAATTGTTTCTGACAGAGTCTTTATATCTGATCCTTGACTTTTAATTTCATTCAGCAGCAGATCCAACTTCTCTTTTGTAGGAGATCTTCCAGTGGAGGCTTTGGTTATGTTGTCTAGCTCTTTATGAAGTTGTTCAGATGTCATGGTTGGTGGTTGGGTAATAGGTGGAACAACAGATGTTCCCCCTCTAACACAAGCAGAAGACAAACTTGCTGCTGTTGCAAAGTCATGAGATTGAGTAGATGTTTCAACCTGCACAACTTTACCAGAATATTGAAACTGATTCAAATTCAGGTTTTCCTCACATCCTTGAACCATTGGTGGTTCTCCATCAGTTGTAGAGAAACTTTGATTTTTCTATTCCAGGTTTCCTTGATCAGCAGGCTGATCTCCACCTGTTGCCATCAAATTCTCTTCCTCATTATCTAATTCAGAGATTGGGTCTTTGGAACTACTCAAATCTTTCTAACGAAAACAGTTTCTCTAGGCAACACAACATAACTTCCTTCAACTGATTCATCAGAATCTGTATCTGTTGAATTTACAACAATATTTTCATCAAAGTTCAAATTTTGTTCACCTGTTTCTGCCATATGAGATGCTTCTACATGATGCTGCTCAAACCCTTTGTTTTGTTCATCACTTCCCTCTAGTTCTGGTATCAGTCTGACAATTTGATCCTCTTCCTCTGTATGTGGTGCCATTGACTGTTGATCATCATGTTATGGTGGGGATGTACTGTCAAAAACTTCAGCTATTTCTTGTCTCTTGTTTAAGAGTTCCAAGTCTTGTGCCTTGTAAGGTGATTCCTCTGGTATCAGATTCATCATATTCTCTGGTAGTGATGGCACATCACTGTTTGATTTCCAAGCACCGATAGCGCACCAAGGTTTCATGACTTTAGTTTTCCACATATTTTCTGATGCAGGGAATTCAGCATTCTTTTCAGCAAAGGCATTCGAAACCAGTAATGACCAAAATCTAGGAAATGGCAGGTGTGAGGTGATCCTTCCATCTTTTGTTAATACTGATCTTTTCATCAATCTGAATATCTTGTTCCATAGTGAATGTTTGTTCCAGTAATTAGACAGAACATGATTGTTAAAACATTCATGTTTATCTGATCAATTCCTCCAATCTTTGACGTCATACACTTGTTTAAAATTTCCATCATTACTTGCCAAAAGGCAAGCAATTCTTGTCTCTTGAATTCACAGATTTTTTTGATTTTCTTTTCGTAGCTCATCACTGCTTCAAGTTGCTCAAACAAATCTTCTTTTGCTGGTACTGGGTCATAGTGCTCAGATACGTGTATTTCCAAACATTCCCTTACTTTTTTTGGTGTGATTTTTAGAAAGATATTTCCCCACCGCTCAATTCATCAGTGCTTGTTTCATTTAAAGTGTGGACGAGTTGTTGTAAGATGCTTTCGGGTACTTCTTTTGATTTGACCAAAGCTTGTGCAAGAGGAGACCTTGTCAAGTACTCTATCAGAATTTGGTATTTAACATCATAATCTTTGATCTTTGTGTTCAACTTCTCGTTGTTGATTTTCATTGGTAGGAAGTTTTCTTCATTGATGAGTTGGACAGAGTGTTCGATGGGTGGATTGTTGAGATTGACAGGGTTGATTGCGGCCATGGTAACAATTTTGGTTTTGAGAGAAAGATTTTAGGGTTCTTGAGCTGGAAGATTTTGAAGAGGCGGGTTATTGAGATGAAGGACGTGGGTGGTAGATCGTTGCTGGATAGTGTTTAAGTGGGTTAATGACGGTTTAAATGGGAGTTAATTTCCTTTTGAAAGAGATAAAACCGTCAAAAAGCTTTTGATTTATCTATTAAGGTTTTGATGTATATCCTTTCAACAAAGAAATTTGATTGGTCAATGCTACCGCCAAACTTCACCTTTTTCTTCCTGTGGGACCTCCTTTTGTGAAAGGTCCAATAGAATCTTTTTAAACCCTGTCTTTCATTTCTCTTTTGACATCGAAAACCCTGTTAGATGATATCACTTTGAAGTATTTTTGAAGAAGAATTTTGATGTTTCTTTTTGATCAAAGATTTTATCAGAAGATCATCAGAAATGAGTGAGTGTTCATCAGAGATGATAGTTTAATTTTTTTTTTTTTTATTTTTTTGAAGATGAGAGGGAATGAGTAAAGTTTCATAGAGATTACTTACACATGCTTTTCTGGTGCAACTCCAAGTCTTTGTTCTTTTCTTCAAGGAATATTTGTGAAAACCTCCTTTTTTAAATAATATTGAAAATTGTTTTCACAGTTTTTTTTCTTTTGAAGATTTAACTGGCCAGATTTTGGAGTTATCTTGAACTTTGTTTTATCAGAAAACTTCTTTTTCCATGTTAAAAATTCTTTTTCTGATAAATCTAAGTTCATTTTTCTTTGTTTGAACTCCCTCCCTTTTTAATCCCTTTTTCTTTCTTGTTCCTTTTCTCCCTTTTGTTTTCTTCCCCCTTCATAAAACAATCTCCCCTTTTAATAAAGCTAATATATTTCATATATATACACTAAAACAAATACAACAAAATAAAACTAGATAATACCAAACCAAAGCATAATAAAGAACCAAAAATCAGTTGTGTGTCCGGTTGTAGTGTGTGGTTGGGACAAGGTTAGGCTCATATATGTTTTCTTGTAAAACAACTTGAGCTCTTGGATACCAGTCTCGCCGTATGCCTCCGAAGTCCAGCTGACTAGTGATCACATTCGTTAAGAAACGTGGGTAGATTAGAAAAGGACATGAACATCGCATGTTTCTTTCAAAGTCTCTTAGGAGATACTTTGAGAAGTTGTAAGGTTTTCATGTACAACTGCATGCACTACTTCCAACAACTTATAGGATAAGTTATTGGAACTCCCATACTTTGAAGAGAAGCGTAATCCAAGCTGTGTTGTCAAGAACTGCCATTGTGGGATGAACCCAGATTTCCTGATCCCTCTACACGTACTAGGAGAAGAATATCCCATGTCTGTAAGAGTTTGGTCAAAAACTGATCTGCTAAAGATGGTGACATCAGTGTCATCGTTGAGTTGAAGAGCAGATCTGATGGTCTCTTCACTAAGGATGATCTCCTTTCCCATCACCAAGCTGGTGATCCACACCTTGGTTCCTTGGTGGACTGTTTTTGCGTTCCACCAGAACACTTATAGGATAGAGGGATGTAACCATATGAATGCTAATAAGGCATAGCCAAGAGGGCTTTGCATCAGTATGTTGAGGATGGGCCTGCATCCTTGGTATTGAGGCTCATCAAGGCTCATCCTCACCCTCATGTTGTGAGTGGTGTGAAGTTCGAGTGGGAAATGCCTTGTTTCAATTTCTCGAGCCAATTGGTTATGTGAAGTGGGAGGTCGGCAGACTTGAGTGAAGAGAAGAAGTTATGATAGTGATAGTTGTGATGAAAAATCTTTATGTGAAGTTGGTTTAACTAAGTGAAAGTGATAGTTTTGCTATTAATGGACTTCAGCAACTAAAAGATTTTATCCTTTTATTCTTTCTCTTCATAAATACACGAAGATCCTTCGTCAGAGGAAAATGGTAGCTTGTGTGAGTGAAAGTCATTGTGTATTCATTGATTGGGCGGTTATAACTAGTAGATTGTAATCATTCTCTGCCCAGGTGTCCCCTTATATACTCTTCTAAGCATGGTGACTAAGCTAATTATGAATGGAGTTAAAAGAGTATTCACAATTAATTTTGCTCAGAGGGGCCATTTGTGACGCATACTGCTCTATGCTCATGCAAGTGGCTCCTTGTCTCCCTTTACCCCTTTTTTATTTTGTTTTTTTAATTAATATGAATGTTGTGATGTTTTTTTAAGAAAGAAAGAAAGCCTAAAAAATTTACATGTATTGGGTTGTGTTTGTATGTAATATGTGCAAAAAGAAAACGAGTACACATTAGATATTTTGATTTTCAACATATGTCTGACGAATTATCAATAAATAATCCATATTATGTTGATTTAGCAGGATTTCTGATGAGTTATCAGATTTTCTAATAATTTATCCGAATTTCTGATGGTTCATCAGATTTTTCTGATATTTTACCAGATTGTTGATTGATTCATCAGACACTAAGTTAATTTATCAGAATAACTAATGTGTTTTAACAAATATCTTATTTTTCGCATTTGGACTCGTTATTTCCCTTCTGTTGTGGTGACAAGTTGTTTTCCAAGTTTTCATCACATTTTATGTTGACCATCCCAAGTTTGCTGACCAGAAAATTATGTCTCTTTTCATCTAATGGTTTTGTGAAAATATCAGCAATTTGATTTCCAGTTGGTACAAAATATATTTCTATGTTACCTTTTTCAACATGATCTTTGATGAAGTGATACCTGACATTTATGTGTTTTGTTCTTGAATGATGAACTGGATTTCTGTGATTGCTATTACACTTTTTGAATCACACAAGATAGGAATCTTTGTCAGATCTACTCCATAATCTTTGAGTTGTGTCTTCATCCATACAACTTGTGAATAGCAACTTGCTGCTGCTATGTATTCAGACTCTGCTGTTGATGTAGCAACACAATTTTGCGTTTTGCTTGCCCAACATACTAGCTTCTCTCCCAGCATTTGGCATGCACCAGATGTGCTTTTTCTATCAATTTTGCATCCTGCATAATCTGCATCTGTGTATGCTATTAGCTCTACACTTGTATCTTTTGGATACAAAAGACCAAGTTCTGATGTGCCTTTTAGATATTTAAAAACCCTTTTGACTGTTTTTAAGTGAGACTCTTTGGGATCACATTGATATCTTGCCAGAAGCATGTAGCAAACATAATGTCTGGTCTACTTGCAGTTAAGTATAACAATGATCCTATCATTCCTCTATAGGTTTTAATATCTACACTTTTTCCTTCTTTATCAGAACCAAGTTTATTTCCTGTTGCCATGGGAATTTTTGAGATTGAGCTGTTTTCAAGTGAATATTTGGTCAAAATTATTTTTACATACTTAGTTTGACACAAGAAAATTCCATCAGTTCTTTGTTTGACTTGTAATCCTAAGAAAAAAGTTAACTCACCCATCATACTCATTTCAAAGTGGCTGGTCATTAATTTTTTCGAACTTTTGCAGAATTTTTCATTTGTTGATCCAAATATAATGTCGTCAACATATATTTGGACTAACAGAGTGTGACCTTTATGTGTTTTAAGAAAGAGAGTTGTGTCAATTGTAGCTTTTGTGAAGCCAGAATTGATTAAGAAGTTTAACAAAGTTTCATACCATGCTCTGAGAGCTTGCTTCAAACCATACAAGGCTTTGTTAATTTGTAAACATGATTTGGAAATTTTGGATCAACAAAGCCTTCAGGTTGATGCACATATACTTCTTCCTCAATCTTACCATTTAGGAATGCATATTTCACATCCATTTGATATACCTTGAAGTCTTTGGATGTTGCATAAGCAAGAAAGATTCTTACTGCTTCTAATCTTGCCACTGGTGCAAAGGTTTCATCATAATCTATCCCTTCTAGTTTGACAGTAGCCTTTTACCACCAGCCTTGCTTTATTTCCTAGTGATCGTTCCATTTTCATCAGATTTTTTTTCTGAATACCCATTTTGAACCGATGACAGACTTATTTTCAGGCTTTGGCACTAGATTCCATACTTGGCTCTTTCAAATTGATCTAACTCTTCTTGCACTGCTTGTATCCAGTCTGCGTCATTCAGTGCTTCTTTGACAGATTTTGGTTCAATTATGCTTAAAAAGGCAGCATATGCACACTCATGTGCTGTTGCAGATCTTTTCTTACGCCATCATCTATATTTCCAATGATATCTGACTGAGCGTGCCCTTTTATCCATATGAGACGGACATGAGAACTTGTTGATTCTGATGAATTTGATGTTTCTCCCTGATTATTTGCCTCAATCGGATGAGATGTATCAGAATTCTGATTATCTGTCAGATTTTCTGATGCATTTTCCATTTCTCCTGCAGAGTTAGTACATGATTGTTCTTTTGATGTTCCTGTTAGATAATGATCATGTTCTAAAAATTCACTCGTTATACTTTCAAAAAGTTGATTGAGGCTTTCTTGATTGTCACAGGGGTCTAGTTCTTTCAAATATTCATCAGAAACTTCTGTCTCTGTTGAATCATCAAAAGACACATATAGACTTTCTCTGATTGTCCTTGTGTTTAGAATAAAAATTCTATATGCTTTTGAGGACAAAGAATAACAAAGAAAAATTCCTTTTTCTGCTTTTCTGTCAAATTTCTCAAGATTTCAAAATCATTGAAAACGAAACACCTAAAACCAAATGTGTGCAAAAATTTTACATTTGGTATTCTACCATTTATGATGTTGTATTAGTGTTTTATATAGTCTTTTATTGATTATAGTTCGGTTTTGGGAAAAACAAGCATTTGCTATAGCTTCTGCCTAAAAGTATGTGGGAACTTTTCATAAGCTAGCATTGTTCTGGCTGCTTCAACTAAGGTTCTGTTTCTCCTTTCTACAACTCCGTTTTGTTGTGGGGTTCTTGGAGCAGAAAAGTCACGAGAGATTCCTTTGCTGATTATGAAATTCTCAAGTTTTGAGTTTTTGAATTCTGTTCCATTGTCTGTTCTGATCCTTCTCACCGTTAATTTCAAAAGATTTTCTATTTTTCTGATAAAATTTATGATCAGATCGGGAGTTTCACTTTTTGTTGGGATTGAACCCTACAAAAGAACAGATGATAGAAAGCCAAAACAGGTCTGTACAAAATGATCCAGGACAAGCAGTACTTTGATTCATTTCTCCTTTCAATGGCAAGATATCTAACATCTGATGGCTCTAATATCTGCCCAGTGCTAAGCTCTGTTGATTTATAAAGACTGTTGAAGACCAAACCACTAATAAAGTCAAAGGTCTACTGGAAGTCAAAGGTCTGATCACCCTTTGAAGAACATCTGATAAAGCTTCATCAGTGGTTGAGCTCATCAGAGGATAGCATCATCAGTGTCTTGTAATAAGTGTTTTTATCAATGATATAGAGGATAACATTAGCAGTGTTTAAAGTTTGTTAGGGTTGTTAGATGTCATTGTCTTGGTGACGTCAGCAACAATGCCACAGAGGTTAGGGATTCGTATTATAAATAGACAGTGCATGCACTGTTCTATCCAGCTCACACACACACACACACTCATCTTGTACGAACAAATCTGTGTGAGCTCGGTCTGAGGGGGAGTTAGTCATTCATACATGTATTTACTTGTAATTTTTCAATCTTTTGAGTAATGAAAACATTGTATGATGAAAGCTAATCTCTCCTTGATTGCGTTACAAAGTTTAAAATTTCATTCCGCTGCAAAGTATTGTATGTTTTATCTTCTTTTATTATTAATTTGTTTAAAACAATACAATCAAGTCAAACTCAGATCTTAACAATTGGTATCAGAGCAAGGTCAGTCAAATTCGATCTAACAATCAATTTGGCATAAAAAGATTAGCTCAATTTCATTGATACTGTGTTGTTCGTATTTGTTGAAAAACAGAGTAAGAATCTAATCACGCTGGTTAATCAACTACTCTGTAAAACAACCAAGATGTTACTAAACATACAAGTTCCACATGACACTAACAGTGTATCGTTTCATATGATTTCAGTGTTTGTGTTGGAATTTGTGATGATTCCATGATTAATTGTTGCTAAGGATTCATCTAATGTCATTAAAAGACTAAGGTGAACTAAAACCTTAGGAACAAGATCTATATATATGGAATAAAAGTTACGAGAAGCCTTTAAAAGGTGAAAATCAAAATTGTGTTGATGTTTAGAAAACCAGATCAACAGTAATGTGAAATTTAGCATAAGCATTTTGCAAAAATTACCAAGTTTCTTAAAACATTACTATAAATGATTCTGGATTGATTATTCTTTTCTTAGAAACCTTCCAGTGAATGATACAACATCTACATATGGAAAGGTTAAAAAGAGAATAGAAGAAAAATCACAAAACTCAAAAGTGTGTTTATCTCAAAACTTTTGATGTCGAAAGAAAAGAGTATAAACATAAAACACTTGAGAGTTCACAGGCTAGTACTACAAAAGGAAAACCTAGATAAATCTTCATCTCTGCTTACACATCTCTTATCAAACAAGCTAAGTGCAACCATTGTTTAGAAAACCAGATCAACTGTAATGTGAAATTTAGCATAAGCATTTTGCAAAAATGACCAAGTTTCTTAAAACATTACTGTAAATGATTCTGGATTGATTATTCTTTTCTTATAAACCTTCCAGTGAATGATACAACATCTACCTATGGAAAGGTTAAAAAGAGAATAGAAGAAAAATCACAAAACTCAAAAGTGTGTTTATCTCAAAACCTTTAATGTCGAAAGAAAAGAGTATAAACATAAAACACTTGAGAGTTCAAAGGCTAGTACTACAAAAGGAAAACCTAGATAAATCTTCATCTCTGCTTACACATCTCTTATCAAACAAGCTAAGTGCAACCATTGTTTAGAAAACCAGATCAACTGTAATGTGGAAATTTAGCATAAGCATTTTGCAAAAATGACCAAGTTTCTTAAAACATTACTGTAAATGATTCTGGATTGATTATTCTTTTCTTAGAAACCTTCCAGTGAATGATACAACATCTACCTATGGAAAGGTTAAAAAGAGAATTGAAGAAAAATCACAAAACTCAAAAGTGTGTTTATCTCAAAACATTTGATGTCGAAAGAAAAGAGTATAAACATAAAACACTTGAGAGTTCACAGGCTAGTACTACAAAAGGAAAACCTAGATAAATCTTCATCTCTGCTCACACATCTCTTATCAAACAAGCTAAGTGCAACCATTGTTTACTGGAAGGCTCAGGTAATTGATGTATCTAAAGTTAACAATTGTTTCAAAAAGGACTTAGGAAATTTTATGAGATCTAATTGATTCATTTATCAAGAAATTTTTACTTAATTTTTAATTGTAAAGATTTCATGTAAATATCAGGTCATGTATTACTCCTTTAGTTTTTTTTTTGAAAGTAATACATATTGAGCTTTTGCTTGTTTGAGAAAGTTAAAGCTCAATACCTGTCAGGAAGTAGAACCCCTCAATTTTAAAAAAAAGGGGAATATACTTCCACTGATAATGAATCAAAAGGATTATGTATGATGGTCAGGGTTAAGTTTATAAACTAAGTCAAGCCTGAAGAAATTGAAGTAGTTTGACAACCTGGTTCTACAGACAAAGTAGATTGTGGTTACCATCTGGGATACTCAACCACTGCCAAGGCCTATAAAGTGTTTTTACACAAGGACTAGTGTGTGGATGAGGCTTTGATTGAAAAATTCAATAAACTTTTATCATTGAAAATCCTAGTAGGTCATGTGAAATGTTTGTCAAGAGTAACCTTGCAGGTACTCACAATTTTCATCACAAGACTATGGATATGCTATTATGATCCCAAAATACAAAATCTCATCCATCAAAAGAGCAGAAGATGTTTCAAAACAGTCTACAATCCCACGAACAAATACAGTGTAAACCAGACATCACCTTGTGAGGGATTTCTATGAAAAGGTTTGATTTCTCGGCATCATGTTCTAACTAAAGATCAACTGGCAGATGTTCAAATGAAAAGCATTAGAAACATCCACCTTCAAAAGTCTGATCTCTAGGTTTGAAATGCTAAACATGGATTAAAACAAGTTTTCTTGTATTTCGTGTGTAAATAGCATCAAAATGTTTTCAGAAAATCAAAACAAAACCTTAAAAAAAGTTAAAATTGAAATTTTCTCAATAAATCTCTAAAGTTTGATGAAACCCCTGTTCTATCTTCAAAACTCTGATTGGCATATATATCCACTGACAAAGTGAATCCTCGGTCTTCACTGTCCTGGTCAAACCTCTTTGTTGACCTTATCTACTGTTTCACAACCACCGACAGTGTTACAATTTTTACTGTTCACAACCACTGATGACATACATCAGTGGTTTCCCAAAACAACTGTCATCCATTCATAGTCAGAGGATACACGTGGACAAATAATAGTCATCAGATCTTGCCACGTGTCAGATGTTAAGCGTCTGATTTTTGAAACTACTGTTATCCAAATAAAACCCTGATAAAACCCTCAAACAAAGTTTTTATCACCAAAATCAAATTCAAAATTTCTTAAAAGCGATTACACACTTCTTCAGTGTCTCTCAAAAATTTTGTTATTCTCAAATCTGATCATGGTTCTTATCATCAAACATCCACACAATTACCTCTGTACCTTCGAAAAGACGAAGAAAAATACAGATTTTCACTATATCATCGATATCTTGTCTTCATCAAAGTATAAAACTTTGCTTACCTGTAACGCACCAATTTATCAAGACACCCTACGAGAATTTTGGGCTAATGCTAAACTTGAAATTCAAAATAAAAAGCCTTGGGCAATCTCATCAAAAGTAGGAGGTATTCTGGTTCCAATAACTCCACTAACCATCTCAGAAGTTTTTCAGATGGACGACTTAGCTGGTAACGTCTCTTTCCCTAAGGATGAGTATCAAGTCGATATGATCAATAGAGGGTATACAGGACAATTAACTAAAGCTACTATGGAAAAAAGAGAATTTCCACATCCTAGGAAATTCCTGTTTCATACCCTGCTCATCTGTGTTTCAAATAAAATAACTGGTTTGAACGGAATACCTTTGAAAATTCAATACTAGGGGTATGCTTTTATGTCTAAAACTGATTACAATTACTCCCAAGCATTGTTTAATGATTTGGTAACAAATCTGGAAAATGTGAAAAACAATAAAGCACAAGCTTTCTTGTTATTTCCAAGATTTTTAAGTTATTATTTACAACAGAAAATTCCAAAAGAGAATGCACAAGCTCTTGTTCAAGGTATATATTTTCAAATAAACAACTTAACGTCTGAAACGTTTACTCGCCTTATGGCTAAAGATTCAAAAGTTTCTAAAACACAAGCAGGGGAGTCTAAGCAAAATTTGGATGAGTCCACATCTACCCCTCAGACCTCAGCTGCTAAGCCCACTGCTCTTGGTGACCACGGTAGCATAACCACTGCTATCCATCCCCCACCAAAAATCACCAAAAGGACGAAAAAGAAATCCACCAAGATCACCAAAGCTACCAAAAAGGATCTTCTGGAAGATGGATCCCAAAAGTTAATCCTGTGACAACACAAATGTCACAAGAAACCACTATTGCTACTTCCTCACAACAGTTGGAAGGATCTCCACCCAAAACCACAACTCTTCATGATTGCTCTCAAAAGGAACATCTTGTAAGCACAGGGACTCTACAACTTTAAACATTACTCTCATTTAAGAGTATGTTAAACTGTCCTTCTCCCGGGGCAAATTCTTTTTCCACATCACTCCCCATATCTCAAATAACATCAACAAAAGTATCTCTGTTTGAGGTCATTGAAAGTCGGACACAAAACAACCCTCTCACCAACACATTATTGAGAGAAAAACTTCCATAATGCCTGTGTCTGATAAAATTCAACTGGCTATCCCACAAACAATTGAGGAGGTTACACCACTTGAATTTCTAAATTCTTATTGGTACTTCAAGTGGAGCAGCTACTATAGATGTTGAATTCATCAATCTACATCTGGACAGTAGTTTCATAAATAAGACTCCATTGAAGGCAATTTCTACTGAGGCTACCTTGGTAACCACTGCTGGTGTTAAAACCACTGTTAAGTTTGCTAAGGAACCCTCTGCTGTAGAAAGAAGTCCCCAGTACCAAGAAAAAGGGGCATCAGCTGATGAGAATTTGGAGACTTCTCCTATCTCTAAGGTTGATACAACCACCTCTGGTGGGAAATCAGATGATCCCATTAAATTGGGTAATGATTTAAAATATAAAGATTTGATGGTGAGAGTTACGAAAATTGAGGCATCTGTGGCAGATATCAAAAATATGCTGCAACAGATGTCAGAATCTTCAAAGTCTCAAAACACTGCTCAACCCTCTGTTCCTCAAACCACCGAAATATTAAGACAGTTATATCTGCTGCTTCAACAACAACGCCAGCATGCTGACCACTAACATGAAATACAAGTGCAAATGCTCAGAAACATGGTTGAGGAAAGATATAAAAATACTCAGGCTGAGCTTAAGATTATTAAAGAAACCCTCACAAACATGCCTGACACCACCCCTGCACCTATTTTTGAAAGAGTTCATGATGCCAAAAAGGGGGAGAAAAATGATTTTATGAAAAGGACCTCAATAACTTCTATTGAAACATCTGTCAAAGAAAAGAAAAAGGGAGTTGATGAAACCCTGGAAATTCAAGCAGATAATGAAGGTGCAAAAATGAGGACCATTCAAACTCAAAATGAGACAAAGGAGTGGTGTTTGACAAAGGAGCAAAAGGAGTTGAAAGAATTAGAGATAAAAGCTAAGGATACCACTATTGGTCTCAAAACCAATACTGGTATCAAGAAGTTAACCACTGACAGTCCTAAACCAATGTTCTCATCTCAACAACCACTTGACAAAAAGCAGAAAACAATGCCATCATCATTATTACCATCTTCCACTGCAACAGATGTTGATACTACCAAAGGTACAACAAATGTTAAGACAACAGTGGTTTATACAAAAACTTCTCAATTTCCATCAGAATCAATACTCACTCCTATTACTCAAATTCCTACAAAAACTCCTTCACCAAAATTAGTTTATACAAGAAAAAGAAAGGTCACAGTGAATGATGATGATATACCTGCACATACTCCTTTATCATCTTCACCATTTATTCAAACAAATCCAGAACCTTTCATCCCTCTCTCATCACCAACATCTATCCCACTTACTCAATCACCCACTGGTCACAACCCTTCTAGAAAAATACCACTAGAAGCAACATATCCTCTAGAGCTGGCTGCAGTTCAAAACGAAATGATACAATTTTATACAGAGGTTAATCCATCCAAAAGAACCTTTCCATCTCTTCATGGCTACCGAATTCCTAAAAACATTGATGAGTATCTGAAATTGAAAGCCATACAAGCTAAAAACATAGCAAAAGAAGAGGGAAAAGGGAAGGGTAACACCTACTTGTCAAGACTAGAGCAGTATGAGCTAAGCAAAGTCAGGAAACTGGAAGATTATGCAAGAGACTTAAACAAGAAGATGTCAAACTTACCACCTAATGTTGACCTTCAAAAGGAGCTAAGGAAAGATCTCATAGAACTTATCATGAGAGACAAACCATATCCAGCATATGAGCATCAGTTCAAAAACTGGCCTATCACAGCTCTCAAACAAGAAGCATACAGATGTGAAAGGATGAAGAAAGATCCTCAAATGAGGAAGAATGCACCAGACTGGAACAGGTTTAAAGATTACAGTGCAGATCTTGTCTTAGAAGCGTCCATTCAAGCCTTAAATCAAAGAAAAAGGCAATTACAGATGGATGAGGAAGATAAACAGAGAGAAGCTGACATCGGTAAACAGGCCAACAAAAAATCAACATTTGCATGAATTGGATGATGTTTCATTAAAGCCTCAAGCTCAATCTGCTGAAACTGTCAAAAGGCTATAAAGCAGTTCACCATTCCCAAACTCATCACAAATAAAACTTCTCCCAAGAAACCCATTGAACTCAAAACTACTAAAATGGATGTCTGACAAAAAGACCCATGTATTGACCTTGTTCAAGTCCAATGGGAAAGTTGAAAATATATCAAGGGAGGATGCACTAGGCCTGGGTGTAGCTGACCTCCAAGATCTTTTGGGACTTCAACTGTGTAGGGATGAAGATGATGAAAATTCCCAGAACTTTGAACTACAGTTCAAAGGACAAATCAGAGAAAAACTGATGAGAGAATAGAGATCATAAATAAGGAAGAGTTTTGGCATTATAGGGGAGATTGTTGGGATTGAACCCTACAAAAGAACAGATTATAGAAAGCCAAAACAGGTCTGTACAAAATGATCCAGGACAAGCAGTACTTTGATTCATTTCTCCTTTCAATGGCAAGATATCTAACATCTGATGGCTCTAATATCTGCCCAGTGCTAAGCTCTGTTGATTTATAAAGACTGTTGAAGACCAAACCACTAATAAAGTCAAAGGTCTACTGGAAGTCAAAGGTCTGATCACCCTTTGAAGAACATCTGATAAAGCTTCATCAGTGGTTGAGCTCATCAGAGGATAGCATCATCAATGTCTTGTAATCAGTGTTTTTATCAATGACATAGAGGATAACATTAGCAGTGTTTAAAGTTTGTTAGGGTTGTTAGATGTCATTGTCTTGGTGACGTCAGCAACAATGCCACAGAGGTTAGGGATTCGTATTATAAATAGACAGTGCATGTACTGTTATATCCAGCTCACACACACACACACTCATCTTGTATGAACAAATCTGTGTGAGCTCGGTCTAAGGGGGAGTTAGTGATTCATACATGTATTTACTTGTAATTTTTCAATCTTTTGAGTAATCAAAACATTGTATGATGAAAGCTATTCTCTCCTTGATTGTGTTACAAATTTTTAAATTTCATTCCGCTACAAAGTATTGTATGTTTTATCTTCTTTTATTATTAATTTGTTTAAAACAATACAATCAAGTCAAACTCAGATCTTAACACTTTTCTTTCTTAAAAATTCTACCCAAGTATATCTGGAATAGTCATCAACAATTACCAGAATGTACTTCTTTCCAGAAAAACTTTCAGTGCTTATGGTTCCACAAAGATCCATGTGCAAAAGTTCTAAATTTTGTGAAATTGATGATTCAGAAATTGTTTTGTGTGAACTCCTCTTTGATTTTCCCATTTCACAAGCTTCATGCAATTTATCCTTCTTTGAGGATATGAATGGTAAACTTTTTACCAGTTCTTTGTTTACTAATTTACTCAGGTTTTTAAAATTTAAGTGTGCTAATCTTTTATGCCACAGCCAACATTACCTTTGTTGGATTTAGAAAATAAGCATAGCTGGGGATGCTTGGTTTCTTCTTTAAAATCAAAGTAATAGATGGACTTTCTGATCCTTTTTCCACTTAAATAAATTTTATTTTCATCCAAACTAATTAGCAAACATCTTTCGGGTAGGAAGGTTACCTGAAATCCCTTGTCACAGAATTGACCACAGCTTAGCAGATTATACTTTAAGCCTTCCACATAGGCTACTTTTTCAATGGTCAATAAACCATACGTTATACATCCATATCCCAATGTTCTCCCTTTTACTCCATTTCCAAAGTTGACTAATTTACCTAGTTTTGGAACAAAATTACTGACTAAGCTCCTATCTCCAGTCATGTGCTTGGAGCTTCCAGAGTCGTAGTACCAGATCTGCTGCACATGATGGTCCTGAAATGAAAAAGTTAGAGGGTCTTTGGTACCCAGACTTGCTTGGGTACTCTTTCTGATGAATTCTTGAATGGACTTCCTACTTTGGATGTGTTTTCATCAGAATATTTGTTGCATTCTTATCCATGATCAAACTCTTGTACTCTTGTTTGGAGATGGTGTTGGATCAGTTTTAATCTATCAACACACATGCAAGATTTCTTATCAGAAGTTTCTGATACATGATCTTGAGATGGAAGTTGTGGATTTTTTGGATAAAGCCCTTTTGATATCTTTAAAGATGTTTGTTGAAATGTGTCTTTTGAAATTACAAAAGAGTTATCAGAACTTGTTGATTCAGTAACAGTAGGATTTCTGGTATCTGTCTTAACATAACCCAATCCTTCTCCTCTGTTTTTGGTGTTTTTTTCAATAAAGTTGATGAACTCTTTTGCCTGTTGAAAAACTTTTACATTTATTTCTTTGTCATTAATTTTTTATACAAATTTTTCCTTTCTGTCTCGTAAAATTCAACTTTTGCTTTGTTGTTTAAGTTTTCTTCAGTTAATAATTGTTTATCAATTATGAGTTTATTCAGAGTTCTTTGCAACTCATCTGATTTTTTGCTTTTCAAATTCTGTTTTACTTGAAGGTTTGTAAAATCTTTCATAGGTTTGTTTAGTTTTTGCTCAAGATCAAAATCTTCAGTGCTTACCTTCAGCTCTGAGTTTGCAGTTTCTTCATCAGAAAGTTTTGCCATAAGACAAACGTTTGCCATTTCTTCTTCATCTTCATCAGAAGAGTCATCTGTCAGCCATGCATCTGTTCCTGCTATCAGACTCACCTTTTGTTTCTTTTGGCTTCTTCTAACTTCTTTTCATAGTAAGCAACGTCTTTCAGCTTCTTGTTCTTGCATTCTGATGTGTTGTGACCCTTTTGCTTACACTTATAACAGACAACTTATGTTTTTCCTTTATCCCTTATTTTTCCTTCCATCATCCCTTTATCACCTTTCTGGTACTTATGGCTTCCTCCTTTCAACCTTTGCTCAAACATTTTGGTGAGTAGTGCAATTGCTTCAGCAAATGCAAAAAAATCCAATGAAGTATCAGTATTTTCTGGATTTTGATAGTTTGAAGTTTGTGGATCACAAACTGGCGCTTTTTGTGAATTTGAGATAAGAGCTATAGATCCCCCTCTTTGATTTGATTCTTCATATATTTCCTCTTCTCTGGGGACCAGGATGCTATGCAAGTCATGTAGACTCATGTTTCCTAACTCTAAAGTAGAGGCCAAAGTCATGGTTAGACTTCTCCATTCTGTGGGTAGAGCATCTATGAATTTCACATTCCTTTCATCATTTGATTTTTCAATCCGAAGTTCTTTAGCTCATTTAAAAGTTTTGCAAATCCATTGTATGTTTCATAAAGACTTTCATTTGGTAAACTTTTAAATCTCTCATATGAGGAGACACAATTTGTTCTCTTGTTTCTTTTCATTCTTTCTCCTCATTCACAAAGATTTTCCAACTGATCCCATATTTCTTTTGCAGATGCACATGCATCTACTTGAGAAAATATGTCATTGGGAAGTGCCATAATCAAAAGTGATTTGGCCCTTTCATCTGCTTCTACCTTTTTCTTATCATCATCGCTCCAAAAACTTTCTCCTTTTGGAGCAAAAGATTATGGTACTTCAGGTGAATCATCAGTTGCTGGTGTGCCTGGTATTTCAAGCATAGGTACATGTGGGCTACTCACAAGGGATTGAAACAGAGCTCGATCATGTCCATTTAGGTAATTGATCATCCTAATTTTCCATTGGGGGTACTCCTCCCTGACCAAAGTCGGAGGCTTTGACATAGAGCCTATGTTGAAAGCATTATTCCAGGTTTGAAAGTTTGCCATATTTAGATAAAAGAAGTGAGCAATTGATCGTTTGAAAATATTTTATTCAATCTGCTCTGACACCAATTGTTCGTCCCAGATGGACAAAGAAAAATAGATCCTTTATTGTAATATGGCAAGTGATTTCAACAGTTGTGAAAATAGTGTGCGGAAATAGAAATCGAACTTTCAAGAAAACAAGCACTTACAGAATTTTCAAGTTTTTATATCACTTTGAAAAAAATGGTTTACAAGGTGATTGAATGATTATTGGCTAGTACAAAACGAATACTTGTGTAATTCTGTGATGAAAGGGCAGTGGAGTTTTTGGTAGTAAATTAAATGCTTGGCTTAACTCATGTCCTTTCCTAAGAGACCTTCTATTTATAGAAAGTCCATGTGCATGAATAAACATTTGTTTATTCATACATTTGCTCTGCATAAAGTAGTTCGTTTTCATATTAGTTGAATCCATTTGGAACAACTTGCATTTTCAATTATGGCAGAGCTGTTTTTCAATCAAGTGGGTTTCATCAGATTTCTAATGAGGTATCACCAAAAATCTGATGAACGGATCATCAGAAAATCTGATGATCAGACTTTTACCAGAATCTTCTGATATTCATCAGAAATATCATTAGATTCATCAGAATGGTCTTTTCTGATCATCTATCCCTGTTTGGCATCGGTTTCTGATGATGCTGAGGATGTGTTCTTCTCTTTTAGTGTTCTGCCTTGTATCTTCTTGTTGTGTTGGCCTTCTGTAACCTTTGTCCTAATCCATAATCTTACCGATTATATTTTTCTTCAATACTTACATAAAAAGTTTCCTAACAGTATTTTGAATATCTTCGACCCAAGCTAACATCAACACTAAGTGGTGAACCTAGAAAATTTCTACAGTGTTATTATGTTTCAATTTTCGTATGTCAGCTATTTTTTTAATAGGTTGCGTGATTAAAAATGGATAGTGTTTAAGATAATTGGAAGAATTTATTTGCCAACATGCGATTCTTCATCCTTTGTCATTTTTACATCAAATATTTAAACACTTATGCAGACAATTAGAGAGGGCATAAATTGTTTTTCATAAAAGTTTCTTTGTTAAACACTTTTTTAAGTTATTTAACCACTTGTGAAAACCCAACCACACACTTGTAAGCCATAATCAATTAGATATGCAAGTAAATAGTTTAAGGGGAGTAGTGGAAAAATCGATTTATGAAGCTTTAAGGGATGTTAACTAATCCTCCTACGTCTGCTCCCCGATCCGCCAACCGAAAGTTACTCCACTACTCATCACCCTAAACAATAGGGATCACTTACTAAGCAAAGGTAGTGATCACCTTGTAGAAATGTCTAGTTCTTTCAAAGGACTTCTTCGTCTCACTAATCTCAAGTGGTAGTTTTCACCACTATCTTTAATCACTAAACAAACTTAATGACCCCTTACAAATTTCTCACAACAACAAGAAATAATGCTTTTAATATAATGCTCAACACCAAAATTGGTAATAACTTAGTTGTAGACCAATTCTTGTATTTTCTCCTGATCTTGATTCTCTTTTGATTTAGAGTTTGAATAAACAAAGAATTAGAAAGATATGATTTAGAATGATATTAGAAAGAGTTTAGAGCAAAAAGGAAGGTTTGTAGTGAAAGAGGATGAATATATCAATAGCCACAAAACAAGACAAGACAAGCCAGAACTACCCTTCTGACGGTCATTGCCATCGACCGTTGAAGGATTGTGTGACACTGTGATACCCATGATGAAACAAGGTACACCTTAATTGGTCCTAAACTTAAAGCATGATTAAAACAATAATTGCGCGTAAACTTTGCAAACATTTGTGACTTGTGTGCTTGATTAAACGATATATGTTATGTCTCGGAGGAATCCGAGAGCACGTTATGAATGACATGACACTATTAAGGACCAAC
This sequence comes from Scalesia atractyloides, assembly GCA_947069175.1. Lineage (NCBI taxonomy): Eukaryota > Viridiplantae > Streptophyta > Magnoliopsida > Asterales > Asteraceae > Scalesia > Scalesia atractyloides. Next base: position 32,661,438 of record CAMTDV010000004.1, on the reverse strand, counting down.
GATGCGAGGTGGTGTCCTTAGCCTTGAACAACGTGTTAAACGGAGACTTGATGTTTAACAGCGCATCAAACCTTTGACGTTGATTATTAGGTTATCGGTAGCATAAGGTTTGAAGATAATCAAAGCCCGGGCATGCAAAACGAAGCAGCTTCCCGGCTAGGGAAACGCCTTCGTTTCAGGCATAACATAAGGCAACCAAAAGTGCAAAGAACGGTCGATCAAGCTTGAAAACACATAAACTAATGTCATATGAGACTTTTATGATTAAAACGTAACCATGCTTGGATTTCGAGATGGTTATGCTCAGTTTTTAAAACCGAGTTTTTTGACACTAAGAACGCGCAAAACGGAGCCCGTTTCGCAAACCGAGAACATGTTCGGGACCTGAAAATGAACCTAAACGCAAATAGAAGATAAACATCATCTTTTAGCGCACAATACGAAGCACGAGGTGGCCCACATGGGACCCACCCCAAACCGCCACCCCCCCTTATTTAATATTTTTTTCTGTTAATTTCACTCAAAATTACACAAAAACCTCCCAAAATTCTACCTTCTTCAACTTTCTTCAGCTGATTACAACCTTAAACACCACCAAATCCAAGGTATTAACCTTGTTTTTCATAGTTTTACTCATGATTTCTTGGTTTAAACTTGATTTAGAACCAAAAAACCCTTTTTAATCCATGTTTTTGAAGGTTTAAACAAGTTTATGGGCTGAATAAGAACACCTTTGGAATTACTTGGTGTTATATGGCAGCCATGGGTACAAATCTTTGGGTTTTGATACCCTAACCAACACCTATTCGACAAAAATCGCATAACTATTCGATTAACCGAAAAACTATGAAACAAAGCTTGATTGATCTAAGTTCTAGCATATTTGGATTGTACTTGATGTGTAGGTACTGAATATCGCTCCTACACCCTTCTGGACTCAAGAAAAACCTGCGGAAACGGAGCTTAACCGCTAGGTATATCGCCCGAAAACCGAATCTAGAGTAGGCAGATTATTGTTTTTGACTATACCTTAGTCCGTAATATTTGGATTGAGCTGAAATTTGATTTCGTGATGTAGGGTATTGTCAGGAAGGTCCACATAAAATTTTAGAATTTTTGGATTTTTCTATGATGTTTGGTTAATTTTTTACTGTTTTACAGAAAGAATTTGGAAAAATTTACCAAACGAATTTAATAAATAACCAAATTTTACAGAGACACTGAGGAACATATGTGGAATGTTCTGGGAAATTTTGGAGTTCATTGGTTGAGTTTTGATTTGGGTTAAAAATCCACGTTTTTGCAAGTTTTTGGTAGCCGGAAACGCACCGAAACGAAATCGGAAAAATCTCAATTTTTTGTGAGAAGATCCTGGTCATGAAAGGATGTTCTGGAATTCTTTGGGAATTTTTGGACCAATGGTGATAATTAATGTTAATTATTTAATTAAATAGTGTTTTATAAATAATTTATTTAAATAAGGAAAATGCCAAAATAAATTCCCAAATTACTTTTCCCATAATTTACAGATTTTTAGAAACTTGTATAAAAATTTACAGATTTTTATTCAAATTATAGATTAAATGGAAATTTATGGGATTAAAAATAGATTATTTTAAATCAATTTCGGCAGTTTACCGTATAACGAACCTGCCGGAACCGGAGCTGACCCAACCCGACAAATACTAAAACTGGAACACCAGGAGATTCCCGGGAAAATTGAACACTAAGGGGTGTGTCCTAAGACAGTTCGGGAGAATTCCCGACGGTGAAAATGGAAACTCAAATTTGGGCAACCTAGACTCCCCAACACCAAAACTCCCTTAATAAAAAGTTAATCATTCTTAAATAACAACGTGGCGGCGCTATTGGTATTCCCGTACCATTATCCAAACACATTAAACTACTGACTTTGGCTGGCACGCGAAACAGTGCCCAGAAGCCAAACTGAAACTAATACTACCCTGACATCCATCACCATACCATTGTCCTATAGACTCAATCTGGAGTAAAAACTCCTGACCAGATCCAAGTTATAACCATTACCAACTTAGATACTGATTTGGGTCCATACTTGTATGTGTGATATTAAAGTTGATCCTGTTGCTTGATCACCCTTTTGTTGAGACTACTACTCGCACTGTGAGTTTCACTTCCCCGCTCTTAAATTGTTTTCATGTTTTCTGGGGACTTGTATGTTAAAAACTATGTTGATTAGTGAGTTTTCACTTCCCCGCTTTTGAATTGTTTTACTGTTTTCTGGAGACTTGCATGTTACAAATTGTATTAATTGCACCCACTTATGATGATGTCTAACACACGAACTACCTCCCCATTACAAGTGATTAGCGTAAGCCATGGACAGTGGATAGTACTATTGGTCTGACCAACCCAGTTGACGTCGAATGGTGCGATGCCGGCCAACTTACAACTGCACTTGTCCTAAACTCGATTATGTTGTTAGACATAACTACATTGGGGCGTTGAACTGCACGAGATGCAGTTGGTGGGCCGGGAGTGTCTGCGTGACCCGGTCCAGTGGGCGGCAGTGTCTGGGATGACACGGCCTGAGGCAAAGCAGTCAAGGTTTCACTTGTGTCCTCGTGTAATTCCATGTGTGACTGTGACCAGTGCAATTAAACTTGTTAATACATTTGGTTCCACAACAACTAAACCAGTGGAACTCACCAGCAGCGTTTAGCTGACCCTTTTCAAAACTAACATGCATTTCAGGTAAAGCGAAGCAAGAGTAAGGAATGTACGGGTGGATGGCTTGGGTAGTAGACTGTAGCAGAATAAGAGCTGTCATAGTACCGTACTTGAACTGTGGTTTGTAATATGATATTGTATGTATGTTGTAACGGAGGTTCCCTCTTTATATGATATAACGTTTTCTAAATTATGGGGAATTATCATGTGTCTGCCGCACCCTGCAATTGGCTTCCGCTGCGAGTCGGGGTGTGACAGACACCACACCCAGATAAGGATGCGCCATACACAATTGATACCAACTTACAACGAAACACTTATTTTATTTATATAAACTGTGAGGTACAAAATTTGGAAACTTAAAAGTACAAAGTTTGATCAAACATACACGTAACATACATTTACAATTTCATGTTTTAAATTTTTTATCATATTATTATAATTAATCCAGTTCTTTACTCGTTTTTCTCTTATAACTCCTAAAATATAACGTTTTATAAAGTTATGAGTATATTACTGGAACAAACTCATTTTTCTCTACATTTTGACATTTCTTTCATTTCATTATAAAGTTCCTTCTTTTTGTTACCCGTCTTTGATGAGATAGGATCCGTATAAGGTCTGTCTCTATAGTGGCCGCCTTGAAACAATTTCCCTTAATGAGCTACGAATCAAATAAGGTTACGGGCTTCCTGCTATAAGAGTGGGCATTCGAAATCATGAAAGTACACTCCTGTTGTTTGCTAATCAATCCGAGACAACAACAACAAAGCGAAAGACTACATTTAGAGAGTATTAGAGGTTATTGAGCTGGTGGTCGGCGCCTGACCAACAAAGACTATTTCGATTGTTTTTACAATTCGATGACATATTTCCCTAGAAAATATACAACAAATTCTCTCTGTGAAACCGGGGAAAATTCAACGTATGGCAGAATAAGATCCTGATCCTTTTTGGACCGAGCAAAGCAAAGAGATTGAAAGTATATGGAGTACAAGGGCATTTCAAATGAAAGGTACATTCCTCTATATAAGAGTACAAGGGCATTTCAATTGAAAGGTGCATTCCTCTATATAGGAGTACAAGGGCATTTCGATGAAAGGTGCATTTCCTCAGTTGATAGCAGAAAGAGTGTAGACCAACGCTACGACTTAGTTAGGGGGCTAAAAGCCATGGATGACTTATAAGGAGAGCATATGGTAAGCAGAGAGTCCACAACACCTAAGCTATTCACATATTAGGATTGGTTAGTGGTCTTTGATTATGAGACTAGGGAAAGTGAGAACATAGCCCTAAGCTCTTCTTTAATAGCTTGTAGTGCACTTAACTAGTAAAGAGAATGAAAGATTGATCTCCTATTGTAAGCAAGACCCAAATCTAAAGCTGGAATCAAAGGAAATGCCACAAGGAAGTGAAAGGTGGCATGAAGTAGAATCAGATTCTCCGAAGCATATTGGCTTGAATTCATGTTATGCTTGAAGACTGCTTGAAAGATACTCCCGCGTTCCATCTTGTATGACAGACTTAAAAAAAAAAGCAATTCCACTGGGGAAGGATCCACGAAAGCCCTCGCTTACTATCCCCTTACCTTGCCTTCCAATCGTACTTCTAACTTCTAACGGGGAAGGCCTTCTAGCAAGAAAGTTGCAGCTTTCCGCTTGCCGTTCTCCTCTTTTAATCTAGTCTGCTTTATCTTCCTGCTTACAATCGAAAAGGTATGTCCGAATGTTGAGCCTCTTTTCAAAACGACAAGTTGAGTTTGAGCTTTCAATTGAGATTGCCTTCGTCAAGAAGTGTGCTCCTTTCACTCTCCCTCTCTCGCTTATTCATTAGGGCGGGTGCCTTTGCACCTACGGAAGAGCTAGTTAGTCTTCCTTTCTCGCTAGCCAAGTGCTTACCGGTGAGGGGAACTACGAAAGGTGTTATGCTTCCTGGTTCTATTGGGGTAGTTTTGTCACACCCTCAATTTCCACTTGCGGAGTTTTACCGCGAGGCGTGTGAACAAACCAGAATCTGAAACACTAGTACGTCGAACGACTCTATATGATTCGATTATACGTTTTCCAAAATTGTTCGTTGTAGATTTTATATCAATTACCAATATTTAGCAGAGCATTAGTTTTAAAGTTTGAGCGGAAGCATAAATAAGTGATGATGCGGGCGCCAACACAAACGCCAAAACAACTTGAAAAATCCCAAAACAATATTAATAAATGAGACTCGGTAAAGATGTCTTGTTCAATGCATGTGCGTGCACCTAGAGCTCCTAGCGTCCTGAGAAACATGTAAAGAAACAAGTGTCAACATTAAAGATGAGTGAGTTCACAGGTTTTCATAAATTCGTTTGTTCGGTTATAGTTTGTTTACTCCGTTATCCCCAACCCGGGATAACATATCAGTTCCATTATTCCAATCCCGGAATAATAAGTTGTTGCTTCCAATATTCCAAACCCGGAATATTAAGTTGTTGTTTCCATTATCCCCAACCCGGGATAATAAGTTGATGTTTCCAATATTCCAAACCCGGAATATTAAGTCGTTCCGTAATTAAGTTCAATATTAATGTATATAGGTAGCTAGCCTAAAGTCATGTCACTAAGTGTTCGCGATCGAAGCTGACTGTTGTGCCTCCGTTTTGCCAGGCCTTTCACATGACCATGGCGGTGTTAGGCCAATCATACACCCGTTGACCATACCCGGTCGGCTAGCGCGACTAGCTCGGATGGGGCTCGTCAGACCCAGTAGTACTACTTATAATTCCCCCGCTACTTAACCCAAATACTAACGATCCGAGGAGATTGTCGAGGACTTAAGTGATAAAGCGGCTTAGTGCCCATAACATTACATTAACATTAACTTAGTTACCGTATAGTTATGTGACGTTAAATTCGTATAACGTAAAGAGTATGAGTTTGAGAGTGTATACATGTTTCTCCCCCTGTTGTTTAAAAACCGGATAAAGTTAGGGGCCGTGAACTCACCTTTATTAGCTCGGTTAGTGTGGCAAAGATGTTATAAGAGATGGGACCGTTAGTTGCGTCCTAACAAACCAATTAATTCCACGTCAGTGTGTAATCACACCAATACAAATTCCACACGCAATTTACTCACAAAGTGATACACACAAACAACATATCTAACACTCAAACATGCATGCAAGTATTCTCATGTGATCATAGAAATCAAATAACTTTATCATGAACATATTCCAAATGCATGCAACACTTTAATGCATAAAATCACAAGTTATCAACTTTCTGCTTAACACTCAATTATTCAGCTGTTTTCTAGGATTTTTATAAAATAGTTCTAACATTCCAAAAATTCCCATATTTTTACAGTAGGTGACATTTATACCATAGAAATTTATATAATTTTTCCAAGTCCTAAATCTTTACCAATTAACCATAAATATTAATTCATTAAGCTGCAGTCAGATTTACCGCTTTCTGACTGCAGTCCACGGAAGAATTTATTTAAAAATCACTGATCGTCCGATTAACAAAATTCCAGTTGGAGTTGCCCGGAAATTTTTATACCTAGTTGCTGTACAAAAATCATGACTCAACTCTCTACTGATTTTAAAATCTAGCTTGATAAACAACCTACAAAATTTCAGAATTTTAACAGCTTTACCTACTGAACTTGTTTAGCCCTTTAAAAATATCAAACGATTTCATAAAATTATGAATCCAGCGCCATTAGATTCCTTATTCAAATCTCTACGTTCTAGACATCAGAAAATTCGTTTTTCGACAACTAACGACCAAGTTACAGCCAGATGAAGTCGGCTGTAACTATTATTCAGCAGGCTGTTTTCTGCATATGTTTATCCTGAACTCGTATAACCCGTTCATGCGATTAACCTAAGCGATCTAGAACTGATTTCTAGTCCTAGATTAATATTAATATCCTATCCATGCAACCCTACTCAATAACTTCTAGTTATTATAACAAAACACACTTTCAACCTCATGAGATCCGCAAACAAGTATACATGCATATCAACAATGATTAATTCAGCCGATTACATCTAACACATCTAATATCCGAAAACAATCATGCGTATATATACAGTCAATTCAGCAGGCTACTTGTAAGCACATATAGTCCGAAAACAAACTGATCAATTCGTTCAAGCAGATATATATATACATCCGAAACAATACAATCATAACACATGTATTCCGAACATAATATGACCAATTCAAATCTTTTATCGGTAGGGTAAACGAACCGTGAGTATGTTAAGGAAACCGATGATCAACAAAACTCGCTGCCGAAGACTGAGATGGCTAGGGCTGTTGCGACCGGACTGAAAGGGACTGAAGGTAACAGGCTGTTAGCGACCGAGAGAGTGAAAAGAACAAAGCTGATCAGATCAAGATGTTGAAGAATGAGGTTGCTTGCGGTTGAAGAGGTGATCAAGTGGAAGAGGTGGGCTGGTTTGCGATCGGAGAGAGCCACCGACGGCTGTGTTTCTTTAGGGTTTTGTGTTCATGTGAATGAGTGCATGGGTTTGTATTTATAGGCGCAAGATGCTAAGGTTCACGGTTCGGATAAGCATTGTGGCCGAGGGACTTGGGTTGGGTCGGTTAGGGTTTTATCTTGCGGCCAAGGAATAGGGTGGTTTGGTTTGGGTCTTGATCACATGGCCGAGAACTAAGGTTGCATGCTATGGGTTTCGGTTTGGTTTTGATTTTATGGCCGAGACATGTTTGGGCTTGTTCTCGGTTTAGGTTTGTGGTTTGAACTCAATAGATTTGCGGTCTTGGGCTTAATATCGCGGCCAAGGATTAGAGTGGTTTGGTTTGGGTTTGGTCTTGGCCGAATAGTTAGAGTTTTAAGTCTAGGTTTGATCATTGTTTTCTTTTAGCCGAAGACTTGGGTTTCAAGTTTCCTAGTTTCACAAAGAGTTCGGTTTATGTTTGTGTCGTGGTTCGGTTCGTGTGCATATTTATTATACATACATATATATATATAACTAAAAATCCACACAACACACAACACGTATTTAATTCATGCACGTTGAATACTTAGCATATATATTATTCGACAAATATCACGTGTAAGTTATCCGAAAAACCCGGGATATCACATTATCCCCATGTTGAAAGAATTTTCGTCCCGAAAATTGAGTAAACGCGGTTTAGCATGTAACGTACATGTTTGGAGTGCCACGCACAAAGAGTTAGTTCGTTAATGATGGTACGCAACGTTAGAAGAAGTTCCCAAGTGTCATACACAAAGATTTCCAAGTGCCATGCACAAGAATTTAGTCAACAATAGTACACGAAAGTATGAGAAAATTTCCAGGTTGTCACATCATCCCCATGTTGAAAGAATTTTCGTCCCGAAAATTTAGGTACTGGTATCGTTAGTTTGCTGCTCAGTTGCGAAGAGATATGGGTACTTGCTTTTCATTTGGTCCTCTCTTTCCCACGTGAACTCCGGTCCACGCTTAGAGTCCCAACGAACTTTAACGATTGGAATCTTGCTGTGCCTTCGAGTCTTGATCTCACGATCCATGATCTCAATAGGCTTTTCCACGAAGTGTAGTTGTTCATCCACTTGGATCTCATCCAATGGAATAACTAAAGTTTCATCTGATAGACACTTCTTCAGATTTGACACGTGAAATACGTTGTGAACTCCACTGAGTTCGGCAGGAAGGTCTAATTGGTATGCTACGGTCCAATTCGTTTCAAGATTTCAAACGGGTCCACGTACCGTGGGTTCAGTTTGCCCCGTTTTCCAAAGCGGATTACACCCTTCCAGGGTGACACCTTTAGTAGGACGCGATCGCCTACTTGAAATTCGAGCGGTTTGCGTCGTTGGTCAGCGTAGCTTTTCTGTCGATCCCGTGCCGCCGCCATGCGGTTTCTGATTTGTACAATCTTTTCAGTAGCCTCAAGTATTAACTCAGGGCCTGTGAGTTGACTGTCACCGACTTCTGCCCAGCAGACCGGTGATCTACATTTACGACCGTATAATGCTTCAAACGGTGCTGCCGAAATACTCGTGTGATAGCTGTTGTTATATGAGAATTCTACTAGAGGCAGGTGAATTTCCCAATTATTTCCGAAGTCCACCACGCATGCCCTAAGCATGTCTTCCAAGGTTTGTATGGTCCTTTCGCTTTGACCATCAGTCTGAGGGTGATAAGCTGTGCTCATATCCAAGCGTGTTCCCAACGCTTTCTGGAGTGACTGCCAGAAGTTTGACGTGAAGCGAGCATCTCTATCTGAGATGATGGACGTTGGCACTCCGTGCCGAGAAACTACTTCCTTAATGTAGATGCGAGTCAACTTCTCCATCTTATCTGTTTCTTTAATAGCTAGGAAGTGGGCGGACTTAGTTAAACGATCCACAATCACCCAGATGGTATCGCAACCACCCAAGGTTCGCGGAAGTTTAGTGATAAAATCCATGGAGATCTGATCCCATTTCCACACTGGGATCTCAGGTTGTTGGAGTAGCCCCGATGGCTTTTGATACTCCACCTTGACTTTTGCACAAGTCAAACATTTACTCACGTAGGTAGCTATATCGGCTTTCATGTTGGGCCACCAATACGCAGCTTTAAGGTCTTGGTACATTTTATCCGAACCCGGATGGACAGAGTATCGAGATTTGTGAGCTTCATCCATGACTAGCTCTCTAAGGTTTCCGTAGAGAGGTACCCATATGCGATTCATGAAATACCGGGTTCCATTGGGCTTTACCTCCCAGTCGCGTTCCATTTTTCCCACTGATTCGGCTTTGATGTTTTCCTCCTTAACTGCTTCTAACTGGGCGTCGCGTATTTGTTCGGGTAGCCCCGAATGAATAGTGAGTTGTAGTGCTCGTACGCGACGAGGTTTCAAGTGTTCTTTCCTACTGAGGGCATTAGCTACCACGTTAGCTTTACCCGGGTGATACCGAATGGCACACTCATAATCGTTCAAGAGTTCGACCCAGCGACGCTGTCGCATGTTCAACTCCTTCTGATCAAAGATGTGTTGAAGGCTTTTGTGGTCAGTAAAGATTGTGCACTTCGTTCCATAGAGGTAGTGTCTCCAAATCTTAAGTGCAAACACTACTGCTCCCAATTCCAGGTCATGCGTTGTGTAGTTTTTCTCGTGGACCTTCAGCTGTCGCGACGCATACGCGATGACCTTATCGCGTTGCATGAGTACGCATCCCAATCCCTGAATGGAAGCATCACAATACACTACGAAGTCATCTGTCCCTTCCGGCAGGGACAGAATGGGTGCACTGCAAAGTTTCTGCTTCAGCAATTGAAATGCTGCTTCTTGTTTTTCACCCCAAGCATACTTGATGCCTTTCTGGGTAAGGGTAGTGAGCGGTTGTGCAATCTTTGAAAACCCCTCGATGAAGCGTCTGTAATAACCAGCCAATCCTAAGAATTGGCGGATCTCCGTCGGTGTCTTAGGTGCTTCCCAGTTTTTGATGGCTTCAATCTTGGCAGGGTCTACGTGGATACCCTTTTTATTTACGATATGTCCGAGAAACTGAACTTCCCGGATCCAGAAATCACACTTCGAGAGCTTGGCATATAGCTTTTCTTGTTGAAGCAGCCCTAGCAGTAATCTTAGATGCTCAGCATGCTCTTCTTCACTTTTGGAGTAGATGAGTATGTCATCGATGAACACAATGACAAATTTGTCGAGGTATGGTTTACACACGCGGTTCATGAGGTCCATGAATACCGCAGGTGCGTTAGTGAGACCGAATGGCATGACCAAGAACTCGTAATGGCCATACCGAGTGCGAAATGCTGTCTTAGCGATATCCTCCTCCCTGACGCGTAGCTGGTGGTAACCGGACCGTAAATCAATCTTAGAGTAGTAACTTGACCCTTGCAGTTGGTCGAATAGATCGTCGATGCGAGGTAACGGGTATCGGTTCTTGACTGTAACCTTGTTGAGTTCCCTATAGTCTATGCACATGCGGAAAGTCCCGTCCTTCTTCTTGACAAACAGGACTGGAGCTCCCCATGGCGAAACGCTTGGTCGGATAAATCCTTTTTCCAACAGTTCTTGAAGTTGGGTAGACAGCTCCTACAGCTCGGCTGGAGCTAGGCGGTATGGAGCCTTGGCGATGGGAGTTGCATTGCTTGACAATTCGATTTCAAACTCCAATTGTCGATGTGGTGGAAGACCAGGTAGTTCTTCTGGGAATACATCGGAAAAATCACGGACGACAGGGATGTCTTCTATACGTTTCTCGTCCTTAGGCTGTTCGGTAATTAGTGCGAGTAAAGCGAAGGAATTCTTTTTCCGAAGATATTTCTGCGCTTGCATGTATGAGATGATGTTGGTGACGGCGCTTGCCTTATCGCCTTGTACTGTCAGGATTTCGTCGTTCGAGAGTGGAATACAGATAGATTTTTCAAAGCAGAGGACTTCAGCCCGGACGTCGGATAGCCAGTCCATTCCGACTACCACGTCAAAACTACCCAGGGTAGTTGTCATCAGATCGATGGTAAAAGTGTGGCCCGCGAGTTTGAGTTGACAGCCGGATACGATTTGGGTCACATCTACCGATTTACCATTGGCTAATTCTATTACATAAGGGGTCCCTAATGGTTTAAACGTGAGATTTAGGTTCTTCCTAAAAGACTCAGATATAAAACTCCTATCCGCACCCGTATCAAAAAGCACAGTAGCAAAATGTTCATTAAGGGGAAACTTACCGGTGACCACGTTCGTGTCGTTTCTGGCCTCTCCGCGGCCCAATGTAAATGCGCGACCCTTGGCACCTCCTGTGCCACCGTTCCCATTATTGTTGTTGTTATTATTGTTGCGGTTGTTGTGGTTGTTTCCACCATTATTGTTGTTGTTGCGCAACTGTGGGCAGTCTTTTCTGAAATGAGTAGTGCTACCACACTGATAGCATCCCCGGTTTATACCCTGCTGCTGACCCTGGGGCTGATTCTGATTTTGTCAGGGCATGGTTTCCCCACGACAATCCTTTGCCGCATGTCCCATCTTGCCACATCTGTGGCAGCGAATTCCGGCACAAGGGCCGTGATGATGAAGATTGCAGCGATTGCACTGCGGCTTTCGCCCTACATAGCCGCCTGCATTCTGGTTGTTGATATTGTTGTTGGCGGAATGATTTTGATGACCCCGGTGGCTGTGGTAATGATTGAACCGTTTCTGGTTCCCTTGCTGCGGATGTGATGACGAAGACTGTCGAACAGTGGAGTCTTCAAATTTTCTTTTGTTATCTGGAGCGACTTCGGTGGTACCCCGTGCTGGCAGTTTCTTCTGTTCCACCGCTTTATCGGTGAGTTTGTGAGCCAGTCGGATTGCTTGATGTTCTGTTACAGGGTTACTAGACATCACCATACCCTGAATTTCCGGAACCAGACCCCGAGATAGAACTCGAGTCTTTTCTCCACCGTGTTGGCCAAATCGGGACACAGAAATACTAAGTCATGATGTTTTGCAGTGTAAGCTTCAATTTCCGATCCCACCATCTTGTGGTTCCATAGAGCTTGCTCCAATTGTTGCACTCTGTCTCGTGGACAGTACTCCTCTTTAATCAGGGCCTTGAACTCAGTCCATGCCATTGCATTTGCAGCTAACAGTCTACGTGTTTGGACTTGGGCATTCCACCATGTCAGTGCCCCATCTTCCAGTGTTGAGGCTGCATATTTGACCTTGTTGGCCTCTAAGCAGTTGCACATTTCAAAAACAGATTCCGACTTTTCGATCCAGCGGACCAGTCCAATGGGTCCTTCCGCCCCCGAGAATTTGCTTGGCTTTGCGTCAAGGAACATCTTGTAGGGATTAAAGCCCCCTCCTGCCGGCTGGTTCTGAACACCCGCTAAAGCTGCGTTCACATGCTCCTGGATCATGGCAGCTAGCTCTTCGGGCGTCAAGTTAAGGTTTCCACGTCTTCCAGTCGCCATTTAGATCTTCGAAACACAACACAAACACACCCCGATAAGTCTATATATCCAATATAGCTACTCTACTTCGTACTGTAATAATTAGTAAGTTATGTCAACTCAATATGTTAAATAATCAAAAGAAATACTTGATTAATTGAAATTTCAACTTCTTACAAAAGTGCAAATCACACATACGAATTCACTATAAAGTCTCAAGTTTAAACACAAGTGGGAAAATAAATAAACTGAAGGAAAACAAATATAAACGAGACGTGTCAGTCGTCTACATCTCCATTCCCCAAGTCACTGTCGTTGCCGTCATCCTGAGCGGCATTTCCAGCTTCCTCAGCTGGGTCCTCCTCCGGATCCTCTTCAGGATCCTCCTCTGGATCTTCCTCTGGATCCTCCCCTACCGGCACTGGAGGGGCCGGTGCTGGTTCAAGTGCTTGATTTTGCAGTTCCTGAATGTTCCAACTGTTTTCCAGGACTCTGTCCTCAAGCCAGTCAGCTCTTATCTGCTCAGCACGCAGATCTCTGGCTATGGTGTTACGAGCTATCTTACTCGTACGATGCTCTTCCTCGAGCGAGTCAGTCTTTCCTGTAAGGTGTCGGATCATCCATCCTTGTGCTAAGATGGTTTCCTGCATTCTTTCTAACTGTTTTTGTTGTGTATGCACTAGGATTCTAAGCATGTCGATTCCTATTTCTACAGGATTAACCGGTTCAACCGGTACAGCAATAGTTGGGCGCAACGACGACTCCTCCCCCAGAGCGAGCCTCTTCCTCGCCGCTGAGCGTGTCTCTACGCCATAAGGTAGTATGGGTTCCACCATTGGTGCCTTTCCTGGTGCCCTTGGTGGCGTAGGTCTGTTGGATGATGATGACGATGAGGATGATGACATTGCCTGTTAGGTCGTGTAGTTAGCTACGAGTTGTTTTCATTTCTTATCATGAAGGTATAATCTACCAAACACGGTTGTGGCATATTGCATAACAAGATATAATAATTCGGTGCCAACTAAGTCTAGTGTCGTGATATCAGCTATAGTTTAGGTCTACTTCTAATGCAAACCTGGTTCTCTATAGCTAGTGGCTCTGATACCAATCTGTCACACCCCCAATTTCCACTTGCGGAGTTTTACCGCGAGGCGTGTGAACAAACCAGAATCTGAAACACTAGTACGTCGAACGACTCTATATGATTCGATTATACGTTTTCCAAAATTGTTCGTTGTAGATTTTATATCAATTACCAATATTTAGCAGAGCATTAGTTTTAAAGTTTGAGCGGAAGCATAAATAAGTGATGATGCGGGCGCCAACACAAACGCCAAAACAACTTGAAAAATCCCAAAACAATATTAATAAATGAGACTCGGTAAAGATGTCTTGTTCAATGCATGTGCGTGCACCTAGAGCTCCTAGCGTCCTGAGAAACATGTAAAGAAACAAGTGTCAACATTAAAGATGAGTGAGTTCACAGGTTTTCATAAATTCGTTTGTTCGGTTATAGTTTGTTTACTCCGTTTATCCCCAACCCGGGATAACATATCAGTTCCATTATTCCAATCCCGGAATAATAAGTTGTTGCTTCCAATATTCCAAACCCGGAATATTAAGTTGTTGTTTCCATTATCCCCAACCCGGGATAATAAGTTGATGTTTCCAATATTCCAAACCCGGAATATTAAGTCGTTCCGTAATTAAGTTCAATATTAATGTATATAGGTAGCTAGCCTAAAGTCATGTCACTAAGTGTTCGCGATCGAAGCTGACTGTTGTGCCTCCGTTTTGCCAGGCCTTTCACATGACCATGGCGGTGTTAGGCCAATCATACACCCGTTGACCATACCCGGTCGGCTAGCGCGACTAGCTCGGATGGGGCTCGTCAGACCCAGTAGTACTACTTATAATTCCCCCGCTACTTAACCCAAATACTAACGATCCGAGGAGATTGTCGAGGACTTAAGTGATAAAGCTGCTTAGTGCCCATAACATTACATTAATATTAACTTAGTTACCGTATAGTTATGTGACGTTAAATTCGTATAACGTAAAGAGTATGAGTTTGAGAGTGTATACATGTTTCTCCCCCTGTTGTTTAAAAACCGGATAAAGTTAGGGGCCGTGAACTCACCTTTATTAGCTCGGTTAGTGTGGCAAAGATGTTATAAGAGATGGGACCGTTAGTTGCGTCCTAACAAACCAATTAATTCCACGTCAGTGTGTAATCACACCAATACAAATTCCACACGCAATTTACTCACAAAGTGATACACACAAACAACATATCTAACACTCAAACATGCATGCAAGTATTCTCATGTGATCATAGAAATCAAATAACTTTATCATGAACATATTCCAAATCCATGCAACACTTTAATGCATAAAATCACAAGTTATCAACTTTCTGCTTAACACTCAATTATTCAGCTGTTTTCTAGGATTTTTATAAAATAGTTCTAACATTCCAAAAATTCCCATATTTTTACAGTAGGTGACATTTATACCATAGAAATTTATATAATTTTTCCAAGTCCTAAATCTTTACCAATTAACCATAAATATTAATTCATTAAGCTGCAGTCAGATTTACCGCTTTCTGACTGCAGTCCACGGAAGAATTTATTTAAATCACTGATCGTCCGATTAACAAAATTCCAGTTGGAGTTGCCCGGAAATTTTTATACCTAGTTGCTGTACAAAAATCATGACTCAACTCTCTACTGATTTTAAAATCTAGCTTGATAAACAACCAACAAAATTTCAGAATTTTAACAGCTTTACCTACTGAACTTGTTTAGCCCTTTAAAAATATCAAACGATTTCAGAAAATTATGAATCCAGCGCCATTAGATTCCTTATTCAAATCTCTACGTTCTAGACATCAGAAAATCCGTTTTTCGACAACTAACGACCAAGTTACAGCCAGATGAAGTCGGCTGTAACTATTATTCAGCAGGCTGTTTTCTGCATATGTTTATCCTGAACTCGTATAACCCGTTCATGCGATTAACCTAAGCGATCTAGAACTGATTTCTAGTCCTAGATTAATATTAATATCCTATCCATGCAACCCTACTCAATAACTTCTAGTTATTATAACAAAACACACTTTCAACCTCATGAGATCCGCAAACAAGTATACATGCATATCAACAATGATTAATTCAGCCGATTACATCTAACACATCTAATATCCGAAAACAATCATGCGTATATATACAGTCAATTCAGCAGGCTACTTGTAAGCACATATAGTCCGAAAACAAACTGATCAATTCGTTCAAGCAGATATATATATACATCCGAAACAATACAATCATAACACATGTATTCCGAACATAATATGACCAATTCAAATCTTTTATCGGTAGGGTAAACGAACCGTGAGTATGTTAAGGAAACCGATGATCAACAAAACTCGCTGCCGAAGACTGAGATGGCTAGGGCTGTTGCGACCGGACTGAAAGGGACTGAAGGTAACAGGCTGTTAGCGACCGAGAGAGTGAAAAGAACAAAGCTGATCAGATCAAGATGTTGAAGAATGAGGTTGCTTGCGGTTGAAGAGGTGATCAAGTGGAAGAGGTGGGCTGGTTTGCGATCGGAGAGAGCCACCGACGGCTGTGTTTCTTTAGGGTTTTGTGTTCATGTGAATGAGTGCATGGGTTTGTATTTATAGGCGCAAGATGCTAAGGTTCACGGTTCGGATAAGCATTGTGGCCGAGGGACTTGGGTTGGGTCGGTTTGGGTTTTATCTTGCGGCCAAGGAATAGGGTGGTTTGGTTTGGGTCTTGATCACATGGCGAGAACTAAGGTTGCATGCTATGGGTTTCGGTTTGGTTTTGATTTTATGGCCGAGACATGTTTGGGCTTGTTCTCGGTTTAGGTTTGTGGTTTGAACTCAATAGATTTGCGGTCTTGGGCTTAATATCGCGGCCAAGGATTAGAGTGGTTTGGTTTGGGTTTGGTCTTGGCCGAATAGTTAGAGTTTTAAGTCTAGGTTTGATCATTGTTTTCTTTTAGCCGAAGACTTGGGTTTCAAGTTTCCTAGTTTCACAAAGAGTTCGGTTTATGTTTGTGTCGTGGTTCGGTTCGTGTGCATATTTATTATACATACATATATATATAACTAAAAATCCACACAACACACAACACGTATTTAATTCATGCACGTTGAATACTTAGCATATATATTATTCGACAAATATCACGTGTAAGTTATCCGAAAAACCCGGGATATCACAAGTTTTAAGTAGGTGATTTAGCCCTCTATCGAGATGGAAGAGGGAAGCGGGGCGACAACTACTTGTTTTCCGGTGGGTTACTATCGCTCCCCTTCTTTCAGTCGAGCTAGGCTAAAGACTTTCTCTTTCTAGCCAAGCAAGGCCCCAAAGGCACGTGCCGTGCTAAGCCCTCACTTAGGATGAGTTGTGCGGGCCGCCTTGAAAGAGAATTCCCACTACTTTGCTTTCGATGAAAGTCTGAATTCAATATGAAAGTGGGCTCTTCTTCTTCGATTCAAGTAAGTCGACCATAAGGTGAATCGATGACCTGACTGAAACCATTCCTGGCCACCATTGCTTTCGAAATAGTCTGTCTTTACTTTACCAGCTTCTCTAAGATATCAATCACTAAACTAAACAAGTAGCGGAAATCATAAGAGAAGAAAAGTTCTACAAAGGTTGAGAAGTAGTACGCCCGGTTCACCATGTTCTACCACTGTAGGGCCAAATCATAGTCAAAAGAAGAGGTTGATCCTGGCTCAGAAGGAATGCTAGCTATATGCTTAACATCTGCAAGTCAAACGTTGTTTTAGGGAGCTGGGCAAAAGGAAAAGAGGCTCCAAACTAAAGGTAGTTTCTCGCCCAAGAGGTGAGAATAGTTGAGAACAAAGTGGCGAATGGGTACGTAAAACGTGGGAATCTGCCAAACAGTTCGGGCCAAATCCTGAAGAAAGCTAAAAAGCGTTGTTTGATGAGCCTGCGTAGTATTAGGTAGTTGGTCATATAAAGGCTGACCAAGCCAATGATGACCTAAGTTTCAATATTGTATTATTATATATAAACACTATCTTAAAACACTAAATACTCGTCTAGATATCTTATATTTAAAATAACCATATTACTCATTTGACAATAAATGTACCATACATATTTTAATCGATCACAAAATGGGATGTTACAAACTGGTTCTATTTCGTTTATTGTTTTGTGTTGTGAATGTTATGAATTGTCCCATCCAGTTTATCAAACCCATTTTCATCTGATTTTTAAGTCTCAAGAAGATATATTTGACCTCAAGATATCATAAACATATTTAACATGAAACGAGTAAATTTACTTTTATGAATTTGTAAAGGGTTCTCTATTTTTTACCAATTTGTTTGTCTTGAAGCCATTTAAAAAATTGTTGTGTATTTAATGTGGATGTAATTTGAATTCCAATCTCAATTAGTAAGTTACACCCATCTACTTAATTTCAAACTAAAACAAATTTTATAAACCAAAGACATTTTATGTGTTACAAAAATTATTTAGATGTGTTATAAAATATCTTTGGGAAAACATCAAGACTTCATAAAAATAATATTTTTTATAAGTTAGCTATGATTATTTGAAAACCATTTTGTTATACCTTTCTTGATTTCCAAGTGATTCAATTGTTAGTTCGGCTTTGATGTTCACTTAGTGATGCTGTTTTTCATATGTTGATAAATCATCACCTTGATCTTTAATCAACTAATGACGATTGCCAATTATCTTTATTAATCTTCGATTAGTTGATGTATATGGATCATAATCTTCAATATTTGATCAATCCATTCCAATTTTTCATTGTCAATCTCGTCTTGTTAATTAGACAACAAATAGCTAAGTAATTTCATTCCAATTGAACTTCTAGCTCTTCGTTAAAATTTTTGATGTATACATTAAGTGTATTGGGACATGTAAGTGGTAATTTGCACTTTAATTAACAACTAAATAACACAAGTTGCTAATTTCAATCGTATCAAACTAGGGATAATTTATGTTTCTTAATTAGTTACAAATAGAACTAAACACATTGTTATCCCAACAACTTACATAAATATTATTAGTTACAAATAGAACTAAACATATTGTTACCACTGTCATTTGTTACTTTTCTTGTTTTGTTTTTTGAAGTAATGCCTAGGCTTTTGTTTATGGAGGCCTTTTCTTTCTTGAAAAGCTCTTAAGATTTAATTTACAACAACTAAATAACACAAGTTTCTAATTTCAATCGTATCAAACTAGGGATAATTTATGTTTATTAATTAGTTACAAATAGAACTAAACACATTGTTATCCCAACAACTTACATAAATATTATTAGTTACAAATAGAACTAAACACATTGTTACCAGTGTCATTTGTTTCTTTTCTTGTTTTGTTTTTTGAAGTAGTGCCTAGGCTTTTGTTTACGGAGGCCTTTTCTTTCTTGAAAAGCTCTAACATACCCAGCTATCGTACTTTTTTCCATTCGTTAGATCTGCTTTTCAAGAAAGAAAAGGCCTCCATAAACAAAAGCCTAGGCATTACTTCAAAAAACAAAACAAAACAAGAAAAGAAACAAATGACAATGGTATTCGAAACCAAATTGGTAAATGTTAACAGAATTTAACAGCAACATCAATTTTAACTTCAACCACTAAAATTAGATATATGTGTTATCTTTTAAGAACGAGTTCCAAAGACCTGCATGTTGTGGCGGGGACCATTAAACTGAACAAAAAGCAAACGTAAAAGCATTGAATCTTGCACGCAAATTGCGGCGCGTTAACTCGCAAAGATAGACCAACACAATAACGTATTTTGAATATCAGAAAGGCGATATCGTCGAAATAAATAGACGTAAAATCGATCAATATAATGTTTTTTATTCCACACGTGTCATCTATTATTTATTTATTAAAGTTATTTTTTATAGTAATATTATTATGTATCTAAAATATTTTATGATTTAAGAGAAATTATAAAAGAAACGTACTATAAGATTGTTCTAAAAGGCGGGTAACTATAGAGTTAATATAAATATGGTAAAAGCTAAACCACTATACGGAGTGAAAAAAATCTAATGGTATAAAGGAAAAGTAACATTTTAAAGCAGAAGGTACAATATTGAATTATTTGTGGCTAACATTATATATATATATATATATATAGGGTCGGGATTTAGGGAAAACGGTTTGAAGTGTGAAAACGGTGACCAAAACAGTAAAAATGCGTTGCCGTTGCCACGCTTCATTAAGGGCAAAAGAGTAAAAATGCAACTACAAAAAACCATCAATACGCGACCAAAACATATATTTTCTCAGAGAAACCTCCCCCAATTCGAAGAAAACGCGAAAACCCTAGAAAACGCGAACAATATATATTATGGCGCCGAACCGTCAAACAAGATCCAGCTGCAACAAACACAGTAAGTTAACTTGGATTTACATTATACTACTTTAATGATGTTTTTGGCGTTTAACGATTGTCATTCATTGCAGCTTCCATGGGTGAGGGATCTGGTGGGTCGCCTGCTCCAAAACGCCAAAAAACCACCGAGCATGAGAAAGCAACAAAACATGGTACGGATGGTTATTTTTATTATGGTTTATGTTTACAGTTTAATAAATGTTTATGTTTATGTTTATACTGGTTGGCGATGTGGAAACATATATGGGAGAGATAACTGGTTGGCGATGTGGTATGACAAATGAAACTGCAGCAAATGCCCTACAACGACAACTAAATGATCTCAGGGTTAAATACATTGCAAAACTACTACTACATTACAAAAATGAACACAGAAAAAAGTTGGTCAAATCCTTAAACAAGTTCATAGCGTTAGGGGCAGCAAAAATGAATGAGTTGTATGAAACAGGATTCAAAAGAATAGAACAAAGGATGGCAGATTATATAGATTAGTTAAACGCCATGTATTTATTAACTTAAACGCCATGAATTACCTCCTATTCCCAATTTTCATGGTGGAAAATGGGGCTAATGAATTTTATTTTAGACTATTACATGTTAAAACGACAGGGTTTTATCTAATCAGATGTATTTTGTTTTAGGTTATCACATATTAAACGCCTAAAACGCCTTGTATTTTGTAAGTTGCTAGACAAAATTTAAAAAAATATGCATAAACGCCACGATGAAAACAAGAAAGTCTAAAACGCCATTGATAGTTTAGATATAGTATGAATGAAAATGATAACGCCATTTGTCCAGGGTTAAATAAATTAAATAATTTTTTCATAAAATGTTGCTTTCAAAAATGTGACACATATTAAAACGCCTTGAATTTTACATTTACTAGACAAAAATGCCTAAAACGCCTTGTATTTTGTAAGTTACTAGACAAAATGTAAAAAAATAGGTATAAACGCCACGATGAAAACAAGAAAGTCTAAAACGCCATTGATAATTAATAATTAAATTATAAAAAAATGATAAAACACCATATATTAAGCGGGTTGGAGAATGACAATCATACCCCGCGTAACATTTTGTGAGACCAGCCACGTGTTAGGCCATGATCCGTTCTCACACTTCAAATCGTTTTCTCTGGATCCCGTTTCTATATGTATATATAGGGAGAGGATCATGAGAAAACTAAATATAAATGAGAAAAGTAGAAAACTAACTAAAAAAGCAAAAAAAAAAAAAGCATAAAAACATAGAATTTTTTGTTTACAAATTTTTTATAAAAAATCGCAGCATTTTATGTATTAAAAAAAACTTTTTTTTCAAAAAAAAAAACTTGTGCTACACATGTGCACTATATGTGTACTACACATATGCAATATATTTTATGTTGCACAAGTGCATTATATGTTTTTTATTTTTTTTAAGTTTTTTTATATAATATATATAGCGAATTTTAATAAAAAAAATCAAAAAAAGTTGATATGTTTTTTTGGCTTTTTTAGTAAGTTTTTTGGTTTTCTCATTTAAACTAGTTTTCTCATGATATATATATATATATGGGATGGATCATGAGAAAACTAGTTTAAATGAGAAAACCAAAAAAACTAACTAAAAAGCCAAAAAAAATCAAATTTTCTTTTGAATATTTTTATTAAAAATCGCTTAAAATAATTTTTCAAAAAAAAAGTTGTACTACACATGTTCACTAATACGGAAAAATCATTTTTTCTTTTGAATATATAAAAATTTGTATGTTTTTTAGTTAATTTTTAGTTTTCTATTTATATCTAGTTTTCTCATGATTCTCCCAGTATATATATATATCTTAAGTCTTAGGTAGCGAATTAAATGAATTTATTATTTATATTATTTCCCTCTATTTGTTCTGTGAAGATGATAATATATGTACATTAAAATAGGTAAAACCAGTCAAGCCCTGGTTTTTACTTAATTACTAAACAAACCATTTCCATCACCATCACATTCCTCTCCAATCTTGTTCCTCCCACCACCATGTACCGTTGTTTCCCAAACTAATGAACCATATCTCAACCCTCCCCTGTAATTCACTATCCACCTATCTGTATAGGTGATTTAAACCACTTCAACTCACTTCCTACACCTACAATGCTTCTAAAAGGGATCATGTGGGTTGATTAAGTTGCGGCAGCGGCGCGTTTGCGGAGAAATCACCACTAAACTGATCGACGGTGGCGTGGCGTTTGGCGGTGAAACGTACCTCTCTCTCTCTCTCTTCGCCGCCACCTCTGACCTATCACCTTAGACGTGAACAGTGGTTTAACCAGTTGTGCTGAGACCGGTGGAATTAAAATATATGAAATCGTGGACTGTAAAATGGCTTTCCGCCTTCAATACCTCAACCATCATCGTCGCCACCAGCAAATACACTTACCTTTCTCTTAGAGAACAGATCTAACCTGATCTGTGGCGGCTAGGGTTTTACAGTGAACGAGCGTCGCCACTACCAACTTGGACGATCGTCTACCTTGTTGGCTGCTCCGATATGTCGTTTGAATGTTCTTTACGGGAGGGTGGAAGTATTGGCAGTGGTGGTGATGACTGATGAGTTCTGCAAAAAGTGGGTTTCAACTAAAGGAAAAAAAAGAAAAAAGACGTGGACCAATAGACAATCGACACGTGAGCACATGGACCAATCAGAACAAACCAAAATTGAACGATAAATTTGTGAGAGGGAGTAAATTTACTGATTAATATAGGGAAAATATATAGTGTCATCCAATTGCTACATACATATGTAACATATAAATAGAAACTAGGTTATCACCCGTGAACTTTGCGGGTCGGAAAATTTGATCTACATTATCACAAGTGTATAAATAATTTAAATACAAATAAAGTGACATATTACATAAATTACTTATTAACAAAGTGAAAATTACAATAAAAATACATAGAAGTATAAAACATTATATATATATTTTTTACTTTTATTAAGGATTAAGGTGTCCTCTGCAAACAACATTTACTATTCCTCTAAGCCATCTATAATTTCTGGCTACGACCATCACTTTCGGGTGGTCAACCCGGGAACCTCGTAGCGGGTACAAAACTGGTTTTGTTAAACCTCTTTGAAGGGTCCCAAAATCTGACTGAACATATCACTTGAATTGGTGAACACAACAATCACCTCAATGTTTCCCTCAAGCCACTTTCTTAGGACCTCTCATTCATTTAGTAACATATAGTAATGTTTAACTTTTTTGTTATGATAATAGTAGAGAAATAGGTAACTTTAATTAAATTATATATATATTTACGAAAAGCATACCAGATGAAGTCGGTATAAATGAGTGTTTGATAGAGCTTGAAGGACGTTTTTCGTCTCTTATTTGGTTCCATGCTCGAAAAAAGGGAATCCTCTATGCTTACCGAACCTTGTTGGAAGCCCTAAACTCTTTACCTGTAAATGCATAACAATGTTTAAACTCGTACTTGGCAAATGTTAAAGTAAAAGCCTATAATTCTAACTTCATTGTGACATAATCAATTATGAAACATCATAACATTTATATAGCAAAAAGAAAATAGAAACCTGAGCATGCATCATTCATGCACAAAAGCTGATTTTAAAAAGTGATGGGATATGAAGTTTTCAAGGTAGAATTTTTTAATTTGTAGACTTTTTAAAAGAAACTTTTACATAAATTTACCTGACCAAAAGGACTAATCGGTTGGCATCACTCTTTCTCAGTAACTTCAAAAGCTACATTTCTCATAATTAACTTTGTTGAACTTTAATCCTCGCCCACCATCCCTTTTATTTTATCATTGTTCTTAACATGACATAACTGTAATATAAGAGCATGTCCATCCAAAACCTTTCCCTTCCCTGAAAATGAAAACATGCTAACATCACATCCAATCAATCTTAATACAACACGATGCATCAAACCTGTAAATCTCTGTAGACATGTATAGCAATATCCACAATATCAAACTCCAAGAAACCAAAACCCAATGTAATGTTTTTCCCATTCTCCATGAGCTTTTTTTATCTGTAATAAGATATCTAATACAAACTAATGACAAAATACAATTTCGTTTACACATTAAGATGCAAACAAACATCATATACTTGTATCACAACACACGTATTGTAACAAAAAAAACATGAAGAAATTATATGTCATAAATTTCCATATGGTGTAACAATGTCACCTTTAAAAACATTTTTGCTCCTAATACAAGGCTGCCCATTTCATCTACCTTGTACAAACTAATACCAAACTTTTCTTCAAGTAGATCTGCAAATAAAATGATTTTCTCCGTTTCAAGTAATAACATTATTAATAAATAAAAGATTAAAAGCAACCAAGAAATGAGAATTTGAAGAAACCATTTGGAGCTATAATACACACAAGTTACAAACAAAGGTTAAGATTTCTTCAATATTCTTAAACTTTAATTAGAATGCACTAATCACACGCATCTTTCATTACATTGGTTATTATCAGGACTAAATATATAAACATGTATCGCCCGTGAATACTCACAGAGGTTCGAATATTTAAATTTTATAAAAGACAAATGTAAAAATCTATTTAAAATATATGAAATCGTGGACTGTAAAATGGCGTTCCACCTTCGATACCTCAACCAACCTCGTCGCCACCAAGACATACACTTACCTTTCTCTTAAAGAATAGATCTAACCTGATCTGTGGCGGCTAGGGTTTTACAGTGAACGACTGTCGCCACTACCAACTTGGACGATCGTCTACCTTGTTGGCTGCTCCGAGCTACCGTTTGAATGTTCTTTACGAGAGGGTGGAAGTATTGGCAGTGGTGGTGATGACTGATGAGTTCTGCAAAAAGTGGGTTTCAACTAAAGGGGAAAAAAAAAGGAAAAAGACGTGGACCAATAGATAATCGACACGTGGGCACATGGACTAGTCAGAACAAACCAAAATTGAACAGTAAATCTGTGAGAGGGAGTAAATTTATTAAGTAATATAGGGAAAATATATAGTGCCATCCATTTGCTACATACATATATAACATATAAATAGAAATTTTACTGTCACGTATCATCCATCTTCTTGAAGTAAGTCCGCCCTTGTCGACACATGCGTTCAATTTCCGTGGAATGTTATACAGTCTACATTAGTTTATGATTTGTGGTGTTTATGATTTGTGATGATCTATTTTACTTTAATAGTTTAAAAATCATACAAGCTCATTAATTTGTTATTCAGATAACTAGATAAGCTTCATAGTTTTATACATAAGTAATTAATTTGTAATTCAGATAACTAGATAAGCTTCATAGTTTTATACATAAGTAATTCTTTAATTGGTAATATCCGATCACAGAAAATCAAGTACAAAATACAATGAGCTTCAATTCTCTTGAGAAAATAAGTCAAATAAGATTAAAATAAATGATCAAATCGTAAAATTGATGACACTCAATGTGTGAGTCAATGATCAAACCTCAAAACAAGTCATATTAAATATTTTAAACTCTTAAACATCATAACTTAATACAAACATATGGACCTTTTTAGCATATAGATAGATAGATAAGATCTAACAACTATGTATATAGTGGTATCATACCATGTTTGAGCATTCACATTCAATTTTTCATTTTTTACAATATATTACGTTAAAAGTTATTATCTTTCCTCTCTCGTTTTCAATTAAATAAAAAAATTTAATATCTTTATTATTACATTTTTCATTTTTTTCACTTATGATCACTTTCAAAATATATTAAAAAATTAATGTCGCTTCAAATTTACAAATAAACTAGTTATGCTGAAGTCAAGCGTTGCGGCGAAACATAGCGAACACCAATGTAAGACAGTCTAAACTTTGGTTTTTAGTTCCCTTGAAGGTAATAGTTAGTTACAAAACTATACAAAATATCTAAGTAGATGCTTTTTTTCGGAGTCCTGGCTTTTTTCTTCTTACCCTGGAGCATCTAGTTAGTTGCAAAATGATGGCCCAATTGTTACATATTATCTAGAGAGATGCCTTCTTTCTATTCTTAAGCATCTTGGTAGCGGATTCTTTTGGTGTCGCTGATATCGGGACCTGCAAGTAAAGTTTCATAGGAAGATATTAATGTTGTAGTACTGTTGTAGTATATGTAGTTAGGAATAAACCTGTTTCCGTGAAGGACAATTGACGTTTAGTTGTGGAGGTTGCTGATTGATTCGGTCGCTGCTCTTTTTGCCCAATAGGTGCTGTCTGTGTTGGTGATGGTGGGGTACCATGTGTGTCTACCGGTGGTTGTGTAATGGATGCCCTGTTAACTGCTAGAATGCTTGAGCCTGGTATTGGGGACTTGATGTACCGTACCTGCATGGAAAAGAGTGTGCCTGCAGCTTCCCACAGGGGCTTTGGTACTTGGTAGCGATCTGTGTAACCTTATTGTATGACGATGTCTCTGCATGATTGTCCTACAATGCTTGTCAGCGCTTCGTCGAAAAGTGTTGCTGTTGTTGAGTCTGTGTGATCGGCAATTGTTACAGATGCACAGTACCTGCATTATTTATGGTATTATATTGTTGTTTTTTGGCGAAATGTTTTAGAGGCTAATCACATACATAAACTTAGGTTCTGGCAGATTTTCATGTGATCCGCACGACCAGCCTGGATTCTGTGCATGTTGTGTAGTACCAAGGCTTGCCCTTTGTAAACGACACAATTTATGCCTCACAGGTAAACGTTTTGCCCTGTTTGAAAACAATTATATGAAAATGAAATGAAATTGATAAGCTTTTTAGTTTCATAGTACGGTTGGAATATTGCCTGATTTGTTCATTGTTTTGTTGCAGTAGCTCGATAATGGTTTTCTTGTTTCTTTCGTCTGTAGACATGAGTTCCAATTGTAATTTCTGACTTTCCCCTGCTTGGAGTGTGAGGGGTGGTAGTTCCTTGAACCTGGATAAAATTTTATTTCTTCGGTTACACGACAAAATATGTCTACAATATTTTCATTGTGGTAATAGAAGTTGTAAAACCTGTTTCTGATAGTTGTGGCAGCCTCTATATCCGGGTTGAAGTTGATATGGGTTGGAATTGTTGATGCTAGTTGCACTCGATCTATACCATATGTGTTAGTAGTTAGATAATAAATATTTTCTTATGGCAATAAAGGATTTGAGTTTATGTGTGTTACCATTGAACGTGCTGACGCAAACGGATGTCAAGGCAACGATTATTGGTTGCTCTGCAGCCAATCAAACCAAGTTTCTCGTATGCAGCTCGGTAGGTTGGGTATATAATGTTAGAAACTGTTCTGATGTCCTCGAAAGAACAACCTTTTTGGTGGTTAAGAAGCATTCTTAGGTAGAACGACTCACCACATGTTGGATGTATGTATGCCAACCTTCCAATTGGTGGAGTTCTTGTAGATAATCTTTTAAGCCATGCTTTCTTGGAGGGATCCCATCGGTACCTAGACAGATAGTCCACGTAAAGTAAATCTCTGTCATTCGGTTGTTGTTCATTGCTTCGTAACCATTCTGTCAATGTTGTTTTCTGTGTTGCTAGGTTACCAAGAATGTCATGTAGATGTTGGTTATCTCTAAAGACGATATTCTGCATGTGCTCTAAGTGAACGGCTAATAGCTGAACAGCTGGGTTTCTATGGTGAATTGGGAAATTGAGTATCCTCCATGCTGCTTCATGTGGACAAACAAATCTACCATCTACAAGCTTTGAGATTTCGTCTATGCCTTCGTGAGAATTTGATGTTGATTGTGTTGTACCTTCAGGGGTCCTTGTGACAGCATAACAAATGCGATCCACACCTTTGGATATATACTTGAACAAATACTTTATGAGCATACTCCAACCGCAATATTCGACATTTATATGTGCCTCGAAATGCAAACAAAGAGTCCGATTATATGGGACTACGTAACCATTGTCAAGTGGCACACCATTTTTTTCCAATCGAGGACCATTTGGTGGTCTTTTATAGTGAATATACCCTTCTTTGTCAAATCGAGTGACTCGTTCATAGGCCTTTGGAAAGGATTTTGAACATTTTTTATTAACCATGCATGGCGCGTTCATCTTTGGTAAGCCACAGGGACCATGCATCATAGAATCAGTCACTATTCGATATAAAGCCGGATCAGCCACTGGATCTGGAATTTCAGCAGAAATGAAACTATCAACATGTTGCGCATCTTTTATTCAGCATTCTGGTGCAACCCAGAGCAACATATGACAGTGTGGAAGGCCCCTTTTCTGAAATTCAATTGTATAAAGATCTGCAAAGCAAGGGAGTGGACATAAGGAGAGGAAACGCGAAAAAAATGTATGTGGCTAAATCTTTTTTTCATACCTGCTGCAGCACTACCAAAAGTCTTTTGTGTTTTTAAGAACTTTAGTAGGGATTCGACCTTCAGTTGGAAAATTCTTGCAATAATGTCAGGTCTTTCTTGGGCGCCTGTGCAATCAGCGTGATTCAAGTAGCGTCTAATTTCTGGCCACTTAACGTTGCAGGTAAATGTTATGAAGTATTGTGGATTACCGTGGACTCTACAAATGGCGAGCGCATCTTGATAATGCTTGTACATATACCTTGGCTCAGCTGTGAATGAGGATGGTAGAATGGTTCTTTTACCAACATCGCGACCCTCAGTCTCACCCTTTGAGAAAGCATCATGGATACCACGAAGAAACTCAGAACGAAAACGATTTTGGTTAGCACGATAGTAGTCAAGCCTACATTGCTCTATGCACACATATGCGTCAACTAAATATTGTTGTAAAAGACGACCAGCTTTCAACAACAAAGTGTACACACCCATGCGATCATGTATCTGGTAAGCGTAGAACATGTTCATTGTCAAATTTTGATCCTCTGACAGTGCGCGACCAGATAAACGTAAATCATGGGACCAACCTTGCTCTGCAAAGGGAAAGAGCAATGGGTTCTGGAGCAGCATATACGAAGAATGCAACTTGCTAACGCGTCTTCCATTACCATCTTTGCTATGGATAACGATGTCATAGTCGGTTGCTAACGGATCGTTATCACATATAATAGCACCAAGAGTTCTAGTAGATGGCATTTCATAGTTTTACTTTTTTCGGGTATGATTATTGTGAAGTTTTATCGTAAAATTTGGTACCTCCTGAAGAGAACATATATCTCTTGCGCTCCTGAAAAGCTTTACATACCCGTTCACATCTGAAAGAACGCGGGCCAAAGTAGAAACAATGTCCGCTGATAAAGGATTCCGAGTGTCACCTTCAAAAAACCGAAGCCTCGACCTCGTTCTCTGTATCATAAATATACATTTGAATGAACCTGTGGTTTGTTGTCCGCGGGAGGACATAAGGATCCCAACCAATGTGACACCTGACCAGCAACCTTAAAAACATAGGGCCCGGGAGTACGATTAATTTCATGATCTACGGCCGCACCGAAGGAAGTCATTGAGAACATGGAATTGTAAGCGCGTATATTTTCCATAAAATGCACCATGGAATACAATTCCTTTATATAGACTGGCGGTTCCCTTGGAAAGTCAAGTTGCACAGTGCCTTCTCTACAACACATATTGTACCTTGGTCTATTTTTTTGAGGTGATGATTTCAGCCTTTCTTCGTGCCAAAAAAGAGCTCCACAATATTCACAAACATTAGTACAATCCCCCAAATCAATATACCCTGGACCAGGCGCAGCCGCACTACCTGAAGTTGAAGCCATTTGTCCACTCACCTGAGTTATAAATTGCACGGACAATGTACTTTGAAGGACACGCTGGAATGATGAAGCCCTAAGAATTGTAGAGCGCCTTACTGACTGAGTAGTTGTTTGAGAACCGAGGATAGGATCAGAAGATGATGATGACTCACTGGTTTCACCATCTATTGCAGCTGTGTTTCGCTTCCTCCTACCGGTGGACGGAGCTGACATGTCTAACAAAGGCACTGGAACGAAAAGTCTAACAAATATGCCACGAAAACCTATAACGCTAACCAAACAAAACCTCACACTGTCTAGATAGAGCTACAACATTGAACATCAGGTTATGCAAATTCTACAACTGAAATAAAAGCATTAGGGGAAAAATAAAACCAAAGAAACATACAACCGAACATACAAAAATTTGAAGTGACAGAACATACCTTAGTCAACTACGCGAGTGCAAATGGAAGCGCAAAACCAATGAAATGAACCTGAGAAAAAAAAGACGACCAACTTAAATGAAATCACTAATTTAGCGGATACCAAATTCTACAACTGAAATAGGGGCAAAAAAGAACTAAAAAAACACACAACCGAAACATATACGCTTTCCTTTAAAAACATTATTCATATTGCATCTTTCTTATTAAACCATAAGTTATAACATGTCATATATTTACTTGTTACAAAGGTTGTTATTACATGCTTATTTTTTTTATCTATGTTTCGATAAAAGATTTTTTTTTTCAAAACCGAGCAAGTGATATACAATTATTTTTTTACCCTAACGAATCAAAGCAATATTGTCCGAGCAACATCGCTACCTATACTGGTTCATATGGTTTCTCGACATCTCTACTGTTGTCGTGACCGACCCAACCCCGACCGAATAACATAGAAGCTGGTAGTATTATTCGTTTTTACCGTTTTCGCAAGATATAAAAGACGTGCCGATATCATTTTGGTCATATCATGGTTTTTATGGTTTTATCTTTTGGTTACCGAGTGCCGATATCGAATCGATAACGCAATAAATCGAATCGATTCCAATCAAATACCCGTCGCAGCACGCGGGGCATTTGACTAATTATTAATCATTATTTTTTATTACCTATATCAAAACTTATCGTATCATAAAAATATTTGAGTTATCATAATCATATGGTATGGTTTATGTATTTTAGGGTGAATGTACGTCTAAAAAAATTAGGAAAAGAAAAAGGAGTTAATATTGGCTAGAAAATAGGATATAACCAAAACGAAATACACATAATTAGGAAAAGAAAAAGAGAGTTTATATGGTTTATTTATTTATCTTAGGTGCATGCATGTTTAAAATCTAGTTATCTCTTTTTTTAGTCTTCTAATTTACTTTTTCACAATTTAGTTTCACATGTTGGTAAAGTATGGCAGCATCAGTTCATTCGTAGGCTCTTTGAATGTGTCACAGCACAGAGATGATGGCCTACTGGAAAGGTCATTTGACCAGGCAGATACGTAGCGAAGGTAAGGCGAGAATAAGATTACCGGTCAGCTTCTGGCCAAGAACCGCAGGGTCCATCTTCTTTGGCACAGTAGGTTGACTGGATTGGGTAATCTTATTCTAGCCTTGCCTTCCCTACATATACAGTCCGTCAAATGATCCGGTCAGTAAGACTTCGTCTCAATGCTACGACTTATTCAACAAAGCCTTAGAGGCCGAATCGCTTTCTGCGATCAACAATCACCAAACCCAGACCGGTATCTATTACAGGACCATTCAGTTTTTGGTACGGTTATATTGGTATTCAAGACTTAAGTACCAAATTTTTTAAATGGAATTTAAAGTTCTTATTGGTATCTTGATCTTTGATATCCATACTCCAAAAGAAAAAATCAGCATTTCATATCCTAATATCCTGAGTCCTAACCAAGTGATCATCTACACCCATTCAAATTCAAATATACAAAAAAACCAATCAAATCAAATCATTTTCCATCATTAAAATGATCATCTCCAGTAGGTGAAGACACCTTAAAGCTATAAATATAAAGTTAATATATTGTGGAATATGCATTTAATGAGCTAAATGTTTTGCATAACAGAGGGTTATAATTTTGCATAACAAAATGCCCCAAATCAGATAACCATAAACACCCAGTCCTGTTTAAGAACCCTAATTAAGATAAAGGATAAAATAAGTGTTGATGGGTTCACCATATATCAATCCATTAACCCACTGAAACAAAAGAAAATCATAAACCATCTTCAAACAATCGTACCTTTAAAGCTCCTTTGTAGACATGGCAACAATCATGAACACTGCAGCAATCGTTGAACCTGGAGCAGAAGAAAACCCTTATGAGAGAGGAAAAGTGAAAGAATTGTAACCTTGCTTCTTCTACTACCTGTAACGTGGCAACAGAAGAAAAGCAAATGAAACGTGTGATGAAACCATGTATGCAATGAAGTGTACTTTAGGAATAAGTGGCACCTTTGGACTGGACTAAGATTTTTTTACTATTCATCAGTCCTTACTAACCATATTTAATTAATAATAGTTAATAGTTAATAGTCTCTCTCCCTTATATTATGGGTTGTGAAAGGGCTTGGGCTAGGGGCATTGCTCGACACGTGGTGAAGGTGGAATCTACAAGCTCATGGTGAAAAATGAGGGGTGTGGTGTGGCATGACTTAGCTTGGTGTGGCTAGCTATGTGAATATTTCTTTTAATTAAAGTAGCCAACTACAACCAGCCAACTAACCCTGCCCCCTGCCCCACGCCAGGCTGTATACCCAACCAAAGAGGCAGCGCTATGCCCAACGCCAACCCAAGGTGAAACAGCTGGCGTTGAATGCTACCCACTCCCAACAGCCACACCCACAATCCACGGTCTTACTCACAACCACCTACAACTAGTTTCCATGAATAACTTGAACACTATGTTCTCGAGTCTCATCAAACAAGGGGAGGGTAAGGAAAATGAATTAAGAGAGAAAAGAAAGGAAAAGATGTGATTTTTTTGTGTTCCCGAGTTTAATGAAAAGTAAAAGATAAAAGAAGAAATCAAGCATTTTATATGTTCTCGAGTTAGGAGGAAAAGAAAAAAAAGGAACAATTTTATCATTATACCATTTAAACATTAAACATTTTAATTAGATATGAGGGTAGTTTAGTAATTTATAAGATTCTCTCTCTTAATCTCTCTGATTTGAAATAATAAATATACTTACAAATTTTCTTTCCTTTTTCCTCCTTTCCCCTATCTTCTATCCGTAAAAATCTCAAAAACATGATTTTTTTTTTATATTTTCATCTATTTTCTTTCTCTGCCCAATATAAAGGAGACTTGAAACAAAGTGATTTTCTTTTCATATTTCATCTATTTTCTTTTCCTGCCATCTAAAGGAGACTCGACTCTAAACAAAGTGGAAAGAAGTGTGTGAATGCTTTTATAAAGACAAATAAGATGAACTATATAGCATATCAAAATGAAGCCTTCTTCCATATTACAATTCGCTGTAAAACCAGTCGCACTACTCGCCCTGACTCTCTCCATCACCATTTTCACAATATTCGTTTCGTCTCCTTCACAGTCAACTATTTCTTCCTCGTCAATGGCGTCTCGAAGCTTCATCCTATGGCTACACGGTCTAGGTGACTCCGGTCCAGCCAACGAACCCATCAAATCTGTCTTCAGTTCCCGCCAGTTAGCCAACACTCGCTGGTCTTTCCCTTCGGCCCCATTTCAACCTGTTACTTGTAATAGTAAGTCCCAATCGTTAATTAACCAACTTATTCCGAGTTTTATGTTTGATTTGTGGTGTTTGGTGATCGATCCTAATGTGTATTTGCTGGATTTAGGGTTAGGGTTTTGTTGATCTTATTGTAAAACTTGCACCTCGACGTAATCATGGATATGAAATTATGAATACTTCAGATTAAGGTTATGGACTTTTGGGAGTGTTTGATTTGTCTGAGGCCTTAGCTTTTCTTAAACTTTTGTCTTGACGTGTAGACGTTTTTAGCCGAGCGGACAGGTACTTTTTTAGGGTTGTCTTGTTGTAAAATCCGGCCGATTAATCGCCGATTAATTGGAAATCATGATTCACTGATTAAATTTCATCTAGTCTGACCTATTAATCGTTATTCGGACCAAATCGGTCCATAATCGTTTTTGAAGTATTTGAACTTATTTTTTTAATGTTTGTAAGTACATGATTTGTTATGCTTAAGTTCAATTGTTTATGTTTGAACTAAGTTTAACGTTATTTTACTAATTTCGTGAAAATAACGTTAAAAGTGACGGACGGTTAATCATGCATCATGTAGTGGCGTTGATAGCCGAAAGACAAGGGGGACATGCACCAATCGGCCTTTTTCCCGATTGCTAAGTGTTATGTGCCTTATGTCCAAGGCTTGATGCAAAACTACAATCGAGCCGGGGGTCTCACTGGAAGCAGCCTCTCTATTCTACGGGGGTAGAGGTAAGGCTGTCTACATCTTACCCTCCTCAGACCCTACCTTAGCTTTGCTATTGGTGGGATTTACTGAGTATGATGATGTTTATGTTTATGTTTGAACTATACTATGTGAACTTTGATGTATTATATTCATATCTGTGTGTGTGTGTATAAGTTTAAAATATTACATATACAAATTCTCTTCTGCTCCCTGATTATCCCAATCAATCGCTAGTTGGTGCCCCACTGACTGACTAGTGCCTAGCGATTTTTGCAACACCAGGTTAGTGTTACTTTTTCTTGTCTTTTGCTCTTTTATTTTTTGCTACTATAGTTTACCAGTGGTAGTTAATACAATCATTATTAGTACTTTTGTACGCTTGTTGCTCTAATTCCCTTTGCCACATTTTATGTTATTTGGATTATTATATTGTACATGTCAAATAAGGGTTTTTGGAGAGGGATCGTAGGATAGAGGAAAGGTTTGCCCTCATCCCACCCTCCCAAGACCCTATCACTAGCTTTATTATGAGTGGTATTTTGTTGGGTGCGTTTGTTTGTTATGGTAAATTTCAAATTGGTGGGTTTCATGTGTGATAATGTGGTGAGGGAAGAAGAAAGCTTGTTAACTCTTTTGATGATGCTAACAAAAGCTTGGCATGTAGAATTAGAGTGCAAAAGTTAAGATAGAAGATGTTTTTGATGTAGGAAGAGTGCTGTGATCCATATCTAGAGTAATTAGACATACAATTTGTTTGAATTTAGAGCGGTATTGCGTATGGGCTGTAAAATTAGAATGTTATTATGCGGCGGTATCTGAAATTTCACTGAAATTGTATGGTACAACTTACAAGCAACTTTAAGCATTGGCATTGTACTGTGCAAGCATCCAAAAAAAAATCTTTTGATTGCAGAACAATTGGGTTGTTTGATCCTATCATCGGTCTACCATCATACTGTTGAGTGAGAGATTCACTATTTACATACCCAAACAGGAAGGGTACTATGATACATATTTAGAGTAATTAGACATGCAAAATGTTTAAATGTTGAGGGATACTGCAGATGGGGTATAAAATTAGCATGCTATCATTCCACCTAGGTAGTTGAAGGCGCAGAGGGTGAGCCCTGCTATTTAATTTTCCAGTATTTTCTCATTGTTAACTTTATTTAGTTTGGTTTTATCTCTTTGAGTTGTTACCTATTTTGTAGGATCTGGATTAGTTTATATTCTAGATCTTCCTGTGAAAAAAGGGACGACTTTTGTTTTGTTTATCAATAAATTTGGCCCTGCTCCAGTTTGGGAGTTTCTGTTTACCTCTGTTTGCTGTAGAAATTGCATCAGTTGGTATCTGAGCCCAGCTCGAATTGATGGCAGAACGTGGAGATCAGCGACGACATCATCGTAGAGACGCCGGCCGAGGCAACGAAGATGACGCACGAGACCCACGTGATATCGCAGAGATTGCGTGGTTGCAACAACGGGTCCGGGACCTGGAGTTGCGCCACGAAGACAACTATGATGATTCAGATGTTGACATCAGAGGTTATGATGAAGTTGAAGGAAATTCGTTTGGTCAACGGGGTCGGCGACATGAACCCTTGAATACCGATCCGCTTCGGAGCATGGGGATAAAGATCGAGATTCCAGAGTTCGATGGGCGAGCAATGCCTGATGAGTTCATCGATTGGCTGAGCACTGTAGAACGTATTTTTGATCTAAGAGACATTTCTGACACGTACAAGGTAAAACTCGTTGCTATAAAACTTCGTAAGTATGCTTCATTGTGGTGGGATCATGTAAAAAAAAACGGGACCAGGAGGGAAAGTCAAAAGTTACAACCTGGAAAAAAATGAAAAAACTTTTGCGGGAGAAATTATTACCAATTATTTATCGCCTAGATGCTTGCTTAGAATATCATAATGTGTCTCAACGGAGTTCCACCATTGAGGACTTGATTAGTGAGTTTGATAGGCTAAGAATGAGGTGTGGAGCAGAGGAGGAAGAAGAACAGCTTGTCGCCCGGTTCTTGGGCGCCTTACGACCCGACATAGCAGATGTGGTTCAACTCCAGCCTTATTGGGGTTATAATGATGTTTGCCAGCTAGCATTGAAGGTAGAAAAGCAACTAAAAACACGAGGCAAAAACACCCCGACCAAACTCGGCCCAATCAAGGCCGAGAATGCTCGTGTTTTGAACCCTGTTGCAGCAACCAACCAACTCAGCCCAATCCAAGCTGAGACTGGGATTGGTTCAGCTCTTGGTTTAAAAAAGCGCGCTTTAAGCGAGCTTAAAGCGTGAGGCGCTGAAGCGCTGGGGTTGTCGCTTTTTTTGCTCTGAGGCGACAAAACATATGAAGCGTTTTGAGGCGAGCTTTAAGCGCGAAGCGCCATTGGTTTGAGGCGGCGCTTCAGCCCAATCAGGTCACATTTGGATTTTTTATTTAGGCCTAATAGTGTCTAACAGGGTTTAAATGAGGCCCGCTACATCTTTACCCTAAAAAAATAACGCTAGCCTTCTTTTAACATCTTCAGCCGCTCCCTCCTTCCCAAGCGATTCTTCAAACTTGGGCACCCAACCTTCTTTTTGCTCTTCTTTGGGTTGCCTCCACGAACGCGCCACCTAGGAGCCCTACTCATATTCCAAAAGCGCTACTTCAATTCAAGCGCAAGCCCCTTCTATTGCATAACCTAAAAAAGCTATAAACAAAGTACAAAAGTGGTTGTGGGAACGATACGCTTTGGTTACCAGCGAACGCTTCCAAAGGCGACCAGCTTTCAATACTAGTTGTTACCTTACGCTGCCATTTTTCTAATATTCTTGAATAGCATGGCTGGGGGCTAAGATAACTCAAATGGGAGAGCCGTGTTATGGGTGACCTTATTGCACGGTTCAGAGATAGTCAACTATTTTTATGTTTATGTTTTAAGTGTGTTTCGACTGTAATTTATGTTTTAATTATGTTTTTTATGTGTTAACTGTGTTTTTTAATCATGTTTTTGTGTTTATTATTGATTAACAACTAGAATAGGTCATATTGATGTGTACAAATATTTTTCTTTTATTTTTTTTATTTTGAGCGCTTCGTATACGTGAAGCTCTCGCTTCGCGCTTAAAGCTTCGCTTAAAGCTTTTGGAACCAAAACGCTTCGGAGCACCTCGCACTTTTTTAAACCAAGGGTTCAGCTAATTCATTGCCTGCTCCAGCATGTGTTAATCGTTGTTTTAAGTGTCACGGGTTGGGACACTACGCTAGAGAGTGCCCGAACAAACATCTTGTTACCCTTACTGAAGACACAGTCCCTGTTTACGACACAGAAGTAGAAAAGGAACCAGATACGTATGATTAAATTATATTTCCAGACAAAGGAGAATCCTTAGTCGTACAACGTGTTCTTAGCACAGCTCCGGGCACTCTTACAGACGACACACTGGCTCAGAAATAACATTTTTTGTACTAAGTGCACAGCAAAAGGAAAGATTTGTACTATTATCATTGATGGAGGAAGCTGCGAGAACATGGTGGCGAAAAGTATGGTTGAAAGGTTGGGATTAAAAGCTGAACCCCACCCGGATCCATATCAGTTAACTTGGTTAAAGAAGGGAAATGTGGTAAAAGTCACCCAACGATGCCTTGTTAAGTTTTCAATTGGAAGTCGTTACTCCGATGAGGTATGGTGCGAGGTTATACCAATGGATGCATGCCATGTCCTCTTAGGACGACCGTGGCAATATGATAGGCGAACAAAACACGACGGGTTCAAAAACACATATTCCTTTCGGAAAGATGGCATCAACATCACCCTCGCTCCCTTGGACACTCGTGAAACAGGTTCAGAAGCTGTGATCCTCACCAAATCAGCCTTTATTGACTTTACCAAACTCACCAAGCCACCTTTTTTACATGCCCTTGTGATCGTGGAGCAGAATGTGTCAACAGAAGAACCTCCCCTCGAGGTGCTACCCCTTCTTAAGGAGTTCAAAGATGTGTTTCCTGATGACATTCCAGCCGGGTTACCAATAATGCGCGAGGTTCAACATTGTATTGATCTTATTCCAGGATCGGTTATCCCCAACAAACCCGCCTATCGCATGAACCCGAAAGAATTTGAAGAACTCCATAGACAAGTCACCGAACTTCTGGATAAAGGACTCATTCGAGAGAGCATGAGCCCTTGTGCCGTTCCAGCTTTACTGGTGCCTAAACCTGGAGGTGCTTATCGCATGTGTGTTGACAGTCGAGCCGTCAACAAAATTACCATAAAATACCGATTTCCTATACCCCGGTTTGAAGACCTAATTGATCAACTCCACGGTGCCTCAGTTTTCTATAAAATTGATCTTCGTAGCGGATATCGTCAGATTCGTATGCGACCCGGAGACAAATGGAAGACCGCATTTAAAACACGGGACGGTCTTTATGAGTGGATGGTTATGCCCTTTGGGCTTTCGAATGCTCCGAGTACATTTATGCGCTTAATGAACCATGTTTTCAAGCCTCTTATTGGTCAATGTGTCGTCGTGTATTTTGATGACATCTTGGTTTTCA
The DNA here is from genome assembly GCA_947069175.1 of Scalesia atractyloides. Classification (NCBI taxonomy): domain Eukaryota; kingdom Viridiplantae; phylum Streptophyta; class Magnoliopsida; order Asterales; family Asteraceae; genus Scalesia; species Scalesia atractyloides. The sequence continues at coordinate 32,622,679 of CAMTDV010000004.1, read as the reverse complement.
GTCATGACATACCGCAACATCTCCGCCATCTCCGACAAGTATTTACCGTCCTGCGAGAACAGAAACTTTTTGCCAATAGCAAGAAGTGCCGATTCCTCTCACCCGAGGTTCTTTTTTTGGGCTATCTTATCTCCGAACAAGGCATAAGAATGGACGAATCCAAAATTGAGGCTATCATGTCATTGTCGACTCCTACATCTATCCATGAAGTTCGAAGTTTTCACGGCCTTGCTTCTTTTTATCGCCGATTCATTCGCAACTTTAGTTCTATTGTGGCTCCCATCACTGATTGTTTAAAAGGGAGCACTTTTGTGTGGTCTCCCTCCGCTAATAGAGCTTTTGAAGAATTAAAGAAGCTGGTCACCCAAGCTCCTGTACTAGCATTACCTAATTTTCAAGGGGCGTTCCAAGTTGAATGCGATGCTTCAGGTTTTGGCATTGGTGGGGTCTTGAGCCAAGAAAACCGACCCATTGCTTTCTTTAGTGAAAAACTCAGCGATGCCAAACGAAAGTACAGCACCTATGATAAGGAGTTTTATGCCATCATCCGGAGTTTGGAATATTGGCGTCACTATTTGTTGCCGGGAGAGTTCGTGTTGTTCTCGGATCACCAAGCCCTAAGCTTCATTAATGGTCAGCACAAACTTAATCCTCGCCACGCTAAATGGGTCGAATACTTACAAGAATTTTCATTCGTTATGAAACAAAAAGCGGGTAGTCAAAATTCTGTGGCAGACGCGTTAAGTTGGCGTCGATCCCTTCTCTCGTCACTACAAATCCAGATTGAGGGGTTTGATGTATTTCGAGGCCTTTATCCTGCTGACCCAGACTTCTCGTTACTGTGGAAGGACTGCCAAATAGCAACTTCTAAGGGCTATACCATCCAGGATGGGTTTTTGTTCCAAGGGTCTCGATTATGTGTTCCTCGATGCTCCCTACGCGATGCTATAATTCTGGAAAACCACCAGGGGGGATTGGCTGGGCATTTTGGCCAGGATAAGACTCTCAAACTTGTCCAGGAACGCTTCTATTGGCCTAAGATGCGTGCTGTTGTTATTCACATAGTGGACCGTTGTCGTGTTTGCCATATCGCTAAGACTCACCACTCAAACGCAGGTCTTTATACTCCATTACCAGTACCAGAAGGTCCCTGGGAAGACGTCAGTCTCGATTTCGTTGTGGGTCTCCCCCGGACCCAACGCCAAAAAGACTCGATAATGGTGGTGGTCGATCGTTTCTCCAAAATGGCACACTTCATTCCTTGTGCCAAAACTTATGATGCAAGTCAAATAGCCCGCCTTTATTTTGCTGAGATTGTACGACTCCATGGCGTGCCTAAATCATTAACATCTGATGGGGACGTCAAATTTGTTGGCCATTTTTGGAGGACACTTTGGAGGCGTTTGGGTTCTAAGTTGCATTTCAGTAGTGCCCATCACCCTCAAAGTGACGGGCAAACCGAAGTGACAAACCGTAGTCTTGGAAATTTACTTCGCAGTCTTGTTGGTACCCAACCTCGACAATGTGACACGGTGCTTCCCCAAGCTGAATTTGCTTATAATCGTTCTCCACACAGGTCAACCGGTATGTCACCTTTTCTCATTGTTTATGGCAGGAATCCTTTTACTCCTCTGGATCTTACACCAATACCTGCCTCGGATCACTTTAGCGCTGATGGGGAGGAGCGCTCAGCTCAGATCAAGGAAATACATAAGCAAGCGCGGACACAGATTGAAAACAATAATATTGTCTATCAACGTCGAGCGAATGTACACCGAAAAAAAGTGGTTTTTCGTGTTGGCGATCTTGTGTGGATTCATTTGAGTAAGGAAAGGTTTCCAGGTGGTCGCTTTGGTAAGTTACAACCACGCGCTGATGGGCCATTTAAAGTACTTGAACGCATCAATGAAAATGCCTACAAAATTGATCTACCAGGCCACTACAACGTTTCTGCCACCTTCAATGTTGCTGACTTGACCCCATTTGTTCCTGACGATGATGACCGTTTGACTCGAGGTCGAGTCATTTCGAAGAGGAGGAGAATGATGCAAATAACCCGGACCCATCAAGCCAAAGCCCAGACCATGTACTTGACCCGTAACCTGGTCTGGCCCATGTTGAATATCCAGCTGGAGGCCAAAAGAATAAGACTTTATCTGCTATTTAATTTTCCAGTATTTTCTCATTGTTGACTTTATTTAGTTTGGTTTTATCTCTTTGAGTTGTTACCTATTTTGTAGGATCTGGATTAGTTTATATTCTAGATCTTCCTGTGAAAAAAGGGACGACTTTTGTTTTGTTTATCAATAAATTTGGCCCTGCTCCAGTTTGGGAGTTCCTGTTTACCTCTGTTTGCTGTAGAAATTGCATCAGTTTCACTCTTCTAGTGATTTGCTAACGTTAATCGTCTTGGACTTTCATACTATTATAATATCTTAAACCACTGTTGCAGATGGTGCTAAGATGCCTTCATGGTTCGACATTCCTGAGATCCCTATAACAGCTGTAAGTTATTTTCCTTCTGTATTGATCTTGGTCTCCTAGTTTTATGGAATCCCAGTATCATGTACATTTCAGAAGGCTGCCCAAGATATGTGTGTGTGTGTTGGGGGGGGGGCAAACCCATTGTAGATGCTCTAGTAACTTTTTCTGTTAGCAATTATGTGTGGATCGGAGCCACAATAATTTACCCTTGCTGATGCCTATGGTCATTTTTGAAAAACAATAATAATTTAAAGCGGTTTGTTTCATGACTAATGTTGATATGTGATTATTACTATTTTTAATAATATTTTGACAAGATGGAATATATATGATTAGTATGACTAACGTTGAGCTGCTATTCTGTGGTAAAATTAGAAACAATAAAAAAGTAGAAACAAAAATTCCTAAAAAATCTTTGTACTTGATAATTTCCCGTTAGAAATGGTATTTTTAATTTGGCACATAGTTAAACGAAATTATTTGACTATTTGCTCACTACCAAAAATACCATCCAATAATGTGGAGCAAATCAATCTCAACCGTGTGCTTGTAAGGGTAGGGACAAGTTAGTAATTTAAACCAAAATTGATATGTTGCTATATTTGTGGTACGGAAAGGCTAAAAGCCGTACAATTGTTGAAATCTTCAGAATTCCCCTGTGGATGAAAGTTCGTTGCTTAAAGCAGTTCAAAGTGTGCATTCAATGATTGACAAGGAGTTGGCTGCTGGAACAGACCCTAAAAATGTGTTTCTTTGTGGATTCAGTCAAGGAGGTCTCTCTCTCACTAAATATTTCTCACTCTCTCTCACACACACAGAGAGTGTGTATACATCTGTGGTTTGTAAACTAAACAGCAGTACAGCACTAATATTATGATGAACATGACAGGTGCATTGACTTTGGCAAGTACTCTGTTGTATCCAAAAACTCTTGGTGGGGGTGCAGTATTTAGTGGATGGGTACCTTTTAACTCAACTAGTTCTATAATAGAACAGATCACCGCAGAAGCAAAACGGGTACGTTTTTTGGCCTAAAAGTAGTGTTACCTAAAATAGAAATTTGACCAAAGCTAGTTACGTTTTTTTGTGTGATTAGCCGGATCCCAAAATGGGAACTTTGTAGTTACATGGGATGGAGAGATAACCGTAACTGGTTTGTGCTTTTAATGAGCGTTTGGTTGTATGCACAGACGCCGATATTGTGGTCTCATGGTACAGCTGATGGTACGGTGTTATTTGAAGCTGGACAAGCGGGCCCACCATTCCTTCAACAATTAGGCATAAACTGTGAATTTAAGGTACTATTCACTCTGCCCCACTTTTCTTTTGACCTAGTTGAAGGGCATTTTAGGTAATTTACATTTGGTTTTTAACCTATGGGTGGGTCCAAATTACAGGCGTATCCGGGTCTTGGTCATTCGATAAACAATCAGGAGCTCAAACATGTGGAATCGTGGATCAACTCACGTCTACAAAGTTCATCATGAAGGTTTGACTATAGTTGACCTTTTACACGTTTGCCCGGAATATTGCTTAGTTTCTTGTTGGCAGACTTTGATTTATGAGTTCTTTGAATATTGGAAGATATGTATGTAGATGCAATAATATGATAACCGTATTAGATACAGAATTTGTGATTTGGTTTGAAAGTGGCGTATTTGCGTGAAAGCGCATATACTTTGCTCAACTATAGGAAAACATGATTTGTTATATCATTTAAGGGACCTCAAACTTCTCTTTTTCTACCCTGTATGCGTAAGATGCAGGTGAATGTTCTTTTGTTAAGTTAATGTTATTTTATCCAATGGTTTACGTTAAAGAACCTAGAGTACGTTACCCTTTTTGTTCTTGTGGTACGTTGGAATTATTTGCCGTACTTGATGTGACATAATAGTGCACATTGTTAGCGTGTTTACTCTTTCCTTACGGTTTTGATCCTAAGCTCGGACATTGTCACTCTTTTGGCCTGGTTTTAAAAAAGCATTTGATGGCCTAGTAAGCATTTGAGGCACATTGAGGCGACCGGTGGAGTGCTTCTGAAATTCTGCGTGACAAGCGGGCTTGAGGAGCAAGTCAAAATTGCATGAGATGCGCACGCCTCTTGTACGTGGCAGGTTTCGTGAGGAAGGTTGTACGTACAGCCTTTTAGGGTCGAATAGAGATTATTATTAAATTGTATATTGCTACATGATGATAGAAAGCTATTAGATACATAGTAAATTACAAAAATCGTTTACACTAGATTGTAAAGTGTGTCTTTTAACTTCAAAAAGTACAAAAATTGTACTCAATGTTTGCAAACCATTACATATTATGTCCTTTAGCCTTAACTCAATTAGTTTTCATGATTAAATCTGGCTAAATGGACCCCATAAAAAGGTATTTTGGTCATTTAACCATAAACACTAAAATAGATAATAAAATAATAATAAACAAAATCATTTAAAAAACAGTAAATTACAAGTTTTGTCCTTTATGTTTACATCAAATTGCAGGCGGTGTCCTTTGTCTTTAAAATTGATAAGTTTTATACGTAATGTTTTAAAATCCTACACGTTATGTCCTTTAGACCGAAACCAGTTAAATTTTTCTGTTAAATCTAATCATGTGGCTTGCATATGAGGGCATATTTGTCTTTTCACTGTTATAGGGACTATTCTGCAAATATTTAATGTCTTGGGACTCTTATGTAAAATAATAAAAGAATATATATATATACACATCCTAAAACATACTTTTTCTCTCTCGCACAAACACCTCACTCTCTCTACAACCCACCGCCACCACCTGCTGCAATCACCGCCAACATCCCACCCATCTCTATCTCTCCCTCCCTCTCGCTCTCTCCCTCCCAGCCGTATAACCCACCAGCCGCTACCCCCCATCGCCAAGAACCCGTCGCCGCCGCCACCACCAATATAAACTCCGACAAGATTTTCCGACCAAAAGGTGTTTTAATAAGCTCCGTCTGAGAGGCGTTACCATATTTTTCGGCTGCTGGTCATAGAGATGTCCCATTTATCAGGGGTACATCTGGATGTGATCGTTGTTAATATGGATTCTGATGCTAACATGTTGTAGCTAAGATCTTTCTAAGTGATGAGTTTGTGTAAGTTAATGATGGTCAATTGATGCTGACTGTGGATGGCTGATGCAGCTGCTGGTTTATAATGTTATGTTCTGGTCAGATGCCAACATTCCCCTGTTCTATAGTTTTTGCTCTTTTTATTTGTTGCCCTGTGCTATGATATATATTCGGGTTGAGTAGTTGCCATTTTTTGTAATAGAATAATATTGAGAATGATACGATTGTCGATTACACCCTTTAGTAGTTTGGATCAAATCGGGGTTTGTTATTTTTTAGTCAGTGAAATTTGTGATTTTAGTTGGATAAATATTGGGATGTTTGGCAACTGGCAGGCGGTGGTTTTGACAGTGGTGGTAACAAGTGGTAGTGTGTTAGTAAGCCGATTCGAGATGGCCAATCTCCCGATAAACACCCGTAGAGTGGGTTAGGCTCCAAGAACAAAGATAAAGAACAAGACTAGTTTTGCAACAATTTTCTTCTCTACTTTCATTGAACTCAAAACAATTTTTAAATACAAAATGGAAATGGAAAATAACTAACTATTGTAAACATGGGAAATAACTAACTATTGTAAACATGGGATAATGCATGGAAACGTGCAATGGATGGTTTAGCATGAACATGAAAACGTGGGTGTTTTGAGTTAGGTCCGTTGACCCGTATTAACCCGGGTCGGATCGTATCATAGTGGGTGGTTTTGACAATGGTAACAGGTGGTGGAAGTGGGTGGTTGGTGGGTGGTGGTGCGTTGACAGGTGGTGCGTTGGCAGGAGGTGGTAGTGGTAGAGAGTTACTAATAATTGTTTTATTTTTTTAAATAATATTAAATAAATAGGCAAAAGACTTGAATACCCTTTTTGTAATTTGATTTAACTAAAAAATCTAACTGGGTTTGGCCTAAGGGACATAACGTGTAGGATTTTAAAACATTAGGTACCAAACTCATCAATTTTAAAAATAAAGGACACTATCTGCAATTTGATGTAAATATAAAGGACAAAACTTGTAATTTACTCTTTAAAAAATATAAATATAATCCTTTTTCTCTCTCTCTCTAACTTCTACTCAGTATCTCCGTCTCTCTAACTTGCCCACCTCCATAGCTCTCTTAACTTTTACCCCTAACAACAATCCCACAACCACCACCAACATCTTCCCCCACTACAACAACCCGACAACCACCACCAAAATCTGCCCCACCACCGTCCGTAAACCCTCTCTGATCTGAAACGCCAAAGAAATGTGATACTCACGAATTAAGCAGTACAAAGAACACAAAATACATCTTCAATCAATCAAAACTAACCATCCAAAAACAAATACCAGCAGAGTTTAAATACTAGTAGACGACGTAAACAAAAAGAAAGTCAAAGTAAAAATAAACAATTCAAAAATTAAACTAATGGATAATGAAATTTGAATTTGAATCAGATCATCATTTTTCCAGTTTATCCTCATCCTTCCATCTCAATCCCACCTTGGATCCAACTCTAAATTGGTATCTAACCTGGCCTAGATGTGTTCGCCAGGTTGTCGGGTTCAGGTGGCGTTAATGTAAGAACCCGACCTTTTGGTTGTTATCTGCTTATCGCCTATTCGACTTGTAACCGTTTTGTAATCTGAGATTCGATATAAACAATGGTTTATGTTGTACTAAATACATTTTCATCACACAGCATCACTGTTGCACACTTAAAACGCTTATATTCGCAACGCTAACGCAACACGAATCGCAGAGAACTATTTTAACTTATATGTCGAGTGTGTTTGTTTGTTCAGTAACCACTCTCGCCTTCATACTCGCCTATCACACTAAATCGCAAACGCAGTTAATTATGTGGGTTATGTAATGCCGTGTGTTATATATGTTTATGTTTTATATAGTTAAACTCTCGCTCAAACGCTCACTCGCTCACGGAACTCGCTCTATCGCATTATACTGTTAATGCAACACTTAACACCTCGCCAAAACACTTAACATAACTAACTGGTACAAACGGAAACACTAAACGAGCAGCGAACACGCAAACTGGGAACATTTCGCACAAAACTGACCAATTCGCACGAAATAACCATTTTGTACGAAATGCCACCCAGATCTCTCCATGCTCCTCTCCTATAAATACCACACTCGTGCACTTCTTCACTTTTGGCTGTCTTTTCGCACGAAATCTCTCCTACCCACTTTTCTCTGATTTTCCAAGTAAGAACAACTAATTTCAAGCAATCCACAACGATTTCCACAACGATTTTCACACGAGTTTATTTCCGATTTCATCTAAACTTCTCTGTTTATGAAAATCTTCATCTTTTTCCATAAAACTTCTGATTTTAACTTGGGTTCGTACTTGGACGAGCATTTTGAGTTAGCTCTGGCTTTATCAAGTTAGAAACCTTAATGTTTCAAGCTCACCAAGTGGCGAATCAAAGAAAAAACTGTTTTAAGACTTGATTTTCTCACAAAAACGGACTAAAACTGACACATGTTTCGTTCACTAAATAGTGGGACGAAACGGTGTTAAAACACGTTTGAAATAGATTCGAAATCACATCCGTTTCAGGCGAAAGCTCAGTTCCGATAGCACGAAGACGCAAGAACAGTCACGTGTGCTAACTTGACTGGCTCGCACGAACCACTTCGTGTTCGTATGGCCCAATCCGAGTTTCCACAAATGACTAACTCACTCTAAAAGACCTCCCCAGCTTTTGGTTTGCTAAGTAGCTTAAGGTTGGAATGATGGACATTCGATTTCCCGAAGAAAGACGCGAAAAACACTCGATTTTGGACACGAAACAGGTTGGCTGATTCATACTTTTCGTACGAAAACCACATTTTCGTACGGAATTTCGCACGAAAATTCAATTCGTACGAATTGCTATTTCGTACGAATTTACCTGTTCTCCCACCGAATTTCGTTTCAACCATTTCAGCACTTCGAAGACTGATGCATTTCCGTTTCTACGCGCATGCTAATCCGATGCTCTTCTCACTCTCCCCATCTCACTGGTGTTTACTGTTTAAGCAATCATTCTGAGTATACTTGACCCATTTTCGCTTTAATACACTTTTAGGTGTTACATACGTTCTCTATCAAACGATCACAACACACAACTCTAATACGCTTTCAAAACGAAAACCTACTATCGCGTGACTATACGTGAAACGCAGAACATCTATGTGTTAATTTATGCCTTGAGATTTTGATGACCACCCTTAACATGATAGTTGCTATAGGTTGACCCGCCACATGTTCATTCAGGGGTTGTTAAGGCTCGCTCTCGCTTTACTTTACTTGTCTTACTCGCAGTTGTGTTGGTTAGTCTATTTCGGTATAGGTAAACATATACGTGTTCACATAACTACGTTAGCGCATGTTGGTTTCGTTAAACGCTTTATTACTATTATGTACTCACCTTTACATTATTGTATTGACTTTTATTTTAACGTATGTGACAGGTTGACGATCATTTCATGCTGCAAACGGATAGGACTTATAGAAACTCACTAATAAATCTAGGTTTTCGGATTTGAATTGTTTGAGAGACATGAAATCTGTATTAACTATCGTGAAATATTTTTTTAATTGTATGGGAAGTTGAACTTATAAAGATTGTCATCGTAATAGTTGTTATTGATTCTCTTGAACAATCTGATTCGCCTAGTGCCGCGCCCGATGATTCCGCCATCGGTTGGGGTGTGATAGTTAACTCCAGCTTGATATCGGTATCACTCTCTATCTCAAGACACGCTATCTCTAATTACCGGACTACCACCACCCACCCGCCACCACCACCCACCTGCCACCACCTCCACACACCACCTGTCATCACCAGTCAAACCAACCACCCACATTTGTGGAACGAACGTTGACGACGACAGATCTGTTGAACGGCATGGAACTGGGGAACGAACGATAGTGGATCTGTTGAACGACAACAGATCTGTTTGGACGACAGTGGAGCTATGCGATGGTGAACGGTGCTATGGCGAGCTGCTGCTCTAGTTGTCGTCGGCAGCAAATCTGTGGACGGCGGGGGATCTGAATAGAGAGAGAGGTTGTTTTTTTTTTTGGAAAGGCATAGAGATAGGGGTTGTTGAGAAAGAGAAAATTGAGGGAAAGATGGGTTTTTTGATTATTTATTTTAGTGTTTATGATTAAATGACCAAAATACCCTTGTATGGGTTCCACTTGGTTAGATTTAATCATGAAAACTAATTGAGTCAGGGCTAAAGGACATAACATGCAATGGTTTGCAAACATTGAGTACGTTTTTTGTACTTTTTGAAGATAAAGGACTCACTTTTCAATCTAGTGTAAACATAAAGGACGATTTTTGTAATTTACTCTAAAAAGTATTATAAATACCTTGCGCCTCGTGTTACCGATGTGTGGTCTTTGCCCCTCGCCTCTGGGCTTAGGAGCGTCTCGTTCTTTTTAAACTAAGTCTTTGGGTCCGTTAAACTCCGTTACATGGGTATTTTTGTCGTTTTAGGTTCATCTGGTCCTAATATATACGATTTGAACACTATGAATCTTCTTTCCCCAACCCTGGATTTTTAAACGGAAGCTCTACTAGTTATACAAAGTGATTGGGTTAACCTTTACAATCAATGCTATAGATAATGAAAATTAGAAAGTTGAAGGTCACATGACTGTGTAACTGATGTGATTAACATGACGCACCTAGAATTTTAGGGAAAAGGGGCACTACCCTTATTGCATCATATACCCTCATTACTTTAAGTAAATTGTCTGCCCTAACTACCCTCAAACCTCTGACCAATCGAACACATTCACCTCAATTTTTATAAACTAGGGTCGTAGTCGCGCGTTACGCGTGGACGCTTTTGAATTCAGAACGTATAGCACACCATGACTACCGATAAATAAATTTGTAAAATTAATTAAATTAATATAAATGGGTTATGCTATTTGCGCGTAACTCAGCTCTGAATATCTTTCTATACCTATACTAATAAATGAAAATCTTTTTGTATACGTGTCACTCTCTGGTGCCTCCTCACTTTTAATAATAATATTACATATTAATTTTTTATACACAAGATATAATATAATATAGTAAAATATTAATTAATATAGTTAGAGATAAATGTGTAAATTCAAATTTAATTAATAATTATCTATAACTAATATAAGTGTATCAAATAATAAATTTTATACACAAAATATAATATAATATAATATAGTATAATATTAATTAATATAGTTAGAGATAAACATATAAATTCAAATTTAAATAATAATTATCTATAACTAATATAAATGTATCAAATAATATAAATATAATATAGTATCATATTAATTAATATAGTTAGAGATCAAACATATAATTTTAAATTTAATTAATTAATATAGTTAGAGATCAAACATATATGCTTGGACATAGATATTTGGATTAAGAGAAAATATATTTTATACACAAAATATCTAAATATTAATAAAAGACTACAATTAATGCCACATGGCTCCTTCAATCTCATAATTAAACTTTTATTTTTATTTAAAAATATTTTGTTATTCTTATTCTTATTATTATCTATGAATTTCTCAATTTTAATTTTAATATTATATATATATATAATCTATTTTCAATTTCTCAATCGAAATACAAATTATATATGTTACGTATTCTATATTGTCGATGGTAACTTTAGCAAAGTGGTTTGTGTTGTCAAATTATTATTGTTTTGATCTTTATTTGAGTTTTAATATGTTACACAGAGAAAAGAATATTACTTCAATTACAATATATACACATAATTCTTTAGACTCACAGATATCATTATCTATATCTACATAAACCAATCTATATCCACATAAACCATGAGGAAGAATAGTGTCATAAAGTTCTGGCAGCTTTTTGGCCCCCTCTTGTTTGTCGATTCATTCTATATATAACTTTCAAACCTTCATGTTTGATAATATACATGTTTAGCCCATCTGTTTAAAATTTTTTTTTTATTGGTTAACTTTGTTTATACGCGTGTTTAGTCCATCTGCTTTAACTGTGGTTGTGTACGTGTTTAATCCCTCTACTTCTATTTTTTTTAATTATTGATTGTCGCTTTTTGTTACTTTTAAACCTTCGACTTCGGTAATATACGTGTTTAGCCCCTTTGTTTTTAGAAAAAAAAGCTTTCCTTTTATTGGTTAACTTTGTTTTTATGTGTGTTTAGTCCCTCTCCTTTAACTTTGATAGTGTACATATTTAGTCACTCTACTTTTATTCCTTTTATTATTTCATCTTTTAGCTTTTTCCCTTGCTACCATAATGAATCAACCCAGGGGAAGAGTGATCGTTAGGTATTGGTGGGCAGCGCTACTACTCTTGGACTTCAATAAAGTTACTTTATAATTCCTAAACTTTATTATAACAAAACTTATTTGACGCGCGTATTTTTATCTATGTAACTTTTATTGAGATCGTTTTATGAATAGTATGTACAAGTAACCGAAACACAGATCTTCATGTTATTGAACTGAGAGATATTACCACAATTTATAATATATTATATTATATTATATTATATTATATTATATTATATCTATATACTATATAATAAAAGAAACCAATTAATGGATACTTGTTATTATTCTAGACCGTCCTTAATTGTAAATAATTATTTTTTATTTAAATTATTAAATTTAATATATGTTTTATACATTTAAGAAATTATGGATACAGTTTCATAAAATATCTTATTATTTATTTATATTAATTACTAGGTTAGAAATTATACCTTAATTCCTTAATTGTAGATAATTATTATTTAATTTAAATTATTAAATTTAATATATGTTTCATACATTTAAGAAATTATTGATAGAGTTCCATAAAATATCTTATTATTTTTTTATTAATTACTAGGTTAGAAATCATATCTTAATGATTGAAACAAGTATCGAGCATTTTCATAACGAGGGTGGAAGAAACGATTTTCTTGCCTAACAAATTATTTATTTATTTAATATATTTAAAATGCAAGAAAAAGAATAACTACTATTATCATACTAACAAATTTATCCAAAAACAACCATCTTTTTAAGATGCAACTCACGTCCAGATTTTTAAATTTTAAAGTTACATAATTACCGATAATTTATACTTATTTAATTAATTTAAATATTATTTTGTAGCTATAAGTTTATTTAATTGGCTAATTGCTATATGCCTAATCTGGATATTTCAACAATTTTTTTAGAACTAATAAATTAAGACCACTATTATTTAAATAATACTTGGGTTATTAAATGTATGTTCACATGACTGTTAAAACTCATGAGAAAGTCAATGATACAGTTTGTCTTCTAATTGATGGTTTAAATACTTTCATATTTATAAACTTGACAAATATCACAAGTTTTGATCACATATAACACAAAATTTTGTTTGGATATCAGAAAAGCATCTTAAAAATATCATTTTATAATTGTTAAATTTTCGTTATTAACTATTTGATTTTTTATTTACTTAACTCGTGTAATACACGGGGTTATAACCTGATAATATAATATAGTATAATATTAATTAATATAGTTAGAGATAGACAATAATCAAATTTAACCAAAATTATCTATAATACTATAAAAATTAAATGTATCAAATAATATAAATATAATATATATCATATTAATTAATATAGTTAGAGATCAAACATATAATTTTAAATTTAGTTAATTAATATAGTTAGAGATCAAACATATATGCTTGGACATATATATTTGGATTAAGAGAAAACCACTTTGAGTTGTTAGCACTTAGTGCTCACCAACTTTTCATGCGAGTTTTAATTTGAATATTTAAATTTCGACTACTAATTAAAGAGGTTGCTGTAGACACTCAAAATTATAGTTTAAAAAACTTTAGTCCTATTTTTTTAAACGTATATTTTATTACTCCTTTGAGTTGTGAGAACTTAGTGATCTCCGACTTTCATGTGAATTCTAATTTGAATATTTAAATGTCGACTACTAATTAAAGAGGTTGTTGTAGACACTCAAAATTATAATTTAAAAACTTTAGTCCTATTTTTTAAACGTCTACCTTATTACCCAATGAGTTATGAGAACTTAGAGAACTCCGACTTTTCATGCGAGTTTTAATTTGAATATTTAAATGTCTACTACTAATTAAAGAGGTTGTTGTAGACGCTCAAAATTATTGTTTAAAAAACTTTAGTCCTAATTTTTTTAAACGTATACTTTATTTGTAGTATGATTTTATTTTAATATGTAATATGTTCTATACTATGAAGATATTCATATCTCGTCTCATTATCCATATACCCACAAATAGTATTTATATTAAAGTAATTATTATATCATTAATATACATAGTAGTATTTTTTTCAGTGTTACTTCTTTTAAGTCATATAATAAGATGAATTGTAGTATCTCAAGAGAGAAATAAAAACTTAAAAAATTATTTTGAATAGCTAAAAATATAATTGTTCTTTTGTTTTACTATTTTATCTAATATTAATAAGTCATTTCGATTATATACAAGCTTATAATTTACAGTTTTTCGCCATTCAACCCGTGTACTACACGGGTTTGTAACCTAGTTAAAATAATCACAAAAGGTAAAACGATATAGTAAATAATAAAAGTAAAAATAAGGTAACCTAAAAAGAAAACAATAGAAACTTGGTCGGTTTTGGCGCGCTCGTTATAGCAAAATTTAAAAAATATGTTTAAAAGAGTATTGGTGTGTTCGTTAAAAAATATTAAATTATAAAAAACTTTTGCTACACTCGTTATAGCAAAGAAAAAGAAAAATTAAAAAATATGTCTAAAACGGTATTAACGAGTTCGTCAAAAAAACTTTTTAGGGGTAGAAAAGTAATTTGGTTAAAGTAAAAGAAAAAAATACAATAGTTAAACAAATGGGTTGTAAATGAAAAAGTTTACGCTAAATGATGAAATAAAATAAAAGACAAAAAATTGATAAACTTGTAAAACATGCATTAGAAATTGTACAACACTATTCATCTTTGAAAAATTAAAAAAATACGTCTAAAACGGTATTTACGTGTTCGTAAAAAAAAATTTTAGGGGTAGAAAAGTAATCTGGTTAAAGAAAAAAAATACAATAGTTAAACTACATGGGTTGTAAATGAAAAAGTTTACACTAAATGACGAAATAAAATAAAAGACAAAATTGATAAACTTGTAAAACATGCATTAGAAGTTAAAAAACACTATTCATCTTCTCTTCTTTTATATTATAAAAGTACGTCATGGTTGTTCATTTCTTGCTTTTGTAAACCTTCTATTGGTGGTTTGGAGTTTGGACTTCGGATTCGATTAACAGTAGGAGTTCAGAATGTAAAGCACACCATGACAAGTGATAAATAAATTTGTAAAATTAAATAAAATGATATATTAATGGGTTATACTATTTGCGTCGTAACCTCGACTTTGAACATCAAAATAATAACAAAAGGTAAAACGATATAGTAAATAAAAAAGGTAAAAATAAAGTAAATGAAAAAGAAAACGATAGAAACTTGACCGGTTTCGGCGCGATCGTTACAGAAAAGAAAAAAAAGTTAAAAAAATATTATCTAAAGAGTATTGGCGTATTTGTTAAAAAATATTAAACTAAAAAACCTTTACCACACTCGTTATAGCAAAGAAAAAGAAAATTTTAAAAATTTGTCTAAAACGGTATTAACGTGTACGTTAAAAAACTGTTTAGGGATAGAAAAGTAATTTGGTTAAAGTAAAAGAAAAAAAATACAATAGTTAAACTACAAGGGTTATAAATAAAAAAAAGTTTACACTAAATGATAAAATAAAATAAATAACAAAAAATTAATAAACTTTTAAAACATGCCTTAGATGTAGTACAACACTATTCATCTTCTCTTCTTTTATATTACATATAATATAAGAGTAAACTGCCATTTTGGTCCCTGAGGTTTGGTCACTTTTGCCATTTTAGTCCAACACTCAAATCTTTTGAATCTGAGTCTCTGTGGTTTTAGTTTTATTGTCATTTTGGTCCAAAAGTAAAATCAGCTCATATTTATCTAATAAAATCTTGGTATTTGTCCTTTTTCTCAGGGGCAAAATGGTCATTATAATTGTATTATAACAAATGACTAATTAAAATAACAAAATTAAATAATCCCTTTGACCTTATGAAAGCACATACTCATCATCTTCCCCAAAACATCATCTTCTCTAAACCCACACCCTCCCAAACCCTGCTCTGTTCTGGTACCACTCTCTAAAGATGATTAATGATTAATACCTTATCATATCTCCTATTCTCTAAAGAAGCAAGACACGAAGACATAAACGTCCTTAAATTGTCCTTCTCTGTCACCGCTACTCAAAAACTCAACTAAATAATTCACCAACAAACTCAACGAATTCTAATTCAAACCCATACCACTAGCACCAGCAATACTCCCAATAACACACAGCAAAGCCGGTTTCGCCTTAAAACCATCCGGTTTCACCAGCTTCAAAACCCTAGGAAACAACTCTACAATTTATCCGGCTCTGGATAAGGCGCGACTTCAATTATCGCCGATAAACACAACGCCGAGCCGATTTGCGAGTTTTGATCCTGCTCCGTCATAACCGCTTCAACTAATGGATTTGATAGTGAAGAAAATAACGGTGATGTAATCTACGACGCGATTGACGTCACGACACCGACGCGGGCGGAGCGTACGGCGGAGTCCGGGTCGCGTAACCGGTGGATGATGGCGGAGATCATTTTGTACACATGTGGTGAGAGAGCGTCGCCATGTGTTATGGAGAGAAACCTAGTGTGATACCCATAACGAAACCAGGTACACCTTAATTGGTCCTAAACTTAAAGCATGATTAAAACAATAATTGTGTGTAAACTTTGCAAACTTGCATGACTTGTGTGCTATGCTAAACAATATTTGTTATGTCTCGGAGGACTCCGAGGGCATGTCATGGTTAACATGACACTATTAAGGACCAACGATGTGAGGTTGGTGTCCTTAGCCTTTAACAACGTGTTAAACGGAGACTTGACATTTAACAGCGCATTAAACATTCGATCATGATTATTAGGCCAATGGTAGGGCCCTTTATGATTCTGAATTCACGAAACATCTTGACTATGTGACATAGACTATGACATAAGATTAGAAGCAAATCGGAGCTCGGGCACGAAAAACGAGGCGGTTCCCGGTTAGGGAAACGCTTTGTTTTAAGAGCGACGAAAGACTAGCCAAACGTGTAAGGAATGATCGGTCAAGCCTAGAAACACTTAACCTAACCTAATACGAGGCTTTTATGATTAAAATATAACCGTGTTCAGGTTTCGAGACGGTTATGCTCAGTTTTTAAAATCGAGTCTTTTAACACTAAGAACGCGAAAAACGAGCCCGTTTCGCAAATCGGAGACGCGTACGGGACCCAAAAACGAACCTAAACACAAAACCGAAGATATGCATCATCTTTTAGCACGTAAAACGAAGTACGACAAAGCGCCGGAGGGGTAGGGGCACCCCACCTCCAAACCGCCCCCCGTTTTATATAATATTTATTTATTTTTCTTTTTCATTTTTTCTTTAATTTCCTTTCAAGTTCTTCTTCAAATTCAGCCATAACCCTTGCAAAGATCAGCTGATCATCATTAAATTTTCACTAAATCAAGGTAATTTCACAAGTTCTAAGTGATTTTGATAATGTTTTCTTGATTAAACACAATTTATAACCGAAAAACCCATTTTAATCCATGAATTTGGAAGGTTTAAACAAGTTCTTGGCTGAAAAAGAACACCTTGTGATTTCCCTGGTGTCATATGGTAGTCAAGAACATGAAACTTCAGGTTTTGATACTCTAATCGATACCTATTCGACCAAAAACGCGTAACAAAGTTCTAAACCGAAAAACAATGAAACAAGGCTTGATTGATCTGAGTTCTAGCATATTTGGTTTGTAATTGATGTGTAGGTACTGAATATAGCACCCACACACTTCTGGACTCACAAGGAACGCTTGGAAACGAAGCATGTGCTAGGTATAACGTCCGAAAACCGAATATAGCATAGGTAGAATTTTGTTTTGCTTATAACTTGGTCCGTGATGCTTTGATTGAGCTGAAATTTGGTGTGGTGATGTAGGATATTGTCAAGAATGTCCACGTAAAAAGTTAATCATTCTTAAATAACGACGTATTGGCACTATTGGTATTCCCACACCATTATCCGAACATGTTAAACAACCGACTTTGGCTGGAACGCGAAATGGTGCCCGGAAGCCAAACTGAAAATTAATACTACCCTGACCTCCATCACCATGCCAGTGCCCTATAGACTCAATCTGTGGTGAAAACTACTGACCGAATCCAAGTTATAACCATTACCAACTTAGATACTGATTCGGGTCCATACTTGCATGCGTGTTATTAAAGTTGATCCAGTTGCTTGATCACTCTTTTGTTGAGACTACTACTCGCACTGTGAGTTTCACTTCCCTATTTTTAAACGGTTTTACTGTTTTCTGGGGTGATTTGCTTGTTACGAAACTGTGTTAATTGCACCAACTTGTGACGATGTGAATTACCTAACTCACGAATACCCCCATTGCAAGTGATTAACGTAAGTCATGGGCAGTGGATAGTACTATTGGTCTGACAAACCCAGTTGAGGCCGGATGGTGCGATGCCGACCACAAGCAACTGCACTTGTCCTAACCTGGTTATGTTGTTAGACATAACTGCAGGGGAACATTAAACTGCATGTGATGCAGTTGCTGGGAAGTGTTTGTGGTGACACGACCTGGTGCGATGATGTGTCTGTGTGACACGGAGCGGTTATGACGGTTAAGTTTTCACTTGTACGCATGTGAAATTCCATCGGTGAACTGTGACTATGACCAGTGCAATTAAACTTGTTAACATATATTGTTCCACAACAACTAAACAAGTGGAACTCACCAGCAGCATTTAGCTGACCCTTTTCAAAACTAACATGCTTTTCAGGAAAAACTAAACAGGAATAAGGAACGTGCGTATGGATTCCTTGGGTAGCGGACTGTAGCAGAATAAGAGCTGTAGTGGCTCGTAGTATCGTACTTGAACTTGTGGTTTGTAATACGATACTATGTAACCGAGGTTCCCTCTTTATGTGATATCATGTTTTTAAATTATGGGGAATACCATGTGTCTACCGCACCCTGCAATTGTCTTCGGCTGCGAGTCGGGGTGTGACAGAAGATGGTATCAGAGCCATCGGTTATAGCGAATTAGGTATCTCTAAAGAACCTAGACTATAATACTAAGTTAGTTTCCCCACACTGAGAACCTCTAGAGACTGAGTAGTGTGGCTACTACCAGGACGGTCTTGTGGGGCAAATAAATTATTGTGGTCCGGAACACAATAATTTATCTGCTCATGCTTGGGAGTTCTGGGAACGTCATTTAGATAGGACGGGAATCCGTCTACTAACGTCACCAACAATAAATAATTTTTAAAATCTTAAAATCAAAATTTTGTGCATACGTGCTTATGAGTATATCTGTGGAATGTTGAGTTTCGGTTATTTCAGTCAGTAGAATCAGCGTTTTATGTGGTTTTCTTTCTACAGGTATCATGTCGCATCATTTGAGTCGTCAGACTATTTCTCATACGGAGACCGATCCTGAGGAGGATCCGCTGATACCTCCCTTGACATCGAGCAATGAGCCAGATCCTTCTGGTTACTGTTGTGGTCCTTACCCACCCAGACCTCGTACTAGGCGCGAGGGAGAGGTCTCGAGCGCCTACCGTTCTCCATCTTACCATTCGACTAGCTCCTCGGAGCGTAGTCATACCCCAGACATTGCCATCCAGGTAGGACCGATCCCCCGGAGCCTTACTCCTGCTACGGAGCATTGAGAGTGGGAGCCGATGGCACCCCACTTACCTTCACCAGAGACTCCTCCTGAGCCTTATACTCCTTCTACCCCGAGTGCTTACTTACTCTCTTCACCTAGCTCCCATGAGATACCCACCTTTGGCCTCGACAAATAGCTCGTCGGAGGGTACTTACACCTGTACCTTTGTTCACACCATCAGTTTCTCCTATCCGTCCGAGACCGGTACTTATAGGGACACGACAACACTTTACTGCCCGTTTCCTTACACCACCTAGAGAGGACCTGTTGGTGCATAATGTCTATGTCTTTGTCTTATATCGAGTCTGTGTTGTATAGAGCTGAATAGGCTAGGTATACGATGTATTTATGTTTGTTGTAGCCAAGTTCGCTCATAAGCAACATGTGTATGCATGTTCGGCCGAACTTGCTTATGCAAGTTCGGGCGAACTTGTGTTCCTCAGGGGTGAACTTGCTTTAGTATAAATACCTAGCTAGCCTACTTCATTTGTAACTTCGGCATTTCAGAGGCGAAGCTCTGTCAGTTTGTAACCAGAACGTTTGATCTATAAAACTGACGTTTAACTGATTAATTCTTGTCTATTGGTAAACACGACGTAATGTTTCCGCTATTATGGACGTTAGATATCAAATTTAGGTTCCTAAGCATCGAGGATCGGTCCTACAAGTGGTATCAGAGCTAGAACAGCCTGATTTGATAGTATCAAGACAAGAACACTTCTATTTCTACTCCATTCTTCTTTTTTCTTAACTTTTGAACATAAAATGAAGAATTCACGATCAAAATCTTTTGAATTTTGAATATATCATGTAAAATACAACAAAGATAAACCCTTGAAAGATTGGAGACCAAATTCAACCGAATTCATGTCGAAATTTTGAAAATCTCCATGATCGAACTTATTGGCCATGTTTGGCCGAACTTATACTAAAACATCACTTTTCTAGTGATTTTTAGCAAGTTCGCCCGAACTTGAGTAATTTTTGACTAAATTTCAGCTAAGTTCGCTCGAAGTTACACAAGTTTTCATTGATTTTACATCAAGTTCGACCGAACTTGTGTAAATTTCAAAGAAAATTTAAGTAAGTTCGCCCGAACTTACTAGATTTTTATCAAATTCTTGAAGATAAGTTCGCTCGAAGTTCTGTAGGATTTGTGTCTCAAGTTCGACCGAACTTTAAGCAAAAGTTTTCAAACAAATCTAGCAAGTTCGACCGAACTTGTTAGAAAAGCTGAGAATTCTTCATTTGTTGCTACAAGTTCGACCGAACTTGTAGTAGGACTAATAGTTTTCAAAGTTTTTGAAAAATTTTCAGAGTACACGTTTCGTTGTTCACAATGGAGGATCAACTAAGAACTTTTATGTCCGAAGCTAGTTCGTCAAATGCCAATGTGATCAATCAAGTCAATCTTGATAATGAAATGGGAACGACTGTCAAACTGCCCAAGCTAATGAGCATGGACGAGTACGAAGCATGGAAAGAGAAATTTACCTACTGGGTTCAAGCCATGCACTTTGCTGGCCGGGTGTCAATTGAAAGAGGCTACACTGTTCCGGTAGATGAACATCAACAAGTCCTTGAAAAGTAGAACTATTCGACTGTACAGAGAGACGAATACATTGTTGAGAAAAAGATGATCAGTCTCATCCAACAGTCTGTCAAAGAAGATATCCTGATTTTGCTACCAGAGTATACTACTGCAAGATGTTTGGTTGTCATTACAGAAGAAGTATCTAGGCAGCGCCGAAATGATCAAAAGCAAGAAGGCACTTATTCTGAAAGAATTCGATATCTTCACTATGCTAAAGAATGAGACCATAAAGCAAATGATTGAGCGTTTCTGTCATCTTAAAGTGCAAATGCGAAGACACGGTCTCGAAAAGACAGATCAAGAATACACCGACAAACTTGCTGACGCACTACCAGAGGGTGAATGGACTACGTATTTGATGGTTCTGAAGAACAGTGATAAGTGGGAATTTTTCAAGTTGTCAACGTTTATCGATAAACTCGAAGGCCACGAAATGGAACTTCTGAAGATGGCGAAGTCAAAAAACGCTAATGTTCTTCAAGACGTCGGTTTGTATTACAAAGCCGGAATGCTAGATAGTGTTTCGAGTCCTAAAATTCACACGGCTTTTAGTGCAAGCATGAATGCTTCTCCACAAAATCAGAATCAATCACAGCCTCAGTATGATCAGAGTCCTCAAAGTTCGTACTCAAGCACTGGTTCAAATTCAACGTATCAAAGCCAAGCGAACCAGAATCAACAACAAAGTTCTGATCTGAATGTGTATAAATGCAACATCGTAGTGAATTTGAACAATGTTGTTTCAGAACAAGTTGCAAAACAACATATGTCACTACTCGCTACCGTTTTAGAATCTTATGAATGTCTTGTTGCCGGTAAGACCAGAAACCCCGAGATGACTGCAGAAGATTATGACCGGGTAGACGAGGAAGAACTCGAACTAATGGACATCAAATGGTCCTTAGCTTCGATCATCAGGAGAGTGACAAAGTTTGTTGCACTCACAGGCCGTGACATAGGAAATTCCAGCAACAAATTGGGTTTTGACAAAACCAAAGTCACGTGCGTTAGATGTCGTCAAAAGGGGCATTTTAAAAGAGAGTGTAAAAACACCGAAGCAACCGGAAATCGAAGTCCTTTCGGAGGAGGAAATGAATATTACAAAAAGGCACTTCAATATAAACCATTTCCGAAGAAAACTCAGATTGAAATCCAAGAAAAATCTGACAATAGCACCACTGAGAAAGCTATGGTGGCATCCAGTGAAGATGTTGGTTTTGATTGGAACTCTTACATTGGGAAAAACACCAGAGTTGCTTTGATGGCGGAGATAGTTGAAGATAATTCTGCAGAGGAAACAGTGGCAGCAGCTCAAGCAACAACTTTCGAACAAGCTCTTCTGGAACAATACTTGCATCAACAGCAGGAAGAAGAAGAACATATCCATATGCCGAGACAAGAAATTTTATCATCTAATTCACACATGACAGTTTTGCAGGTCATTTTGATGGAAGCTCGAAAGAACAAGTGGTTGAGGAGAAAAAGATTGATGAAGTGATCATTGATGTCACTCAAGAAGTGAAAGTCGAAGACCTCAAGGATATGGCCGATAAAGCTTTAATGGAAAATCTAACCAAGGTAGGTCCAGAGGTAAAAATTGTCGAGAAAAAGTTGTAAAAGTACAAGTTGTTGAGGTTGAGAAACCTTGTACAAAATGTACTGAACCTTGTGTCGAATGTGCCGAAAAATCAAAGATCATCGCTGAAAACAATGTGCATAACGAATTGTTGAAATACGATTATCGCACAATGAAAGAAGCGTATGATAAAATGAAAAATGATTATGGCAGACTCGACAGAAATAACATCGAACAACATGATAATATAAGGATGTTGAGTGGAACAGTAATGGATAAACAAAGGGCAATTAACATTTATATCATCACCATTGCTGAAACCAAACAAAAACTTCAAGACATGACAATCAAAACGTTGAGAAGTTATACCACAAATGCTTATGTTATTGATATCATTCTTCCGACAATCCCATCGGAAGAAAAACCTAAAAAGAAAACTGGTAAAGAATATAACAATGTTCCTCCACCCCTTTGCGAGAAGTACTATCGCAAAAACGCAGACGGGATGGATAAGGCACTCATAGTTGAGTTACTTTTTGAGAAAAAAGATGAGTTGCCAGAGAATATTGATATAATCTATGCTAAATCTGATGATGATAACAATGCTGTGGTTAACAAGGTGGTTGAAAATGTTCTAAGTGATTCTGATGACAGCAGCTTCAAAAGCGTCGACTCGAGTTCAAAGAATTCTTATTCATATTCTGAAAATGACAATAAGTCGTCAGAGAATGGTCTAAGTGAAGATCCTAATGTTGTAATGTACAAAATTAAGGATTCAGATAGACTATACTTTGATGATAGCTTCCCGATTCAGAATGTGAAGGAAGAATTGCTTGATAAATTCTTTAAACTCGTGGAAGTCACAACAGAGGAATTGGAAATTAACGAACGAAAATTCTATTCCAAACCTAAAAGAAACAAGTACCGAAGGAATGGTGGTGATCATCCGGAAAACAAGAGAGCAGGTTTGGGTCTAGAAGAATCAGATGAACCAGTAAAGAAAGTGTCACCATTTCATGAATATAAAAACAAAAACATGAATTTTGTATATGGGACAAACACGGTTCACGAAGAAAGTTTGATTGGTAAACAATCAAATGATGAGTTTAATAAGGAGAAAGAAATTCGAGATAAAGCCAAGGTTACAAGTGGTGCCAAAACAACAAGTGGGATAAAACCACCTACTAAAGGACATCCACTTGATAATAGGACATGTTTAAAGTGCAATGAAATGGGTCATATTGCACGACAACGTCTGAAATCAAAACCGGAGTATCTTCAAAGAAGAGAATCAAATGTTGTAAAACCAGGTATCCAGTGTTTGAAAAACCAATCAAAATTTTGAAAAGAAATGAATCTTTGCCAGAAGTTAAACCTAAAATAGAAAAGAAATTTGAAAATTCTACTTTTGAAAAAGGAGAAACTTCTAGGGCAAACGAAAACGAATTTTATATCAAAAAGGCTAATATCAAATCTCAAGCCTGGATTACCAAGAAAAGGTCAACAACATCTGGTGTTAGTAAGTCTGAGTTGGTAAAGACTGATAACACGAAAGAATCTAAACCTGAAATCACTAAGTCTGAGCCTGTTAAGACTAGTGATAGCAAGAAAGAATCAAAATCTGAAATCATAATTGAAACCACATCTGAAACTGTAAAAAAATTCAAGTGGTTACAAGTCAAATGATAAAAAGAAGGTAAAGTTTTGAAATATAAACATCATAGAATTCAGATGAAGAATTCGAGTATGCTAATGAATGTGAATTTGATTTTGATGATGCTTATCCAATTCAACCCAAGAACAAAAAGGCTTGGGTCTCGCTTTTTAAATAGATTGTTAAAATGTGCAGGGACTCCAGAGATCCGTACTTTCAAAGTGGATTTTGGATAGTGGAGCGTCCAGGCATATGACGGGAATGAAGGCTTTGCTATTCGACATTAAAGCTATCAATGGTGGATATGTTGGATTTGCAGGAAATCAAGGTGGAAGGATAGTCGCCGAGGGAAAACTCTCCAATGGCGTAGTTTCATTTGATCGCGTGAACTATATTGCAAAAATTGAGAACAATCTTCTGAGTATATCGCAGATTTGTGACAAGAAATTTACAGTCCGTTGCAACGACAAAGAGTGTATTATCTTGAAGCCGGGATTCAAAATACCAGATGAGTGGATTCTGATGCGAGCACCTCGAGAGAATGATTTATATGTTCTTGATATGGGTGTTGCTACCTCTTCATCAAAATCAGCACAATGTTTTGTATCAAAGGCTATTGAAAAAGATTCTATTCTTTGGCATCGTAAGATAGGGCATATTCATTTGCGAAAAATGAATTTCTTGGTTCATAATGATCTTTTAGAAGGCATAAATCTTCGAAGTTTTCAGATGTCTGATCATTGCTTGGAATGCAAGAAGGGAAAGCAGATCAAGAAATCTCATCCAAAGAAAATTCTAAACTCAATCAAGTTGCCATTAGAACGTCTCCACATGGACTTATTTGGTCCTATAAATGTTCGAAGCATCTCAGGAGACTTATATTGCTTGGTCGTGACAGATGACTATTCGAGATATTCGTGGGTATTCTTTCAAGAATCAAAAGACGAAACGTTCGAGAACTTGGTTATTCTATTCAAGAAACTCAAGAATCTTTATCATCTGCCGGTCAGACGCATTAGAAGTGACAATGGCACAGAGTTTAAGAATAACAAAATGAAGGAATTCTGCAACGCAAAAGGGATTCTGCACGAGTTTAGTACTCCCTATACTCCACAGCAAAACGGAGTAGCTGAACGGAAAAACAGAACTTTGATTGAAACTGCGAGAACCATGCTTGCAGATTCTAACCTTCCTATCAGCTTCTGGAGTGAAGCGGTTGCTGCGGCTTGCTACACGCTAAACAGGGTTCTCACTGTCAAACCAACAAAGAAAACATGTTTTGAGATGATAAACCGACGGAAGCCAAATTTGAAGTTCTTAGAACCATTCGGTGCACCATGTACCGTAATAGACTAAGATGGCAAATTCGGAGCTAAATCTCTTGAAGGTTTCTTTGTAGGATATGCAAGAGTATATGTTCCTTCATTGAGAAAGGTTATTGAATCACAACACGTGGATTGTTTCAACTACACGGATCCTATTCAAAGGAAAGGTGATGCATGGCTGTTTAACTATCAAGACCTTTGGAAGTCATCTGACTTGCCTGAAGAACCAAAAAATGAAGAAGTTGCAGCGTTATACTATCTTCACCAGTCAGCAAATCAAGAACGAATTGTTCGACGAATATTGGTTAATCAACCCACGTTGGATCCATCTTCTTCTGGCACAAGTTCAAGCAATAGTGGTGTTCCGGCTGAAAATGTTTCTGAAACATTATCAACACCTGCTACTCCTCCAACGAATGCCTCTACTGAACCAGTGAATACAACAACGGAGCCTATATGCCTCATAATCAAAATTCTGATTCAGATGAAGCACCAACATTTGATGCTGATGGAATCATCTTCTTCAGATAAAGAAGTGGAGCAGATAACAAGTCTTCTTAATCAATCTGCAGTCCCGAACAACAGAAATGAAGCTTCATCAGCTCTCCAAACATTGAATTGAACATCACGAATCAGCAAAACTCAGTAGATGTTCCAAGTGAAGAATTGTCGTGATCATATTCCTATCATCCGTCAACAAATATTATCGGAGAACTTCAAACTGGTGTTAGAACTCGAGGGCAAATTAATAAAGCACTAAGTTGTTTCTACACACGTGTTGCTACAACACAAAACTATTGTTTCTATTCATGTTTCATCTCTCAGATTGAGCCTAAGACAGTTAATGAAGCTTTAGCCAATGCAAACTGGGTACAAGCAATGCAAGAAGAATTATTGCAGTTTGAGAAGTTGGGTGTGTGGAAGCTTGAAGACCTACCAGAAAATCAGAAAGCAATTGATACAAAATGGGTCTTTAAGTGTAAACGTGATGATAGAGGGGTTATTGTTCGTAACAAAGCTAGGCTTGTTGTCAAGGGATTTCACCAGCAGGAAGGGATAGACTACACGGAAGTCTATGCACCAGTAGCTCGTTTGGAATCTATTCGAATTTTTCTAGCTTTCGCATCATGGAAAGGATTTAAGGTCTATCAATTGGATGTCAAATTGGCTTTTCTGTACGGTAAATTATGCGAAAAGGTGTACGTTGGACAACCACCAGGGTTTGTCGATCCACTTAACAAAAAGAAAGCGTACCTACTGGATAAAGCTCTTTATGGATTACACCAAGCCCCGAGAGCTTGGTACGAGACGTTATCGCAACATCTCGTCGGAAACGGCTTTATAAGAGGAATTGTGGATAGTACTCTTTTCACCAGAGAAGTTGACGGCCATCTGATTATAGTTCAAATCTACGTTGACGACATCATCTTTGGATCTACAAACGATAGTCTCTACAAGGAGTTTGAGGTAATCATGAAAAAGAAATTCGAAATGTCCTCAATGGGCGAAATGAAGTTCTTTCTGGGTTTGCAAGTAGATCAGCTTCCGGATGGTATTTTTATTCACCAGACTAAGTATGTTCACGACATCTTGAAGAAGTTTGGAATGGAAAGCTTGAAGCCTCTATCTACGCCTCTTGCTCTAAATCACGGCATTTATGTTGATGAGACTGGAGCCAAAGTTGACGAGACGTTATACAGATCGATGATTGGATCGCTGATGTATCTGACGGCATCGCGCCCAGATATTATGTATCCAACCTGCCTATGCGCCAGATATCAGTCAAGCCTGAGGATCTTACACATGCAGATCGTGAAGCGTATCTTCAGATATCTGAAATGATGCCCAAGCACCGGCTTGTGGTACCCGAAGAACGACAATTTTGATCTCACAGGCTATGCTGATTCCAATTTTGGTGTAGATAAGTTGAACTCAAAATCAACTATAGTGGGATGCTAGTTCTTCAGAACAAGAATGGTAACCTGGCAGTGTAAGAAACAGCGTAAGGTCGTTCTCTCTACCTGTGAAGCTGAGTATATCTCGGCCTCCAGCTGTTGTTCACAGATTTTGTGGATTCAACAGCAGATGAGAGACCATGGTCTGCAATTTTTAGACACTCCGTTGTATGTTGATAACAAGGCAGCCATCGATATAACTGAAAATCTGGTTCATCACTCACGCACAAAACACATTGAAATTCGTTATCATTTCATTCGTGATTGCTACGAAAAGAAATTGGTGCGAATAGAAAAAATCCACACCGACGAACAAAAGGCTGATTTTTATACCAAACCATTTTCTTTGTCACGATTTAAATACTTGCTGAGAATTAACGGTATGAAAAATTTGCTGACAGGCGCGGACGCTAAGGTTGAATAAGGATCAGACGACGAGTTCGCGTGATCCACATTGGTTTGTAAATATCTTTCTACTTTAGAATTTTATTAAAAACTAAAATCCAAAAAGATGTTTTTGATTTTAGGGGGAGAAATGTTAGAGAAAATACCAAAACATTCGAAAATTTTAAAAATCCAAAAACATATAAAAATTCAAAATGTACAAAAACAATGAAAAAAACAAAAAGAGTTCAATGTCATAAAAGGAAATGATAGTACATCAGTGGTCTATCACAGTATGCTAAAGAAATGTAAAGTTTTAAAAGTGATAAATGAGTCTTACTGTGGATGTGTCGATAGGCTTAACACGTTCAGTAAATTGTTTTCGAGATATAAACTAAATTTTACAACTGCTTAATCTTGTGGATTAACACATCTTGGATATATGGACTTAGTACTCCGAAATTTTGTTTGAAAGATTGCCTGATTCTGAGATACGAGGTCTTTATAGATAGTTGATATCTGGGGTATTATACAAGTTCTTTTGATTTGAGGAAGCAATGGCCTAGAACTTCTATAATACTTTTGCTATAAACCTCCAAACTGCATGCAATATTGAAAAGAATCGAAAGATCTAATCATTTCCAATGCTAAAAAGATTCCTTAAGTGGAACACACCTTAAAAGACGAGCCTTCATCTCTTTGTCTGTACGGTAGTACTAACCTGAGCTCTCAAGGTCTCGCACAACCCAGATACAGATATCAATTACGCTATATTCACCTGTAAGATGAAATCTAGGGAATCTGGATAAGGGAGTATATTCAAGAAGTGGGAACCACAGATAAGTTAAGTTTCATGAATTCTACCTTAACATATCTTAAAACAGTTGAAAAAGGTGGAAAAGTTTAAGTGGAGGAACATATCGACAATCTAAGTAAACAAGTTTAAAACTTAAAGTCTGTTAAAGGTCAACGGTACTGGTGACATGTCTCAATCAACTGATATGATCCTTAGACACGAATTCATAAAAATATGTGTGTAAAAATCTTTGTACATAGTTTACATTGCTTATTACATTGTATTTTAGTTTACAGATTAAAATCAAAATATTTTAGGTGAGTTTTAGCATAAACTTATAAAAATACAAAAAGATTTACCTCTACATTGTTTTCAGCTAATCAATGTTGGAGAACGGATCTTCGAAGTCTTGTAAGGTGCTAGAACTGGTGGGAATCTCTTTGACAATGGTCTGGGAGCTAATCTGTTAATCTGAAAAGTCAAAACGATGAAAAGTTCATTAATTTGAAACTTTGATTTTAAAAATATCAACAGTTTGTTCGTAACGGGTCAAACCGGGGTCATTAACTTGGACATGGCAGACAAATTGGTTAACAAAGGTCATTAACTTGGACTTGGTCAACTGAGTGGATTTTCATAACTGATAAAAAGTTGGAAAGTTCAGGGGTTAAAATTGAAAAATTGAAAAAGTTCAAAATTGTGGTTTGGCAAGTTCGGCCGAACTTGTTAAACAAATCAAGTTTAACAAACTGCAAGTTCGACCGAACTTGCTGGTGGCTGTGTTGTTTTAGTGTTAAGTTCGCTCGAACTTAACTGGGCTTTTATAATTGGGCTTAGCAAGTTCGTCCGAACTTGACTTGGTATAAATACCAATCAAATTCGGCCGAACTCACTTATCAGCAAACACATTATCTGAGCGAACTTGAGTTGTGAGAGATTTTGAACGATTTTGGCCTTTTTTGCACCGTTACACTGCCCAAATTGAGTCGGTTTTTGGTGATTAGCACACCAATTATCATGGCTGAGGTGAGAATTGACCATTGGACTGAGTTTGAACCATTAATAAACGATACTTGATTAAAAAACTTAAAAATATGATAGATCTAGGAGGTACAGGTTTAAAGATCAATGAAGCCAAAGTATCTGATGAGTTTGATTTTTCTGATCTTATGAACGATGAGTCGAATAGGATGGAAGATAAAAGCCAGGGGGAGACAGGGCAGAAGGGCCAACTGATGATGATATTGTTTTGTTAGATATTGATCGTTCTGCGAAGCCTGTGTCTGCAGTACCTACGAAGCCTTTGATGCTAATGTTGGAACATAATGTGGAAGAAGGTGAGTTTGTACATAATTACTCAAAAGAAGATCTGGCGAAACTAGTTGAAGTTGAAGCTAAGAACTTAGAGTTGGATTTTGAGGAAGTTATGAATGTTAACACATTTGAACCAAAAGAGTATCAGTATGAGAGAAGGTTTGAAGCTGATGAGTACAATCGAGTGATAGTTGAAGATTGGTCCTTAGATAATGAATCAGATCAGAAAGCTAAGTACGTCGGTCAAAATTCAGAAAGTTTTCCTACATTTGAAGAGATGTACAAACAGCTTAATGAAGATATGTTGAAAGATAAGATTGCTGAAGAGTTATGAGAAGGAAAGATTCCTAAACCGATGACCAAAGAAGAGATAGCTGAAGCGAAAAAGTCCTGGTTCAAGGAGATGCCACGTGAACGTAAGTTTCGACATCCACTAGCATTCTTCACCAGAAATAAAGATGTTTCTTTGGGAGATATACTGAGTTGGGGATGGTTTAAAGAGCTCAACGTATATGCAATCAAAAGGGAATTTGGAGTGCAATACTTCAAATATCTTGCTGATTTAAAGACATTACCGTATTGGGATATGGAAGAGTTAGTACAAACAGTGAATGTTTCTTATCATATGAAGACAATAGATCAGTTGTTGTGGAAGATGATTAAGTACGAAGCTGTTAAAGGTTGGAATCACTGGAAGCCGTTTATTCCAAGACGAAGAGTTAAGATCAATAAGGTTACAGGGGAAAAGGACATAACGTTAATTATGGAACGTCCTAGAGCCATGAGGAATATGCCACTTATGCCGATTGAACAGAACTTCTATCCTTTATTCAAGTGGTGGCAGAAAGATTCAGCTACTTGCGAAGCGGTGATTGTGTTAAAATTTGAAGATCATCTGGATATTGCTAAAGAACGAGTTGAAGTGATGGGTCATCAGGGTATGAGAGGTTTGTGGAGGACGATAAGGATTCTAGATTCTATGTGGTTGGTTAACTGCTCAAGAGAAGATATAAAATGCCTTTTCTACAGCAAGATTGTTTTTGAAGAAAGAGAAAAGGTACAGGCGATGCAGTATCAGAAAGTTGTTAACGTTTGCTATGCACGCGAAGTCAATTCTGGAAAGATGTGGCAAACGAAGTGGAGGGATCTAGAGAGAGTAGAGTTTCTAAAAGAAGAAAACAGAAATGAGGCGATTAAAGAAAGAATGGAAAAAGCGGTAAGGCAAAGTTCGCTAAGAATGACTAACTTTAAAAGACCACCGCCAACTGATCAAACGCCTGATCCAAAGCAAGAACGACGAAAGAAGCCATTCAAGAACTTCTTCGGTCGGCTGCGTTAAAGTTTATATGAAGACAGAGTTTTGAAGACTGATAAAAGACGAAGACGATATCCAAGGGGGAGTCTGTTGGTGCATAATGTCTATGTCTTAGTCTTATATCGAGTCTGTATTGTATAGAGCTGAATAGACTAGGTATACAATGTATTTATGTTTGTTGTAGCCAAGTTCGCTCATAAGCAACATGTGTATGCATGTTTGGCCGAACTTGCTTATGCAAGTTCAGGTGAACTTGTGTTCCTCAGGGGCGAACTTGCTTTAGTATAAATACCTAGCTAGCCTACTTCTTTTGTAACTTTGGCATTTCAGAGGCGAAGCTCTGTCAGTTTGTAACCAGAACGTTTGATCTATAAAACTGACGTTTAACTGATTAATTCTTGTCTATTGGTATACACGACGTAATATTTCCGCTATTATGGACATTAGATATCAAATTTAGGTTCCTAAGCATCAAGGATCGGTCCTACAGGACCCTTCTCCTTTTCTTACTTACGACCGAGGTTGCCCTTCTCGCCCGGTTAGAGAGTCTACACCCCCTGTCTGGGGCATACCAGTTCCTCCTCAGGAGGCACCTGCTCCCATCACCGAGAACAGTTTGATGGGGTATTTGTTCGAGCAGATTTCACTGCTATGAATGGCGCGTGACGAGGACGAGCAACATAGGAGAGCGATGGGAGATTACTTGATTGTCTTACAGCAGACGATCATTATATTACAGCAGGTATGGGTTATGTTCATCAGCACCAAGATCATTTTCGGGCGATGCTGTATGGATGCATCAGTACTATCATAGGCCTGGTGGCAGGTTTTGTAGGTTTGACGTTTTGGTTGTGGCGTTCTTAGTATGGTTTTCTTTATAGTATAGACAGATATGATGTATCTTTTGCCCATCCTACCAAGCACTGGGTTATGTCCATGTTGAGGTGGTGATGTAGTCGAAGTGTTTCCATGTTTTCATAATTAGTACTTTCGTTGCATCGAGTATGTACATCACGATGGTGACCAGTTTTGATTGCACATTTAAGCACTGACCCTTATGGGTTAAGTTTATGTGCAAATTTTGATAGTTATATGATGACGGATATTACTATTATATATATAATGATGATTGTGGTTATACATGTTGTGAACTTATTGGTGTGATGAAATGGTGTGATATGTGACAATTGACTATGTGACATTGATGCATGCATATCTATTGTTTATAATAGAATGGCCCCGAAACGCGCACTACAGATGACTGAGGCAGAAATCGCGCAAATGATAACGCAACAGCTTAAGACAGTCCTCCCTACGATCGCGGCGCAGGTTAGCGCCGGTATCAATGCTAACCCACAACCAAACCCGCAAACAGGATCGGTAGGTCAAAACAATAACCAAAACAATGTTCAAAACAATGGTAGGTCGGTTTGCACATATATGTATTTCATGGAGTGCAAACCGATGGAATTCAATGGAACTGAAGGACCGAATGGGTTAGTGAAATGGATCGAGAAGTCGGAATCGGTAATTAACATAAGTAATTATCCCGGTGACTGTGCGGTTAAGTATACGACTTGTACCTTCACCGACCACGCCTTAAACTGGTGGAACACCATCGTTCAGTTTTGCGGGCAGGCCGCAATTAATGCTATGACATGGGACGATCTTAAGGAACCGATGATGGAAAAGTTCTGCCCGGCCAACAAGATTCAGAAACTTGAACATGAGTTCTGGAACCTACAGATGCAAGGTGCTGACCATGCAGGTTATACTAATCATTTCAATGAACTGGCACGCATATTGCCAGACATGGTCCGCCCGGAAGATAAGCGGATTGAAAGGTATATCTGGGGACTGGCCCAGAAGTGAGGAGTATAATCAACTCGGTGGAACACCTGACTATGCATGGAGTCGTAGCCAGGTCAGGTACTGTTACGTATGATATGGTTAGGCGCAAGACTTTGACAATGCCTGGAGAGCATGCCGGGAATAAGCGAGAAGCCCTAGAGAGTAGTCGCGCAAAGGTAGCATCACCGAAGAGGGGGATAGCTACTAGCCAGAGTTACGCCATGACTACCACAACGGGTAACTCTAATGAATACAAAGAAAACACCTCGAAGTGCAACAGGTGTAATTCTCACCACGTTGGTGCATGCCAAGTAAAGAGATGCTCAAGGTGTCATAGAATTGGGCATTTTGCTAGAAACTGTACGGTGTCTCTGGCACCAAATCCCAGACCAACCCGTTTCCAACTCCCTAGGCCTCAACCTCTTCAACAGCGACCCCAACAAACCCCACGACAGGTTACCTACCCCCGTACATGCTTTAGATGTGGCAGTACGGAGCATTTTCGAAATAGTTGCCCGAAGTTAGCTCAGCAGATGGCAGGAAGGAATACACAGAACCAAGCATCTACCTCGAATGCAGCTCGAGGTCGTGCCTTTGTCATGGGGTCTAGTGACGCACGCCAGGATCCCAATGTGGTTTCAGGTACGTTCCTCGTTTCCGATCAATTTGCTTCAGTGTTATTTGATATGGGATCTGATAGAAGTTATGTTTCGATTGTGTTTTTTCCACTATTGAATATGCCTGCTATTGATTTAAAACAACCCTATCCGTCGAACTTGCCAATGGGAAACCGATCACCAGTCACCAACTTCTTTGTAACTGCCCTATAACCCTTAACGGTTACCAATTTACTATTGACCTATTACCCGTAGAATTGGGTAGTTTTTATATTGTCGTAGGAATGGACTGGCTGTCCAACCATCATGCAGAAGTGTTGTGTGAACAAAAGGTTGTGAAGATTCCTTTATCCCCGACGGATGCAATCATGGTACAGGGAGAGAAGCTAGGTACCATGCTAAACCTCGTATCTCACCTCTAGGTGTTGAGGTATATACGACAGGGATGTGACGTGTTCTTAGCCAGTGTCACAGTGGAGGAACCAGCCGACAAGCTTATTGAAGACATCCCGATAGTATGTGAATACCCCGATGTGTTCCCGGAGGAATTGCCCGAATTGCCGCCCAAATCGGCAAGTCGAGTTTCGCATCGACTTAATACCGGGAATGACACCCATTGCCAAAGCCCCTATTGCATTGTCCGAGATGCAAGAGCTATCGACGCAGCTGCAAGAGTTACATGATCGTGGTTTCATCCAACCTAGTTATTCCCCCTGGGGAGCCCATTCTTATTTGTGAAGAAAAAGGAAGGTAGCTTCTGAATGTGCATCGACTAGAAAGAATTGAATAAGGTCACTATCAAGAATCGTTACCCTCTTCCAAGGATCGATGATCTTTTTGATCAGCTACAAGGAGCCCGATATTTTTCTAAGATAGATCTTCGATCAGGTTACCATCAAGTGAAGGTCCAAGAGGACGATATTGCTAAGACGGCGTTTCGAACTCGTTATGGCCACTACGAATTCCTGGTTATGCCCTTCAGGCTAACCAACGCACCTGCTGTGTTCATGGACCTCATGAACAGGGTATGTAAACCATACCTCGACAAGTTCGTCATCGTCTTCATCGACGATATCCTGATCTACTCCAAGAGCAAGGACGAGCATGAGTATCATTTACGTGCTATCTTGGAGATACTACGAACAGAGCAACTGTACGCTAAGTTGTCTAAGTGCGACTTTTGGTTGCAAGCTGTGCAAATTTTAGGACATGTGGTGGATCAGGATGGAATCCACGTGGATCCAAGCAAGATAGAAGCAATCAAGAATTGGCTAGCGCCGAAATCTCCAAAAGAAATACGCCAATTCTTGGGACTGTCAGGGTACTATCGTCGCTACATTGAGAATTTTTCTAGTATTGCCCAATCCCTAACAGTCTTGACATAGAAGGACAGGAAGTACGAATGGGGTGAAGAGCAGGAAACAGCGTTCCAGCTGTTAAAGCAAAAGTTATGTAAGGCCCCAATCCTGACTTGCCCGAGGGCAACGACGACTTTGTCATATATTGTGACGCATCACTACAAGGGCTAGGATGTGTCCTAATGCAAAAGAACAAAGTCATAGCATACGCTTCTAGACAACTAAAGGTGCACGAAAAGAACCACACGACGCATGATTTGGAACTAGGCGCCGTTATATTCGCACTAAAGATTTGGAGACATTACTTATATGGTACCAAGTGTACGCTACATACGGATCACAAAAGCCTCCAACATATTTTCGACCGAAAAGACCTGAACATGAGGTAGCGCAGATGGGTGGAGTTTTTAAATGATTATGACTGTGAGATAAAGTACCACCCGGGAAAGCTAATGTAGTAGCGGATGCGCTACGTAGGAAAGATCGAATTAAACCCCTCCGAGTGAGAGCCTTGGGAATGATTGTGCAGAAGAACCTTATAGAGCAGATCTGGAACGCGCAAATGCAAGCCTTGGAGGAAAGCCAGTTACCCGGCGAAGGATTAGACAGGAATGAGAAAAGCTTTGTGAAGAAAACGGACGAGGTGTTGTATTTCAAGAATCGAGTGTGGATTCCTGCAAGTTCGGAGCTGAGACAATTGATCATGGACGAGGCTTATAAATCGAAATATTCGATTCACCCTGGTACAGACAAGATGTACCACAACCTTAAAGAGTTTTATTGGTGGCCGGGGATGAAAAAGGACGTGGCCGAAGCTTGACTTGTGCTCGAGTCAAGGCAGAGTATCAGAAACCCTAGGGAATGTTACAACAACCCGAGATACCTCAATGAAAATGGGAACAAATCACGATGGATTTCATGACCCATCTTCCAAGAACGCCTCATGGTCATGACGCGATTCGGGTAATCGTAGATAGATTGACCAAATCCGCACATTTTATTCCGATCCATACCACTTATAAAACCGACAAGTTGGCTGAAATCTACACTAACGAAATAGTAGCTAGACATGGTGTCCCGATGGCTATTATTTCTGACCGAGACAGCCATTTTACCTCACGGTATTGGCAGAAGCTACAAGAAGCTTTGGGGACACAAATCGATCTATGTACTGCTTACCATCCCCAAACCGACGGCCAATCGGAATGCACAATCTAGACGCTAGAGGACTTGCTTTGTGCTTGTGTCTTGGACTTGGGAGGAAGTTGGGACAAGCATCTTCCACTAGTAGAATTTTTGTATAACAATAGTTACCATAGTAGTATTCAGGCAGCCCCGTATGAGGCACTATATGGTCGAAAGTGGCGATCACCACTTTGTTGGGTCGAAGTAGGTGACACCCAACTAACAGGATCTGAGCTAGTACAAGAAACGACTGATAAGGTCCATCAGATTTGGAATCATCTGAGAGCCGCTCATAGTCGGCAAAAGAGCTGGGATGATGTACGTAGAAAACCATTATCGTTCGACGTTGGTGAACGAGTATTGCTAAAGGTATCACCGTGGAAAGGCGTTATCGGATTTGGAAGAACCGGGAAGTTAACACCATGATATATTGGACCATACGAGATCCTAGCCAAGGTAGGTCCCGTAGCTTATCGATTGAAGTTACCACCCGAGCTTAGTGCCATTCATAATGTCTTCCACATTTCAAACCTCAAGAAATGCTTATCAGATGAAGCCACTCAAATACCTTTGGAAGACATCCACGTTGACAATAGACTCCACTTTGTGGAGGAACTGGTAGAAATAGTTTATGGAAGGGTAAAACAATTAAGGCACAACAAGATTTCACTGGTTAAAGTCCGGTGGAACTCTAAACAAGGACCTGAATATACCTGGGAACGGAAGAATGAATTTCGTAGAAAATACCCTCACCTTTTACCTAGCTAGACATGGTAAATTTTGGGGATAAAATTTCTTAAGCCAGGGGAGACTGTGATACCCATGACGAAACCAGGTACACCTTAATTGGTCCTAAACTCCAAGCATGATTAAAACAATAATTGCGTGTAAACTTTGCAAACTTGCATGACTTGTGTGCTATGGTAAACAATATTTGTTATGTCTCCGAGGAATCTGAGAGCACGTTATGGTTAACATGACACTATTAAGGACCAACGATGTGAGGTTGGTGTCCTTAGCCTTTAACAAAGTGTTAAACGGAGACTTGACGTTTAACAGCGCATTAAACATTCGATCATGATTATTAGGCCAACGGTAGGGCCCTTTATGATTCTGAGTTCACAAAACATCTTGATGATATGCCATAGACTATGACATAAGATTAGAAACAAATCAGAGCTACGCAAAACGAGGCGGTTCCCAGTTAGGGAAACACTTTGTTTTAAGAGCGACGAAAGACAAGCCAAACATGCAAGGAATGATCGGTCAAGCCTAAAAACACATAAACTAACCTAATACGAGGCTTTTATGATTCAAACCTAACCGTGTTCGGGTTTCAAGACGGCTATGCTCAGTTTTTAAAACCGAGTCTTTTGATACTAAGAATACGAAAAACGGAGCCCGTTTCGCAAATCGGAGACACGTACGAGACCTGAAAACGAACCTAAACGCAAAACCGAAGATATGCATCATCTTTTAACACGTAAAACGAAGCATGACAAAGCGCTAGAGGGGTAGGGGCACCCCACCTCCAAACCGGCCCCCCTTTTATATAATATTTATTTTTTTTCTTTTCATTTTTTCTTTAATTTCCTTTCAATTTCTTCTTCAAATTCAGCCATAACCCTTGCAAAGATCAGCTGATCAACATTAAATCTTCACTAAATCAAGGTAATTTCACAAGTTCTAAGTGATTTTGATAAGGTTTTCTTGATTAAACACGATTTATAACCGAAAAAACCCATTTTAATCCATGAATTTGGAAGGTTTAAAAAAGTTCTTGGCTGAATAAGAACACCTTGTAATTTCCTTGGTGTCATATGGTAGCCAAGAACATGAAACTTCAGGTTTTGATACTCTAATCGACACCTATTCGACAAAAAACGCGTAACAAAGTTCTAAACCGAAAAACAATGAAACAAGGCTTGATTGATCTGAGTTATAGAATATTTGGATTGTACTTGATGTGTAGGTACTGAATATAGCACCCAAACACTTCTGGACGCACAAGGAACGCTTGGAAACGAAGCCTGTGCTAGGTATAACGTCCGAAAACCGAATATAGCATAGGCAGAATTTTATTTTGCTTATAACTTGGTCCGTGATGCTTGGATTGAGCTGAAATTTGATGTGGTGATGTAGGGTATTGACAGGAATGTCCACGTAAAAGTTTAGAATTTTTGGAATTTTCTACGATGTTTGGTGAATTTTATTTAACAATTCCAGAAAAATACCAAACAGAGTCAATAAATCACCAAAATTTACCTGAACATTAAGAAACATATAAGCAAAGTTCTGGGAAATTTCGGAGTTTATTGGTTGAGTTTTGATTCAGACTAAAAATCCGTGTTTTCGGTAGCCGGAAATGCACCGAAACGAAATCGGAAAAATCTCAAATTTTTATGAGAAGTTCCTGGACATATAAGGGATGTTCTAGAAGTTTTTGGGAACTTTTGGACCATGGATGTTAATTAATGCTAATTATTCGGTTATATACTTTTTTACAAAGAATTTATTTAAATAATTAAAATAACTAAATAAATTCCCTAATATTTTTCCCATAATCTACAGATTTTTACTGACTTGTATATACATTTACAGATTTTTATTCAAATTATGAATTAAACGGAAATTTATGGAATTAAAAACGGGTCATTTTAAAATAATTTCGGCAGTTTACCGTATAACGAACCTGTCGAAACCAGGAACTGACCAAACCCGACTTACTATAATTGGAACACCGGGAGTATTCCGGGAGATTCCAGGGCGGATTGGACACTAGGGGTGTGTCCTAGGCCAGTTCGGGAGAATCCCCGACGGCGGGAATGGAAACTCAAATTTTGGCAACCTAGACTCCCCAAACGCCCAAACTCCCTTAATGAAAAGTTAACCATTCTTAAATATGACGTATTGGCACTATTGGTATTCCCATACCATTATCCGAACACGTTAAACAACCGACTTTGACTGGCACGCGAAACGGTGCCTGGAAGCCAAACTGAAAACTAATACTACCCTGACCTCCATCACCATGCCAGTGTCCTATAGACTCAATCCGGGGTGAAAACTCCTGACCGAATCCAAGTTATAACCATTACCAACTTAGATACTGATTCGGGTCCATACTTGCATGCGTGTTATTAAAGTTGATCCAGATGCTTGATAACTCTTTTGTTGAGACTACTACTCGCACTGTGAGTTTCACTTCCCCATTTTTAAACGGTTTTACTATTTTCTGGGGTGATTTGCATGTTACGAAACTGTGTTAATTGCACCAACTTGTGACGATGTGAACTACCTAACTCATGAATACCCCCATTACAAGTGATTAACGTAAGCCGTGGGCAGTGGATGTTACTACTAGTCTGACAAACCCAGTTGAGGCTAGATGGTGCGATGCCGGCCACAAGCAACTACACTTGTCCTAACCTGGTTAAGTTGTTAGACATAACTGCAGGGGAACATTGAACTGCATGTGATGCAGTTGGTGGGAAGTGTCTGTGGTGACACCACTCGGTGCAATGATGTGTCTTGTGTGACATGGAGCGGTTATGACGGTCAAGGTTTCACTTGTACGCGCGTGAAATTCCATCGGTGAACTGTGACTATGACCAGTGCAATTAAACTTGTTAACACATATTGTTCCACAACAACTAAACCATTGGAACTCACCAGCAGCGTTTAGATGACCCTTTTCAAAACTAACATGCATTTCAGGAAAAACTAAACAGGAATAAGGAACGTGCGTATGGATGGCTTGGGTAGCGGAGTGTCGCAGAATAAGAGCTGTAGTGGCTCGTAGTACCGTACTTGAACTTGTGGTTTGTAATATGATACTTGATGTATGTTGTAGCCGAGGTTCCCTCTTTATGTCATATCACGTTTTTAAATTATAGGGAATTACCATGTGTTTGCCGCACCCTGCAATTGTCTTCCGCTGCGAGTCGGGGTGTGACACCTAGAAGCGGATGCATTGCCTGCGTACCAGAGATTTGTCGGAGGATGATGTGTTGGTGAGGTAGATGAGAAATGGAGCGAAGGAGGTGTGGTTGAGAGTGAGATGATGTTTTGGGGAAAAGGAACAGAGCAGGGTTTGGGTTTGGAGAAGATGATGTTTTGGGGAAGATGATATTCTTTGCTGCTTTTATGAGGTAAAAGGGATTATTTAATTTTATTATTTTAATTAATATTGTGTTATAATAAAATTATAATGACCATTTTGCCCCTGAGGAAAAGGACAAAACACAAGGATTTTATCAGACAAATATGAGCTGATTTCACTTTTGGACCAAAATGACAACAAAACTGAAACCACAGGGACCTAGATTCAAAAGGTTTAAGTTTTGGACTAAAGTGGCAAAAGTGACCAAACCTCAGGGACCAAAATGGCGGTTTACTCTATATATAATTTCATTTCATTAACTATAAAAAATAAAAAAAAATTGCACAAAAATATTACATAAAGAAAATACATAAATAAATAAGTAAACCACTCTTTGCCGACATTGGTATGTTTAGAGTTGCTAGATGTTCCGTAAGATCATATCAAAGTCAGAAGTGTAAATTTGAATCATGCAACTCTGTAAGCACATTATCATCAATAATCAGATCAATTGGAGGATAGCTTTTGAAGTCATCGCTTCAAGCATGATCGTTTGGTATTGGGGGATCACCTCTCGTATATTGGCCATGCAAACGGGTTGGACACATTCTCCACACGAGATACGTACGGTCAATGCACATCGACCAAGCATCTCCGGAAGGCCATGTTTTGCTTCATGTGTGTTGTATTAAAGTGTAATGTCGTGGCTTTCGATTTACGCAAGAATTCTTTGTCGTATAACTTAATTATGGTATTAAAGAAATATTCGAGGCATTCACGTGAATTCCTATTGGCCATACTTACATACTCATTGGATTTGTCAGGAGGATTACCGGTTTCAAGTTTGCCGATGTGCTTTTTTGTAACGTCGCGAAACTCTTTTCAATCCTCTTGTCTAGGCCCTCTTGAAACCATTCACATTTTGCTTCTATATCTCCAACAATTCTAAAAAACTAACTCTTCGACATCCGAATGGTAGGTTATTGACGAAATAATCTTCCATTAGATACTTTAGAGCTTTTTCAAGATCATGTGGCACATTTTTTTAAGGTTATTGTGTCTTCTACTTTGGCTTGGATGATAATTTATATATCGGGTCAACCGTACAGGACAATAAATAGTAGCCGGTTTAATCGGTATCAGTTCGAACCGGTATTTAAAACATTAAATACTACTATCATGTTCTTCTGTACCCCTAGTGACACTCCAAAAAGGCACTTAGATTATCCACCATGCTTTGTGGATGTGAAAGGAGGGTGCTAGCCACGTCTGCACAAGGATCATGCAAATGCTCGTGAATGCGGTGAAAAATAACCTCTAATTACACAATAAATAGTAGCCTTGCCTACTTTTTACCAATCTCAGATCCACCAGGATGAACCCGAAAAATCGGTTCAATGCAAACGATCCTAGTCCTTACCGACTCGGAAAGGATTTTTAAATTTCGCATTCATCGATAGAAGATACCAACTTCCTTTCAGAACATAACCTACATAACCTGACCCGGATCATGTTCTGTTAGGATCTGAGTTTGACCTGATTGTGTTGTTTTAAACAAATTGAACATAAAATGAGATAAAACAGATAAAACTTGCACGGAATACAATTTAAAACTTTGTAACACTATCAAATGGGAGATTAGCTTTCATCACACAATGTTTTCATTACTCAAGAGATTCAAAAGGATTACATGTAATTACATGCATGAATCACTAACTCCCCCTCAGCCTGAGCTTCATACAGATTAGATCGTACAAGATAAGTGTGTGTATGTGAGCTCAATAGAACAGTACATGCACTGTCTATTTATAGTACAAATCCTAACCTCTGAAGCATCTTTGCTGACATCACAAAGACAATGACATCTAACTAACCTAACAACCTCTAACCACTGCTAATGCTAACCTCTGATATAATTACAAAACACTGATGGTTATCCAAATAGGATGCTAACCACTGATGAGCTAACCACTGTTGAAGCTTTATCATATTTTCTTCAAAGGGTGATCAGACCTTTGACTTTCTTCAGACGTTTGACTTCAAGCAGAGATTTGGTCTTCAACAGTCTTTACAACCAGCAGAGCTTAGCACTAAGCAGATGTTAAGGCTATCAGATGTTAGGTGCCTTGTCATTGAGGGAAGTTGTGAACCAAAACACTGTTTATTCTGGACCATTTAGCAGAGACCTGTTTTGTTTATTTTATCATCTGTTCCTTTGTTAGGGTTCGATCCCAACAATCTCCCCCTGGAACAGATGATGCTAAAACACTTGTTTATTCTTGGTTTTTATTCCTCAACAAAAGTTCTCTTATTTGGCCTTTAAATTGTAATTCAAAATTCAGAGACATTTCATTATCATCATCCTTTTCAAGTGTCAGATCCAAAAGATCTTGAAGGTCTTCTGCATTTAGCTCATATGCAGCCTCCATGCTAATCTTGACAGCAGCACCATTAGACTTGAGCAAAGACAATTTGTGGGAGCCTTTTTCGACTTTCCACTTTAGGATTTTTGGGTCTTCTGGCTTTCTAGGATGATTCTTATTGGTTGAGGTTTGAAGAGCTTGTTGTTGAGCTATCTTTGTCAAATCAGCTCTGAGCTTTTCACTAGCTTCATCTGTGTGATAGTCAACCATGTTTTTGATTCCCTTCTTGATGTGTTCAAACACTCTTGTCTTCTTCATCTATCTTTTCTTGTCTTTTTAATTGATTGAAGGCAAGGATGGAGGGGACAGATGATGAGATAGACTTTTTGGAGTGTTGAGCTTTATGAACATCATCTGATGGAGGGTAAATTGGTTTAGGAGGCATGCTTGGATCTTTCTTCCTCCTCTCTTCTAGCATCTTATACATATCAATCACCCTAGCTTCTCCCCACCTTGTCACTTGATTACTTGAACCATAGTGATTCCGTATCAATTCTTCTTTCATCCTCTTAAGCTTTAAGGCTCTTTCAGGCATGTCTTTCTTATGTTTTTCCCAGTTAGAAGGAGTTGGCTTCTTGAGAGGGTCTTTCAACATTTCTTGCATTCTCTTATTCTCTTCTCTCAGCTCATCTATACTCCAATCCTTGAACTGTGCCTTTGTTGCCTTTGTTGCCTTATATTGCTTGTTCTTCATGATGTATTCAATGAGTTCACCTTTAAGAAACTGATCTTCCCTTTCTGACAGCTTGTTGCTCAGGTCTTTGACAAAATTTTGCAATGCTCTGGCTTTGCCTAGCTGAAACGACATGCTGGTTTGTATCTCTCTGTCACTTTTACCAGCAGAGTCTCTTTGGCTATATCCTCTGCTTGTTTCAATTTGAGTTCCAGATATTCATCAACATTTGCAGGTCTTGGATAACCATCAAGAGATAATATAGTTCTTTTATCAGGGTCTTCTTCAGAATAGAAGCATAGAATTTCTTCCCTGACTGCTGGTAAATCAAGAGGGTATTTCTTTTCTGCGGGAATGACTGTAAGGGAATCGGTGCTTGGATCTGAGGATGGAGGAAGAATTTAATGTGAAGGTCAGTGGTTGTGATGATAAAGGAGTAGGAGCAAGAAAGATCTCTTCTTCATATACAACTTTTGTTGTCCTTATCCTTTTGAACTTTACTTCTGGTGATGATGGATGAGTTGGAATTCTGTTGGTGTTGGTAAAGGTTGGATGGATGTATTGAAAACGACCATGGCAAGTATGGGTTTGCATCTGCTGCAACCTCTGCTATGCCAACAGATGTTAGCACAACAGTTGTTGTAACATCTTCTTTGGTGGAAATGGGTAAAAAAGTTGAAGAAAGTGTGCTTGATTTCTGGAGAGCAGAGGTTTTAATGATTGGATTTATAGCAGGCTCAGTTTTGGAAGGTGTGGATGTTGGTTGCCTTACTTGTCTAGCATGCCTCCTCTTTGTTGAAGTACAAACCTCTTCCTTTTCTTTTTGTTGCTTAATCTTTTGCTCAACCAATACCTTGCCATCAAGAAACACTTTTCTCTTCTGATTCTCATTTTCCCAGGCCAGAATATCATCTGTTAAATCCTTTTTCTTTGAACCATCTGGCCTGGGTATATCCAATATTGGCTTTTCCATCTGATCATCAATTTTAAGCTTCTTCTGCCCCAAAGGTATCTTCCCCCTTTTGGCATCATCCTCTGTGTTTACAAAAATTACTGTGGGTGGAGCAGTACCAGTGGTTTGGTGAAGATGAGCTTTTATAGCTTTAATGTCTGCCCTGGTATCCATGAATCTTGCTTCAACCATGTTTCTTTCTTCCTGCATTTGATGTTTATGTTGTTGATCTGATAAGTGATTTTGTTGCTGAAACAGAGGGTCTAGGGCTTGTTGCAGATCAGGAGTGGTTAAGATAGAGGGTTGGCTCTTTACAGCTAACAACTGCTGCACAAGATTTTTGATCTCACCAACAGAGGTTTCAAGCGTTGATACTCTCTCCAACAAATCTTTGTATTTTAGTTCATCACCTAATTTAATAGGATCATCTGAACTCCTACCTGAGGTGGTAGTT
Organism: Scalesia atractyloides; assembly: GCA_947069175.1. Taxonomy (NCBI): domain Eukaryota; kingdom Viridiplantae; phylum Streptophyta; class Magnoliopsida; order Asterales; family Asteraceae; genus Scalesia; species Scalesia atractyloides. The sequence goes on along the minus strand of CAMTDV010000004.1, from coordinate 32,577,682 downwards.
GTATCTAGGGGATCATTAGCATGTGTTTTAACACTGGATTCACCCTTTGATGCCCCTTGTTCTTGGTTCTAGGGACTTCCCACAACATCAGAGGTTACCTTGGTAGCCTCAGAAATGGTTGCCTTCAACAGAGACTTAGAAATGTAAACACTGTCCAAAGGAAAACTAGGTAGTTTTGCAATTGTAGTGGCTGCTCTAGTTGAACTATCACCAAGGGTTACATGTAACCCAAGAGATGTAGCCTATTCATTTGCTGATGGGCTAGCAAAGAATAAAGAGTCAGACCCAGCATCATGCTAAAGTATATTTTCATTGATAGGTTGTTGAGAAGTGCTGGATAATGTCTGATCTAATTTTATTGCATTCAGCAAGGGTATAAAAGTTTGTGGTAGTGATTTTATTAGAGAGGGGATAGGTGCAGAAAGAGACATTGCCCTGGGAGAGGGGCTGTGGAAGATAGAACCAAGTGGTCCTAGAGCTTCATAATTTGGTGTCCCTATGTTTACAACCTGATCCTTTTGTGAGGATGCAGGAGGAGTTTCAAAGCCAGGTTGAGATCTTTCAACCATCTGCAAAAGAAGTAGCAGCAGTGGTTTGTGACTTTGGTGGTGTCATAGGGTTAACCTCTGGGATCTCATCTTCCAGAGGACCCTTTTTTGGGTTTGGTGGGTTTTCTGGATATCTTTATTGGTTTCTTTTTGGTGATTTTAGGTATGGGTTTCATAGCAGTGGTTGCAATGCTCTGATCACCTTGAGCAGTGGGCTCAGTAGCAGGAAGGAGAGATTGAACATTTTGTTCTTAAAAAATTGGCTCATCCTCCTCTACTTCTATTTTGCAAGCTTTTTCAAGATTTGTTAGGCGTGTAAAAAGTTCTTGAGTTAGGCAGCCAGGTGTGGACACTGCGCCTTGTTTACTTGCTTCAGATCTGATCTGATCTTGCAAATAAACACTCAGGAATCTAGGATGTATCAAGAAAGCTTTTCTTTTTGAAATATTTTTAAAATTATTCACAAGATCATGAAACAATACCTGGGAATAGTTAAAAATCTGATTCAGTCAAAATTACAAATCCCAGATATTGCATGTTCAAAGGAATTTCATTGAAAGTAGTAGATTTTGCAGAGATACATGTTAAAAGAGTATGGAAAAAAATTTCATCTCTGCTGGAAAATGAGGTTTAAAGATTGTCATACCTTTCAACTGGCCAGTGTAACCCCTTTCCACAAACTCTGCTTGCATCTCTCTTAAAGAAAAGGACACATGATGTGTCATATCATTCAGTTGAAAAACTTGAGAGATCGATTGTGGAGTTATTTGCATAGGAGTACCCCCAACCTTTGAGATTATAGCATAAGGAACATCATCATTGGATGTTTTGACCTTAGCATTTAACCTGAAATCCCGAAGAGAATCGACGTAAATCTTGGGTTTGACTTCGAGCATGTGTTTAAACTTTGATTCTCTTAGAATCCGAATCATTATATGGTATCTTGTGTTAACATCGGTTTCTTCAAAGATTACAGTGTAATTGTGTGGGGTTTTGATGATTAAGACGAATGGTGGTAATTCTTGCTTTGATTTCGCCTTCGATTTTGTTTTGGGAGCCATGATTTTATGAAAACTATTTTGAGATTTTTGAAATCGACACAGTTTGGTGAACCCTCTGTACTTGATAGAACAAGGTTTTTATAGGGTTTATGAAAAAATGATGATGACTTGGCATCTGATGCAACAACTGTCGAATAGTATCTACCCACGTGTAACCTCTGTTCTGTAAATGGAAGACAGTTGTTTGGCTAACCACTGTTGGAAAATATGATCAGTGGATAGGAACAATGGTTGCAACTATCAGAGGATACACTTTTTGACAGTGGATATATTTTTCTAAGCGAACAATGTTTTTGTGCTATCAGTGTTTTAAACAGACTTTGAGGATTTATTGAAAAGTTCAATTTTAAACTATTTTTAGGGATGGATTTTGATTTTCAGAAAACATTTTTATGCTATTTCAACATGAAGTACAAGAGAACTTGTTTTAATCCATGATTAGCATTCCAGATCTAGAGATCAAGTTTTTAAGGACAGATGATTCCAATTTTTGGTTTATATATCTCCCAACTGATCTTTAGACTAAACATGTTATAAAGAAATCAAACCCTTTTTATAGCAATCCCTCATAAATGATGACTGATGTCATCAGTGTTTGGATATCATGTGATGGTAATAATTTTGATGCTGCTTTGATCAACTACTATTGAACCAGCAGAGGATAAGCTTAGGCAATAGTTGTGAACATCTGCTACTCTAATGATAAGACATGTGCGTATCTGCAAAATTAGCGTAGACAAACATAATATAAGATAACTTTGTCCATCAACAGATTTCTTTTGATCCATTATCAAGGAAGATTAACTCCCTTTCTCTAACAATAGAAAGGTTTTACTTCCTGGCATGTTTTTGAGCTTTAACTACAAAAAACAAGTGAAAACTCAACATGTATTACTTTTCAGAGAATAAAAATACTGAAAAAGAATAACACATGTCCTCATATATACATGAAATTTTTACTACCAAAAATTAAGTAAAAAATTCTTGATAAATGAATCAATTAGATCTGATTGATGTTCTAAGTCCTTCTTTGAGGCAGTGTTTTAATTTGATATACATCAGTTACCTGAATTTACCTGTAAGTAGTGGTTGCACTCAGCGTGTTTGATAACAGATGTTTGAGCAGAGATGAAAATTTAATTTTAGGTTTTCCTTTTAAAGTACTAGCCTGTGAACTCTCAGCTGTTTTATGTTATACTCTTTTCGTTTCGTCATTAAAAGTTTTGAGATAAACACACTTATAGAGTTTTGTGATTTTTTTTCTGTTCCCTTTTAACCTTTCCATGGGCAAATGTTATAACATTCACTGGAAGGCTTTCAAGGAAAGAATAATCAATCCAGAATCATTTACAGTAATGTTTTGTGAACCTTAGACATTTTTGCAGAACTGCTTATGCTAAAATTTACATTACTTTTCATCCGGTTTTCTAAACCTCAACCCATAACCTTTAAGAATTTTCTCATAACTTTTGTTCATCATATAGATCTTGTTCCTAAGATTTAGGTTCACCATAGACTTTTAAAGACATTAGATGAATTCCTAGCAACCATCAATCATAGAATCATCACAAGTTTTAACACAAATACACGAAAACGTATAAAACATGATTTGGCTCTTACTCCATTTTCCAACTATTACGATCAACACAGTATCACAAAAATTGAGCTGATCTTTTAACGTCAAATCGATTGTTAGATCGAATTTGACTGACCAGGCTCTATACCAATTGTTAGGATCTGAGTGTGACCTGATTGTGTTGTTTTAAACAAATTGAACATAAAATGAGATAAAACAGATAAAACTTGCAACGGGATACAATTTAAAACTTTGTAACACAATCAAATGGGAGATTAGCTTTCATCACACAATGTTTTCATTACTCAAGAGATTCAAAAGGATTACAGGTAATTACATGCATGAATCACTAACTCCCCCTCAGCCTGAGCTTCACACAGATTAGATCGTACAAGATAAATGTGTGTATGTTAGCTCAACAGAACAGTACATGCACTGTCTATTTATAGTACAAATCCTAACCTCTGAAGCATCTTTGCTGACATCACCAAGACAATTACATCTAACTAACCTAACAACCTCTAACCACTGCTAATGCTAACCTCTGATATAACTATAAAACACTGATGGTTATCCAAATAGGATGCTAACCACTGATGAGCTAACCACTGTTGAAGCTTTATCATATGTTCTTTAAAGGGTGATCAGACCTTTGACTTTCATCAGACGTTTGACTTCAAGCAAAGATTTGGTCTTCAACAGTCTTTACAACCAGCAGAGCTTAGCACTAAGCAGATGTTAAGGCTATCAGATATTAGGTGCCTTGTCATTGAGGGAAGTTGTGAACCAAAACACTGTTTATTCTGGACCATTTAGCAGAGACCTATTTTGGCATTTTATCATCTGTTCCTTTGTTAGGATTCGATCCCAACATGTCCCAAAAACACAACCCGAACCGATTCATGTTCTGGAAACAACCTCCTCTCACAAGTCCACCAAAAGGAAAGCCAAAGAAAAGCCGAGGATGTAATAATTGAACAAACTGTGTGTACACGTTGGATGTAATATTTGAACAAACCATGTGTATACATTAAAAATGGTAGTTGGAAGAAGAACTCGCATTGGCTAGGGCTTGAATCAACGCATTCAAGGATCCAATTGTTAATTATTTTCAAAAAAAAAAACAAAAAAAAAAAAAAACAAACCGTTTTGACTCGAACTCATTTGCTTAGAGTAAACATCAGTTTATAACCCTGTGGTTTGACAATCCTCGCACTTTAAACACCCCTTTGGATATTTACATCCTTAATATTTCCAACTCACTACACTTTACAACCTTCTGTCTGTTGATCGTAGGTTAACTGGTACAAAGACTATTTTGCCCTTTCTTATGTCAATACACGCCCATATAGTTTAAACTATTTCACATATTACAACCCAACGTTTTACCGAAAACATTTTCCCTCTAAATTCAAATCCCGTAATCACAATTACCATAATCACAAACTTAATTACAACCTAATCACCTACAATATTAAACGCAAACGATACCCATATATATATATATATATATATAGGGTTAGGATCATGTGAGAAGCATTAGGCTAATTGAGAAACTTCAGAAGCATTCTGGACCACACATTTTCTCAAAGCTTTTCGTAATATACACATATGTATAGTTTAAAAATGACTATATACATATATGTATATTGAATTATACACATATGTATATAGTCAATTTTAAACTATACATATGTGTATATTACGAAAAGCTTTGAGAAAATGTGTGGTCCAGAATGCTTCTCAAGTTTCTCAAATAGGGTGGACTTCTCTTAGGATCCCTACCCTTTCTCTCTCTCTCTCTCTCTCTCTCTCTCTCTCTATATATATATATATATATATATATATATATATATTATATATATATATATATATATATATATATATATATATATATATATCCTACCTGATAAAGTTCATAATTAGGGGACACATATCCCCCATCTATGGCCTCAATTCATTATTTTCCTGGCAAAACTCTTCACATTCCCTATGTGAATCGCTATGGACTATCCATTTGATAAAACGAGTCAGGAATTCTTATCACATAAAATGACATAACTCGGCTGCTTCCTCTCATATTCCTCATAAAATCTCATAAACAAACAGCGATTAGGGTTTTATCCCTTCTTTTCCAATCAAACAATCCAAGATCCAAGGTATATCTTCACCGAATAATATTCTGATTTCCTACTAACTTCTTCGATTTATTTGTAACAAAAATCTTCATCTCATCATTCCTTTCATCGATTTATGTTTGTATATCATCTGATAATATGCTATTTGATGTAATCTGTGTTTGTAGGTTTTTAATATGACACAAATTCCATCAAGGTATTTATCTTTATCGTCTTCATAATCTTTTCATTATTACGTATAATTCATGTTGTTGTGGTCAAATTTTCTATCCATTTAATTGTTTTTAGGGTTTCTAAGTTTTGTACTGATTCTTTGTTATTGTTTTATATATCTTTTTTCTTTCAATACATCTTAATATTCTGACTTCCTGATAACTTCTTCAATTTATTTGTCATAGACATCTTCATCTCATCATTCTTTTCGTCGATCTGTATTTATATGTCATCTAATACGGTATTTTGATGTAATCTGTGTTTGTAGGTTTTGAATATGCTAAAAATTCCATCAAGGTATGCTATCTTTATCATCTTCCTAATAATTTCTTTATTTTGTAGAATTCATGTTCTTATGGTCAATATTTTGTATCCATTTTTTTCGTTTCTAGGGGTTGAAAGTTTTCTATCCGTTGATTCTTTCTTATTGTTTTACAGATCTTTCTTCTTTCAATACATCTTAATATGTTTTTTTTTATTTTTTTGATTGAATCTTAATTTTAATCTTTATTATTCCTTAATTTTTCTGATTCAGTAAAGTTTATCCTCAATATGTTATATATTTATCTATCGAGAATCGGAATATACATGATTGTTCAATTGGAAGATAAAGATTTAAACCGATATGCTATTTTTATGTAATCGGAATTTACATGATTGTTTTTAAGCTTAGGGATTTGATATTGTGATTGATCATCGGATTATGATTGTTGTGTTCGTAATTTGTTGTTTGGCTAGATAATTTTTTGAAAAATTTAGAAGTGTTTGGTTGTTTTTTTTATTTCAATATGTTGTCAAATCTTTGTGTTGGTGCATAATGTCTATGTCTTAGTCTTATATCGATTCTATATAGTATAGAGCTGGATAGGCTAGGTATATGAAGTATTTATGTAGTGTTGTAACAAGTTCTCCCATAACTTCATGTACAGCCAAGTTCGGCCGAACTTGCTAGGGCAAGTTCGGGCGAACTTGAGTCTCCCAGGGGCGAACTTGCAAGTCTATAAATACCTAGCTTGAGATCCCTATTTGTAACTTTGGCATTTTGGAGGCGAATCTCTGTCAGTTTGTAATCTCAACGTTTAATCAATGAAACTGATGATTAACTGATTAATTCTTGTCTATTGGTAAACACGACGTAATATTTTCGCTATTATGGACGTTAGATATCAAATTTAGGTTCCTTAGCATCAAGGATCGGTCCTACAAGTGGTATCAGAGCTAGAACAGCCTGATTTGATAGTATCAAGACAAGCACACTTCTATTTCATCTCCATTCTTCTCTTTTTCATAACTTTTGAACATAAAATGAAGAATTCACAGTCAAAATCTTTTCAAATTTGAATATATCATGTAAAATACAACAAAGATAAACCATTGAAAGATTGGAGACCAAATTCAACCGAATTCATGTCAAAATTTTGAAAAAATCATGTTTTCCAAAACCATTTTCATCGAACTTGTTAACTATGTTTGGCCGAACTTGGTCTAAAACATCACTTTTCAAGTGATTTTTTAGCAAGTTCGCTCGAACTTGAGTGATTTTTGAAAAAAGCTTGATCAAGTTCGCTCGAAGTTACTGATTTTTCATTGATTTTATAGCAAGTTCGACCGAACTTGTGTAATATCAAGGAAATTTTGAGTAAGTTCGCCCGAACTTACTAGTGTTTCATCAAAGTCTTATTGACAAGTTCGCTCGAAGATCTGTTGTGTTTGTGTCACAAGTTCGACCGAAGATAAATCAAATTTTTCAAAACAAATATCACAAGTTCAACCGAACTTGTGATAAACTCAAGAATTCTTCATTGTTACTACAAGTTCGACCGAACTTGTAGTAGTGCTAATTGTTTTCAAAAGTTTTTGATTATTTTCAGTATACACATCTCGTTATTCACAATGGATGATATGCAAAGAGCTTTTATGTTCGGAGCTAGTTCGTCAAATGCCAACGTGATTCATCAAGTTAATCTTGATAACGAAATGGGAACGACTGTTAAACCGCCCAAACTAATGAGCATGGACGAGTATGAAGCATGGAGAGAGAAATTTACGTATTGGGTTCAAGCCATGCATTTCGCAGGCTGGGTGTCGATTGAAAGAGGTTACACTGTTCCGGTGGATGAACATCAGCAAGTTCTTGAGATGTACAATTACTCGACGGTACAGAAAGAGGAATACATTGCTGAGAAAAAGATGATCAGTCTTATCCAACAATCCGTCAAAGAAGATATTCTCGTCTTGCTACCGGAATACACAACAGCAAGAGATCTCTGGCTCTCACTTCAAAAGAAGTATCAAGAAAGCGTGGAGATGATCAAAAGCAAGAAAGCTCTCATTATGAAAGAGTTCGATATCTTCAACATGCTGAAGGGTGAGACCATGAAGCAGAAGATTGAACGCTTCTGTCATCTTAAAGTTCAAATGTGAAGACACGGTCTTGAGAAGACGGAACAAGAGTACATCGACAAGCTTGCAGACACTCTACCAGATGGAGAGTGGACTACTTATCTAATGGTTCTGAAGGAAAGCGATAAATGGGAATTCTTCAAGCTGTCAACATTTATCGATAAACTCGAAGGTCACGAAATGGAACTCTTGAGATTGCAAAGTCAAAGAACGCTAATGTTGTTCAAGACGTTGGTTTGTACTACAAGAGTGGAATGCAAGATAACATTTCAAGTCCGAAAATTGGGACAGCGTTTAGTGCGAACATGAATGCTTCTCCACAGAACCAGAGTCAATCACAGCCTCATTATGATCAGAGTCCACAGAGCTCGTACTCAAGCACTGGTTCAAATTCATCTTATCAAAGTCAAGTAAATCAGAATCAACAAACAAATTCTGATTCGAATGCATACATGTGCAACACCGCAGTGAATTTGAACAATGTTATTTCGAAACAAGTTGCTAAAGAACATATGTCTCTTCTCGCCACTATTCTGGAGTCATACGAAAGTCTTGTAGCCGGTAAAATTGGAAATCCCGAAATGACGGCAGAAGATTATGACCAAGTGGCTGAAGAAGAACTCGAGTTAATGCATATCAAGTGGTGTTTAGCATCTATCATTCGAAGGGTCACAAAGTTCGTTGCTCTCACTGGCCGAGATATCGGAAATTCAAGCAACAAGTTGGGCTTCGACAAATCAAAAGTGACGTGCTTCAGATGTCGCCAAAAGGGACATTTCAAGAGAGAGTGCAAGAATCCTGAAGCAACAGGAAATCAGAGTCCTTTGGGAGGAGGCAACGAGTATTACAAGAAGTCACTTCAGTCTAAGCCTTTTCCGAAGAAGACTCAGGTTGAAATCCAAGAGAAACCAAATAGCAACAACACTGAGAAAGCTATGGTTGCATCAAACGAAGATGACGGTTTCGACTGGAATTCTTATATCGGTAAGAAGACCGGAGTTGCATTGATGGCTGAAATTGTTGAAGATACTTCTGCAGAAGAAGCAGAAGCTATGGAGAATATTCTGCTGGAACAATATCTACAACAACAACGTGAAGAAGATGAGTATATCCACATGCAGAAGCAAGGAATTTTATCTCCTAACTCTTGTGAAAATTTTGCAGGTCACTTTGATGGAAGTTCTCAGGAGCAAGTTCCCGAGAAGAAATCAACCGATGAAGCAGTCATTAATGTTACTCAGGAAGTAAATGCCGAAAACCTCAAGGACATTGCCGACAAAGCATTGATGGCAAATCTAACAAAGGTAGGTCCTGAGGTAAATGAAGTTGTCAAAGTAAAAGTTGTAGAGGTTGAGAAACCTTGTACAAAATGTACTGAACCATGTTCTGAGTGTGCCGAAAAATCAAAAATCATTGCTAAAAACAATGTGCATAATGAACTTTTGAAATACGATTATCGCACAATGAAGGAAGCGTATGATAAAATGAAAAATGATTACGGAAGGCTTGATAGAAATAACATCGAACAACATGATACAATAAGGATGTTAAAAGGAACAGTAATGGATAAGCAAAAAGCGATTAATATCTATATTAACACCATTGCTGAAACTAAGCAACAACTCCAGGACATGACAATTGAAACAGAGCGTGTTCAACAACTTTTGAGAAGTTACACCTGTAATGCATATGTCATTGATCATATCCTTCCGACAATTCCATCGGAAGAGAAACCTAAAAAGAAAATTGGTAAAGAATACAACAATGTTCCTCCACCCCTATGCGAGAAGTATTGTTGCTAATCCGCTGATGGGATGGATAAGGCACTCAACATTGAGTTGTTATCTGAAAAGAAAACTGAGTTGCCAGAAAACATTGATGTAATCTATACTAAAACAGATGATGACAATGTTGTGGTTAAAAAGGTTGTTGAAAATGTTTTGAACGATTCTGATGATGACAACTTCAAAAGCGCTGACTTGAGCTCAAAGAATTCCGATTCACAGTCTGAAGATGACGATAAATCATCAGATGACAATCTAAGTGATGATCCTAATATTGTGATGTACAAGATTAAGTATTCTGATAGATTGTACTTTGATGATAGTTTTCCGATTCAGAACGTGAAGGAAGAATTGTTAGACAAATTCTTTAAACTCGTGGAAGTCACATCAGATGATCTGGAGATCAATGAAAAGAAATTCTATTCCAAACCTAAAAGAAATAACTACCGAAGGAATGGTGGTGATCATCTGGAAAACCGGAGAGCTGGGTTAGGATTTGAAGAATCAGATGAACCAAAAAAGAAAGTGTCACCATTTCATGAATACAAGAATAAAAACATGAATTTTGTATATGGGACGAACACGGTTCATGGGAAAGTTTGTTCGGGAAACAATCAAACGATGAGTTTAAGAAACAGAAAGAACTTAGAGATAAAGCCGAAATTGAAAGTGGTGCAAAAACAAGTGGTGTAAAACCCACTAAAGGACATCCAGATGATTCTCGAACTTGTTTCAAGTGCAACGAAATTGGTCATATTGCACGCCAATGTCCGAAATCAAAGCTGGCTTATCTTCTAAGGAAAGAAAGTTCAAATGTTGTGAAACCAAAGCAACCAGTGTTTGTAAAACCTGTAAAGATTTTAAAAAGAAATGAATCAAAAGCTGAAGTCAAACCTAAGTTTGAAAATTCAATTTTTGAAAAAGTTGAAACTTCAAAAGCTAATGAAAACAATTTTTACATCAAGAAGGCTAACATAAAACCTCAAGCCTGGATTGCAAAGAAACGGTCAACAACATCTGAGATCACTAAGTCTGAGCCTGTTAAGACTAGTGATGGCGTGAAAGAATCAAAATCTGAAATCATAATTGAACCCACATCTGAAACTGTCAAAACTATAAGTGGTAACAATTCAAAAGATAAAAAGACAGTAAAGTTTTCAAACATAAACATCATAGAAAATCCAGATGATGAATATGAATTTGATTATGCTGATGAGTGTGGATTCGATTATGCTGATGAGTGTGAGTTTGATTTTGATGATGGTTATCCAGTTCAACCCAAGACCAAAAAGGCTTGGGTCTCGCTTTTTAAATAGATTGTTGAAATGTGCAGGAGCTCCAGAGATCCGTACTTTCTAAGTGGATTTTGGATAGTGGAGCGTCCAGGCATATGACGGGAATGCAAGCGTTGCTATTCGACATTAAAGCTATCAATGGTGGATATGTTGGATTTGCAGGAAACCACGGTGGAAGGATAGTCGCTGAGGGAAAACTCTCCAATGGCGTCGTGTCATTCGATCACGTGAATTATATTGCAGAGTTGGAAAATAATCTTCTGAGCATATCGCAGATTTGTGACAAGAAGTTCAGGTCCATTTCAACGACAAAGAGTGTATCATCTTGAAGCAGGGTTTCATAATACCAGATGAGTGGATTTTAATGCGAGCACCACATGAGAATGATCTACATGTTCTTGATATGGGCGTCGCTACCACTTCATCAAAATCAGTGCAATGTTTTGTGACAAAGGCTACTAAAAAGGATTCTATTATTTGGCATCGTAAAATGGGGCATATTCATTTGTGAAAAATGAATTTCTTGGTTCATAATGATCTTGTAGAAGGCATAAATCTTCGGAGCTTTAATATGACTGATCACTGCTTAGAGTGTAAAAAGGGAAAGCAGATCAAGAAACTCATCCGAAGAAAATTCTGAACTCAATTAAGTTGCCATTAGAACGTCTCCACATGGATTTATTTGGTCCTGTAAATGTTCGAAGCATCTCAGGAGACTTATACTGCTTGGTCGTGACAGATGACTATTCGAGATATTCGTGGGTATTCTTTCAAGAATCAAAAGACGAAACGTTCGAGAACTTGGTTATTCTATTCAAGAAACTCGAGAACCTTTATTATTTGTCGGCCAGACGCATTAGAAGTGACAACAGCACAGAGTTTAAGAATATCAAAATAAAGGAATTCTGCAACGCAAAAGGGATTTTGCACGAGTTTAGTGCTCCCTACAGCAAAACAGAGTAGCTAAACGGAAAAACAGAACTTTGATTGAAACTGCGAGAACCATGCTTGCAGATTCTAAACTTCCAATCAGCTTCTGGAGTGAAGCAGTTGGTGCGGCTTGCTACACGCTAAACAGGGTTCTCACTGTCAAACCAACAAAGAAAACATGTTTCGAGATGATAAACCGACGGAAGCCAAATTTGAAATTCTTAGAGCCATTCGGTGCGCCATGTACCGTAATAGACCAAGATGGCAAATTCGGAGCTAAATCTCTTGAAGGTTTCTTTGTCGGATATGCGAGTCCGTTGAGGAGAGTATATGTTCCTTCGTTGAGAAAGGTTATTGAAGCACAGCACGTGGATTGTTTCAACTATACGGATCCTATTCAAAGGAGAGGTGACGCGTGGCTGTTTAACTACCAAGATCTTTGGAAGTCATTTGACTTGCCCGAAGAATCGTCTGACGAAGAAGTTGCAGCGTTATATTATCTTCACCAGTCGGCGAATCAAGAAAAAACAATTTGACCAATTGTGGTTAATCAACCCACGTTGGATCCATCTCCTTTTGGTGCAAGTTCAAGTAATAGTGGTGTTCCAGCTGAAAATGTTTCTGAAACATTAGTAGCACTACTATTCCTCCAACAAATGCCTCTACTGAACCAGTGAATACAACAACGAAGCCCAGTATGCCTCAATCAGAATTCTGATTCAGATGAAGCACCAACATTTGATGCTGATGGGGAATCATCTTCTTCAGACGAGGAAGTGGAGCAGATAACAAGTCTTCTTAATCAATCTGCAGGCCCGAGCAACAGAAATGAAGCTTCATCAAGCTCTCCAAACGTTGAATTGGTCGTTGATCTCAACATCACGAATCAGCAAAACTCAGTAGATGTTCCAAGTGAAGAATTGCCGCGATCATATTCCTACCATCCGTCAACAAATATAATCGGAGAACTTCAAACTGGTGTTAGAACTCGAAGTCAAATTAACAAAGCACTCAGTTGTTTCTACACTCGCGTTGCTCCAACCCAGAACTTTTGCTTCTATTCATGTTTCATCTCTTAGATAGAGCCAAAGACAGTTAATGAAGCTTTAGCCGATGAAAACTGGGTACAAGCAATGCAAGAAGAACTATTGCAGTTTGAGAAGTTGGGAGTGTGGAAGCTTGAAGACCTACCAGAAAATCAGAAAGCGATTGATACAAAATGGGTCTTTAAGTGTAAACGTGATAATAGAGGGGTTATTGTTCGTAACAAAGCTAGGCTTGTTGTTAAGGGATTTCACCAGCAGGAAGGGATAGATTACACGGAAGTCTACGCACCAGTAGCTCGCTTGGAATCTATTCGAATCTTTCTAGCTTTCGCATCATGGAAAGGATTTAAGGTCTATCAATTGGATGTCAAGTCGGCTTTTCTGTACGAAAAATTACGCGAAAAGGTGTACGTTGGACAACCACCGGGGTTTGTCGATCCACTCAACAAGAAGAAAGTATACCTATTGGATAAAGCACTTTATGGTCTACACCAAGCCCCGAGAGCTTGGTACGAGACGTTATCGCAACATCTTGTCAGCAACGGCTTTATCAGAGGAACTGTGGATAGTACTCTTTTCACCAGAGAGGTTGATGGTCATATGATTATAGTTCAAATCTACGTTGACGATATCATCTTTGGATCTACAAACGATAGTCTCTGCAAGGAGTTTGAGGGAATCATGAAAAAGAAATTCGAAATGTCCTCGATGGGCGAAATGAAGTTCTTTCTTGGTTTGCAAGTAGATCAGCTTCCGGATGGTATTTTCATTCATCAGACTAAGTATGTTCACGACATCTTGAAGAAGTTTGGAATGGAAAGCTTGAAGCCTCTATCTACGCCTCTTGCTCTAAATCACGGGATTTGCGTTGACGAGACTGGAGCCAAAGTTGACGAGACGTTATACAGATCGATGATTGGATCGCTGATGTATCTGACGGCATCACACCCAGATATTATGTATCCAACCTGCCTCTGTGCCAGATATCAGTCAAGCCCGAGGATCTTACACATGCAGATCGTGAAGCGAATCTTCAGATACCTGAAAGGATGCCCAAGCACCGGCTTGTGGTACCCGAAGAACGACAATTTCGACCTCACAGGCTATGCTGATTCTGATTTTGGTGTAGATAAGTTGAATTCAAAATCAACTACAGCGGGATGCCAGTTCTTCGGAACAAGAATGGTAACCTGGCAGTGTAAGAAACAGACTACGGTCACTCTCTCTACCTGTGAAGCTGTGTATATCTCGGCCTCCAGCTGTTGTTCACAGATTCTGTGTATTCAACAGCAGATGAGAGACTATGGTCTGCAATTTCTAGACACTCCGCTGTTTGTTGATAACAAGGCAACCATAGATATAACTAAAAATCCGGTTCATCACTCACGCACAAAACACATTGAAATATCATTTCATTCGTGATTGCTACGAAAAGAAATTGGTGCGAATAGAAAAAATCCACACCGACGAACAAAAGGCTGATTTTTATACCAAACCATTTTCTTTGTCACGGTTTAAATAGTCGCTGAGAATTAATGGTATGAAAAATTTGCTGACAGGTGCGGACGCTGAGGTTGAATACGGATCGGACGACGAGTTCGCGTAATCAACATTGGTTTGTAAATATCTTTTTAGTTTAGAATTTTGTTAAAAACTAAAATCCAAAAAGATGTTTTTGATTTTAGGGGGAGAAATGTTAGAGAAAATACAAAAACATTCGAAAAATTTTAAAATCCAAAAATATATGAAAAATTCAAAATGTACAAAAACATTGAAAAAGACAAAAAGAATTCAGTGTCATATAAGGAAATGATAGTACATCAGTGGACTATCACAGTATGCTAAAGAAATGGAAAGTTTAAAAGTGATAAACGAGTCTTACTGTGGATGTGTCGATAGGCTTAACACGTTCAGTAAACTGTTTTTGAGATATAAACTAAATTTAGCAACTGCTTAATCTTTTGGATTAACACATCTTGGATATATGGAGTTAGTACTCCGAAATTTCGTTTGAAAGATTGCCTGATTCTGAGATACGAGGTTTTTATAGATAGTTGATATCTGGGGTATTATACAAGTTCTTCTGATTTTGCGGAAGCAATAGCCTAGAACTTCTATAATACTCTCGCTATAAACCCAAAAACTGCATGCAAATTGAAAAGTATCGAAAGATCTAATCATTTGCAGTGCTAAAAAGATTCCTTAAGTGGAACACACCTTAAAGACGAGCCTTCATCTCTTTTGTCTATACGGTAGTACTAACCTGAGCTCTCAAGGTCTCGCATTACCCTGATACAGATATCGATTACATTATAACCACCTGTAAGATGAAATCTAGGGAATCTTGATACGGGAGTATATTCAAGAAGTGGGAACCACAGATAAGTCAAGTTTCATAATTCTTACCTTAACATATCTTGAAACAGTTGAGAAACATAGTAAAGCTTAAGTGGACAAACATATCGACAATCTAGGTAAACGAGTTTAAAGCTTAAAGTCATTTAAAGGTCAACGGTACTGGTGATAGGTCTCAATTAACTGATATGATCCTTTCGACACGGATTCACAAAAATATGTCTGTAAATATGTTGGTACATAGTTTACATTGTCCTGTACATAGTTTATCAGCTTTACAGATTAAAATCAAAAAGATTTTCAGTGTGTTTTAGCATAAACTTACAAAAGTCAAAAAGATTTTATTTCAACATTGTTTTCAGCAAACCAATGTTGGAGAACGAGTCTTCGAAGTCTGGTAAGATGCTAGAACCGGTGGGAATCTCTTTGACAACAGGCTGGGAACTAATCTGTTAAATCTGAAAAAGTCAAAACGATAAAAAGTTCATTAATTTGAAACTTGGATTTTGAAAATATCAACAGTTTGTTCGTAACGGGTCAAACCGGGGTCATTAACTTGGACTCGGCAGACAAATCGGTTAACCAAGGTCATTAGCTTGGACTTGGTCATCTGAGTGGATTTTCATAACTAGGTAATAAGTTGGAAAGTTCAGGGGTTAAAATGAAAATTTTGAAAAATTGGTTTTATGGTTTGGCAAGTTCGGCCGAACTTGCTAAACAAATCATGTTTAACAAACAAACAAGTTCGACCGAACTTGCAGATGGTTTGCTGAGAATAAAATGCTAAGTTCGCCCGAACTTTGTTTGGGCTTGAGTTATGGGCTTTGCAAGTTCGCCCGAACTTACCTAGGTATAAATACCTAAGTAAGTTCGGCCGAACTCACATCTGCAAAAACCAAAAGTCTTTGAGCGAACTTGAACATTGAGAGCGATCTGAGTGAAATTGGCAATCATACCGTTACGCTGCCTAAATTTGATTGTTCTTGGTGATTTACACACCATCTACAATGACCGAGGTATAAAATTGATCTTTGAACCGTGTATTGACCATACACGAATCTAATGGATCTGATAAGTTTAAAATCTGATAATTCTAGGTGGTTTTGGACTAAATTGAACTCAAAATCATAATCAACACATAAAATCAACCGTGTAAATGTTTTTGATTGGATTGTAATGGACAGTTTCATGTTAACAGGTTGAGGTTGGGGAAGACGACAAGTTCGGCCGAACTTGTTGTCAAGTTCGACCGAACTTGTATAATAAAACAGGTATAAATCATGTTTGACCGAACTTCCAAAAATGTTTTTGTTAAAGATAATGGAAGTTTTGCCCAAACTTAGATTTGGAAAACTGAAAAGATTGTAAGTTCGCCCGAACTTATTGATAAATAGTGAACATATGATGATACATGTTCGGGCGAACTTGAACTAAGCTAGAATGTTTAACACACAATCAAGTTTGCCCGAACTTGAATAATGTGCCAGAAAATTTTTTGTAATTTTTTCCTCGATATTCATGCTAATTGTTTTACATCATTTTTCAGGCACAAGTTCCAGAGCGTGTAATCTCAGTGGAATTTTCAAAGACGCACAATACATGTATTACGCTCGATAAGTCGATCTGTCCATCGCTAAAGGAATACGAGAGTATATTGAAGTTTTTAGAAGAAAGCCCTATTCACCGAGCGATCACAGAGCGTACAGTTTCGTATAGATCACACACCTTTCACTTCTGGATGAATGCAAGCTTAAGTGATGATCAGAAGACAATTATTTCAACAGTGCAAGTAGGCAATGAAGTCAAACCGATTACCGTAACGGAAGATGATATTCACAGAATATTACAATTCAACGATAATGAAGACGATCCGATTTATCTCGACGAAAAGATGGTTCGTGGTTGTTTCTTTCATATGGGCTACAAGGGAAGTGTGAATAAACCAACGTTGAAGAAAGGGGAAGTGCCAAACCCCTACAAGCTTTTGATGCATGCTATTATTCACACATTCAATCATCACAAGGCTGGTTTGGACGACGTGCAAGATTATTTAGCCTGCATGGCAACGTCACTTATTCTGAAGAAGTCGTTCAACTTTTCAAAGTTAGTTTTTACTCACATGTCCAAGAATATGGAGGATTCAAGACTTTGTCTTTATCCAAGATTCATGCAGATGTTGATTGATGAGAAATACAAGAATATAGCACGGGATCCTAATGATGTGATTTATCTAGTACATCTTGATGAGACGACAGTGAAGAAGCTCATCAAGTTTCAGAAGCAAGTTTCAGCTCCAGTTGCACAACCAGTTTTCGGTGCTATCAAAGATCCAAACTATATTGCGCCACCAGAAAACAAATGGAGAAAAGATGGTAGCGATGATGAGAAAGAGCTTAACTCTAAGAAGGAATGGTTCAAAGACTTTAAGCCAAAAGCAAGAAGCAAATGGTTCTTAAAGGCAGAAGTTGATAAGCCTAAGAAGAAACGAGCAGCTAAGAAAGTTGAAACTATGCTTGTTGACGAAGATGAACCAGATAATGTTGAAGCAATTGCTGGATCGAGTGCTGCATTTGTTTATTGAGAGTCAAGAGACTGTGAAAACGACTCAAGACGATGTTATATCAGCTACTTCTGAACATGATGATGATTCTGATGAAGAACTTGTTAAAGTACCAGAGAAATCAAAGGCTGAGATTAGAGCCGAGAAAGAAAAAGAGTTGGATGCTGATTTTGATCCTAATCAGGAAAAAGAATCAGGTGAAGATAGGCCTAAAGAAAAAAAATTAAATGTGTGAAGTCTGCCATTGTTTCGTCAACAAAGACTACAGGATCTCCTCAAGCAAAAGGCAAGAAAAGAAAAGCAGCAAGCAGAAAGTATATTGGAAAGACGAAAAGCACAGAAGCCCCACAAGAACCTTCTGGGGCGCAGGAGACAGGAGTCACACAAGAACCTCCTGTTATTATTCATGCTGAGACTGAAAGTCAAGGAGTTACACAAGAACCTCCTGCGACTGGTTTACTCGAAGTTCCTATTACTCAATCTCCAATTGCTGCAACGACTTCTGTTCCTGAAAGCTCTACACCAAAGAAGTCAACACCAAAGGCTACGACTCCAAAGTCAACACCTAAAACTCCAGGAGGGCCTAATGTGTTTGGTGATATGCACAATGATCCGATAAGTTTGCAGGATTTAAATGATTTCTTTCCAGAAATAAATGTTGAACTTCTGGAAAAGCGCGTGAAGGCGTTAGAAGAAAAAGTAGCACATAATGAAGCTGAAAAATCTGAAATGATTAACAAGATGAATCAAAGCGCTGTCGAAAAAGAAATGTTGGATGACAAGGTGAAGGTGTTAGAGAATGAAAGAGAGTACTTTAAAGCATTGATCGAAAGTTTGCAGGATGCAAATGAAAAGATGCAAACTGAGATAGCTGATCTGAAGTCTATCCAAGTCTTAAATGATTGAAGATTCTCCAGGATGCAGAAAGTGTTATCGAATGCACCGGGTATCGACTTCATCAAAGAATATGATTGTCTAGATCAACAGGAAGCTAAAGAACGCTCTGAAAAAGAATTAGTTGCGAGCGATAAAGGAAAGAATGTTGAAGGTGAAGCACCTACTTCTTCTGTAGCTGCAGAGAAGTCTATCGATGATGTGATTCTAGCTTCTGAGTGTCAAGCCTTCTGATCCTATCACTACTTCTGAAGAAAAAGACGATGAAGAAGCTGAGAAAGATGACAAAGAGGATGAAGAGGAAGTTGGTTATGAGGATTGGAATGTTGGTGATGATGACGATGATTATGATCAAGGTAGTACTGGCATTAAAGTTACTGAAACCAAAGTCGCTGATGACTTTGATTTTTCTGATCTTATGAATGATTAGTCGAATAAGATGGAAGATAAAATTGAGGAGGAGTCAGGGAAGACAGGGCCTTCAGATAATATAGATTTGTCAGATGTTGATCAATCTGCAAAGCCAATTGCGGCAGTACCCACAAAGCCGTTAATGTTGATGTTGGAACATAATGTGGAAGAAGGTGAATACGTGCACAACTTCTCAAAAGAAGATTTGGCTAGATTGGTTGAGGTTGAAGCTGAAAATTTAGAGTTTGATTTCGAGGAAGTGTTGAACGTAAATACTTTTGAGCCAAATGACTATCACTATGAGAGAAGATTCGAAGCAGATGAATACAATAGAGTTATTGTTGAAGATTGGTCTTCGGATGATGAAACTACTCAAACGGCAAAGTACATAGGTCCTAATACAGATAGTTTTCCTACTTTCGAGGAGATGTAAAAGCAGTTAGATGAAGACATGTTGAAGGAAAGAATTGCTGAATCAGTCCGAGAAGGTAAAGTCCCTAAGCCCATGACGAAAGAAGAAATAGCTCAAGCGAAGAAGTCTTGGTTTAAAGAGATGCCTCGCGAACGTAAGTTTCGAAGTCCTCTAGCATTCTTTACCAGAGACAAAGATGTTTCTTTGGGGGATTTTTGAGTTGGGGTTGGTTCAAAGAGCTGAATGTATATGCAATCAAAAGAGAATTTGGAGTGCAATAGTTCAAGTATCTTTCTGATTTCAAGACCTTACCTTATTGGGATGTGGAAGAGTTAGTACAGACTGTGAATGTTACATATCACATGAAGTATATTGATCAATTATTGTGGAAAATGATCAAGTATGAAGCGGTGAAAGGATTCAACTACTGGAAGCCTTTTATTCCTAGCCGAAGAATCAAGACAAACAAGAAAACGGGGGAAAAGGACATAACATTGATCATGAAACATCCAAGAGCCATGAGGAATATGCCGCTAATGCCGATTGAACAAAACTTCTATCCATTGTTCAAGTGGTGGCAAGTAGATCCAGCTACGTGTGAAGCTGTTATTGTGCTGAAGTTTGAAGAACATTTGGATATTACAAAGGAAAAGGTTGAAGTTATGGGACATCAGGGTATGAGGGGTTTATGGGGATGATAAGGATTCTAGATCCTATGTGGCTTGTGAACTGCTCGAGAGAAGACATCAAAACCTTGTTCTACAACAAGATTGTTTTTGAAGAACGTGAAAAGTACAAGCGTTGCAGTATCAGAAAGTGGTTAATTTTTGCTATGCACGAGAAGTCAATTCAGGAAAGATGTGACAAACAAAGTGGAGAGATCTAGAAAGAGTTGAGTTTCTAAAGGAAGAGAAGCGTCTTGAAACAAATAATGAAAGAACGAGGAAGGCAAGTGTTAAAAGGTTTCAGCATTTGAACAAAGTGCCTCCTAGAGATCAGACGCCCGGATCCGAAACAAGAACGACGAAGGAAGCCTTACAAGAACTTCTTCGGTCGTGTACGTTAACGTTTATACGAAGACAGAGTTTTGAAGACTGACACAAGACGAAGACTATATCCAAGGGGGAGTCTGATGGTGCATAATGTCTATGTCTTAGTCTTATATCAAGTCTGTATAGTATAAAGCTGGATAGGCTAGGTATATGAAGTATTTATGTAGTGTTGTAACAAGTTCTCCCATAACTTGTGTCTCCCAGGGGCGAACTTGCAAGTCTATTAATACCTAGCTTGAGATCCTCATTTGTAACTTTGGCATTTTGGAGGTGAAGCTCTGTCGGTTTGTAATCTCAACGTTTAATCAATGAAACTGATGATTAATGGATTAATTCTTGTCTATTGGTAAACACGACGTAATATTTCCGCTATTATGGACGTTAGATATCAAATTTTGGTTCCTTAGCATCGAGGATCGGTCCTACACTTTGCTCCACATTTCTATTGTTTTGTTTGAAGATTGGTTGAATATCATATGTGTTCTTGGAGTTTAATGGTTTGATCCTTGATGTTTGACGTTTGAATTTCAGATAATGATAATGGTTTGGTACTATCGATCTGTTTGTTATAAATTATTATTGTTAATTATTATTATGTTATTTAGAGGAAAGATAATAGCTTGATTTTAAATTCAAAATTTGATTTGGATGATAATATGGAAGTCAATGATTTGGAATTAATAACATTAATTGAATTTCCTTTTTTGGTGGGTTTAATGTACCTAGATATGTTAGTGGTTTAAAATTTAAAATTTTATATATAACTTTTAATTAAGTTCTTTCAGAATATTATAATAATTTCAAATTAAATTCTCTTTGACTTATTTTTAAATAAAGTTACCTAAAATAAAATTTGACTGCATTCATCTTTTATAATTGCTAATTATCCTAATTTTTAATAACCTCTAGTCAGCAATAATTGGTTTCTATATAACTAATTAGATTCAGATTATTCAACAATCATTTTAAAAACATTTATGAGTTGTTACTATATATGATTTAAATTATTAAAATAATAAATACAGAGTTGACTTTTGAAGCTTTCAGTCTATTTTAGATGATTCTGTCTCTCAAGATGCTAGCATTGATATATGTTTTCTAATATCATTTGAATTATTAGAAGTATGTTTTAAGTATATATTAATATTTTTAAAACATCAATAACATGTGTTTTTAATATTTTTGGCTGATAATAATAACTAAATATGAAGTATATTAAAATTCTTGACTTAGATGAATGTAGCTTCTAATATTAACCTTGATTTTGGAAAATATGAATTATTCGGTGTACACTTTTGTTTGCCTTACATTGTTTTGCATTAGGTACATCTTGGATTGTTTAATAATGAATAGAAGTTGCAAGGTAAGCACAAATTTTCTATATGGTCTTTTATCATTTTAAGCTTAAATTGATCATTAACATGAGGTAATAATGTGAAAACACTTTAGGGTGCTTGCGTCAAGTTAATTGTCTCTTAAGCAACACTTCTGATGATACAAGAACAAGGGTAAAATAGAAATTACACTTTTAATCATTTTTCCATACTTGAGCTCGATTATCGGCTTAAGCCATCTTCATTGTACCAATTCAGGTTGAGCATTGCACATGTATGGCACATGCCCACCCTCTCAACCTAAGCGGTGTTGTGGCTTTCGATTTTATCCTGTTGACCAGGTAACTTCAACGATTTTTTTGTATTCATAATGTTTTATTAACTCCAAAACATGTACATTTATGCTAGCCATAATCAGGGGAAAACAATAGAGAAGAGTATGGGATCTACTCCACATTGGGCATGACAGGTTTTTAGTCCACATGGAGCTCCTAACTTCTCTTCTGCTGTAGAATCATCAGTATTGGTACGGGTGGAACTGACCCATTTGGTCATTGATCATTATTTAAGAAAGGTAGGAACTTTGATTATTTGATCTTTATTCTATTTTTCTTTTCCTGTTTTTTTTACTCACCCTCTGTGTTTTATTTGGAATTATTTGTATTTGTATCAAATGATATCAAAATTTCCTTCATAAAAATGTTTCCTTTCATTGCAAGGTATTCGCAAACTGGAGTCTGCAGTGTTCTTTTCGGAAGCAGGTTCAGCAGCCAAGTTTTCGGTCACCATCCTGTAGCCGAGTTATAATCATTAGATTCTAGAGACAACTATCATGGTCTGGCTTTTGGTCACATTGTCATGGTTAGATGTTGTTTGGATTGCGTTTCCGAACTGATGTTCTTTTTAGCTTTCAGTGTTTCAATAAGGGATTGGATTATGTTTAATGATCCTTTATGGCACTATCTCCTAAGGTGACATTAGCTAGGATGTATTTGTTGCATTTTCAAGTATGCATAATGGATTCATTTGTTAATCCGTAAGCATCCACCAACCTTTTTAGAACATTTTATACTAGAAAGTCATTTTTATATTGCAATTTATAAAATTACAAAATCCGTTGTGCAGTTAACAATGACTAAGGGCTGTGAAGTTACTTCCTTTATTAGGTTGTAAGGTCTTTAACCATGTGAGGCCTCAAAAAAAAATCTGGTACTCATATATCTGCTATCTACAGTTAAAATCTCCTAATATTTTTTTTATATCAATAGTACGTTGGTTGTTTTATTTACTTTATGAACCTGAGAGTTCCATAATAATTTCCTTAGAAAATTTTGTTATGATTATCATAAACGTATAATGTTCTTTGTCAATACATGTATCTTATTTTTTTCTTTATTATTTTATCCATTTAGTGTATTGATTTACATAATTTATGTTTGATATTTTTCATCATATTGTATGGATTTAAAGTTCTCAATTTTGTTTTATATATGGAAAAAGAAATAACCAATTCTTTACATACTATTTGTAAAATATTTCTCAATTTTGTCAAGATTTGATGTATAACTCTTCTTTTAAGTATGATTTAGCATTGTTCTTCGTTAAATACATATTCTACATTTTTTTCTTTCATTTTAAGTATTGAAAGTACTATTCAATCTTTAGCCTTCTTTTTCTTTTACTGTTTTGGTTAACATGTATCGTCATGGTCCGAACTTCATCATGATTATACTTGATCCTTTAGCATTTTAATAGGTACGCGCCTCTCTATATTCTTTTTTTAAAGAAACTTATTATTATTTTTTTTATTTTTTGTTTTAAGAAATGTGTGCTTCTTTTTTGTTTTGCAGGGTATACCAATATGTAGGAGTTGGAATTATATGGATGAATAACTTAAAATCTTCAACTGTTACTATTAAAATTGATAATAGTTATTCATGGTCTGTTGTTATAAAATTAGTAGATGATATATTCTATTTTACGGATGGATGGTATAAGGTTTTAAACGACTTAGGACATTAAGTTTTCTTCATGATATTCAACATGTTGGTGATCGTACTTTCATGTTCAAACACTTTTCTCATGATCCAAATAAAGAATATGGAAAATCATTTTGCAAGATAATTAGACCCTTCACGAACTCCTACGATACATATTATTTTTTATACATGACAGTTTTAATTTATGTTTTATTAAACTTGAATATAATAAATAATACTACCATCTTATTTAGAACAATTTTGTCTACATGTTCTACCGGTTACTTTTATTGCCAAACATTATCAATATCGCTCACCAAATAATTTAGTTACGCTTATTGTGTCTGAGTTTCATCAATGGGAAGTTCGTATGAGGATGATCTGTTCAAATTACTGTTTTGCTGATGGTTGGTTTAAATTTATAGAAGTTTTTCGATTAAATCCTTCTGTTTTTAAATTAAGGATGCGAAAATTTTTAATATTATGATAATCAATAAACATGGTCGTCAACTTTTGTTAAACAATTCTCCTTTGATTTAGCAAGAATACGAACATATTAGCAATGTGCAAAGTTATCTACGAGTTAGTGACGATCCTAACTATATTTTTTTTTTGCAATGACAGGAACTCATCAATTGGTATTACTATCCTATTTTCTCTTTAATTTTTTATTTTTTACTAATTTGTCTATATAATAATATTTACAAATTGTTGTGTTTTTATTAAATGTATATCCTTCCCAAATTAATTACTGACTCAGGTAGTTTAGATGAGTTTTATGAAATAAAGGTCAAATTTGTTGACGAAAATCCTTGGGTTAAGAATCTTCGTAGAGAGAATATTGATGGTCAAACAAGGTTTGTCAATCCATTACTCATATTATTGATTACTTTTATATTTTACTTATTTTACAACATTTTTCAATATATTAGTAATATAATATTTTTCATATAATTTGTTTACAATAGATACACTGCTGTAGGATGGCATGATATGATTTAAGTCGAACATATTTTATAGGTGATAATGTGATGATTGTTTTTCAATTGGTTAAATTTTCACCGTGAACTTCTGATTTCCATAATATGTTCATGCGTACAATTTCTTTATGATTAGTATAAACACAATTTTTGTTTGTCAAACAGTAAAAAACATATCATTTTTCAAAAGCGCGAAGTTTGCGGGTATTAACACTAGTATATATATATATATATATATATAGGAGAATCATTTGAGAAAAAAATTTAATTAAGAAGAAAAAATAAATGATACATTTGTAAGACATTAAATATTTTTGTCTTATCTCATTTATTATTATCTTTAACTAATTAATTAGTCATAAAAACTATCATTCTACACATTAAAATTTTTTACTTACACACACTAAAGTTATCCTACAAACTTTGAAATTTATTTTACATAACTCGTAATTTATCCAACACTCTAAATTGAAAAACAAAATTAGGAAAATAATATTTTTTGAAAACAAGTTGTAAATTTAATGTAGTAAGCTATTAAAGAGGAAGACTACAAATTAATGATCTATGTAAGTTTACCAATATCCTCTTACAATAACAATAAACACATATATTAAATGAAGCAAAATGAAGCATTTTTATTGATTGAGTTTTTTTTCTTCTTATAATTTTTTTCTCATTTAAATTCTTCATTATATATAGTAAAAGTGTAAAATATATTATTGCTTAACGTACGAGTGTACGCTGTGAAATTACGCACGTTGTAGAATTCAAACCCTAACAATGCATGTTGAAAAAACACAATCACGCATGTTATAATTATGTAATGAGGCATGTTATATTATGTAATGAAGCATGTTATATAAATCTAGTAATAATGTGTTTTATTAATCACGCATGTTATATTTACGCAATGAAGCATGTTATATAAATCATGCGTGATTATGCCTTTTCAACATGCGTGATTATGGGTTTCAACATGCGTGATTAGGGTTTTGAGTTTTCTAACGTGCGTAATTTCAAAGCGTACGCTCTTACGCTAAGGAATATTATACATTAACCGGCCTCTCACACTCTCTCTCTCTCTCTATATATATATAGTGTGTGTGAGGTTCATTGGGGAATACTAAAAAAGTGGAAAACTGAGGAACGATGCATTTCACATATTAAATATTTCTTAAAATTCAATTTAAAAATGCTAAAAATTATTTTTATATCTTAAAAATTCAATTTAAAAATGCTAAAAATTAGCTTTTTAATTTTTTTTTATTAAAAAGGCTTCTTCAAGTATTTATATGTAAAAGCTCCGATTTTTTTAATATTGAGTTTTAACATGTTAAGTTGAATTTTTAACATGTTTAATGTATAGTTTCCCGGTTCCCCACTTTTTAGTGTTCCCCAATAAACCTTCCCCTCTATATATATATATACACACACAATCCATATAACCATACTAACTATCCACACGGAAACTACATAATCCATATTAACCCAAAAATATATATAACAACCTGTATATATAATCACCTATATAACTAACGGTCAATAGACGGAGGATTATAAATAACCATATATATATATTTACA
The DNA here is from genome assembly GCA_947069175.1 of Scalesia atractyloides. Lineage (NCBI taxonomy): Eukaryota > Viridiplantae > Streptophyta > Magnoliopsida > Asterales > Asteraceae > Scalesia > Scalesia atractyloides. Next base: position 32,551,128 of record CAMTDV010000004.1, on the reverse strand, counting down.
CACACATATATAATATCACATAAGTAATATCACATAAAATAACCCACAATAATCCGTATAACTAAACAAACGAACAATATCTAAAGTCACCCCAAATAACCCCATGCCAAAACTACTATATACTCCACATCATATAGTTTATCATAATTTAGCAAATCTATCCACGCGAGCACCCATATAATCAACATGAAACCTATATATAATCAACCAAATCAATCCGTAATCATAATCGCATTAACTATCCACAATATAAATATATATATATATATAATCCATATAATCACATTATATATTTATCAACCAAACTATAGATATAATCCACCAAAATATCATCAAATCACCATATATTACACAATACCCTATATAATCCACCAAATCAATCTCCACCTATAGATTCGAACGATATCATCAAATCACAATATCTTATTATGAATCCCAAACGGACATGCACCAAATCAATCCCAAACATACAAGTCACCAAATTAAGTTATAACCATACGAAATCACAATATCGAAAGTTATAACTATGAGAGTTTAAGTTCCAAAATTAAGTTAAAATACCTAGATTAAGTCATGATAAGTTATCAATATATATATATATATATATATATATATATATATATAGGATAAGGATCCGTTAGGAACCACCCTTTATTGTGAGAAGCGCGTGAACCAGTGTGAACACAAACAGTAATACCTTAAAAATAAAAAAACACCCAAAATTTTTGATTTTTTTAATATTTATTTGAAAAAGTCGCTATATTTTGTCAAAAAAAATTCAAAAAAATAAAATAAAAAATTGAGTAACAATTTTCCATACATATGTGCATTTTTATTATTTCTTTGACAAATTCCGTAATACAATATAAAAATTGGACAATTGTACTTTAATTTACACTACCACGTTGCGTTACCAAAATTAGAAATGCACATGTGCATCTATATGTATCAACATGAAATAAGATGTTTTGGTACACTACTTTGAATACACTTTCTCTTTCATCCATCATTTCATCCAAAATACACTACCATGCACATGTGCATATGTATCATTTCTTCGACAAATTCCGTAATACGTTACAAATATTAGATAATTGTACTTTAATTTACACTGCCATTTGTAATGCACTACTTTTTACGTTGCCAATATTATAAATGCACATGTGCATCTATATGTATCAACATGAAATAAGGAGTTTTGGTACACTACTTTGAATACACTTATTCTTTTATCTATCATACCATCCATAATACACTTCCATTACACCCTACCATCCATAATACAATACCATTACATCCTACCATCTATAATACAATACCAATACCAATATTTTCACTTTATTACATGTATATTATCACCATTTATACTAACCAATCAACATATTACATCATAAAGTGACAACTATAACCAAACCATCAACCACTAGATATAACTAACAAAAAACATGTATATGGGCCTACTTAATCATTAAAAAACACAAACTTTTGGTACCAAAACACGTTATATAATGGTTATACAAAATGATGCACATATGCATTTTGAATATTGGTAATGTAAAAAGTAGTGTATTACGGATGGTATTGTAAATTAAAGTGCAATTGTCTACGACTGATAATGTATTACAGAATTTGTCGAAGTTATGATACATATGCACATATGCATGGATAACTGTTACTCGAAAAAAAAGTTTGTTTGTTTTTTTTTGTTTTTTTAGGGGTAAGAAATATAGCGAATTTAAAAAAAATAGTAAAAATAAAAAAAAATTGAGTGTTTTTTTGATTTTTTTAGATTTTATTTTGCAATAAAGGTGGTTCTCGTGGTTCTCGCAATAAAAATGGTTCTCGCATGAACCTTACCCTATATATATATATATATATATATATATATATATATAATCAACCATCAACCTGCAACCATCTGTCCTTCTTCCTCGTTACCTGCTTCTTCCACATTCCTTACTTCTTCCTCATTCCCTGTTGCATAGACCCAGTCAAACGTCAGATAGTTCATACACTTGAAAACCAAACGTATGTGGAACATCATGCGACCCTAATGACTGCACACCCTAAACCTAACTACATAAATGAACATTTATTAGTTAGATCTTAAACTTAAATAGAATGAACGAGTAAAACCTTAAATTACATATAACATTTTGAGATCCAACAGCACCAAAAAGCACACTCGGCATTTTGGTGCGAGTTATTTTACTGATCGACGGTTAAGTGGCTCATGGTGGAAAAAAGAAGGTGGAGGTGTAGGTGATGCGTGCAGGCGATCGTGGTGGTGCGTGTAGGTGATCGCCGGAGAACCGAAGATGATCGGAGGGAAGGATAAAAATGGTGACCGGATGGGTTTTGGGGAAATGATGGGTGTGTAGCTTGAATAGGTGGGGAAAATCGGGGGCTTCTTAAAGAAGATAGGGTTTTGCGTGGTGAAAAGACAGTAATACCTCTGTTGATAATACAAAGATACCGGTCAATGTAACAATTAAATCTCACAAGGTTGTAAAGTATAGCGAATTGGAAACGTGAATAGTGTCCAAGGTTTGTTAAGGGTGTTTAAAATGTTAGAAAGGAACTTAGACCTCAACTTATTCTATTTGTTTTTATATCTTTCTAATATGGTATAGGTTTATCTGTTTTTTTCACTTTCGACTTATACCCGTCTTCCACCTTTCATCACCATTTTTCATTTTGCACAATATTCATCTCTTCTGCTTCTAAATCAAGTAGTAGTACCACTCAATGGCGTCTGGAAGCTTCATCTTATGGCTCCACGGTCTAGGTGACTCCGGTCCAGCCAATGAACCAATCAAATCCCTTTTTACTTCCCCTCAGTTCTGCTTCTACCTCGCTCCCTGTTCACCTGTATTGCTGTCCACTTTCTAATTAGCCCGGTTTTCAACGTTTCCATTTCAATTTATTGTGTATTTTCGGTTACTGATCACATGCGGACGTAATGCGTCTTTCTAGGGTTTCGTTGCCCTAATGGTTAATATTAAATTGCTAGTGTTAATGCGACAGCATAATGGCTCTTTTAATATAGTTCATATGTTAACTGAAGCTGTAAGTTTGATTGTGTGATGATCATCTTGCACATGTTCGTGAACTAAACTATTACTGTTTAAACTTTAAAGCCTCCAATTTGTTGCTTATAATTATAATTGTGAACTAAATTCGGGTCTTAATTTTGCCATATTTGTTGCTTTTGGGAAAGATTATGATTTTTATTTGATAACCATGAAAAGCGTTACGGGAATACTCATGCGACCGCGCCAATACCTTGCTAACCAACGGGATTAGGTAAATCATAATTCACAGCTTGCGCTGTGCAGGTGGTCTTTCATAGAGGAAAGATAATGGTTTGAACATTCTTTGATGGTTCTAAACGAGATGTAGCAGTGTCAACTAAACTAGTTGAAGAGGTGGTAAAGGAGTTTTTTTTGGGGGGTCGTAGGTAAGGGTTCCTGTAAAAAGGACATTTTTTCGTACGAAGTGTAAGAAGTCTATATAGGCATGCTGTTTTAAATTTTAGGTATAATGTTTTATATTCTTTTGGCATGGTATTATATAGAAAAACACCAAACACAACAATTTAAAACACAACTAAATGTATTCTAGGCATGAAATCTAAAACACCATGCGAAGAACTAAATCAGTGTGTTTTAAATTAAATGCCTAAAATACATATGATTGTGTTATAAATTGTTGTGTTTGATGTTTTTCTATATTATAACATATCAAAAGAATATAAAACACCAACCTAAAATTTAAAACACTATACTTACATAGACTTCTTACACTTTGTACGAAAAATGTCCTTTTCACACTAACCGTACGTCCGTTCCCGGGGGTCGTAAATACTATATTTAAAGAACGCATGGGCATGGAGTTGGATGGAGAAAGGTTGTTAGAAAACATAAAAGTAGGTGGTCAAAAAAATAGGATCTTAAAAGAGATGATGACCGATTGACATGTACTTTAAAGCAAACAGGTCTTTTGGTAAAACAATGAGATACAAAAGACTATAAGCTTTAAGAGAAGCTTTTATTGCTTGTGAAATGAAAGTGCAAAGTGCATAAGATATAAAAAGAAATATAGATGTAGATAAAGCTCTAAGGCTACTTATCATTCTTAAAGAAGTGTCATGGGGCACCATAATGTGCTTCAATAGGTCATTCGCGATAGTATGATACTGTAGCAATTATGTTGTTTGGCGTAATCCTGATTTATTATCAGTACACAGTTTATTAGTAGATCTTGTGTGTAAAATTTTGATAAATTAATCATTGGACATCAAAATGTGCATTTTATAACAACCTGCCATTTTTTCTAAACTTTTTGAAAGTTATTGTGTTATATCTTAACAATAACCTTTTCAGATGGTGCTTTGATGCCTTCATGGTTTGACATTCATGAGACACCCGTAACAGCTGTAAGTTATTTTCTTCAATAGTTATCTCTAATGCCTTAGTTTAATCTTTTATGAATCCTTATGTAGCATGAACCCTTAAGATGGCTGCCATCTCATTGTCCTGATGAACAGGTCTCACGGTTACATAGAAAGGTTATGAAAGTTGGCTATACAAACATATCATTGACAATGTCAATAACACATCCATTTGACGATTTTTAAACTTTGTAAACATTAGCAATTTTGAAAGCACCCGTATATTGTTTATAATATGCTCCATGCTTTCCTTTTCTACTCCACAATAACGGAAATGTTACAATTTTTGAAACGTACAGAATTCCCCTGTGGATGAAAGTTCGTTACTTAAAGCAGTTCAAAGTGTGCATTCAATGATCGACAAGGAATTGGCTGCTGGAATTGACCCTAAAAATGTGTTTCTTTGTGGATTTAGTCAAGGAGGTCTCTCTCTATCTCTCTCTCTCTCACACACACACACGCACAAAAGAATACATACATGTTTGTGTGTGAATACAGAACAGTAACAACCTTTTAAACGTTGCAGGTGCATTGACCTTGGCTAGTGTTCTGTTATATCCAAAAACTCTTGGTGGGGGTGCGGTCTTTAGTGGTGGGTACCGTTTAATTCAAGTTCTATTATAGAACGAATCACACCAGAGGCGAAAGGGTATGTTTCGACCCAACCCATTCTGCCCCATACTAAAAATGACCCACTTCAAGTCGAGCCTGTTTCGACCCGTTACCCAATCCTACTTGCGCATGAGTTGAACACAAACATATCATCTTCTATCCGCTAAGTTGCAATGTTTTTCTAGGCATGTAGTTCCATTAAACTGTTATTATTATTTTCTGATGAGCGTTTTGTTGTATTTACAGACCCCGATATTATGGTCACATGGTATAGCTGACGGAACAGTGTTATTTGAAGCCGGCCAAGCGGGCCCACCATTCCTTCAACACGTAGGCATGAACTGCGAATTTAAGGTACTACTCAACTTGTTATGAACTTAAATCACCGGATCCATTTAGGTAGCCCACTTCATGAGGCCCAACAAGTAACCAACCCAAACACTGAATACTCGATGAGACCTCTGACTATAAAAGCACAATGGAAGGAGAGAATAAGGCATGAATGAATATTGTGAATGTTGTTAGCTCCTTCTTCTCATCTCCAGTCTGATATCTGTTCTTCTTCCCATCCCTTCTTATGTAATTGTTCTTACATTTTAGTGTAATCATTCCTTCGATATCAATACAAACATCAAGATTCCATTATAATTTGGTCATTACTTAGCTGTGTCAAATATCAATTCACTTCATTGGTGCTTTCATTGCTCCTTAGCATAGATGGCTTTGGAAGAACTCCAATATGAACATCCACGCTTAACTCGTTTCACTGGAACTAATCCTGACCTATGGATCTCCCAAGCTGAACGCTATTTTCTCTTTTATTCAATCTATGATGAAAAGAGGTTTCCCTATGTTATTGAATCATTTGATGATGAACCATTCTGGTGGTTCAATGGTTGGCATCGGAGTTCAGACTTCATTACCTGGCGTGATTTCACAATCTGCAATGATTACTCAATTCCACGCTAACTCGGTCGCTACAACTGCCATTAAAGAACGTTCGATTCACCAACCAAAAGCTGCAATTGATCCGATTCAGGAACAGGAACCAGATCTGATTGATTCCAAGTCTGTTTCTAATTCTATTCTCGTTCCTTCGTTTACATTAGATTCGATTCACTCTGTTTCGATTCCTTCTGTTCCTAGCGCTCTCAAGGTGTTCGCTGAAATGCCTGATAATATTCCAAATGCTATTAACAGTGAAGTTGATGAAACCATTGTTGATGAGGTATTAGCAATCCAAACTCAATCAGTGGTTTATGTTGTTGATTCAAAAGTTATTCAATACTTTGCATGGAAACCGGGTTGGACTGCGCATAATGTTCAAGGCCTGGAACACTCGATTGTATTACCTACTGCATTAAGCGTGACTACAACTTCTACAATTTCACTTGCTTGTGTTGCCGGTTTTCTTTCTTATGTGGGATTGAATTGGAATTCAATTTCTGATCTTCTAATTTCCACAACTCCTATTCAGGTGTTCCCTCTAAAAACCATTGTTACAGCTGTTTGTATCAGTCATCGTAATAGTGCCGGTTTTGCTAAATTCATTGCTGGCTCTAGATGATGCTAAATTGCGAGGGATGAAGTTGGGTTGTTTACCGCTCCGGTTCTTCTTTCCACGCCTGATCATAATCAGTTTAGTAGGGCATTTGGCCTTATTGTTACGGGTTTGCTTGAGTCTCATATTTCTCCTTTCGATCCTATGCCTACTTTAGTTGCTCAAGCCGTGCTGAATTTTGCACCCCCTGCTCCTAAGTTGTTTCCTTTGGATTATGTACCAGAACCGCCTGATCCTTATACATGCTTTCCAACAGTCACCAAGGAAACTGTCGCTATGCACTTTGGTACTGTTTTTAAGAAGTACGCACCACCTACACTTGATGTTGTGGATCAGATAAGTGATGGACTCTATGAAATCATGTGCACCACATGCTTCGCTACTAGTGATGATTTTCGGGTTGTGAGTTCGTGTACTACGATTATTGACTGTTTTTTAGAACTCAAAGAGTCGAAGGACAGGAAACAAATGACGAAAAGGGATGCTAATTGGAAAAATGACTTCAGCCTTGCTTTGATTATGATTTCATATGTTAACTCAATAAGGGGTTTGAATCTTAACACGAAACTGGACCTGTTTGTCAGTTCAGAAAAGCAACCAGCATCTAAAATTTTTGTCCAGAAACTTAAAGAGTTGATTGCCAAGCCCTCAGTTGTTTTTATACCTGGTGCAAAAGAGACTCGAGATGGGAACTTGTTGTCTTCTATTATTTCAGCAATAGGAACTGATCCGCCAACACTTACACATGTTACTCCTCCGCTTCAACCGGATTTGTTTGAGTCATGTTCAGATTTTAGATGCGTTTACTGGATCTATTTGTAAGAATATTTGGTTGTCAACAAAGGGAATGATTCGAGCAGCTGCTACGGGTGAGTGTCTGAAGCATCTTGGCAGTAAGCTCAACTCTAATGATCGGCGCTCTTCAACATTTGGTTCCCATGAGACATCAACACCTTCAAACGAGAATGGATATGCAATTGGAGGTGGCATTTCAAACGACTTTATTGCAGCAAAAAGTTTGCTTTTAAATATTTTGGGTCCGACTATGATGAACCAGTTCTTGCAGGTGTGTCTACAGGGTGTTTGGCTATTATGTACTATTCCTTCATGTGCACAAACACGTGACCACAATGTGAGTTGGTTCAAATTCAACCCCAATAGTCTTCGGTGTGGGCTTCAGTTCTTGATTATTCTTTGGCACTTTGGAATGGTGAGGTATCCTTCTCATGACGGAGTTCTTGAAATAATGATTCATTTGGACAACAAGTTTCCATGGAAGCCCCCTCGGTGTTCCTTTCATTATGCTTTTAGTCCTCTCTTTTCCATAGGCATGATACGACATTTTTCACTTGTTGCCGATGCAGCATCAAGCCATGCAACTATCTTAGAATATGAAATTCATGGCATTCAACAAGCTGATTTAATGTCGATTTTAAGTCTTCGCGGGTAGCATTGAGGAAGTCTTGGCCCGGCGACGCCAACCCATTACCACCACCTAATATGTTGCAAAATGTCATGGCCAGGCTTGTATATTATGGAGGATTCAATGCTACTGCACTTTTTGTAGCAGCCATATATGTTGGGGTGACGCGAGCGGTGCCACTTGGGATTCGTACTACACTTTCATTATCATTTGATCAGGATTTTGTTGTTGTTTTGCCATATCTTAGGGCTACAATACGAGTGCATATTAGGCATGTACATGTCACTTGGTATCCCAAGCTTATTCGCATAGCTTTTGACCCAACAACAAATGCACTTGCTATTCTAGTACAACCTTCTGAAGCAATATGTCTACTAAGTGATAACAATATTCCACTACTTCTTTGGCATTCATTCGATTGCAATGCACAGACCTTGTTATTTGCTTATACTAGCCTAGAAGGTGGTTACTTTATTGACCCGGAAATGACATTGTTTGCGGCTCTTTGTGGCCATAAGCCACCCAACATCGTCTCTTTCATCGACGTCGCTGCGTCAGAACACGATACACAAAACAGGAACTTCATTTTCTTGGATCAGTATTTGCTTCCAACTGCTAAGAAATCGCTTTCACCTTGAGGACAAGGTGAATTTGAAAGGAGGGAGTAATGTTATGAACTTAAATCACCGGATCCATTTTGGTAGCCCAATTCATGAGGCCCAACAAGTAACCAACCCAAACACTGAATACTCGATGAGACCTCTGACTATAAAAGCACAATGGAAGGAGAGAATAAGGCATGAATGAATATTGTGAATGTTGTTAGCTCCTTCTTCTCATCTCCAGTCTGATATCTGTTCTTCTTCCCATCCCTTCTTATGTAATTGTTCTTACATTTTAGGGTAATCATAACTTCGATATCAATACAATCATCACGATTCCATTATAATTTGGTCATTACTTAGCTGTGTCAAATATCAGTTCACTTCACAACTCTTGATTCACGAAATTGGAAGTTGAAAGTTTCATTATATTTGCTATTTCGGATTGCTACGATAAATTGACGATGTTGACTTTTCTTTTAAGAGATTAATTTTGACCTTGTTGAAGGGCATTTTAGGTATATTATAATTTATAGTTACTTGAACAATTTCAGTGTTTTTATATCGAGCCGACCAACTTAGCAGTTCATTGGTTTCAAAAACCCGATGACGTCAACTTGTTTACCTTTTTGGTGCCAATTTACATTTTACACTAAATATGAAGCCTTAAAAAAGTTTTGAAATCCGGTTCGACCACCTTGTGCAGTTCATCGTTCGAATGGTAACCCTATGGTTCAAATACACTTAACTCGGCTGGTTGTTTAGCTGGTTCCCGGTCCAGCTGTTTCAGTCGGCTATAAAAACGGTGCACTTACTTTAACTATGCCTCGTTCTCAATCACAGGCGTATCCGGGTCTTGCACATTCGCTTAACAGTCAGGAACTTCAACACTTGGAATCATGGATCAAATCACGTCTACAAAGTTCATCGTGAAGGTTTGACTATAGTTGACTTTTTGCATGTATGGCAACATTCTTGAATTTGGACACATTAAATTTTGTAAGATGTTTTCATCTGAATAGTTCATTGATATTGAATTCGTGATATTATTTGTATTGTTTTTTTTTTCGTTAATTCTTATTATACAAATATTCTAATTTAATTGGAGTAAGAGATTTTATATGTATTAAAATCTTAATGTTTTGACGCTCGGATATGACACAACACGAATCTAACACGAAATTCATGGGTTTAGGTTTAGTCTAAACGGGTTCGGGTCAGTGTCAGGTTGAACCCAATGAACCCGTTTAGCAAAAACGGGTCGGGTCACCCTGGTTGGGTTGACCCGTTTAACCTATATATATTATATTATATTTTTTTGTCATAAATTAAATTGGGTTCGTATTTTGTGTCATATATATATATATATATATATATATATATATATATATATATATATATATATATAGGGTTAGGATCATGTGAGAAGTACTAGGCTAATTGAGAAACTTGAGAAGCATTCTGGACCACACATTTTCTTAAAGCTTTTCGTAATATACACATATGTATAGTTCAAATTGACTATATACATATGTATATAATTCATTATACATATATGTATATAGTCAATTATAAACTATACATATGTGTATATTACGAAAAGCTTAGAAAAATGTGTGGTCCAGAATGCTTCTCAAGTTTCTCAAATAGGGTGGACTTCTCTTAGGATCCAATCCCTATATATATATATATATATATATATATATATATATATATATATATATATATATATATATATATACGGATTGGGTAAAATAAAAACCACCTTAAGGTGTGAGAACCGTAGGAACCAATATTAAACATTGTTCAAATGTGTTTTGATGGATGAGATTAAAAGACAATTAAACAGAGTAATGATTATGCTTTAATTAATGAGATTTTTGTTTTTAGTGATATAAGAGATAATTGGTCTTTTTACTATGATCATTAATGATTGGTCTCATTAATGATTTTGATTTAATTAATAAGATTGTTTTTTAATAAAGAAAAAAATTTTAAAAGAAAAGGTAAATGTTTACGTTGCAAATAAATCTTCAGAAAAATGAAAAAAAATTTAAAATAAATAAAGTAAAGTCGTCGTCAGTAAATGATAGTTTGCACATCCATTCTCTTAAAAACTCACACCAACATATGTATAGTTAAAATTGACTATATACATATGTGTATAATTCATTATACATATATGTATATAGTCAATTATAAACTATACATATGTGTATATTACGAAAAGCTTAGAAAAATGTGTGGTCCAGAATACTTCTCAAATTTCTCAAATAGAGTGGACTTCTCTTAGGATCCAATCCCTATATATATATATATATATATATATATATATATATATATATATATATATATATACGGATTGGGTAAAATAAGAACCACCTTAAGGTGTGAGAACCGTAGGAACCAATATTAACCATTGATCAAATGTGTTTTGATGGATGATATTAAAAGACAATTAAACAGAGTAATGATTATGCTTTAATTAATGAGATTTTTGTTTTTAGTGAGATAAGGGATAATTGGTCTTTTTACTATGATCATTAATGATTGGTCTCATTAATGATTTTGATTTAATTAATAAGATTGTTTTTTAATGAAGAAATTTTTTTTAAAAGAAGAGGTAAATGTTTACGTTGCAAATAAATCTTCAGAAAAATGAAAAAAAATTTAAAATAAATAAAGTAAAGTCGTCGTTAGTAAATGATAGTTTGCACATCCATTCTCTAAAAAACTCACACCAACCGTAAATTGTTTTACACAACAAAATAAAAAATAACAAAACTATTTCGCACGTTACGTTTTTAACGCAAGTTGTCTGTTTTTTTACGCCCGTTGTCATTATTGAAGGTGAACATTTTTGTTTATTTTTTTACACAATGGTGTATTGTGTAAAGACGTTTTTTTAGTTTGATGTTTTACGTCAGCGCGAAAAGTGTCTCTCTTTCTAAAAAACTCACACCAACCGTAAATTTTTTTACACAACAAATAAAAAAAAACTATTTTACGCGTTGCATTTTTTAACGCACGTTGTCGAATGTTTTTTTTACCGCGTTGTCTTTATTGGACGTAAATGTTTTTGTTTATTTTTACACAATGGTGTATTGCATAAACACGTTTTTTTTTACGTTTGATGTTTACGTCGGCGAGAAAGGTGCCTCCCTTCTAAAAAACTCATATCAACCATAAATTATTTTACACAATAAAATAAAAAATAAATAAACTATTTTACGCGTTACGTTTTTTAACGTGCGTTGTCGAACATTTTTACATATGCAACATTTTCTAAAAAAACTTTTTTAACGATGTTAACTGTCGTAGATATTACTATTATTATCATAATTATTGTTATTATTATTATTATTATCATAATTATTGTTATTATTATTATTATTATTTAGGTTAATTGATAATTGATAATGGATGTGAGTAGGTGATGTTAACTTTTTTATGACTATTGAAATCAAGAAAGAGAGAGAAATGATGTGACATCAGGAGAGTAAAAGATTAAACTACTCTATTGATTTAATTTGAATTTAGGTTATGTGTTAAAATTTTGTTGGATGATAAGAGTTCTCGCGGTTCTCGCAACTTGTGGTGGTTTTCATTTGAACTGGATATATATATATATAGGCTTAACGTACAAACGTACGCGAAATTTTTTCAACATGCGATTAGTCATAAATGAAAAAAAAAAGGTATGACAAACCTGGAAAATTAGTTGAAATAGGTTCAGCCTCTTCATATTCATTGAATACAGGTGAAAGATTGTGTGGAACAAGGCTTCAGGGTGAACTCATTAAAGAATATTCCAGATCTTCATTGAATGCGGCTGGTGGAGAATCCAGTTCTTCATTGAATGCGGCTGGTTGATTGTTCAAGTCAAACGTCTTCGGTGCAAATGGTTGTGTGTGATGTGTTACTCTCATTGACTCAAAATAAAAAAAATGGATGTTGATACTTTCTCTGTTTTGATGTATACACACGTATATAGAAAAAGAGGATGGGAGAAGATGCTTTATGGCAGCCATACTACAAATCCTCATTAAATGAGGGATGTTGATGTTTGATGTTTTGTGTATAACCTGACATCTCCTAGTTTGCCAAAAGGGATGTATGTATGTTACTACCGAATGCAGATTGGTTCTCCTCTCATGTCCCCTGTAAATTTACTGATATGCCCCTCTAACCAATCTTTGTGCACAATCCATTCATATGACGTGGGTGAATCTCAGCCACAAGTGGTAGTTTTCTGAGTTTTTTCAACTGGATAGGGATTTCTCTACATAATTAGCCTATATATATATGTATATAGGATGAGTTCATCAGTGTTTGTAAACCTTATTAATCAATCTGAGCCATTAATCATTTCTTTAGATGTAAAAGATATGATGGTAATTAATCAATTTAAATAAGGAAATTATAACATAAAACTAACTACTCCTTACGATCTTTAAATCGTTATAACTTTTTTATATATTAATATTGTTTTCTTTTAAATACACCATAAAAATGGGTTTTTTTATCTCTTTAATTTGAGTATAATATTGTTATAGTTTTTTTTTAATAAAAACGGAAAACATATGAAGTTTCGTTTTTTCAGCGTTTTACTGTTTATATACACAGGTGTACATGAGTTCAATACACAAATGTACAACAGTGTACAAACAACTTGTACACTTGTGTACGTTGTAGGAACAACGACCGGTACACATAATCTCAGCGAAAATTAAAAAAAAATACAATATTTAGTTATGATAGGATAGCAAAATTACCAATACACCCTTATCTTTAATTAATAGTTAATTATATCATTAACATCTTTATTTTATTGCCTTTTTTTTAAACCGTAAATCTCAAATAGATCAATGATTGAGAATGGTTCTCACGATTTACAAATAACATTAGGTTCACTCTATAGCTCTACCCTATATATATATATATATATATATATATATATATATATATATATATATATATATATATATATATATATATATATAGGGGTTGATTAACATACAAATTTGCTTAACGTACGATTGGTACGCTGACCGAATTACAACATGCGGGATTTTCCCTATAAAATGCGGGATTATATAAAATTTTCAGACCACATGGTTTGATCAATTTCGTCCAATTCGTTTCAAATTTCTTTTCATTTCACTTCAAATAGGCTATTGTTCGGTCAATTTCATTGAATTGGGTTCGAATTCATCGTTGATTTTGAAAAGTTTCATCAAAATATCGACCCTCGAATTCAAACCATAGAACAGAGGACGAAGAAACATGACCAAGCATTGATTCAGACCGTAGAATAGAGGATGCAGGAACATGACCAAGCTTTGATTCGATTGGAGTTAGAGGGCAGTAACAATGGTTTCAGATCGTAGAACAGGGGATGCGATTTTTGAACTGGGAGGTAAGGCATGCGTGATAACGTGCGTGATTTATGTTTCCTACATGCGTTATTAAGTTTTTTGAGTTTCGAACGTGCGTGATTTACAACCGTACGTTAAGCCGTAATGTATTTTACACTTTCTCTCTCTTTATATATAGGAAGAGGATCATTACAGAACACTAATTATTTAAATGTAATTGTATTTTAATAAGTTTCAAGAGCGACATTTAACATAAATTAAAATCATTAGTGTTTCAACGAAGAGGAACTATAATCATGAACTAGAAATCTAAAATCATTAGTTTCAAGTTTAACAACTAATTTTAGTCAACTTTCAATTAAGTAATCAAGTTTTATACCTTTTTTTCAATGCAAAAAAGTTATCAAACTACCTTGGAGAAGGACAGTGGAAGCTACATGGTCGAATGTTAAGCCGAGAAGCGGGACTTGAGAGCTGAATTTGGTCGTCAGGATCTAGTGGTGAATGGTGATAGTCGATTGGTTCTAGTCGTCTCACATTTGCCTTGGTAGATGCCGATGGTTTACAAATTAGCTTTAGGAAACAATTGGAGGAAATATGGCAATTGGCAAATGAGTTGCGGGTAATTAGACGAGGAAATTGTGTAATTTCGCTTATATGGGCAATTTAGTGCATGGACAACTCCACAAGCGTATGTAAATTTGGGTTTTATTAAATTGGATTTAGCTTAATGTTAGCTTATTAAAATAAAAATGCAGTTTAAAGTTTAGGGGTCACAACATACCTTAGGTTTTCGGAAAACAAAACTCTAAAGTTTAAAGGTTAGGGGTCACAAAATACCTTAGGTTTTCGGAAAACAAAACTCTAAGCATTCACATCCCATTTTTTATTCTCACTCAAACCGTATAGCATTCACATCCCATTTTTAATTCTCATTCAAACCCTATAAGTTAAGAAAACTAGCTAAAAACACCGCTCATTCCATTATTTATTATACCTTTATAATTATTTTTAAAAAAATTCTAAAGTAAATTTTTATATTTTAGGAAAAACTAAAGCAAAATTATATATTTATGAAAAATGAATGTCATGTGAGAGAGTTTAAAAAACTTAGAGAAAAATATATGGAATAAATATGAGGTTCATGTAAAAAAAGACATTTTTCGTGAGAGACATAAGAATGCATAGAAATTGACATGTAGGTATCATGTTTTGAACTTAGGGGCTGTTTAGCAACTTCTAATGGTTAAGTACTGAATAAGTAAGAGGTCTAGACCATTAAAAGCATGTTTGGCTAAGCTTATTTAACTCAAAAAAGGACTTTTAGTTAAAATGACTTATTGACTTATAGCTTTTTGAAAATGAGTTTTTAAAAAAGTGTTTGGATTAGCTTATGTGGTGGGAAAAGCCAATAAGTCTATAAGTTATTTTTTTTAAACATGTTTGGATTGGCTTATGTTGTTTTTTTAGAGTTAGATTGGGTATTTTTGTAATTGTATTCTAAAAAGTTAAAAGGAGTTTTGAAAAGCCAGGATATCCTAGCTTTTTTAAAATGACTTTTCCAGCTTATCTTAGCTTTCTACTTATTGGCTTTTTGAAAAAGACATAAGTCAATAAGTTGTTTTAAAAAGCACACCCAAACATGCCTTAAGTGCTGAACCAGTAAGAGGTCTGAAGCATTAAGAGTCAGTATAATATTTAACTATTCAGAGACAAATGTCTGACCAATTCAGATTCGAGGTCTTAACCATTCAAACTTAGTATAATACTTAACCATTCAGAGGCAAATGCCTGAACCATTCAGACATCTGCTCGCGAAACAAACAGTCTGAACCATTAAGTACTGAATCAGTAAGAGGCCTGAACCATTAAGAGCCTCAATAAGAGGTAAACAAACAGCCCCATAGGCATAATGTTTTAGGTAGTATTGGCAAGAGAAACACCAAACATAACAATTTAAAACACAATGTAATGTATTATAGGAATGACATTTAAAACACAACTAAAACACACTGCGTAAACTTAAAATACACTACTTAACGTTCTTGGCATGGCGTTTTAAGTTTTAAGACTAGAATTCATAGCATTGTTTCTTAAATTGTTATGTTTAGTGTTTTTCTTGCCAAAACAACCCAAAACATCATACTTAAGTTCAAAACGTGATACCCACATGTCAATTCCTATGCCTTCTCACACTTCTCACAAAAATATCATTTTTCGAGGAACCTAAACCTATGGAATAATGATTTTTAGTTAAATTACATGAATAAGAATAAGGAATATGATGTGAATGCTCTTAAATCATTTAAAATATTAATATTATAGGGTTCATATAAATTTAAAAAAGGAAGCACCCCAAATCCCAATTTTGACACCATATACGCATTGTGTATAGATCCATATGGAGCATATAGAGTTACATAATTTCCAATATTAGTCATCTATTGCCAAAGGAGTCGTATGTGAGCGTATACGCCGCATATAGACCTATATGCGATGTATTTAGTACGATATCTAAGGTATGTGAAAAGCAATGGGATGTGATTTGTGGGTCCCATCTATACGTCTCGTATGGACCTATATGAGGCATATAGGGTTAAAAAGAAGTGAAATTTAATTTGATTTGTGGGTCCTACATATACACCTTGTATTGACCTACTCTGTAATGGCCCGCTATTTAAAACTTTCCTTATTTAGAAAGTGTCGTTTGTATTTCTATTTTGGAACCTTGTACTTGTATTCATCGTTTCGTTCTAATCGTTGTAAATCCGAGACTTGGATCATAATAAAAATTCATATTTCATAATATTCATACTTTACATATTCATGCTAATTGGAAACATTTGTGATTCGTGATATCTTAATACTAAATTCATGATACTTGAACATACGTGATAAAACTTGCAAATACATGATATACATACAAGATTCATACACGTTTTATAAGCATTCGTAATACCTCATTCACGATCAGCAATCATATTTTATAACTAATGGTCCTTATATTATGTTCTTATAACTTAAAACACCCTAAAACACCTCAAAACCTACCTAATACAAACTTCAGGGACTGAAAATGACAAAAAATCAACAAGTTTGAGGATTAAATCCTCTGCCCCCCGCGACCGCCAAACCTCTTTTCTCTCGCCCCCGCCAGAGACTTTAATTGCAGAAAGTTGTTTCCAGCTCATGGGTTGGTCAATTTTGTGTTTGTTTAGTTGTGTTTCTTGCACTTAAACAACTCCCAACTAACCCTAATCACCTCCTATATAAACCACCTCATTCCCACTCATCTCACACTTTACAGACACTCTAAACTCTCTCTCAACTCACGAAAATCTACTACTAATCTCAGAATTTGAGTAGAATCTTCAAGGCCTTCAAAGTGAGTTCTAGCTCACTTCTACCTCTCCTTTCTCATTGTTTATTCCTTCTTAGCACTTGGGACACCTCTAGGCTTGTTTCCTTAGGTATTTCCATGGAAAACCAATATGGAACTCCTTCATATTTGAGGTTGAAGTGCAAGAAACTTTCTGTTTTAAACAAAACTCTTTCAAAACTTGTTTAATCTATTCAAAGCTTGAGTCTAACTCATCTCAAACCTATATCCGAATGCTTACAACACTATTTGTGGTTGGTTAGGCTTAAAAACAAGGTTGAGACATTCAAACTAGAGGATTTATCCTTAAAAATATTCTGTTTTCATAGAGCTTAAGCTCACAAGTGATGTCAAGTCAAGAGCTTGATGATAGTGTGTCCACCTTGGTTAGCTTGGGCTATCTTAACTTTGGGACCACACATCACTTGATGATTTCCATCATTTACATTCTTGTCTTATTGTTCTTATTATTCATGACCCTCCTTGTATCTACGACACTTGTGTAGTGGTGAATCCCATCGAGGTTCCAAAGTGAATGGTTAATCCTCCCACCTACTACTTGACTTACATGAACACTAAGAGGTACCAAAGTGGATGGTTCATCCTCCCACTTCCTACATGACTATATAGCTATATATGTATCTATGGACTATAATATAATCCCAAAGACCGAACCCTTGATAATGACTAAGTAATCATCTATCGAGTTATTAAGTTTTATCACTAAAGTTTGTAGTTTCTTGTCACGATTCTAATAGGTCTCGAACCTATGAAACCATATCAAACCCATTCGGGTTCTCATTCCCTTTCAATTTTGCTCTAATACTCCGAATCTTCCGTTACACTCATAACTAATACCTATGTTCTTCCTGTAGAAGGACAAGGTGCCAAACCCTAATCACAAGAAGCTTGCGGGATTCTTTAAGTGGCACACTTTAGCAAAACCGTGAGTACACTCGACCCATTTACCGATTTCTCACTTTTGGGTTGTAACATGTTTATTTATCAAAATACACTTATCACAAATTCATGCTTTTACATACTCAATCCTTAATACATGATGCTTGTTATGCTTAGATACATGCTAGAAGTATACATGCTCGATCATTAACTTAGCTAGCCCAACTTGACGTATATAGCGCTATAAGAGTAGCACACCACCCGCCGGGGTTATGTTAAGATTATCATACTCATTTTAGCCTTGTCGCTTTTGCAACGAGGGAAGTTCGATCTCGTAAACTTTTGTGAAAACTCGGGTTTGATCTAGTAGTGCATGATTAGTATAGTCTTTGCTTACAATTACCATGTGGATTATACCTATGCTATGTATTCACCAAACTTGTGTACTCGCCTTTGCTTTTGCATTGAACTCTATTTTAAAACATGTTACAGGTTGATGAAGATGATGCCATGAAATTGGAGTAGTGTTGATGACTAGATACACACATAGACGTTAGGTTTATAATTGTTGTATCAAATTTTGACTTGATTATTGTTGCATTTGAATTTCCATGTATTGTACTCGAATATTTTACTTATGAAATGAAATCTGGTTTAATTAAATATTGTCGCAATTAGTATTATGAGCAATGAGCAATCTTTTTCGTCCCGCCTCGATGTTTTCGCCATCGGTTGGGGTGTGACAGATTGGTATCAGAGCCTTAACTATAGGGAATTAGGAAGAATTGCCATGTTCGACCTAGTCTATAGTTAAATTGTCCATTTTTGGCCATTCTTGTCTTATGCTTAAAACTTTATTCTTCCTCATTGCTCCTTCCTAATCTTTTGGTCTTAAAAATTTACATGACGTCTTTCTAAGATGTTTACACAATACACTTGAAGACTTGAAGACACTCATGATGCAAAATAGACGATTTGCACCAAAATAGGTCCAATGACTTACAATTTTTGGTAAATCCCTCATTCCGCGTATTCGATTTTTCACGAAGTTACACCATCAAGCTAGGAGTGATATCCACATCTTGATGGAAAACTTCCGTCTCATACTCTAGTGGATCTTGCAAACGAGTCGGAATATGCTCCTCCTTTAGTAAGAAACAACCACACTTAGGGTACGAAATCATCAAGTTAGGGGTGAAACCCGCACCTTGTTGATTAAGTCCCATTCCTCGATTTTCAATCTCGCCAAAGTCTCGAATTTTCGATCGACTAGGGAAATGTAGTAACTGGAGGGTAAAATGCCGTTAATCGCTTCTCGACGAGAGCGTTTTACCTATTAGGCCAATGCATGTTCCCTAACTCGAAAGATCTTACGAATCACTTTGGAATAGTTGACGTTTCTCTACCTGAAACAATCCCATGTTTTATTGAGCCAATCTTTTATGTTATCTCAATTTTTATGTGATTTTATACTTTTTACCTTATTCGTTTCAAATCGTTACACAATTCGCACGTCTATCGCAATAAAAAACAATAATAATCCTCGTGAACAAACTAAATTATACTCTTTATACGCCCTCATACGTGGTTATACTTGTTAAATACTTGTTAAATTCGTTAAATACTCGTTAAATACATGCAATACGTGAATTACCCATGCTTATACATGCAAAACTTATTTTTATGTTATGATCAAGTCTCATCCCTTTTCTTTCTATTTCAACCCTAGATGTCTTCTCCAAGTTCTTCAAAGAAATCCAAGGGTTCCAAGAGGGGTTCAAACAACCAAGGAGACTCTATCTCCAAGCAAGAACTAGCCGGGTTGATTATGGAGTAAATGGCCGAGCAAATGGCTAGAATCATCCCCAACATTGTGACCCAAATCCAAACCGTCCATGAAACCCCCAAATCCACCGTTGACTCAAAGGTGGACCCTCCCAAGGCAACGTTCCAGTTCAAACAGTTCATGGCTTGTAAGCCCATGGAATTCACTAGTAATGATGGCGATACTGCCATGATGAACTGGTTCGACGCGATCGAACTCACCTTTCTGCAAAGTGGATGACCTGATGAGCTCCGAACCTTGAACGCCACCGGGGTCTTTCGTGAGAGAGCCTCGAGTGGTGCACCACCGAAAGAAACAAGCGTGGCAATGAAGCAGCTCACGCATTACCTTGGGAAGAGCTAAAGAAGCTCATGAAGGACCAATTTTGTCCTCCTCACGAGACCCAGAAACTCGAAAACGAATTCTGGAATCTCACCCAACAGGGGAGCGACACCGAAGGATTGATCACGCGCTTCAAACAGTTAAGTACCCTTTGCCTTGGGCAAGTGGATACCGTACCTAAGGCAATTGCCAAGCTCATTCGTTGCCTCTCACCGGTATTAACAAACCATGTCGCCACCGCTAGCCCCAAAACCCTCGAAGATGCTTATAGCATCACGATTGAAATGAACTACAACTACGTTCGTCATGGAGCCTATGACAAGGTCTCCACGAAGCATGCACACCAAGCCATCGCTGATACCACCACCACTACCGAGTCACCTCCCTCCCAAGCCAAGAAACCAAACACCAACTGGAACAAGAAGCGGAAGGCTTTAGTTCAGAATAACGCGGTCGTTCCTCCGCTTACCCCTACACCACTAAATGTTGTTTCCTCTACCCAAAACACCAAGCCACCCAAGTGAAACTACACCGGTACTTAGCCTAAATATGAATGGTGCACTTACCACCATCTCCCATCCACCCCGTGTCGGAAATGCGCTAACTGTAACAGGATGGGGCATTTCGCTAGCCATTGTCGCCAACCCCAAAACAACCAACCATCATACCTAACCCTAACCCGAACTAGCCTCAACCTCAATGTCAACATGCTCCTGTGCGAGCATGTTACAAATGTGGCGACCTCAATCATCTCCCCAACGTTTGTCCTCAACTCAACCAGCAGCCTCAACTCCAATAGCAACCTCAGCCTGCTAAAGGACGAGCTTTCATGCTTACTTCCGCTCAAGCTCAAAACTCCAATGACGTCATTACTGGTACGTTGCTTGTCAACCATATTTATGCTTCTTTCCTGTTTGATACTGGTGCGATAAAAGTTTTGTGTCTGTTGATTTGAACCTTTACTTAAGTGCGAATGTTCCAAATTGCCTAATCCTTTCGCTTTCGAAGTCGCTAACGGGAAATCCATCACCGTTGATTCCGTCCTTTCGAATTGCTCCCTGAATCTTAACGATCATACGTTTTCGATCGACCTCATTCCCATGCAATTGGGAAGTTTCGATATCATAGTAGGCATGGATTGGCTTAGGCGAGTCCGTGCTGAAGTTGATTGTTCTGAAAAGTTCATTCGCCTCCCTCTTCCTAACAACGATTTGTTGCATGTCTATGGTGAGAAACCTTCTAAAGGTCTCAAAATTATTTCGTGTAATCAAACGAACAAGTACTTACGCAAGGAGTACTTCACCTTTCTTGCCCATGTTGTGGAGAAGAAAGACAAAGGTCCGAGCATAAGCGATGTTCCTATCGTTTTTCAATTTCCCGATGTCTTCCCAGAGGATCTTCCTGGTCCTCCACCTCCCCGTTCCGTTGATTTTTGTATTGATCTCATCCCTGGCGCAACTCCTGTTGCGAAGGCTCCCTATCTTTTAGCACCCTCGGAAATGCAAGAGCTATCGAGCCAACTTCAAGAGTTTCTTGATAAAGGCTTTATACGTGTGACATCCCGGTTTTTCAGATATCTTAAACGCACTACTTCACGGTTATTCGTTCCTACGTTAAATTGATTCGGAGACTTAAATTGCACGCTCAAAATAATTACGATAATTTCGTGAACTTGTCAAATGAATTACGTGCTATGTGTATTAAACGTTTATAAGTTGGTGAGTTATTATGTGATGTTTCGATTTCGTGATTTGTTTTAGTTATAAAATATATATAGTAAATATATAGACGAATCGAACCGAGCCGCGACACGAGCCGGCCTCTTTTCCTTGCGACTCAAGGAGTTAACCAAACTTGGGGATCAAGTTCTAAACCCAAACCGCCCCACCCGAATCCCCTTTGCGGCCGCAAGCACTAACCCCAAACCCTTTAATCCTTTTCTTTCCACTAGCACTATATATATGCATGTATACATGAGTTGTGCATTACAAAAAAAAAAAAGAAACCCTAGTATCCAAGGAAGCCGACGGCAGCCCATCTTTTCCACTTGCTCTCGGTCGCGACAGTTTTTCCTCACTCCTTGCTCTCGGTCGCGATCACCTTCAAACCGAATCCATTCCCATCCAACTCTCGGCTCATTGATCTTATTATTAAAGGTTAGGATTTATCATTGTTTGCAAGATCATATTTGGATTTATAAACTCTTGATCATGTTTGAATGTAGTGTTATCTTGTTAGCCGATTTATTTATGCTAGTTGCGGTTAAGATGATTAGCGGAATCTAGAAACATTAGGCTGCGTTTTGTGTAATAAAAAATATATGTTATGATTAGGGTTTGCATGGGTATGATATATATGATGATATATGATTGGTAATTCTGTTCATGATCGCTTATGTTCAATGTATCGATGGTTTAAGCGGGTTAGATTGTGATAAAGTGCTGAATCAGGATGCTGAATGGTGATTACAGCCAACTTCAACTGGCTGTAACTTGGTTATTATTTATCGAAAAACGGATTTTCTGAAGTCTAAAACGTAGAGTTTTGAAAAAAGCTTCTAGTGGCGCTAGATTCATATTTTTCTGAAGTCGTTTGATATTTTTAAGTGGCCAATTAAGTTCAGTAACTGAAGCTGTGAAAATTCTGAAAAATTG
This sequence comes from Scalesia atractyloides, assembly GCA_947069175.1. Classification (NCBI taxonomy): domain Eukaryota; kingdom Viridiplantae; phylum Streptophyta; class Magnoliopsida; order Asterales; family Asteraceae; genus Scalesia; species Scalesia atractyloides. Next base: position 32,527,999 of record CAMTDV010000004.1, on the reverse strand, counting down.
TTAGTTGTTTATCGAGTCGGATCTAATAATCTGTAGAGAGTCGAATCATGAAATTTGTACAGCAACTAGATATGGAAATTTACGGGAAACTCCCACTGGAATTTTGTTAATTGAACGAACGGTGATTTTTAAATAAATTCTTCCGTGGACTGCAGTCAGAAAGTGACGAATCTGACTGCAGCCTAGTATATTAATATTTATGAATAATTGGTAAAGTATTAGGACTTGAAAAATTTATATAAAATTCTACATTATAGTTGAAACCTTCTGTAAAATAATTGGAATTTTTGGAATATTGGAACTATTTTATAAAAATCCTTGAAAACAGCCTAATTATGAGTATATAAGCTGAAACTTGATAACTTGCGAATGTATGTACCAAAGTGTTGTATGAATTGATTGTGTTCATGATAAATTGTTTTGATCACTATATTGGCATGATGATACTTGCATGCATGATTTGAGTCTTAGGAATTGTCATTGTATGAACCTCATTGTGTGTTAGTATGTGTAAGACTTGTATCAGTGTGATCGCACACTAACTCTAAATCAATTGACTTGTTAGGACGCAATTAGCGGTTCCATCATTTGCTACATCTGTGTTACACTAACCGAGCAACTAAAGGTGAGTTCACGGCCCCTAATTTTATCCGGTTTTAAACAACAGGGGGAGAAACATGTATACACTCTACAACTCTATCTCTTTACGTTATACGAAATTAACGTCATTAAACTATTGGGTAACTAAGTTAATGTTAATGTACGTTATGGTCACTAAGTAGCTATATCACACAAGTCCTCGACAATCTCTCGGATCGTTAGTATTGGGTTTAAATAGCGGGGAAATTATAAGTAGTACTACTGGGCCCGACAAGCCCCATCCGAGCTAGTCGCGCTAGCCGACCGGGTATGGTCAACGGGTGAATAATTTGGCCTAACTTCGCCATGGTCAGTGATAGGCCTGGCAACACGGAGGCACAACAGTCAGCTTCGATCGCGAACACTTACGTGACATAACTTTAGGCTAGCTACCTATATATATTAACATTGAACTTAATTATGAATCAACAATATTATCCCGGGTTAGGGATAATGGAACCAACAACGTTATTATTCCGGGTTAGGAATAATATAACATCATTATTATTCCGGGTAAGGAATAATGGAACTATTAGTATTATTCCGGGTTGGGAATAATGGGACTAAATCGTTATCCCGGGTTAGGGATAACGGGGGAAACAAACTTATAACAGAACAAACGAATTTATGAAAACCTGTGAACTCACTCTTCTTTAATGTTGACACTTGTTTCTTTACATGTTTCTCAGGACGCTAGGAGCTCTAGGTGCACTCACTTGCATTGATCAAGACATCTTTTTATCGAGTCTCATTTACAAACATTGTTTTGGGTTTTCTTTAGTTTTGGCGTTTGTGTTGGCGCCCGTTCCTTTACTTTATCTTTATGCTTCCGCTCAACTTTAAAAACTAATGCTTCCGCTAAACATTGAAATCAAACTAAGACAATCTAAAATTAACTATGAATGATTAAACAAATGATTTTGGAAAACGTATTAATAAATCATATAGAGTCGTTCGACGTTACTAGTGTCTCAGATTCTGGTTTGTTCACACGCCTCGCGGTAAAACTCCGCAAGTGGAAATTGAGGGTGTGACAGATTGGTATCAGAGCCTCTAGCTATAGAGAACCAGGTTTGCATTAAAAGTAGACCTAAACTATAGCTGATTACACGACACTAGACGTAGTTTGGCACCGAACTATTATATCTTGTTATGTGATGTACCACAACTGTGTTATGTAGAATATGAATGCATAGTAAGAAATGAATGCAACTCGTAACTAACTACACAACCTAACAGGCAATGTCATCAGCATCATCATCATCCGACAAACTTTCGCAACCAAGGGCGCCAGGAAAGGCACCTATGGTGGAACCCTCACCATCTTATGGCGTGGAGACTCGCTGAGCTGCGAGAAAAAGGCTCGCTCTAGGGGAGGAGTCGTCCTCACGCCCGACCATCGTTGTGCCGGTCGAACCGGTTAACTCGGTAGAAGTAGGGAACGACCTACTTAGAGATATGATACGGAAACAACAAGAACAATTAGAAAGAATGCATGAAACCATCCTAGCACAGGGATGGATGATACGACAATTGACAGGTAAGACTAGATCGCTCGAGGAAGAGCAACATACGAGTAAGATATCTCGTAACACTTTAGCCAGAGATCTTCGTGCTGAACAGCTAAGGGCTCACTGGCTAGAAGACAGAGTTCTTGAGTCTAGCTGGAGAATTCAAGAACTAGAACAGAATCAGGCACCTGTACCAGTACCTGCACCAGCACCGGCCCCTCCAGTGCCGGTAGAGGAGGATCCGGAAGAGGATCCAGAAGAGGATCCGGAAGAGGATCCAGAAGAGGATCCAGAAGAGGATCCAGAGGAGGATCCAGAGGAGGATCCGGAGGAAGACCCAGCTGTAGAAGCTGGAAACGCCGCGCAGGATGACGGCAACGATAGCGATTTGGGGGATGGAGACGTAGAAGACTGACACGTCTCGCTTATTTTATTTACTTTCTTTCAGTCTATTTATTTTCCTACTTGTGTTTAAACTTGAGACTTTATAGTAAACTCATATGTTTGGTTGGCACTTTGTAAGACGTTGAAATTTTATTTAATCAAGTATTTCTTTTGACTGTTTAATTTATTTGGGTTGACATAACTTGAGGAATTATTTAAGTATGGAATAGGATAACTATATTGGATATATAGACTTATCGGTGTTGTGTTTATGTTGTCTTACGAAGCTCTAAATGGCAACTGGACGTCGCGGAAACCTTAATATAACGCCCGAAGAATTAGCTGCAATGATCCAAGAGCACGTGAATGCAGCTCTAGCGGGTGTTCAAAACCAACCGGCAGGTAACCATTATTAAATTTTCATGGGAAAATCTAATAGTTGGGTTAGTAAAATTCCTCGCTGACTACCTGTCCTCTATCAGCAGGAGGGGGTCTTAACCCCTACAAGATGTTCCTCGACGCGAAGCCAAGCAAATTCACGGGGGCAGAAGGACCCATAGGACTGGTCCGCTGGATTGAAAAATCCGAATCAGTGTTTGAAATGTGCAACTGTCTGGAGGCCAACAAGGTCAAGTATGCAGCCTCAACATTGGAAGATGGGGCACTAACTTGGTGGAATGCACAAGTCCAAACGCGTGGACTTATTGCTGCAAATGCAATGGCCTGGGCCGAGTTTAAGGCCCTAATCAAAGAAGAGTACTGTCCGCGAGACAGAGTTCAACAGTTGGAGCAAACATTATGGAACCACAAGATGGTGGGATCTGAAATTGAAGCATACACAGCGAAACATCACGACTTGGTATTTCTATGTCCCGATCTGGCCAACACTGTTGAGAAACGACTCGAGTTCTACCTTGGGGGTCTAGTCCCTGAGATTCAGGGTATGGTAATGGCTAGCAACCCTGCAACTGAACATCAAGCAATCAGGTTGGCGCACAAACTCACCGATAAAGTGGTGGAACAAAAGAAGTTGCCAACTCGGGGTACGACTGAAGTTGCCCCTGATAATAAAAGAAAGTTTGAAGACTCGTCTGTTCGACAGTCTTCGTCATCCCAGCCACAACAGGGGAACTAGAAACGGTTCAATAATTTCAACAGCCACCGGGGTCACAATAATCAGCCCGCCAACAGCAACCAGAACGCAAGCGGCTATGTAGGTCGAAAGCCGCAGTGCAATCGCTGTAATCTTCATCATCACGGCCCTTGTGCCGGGAATCGCTGCCAACGATGTGGCAAAGTGGGACATGCGGCAAAGGATTGTCGCGGGGAAATCATGTCCCGACAAAACCAAAATCAACCCCAGGGCCAGCAACAGGGTGTTAACCGGGGATGCTATCAGTGTGGTAGCACTGCCCACTTCAAAAGAGACTGCCCACAGCTGCGTAACAACAACAACAATGGCGGGAACAACCACAACCACAATAACCACAACAATAACAATAACAACAACAATAATGGAAATGGTGGCACAGGAGGTGCCAAAGGTCGCGCATTTACGTTGGGCCGCGGAGAGGCCAGAAACGACTCGAACGTGGTCACCGGTAAGTTTCCCCTTAATGAACATTTTTCTACTGTGCTTTTTGATACGGGTGCGGATAGGAGTTTTATATCTGAGTCTTTTAAGAAGAACCTAAATCTTACGCCTAAACCCTTAGAGACCCCTTATATCATAGAACTAGCCGATGGTAAATCTGTAGATGTGACCCATATAGTATCCGGCTGTCAACTCAAACTTGCGGGTCACACCTTTACCATTGATCTGATGACAACTACCCTGGGTAGTTTTGACGTGGTAGTCGGAATGGACTGGCTATCCGACGTCCGAGATGAAGTTCTCTGCTTCGAAAAATCTATCCGTATTCCGCTCTCTAACGACGAAATCTTGACGGTGCAAGGCGAGAAGGCAGGCGCCGTCACAAACATCATCTCATACATGCAAGCGCAGAAGTATCTTCGGAGGAAGAACTCCTTTGCCTTGCTTGCACTGGTTACCGAACAGCCTAAGGACGAGAAACGTATAGAAGACATCCCCGTCGTCCATGATTTTTCTGATGTATTCCCAGAGGAGTTACCTGGTCTTCCGCCACATCGACAATTGGAGTTTGAAATTGAATTGGCGAACCATGCAACTCCTATCGCCAAGGCCCCATACCGCCTAGCTCCAGCCGAGCTGCAGGAGCTGTCTACCCAACTTCAGGAGCTGTTATCCGGCCTAGCGCTTCGCCATGGGGAGCTCCAGTCCTTTTTGTCAAAAAGAAGGACGGGACCTTCCGCATGTGCATCGACTACAGGGAACTCAATAAGGTTACTGTCAAGAACCGATACCCATTACCTCGCATCGACGATCTCTTCGACCAACTTCAAGGGTCAAGCTACTACTCCAAGATTGATCTACGGTCCGGTTACCATCAGTTACGCGTCAGGGAGGAAGATATCGCTAAGACGGCATTTCGTACTCGGTATGGCCATTATGAGTTCTTGGTCATGCCCTTCGGTCTCACCAACGCACCCGCGGTGTTCATGGACCTCATGAACCGTGTGTGTAAACCATACCTCGACAAGTTTGTCATTGTGTTCATCGATGACATACTCATCTACTCTAAAGGTGAAGAAGAACATGCTGAACATCTACGATTACTGCTGGGATTACTTCAACAGGAGAAACTATATGCCAAGCTTTCAAAGTGTGATTTCTGGATTCGGGAAGTTCAGTTCCTCGGGCATATCGTAAATGAAAAGGGTATCCACGTCGATCCTGCCAATATTGAAGCTATCAAAAACTGGGAAGCACCCAGGACACCGACGGAGATCCGCCAATTTTTGGGTTTGGCTGGTTACTACAGACGTTTCATCGAGGGATTTTCAAAGATCGCGCAACCGCTTACTACCCTCACCCAGAAAGGCATCAAGTATGCTTGGGGTGACAAGCAGGAAGCAGCATTTCAATTGCTGAAACAGAAACTTTGAAGTGCACCCACTCTGTCCTTGCCGGAAGGGACAGATGATTTTGTAGTATATTGTGATGCTTCCATTCAGGGATTGGGATGCGTACTGATGCAACGCGATAAGGTCATCGCGTATGCGTCCCGACAATTGAAGGTTCACGAGAAAAACTACACAACTCATGACCTGGAATTGGGAGCAGTAGTGTTTGCACTTAAGATTTGGAGACACTACCTCTATGGAACGAAGTGCACAATCTTTACAGACCACAAGAGCCTCCAACACATCTTTGATCAGAAGGAGTTGAACATGCGACAGCGTCGCTGGGTCGAACTCTTGAACGATTATGAATGTGTCATACGGTATCACCCGGGTAAAGCTAACATGGTAGCTGATGCCCTCAGTAGGAAGGAACACTTGAAACCTCGTCGGGTACGAGCACTACAGCTCACTTTTCATTCGGGGTTACCCGAACAGATACGCGACGCGCAGTTAGAAGCAGTTAAGGAAGAAAACATCAAGGCCGAATCGGTGGGAAAAATGGAACGCGATTGGGAAGTAAAACCCAATGGAGCCCGGTATTTCATGAATCGCATATGGGTACCTCTCTACGGAGACCTCAGAAAGCTAGTCATGGACGAAGCTCACAAATCCCGATACTCTGTCCATCCTGGTTCGGATAAGATGTATCAAGACCTTAAAGCTGCGTATTGGTGGCCCAACATGAAAGCTGATATAGCCACCTACGTGAGCAAGTGTTTGACTTGTGCAAAAGTCAAGGTAGAGTATCAGAAGCCATCGGGGCTACTTCAACAACCTGAGATCCCAGTGTGGAAATGGGATAAGATCTCGATGGACTTCATCACTAAACTCCCGCGAACTTTGGGTGGTTGCGATACCATCTGGGTGATTGTGGATCGTTTAACTAAGTCCGCACACTTCCTAGCTATTAAAGAAACAGATAAGATGGAGAAGTTGACTCGCATCTACATAAAGGAAGTAGTTTCTCGGCACGGAGTGCCAACGTCCATCATCTCAGACAGAGATGCTCGCTTCACGTCCAACTTTTGGCAGTCACTTCAGAAAGCGTTGGGGACACGCTTAGATATGAGCACAGCTTATCACCCTCAGACTGATGGTCAAAGCGAAAGGACCATACAGACCTTGGAAGACATGCTTAGGGCATGCGTAGTAGACTTCGGGAATAGTTGGGAAATCCACCTGCCTTTAGTGGAATTCTCGTATAACAACAGTTACCATACGAGTATATCGGCAGCACCGTTTGAGGCATTATACGGTCGTAAATGTAGATCACCGGTCTGTTGGGCAGAAGTCGGTGACAGTCAACTCACAGGCCCTGAGTTGATACTTGAGGCTACTAAAAAGATTGTTCAAATCGGAAACCGCATGGCGGCGGCACGAGATCGATAGAAAAGCTACGCTGATCAACGACGCAAACCGCTCGAATTTCAAGTAGGCGACCGCGTCCTACTGAAGGTGTCACCCTGGAAGGGTGTAATCCGCTTTGGAAAACGAGGCAAACTAAACCCACGGTACGTAGGTCCGTTTGTGATCTTGAAACGTATTGGACCCGTAGCTTATCAATTAGACCTTCCTGCCGAACTCAGTGGAGTTCATAACGTTTTTCACGTGTCAAATCTAAAGAAGTCTCTATCAGATGAAACCCTAGTCATTCCATTGGATGAGATCCAAGTGGATGAACAACTGCACTTTGTGGAACAACCTATCGAGATCATGGATAGTGAGATCAAGACTCGAAGGCACAGCAAGATTCCGATCGTTAAGGTTCGTTGGGACTCTAAGCGTGGACCGGAGTTCACGTGGGAAAGAGAGGACCAAATGAAAAGCAAATACCCACACCTCTTTGCAGCAGAGCAGCAAACTAACGATACCAACAATTAAATTTTCGGGACGAAAATTCTTTTAACATGGGGATGATGTGACAACCTGGGAATTTCTTGTAATTTCGCGTACCATTGTTAACGAACTAAATCTTTGTGCGTGGCACTCTAAACATGCACGCTGAATTCTAAACCGCGTTTACTCAATTTTCGGGACGAAAATTCTTTCAACATGGGGATAATGTGACATCCCAGTTTTTCAGATATCTTAAACGCACTACTTCACGCTTATTCGTTCCTACGTTAAATTGATTCGGAGACTTAAATTGCACGCTTGAAATAGTTACGATAATTTCGTGAACTTGTCAAATGAATTACGTGCTATGTGTATTAAACGTTTATAAGTTGGTGAGTTATTATGTGATGTTTCGATTTCGTGATTTGTTTTAGTTATAAAATATATATAGTAAATATATAGACGAATCGAACCGAGCCGCGACACGAGCCGGCCTCTTTTCCTTGCGACTCAAGGAGTTAACCAAACTTGGATCAAGTTTTAAACCCAAACCGCTCCACCCGAACCCCCTTTGCGGCCGCAAGCACTAACCCCAAACCCTTTGATCCTTTTCTTTCCACTAGCACTATATATATGCATGTATACATGAGTTGTGCATTACAAAAAAAAAGAAACCCTAGTATCCAAGGAAGCCGACGGCAGCCCATCTCTTCCACTTGCTCTCGGTCGCGACAGTTTTTCCTCACTCCTTGCTCTCGGTCGCGATCACCTTCAAACCGAATCCATTCCCATCCAACTCTCGGCTCATTGATCTTATTATTAAAGGTTAGGATTTATCATTGTTTGCGAGATCATATTTGGATTTATAAACTCTTGATCATGTTTGAATGTAGTGTTATGTTGTTAGCCGATTTATTTATGCTAGTTGCGGTTAAGATGATTAGCGGAATCTAGAAACATTAGGCTGCGTTTTGTGTAATAAAAACTATATGTTATGATTAGGGTTTGCATGGGTATGATATATATGATGATATATGATTGGTAATTCTGTTCATGATCGCTTATGTTCAATGTATCGATGGTTTAAGCGGGTTAGATTGTGATAAAGTGCTGAATCAGGATGCTGAATGGTGATTACAGCCAACTTCAACTGGCTGTAACTTGGTTATTATTTATCGAAAAACGGATTTTCTGAAGTCTAAAACGTAGAGTTTTGAAAAACTCTTCTAATGGCGCTGGATTCATATTTTTCTGAAGTCGTTTGTTATTTTTAAGTGGCCAATTAAGTTCAGTAACTGAAGCTGTGAAAATTTTGTTAGTTGTTTATCGAGTAGGATCTAATATCTGTAGAGAGTCGAATCATGAAATTTGTACAGCAACTAGATATGGAAATTTCCGGGAAACTCCCACTAGAATTTTGTTAATTGAACGAACGGTGATTTTTAAATAAATTCTTCCGTGGACTGCAGTCAGAAAGTGACGAATCTGACTGCAGCCTAGTATATTAATATTTATGAATAATTGGTAAAGTATTAGGACTTGAAAAATTTATATAAAATTCTACATTATAGTTGACACCTTCTGTAAAATAATTGGAATTTTTGGAATATTGGAACTATTTTATAAAAATCCTTGAAAACAGCCTAATTATGAGTATATAAGCTGAAACTTGATAACTTGCGAATGTATGTACACAAAGTGTTGTATGAATTGATTGTGTTCATGATAAATTGTTTTGATCACTATATTGGCATGATGATACTTGCATGCATGATTTGAGTCTTAGGAATTGTCATTGTATGAACCGCATTGTGTGTTAGTATGTGTAAGACTTGTATCAGTGTGATCGCACACTAACTCTAAATCAATTGACTTGTTAGGACGCAATTAGCGGTCCCATCATTTGCTACATCTGTGTTACACTAACCGAGCAACTAAAGGTGAGTTCACGGCCCCTAATTTTATCCGGTTTTAAACAACAGGGGGAGAAACATGTATACACTCTACAACTCTATCTCTTTACGTTATACGAAATTAACGTCATTAAACTATTGGGTAACTAAGTTAATGTTAATGTACGTTATGGTCACTAAGTAGCTATATCACACAAGTCCTCGACAATCTCTCGGATCGTTAGTATTGGGTTTAAATAGCGGGGAAATTATAAGTAGTACTACTGGGCCCGACAAGCCCCATCCGAGCTAGTCGCGCTAGCCGACCGGGTATGGTCAACGGGTGAATAATTTGGCCTAACTTCGCCATGGTCAGTGATAGGCCTGGCAACACGGAGGCACAACAGTCAGCTTCGATCGCGAACACTTACGTGACATAACTTTAGGCTAGCTACCTATATATATTAACATTGAACTTAATTACGAATCAACAATATTATCCCGGGTTAGGGATAATGGAACCAACAACGTTATTATTCCGGGTAAGGAATAATGGAACATCATTATTATTCCGGGTAAGGAATAATGGAACTATTAGTATTATTCCGCGTTGGGAATAATGGGACTAAATCGTTATCCCGGGTTAGGGATAACGGGGGGAAACAAACTTATAACAGAACAAACGAATTTATGAAAACCTGTGAACTCACTCTTCTTTAATGTTGACACTTGTTTCTTTACATGTTTCTCAGGACGCTAGGAGCTCTAGGTGCACTCACTTGCATTGATCAAGACATCGTTTTATCGAGTCTCATTGACAAACATTGTTTTGGGTTTTCTTTAGTTTTGGCGTTTGTGTTGGCGCCCGTTCCTTTACTTTATCTTTATGCTTCCGCTCAACTTTAAAAACTAATGCTTCCGCTAAACATTGAAATCAAACTAAGACAATCTAAAATTAACTATGACTGATTAAACAAATGATTTTGGAAAACGTATTAATAAATCATATAGAGTCGTTCGACGTTACTAGTGTCTCAGATTCTGGTTTGTTCACACGCCTCGCGGTAAAACTCCGCAAGTGGAAATTTAGGGTGTGACAATACGCCCTAGTACTTCTACCTGGGGCGCTCCCGTTTTATTCGTCTAAAAGAAAGATGGATCCTTTCGGATGTGCATTGATTATCGCGAACTCAACAAACCTACAGTCAAGAACCGATATCCTCTTCCTCGTATTGACCACCTCTTTGATCAACTTCAAGGTGCAACCTGTTTCTCAAAAATCGATCTCCGTTTTGGCTATCATCAACTTCGAGTTTTCGAGGAAGATGTACCCAAAACTGCTTTCCGCACATGTTATGGACACTACGAGTTCGTGGTCATGCCTTTTGGTTTGACCAATGCGCCTGCAGTGTTCATGGACCTCATGAACCGTGTGTGTAAACCTTTCCTCGATCAATTCATAATCGTATTCATCGACGATATTCTCATCTACTCCAAGACGAAAGAAGAACATGGGAGACATTTGCAACTTATCCTTCAGCTTTTGCGAACCGAACGTCTTTATGCCAAATTCTCCAAGTGTGAATTTTGGCTAAAAGAGGTTCAATTCCTTGGTCACACCGTCAATGAACTCGGTATTCATGTTGACCCCGCAAAGATAGAAGCTGTTAAGAATTGGAATGCATCTAAATCGCATTTTGAAATTCTTTCGTTCCTCAGCCTAGGTGGGTATTAGCGCCGCTTCATCTCGAACTTTTCTAAAATCGTCATTCCGTTTACGTCTTTGACCCAAAAAGATAAACTTTTTGTTTAGGGTCCCGAACAAGAGGAGTCTTTTCAAAAATCTCAAGCACATGCTTTGTAATGCTCCTATCCTTGCACTTCCCGATGGAAACGATGATTTCATCATGTATTGCGATGCTTCAAACCAAGGTCTTGGTTGCGTTCTTATGCAATGGGACAAGGTTATTGCTTACGCGTTGAGACAACTCAAAATTCATGAGAAAAACTATACTACGCATGACCTTGCACTTGGTGTAGTTATTTTTGCATTAAAGATTTGGCGACACTACCTTTATGGTACAAAGTGTACGGTCTTCACCGACCACAAGAGCCTCCAACATATCTTTGATCAAAAGGAACTCCAACATGCGTCAACGTCGTTGGGTAGAATTGTTAAATGACTATGACTATGATATTCGCTACCACCCTGGTAAGGCGCGCGTCGTGGCTGATGCACTCAGTCGTAAGACTCATGTTAAGAGTGTTCGTTGCTACCAAATCGTGGGAAAACTCAACGAGTTGATTCGTCAAGCACAATTTGCCGTCATTAACGAGGGTAACCTCGATAATGAGTTGAATTGTGGGGTCGAAAACCCACTCGAAGCTAAATCTGATGGTATTCTTTACTACCATAATCGCATTTGGATTCCCAACCATCTCAATCTTCAAAACACCTTGATGGATGAAGCCCACAAATCCCGATACTCCATTCATCCTGGCGCCGACAAGATGTATCATGATCTTCGAGCATCTTATTGGTGGCCTGGAATGAAGAAAGATATCGCCCTTTACATCTCAAAGTGTCTTACGTGTTCCAAGGTCAAGGCCGAACATCAACGTCCCTCTGGTTTGCTCGAACAACCAGAAGTCTTTGTCTGGAAATGGGAGAGCATTGCCATGGATTTTATCACTAAATTGCCGCGTACCTCGTCTGGTCATGATAGCATCTAGGTTATCATTGACCGATTGACCAAATCCGCTCACTTCCTCGCCATTAGTGAAGATTACAAAGTCGGGAAATTGGCCCATATCTACACGGATGAAGTCATCAGTCGTCATGGTACTCCTCTCGATATTATCTCTGATCGCGACGCTCTTTTCACCTCCTGCCTTTGGCAAACATTTCAATCCGCCCTTGGCACTCGTCTCAACCTTAGCATCGCCTTTCATCCTCAGTCTGATGGTCAAACTGAGCATACGATCCAAACTTTGGAAGATATGCTCCGTTCTTGCGTAATCGATTCTGGAGGCAATTGGGATTCGCACTTACCTTTGGTAGAATTCTCGTACAATAATAGTTATCACGCCAGTATTCAAATGGTTCCATTTGAAGCATTGTATGGTCGTTAGTGTCGTTCGCCTATTTGTTGGCACGGGATTAGAGATGTTCAGATCACCGGTCCCGAATTAATACAAGAGACGACGCACAAGATCCTACAAATTCGTGATAACCTCCTCAAGGCTCGAAGTCGTCAAAAGAGTTACGCAGACAGGAGATGCAAACCTTTGGAATTTAATGTTTGTGATCACGTACTTCTCAAGGTATCCCCTTGGAAGGGTGTTGTCCTTTTTGGTAAGAAAGGCAAACTCGCTCCTCGCTACGTAGGTCCTTTCAAGATATTAGAGATGATTGGTAAGGTAGCGTATCATCTAGATCTACCACAAGCGCTCAACATTGTTCATCCAGTATTTCATGTCTAAAACTTAAAGAAATGTCTAGCTGAAGAAGGACTTCAAGTCCCACTCGAAGATCTTTAAATCAACGAGACATTGTATTTTGTGGAAAAACCAGTTGAAATCATGGACCGAGGAACCTAGCAATTGAGGCGCAGTCGTATCCCTATCGTCAAGGTTCGTTGGGAAGGAAAACGTAGCGCTGAGTTTACTTGGGAGCTCGAGAGTGATATGAAGACTAAGTATCAGCACCTTTTCGTTAAATCTTCCTAAATTTCAGGATAAATTTCCTAAAGTAGGGGAGAGTGTAACAGCCCGCTATTTCAAACTTTCCTTATTTAGAAAGTGTCGTTTGTATTCCTATTTTTGGAAACCTTGTACTTGTATTCATCGTTTCGTTCTAATCATTGTAAAGTCTGAGACTTGGATCATAATAAAAATTCGTATTTCGTAATATTCATACTTTACATATTCATGCGTAATTGAAAACATTTGTGATACGTGATATCTTAATACTAAATTCATGATACTTGAACATACGTGATAAAACTTGCAAATACATGATATACATAGAAGATTCATACACGTTTTATAAGCATTCGTAATACCTCATTCACGATCATCAATCATATTTTATTATTAATGGTCCTTATATTATGTTCTTATAACTTAAAATACCCTAAAACACCTCAAAACCTACCTAATACAAACTTCAGGGACTGAAAATGACAAAAAATCAACAAATTTGAGGATTAAATCCTCTGCCCCCCCGCGACCGCCAAACCTCTTTTCTCTCGCCCCCCGCCAGAGACTTTAATCGCAGAAAGTTGTTTCCAGCTCATGGATTGGTCAATTTTGTGTTTGTTTAGTTGTGTTTCTTGCACTTAAACAACTCCCAACTAACCCTAATCACCTCCTATATAAACCACCTCATTCCCACTCATCTCACACTTTACAGACACTCTAAACTCTCTCTCAACTCATGAAAATCTACTACTAATCTCAGAATTTGAGTAGAATCTTCAAGGCCTTCAAAGTGAGTTCTAGCTCACTTCTACCTCCCTCATTGTTTATTCCTTCTTAGCACTTGGGACACCTCTAGGCTTGTTTCCTTAGGTTTTTCCATGGAAAACCAATATGGAACTCCTTTATATTTGAGGTTGAAGTGCAAGAAACTTTCTGTTTTAAACAAAACTCTTTCAGAACTTGTTTAATCTATTCAAAGCTTGAGTCTAACTCATCTCAAACCTATGTCCGAATGCTTACAACACTATTTGTGGTTGGTTAGGCTTAAAAACAAGATTGAGACACTCAAACTAGAGGATTTATCCTTAAAAATATTCTGTTTTCATAGAGCTTAAGCTCACAAGTGATGTCAAGTCAAGAGCTTGATGATAGTGTGTCCACCTTGGTTAGCTTGGGCTATCTTAACTTTGGGACCACACATCACTTGATGATTTCCATCATTTACATTCTTGTCTTATTGTTCTTATTATTCATGACCCTCCTTGTGTCTACGACACTTGTGTAGTGGTGAATCCCATCGAGGTTCCAAAGTGGATGGTTAATCCTCCCACCTACTACTTGACTTACATGAACACTAAGAGGTACCAAAGTGGATGGTTCATCCTCCCACTTCCTACATGACTATATAGCTATATATGTATCCATGGACTATAATATAATCCCAAAGACCGAACCCTTGATAATGACTAAGTAATCATCTATCGAGTTATTAAGTTTTATCACTAAAGTATGTAGTTTCTTGTCACGATTCTAATAGGTCTCGAACCTATGAAACCATATCAAACCCATTCGGGTTATCATAGTGTCAAGAACAAGTACTATATCTTAGTGATTATTTTCATACTATAATACTTTATTCTCATTCCCTTTAAATCTTGCTCGAATAATCCGAATCTTCTGTTACACTCATAACTAATACCTATGTTCTTCTTGTAGAAGGACAAGGTGCCAAACCCTAATCACAACAAGCTCGCGGGATTCTTTAAGTGGAACACTTTAGCAAAACCGTGAGTACACTCGACCCATTTACCGATTTCTCACTTTTGGGTTGTAAGATGTTTATTTATCAAAATACACTTATCACAAATTCATGATTTTACATACTCAATCCTTAATAGATGATGCTTGTTATGCTTAGATACATGCTAAAATTATACATGCTCGATCATTAACTTAGCTAGCCCAACTTGACGTATGTAGCGCTATAGGAGTAGCACACTACCCGTCGGGGTTGTGTTAAGATTATCATACTCATTTTAGCCTTGTCGCTTGTGCGACGAGGGAAGCTCGATATCGTTTTGTGGAAATCAGGTTTGATCTAGTAGTGCATTATTAGTATAGTCTTTGCTTACAAATACATGAGGATTCGAGTTATACATTTTATACCTATGCTATGTATTCACCAAACTTGTGTACTCGCCTTTGCTTTTGCATTGAACTCTATTTTAAAACATGTTACAGGTTGATGATGATGATGCCATGAAATTGGAGTAGTGTTGATGACTAGATACACACATAGACGTTAGGTTTATAATTGTTGTATCAAATTTTGCCTTGATTATTGTTGTATTTGAATTTCCATGTAATGTACTCGAATAATTGCTGTATCAAATTTCGTCCCGCCTTGATGTTTCCGCTATCGGTTGGGGTGTGACATACTCGAGACACATAAGTGGTTAAATAAATGATTGGTGTGCCATTCTTTCTACTTCTATATACATCTTATCAACACAGGTTCAAACACAACGATTCTTAAAACTTTAAGTTGAAAGTTTTATTATTTTTTCTCTTTCTGATTGCTACAATAAATTGTTAATGTTGGCTTTCCTTTCAAGAGTCTGTTTTACCTTGTTGAAGGGTAATTTAGGAATTTTATAATTACCCAAACAATTTTTCAACGTTTTTTAACTCAATCGGTTATTGAACTAACCAAATTAGCAATTCACTAGTTCGACTGTTTTAAAAAGTTGAATGACGTCATCAATAATTTGACAATGATAACTATATGTAACTGATTTAAAACTGGTTCACTATTTTGGTGACAATTTACATTTTACAGTAAATAAAAAATGAAGCCTTAAAAAGTTTGGCAATTCGGTTCCCACCACCCTTTTTAGTTGACTGGTCTGAGTGATATAGCCAACGGTTCATATGTCGAGGAGAGGTAAACTCTCCAGCCATCCAATCACATCTTGTCATGTCAATTTCTCTCTCTAAGTCTTTTTTTGCACTAAAACTGTAGGTGCCCTTAATATAATGGATTTTCAACAGAATTGTCTATCTAACCTAGAGTGCGGAATCCCCTAGACCAGATTGTCACAAAAAATAGTAGAAATAAAATATCAATTAAACCGGTATTCTATTGATTATCCAACTTGCTGTTTACAATCAACTCAATGCCTAACACAACCTCACAGCCTATCTCTATGATCTTGCTCTCACACAATTTCTAATTCTCTCTCTCTAGCCTATGCACTTTCTCTCTCTAGAATTCTCTTGTTGTTACAAACCCTAATCACATAACATGTTTAAATACCACATGTCTATGAACTGGGCTTCTAACTAGATTAGGCCATTCTCCAAGCCCATTACAACAATAAACTCACTAACCAATAAGCTAAGCTCATTACAAAATATCCAAAGACTAAATAATTAAACTATTAAGCTGTTGCCACAGAATATGCACCAACAGACTCCCCCTTGACATAGCTTCATAGTGTAACATTGTCTTCAAACATCTTGTGTTCTTTTGGTCTTTGGATAGCTTCAGCTACTCATAGATTCTGACCTCAACAGACTCCCCCTTAGCTGATGCTTCCAATCTCCAAAAATTTCATTCATTGTAGATCGGTGAACTAGCAATCTTTAGTTAAGCACGTAAGCTCCAACTTTTCCATATCTCTCTGCAATGTAGTAGAAGGATCCTACCATGCATCTTCACACATTCTTCAATTCACTCTCAATCACTTACTCTCAATCTGCACTTCACTTATGTTCTGAGCTTCATTTTGATAACTGCATCAATCTGTTTAGAAACACAAGCAAGTATCTCGAAAAACCATTAGTCTTTTTCACATTCAAGATAAACCAATATTTTATCTTATCATGCAAAAATAACAACCTGTCAGCTCAATATGGAAGTCTTTTTAAAAAGAAAATCTTTTTGGTTTTTTTATAATTAAAACAAATAAACAAAAGTCAAAATAATTACAATACATCTTTTTGTGAGTATCAGGTGCAAGAAGATCATATCAGCCAAATCAAACTGTTTCACACAAGCAATTAATTTTATCTTTAGATTTTCATGAAAAAACAGTTCAAGACGATACCAGTATTGTTTATCCACTTAAACAAAACACATGAACATTTCAAGTACCTTACCCTATGTTAAGGTAATATTATACTGATATATTAGTGTGTCCCACTTCAGGACATATCCCCACGATCAAGGTATGCACAAAGATTCATCGTAGTAGGTGAGTATACCGAAATTCATCCTTTTGATTTAAAATTGGTGATCAGGTAAGTACTTCCGTACAACAAAGAGACCAATATCCAACGAGGGTTAAGACAAATACCACAGATTTTGGTACGATTATGCATTTTGCACATTTGAATGACTCTCTGGGAGAACTTCTTCAATTTCTAGGATTTGGCATTTTTAGCTCTTTTAAGATATCCTGGTTGTGCCTAGGCCAGCATATATCTGGATGCAGCAGAAGGACAACCATGATACCCTGGATGAAATAACTGTATAAAGACCCAAAATTTCAGATTTTGGCAATCTATCAACGCAAGATTTAAGGTTATAAAACCATACGCCACTGATATGTTACCCACTCATATTCAGTTCTTTATGTTTATATCACCATGGTAAGTTGATTATTTCATGTTTCTTGCCTACTGGTACATCATATGATGAAGCTGTTTTCACAGTTATGTAAATTTAAGTTCAATTTCAGTGTGACAGTCTAACTCGCTGATGTACTATCATTTCTTCTTTTTCACACCATGAAGTCTCTTTTTTCATTTTTTCTCATTTTTTATGATTTTCATTTTTCAATGTTTTTGGATTTTTTAAAATTTTTAACTTACTCCCCCTAAACTCACGCACTAACTAAACTCTTTTTGTCTTAGAGAAATTTCCCCCCCTAAATTTTTGTTTTTATGGAGCAAGTTTCAAGAACAGAATTTTAAATACAAACAGACTCCCATTCAATCTTACATTAAGTTTTTCAATTTTGAAGTTTAGAAAAATCATAAATAATCATTGTAGGAAATAGTTCGTTACCAATTTTAACTTACTGTTCACCTCAGATGCTTTACAGGAATAACCATTGTCGAACACATCAACAGTCCTTCTTGGTCATCCTGCACACACACAACAACTAGTTAGAATGACGAACCCAAGCCCAGATAGTCTTGGGTTGTCCAGATTCATCAAAAATTTGAACTTCTTTCCAAGATTGATTTTCACAAGGTCGATTGTACGAGAGTTCCAATAAACTCTCGGAGTTTCCAACCTTTGAAAATTACTCTTTTGAAACCTTCTTCTCCCACTATAAAAACCTGAACTTTGAAAAAACTTTGGATTATTTTGAATATTTGAGTTACAAAAACTCCTGTATCTATTTCTTTGTTGAAAATTTCGATTACCAGAAGACTGATATCGATTTTGAAAACCAAAATTTCCACTTTGAAACTGATTTGGTTTACCATTAAAATGACTAAATTGTGGAGAAATGCTTCTTGGTCTATCAAATCTTCCTAATGGTGAAGTCTTTGATTGAAATCTGGATTGATTACTTTGACAATGTGGTTTCACATTGTTATTTAAACCAACCATGTTCCCATCATTAACCTCATCAACTTTTCCTTTATTTCTCTTAAAAGGACAACAACTCACCACATGTCCTTTGTTGTGACATTTAAAATAAGATTTTTTCTTATAAATTTTCCTTTAGTTAAATCTCTTTTTAAATGTTTTTCTCTTTCGTCCTCAATATCCACATACAATTATGAGGTGTACTGTTAGACCCAACAGATTCTTTCAAAGAAACTGGACTATTTGGCAAGTCCACAGTTATCGGATCCACTACAGCTTGTGCAGTGGGCACAAAATCAGTTAGCTCATTTTCATTTGGTAAAAAAGAGTAGGCTTGACGCATCGAAGTAGAAACTTTACCAAACCCCACTCCCGTTTTATAATTACTCTTTTTCAAACTTTTCTGAATTTGAGTCCTAACTAACAAAGATTTTCCAAACCAATCTAATTTTTTGTTAAGTTCAACAATTTGCTCTTGTGCAACGGCCAATTCCCTGCACTTTTCAGAAAATTCATTAGTTTTTTCTTTCACAGTTTCATGAACCAAATCAATGATCTGTAACAGTTCATTGACTTTGCTTGTTAAACTGCTGATTTCTTGTTCATTTGATTTGATTTTATTTAGATAGTTTGTCCCACCTTTTATCAAAAGAACATTTGACTCTTTCAGTTTTTCTGATTCAGCTAACAGAATTTCGTTCTGCTCCGATAGTGTGTCAACTTTACCTTATAGTTCAGTGCAATTATGACAAGTATGACTAACAAATTCTGATTTTACCTTTACCTCTGTTGTAAGGCCATTCACGTCATCTAAGCACTTTGAAACTTCTGCATCCTTCTTCTCTTCTACCACAACACATGCTTCTCCAATCTTCACATCATCAATCTCAGCTACACATGCTTGACCACATGTACTCTGTCTTGAAGAATTCTGATAACGTTTTTCTAAAGCTTCCCACAGCTCTCTAGAAGACACATACCTACTAAACATATGTTTTATTGCAAATGGCAAGGACATCTTTATCGCTGCTAAAGCTTTCTTCTCAGCATAAAACATCTGTTTCTCAGATTCCTCCATCCTCTCATAAGAAATCACTAGAACTCTTTCTTCAACTCGACGTGTAGGAGCAATGTACCCATCAATCATACAACTCCACATTCTAGCATCTTCACCTTGAACATACGCTTCAAACTTCTCCTTCCAAACGGCATACTGTTCAACCTTTATCAGTTTCGGCCAGTTCTTCGCAATCCCAATGAACTTATTCATTTTGTCCATCACGCAGCTTAAAAGTCGAAATGGATTTTGGTACACCTGTGTCAAAATCTAAATCTAACTTCTCTACTGGTCCTTCTCGAGTTTAACCGTAACCGTACCGTCAAAAACGTTCAAAATTTTTCCGAAAACTTTTTTTTTTCCAAATTATACCGTTAGACTCGTCTCGAAATCACAAATCCAATGATATATAATGTCGAAAACCTATTTCGGGATTTTCCAGAGTTTTTTTACAAATTTTTCGGATCAAACTGCGCAACCCGTTTTCGAAAATTCCTTACGGATAGTTTTCTATTCACGAAAACGTTAATTACACTAGACGCAAGCTGAAAATAACTCCAACCCTCAAAATTAATTACACTAGAATTTAATTACACCAGATTTTAATTACACCAGTTTAATTACACTAGCAAGTCAGAATCATGGTTAATTAACTGGTTAGTCAAAAACTCTGAGTCCGATTATGCTGGTCTAAATACGCTGGTTTAAATATGCTGGAGTTAATTACACTGAAACTTAATTACGCCGGTTAATTACGCTGGTTGATCAGTTCAGTATTACGACGACTAGCAAAGTCGCTGATCACCGTAATAATGTCACGAAGGACTATTATCACTTTGGATTTAATTACACCACTTAGTCAGAAGCACTGTCCGATTAATTACACCAGTTAGTCAATTACACTGGTCCAATTAATTACACCAGTTGGTCAATTTCGCAGGTTTTTCAGTGTAATTATCAAAATCAGTAACTTCTCCACCAAGCTGAAATTAATTACACGAGATCTGATGAAATCTTTCCAAACTTTGAAAATATTTTATCCTGATCTCTTATCACTTTCCTGCAAATCAAAACAAGCAAACTATCAGCAATTTTCAAGAAAAAACTTATGAACAAAACGAAGAACACGAAGAACAAATCTTCAAGTTTTTCTTCAAAATCTTCAAGTTTCCTGCAACAAAAACACTTCAAAAATTTCAAAATTTTCTTCAAAATAGCCTAGCAACCAATTCTGAACCGAGCCAATCAAGAGCCTAATACTCTGATACCAATTGTAGGCCCCCTTAATGCAATGAATCTTCAACATAATTGTCTATCTAACCCAGAGTGCAGAATCCTCTAGACCAGATTGTCACAGAAAATAGTAAAAACAAAATATCAATTAAACCGGTATTCTATTGATTATCCAACTTGCAGTTTACAATCAACTCAATACCTAACACAACCTCACAGCTTATCTCTATGATCTTGCTCTCACACAATTTCGACTTCTCTCTAGCCTATGCACTTTCTATCTCTAGAATTCTCTTGTTGTTACAAACCCTAATCACATAACATGTTTATATACCACATGTCTGTGAACTGAGCTTCTAACTAGGCTAGGCCATTCTCCAAGCCCATTACAACAATAAACTCACTAACCAATAAGCTAAGCCCATTACAAAATATCCCTAAATACTTAAACTATAAGCTGTTGTCATAGAATATGCACCAACAAAAACATAACTGGTGGTCACCTCTCTTGAGAAGAGGTAAACTATTTTTTTAAATATAAAAAACAAAAAAATATGATTGGTTGAAAAGAGTGGGCCCCACCATTATCAAACTCTCTCTCCTCTTCCCTCTTCGGTGAGTAGTCACCGATTACACTTAATCACTCCACTCACCCAAGTGTTGCCGGTGGTGTTACCACGAGGTAAACTCACTCAATCACCTTATTTCACCCACCCGCCTTGTTCACCTAACCGAACTGGTTGTATTGTTGGTTCCTGGTCCAACTGGTTTAGTTGGCTTGTTCTAAATCAATGACGTATACAGGTCTTGCCCATTCATTAAACAGTCACGAACTCCAACACTTGGAATCATGGATCAAATCATGTCTGAAAAGTTCATCTTTAAGGTTTGACTATAGTTGACCTTTTGCATGTATGCCAACATTCTTGAATTTTTCTAAACACATTAAATTTTGTAAGATGTTTTTCATCTGAATAATTCATTGATGTTGAATTCATGATATTGTTCTTATCTATTCGACTAAAATTTCTACTTGTTAATATTTTAGTTTTTTCTTAATTTTTATCATACAAATATTCTAATTGAATCGGAATAAGAGATTCAAATGTATTAAAATCTTAATAATTTTGAAACTTTGTATGTGGCTTCTCTAACATTTTATGATACAAATATCTTTACAACTATATAAAGCGTTTCCCATAGATACAAAGGTAATTTCCATTATAATTTTAAGACGGCACACCAACAGTCATGATTCTTACCCTAATCTTTCATCCCTTTCTCCCAGATTTGCCCTCAATTCAATGTTAGTCGCCAATTGATGATTGAACCGTCAGAGAAATTATATGTGTAATCAATTAGGTTTCATGCTTGAAATCAATTCTTGCACAATTCTTGAAGACACCAATTAATATCATCAATTAGGTTTGATAAATGAAACTGAAATCAATTATGCTTGAATCCGCCCAGATGTTTTAGACCTGCAATTATTGAAGACGAACCCATGATTGAATTGGGTGGTCATTTGTGGCTTAAGTTGCCTACACTCATGTTTGAATTTCTACTTTTGTTCTACAAAACCCTTCAGGTCAGTTTTAACGTTGTCAATTGTGAAGTTGGTCCTCCACACGACTGCTTAATAGAGTTGCAACCGGAATCCGCATATCTCAGGTACAAATTATGCCCTCCCCTTTTGGTATACTATGAATGCAGACTTAGTTTTGTTGTTGTATCTTAAATTTGTGATATTTGTTTCATTTGATAAACTACGAAATGATTTTCCTATTGATTTTGTGTTTTTAATTGAATAATGAGCTGTGTTTTATGATTCTTGATTTACCATGATATGGGGTTTCTTATACATATTAATTTGTTTTCATTCTAAAGGGTTTAACGGCCGAGTACTATAGACGATAGGTGATATAGTTCCTCAGAAGCACTCTCTGCCATTCATAAACCATAAATTTGTCAACTTCTTCTCAATTTGGTATGTTTTGATTATCTTTAATATTAGGGATGAATTGAACCTTTAGTCATTTAGGTCATCAAAATTGATATTGTTTTTTGACATCTTAAGTCTTTGAATCAATACGTTGACTCTCTTTTGAGTTTTGTGTCTTATTTGGTTGAATGATCCTGTGTGGATGAATGATGAACATGGGAAAGCATGCAACTTTTTGGGTTTGCTTTTCCTGGACCACAAACCCTTGATGAACTGTATTACCAATCAAAGTTTTCCCTATTTATGGTTCAAATGTTTCTCCAATAAATTATCTTGGGTGAACATGACCCTAAGAGACCTACATACCTTTGACATACTAACCTAACTAGGGAAAGCTTCTCAAGAATGCATTCCATTGATCTTTATGGGTGTTGATATGAAAGAGAAGAAGAGCTGCAAAAGTGGAAGAGAGGGGGAGAATTGTGTGTAGCCTTGAAGATGAAACATTGCAGGAGATTTATTATAAGGTTTTATTTTCTTTACTACATCACCATCTGAGATTTAGATTTTTTTAGTGATGATTTGATTTCATGACTAGGGACTGATGTTAGCAAGTTGACTTGCATGCAAAATTTTGATGGTTTGGTGGTGGTAGGGGCTTTGGTCATGGAATGGGTGCACATAATTATGGTAATTATTTTTAGCTGATTTAATTATAAAATAAACTATATGCTTGAAGGTTTATGATTAAATGGGTGCACGTGATTTTGGTTATAAACATATGTTCGATCCTTTAAAATACCGAGGCTCGATCTGGCTCCTTTAATCCCGCACTAGTGATTTACATAGAAAACATTATTTAAACAACTATTAGCCAATGCTAAGTGAGTTCACAATTTAACTATAATGTTTTCCATATAACAATTTATATCCATCCCACCATTCCCCACCATGGTGTTTTTATTATTAACTGTGATTTACTATGTATCACCCAACGATGTACTAACATTTATCACCCGTAGGTATCTAAACACCTATAACCTGTAGGAGAATTAACAATTGTCACCCAAAGGTGAATTAACAACTTTTACCCATAGGCGAATTAACAACTATCTCCTGTAGGTAAATAAACAACTATCACCCGTAGGTGACGTAACAACTGTCACCCATAGGCGAATTAACAACTATCTCCTGTAGGTAAATAAACAACTATCACCCGTAGGTGACGTAACAACTGTCACCCTTAGACGAATTAACAACTGCAACCCAAAGGTGAACTAACAACTTTCACCAATAGGCGAATTAACGACTATCACTTGTAGGCGTATAAACAACCGTCTCCCGAATATCACCCGTAGGCTAATTAAAACTACCACCCAAAGGTGAATTAATGACTTTCACTTGTAGACAAATTAAAGACTATCACCCGTAGGCGAATTATCAACTGTCACCCGAACGTGAATTAACGACTATATCCCGTAGGTGAATTAGCAATTGTAATGCCCACCACTTTCCATCCGTGCCAATATTTATCACTCGATGGTGATTTAACTCCCACCATGTTAAACTAGTGACAATATCTATAACCCGATGGTGATTTAACTCCATCCGTGCCAATACTTAAATAAATAAAATCATATTTACACAACTATTACCACACAAATAGACTTATGAGTAATGTCACATAATATCCACATATGGTAAATTATAATTAACTATGATTTTTTAACACTTGTTCACCCGATGGTGATTTTTCAAATGACCACTTAAAGGTGTTAACCTCACGATTGATCATCCAAGGGTTGTTTTAACTTATTATGTCAATACGTGAGCAACTATTTTCCCTACTCTAACCAATGTACATTTATTATAATCCACACAAATAACATCAACTTATATATGCTTTACCATACAACTACAAATTAACAACTAATATAATAGAATGATGTTTTAGAGAGTCGTATGAACTCCCTGTGGATTGCTTTTTATCTCCTTTCAAAGCCTATAACATGATTACAAGAGACCCATGCTCTCTACCTGAATAATTATTATTACAAAACTTGGTTACTAATAGACCCCCAACCTCCGTAAATAACCGTTGTCACCACCCTAATTTAGTGCCACTAAGTATCTACGTATTCTCTTATAAAATATCCACAGTTCTGGTTTATTTTATATTTTCAGTTTTTCAAAACTTGAACTACATGCGTATATATATATACATGTCGATCACCAACCTTGCTGGGTTGGTTTGTAGAGACTCGTCAGCGTCCAAAGAGAGTCTTCAAGATGATCTACAAAAGAGAACACCGTTAGCCTCGTCACGAAGGACTCTAGGGGGGAATTCGTGACCAAGCTCCGGCGTGAGAGCTAGAAAACTTGCTGGCGAAGGAATAATATTCTGGCATGATGATCTGGCTAGAATAACTGGTGTGGACTCTAGGTTGTGAGTATTCAATGAACCAATAGAGAATGCTTCACAGTTAATGCTTCTTATGTGAATGGTTGTTGTGTACTTACTTGACGCTTTAGATCGTCTCCTTGGCTTATATATAAAGCCTCATGCTTATTGGGTGGTGCACTTCCCGCAGAAATCTAACGGTCCTCTATGATTCAGAGAAGATCTTTGCTCTCTCCAGCCTCGTGTTCCCAGCTGAGCTGTGAGATTATCTTTCCACTCAATGCGGATTGTACTTTCCTCGTACCATCGCTGTAAATTGTGTTCTCTCTCCTATTCAGATGATCTCATGCTCTTCTCTTCTCTCTCTCAGGGCCCTCTTTTAATATGAAGCTAAATGGGCCATTTTAATATGTTGTTACTGGGAGCCCAGAAGAGGAGCCTAATCAGGAGCATTCGTCAACAAGTCATCCTTAGTCTTAGTCCACTAACTCTTGTATGTGGGCCTGGACTGAATTCCTCACTATGCCACGTCTTTCACATGGGTCTCGGTGATATACGATCACCTCATGATGATAGCCTACCCTTGCTCTCCTATTTGGCCAAACGATTAGGGGGAAATGGGGCATCCGCACGTGGGGTGGATAAGACGGTTATCTTTAAAACCGCGACAAGACAGTTATCGCCCACTCGATTACTCTGTTAAAACCCATTTAACCGCTCATTAGTTTTGCAATTCTCATTTTCTCTTCGCTTTTCATCTTCTTCCCCTTTTTTGCCCTAGATCCTTTCTTCAGTATGAGTAGCAAGGGTAAGGATTAAATTTATTCTACAATCAGTTCGAAAAAATTGCAGTCTCTCAGCTCTTCCTATCATCTTCCCCACGCTTGCATGGTCCCACTGATCATCCACTTGCTCGCCAAAGCGGACCGTGATCTACACCCTGTCTTTCTCATTTTGCGGTGTTCGTTATCCACTATCACCATTCAAGATGGAGCTTCTCAAGAACTACGGTATTCACTTTTCACAAGTTCATCCTCTTGCCTTTTTGAGGATCGTTCACTTTGAACTATCATGTGCTGCGTTTGATGGAGTGCTGAAGGTGCCGTTGTTCAGACGATTTTACCAATTGAGGTCTGATGGCGATTGGTCTACCTTTTAGAAGAGGACAAATAGCATTTCCATGCCTTGTTATTCTTTCATGCCTACTTCCACGTACCCAAAGGAGTGGAAGAATCGATTTATTTTCATTTCTCCTTCGCTGTTGTCCGAGGCTCTCCCTGCTAGGGACCCTGCTTCTGCCATCTAAGATGAAGTTCTTCATTTGTCGAGTGTTGAGAAGGCGTTAGGGAAGCTCATGTGTGAAAACCCCACTCGTGCCTTTAACTTTCCGGAAGGTATATTGGCGATGGGGGGCTTGAGTCCCCTCTATCCTAGCCGTCCTAAGGCTTATTTGAGTGGTAATGGTAAGTCTTTTGTTAGTTGCTATTCGTCTTATTTGTCTGGTTGGAATTTTTGTGCCTTCGCTATCTGGGTGGTTGTTTTGTGTGCAGTGATGACCCTGTGTAATTTTAAGCAAGTCGATGTGAAGGGTGTCTTTTGTGGTTGAAGGTGTTGAAAATCAAGATATGGGTTTGGTTCCTGGGAGTGAAGCTCCTTTACTTAGGGGTCCCTCCCCCAAGGGTTCTGAGGACTCTCAGAACTTCCCTCATGTTAAAAATAATTCAGCAGTGGTGACGAAGATTTGGAGATGTGGCTGTCTTGCAAGCGTCTCTTAACCTATTAAGCAAAGTACGTGTCTGCATTAAGTTAATGCTCCCAAATCCTCTAGATTCAACAATATATAAGGGATTAGGGTTTGCAGTTTCTTAACACCCCTATCTTTGTAGATAATGAGGCTTCAATATCAATTACTAAAAATCTGGTTCATCACTCGAAAACTAAATTGAAATTCGCTATCACTTTATCCGAGACCGTTTCAAGAAAAAGTTGATCAGCATTGAAAAAATCCACACTGATGAACAAAAGTGATCTTTACGCAAAACCATTTGATAAAACTAAATTTCAATGTCTTTTAAAATTAAACAGTATAAAAGATTTGTCATCTGGCGAGGATAAAAAGAGTGAAACCATGATGGATGAAGATCTAAAGTAGACCTCATCGAAAAGTCAAGTTTTTGTTTGGATTTTTTTCTTCTTTAAAATTAAAAAATCCAAAGATATGTTTTTGATTTTAGGGGGAGAAATGTTTGTGAAAAATACAAAAAGTTATGAAAAATTTGAAAATACAAAAAACGTATAAAAAGAGAAAAACGAGTTTTAGTGAGAAAAAGAGGAAATGACAGTACATTAGTGGACCGTCACTACATGCTGAAGAAATGTAATGTTTAAAAGTTTTTAAATGGTCTCACTAACGATGTGTCAGTATGCATGGTCTCACTAACGATGTGTAAGTAGGCTTCGCACATTTAGTAAGTTGTTTTCGAGATATAAAGATAACGAAACTTCATAATTAGTGGTAAACATCTCTAGGATATATGGTCTTGGTATTTTAATTTTGTTTGAGAGATTGCCGAATTATGAGATACTAGGTCTTTATAACTAGTTGATATCTGGGATATTATATAAGTTCTTCTGACTTTGCGTAAGCAATGGCCTATAACTTGTATAATACTTTGCTAAAACCCCTAAAATTGAAATATCGCAAGATATGACAATTACAATAATAGATTCCAAATATGGAACGCCACTCTCAAAGTCGAGCCTTCATCTCTTTGTCTGTACGGTGGTACTACCTGGGCTCTCAAGGTCAAAGACATTAACCCTGATACATATATCAATTAGGTATATTCACCTGTAAGATGAAATATAGAGAATCTTAATACGGGAGTAGATCCTGAGGTGGGGAATATAGTTAAGTCAAGTTCTAAAACACTTAATTACCATATCTTGAAACAATTGAAACATGTGTAGAGGTTTAAGTGGACAAACAATACTGACAATCTATGTGAACTTCTTTAAAGCTTAAGGTTTATCAGATCAACGGTGTATGTGACATGTCTCCATAAACTTATATGATCCTCTTACACAAATTCGGAAAAATATGTCTGTAAATATGTTTGTAAATAATTATTTTTCATTTAAAAACAAAAAAATTTCAGTGTGTTTTAAGCATAAATTTTGGAAAATACAAAAAGATTTTATTTCATTTTATTTTCGACTACCGACGATGGAATACTAATCTTTCAAAGTCCAAAGCTGTTTGACATAATCTAAAGCATAACGAGCTAGGAGTCAATATGAACTTAATATCGTTTGAAAACATCATTTTGTTCATAAAGTGTTTAACCAAGGTCATTAACTTAGACTTGGTTGGCAAATTAGATAACCAGTTTCATAAACTTGGACTTGGTTAACTTAGTGGGTTGTTTAAACAGGAAATAATGTTAAAAATAAAAAGTTGATTTGTACTATTATTCTGCCTGATTTGAATCTTGATTGTTGTGTAAGTGCACTTTTTGGATGATAAATGTTGGATGCCGCTACTTGAAGATCCTCAGGGTCTATATTGTAACTTTTGCTATGTTTATGTTTAGTATATACAAATTTGGATAGCTTGGTGCTTGTTTAGTCAGAATTTGTTTGTATTCCCTTGTCAGTACTTATTTTGGTAGAGTTCGTTTGGTAGAACTTATTTAGTAGAGTTTATTTGGTAGAACTTATGTGTCCGTATTTGTTGATGTAACTGGTTCAAACCTGTTGTGGGTCGTCGGGTAAAATCAAAGAATAAGTTCATTGGATAAGCCGAGTACAAAGTTGTGTACCAGCCAGATTTATGTTTGAGAACTATTTTGTTGAGACATTTTGATCTTGACAATATGGAATGAATCAAGTATTGGTACATTGATGGTTGATATGTATAAAATAAACATATAATTACAACAAATAATGCATAAAACAAACCATTTTCTAGTACTAATGTTGGAAAAAACACGTTTCTTTTTTCCTTTTGAATTTACAGGACCAAATGAGCTTATAAGAACAAAACAAGCAAATAAGCAGCCAAAACCAACAAAAATACAAGAAGAAGGAATAACACGATATGCCCGACCCCTCAACAGCACCCCAAAGACAAAAACAAGAAAACAAAAGCTGACCACGGGGCCGTGAGGGGGCGTGGCCATGCCTTGCACTAAAGACAAAACATGCAAAAGCTTCTATGCCTACCACGGGGTCGTGCCCAGATCAACATGGGGTGTGGTCAGACTCTAAGATTTGCAGATTCTTGATAGTAATACAAAGAGTTGACCACGGGGCCGTGCCCAGGAGCCACGGGGTCGTGTGGAGCCCTCTGCTGACAACTGCAATTAATGAAGGAAGAGAAGAAACCGGCCATGGGCCGTGCCCACTGGACACAGGGCCATGCCCGGGGTACAGTTCTGACTATAAATAGGGGTGTTTGGTTCACCTCAAAGGCATCCCTTGGCAAACCACTTCTCTCTCACTTTGCCACCATTCCATCACCACTACAACACCAACACCCTCCACCATCATCCATCTATCATCTTTAGAGTGTGTATAATCTTTCGGCACTTTTTAATTGAGTATGTAATAATGACTTTAATAACTAGTTTTTTACGTTAAAAGTGAATTTTCCTAACCATTTCTTCATGATGTCATTGATTTGCTCATTTGTGTCTTTACGGTCTATATAAAGCACGTTAACTACTTGGAAGGGGGTTAGAAGGGTGGTTTGGTAAATTTTTTGTCTCGTTCAGTGTATAGATCATGCGAGGACTTGGTTCAAGCTTACAAGGACCTCCTTCAATGCCCCAAGGGTATTGGATGGCGGGGGTGCGAATAGCTTGAACCCCTCATATGTAAACTACTATTAAAACTTTAAACCGACTTCTTAGGATTGTATCCTTGCTGACTCAAACCACTTAGCCGAGGGTAACGTCACCTTCAAAAGAGGGCCCTACTACTTTAACTAAGATAATCCCTTGAAAAGTCCGAAAGTGTGAAAATCATCAAAGGATACATCAAAGAGGAGTTGGATCCAAGTGATTCTATCTTTTCTATTTGTATTTCAATGATCTTTTCATTTTTTATTTTTATGTTTATAACTTTTATCCAAAAATTTGTAACGATTAGACGTTGACGATAAACCGGTATGAAAAGCTCTTGTGTCCTTGGATGACCTTGGTATCTTACCAACACTATACTACGTTCACGATGGGTGCACTTGCCCAAGTGTGTTTAGTGTTACTACAATATCGAGTTTTATAAATTTAAAACTTGTCTAAAGCGTAAAATGGACTTAAAATATTAACAAAATCATATCACGCTTGACGCACACCAAGTTTTTGGCACCGTCGCCGGGGACACAAGGATTTTAAGAAAGCTTAAAATCGATGGCCTAATCATTTTTCAAAACATTTTCAAAAGCGCACGCTCGTTTTAACTTTTTAGGAATTTTTAGCTAACAGTAAGCTGAACACGGGGCCGTGCCCATTGGACAGGCCCCCCGTGCTGCAAGTCCTCATTAACATCTTTCAAACGCCCAGATACAGAATTTGACCACGGGGCTATGGTGAGCTTCTGTTTCAACTTTTAAATTTTGTTTTTCTGGTCCCAAGACTCTATAATCTGCTCAACATTTTTCTAATGGATCAATACTCAGGAGCTTACACCTACTACTACATAGATGATGATTACGAGGAGGAATATTGTACCATTTGCGGTGAATCTCACTCGGTGCAATATTGCGACCTTTTCCAATCATCCGCCTCATATACTCACTATGAGGAACCAAGGTTTGAACTTCTGAAGTCAAGCTTTGATTTGAACAATATCCCTCTCAACTTCACAAAACACCACCAACTATTCTCTCCGAAGCCAAAAGCATTATACAAAGTCTCAAAAATCTCGAACAACTAATACGAAAATCCCACGAAGGAGAAGAGGCTGTTTGTACTAAGGAAGTAATAATTGAAGAAGTAAAAATGGAAGAACAATAAAGTGAAAAACCAACGCATGAACCAAACGACGAAAGAGGTAAGCTCGAAAACAATAATTTCAAAGATGAGTCAAATTTTCAGGAAATTAACATTTTGTCGCCCTCTTTCGAAAATCAATGTTTGGTACCCACTCATGCTAAGTTTTTAAAAGAGTTAAACACTAACATAAAAATTGACGAAATGGTTAGCATTAAATCAATAAACGATCAAACTACACTGATAAAAGATGAGCAATTTGAAATTAACATCACACCGGTTCCATGTTTCTTTCAAAACACTTTTATTAGTAACATTACGATTGATAAAGATATTTGTATTAATATGACGCCTAACTATATTTTCGAAAAATTAAATAGTAGTGATTTTTCTCCACTTCAAATCCCCATTTTTCTCTCTAATCGGAGATAATAAAGTCAATGTGAGTAGTTGAAGATGTGCTAGTGCAAGCAAACCAAACGGTGGTCCCAACCGACTTCATCAGTCTCGATGATGCTCCACTTGTGTTAGGACGACCTTTTTGTGAAAACCCATCAAGCATTGATCAATCGGAAGCAAAACAACCTACCAATTCAATTAGGGGCCGACAAAAGGTATGTAAATCTCAATCAAATCATAAAATACCTATTCGGCAATGACAACCCCTTAATTGAAGATGAAGATGAACCACCCGATACAGAAGAAGAAATCGACCAACTTGTCAAAGAAAAGGATGCCATTGAACAAACATTTTTGTTTCTCGACCAAAATCAAGAGCAAATAAATAAATAGTCTCTTAAAGACACACCACGTGAGCTCAAAGAACTCCAAAAAGGTTTAGAATATGCTTTTCTAGACACGCATGGTAAGTTACCGGTAATTATTTCTTCTAAATTAAATAGTATAGAAAAAGAAAAATTAATTAAACTTTTGAAAAAACATAAAAACGCGATCACATGGAAGCTTGTAGATATAAAAGAAATAAGCCCTTCCATGTGCACGCACAAAATTTTGATGGAAGATGACTCTAAATCGGTGATACAACCACAACGTAGACTAAATCCAAATGTTCAAGAAGTGGTTAAAAATGAAGTCATCAAACTACTTGATGCCAGACTCATCTACCCAATTTCCGATAGTCCTTGGGTGAGTCTCGTTCAAGTAGTACCCAAAAAGGGAGGAATGACGGTGGTAACTAATGAAAAAAATGAGTTAATACCAACAACGACCGTCATCAGATGGAGAGAATGTATAGACTATCATAGATTAAATGAGGCAACGAGGAAAGACCACTTCCCTTTACCTTCCATTGATCAAATGTTAGAAAGATTATCCAGTCATAAATTTTATTGTTTTTTAGACGGTTTTTTCAGGTTACTTTCAAATACCGATAGCACCAGAAGACCAAGAAAAAACAACTTATACATGTCCCTATGGAACCTTCGCTTATCGGCGCATGCCTTTTGGTCTATGTAATGCCCCCGTAACATTCCAACGTTGCATCATGGCAATTTTCCATGATATGATAGAAAAAACCATGGAAGTTTTCATGGATGACTTTTCTATCTTTGGAGATTCATACGAGCAATGCCTTGATAACCTTGAACGAATGCTATCCTGATGTGAGGAAACTAACCTCGCCCTTAATTAGGAAAAATGCCATTTCATGGTAACATAGGGAATAGTACTTGGTCACAAAATTTCAAACGAATGAATGGAGCTT
Source organism: Scalesia atractyloides (assembly GCA_947069175.1). Taxonomy (NCBI): domain Eukaryota; kingdom Viridiplantae; phylum Streptophyta; class Magnoliopsida; order Asterales; family Asteraceae; genus Scalesia; species Scalesia atractyloides. Next base: position 32,495,036 of record CAMTDV010000004.1, on the reverse strand, counting down.
GATCGAGCAAAAATAGACACCATCTCTCGATTACCACCTCCATCCTCCGTTAGAGCCATAAAAAGCTTCCTAGGGCATGCGGATTTTAAAGACGATTTATCAAATATTTTTCGAAAATTTCAAGACCTTTAACAAAATTACTTGAAATAGATGCACCATTTATCTTTAACAAGGATTGCAACCAAGCATTTTTAACACTAAAAGAAATGCTAGTCAATGCACCAATCATGATAGCGCCTGATTGCAATGCACTAATCATGATAGCGCCTGATTGGAAATTACCCCCCGAAATCATGTGTGATGCAAGTGACTTTGCGGTTGGAGCAGTCTTGGGACAACAAAAAGATAGCATTTTCACCCAATATACTATGCTAGTAAAACTCTCATTAATGCAAAAGAAAATTATACCACAACCGAAAAAAAGTTACAAGATGTAGTATTTGCTTTTGATAAATTTCGTTCTTATCTTGTTCTTTCTAAAACAATAGTTTATACAAACCATACAACCATTCCTTATCTCTTTAAAACATAGGATGCCAAGCCACGATGAATCAGATGGATTCTACTCCTCTAAGAATTTGACACAGAAATAAAAGACAAAAGAGGAGCTGAAAACACTATTGCCGATCATCTATCTCGCCTGGAAGATCCAGCTTTGAAGGCAACTAGGGATGAGCTCATCAACGAAAAATTCTCAACGGAATCTTTAGAAATGGTTGAATACCGAGAAGAACCATGGTACGCCGACTACGCTAACCACTTGGCTAGTGGGATAGTAGTGAAAGGATGGTCACATCATCAAAGAAAAAATTCTTTGCCGATATAAAGCATTATTTTTGGGAAGATCCATATCTTTCTAAATTTTGTGCCGACCAACTTATCCGATGATGCGTACATGGCAACGAAGCAAGAAAAATTCTTCGCCATTGTCACGAAGGACCGTACGGGGGCATCACGGCATCTCTAGTACTGCTCGAAAGGTATTCCATTAAAGATTCTATTGGCCAACCATTTATAAATATGCAAAAAGTCTTGTCAAGACATGTGATGCATGCCAACGATCAGGTAATATTTCTTCTAAAAACGAGATGCCACAAAATGGTATTCTCGTTTGTGAAATTTTTGATGTGTGGGGATTAGACTTTATGTGGCCTTTCCCACCATCAAAAGGAAACAAATATATACTTGTGGCCGCGGATTATTTGTCAAAGTGGGCTTAAGCCGAAGCTCTACCAACGAATGATGGAAGAGTCGTTTTAAGATTCTTGAAACGACTATTTTCTCGTTTCGGCACCCAAAAGCATTAATAAGTGATAGAGGTACCCATTTATGTAATCATCATCTTGAAATTTTTTTAACAAGATATGGGATCTATCACTGAATCTAAACCGCATATCATCCCAAAACAAAGGGGTAAGCTGAAGTAACCAATCGATGCTTAAAACGAATACTTGAGAAAACTGTAGGATTAAATAAAAAATACGGGCAGAAAATTAGACGACGCTTTATGGGCTTTTAAAACTGTTTATAACACAACGATATAAACTTGTGTATGGAAAAAGTTGTCAATTACCAGTAGAAATAGCACACCGGGGCCTACTAGGCATTAAAAAACGTAAACTTAGACCATGAAACCGCTAGTAGGAATCGATTTTATCAATTAAACGAACTAGACGAATTGAGAAATCAAGTATACTCTAACTCCGAAATTTATAAGGAATGTATGAAAAACATACACGACAAACATATTAAACCTAATGAATTTCGAGAAGGAGACCAAGTGCTATTGTTTATTCACGACTTCGATTGTTTCCCGGAAAACTAAAATCTAGATGGTCGGGACCTTTTTCCATCACCCATATCTTCCCACACAGTGCAATCGAGATTAAATCGCAAAACGACATTCCATTTAAAGTCAACGGACAACGAATTAAGCCATGTCAAGGCTTCATTGAGGATGAAGAGGAAGAGATTTCGCTACAAGCAAGTGAGGTATGACCTGACAAAGGTTTGTGTATATATGTAAAATAACATCATTTCTTGTAGGTAATGAACACCGAAAAAGCTTCGGAATACGTAAGTTAACTAAGGAAACCTCTTTCTGGAAAACAGTTACTCACACGTACACTAAACATATATATATATATATATATATATATATATATATTTCGGTTCAAAGGAGAACCACCTCTAGTTTCGAGAACCACTCTCCTCCAATAAGACAATGACACGTATACACGATTATTTTAAAACCTAAAGGGTAATCTAGTCATTTTACTCAAGCTATCGAATCATCTCTCTCTAATGTATGTTTCCACAGACATTTTTGCAGTCCCCAAATTTGAAATCCCCCAAAATTCTCTCTTTCTCAAACTCGTTTAAAACCATTCTCTCTCTCTTCCCAAAATCCCCAAGAACACAGATGTTTTGATCAGCGGGTGGCAGCATATAGTGGTGGAGTTGTTCACGGTGGCGACAGGGGCGGCGTTCTGCAGCGGCAGCAGTAGCCGCGTCTTCGATCGCGGCGGGGTGTTAGGGCTCCGCCGAGAGCTAGAAATCCATGTAACCTACCTAATCTAGTCCGGTATGTTTGATATTTCATTGTTAGATCCAAACCTTTGTGGGTTCTCTTTTCAATTGGAGGTGTGTTGCTGTTGTGTTAGGCTGGTTATGTTGGCTAGGAGAGTGGCTACATGTGGTGGGTTTGGGTTTTTTAGTTTGAAGATTTTTTTTGTGGGATTTTGATGAAAATTTGCAATTTTGCGGTAATGAGTTTGAAATTTCCCCCAAAAAGTAATTTACTAAATCTAGGTGTTAGGGTTTTAAAATTGTGAATCTCTGTCTATTAATAGAGAAGTGGGAATGAATAGTGTTTGTCATGGTGGGTTTTTGATTGGGTAATTTGGTGGTGTTTTCATCTGATGCCACGTTTGTTTTTTTTACTTTACAAATTTGATGATAACAAAAAGTAAATACAAAGAGTCAGAATGAAAGAGAGGATACTTACTTCCGGCGAACGGACGGCGATGGAAACACCAACAGCCGGACAACGACGGTGTAGCTGTTGGGTTTTCATGCTCTTGATGGAGGAGGAACAGAGGATTTTCGACTATTATTAGCGGCGGCGACGGAAGGATTTGGGCGCTGCCAGGCAGAACTGATTTTGGGTGGATGTGGAGCTTTGCGGCGGCGGCTCCGGAGACGGTGGTTTATCCGGCTAATGTGATGGCTTCATATCGGGGGAGGTAGTCTTCTTTATTTGAATTAATTTTAGTGGTAGAGACTTTAATATTAACCTGGTTGTGTTTCCACAGATAATGGCAGTCGGAGTTGATCTTCGGCCGGCGGCTTTATTCTGACGAGTAGTAGCGACATACATGGTGGTTTCGCAGCGACTGTAACGACGTGGGGCAGAATCGACCGCGGTTTTGGGGTATCCGTCTCCTTTTAGCTGATGCTATGCTCACTGTTGTTCATCACAAAATGAGAGTAGGATATTTTTTGAATCTTTCAGACGTGTTGTAAGTACTTTTGTTTATTTTTGCCATTTGACCAAGACCATCTTTTGCACAGTGACTGTTATGTAGACATACATATGAGAGTCAAATCTTTAGTACTATATTACTTTTGTTAAAATTACATAAGATCATTGTTTCATTGATAGTTAAGTACTGTTTTTCATTTACATAGTTTTTTTTAATCATTTTTATCCAATAACCGTCATTTGTTAACCCTTACTTTTGGGACGAAGGGAATATCATATAGTGCTAAATAAGTAAAAAGTATTGCACGGATAATACATATGCATACGAAACATTTACCATTGTTCTAAGTATAAAACTGTGCGTAAAAAAAGTTCTAAACCGTCGTGTACAAAAGTTTAAAACCGCGCGTAAAAAAACTTTTAAACCACGCGCAAAAAAAGTTTAAAACCGGCGCGTAAAAAAGTTTGAACCCGTGTGTAAAAAATTTAAACCCGGCGCGCAAAACGGGGCGTAAAAAGTTCTAAACCGGCGCGTAAAAAATTTTAAAACCGCGCGTAAAAAAAGTTATAAATCGCGCACGGAAAAAGTTTAAAACCGACGAGTAAAAAAGTTTGAAACCGGCGCGTAAAAAAGTTTAAAACCGCGCGTAAAAAAAGTTAGAACCCGTTCGTAAAAAAGTTTAAACCGGCACGCAAAACGAGGCATAAAAACGACGAGTAAAAAACGACGCATTAAAAAACCTGCGCGTAAAAAACAGCGTGCAAAAACCGTGGGTAAAACGGCGCGCAAAAACAAGGCGTAAAAAAGCGGCTCGTAAAAACGTTTTTTGGTAAAAAAAATACTTGAATTCTTTTTATCAAAAAATCTGATTTAAAAATTTAGTTTCATAAAAAAATATGATTTTTAATAAATAATAATTCATATAATAAGACAAAAAGGTAATAAAAATACAAGTATAATAAGACACAAAAAAACAAATTTACTTAAATACCCTTTTGACATTAAAATATTAAAAACATAATATGAAAAAAGAATTTTATAATGGTTTAATTACTTTTAATCTCATCCATCCGTCTCCAAGATCAAACGGTTGAAAAGTGTTTCTCACGGTTCTCACAACTAAAGCTGGTTCTCATTTTACTCTTCCCCATATATATATATATATATATATATATATATATATATCATTCTACCCCGCCCACGAGGCCGTGGCCGGTGTGCAAATGGGTATAAACCCTTTTTTTTCTTGTCACTTCTTCATTTCAACACGACCCATTTCCCGAAAAACCTCTGGTTCCTCCGCGATTTTGTCATTTCCCACGTTTTCATTCCATTCAACATCCGAAAGGTATGATTCTAACATCTTTATTTAGTTAGTTTAACGATTTGCATGTAGAATAACATCAAAAATTTGTGGAAAATCTAGGGTTCTTGAACTAGAACCACACCAAACCCTAACTTTATGTTTAGATCTAGTAGCAGTAGTTAACATACATGTTATAGGGAGTAAATCAACCATTATTATTCATAGAATCACTCGATTTCACGTATAAACCATGAACCCTCCAGAACTTCTTGTTTCAGAAAGCGAATCTATCAAATTGGATCAACCGTTGACAAGTAATCCTAATGTAGGCGGATTTGGTCAGGGAGATGCAGAAATAGTACTTCAAGATCCATTGGTTTGGTTAGTTTATTTCTTATCCCTAAAATCCTATTTCAGCCAGATCTCTAATTATAATAAATAAATAGGATTTGGTTTGTTTATAATTATCTTTAACTATGTTAAATATGTTATATATATATATATAATGTCATTTTCCCTTTCCTTGTAAGATAAGGGTGCAAGTGCTCGCTTCAATTTATTTCTTTATCTCCCCGTGAATCGTATGTTTGCAACAATATGGACAGAATTTTAGTAACTCCAATCGATTAGGCGTATTGTGCCGGTTCTTTTGAGTAATATATCTGGAAATGCCCGTTGATTCCTTATTAACACCGTTTCATTCCAAAAGAACCGGTATTCGCGCATCTTTACCCTTGGCCATGAACCTCCTTTGGATTTTTCATTTACTCAACTCTTCCTCTTTCAATCCGCAACGAAAAAGAAGAAAGGAAGGAAAAAACAAAATAGAATTTGTAACTTGCTATCCTCTTATGCAAGATTTCACTACAATCAATATAGGAAATAAGATATAAAGATTTCTAACCTTTCAAATACCAAATACAAATAACAGTACAGCATTTCATATAAGTATCTTGTATAATACTCTTTCCCTAGAACCACTGTTTGTATTCGACTTCCATAGAAATTTCATATGAATTTAATTCCAACCCGACCGCGAGTCTCACAGTTGTTGAATGCACTTTTATTCTTTCTCTTTCCTCCCTTATTCTAAAAAAGGGAAAAAAGAGAAAAGAAGGGGCTGGTATTTAATTGTATCTCTAATCTTCTTTATTCCTTCCCGCGTCAATAACTAGAAAAAGGGGAACGTCAATGCATCCGGGAAAAAAACGATTAATCTCTATCAATAAACCAGGATTGCCCATTTTTATTAATTCCAGGGTTTCTCTGAATTTGAAAGTTATCACTTAGTAAGTTTCCATACCAAGGCTCAATCCAATTAAGTCCGTAGCGTCTACCAAATTCGCTCTCCCAATTGGTTGGACCGTAGGTGCGATGATTTACTTCACGGGCGAGGTCTCTGGTTCAAGTCCAGGATGGCCCAGCCGCGCTAGGGAAAAGAATATAAGAAGCGTCTGACTCCTTCATGCATGCTCCACTTGGCTCGGGGGTTTCTTGTCTAATGAAAGAAATGAGTTTTAGATGTATACAGAGGGAAAGCCGTGTGCAATGAAAAATGCAAGCACGGCTTGGGGAGGGATTTTTACTTATTTAACAAAGAAATTATCTACTCCATCCGACTAGTTCCGGGTTCGAATCCCGGGCAACCCATTGTCATAGTTTAATTCTATTAGATGTTATATTTTTTAATTCTATTATCTATTATATTATAGTGTATAGAACTCCGACGGGCTAGGACACGAGTAGAGGCTATCAATGCCATTTCATAACCAGTCGGTGCGTCCAAATAAGCATCGATTTATACTTTGGTTGTTTTGTTTGACTTGATTCTGTCGATTAAAAACAATCAAGCGCAATCATATTTTGATGCAACGAAAAAAATAGATATATTTCTCGAAACAAACGAAAAGGAAACGAAAGATGAAACCTAAATCATGGATCAACTAAGCCCTCTCGGGGACTTTCTTAATAATAAGAAAGAAGAAGCTCATGTAAATACCATGGAAGAAGGTTTGATCCTATAAATGGAGATTCCATAAATATCCCATTCCAAAAATGGAAATGAAGTAAAGGCTCCGGTGTATAGAGAAGACCTCACCGTTTAAGAGGTTTACATATACTTATCATTTTTGTTATAATGGAAATTGAGAAGAATTTTTGATTCAAAAGAAGCAATTAAGTATGTATCAATTTGTATTTTCTTATGTCATTAGGCAAACAAAATTTTAGATTCAGTTACAATAATCATTCACGAATTCTCAGTCAACGAATAGTTAATGGTTCCCATTTGTCATCAATTTTGGTTTTTTGAGTGAAAATATACATTTTCTTTTTCAATATAAATTTTCAATATAAAAGTGAGGGGAAGCTTTTTGGCATTGTGTGTTTTGAGATACTATACAATCAATCGAAGGGATAGATCAAAGACAATCAAAAGGGGAAAAATGGTTTCTTTTCTAATTTTTCTAAATTTAGAAAAAGGATTAAAAACAGGATGCAAGTACAATATACTAAAATTTAGTAATACAACCCAAAAAGGGAAATTTTGATCCTATTGTGTTTCGTTTTGGCGGTGATTTCATTGGTCTTTATCGTCTTTATCTTTCTCATTCACAAAAGGTTCTGGATCCAAGATCCTTTACTTCATCCCGATACCTCTCAAGGAAAATATCGAATTGGATCCTAAATTGACGGGTTAGTGTGAGCTTATCCATGCGGTTATGCACTCTTCGAATAGGAATCCATTTTCTGAAAGATCCTGGCTTTCGTGCTTTGGTGGGTCTCCGAGATCCTTTCGATGACCTATGTTGTGTTGAAGGGATATCTATATAATCCGATCGATTGCGTAAAGCCCGCGGTAGCAGCGGAACCGGGGAAAGTATACAGAAAAGACAGTTCTTTTCTATTATATTAGTATGCATCTAGTAATAAAATAAATAAGAGGGTCCATTCATTTTTTATTGCCCTTCAAAGTAAAAACAGATCAATTGCTATCTATTACAAAATTTTCCTATTTGATCTAATACGTACCCTTTCCTGATTGTCTCTCTGAAGGAGTTGAGAGATAGTATACTCTTGACGAGGGGTTAAAATTTTTTTTTTCACTTTTTATTTTCTATAAAAAGGGAGGGATTTATGTCACCACAAACAGAGATTAAAGCAAGTGTTGGATTCAAAGCTGGTGTTAAAGATTATAAATTGACTTATTATAGCCATCTTTTAGAAGGTATTGTTAAAAGATCATCAATTCCTAATGAAATGGATGCGGCGGTAGCTTGTCGGAAACCCAGAGTCTTTACTTGATCCAGGATATGTGATGTATATCCTATTCCATAGTGATCAATAAATCGACTAATAAGTCGTTATTCAACACGCGCAATTTCTTTTCCGTCGATACGTCCTGCAATTTGCACTTGAATTCCTTTTGTATCTGCTTGTTCAGTTAATTCTATAGCCTTTTTCATTGCTTTGCGAAAAGAAACTCTATTTTTTAATTGTCCAGCTATAAATTCTGCAAGAATATTAGGGTTTCCATAAGGCTTTTCAATTCGTGTGATAGCAATGTTAAGTTTCTGATTTACAGAATTAAATTCTTTTTGTAAATTCATCTGTAATTCTTCGATTCCTCGGGGTCGACTTTCAATTAATATTTCCAAAATTGTTTCAAGCACCGACAGAACCGGAAGCGCCCCTTCTTTCAAAGAGAAGAGGACGGATTATTCACATTTCATTTGATGGTCAGAGGCGAATTGAAAGCTAAGCAGTGGTAATTCTAAAGATTCCTGGGGGGAAAAATAGAGATGTCTCCTACGTTACCCATAATATGTGGAAGTATCAACGTAATTTCATAGAGTCATTCAAAATATCTATGTATATCTTCTCTATATCTATAAAGGACCAGAAATCCCTTGTTTACGTATCATTGGGAAGTGCATTAACATAAATACGGCAGTAAGAAGCGGCAATACAAAAGTGTGTAAACTATAAAAACGAGTCAAAGTGGATTGTCCCACACTAGCACTTCCGCGCAATAATTCTACCAAAGGTGATCCTATTACAGGAATAGCGTCAGGTACACCTGTTACAATTTTCACTGCCCAATAACCAATTTGGTCCCAGGGTAAGGAATAACCAGTTACACCAAATGATGCAGTCAATACAGCCAGAATCGGTCAACTCTCCATCATCTTCCTTTGGCTGAGTGGCATGTATTTCCACGGTGCTCGTTTTTCCAATTATGAAGCATGGCTAAGCGATCCGACTCACATTGGGCCTAGTGCCCAGTTGGTTTGGCCGATAGTGGGCCAAGAAATATTGAATGGTGATGTGGACGGGGGCTTCCGAGGAATACAAATAACCTCTGGGTTTTTTCAGCTTTGGCGAGCATCTGGAATAACTAGCGAACTACAACTCTATTGTACCGCAATTGGTGCATTGATCTTTGCAGCGTTAATGCTAATAAAATTGATAGGGTCAACGGTTTGTTTTTGGAAAAACAACACTTGGGGTTTCATTTTTCGGGGAAAACCGCCCCTACTCAACCAAAAATTTTCAACTTTTCGAAACCGGGTCGAGATTTGAGTATTTGCAGTAACAGTAGCCTGACCACGGGGCCGTGGTCAGCGACCATGGGGCCGTGGTCAGCGACCATGGGGCGTGGCCAGGGGATCAGGTTGAACATGATGCGTGGTCAGTGACCACGGGACTGTGTCCAGCTACCTGGTTTCAGATTTCTCCAAAATTTAATCATAACACACTGATTGTTCTATGGTTCTGTTGTGTAGCAATGGCCAAAGTTTCTGAAATTCGGGTCCTCAGAATTGGAGTATCAAACCCGTTTTGAGATTCCAAACAAGACATGAAGAGGCACCAAGACAAACGTGCTATGAGACCCTTGATGCTGTGGGACAAAGGGGTAGGTATGAGATTCTAGTCACGGGGCCACTACGAACCGCTCTTGACACCAAACTCCACTGTGTCTACGAGTATGACATGGAGTTCTATAGCACATTCATGTTCAAAGCCAAGGCGGACCCGTTCGATTCTGACATTGTTGAGTTTAGATGCGCTGGCCAGCTATTCGCCGTCTCCATGGCCCAATTCGGTGTGAACATTGGTTTGGACACCGAGGACGATTCAGTTGAGGAATAATTCACAAGTGGTCTCCGTGAAATTCCAACTAACATGCGCCAAACTGCATGGGCTCAACTTGGAGATTAAGCATATGATCCAAGCATCACCAAGAGTACACAGTTGCGGGACCCACTTTACCGCTACATACACCAGGTCCTAAGCAACTCCCTTAGTTAACGACGTGATAGCTCGGGTGTGGTAAACCTCCGTGACCTCACTTGTGTCTACTGCATCCACAACCGTCAACCCCTTGATGTAACCTACCTACTCCTCAAGAACATGCACCTAAACCAGATGGCCTCTCTCCCCACACCGATCTTCATTCGGGGGATGGATCTAAAAGCTGTTCAAGAATTATGTCCACCGCGTCCCAAAGTCATTCCACCAAGGTGTGAAATCCAAGAAGGTCGACCTAGCCCAATGCCAGGCCATGGGATTCATCCAAGACATGGATGACGGGTTTGTCCGCTTCTGGAATGACCAAGGAAACACATGGGGCCCGGAAGAAGTCCTAGCCCTCCAAGACGACCCCAACCGTCCTCCTCCACAACACCACGGCTACCAAACGGGTTCCTCCTCTCAAGGAGCCGGTTTTCCTAACTTTCAAAGTTTAACTGACCTTTTGCTGGAAAACCTTGACCTTTTGCAGGAAAACCTTCTTTGTACCCGGAACACATACATTGTAGCCAGCAACGCTAACACCCGGATTGGTGCGGTGGAACGTTCCATCTCTACTATGCAAGAAGATATCACGTACATCCGGGGACACATGGCGTATCGTGATGAGGATGAGGACATGGACTAGGTTGACAATGGCGGTGGTGTGGTAGGTGACGGTTGTAGTTTATAGGTTAACCCTCCTTTCCTCTTTGAACAATTTGTCGGCCTGCGTGCCGTGGTTGAACAATTTACTTTTTAGACAATTGCATTTCTGCATTTTCTTTTAGTTTTATGTTGGTGTGATGATGGATTTGAAACAATGATAATTTAGGACTTGGGTATTGTATTATTTTGTTTTGTGTGGTATGAATATTAGGAAAACAGGTACACAAGAGGCTTGAGTGCACTAAGTATTATTGCAATCTAAGCCCGTAAACTAGAAACGAAGGCCAATAACCTGAACATTCGACGATTGCAGACTGCCACCACGGGGCCGTGGTCGTTCACCACGCCCCTGTGTCCACATCCCCCAAATCAGTTGTTTGTCTACATAATCTGACCACGGGTCGTGGCCACCAGGCACGCCCCATGGCCAACCTTCTGTAAGTTTCATTACTTGCACTCTGACCACAGGGCCGTGCCCAGACAATACGGGCCCGTGGCGAGGTGCCTAGTACATAAAAACTTGTTTTTAACACGCTTTTACTCATTCGAATCAACCGAACAACTTATTTTTGAACATATTGAGGACAATGTGTGATTTAAGTGTGGGGGGGGGGACTAAAATCTTGAATCATGCAAGTCCTAATAACAAGCCTTACACAAAACTCGTGTTGGAATCGCTAATCACCCCAAATCTTCAAAATTTTTCATTTTTTTGTTAATTGTCTTGGTTTAATTTGGGAATAACAAGTTCTAAAAAATTACGTTTTTACAAATTTACAACTGATAGCGTCGTGATAAAAAGAACCAAAAAAGAAAATTATAAAAAGGCATGACAAATCTTTTTAAAATTGGATTATATATATTTGTTCAAACTATAAAACCCATTCCCACAATAAGTGAGTTTTGAGCCTTGGTTCTTGTGTGAACAACCCGCTTGGTTCTTACGACTCTAGAACTTTCCAAGACGATACATTCCTGGTTCTCACCGACTTTAACCCAAGTAAGTAAATGATGGAGGCATTAAGACTAACCCATTTTTATTTAACACCATAATTTTCCATCTTTTACTCCCCTACCAAAACCCCCCCTAGTTAACCCCTTTGAGCCTAAACCTTTTCATTTCAAAAACCCGTAAGACAAACACCTATTACCCACCAAAGATTTTTTTCTTTCAAACCCAGTTGTTTTAGTAAAAAGCTCTATCTTCTGATACATACGTTAAAAAATGTAGTTTTTTCCATAACCAAACAAGTTCCTCAAAAATCTTGTGTTTGAATATGCTTAGTTTCAATAAATGTCACAAAAAACAAAAAGTTTTTACGACAATCGACGCTTTTTACGCTTTCGCCATTTTTACTAACTACTAACCCAAAAATCACCTACCCTTAGCCCAAGCCTAACCTTTTCAAAAGTCCTCTTGATATTTACAAAGGTTTATAGTTAAAGAGGAGGAGGTTTGATAGCTTGGCAAGCATATGGTAGAAGTAAGTTCCATGCCAGAATCGGGTGTTATCACAAAAATACACCTTCGGCCGAGTGTTGAGTGATCTCCCGTGAGGTACGTGAACTAGTATATAAATAAATAGAATTTTAAAAAGGCATGTTATGCCGACATAAATAGTTTTCTTAAAAATTGTTCTAAAAAATCATGACGAAAAAGTTAGTAAATAAAATTAATTTTTAAATTGAATAAAGATCTTGAATTCCAGACACTCAAGACAAGCCATAAAACTTCTTCTCTACCTATTTCATTCGGGTGTGTAAGCCACATTTAAAGAGTTTTGCTTGAGGATAAGCAAAGATTTAAGTGTGGGGATATTTGATGTTTATAAAATGCAACATATAAATTAAAACAAATGAGGCATAAAACTAACCCTTTTCTAGTACTAATGTTCGAAAAAGCACGTTTCTTTGTTCCTTTTGAATTTACAGGAACAATGAGCTTAAAAGAATAAAAGAAGCAAATAAGAAGCCAAAACCAACATATATACAAGAAGAAGGAATAACGCGATATGCTCGACCCCTCAATAGCACGCCAAAGATAAAAACAAGAAAACAGAAGCTGTCCACGGGGCCATGCCCAGCCAGGCGTGGGGCGTGGTCAGGCGTTGCACTTAAAGACAAAGTATGAAGAAGCTTCTATGCCCACCACGGGGCCATGCTCATATCATCATGGGGCGTGGTCAGACTCTAAGATTTGTAGAATCTTGATAGTACAACAAAGAGTTGACCATGGGGCCGTGCCTAGGAGCCACGGGTTCTTGTAGGGCCCTCTGCTGACAGCTGCAATTAATGAAGGAACAGAAAAAATCAGCCACATGCCGTGCCCACTGGACACAGGGCTGTGGCCAGGGTACTGTTCTGATTGTAAATATGGGTGCTTGGTTCACTTCAAAGGCATCCTTTGTCAAACCACTTCTCTCGCACTTTGCCACCACTCCACCACCACTACAACACCAACACCCACAACCATCATCCATCTATCATCTTTAGAATGTGTAGTAGTCTCGGGATCCAAGATTGATTGTAAGGGTTTTTGTCAAACAAAGGCCATGCTTGGCTAATCTCTTACATCACTTGGTGAAGACAAGTCTTTAATGTATTACTTTTGGTTTTAATCTTTTGACACTTTTAAATTGGATATATATTAATGACTTTAATAACTAGTTTCTTATGTTGAAAGTGAGTTTTCCTAACCGTTTCTTCATGATGTCATTGTTTGCTCATTCGTGTCTTTACGGTCTATATAAAGCGTGTTAACTACTTGGAAGGGGGTTAGAAGGGTGGTTTGGTAAAGTTCTTGTCTCGTTTAGTGTATAGATCCTATGAGGACTTGGTTCACGCTTACTAGGACCTCCTTCAATGCCCCACGAGTATCGAATGGCGGGGGTGCGAATAGCTTGAACCCCTCATATGTAAACTTCTATTAAAACTTTAAACCAGCTTCTTGGGATTGTATCCTTGCTGACTCAAACCACTTAGCCGAGGGTAACATCACCTTCAATAGAGGGGCCTACCACTTTTCGCATTAATAACTTATTTAATTATCTTTCCATATTCCGACCCTTTGGGATTGTATCCCTGCTGACTGAAACCACTGGGTTGAGGGTAACGTCACCTTCAAAAGAGGTGCCTACTACTTTAACTAAGATAATCTCTTGAAAAGTCCGAAAGTGGGAAAATCATCAAATGATACATTAAAGAGGAGTTGGATCCAAGTGATTCTGTCTTGTCTATTTGTATTTCATTTTTTTGTTTTTATGTTAAAACTTTTATTCAAAAATTTGTAACGATTAGACATTGACGATTAACCGATACTAAAAGCTCTTGTGTCCTTGGATGACCTCAGTATCTTACCAACACTATACTACGCTCATGATGGGTGCACTTGCCCAAGTGTGTGTTATGTGTTAGTATAATATCGTGTTTTATAAATTTAAAACTTGACGAAAGCGTAAAATGGACTTAAAATATTAACAAAATCATATCACGCTTGACACACACCAATGGTAGAACGGGTGAAGCTGTGATCACAAAGAAGAAAGTTTATGAAGTGATTGGTAAAGTTTTAGATCCAATGTGGTTAGTGAACTTCAAACTTTCTGATCTGAAGAAGTTGAAACATCAGTCTCTCCATTACTTGAAAAAAGACAGAGAGCTCGCTCTTTCGTTAATTCGCGTTGTTCAGTTCTATGTGAGGAACAAGGTTGGAGCGGGAAGTGACTCTTCAAAGATATGATGAAGATCTTCACAAGACTTGCAGATCCCGCATGTATCAAGGGGGAGTCTATAAGTGCACCTTTTGGATGATAAATGCTAGATGTTGCTACTTGAAGATTCTTCAGGGTCTATATTGTAACTTTTCCACTGTTATGTTTTAGTATATACAAATTTGGATAGCTTGGTGCTTGTTTAGTCCGAATTTTTTTGTATTCCCTAGTAAATACTTATTTTGGTAGAGTTTGTATGGTAGAACTTATTTAGTAGAGTTTACTTGGTAGAACTTATTTGTCCGTATTTGTTGATGTAACGAATTCGGACTAGTTTATTTTGTAAGGGCTTATGTGTCTGAATTTATGGTCATGTATTTATATTCTTAGTGAATGAAATGCAAGGCACGACTTTTGAGATTTATCTTTCTGTGTAAAACACGACTTTTGAGATTTATCTTTCTGTCCGAATTTATGTGCCAGTCTTGTATTTATCTTTTTGGTCAGCTTCTGTCTTCTTGTTTTCAGCCTTTGGGGTGTTGAAGAGGGGTCGAGCATGTCTCGTTATTCCTTCTTCTTGTATTTATGTTGGTTTTGGCTGCTTATTTGCTTCTTATCTTCTTTTAAGCTTGTTTGGTCCTGTAATTTTCAAAAGTAATAAAGAAACGTGCTTTTTCCAACATTACTACTAAAAAGGGTTGGTTTTATTCCTATTTTGATGTAATTATATGTTGCATTTCATACACATCATCCATAATCGCAGAATTATTATGAATTAGTGATAATTACACAACATATACTTTTAAATGATTGACTTCATTCAATTGGTTAACATTTAAAAGCCAGAAATCCATAATCGCAGAATTATTATGAATTAGTGACACACTTCGCACAAGGCCAACTCGTACAAAGTTTTCACTTCGTACGAATTGACCAGTCCGTACGACGTGTGTAACATACAAACATAACTTCATATTTGACAACTCAAAACCTATACAACTCGACTAAACCTAAGACGTAGACAACATACATCATGCATCAACAAACTCCCCCTTGGATGTTGTCGCAGTCTTGGTCAGTCTTCAAAAGCTTCAATCTCATAATTTCAAAGCCCAAAGAAATGTTTCTTCGGCTTTTGTCGTTCTTCAGAAGGTATCGGTGTTTGATCTGTCGCTGGTGCCCACTTCATTAATTGAAACCTTCTAAGACGAGCTTCACGACTTCTTTCTTCAATTCTTTCAAGTCTCTTTTCTTCCTTAAAAAAATCTTCTCTTTCCAGCTCTCTCCTTTTCGAACAATTAACTAGCCACATCGGGTCTAGTATGCGTATCGTTCTCCACAATCCCCAAATTCTCCTTCTCTCAATCAGTTCAGGCGTAACTTCTTCAGTAATCTTTTGATTCTCATTAGCTTTCAAAACTATCACCGCTTCCATTGTTTCAGGATCAATCTGCCACCATTGAAAGAATTCATGAAAATCCTGTTCAATCTTCATTAACGGCATGTTCTTCATAGCTTTCAGCCGTTTCATCACAAGTGTGTATCTCTCTCTTTTGTAACTTTATCAAACTTGATACGTCTCTTTGGTATAAATGGTTTCCGTCTGTTAAATACGTGAATTGCTTCATACTTTATCACTCTCCAGAGGCGTTGATCGTGAAATTTCATTTGGAGATTTAGCATTATCGTCTACACAAGATCTTCAATATCCCAGAATGGTAAACTCTTCAATCATTCAAGTATCGGAAATATTGCACTCCATATTCTCTTTTAATAGCATAAACATTTAATTCCAGAAGCCAACCCCAGCTTAAGATATCTCCCAGTGACTTATCTTTATCTCTTGTAAAGAACACTAGTGGTCGTTTGACTTCCGTTCCTTCGGCATATCATGAAACTAAGTCTTTTGTACTCCAGCTATTTCTTCTTTCGATACACGTTTAGGCACGTTTCCCTCAGTAATCGTTTCTTCGATGTTTCTTTCAACTCATCCTCATTCAATTCACTGATTAGTTCCTCAAACGTGGGAAAACTATCAGTATCAGCACCTGTATACTTTGCAGCTTCATCATCATCAGACGCATCTTCAACAACTATATAATCATAAGAATCTGCTTCTGGAATATGCTTGTAAACATAGTCATTCGACTCAAATGCATTGATATTGTTCAACTCTTCCTCGAAGTCGAAATAAAATGAACTTTCATCAGTTTCGAGCATAGCAACAATTTCTTCCTTTGTATAGTTGTGGATGGACTCTCCTTCTTCCGCATTATGTTCTAAATATACGATACGGAGCTTGTAACTATGAGGAATAACTGTAAATGACTTAACTGTGAAGATTCCTGACAGTCCTTCAGTCTGTGAAGTCCTTGTCTGCTCCTCTCGTTCCGAGCTTCTCTTTCTTTGTTAGCTGCATCATTAAGAAATTCATTGAAATCAAACGATTCGTTGATCTTAGCAGACTCAACAATCAATCCTGTTCCTCCCTGGGTGTTGTCATCATCGTCACCCTTATCATCGTCATCTTTCTAATTTTTCTTTGACAAATCTTCATCATCTTTATCATCCTCGACATATTTCTCAGCATTAACCACTTTTTCTTTCTTAGGTTCAGCATCTTTATCTATTTCAGCTTGTGAGCTTGAACCAGCTCCAGAATCATTTATATCCGTCATTTCTACAATATCTATTTGTTTTCCCAATGCTGCAGATTCAGCTTCAAATTTTCTCTGATTTTCCTCTACTCTTTGTCTTGCTTCTTGAGCTTCAATCCGACTATATTCATTAGAAAAATCAATACCCAGATTGTTTGTCAGCACCTTTTGTAGCATATCAAACCTTTTGTTGCTTTGGGCTGTTTCATTCTCCAAATCATTAACAACTTTCCTCAATCTTCCATTATCAGTCACCAAACTTTCAATAACAGCCTTCATGTATTCACGGTCGTCCTCTATAAACTTTATTCTTCCATTCATCAATTCGTTTTCTACTTCAAGAACTTTATTCTTATCTTTAAGCACCTTTATTCTTCCATTCAGCAATCTTAGGATCAGTAAACATATCAGCAAGACTTTCAACCATGAATCCCTCATTATCTTGCGTAGTAGGAAGTGGAATATCACCAAACGCTTCAGTAAATCTTTCTGTAGAAGTTTGTCTCGGTTCAGAACGAGGTGTAGAACTTTGACGTGCTTTAGGTGTTGGTTGTTTGGGTCTTGATTGTGGTGAGATTGGAAATGGTGGTGGTGGAATTGGTGGAATAACGGATTGTATTTGTGGAGTAGTAGGTAGTGGTTGTACTGTTGATGTTGTTTGATGTGATGGTGAAGGTGGAGTTGGAGGTATAACAGTTTCGATGTTCTGTGAGACAAGTGGTGTTTGTGAAATTTGTGAAATGGATGGTTGTTGAACACTTCCTGATTCAATCAACGGTGTTTCATTCTTCCTGTACTTTATAGGTTTCTTAATATTTGGTGATCCGGTGTACTTGTGTTGAGTCCCAGACTTGCTTTTCACACATCTTGACTTCTTTTTCGGTCTCTCTTCTTCAGATTCATTTTCTGATGGAACATAAACATCATCTTCAATACCTTTCTTCTTTAACGTTTCTTGTTCTTTTTCTTGTTGAAATTGTTTTTCCCTGATATCCATAGAATCTTCAGATTCCTCGTTATTATCACCAGCTGTTTGTTTTTCTGTTTCCGAAGTTGCAAAAATAACACCATGATTACTTTTCTATGCCTCAACATCTAGTTCAACATTAGTCTATGGTGGTTCTTTGACATTCTGTTCAACATTCGTATCTGTCGGAATTTCAACATTCATCTCTGGTTGATCTACAGGCTCGTCAGCTAATATAGTTCTAGCAGCAGCTTTCGTTGCAGGCCTTCGTCGTTTCTTCAACTAATAAAGTCTTTTCGCTTTCAACATATCGTGCCATATTCCAAAAGTATTCAACATGTGATTTATATGGTGTGTGCTTATGCGTTAGCGCCTTTGTCACTCAAATTCGTCCCATGAACTCTAAAACATCTTCAAACGGCTTTAACATTGGATACTTCTCTTTATCAGTCAAGCAGCATATGTTATGAATTGGTGAAAATTTGACTTCTTTTCCTGCACAACACATAAACACTTGACACTAAGAAAATTTTCCAAAAATTCCAACTTTTAAAGCAATTCGTACGAGTAGTACACTGCACACTTTGTACGAATTGTCTCTTATATAAACAAACCATTTTATATACACTTCTTATGAATTGATGATAGACAAAGTACATTCTACATTAACACTTTGTACGAGTTAGCCTTTGTAAGAAAAACAATTTTTTCAGATGCACTTCGTACGAAGTGTGTATATGCAACTCGTACGAAGTGATCATCATCTCCACACAAACCTGTCATTTCCAATTTTAAGTGTTTATTAACAATCTAAGATCCAATTAGGTTCTAAACACACCGATTAACAAAATTCCATTATCTATTTCAAATTTTACCCATTCAATTCTCCTAGATCTAAGATTTTAAGTGCAATTGGTCCGATTCGTTCAAAATTCACGGTCAAATTCGATCTCTTACCTTGCCCAATGTTAGAGGTGTGCAAATCAACCTCCACAATAAAGATTTTGGCAGCAATTTTTCTATAATCGTTCAAAATTAGCATATCACAGAGAGAGCTACAATCTAGATTGCACAAACAGCAATGAGCAACTTGTACGATTTGTCGTATTTTATAGTGAAGTGTCAATTCGTACGAATTGACACTTCGCACGAGTTAAACTCTTTGTCCAGTCTAACTCAGTTCGTACGAAGTTTATATTATTTTTCAAACTTTTTCCAATTTAATTTCAATTTTCAGTTTTAATAATCCACTCAGTTGACCAAGTCCAAGTTAATGACCCTGGTTAAACATTTTGTCTACCAAGTCCAAGTTAATGACCTTGGTTGAACACTTTATGAACAAACTGATGTTTATTGCAATTTAAAGTATCAAATTAATGAACTTTTAAACTTTTTCAAACATTTTATCATTTCAGATTAGCTCCCAACCCGTTGTCGTCCAGATTTTTTCAACATTCAACACCTTTGGAGTTTGAAGATCTGTTTTCCATCATCAATTGTTGAAACTAAGATAGAAATAAGACCTTTTTGAATTTTTCAAAAGTTTCTGCTAAAACACAGTGAAAATCTTTTTGGGTTTTATCCTAAATGAAAGAAACTATGTACAAACACGTTTACAGACATATTTTTGTGAGTTCGTGTTAGAGGATCATATCAGTTTTTGAGACAAATCACTAGTATCGTTGACCTTGATTAAGACTTTAAGTTTTAAACAAATTCACTTAGATTGCCAATATACTTGTCCACTTAAACCTCTACACATTTCTCAATTGATCCGACATACGTTAGGTAATTTTTAGAAACTTTACTTACCCATGTTTTCCACCTCAGAATATACTTCTGTATCAAGATTCCATAGATTTCATCTTACAGGTTAATACAACTAACTGGTATCTGTAACTGGGTAATGCGAGGCCTTGAGAGCTCAGGTTAGTACCACCATACCGACAAAGAGATAAAGGCTCGACTTAAAGTGTGTTCGAATTTTGGAATCTTTTTACTTCAATTGTTGGATCTTTCGATACTTACAATTTGCTGCAGTTTGGGGGTTTATAAACAAAGTATTCTACAAATTCTAGTCCACGCAAAATCATAAGAATTTGTATAATACCCTAGATATCAATTCTCTAGAGACCTAGTATCTCAGAATCAGGAAATCTCTCAAACGAAACTTTGGAGTACCAAGTCCATATATCCGAGAGATGTTGACCCACTGATTAAGAAGTTATACTTTTTATGTTTATATCTCAGAAACAATCTATTGAACGTGTGAAGCCTACTGGCACATCCTCAGTGAGACTTGTTTAATTTTTTTAACACTACAATTCTTTAGCATACTGTGATACTCCACTGATGTACTATCATTTCCTATTTTCACACAAAAACTCTTTTTGACTTTTTTATGTTTTTTTACCTATAGAATTTTATATATTTTTTTGTATTTTCTATAGCATTTCTCCCCCTAAAATCAAAAAAACATATTTTTGTATTTTTGTTTTTAAAGAAAAAAAGTTCTATAAACTATAAAAGTGACAAACCGATGAGGATCACGAGAACTCATCATCCGAGCCATATTAAACCGCAATTTCCCCATCTGATGTTAGATTTTTCATACCGTTTAGTTTAATAAGATATTTAAAGTTGCTTCGATCAAAAGTTTCGGTATAAAAATCAGCTTTTTGTTCATTGATGTGTGCAAAATGCAACATATAAATTACATCAAATAAGGCATAAAACTAACCCTTTTTTAGTACTAATGGTGGAAAAAAGCACGCTTCTTTGTTCCTTTTGTATTTTCAGGATAAAATGAACTTAAAAGAACAAAAGAAGCAAATAAGCAACCAAAACCAACATAAATGCACAAAGAAGGAATAATGTGCCATACCCGACCCCTCAGCAACACCCCAAAGACAAAAAGATAAGAGACAGAGCTGACCACGGGGCCGTGCCCATCCAGGCATGGGGCATGGTCAACTATTGCACTTGACAAAACCTGCAGAAGCTTCTACGGCCACCAACGGGGCCATGCCCAGACCAACATGGGGCTTGGTCAACTCTCACATTTGTAGAATCTTGATAAAACAGCGAAGAGTTGACCACGAGGCCATACCCAGAAGAGACGGGGTCGTGTGGGGCGCTTTGCTGACAGATGCAATTAATGAAAGAAAAGAAGGATTTGGCCACGGGCCGTGCCCACTGGACATGCGGCCGTGGCCGGGCTACTGTTTGGACTATAAATAGGGGTACTTGGTTCACTTCAAAGGCATACCTTGTCAAACCACTTCTCTCTCACTTTGCCACCACTCCACCACCACTACAACACCAACACCCACAACCATCATCCATCTATCATCTTTAGAATGTGTAGGAGTCTCGGGATCCAAGATTGATTGTAAGGGTTTTTGTCGAACAAAGGCCATGCTTGGCTAACCTCTTACATCACTTGGTGAAGATAAGTCTTTAATGTATTACTTTTGGTTTTTAATCTTTCGACACTTTTAAATTGGATATGTATTAATGACTTTAGTAACTAATTTCTTATGTTGAAAGTGAGTTTTCCTAACCATTTCTTCATGATGTCATTGATTTGCTCATTCGTGTCTTTACGGTCTATATAAAGAACGTTAACTACTTGGAAGGGGGTTAGAAGGGTGGTTTAGTAACATTCTTGTCTCATTCAGTGTATAGATCTTTCGAGGACTTGGTTCAAGCTTACTAGGACCTCCTTCAATGCCCCAAAGTTATTGGATGGCGGGGGTGCGAATAGCTTGAACCCTAATATGTAAATTACTATTAAAACATTAAACCGGTTTCTTGGGATTGTATCCTTGCTGACTCAAACCACTTAGCTGAGGGTAACGTCACCTTCAAAAGAGGGGCCTACCAATTTTCGCATTAATAACTTATTTAATTATCTTCCAATATTCCGACCCTTTGGGATTGTATCCCCGCTGAATCAAACCACTGGGTTGAGGGTAACGTCACTTCAAAAGAGGGGCCTACTACTATAACTAAGATAATCTCTTGAAAAGTCCGAATTGGATCCAAGTGATTCTGTCTTGTCTATTTGTATTTTATTTTGTTTATCTTTTCAATTTTTAGATTTACTTTTATGTTTAAAAACTTTTATCAAAAATTATATTGATTACACGTTGACGATAAACCGGTATTCAAAGCTCTTGTGTCATTGGACGACCTCAGTATCTTACCAACACTATACTACGCTCGTGATGGAGGCACTTGCCCAAATGTGTGTTTAGTGTTAGTACAATATCGTGTTTTATAAATTTAAAACTTGACTAATGCGTAAAATGAACTTAAAATATTAATAAAAATATATCACGCTTCACGCACACCAAGTTTTTGGCGCCATTGCCTGGGACACAAGGATTTTAAGAAAGCTTAAATCTGCGGCCTAAACTTTTTTAACAATTTTCTTTTTTTTAGGAATTGTTTTTCAGTTTTTAACAAAATCTGCACATGCTGCAGGCTGCAGCATTGGCCGTGTCCAATCAACACTCCCCCGTGTCCAATAAACAGCAACAACAAGAATCTGTTTTAGTCAGACAACAGCTCAGCACGGGCCCGTGTCAAATGAACACGGGGCCGTGTCCAACATCTAGTTACTGAAAACAGGACCGCCTGATCCCAACGGTTGATAACCTCTGACAAAAACATGGATGATATCGATTATTTTTACTTTCGACACTCTTACGGTGAGTGGTGTCAACTATGTGGTGGGTTTCATCGAGATGTAGAATGTTACACCCTAAATTTTGAACCCCACTATTTGGCGGACCCATCGTTTTCCTGTGGTAATAACCTTAAGATGGGCGAAGGTAAAAACGATCCCTATCACCCAACCGAATACCCTCAACCTCCTCTTCCATACGACATAACCTGCTCCGATCTATGTCAATTGGAAGAAAGGGTTCTCAAAGAATTAAAGGAGATAGAGGTTATGATGAAAGCGAGGTATTCATCACAAGACCAAATCCAAGGAGAATCGTTGAGTTCGTGTTCGGAATCCAGCAACATCAAAGCCAGCGAAAGTACCCCAACCTCTTGTGAAAACTTTAGTGATAGTCGTCCCTGTGTCGATTGTGCCATGAAGGACTCTCCATCGGCCACCACCGATGCGCTCATAGATTTGAGCGATTCGACATATACCTTCTTTAACAAGAGCCTGGATAAGTGTCACTTCCCCGACCCCACCCTAGGAGCGGGAGCCGTGAACCAGTCAGGTGGTACCGGTGGTTATTTTGAAAATATGGTAGCGGAAATTTCATCAGGACCGTAGTTAGGAAAAATATCAGAGTTTAGAAACACCGGATTGTTATTTATTAAACAGATGGGAATAAAACCCATGTTTTATAAAGGTAGCTTTTTAATAAGGGATAAACCCGAATTCATAAAACAACATTTCTTAATTTAATTGATAAAATAAACCACTCCTTTAAGCCTTTTGGTGCTGTATCCAAACTCTTAATCCGATCTACTGAAATCACCTGAAACATGTTTTAAAAATATTTTTGTCAGTAGGAAATACTGGTGAGTTCATTCAATTTGTACAAAATGACACATTCTTATATTTACAGCATTAAGAGTTTTTACATTTGTTTATCTTACCAAACTACTATTGGCTAGCTCATTGTCCAATAGCAAAGAAACTTATTTTAAATAGTATTTGTCACTCGGTGGCAGTTCCTGTGACTGTGGTCATATCAATCATTGGCTAACCCATTGTCCAATAGAGAAGATTATCAAGTATTATATCAAAACCCCACATACTGACAGTAGTTTCCCAGTAAGAATACAAAGACTTAATCACTGTAATATAACTTGGAAAACATTTAGGGTTTGCAAAGCATTTGAGAAAAGGTGAATGACTCACTTTGTAGTTTTAAGGTTGTTATCTTAGAGCTTCCCGGTGTTATTTCTGAGTTCCTAATAACATTACCATGCAACACGTGTCAGTGCAATAACCCAACTTAAACTTGAATGATACTTCCCGAGACAAAACCCCAATGTAGTTAACAAAGCGTAGCCTTATTAACGGACATTACTTTGGCATCCGTTGCTAGATTTTAGATCAATCGGGCAAAGTATCGAATCAGTGATCAGGGTTAAAACACTAACAACAGGGAAATGCTACGCAGGTTTAGGGGTTTAGGGGGGTGTTGTTCAGAGAAACGGAGATAAAGAGAGTTCTGATCGGAGAAATTCGATCGAACAGGTGCAACAACTGCTGTCCCAAGCCACTGCATTTATAGGTCATCTGGGTTTCTCCCGCGCGTCGCGCCAGGTTCCAGGGAAGCCCGTGCGTGGCGCGACAGCTGTCTTCTAGGCCTAGATTAGCCTCATCAAGGGTATAGGCTGGACACTTTTCGCGATCTGGTGACACGTGTCCTAGTACTCTCCCGCGCGTCGCGGGAGATGCTAGTGATTCTGGAGCATGGCGCCTGGGACGCCCAGGTGAAATTTCTATGTTTTCGTGTCGTGTCTCGTTGTGCGTGTCCGGGACTTCGATTATGGCTCGTTTTAGGGTGTTTTGGAGGGTTGTTACATCCTCCCCACCTTGTTGAAAATCTCGTCCTCGAGATTTAGGTTATGATGTCATTTGCGATTTATGTTATGTGTTAGTCAATACTTAATAGTATTATGGTAAATGAATCAGGACATATACGAATTTTGTGAATACAAGGTTTACCATGAATATGACTCAATGGTTTAATTGAATCATTTCCAGAAATCGGTATCAAGTGAACGAAGTGTAATGATATAACCATCAGAGTGACTAAGTTTACATGGTCTAATCCAAAAGAGAGATTTATGACCAATAGGTGTCTAGATCGAATGTTTACAATTTGTGAATGATTTTGGAAACAATAGAATTCACTGCCAAAGGAAACTTACTTTGGTTCTCAATTAAGGAAAACTTAGAATTAACAAGCTTAATTGAGATAGAAACATGAAGATGATGTGTCAACTATCAAACCATGTTATGAGGAAAAATCAATTTGTTGACATTATTGAATGACAGGGATACACTTGAAACACAACAGAATTTAGTGTATCATTATCTTAATACATAGTTGTATTAAGACTATTTTCAAAAATGAGTCAAACGAGAAGCATACGTAGTTTCGTAAGATCATGATTAGCTCAGGTTACAAATTTATACCGACGCCACAAGGTGTCATAATGATCGAAATAGTTTAATAATTACGGTGCCCGAACAAGTTCACCGTGTTCGTAATCAACTGAATGGTTTAGTGAAGTAAATTCGAATATTTATTTCAAATGAATCTCATAGGATTTTCAATTTATGATGAAATAACAAATGAATATCATAGAATTGTCAATAAGTATTAAAAGAACCATTAGAGGTACACCGAAAAATAACATGAAGTTCTGTACCCTTATCTTAACACATAATTGTATTAAGAATGTTTTATGACAATGAATCAATAAGATGGGTTTTAAGAATAAATAAACCCACACATAGGGTGTGCAAACGGGATTAGCTGAAGCTTCAAGTTGATGAAAAACGCCACCACAATGTAACATTCGTCGAAAAACGGGTTTTCAAAACCCGCTTCGTTTATTAATCAAATATTCAGTTATGATTTTTTGTTGCGTATTTATTTCTTAAACAAATTTTAAACAATACATAATTAATAAATATATTAGAATTTAAAAACCATATTTTATAATTAATAATAAAAAGTCAATAAAAAAATAAATGGGAGACGCCGGGTTTCGAACCCGGGTCTCGCCTATAACGAAACCCACAATGCACCACTGCACCACACCTCAACATCTGAAATGATTTAATCAAACAATCTTTTATGTATCACTTATCTCCTTGACTGATTCAAAGTTTCCGCCCAGTAACGACACACAACCAATCCGGTAAACGCAAAAGTTGCTATTTCCTTGTAATTGATCGCGGAATTTATTCCTGTTATGAACCCGAACTCAAATCGAGTCAAACCGCGTTCAATCAGTTATGCAGACAACTTGCGCATACCCGAATTAAACCGAAGTTCCAAAAAACTGAAATTCAACCTCTGCGATCCTTTTCAACTATAAATAGAGGGCTTAGGGAACTCATTCGACTGCATAAACACTCTCCCTAACATCATACCAACCTTTATTCATCAGAAAGCTACGCCAGAAAAACTCGCAACTCGTCAGAACCTCGCCGGAGAACCAGAGTATCTCTGTTCGGTATACCTTACATCTATATTCTTTCATTCTTATTAATCTCATGTGTAGTCATTTAGGAATTTTTAAGAGAATCGCTAAATAAATAAGAACAATTGGGTTTAACATCATTCTGTTAATATGATGAAGAAGATGAACTAGAAGTATCACTTAAAAGAAATAGAAATCGTATTTCAAACAGATTAGTCACGCAACCCAATTGGTTGGGCTGTGTGCATACGAAGCTAAAGGTCTCGGGTTCGAATTCGGTTTGTGTTCCGATCCACTGAAATAACATACCCTTTTTATAAAAGCCAAATCCTGAAGCACGTGATAAGTGTATAAATATATAAAAACCGGGTTAGACACACAGTCCAGAGGTGGACTGTGTGCAAAAACATTAAGCACGTCACGGGTTCGAGTCCAGGCTCTCACACCGGTTCGACATTTTATATCCTTTTTAAAAATTGAATAATTTCTGAATAATCTAAATAGTATATAAATATAATTAAAATTAGAAATATTTCGGGTTAGACACGTAGCTCAGTTGGTAGAGCTGCGTGCACGTATACGAGAGGTCCCGAGTTCGAACCTCACTCAGCGCATATAAAAACACAGTCCGACCGGTCAACAGTCAAAAAGTCAACCTTTTTATTTCTTTTTATTTATTTATTTAATTGGAAAATTATTTAAAAATACTTAAAAATAAGATTATTAAAGTTAGAAAATTTCCTTAAACTCACAAAAATAAATCTAACAATCCCATTAAGAGCACTAATTAAAAATATTAATCTCAAATAAAATTTATTTATTTACCGAATCATTTTGTTATTATTTAGGTTAGTTTTTCCCTCGTTGGTTGAATCATAATATTCGTGCGCATTCATCGTCATCAAGGAACGCACCCACTGTGAGTGAATCCTTACAAATTCCCCTTTTTATTCATGTTTTGGGGTGTATCATGTGTCGCTTTAATTATTTCGTTTATTCAAACTTGTGCTATTATCATTATATGACCTAAATTTATGATGTAAATATTGTTTGTTGTGATACGTGTTTACATTCTGTCAAGTTGCGTGCAAATCATTCATTAGGCCCATCAGTTTCTCGTGGGAGACGAGTTGAAGATCGCGTGCCTCATTAGATCGGCTCCGTTTGATTGAGCCTTGATCTCATTGTTCATCATTTGGTGTGTGTGCTTGTGAATTATTTGATATTATGTGTTTTGTGATTAAATTTACATTTACGTTTACTCGTATGTGGTTATGCACCTTTTTATAACCAATATAACCAATTTGTTCAAAGGTTTTCATAAGATTCACTCGCCAACTTTTGTTGACCCAAAAACCCTATTTTTACACATGATACTGGTGATCCAGTTGAGAAAAGAAACACGTAGGATGGCCTAGAAGAATAAACAAGTTAATGCTTTGGAATGGACATTTAATTTTATTTCTCTTTGTAATTGTATGATTTTTGTTTAATACTTTAGTTTGTAATGGAAATGTATTTGAACATGTTATGCTTGTATGTCTATTGTAACTTCTTCTTTAAAAGAGAAATAATAAATATGAAACTTTATAGTAAATGTCATGAGCTTTGATGAAAACCCAATCATGCCCCGACTACCATTTCCGCTGCGGGTCAGGGTGTGACAGATTGGTATCAGAGCTTTTGACTATAGGGATATAGGATAGGTTATTAGACCCTTAGAGCCTATACTATAGTTGATTAGATTTTAATTTTTTATGTGGTTACATGCAAACTCATGATGTTTATTTGTTTCGTATTTATTACACACACAAATGCATGCAAACACTTTCACTATCATTTTGTGTGATACTTAATGAGTTATACTTATTGTCAAACTTAACAAGCTTACATATACATTCATCACGCATATTTCAATGTTCACATATTCAAATCATCCTCATATTTCCTTTATTCAAGATTTTGTCGCATTTTCGTTTTTCAATCTCATCAAAGTGAGTTCTACGACGGGCATGTAGTAACTGTAAGGGTACAAGTACCGGTAGTTGGAACGTCCTGTCTAGGTTGGCATTGGTATAAATCCAATATAACGGACCAGTTTGCCTACCTGGGGACTAATGATGAGAGTACGAAGGACCTATTAGGCCAAAGCATGCCACACCAAACGTCGTTCGAACTAACCCTACTTTGAGTTGTCATTATGTCCATACCAGGACACCCTCCGACCTTATACTTTACTGTCATGTTTTACGATTTTCATTCGGGTGGCGCAAGTGTTAACAGGCCAACACCAATATGAACCCTACCAAAGCCCAGTAGTCATGGGGGCCCACATGACTACCAAGGCTAAGTAAGGGGACATATGGAAGCCCAAACATGAGCAAAGCCCAAGACATCCTATGGATGTAGTAGGTTTATTTTATTCATTTGTTTTTGTGAATGTTCATTTCTAAATACGACACATGACACCTAAAACGTCAAACTCATACTCTCGATACGTATTCCTTGTAGATGTCTTCTAGTCTCTCTCGTAGAAGTATGAGATCAGGAAAATCCCGCGAACGCATGGCTGCCCAAATCGCTCAACAAATGGCTGCCGTAATACCCAACATCGTAATTCAAGTACAACAGGCCCTTACCACTAATCCCGTCAACCCAATCAACCAAGAAGATCAAAACATTGTCAATCCTCCCCCAAAAGCCACTAAATGCACCTTCAAGCATTTCAAATCCTGCAATCCTCCAAAATACGAAGGGACTGAAGGTGTCACCGCTCTTCTCCATTGGTTTGAGGAAATGGAAAACACTTTTCTCAATTGCGACTGCCCCGATGATCGCAAGGTGCGATACGCTACCGGTCGTTTGTTTAGAGTAGCACTTACATGTTGGAATACAGAGAAGGCCAAGCGAGGTGCTGAAAATGCTATGACTTTGACTTGGGAAGAGTTGAGGGAAATCATGACAAGACGTTTCTGTCCAAGAAGCGAAATCAAGAAACTAGAAGATGAGTTCTACTCTTTGAAACAAAAGGAGGGCGACCACACCACATACAACAAGAGATTTCTTGAGTTGAATCAGATGGTCCCCAACTTGTTCACTCCCCTCTACCGTTTGATCGAGCACTACATTCGAGGTCTTCCTTCAAAAATTCAAGACCCTGTAATAAGTACCACACCTGCAACTTTGGAAGCAGCAATGGAGTTAGCTACAGAGCTCACCGAAAACCGCATACGGAATAAAGACTTCACGGAGGAGAAGAAGAAGGATAAAGCATCAACCGAAACCTCAAACTCCACCCAAACCGAATCCTCTTCTCAAACCACTTCTAAGAGAAAACGAGATGGGTAAATTTTCGCTGTCACCCAACACAATCAACCCGCTTCACAAGTTGTACCCCTCCAAGCTATCCCAATCACTCAAGTAGCACCCAACTCTACTTACCCAAATAAGAAACCTTACATTGGACCTCACCCTCAACGCAACACCTGTTTTTATCACCATCCATCTACCGTACCTTGTCGACTGTGTGCAAATTGTGGGGGTTATGGTCATTGGAGCAAAACTTGTCGTGCCCCTCAAAACCAAGCCTCACCCCCTACTCAAAACATGATCCAAACATATCAACAACCCCAATACCCCATGTTCCCATATGTTCGAGCTTGTTTTAATTGCGGCGACCCTACCCACTTTAGAAACACGTGCCCTCGATTGGTTAACATCATAAACGTGCAAGCTCAAGCAAACCCAGTTAACCAAGCAAATCAAGCAAACCCAGCTCCACCAGCAGCAAGAGGAAGAGCTTACAACATCAACGCCAATCCTGTTGAAGATAATAACGGCCCAAACGAATCACCTGACTAGTTTTCCCTCACCAGGAATCAAGACTCAACTCCAATCGTCTAGTTTTAATGTTTTCTTTATGTTATCTCAATCTTTACGTCTCCCAGTTATAAATTGGGAATTTATGTATCCAAGAATTTTAATGTGAATTGATATTACAGTTTTGTTTTATACTCATTGATTTAACATTCATATCATCATACATCTCGACGTATCTCGACCTCATCATTTAAAGAAGTTGGGTTGTGTCTCACTTCTACATAGACTGACCCCTTCATCATAACAAACGAGAGAGGTACTGTCATCACTCGATCATGTATCCTTTCAGATTTGAGACTCAAGCTTTGGTTGTTGTGTTTGTTTTGTAGATTTTAGAGTCACATAGAACTAATCATAACTTACTGACAAAGCCAATGAAAATTTGACAAGAATATGGTGGATACGCCGCTGGTACTTCCTATATATAAGTATTCTTGTCAAAGGATCAAAAGCGTTGTCAGGCGGTTATGAGAAGTTCCATGTAGGTGTTAATATCATCATGGTTGAAGTTTTTGTTTATGATATAACCTTATCTTTTCAAACGTATCAATTCCCTCAAAACTCTTATGCATAAAATCATGCCTAGTCAATCAACTCTGTTTATCCATGTTCCGCATTCTTATACTTTAGGCATAAAAAAGCGATTCCTGTAGCAGGGTATTCAACCCTTACTAGGAACGTTACCGCTTCAAATAAGATTTAAACTCTCACCCTCTTCTAATTATGTAATTGTCAAATTAAAACACCCTTCCTTCAAGTTAAATATACCACTACTACTTAAATTTCGGGACGAAATTTCTAAAAGTAGGGGATACTATAACATTCATCGAAAAACGGGTTTTCAAAACCCGCTTCGTTTATTAATCAAATATTCAGTTATGTTTTTTCGTTGCGTATTTATTTCTTAAACAAATTTTAAACAATAAATAATTAATAAATATATTAAATTTAAAAACCATAATTTATAATTAATAATAAAAAGTGAATAAAAAAATAAATGGGAGACGCCGGGTTTCGAACCCGGGTCTCGCCTATAACCAAACCCACAACACACCACTGCACCACACCTCAACATCTGAAATGATTTAATCAAACAATCTTTTATGTATCACTTATCTCCTTGACTGATTCAAAGTTTCCGCCCAGTAACGGCACACAACCAATCCGATAAACGCAAAAGTTGCTATTTCTGTGTAATTGATCGCGGAATTTATTCCTGTCATGAACCCGGACTCAAATCGAGTCAAACCGCGTTCAATCAGTTATGCAGACAACTTGCGCATACCCGAACTAAACCGAAGTTTCAAAAAACTGAAATTCAACCTCTGCGATCCTTTTCAACTATAAATAGAAGGCTTAGGGAACCCATTCGACTGCACAAACACTCTCCCTAACATCATACCAACCTTTATTCATCAGAAAGCTACGCCAGAAAAACTCGCAACTCGTCGGAACCTCGCCGGAGAACCAGAGTATCTCTGTTCGGTATACCTTTCGTCTATATTCTTTCATTCTTATTAATCTCATGTGTAGTCATTTAGGAATTTTTAAGAGAATCGCTAAATAAATCAGAACAATTGGGTTTAACATCATTCTGTTAATATGATGAAGAAGATGAACTAGAAGTATCACTTAAAAGAAATAGAAATCGTATTTCAAACAGATTAGTCACGCAACCCAATTGGTTGGGCTGTGTGCATACGAAGCTAAAGGTCTCGGGTTCGAATTCAGTTTGTGTTCCGATCCACTGAAATAACATACCCTTTTTATAAAAGCCAAATCCTAAAGCACGTGATAAGTGTATAAATATAATAAAAACCGGAATAATAACCGGGTTAGACACACAATCCAGTGGTGGACTGTGTGCAAAAACATTAAGCACGTCACGGGTTCGAGTCCAGGCTCTCACACCGGTTCGAGTCCAGGCTCTCACACCGGTTCGACAGTTTAAATCCTTTTTAAAATTGAATAATTTCTGAATAATCTAAATAGTATATAAATATAATTAAAATCAGAAATGTTTCGGGTTAGACACGTAGCTCAGTTGGTAGAGCTGCGTGCACGTATACGAGAGGTCCCGAGTTCGAACCTCACTCAGCGCATATAAAAACACAGTCCGACCGGTCAACGGTCAACGGTCAAAAAGTCAACATTTTTTATTTCTTTTTATTTATTTATTTAATTGGAAAATTATTTAAAAATACTTAAAAATAAGATTATTAAAGTTAGAAAATTTCCTTAAACTCACAAAAATAAATCTAACAATCCCATTAAGAGCACTAATTAAAAATATTAATCTCAAATAAAATTTATTTATTTACCGAATCATTTCGTTATTATTTAGGTTAGTTTTTCCCTCGTCGGTTGAATCATAATATTCGTACGCATTCATCGTCATCAAGGAATGCACCCACTGTGAGTGAATCCTTACAAATTCCCCTTTTTATGCATGTTTTGGGGTGTATCATGTGTCGCTTTAATTATTTCGTTTATTCAAACTTGTGCTATTACCATTATATGACCTAAATTTATGATGTAAATATTGTTTGTTGTGATGCGTGTTTACATTTTGTCAAGTTGCGTGCAAATCATTCATTAGGCCCATCAGTTCCTCGTGGGAGATGAGTTGAACATCGCGTGCCTCATTAGATCGGCTCCGTTTGATTGAGCCTTTATCTCATTGTTCATCATTTGGTGTGTGTGCTTGTGCATTATTTGATATTATGTGTTTTGTGATTAAATTTACATTTACGTTTACTCGTATGTGGTTATGCACCTTTTTATTACCAATATAACCAATCTGTTCAAAGGTTTTCATAAGATTCACTCGCCAACTTTTGTTGACCCAAAAACCCTATTTTTACACATGATACAGGTGATCTAGTTGAGAAAAGAAACACGTAGGATGGCCTAGAAG
Organism: Scalesia atractyloides; assembly: GCA_947069175.1. Lineage (NCBI taxonomy): Eukaryota > Viridiplantae > Streptophyta > Magnoliopsida > Asterales > Asteraceae > Scalesia > Scalesia atractyloides. The sequence continues at coordinate 32,461,958 of CAMTDV010000004.1, read as the reverse complement.
AATAAACAAGTTAATGCTTTGGAATGGACATTTAGTTTTATTTCTCTTTGTAATTGTATGATTTTTGTTTAATACTTTAGTTTGTAATGGAAATGTATTTGAACATGTTATGCTTGTATGTCTATTGTAACTTCTTCTTTAAAAGAGAAATAATAAATATGAAACTTTATAGTAAATGTCATGAGCTTTGATGAAAACCCAATCATGCCTTGACTACCATTTCTGCTGCGGGTCAGGGTGTGACACACAAGGTGTCATGAAAATTAATGATTCAAAGAAGGTGAAAACCAAACAAGTTTGTTATGGTTCTGAACAGACGAATTAGTTAACAGAAAAACATTATTCATAACTTCAATTTGTACTAGGGTAAAGTGATACTTTAACTTAGATATTACATATTAGCGATCACGTCTGGAATCATTCTGCTTCCTGCGTAGTACGTACGAATGCCCGCGCGTTCTTTTTAACTCTGTCTGTTGTTTTTGCCTTGTTGTCGGGTGCCTTTGTCAGTTTTGTGCAATATGGGCGGATATGGCCTGTTTCTCCACAGTTAAAATAGACTGGGTTTTTCCTCTTGCAGTTCTTCCTTATGGCCAGGTGTTTTGCAGAGGTTACAGTAGGGATTCCTCTTAAAGTAGCATTTTCCTGAATGCTTTTTATTACAGTATTTGTAGATACGTTTCTCAAATGACGGTTCAGATCCCTTCTCTTATAGGACTCATCGGCGCCATATTCTTGGGTAATTTTTCGGGCTAACTCCTTCTTCTTGTTATCTTCTCTTGTGCGGATTAGTCCGTCTGTTAATGTATTGGCTAGTTCGACTGTTTCCTCGATAGTCTGAGGTCTAGCTGCCTTGACTATATCGCGAATTTCACTAATCAGTCCCCAAATATAACGAGAAATTAGTACAGGTTCTGGTGAAGCCAGAGTTGGTACCATTCTTGCATATTCAAAGAACGTTGTCGTATATTCACGACACTTCACATCGACCATTCTATGATTTAGGAACTTGTTTGCCATTTGTTCCTTCTCATAAGGAGGACAAAATTTTCTTCTGCCATTTCCTTGAATTCTCCCCAGTTCATGGCATAGGCCATGTCACTTCCTTTTGCTTGAAGAATAGTGTTCCACCATTCTAAGGCTTCATTTTTAAAGAGATTGGAATCATACATCACCTTATCTTCTTCAGCGCATTTGCTTATCTTAAGAACAGCTTCTGTCTTTTCCAACCATCGTAGTGCAGCTGTGGCTCCTTTACTGCCGGCAAACTCAGTTGGCTTACAGGCTAGAAATTCTTATTGGAACATCCATCAGTCATTATTTTCATCTTCTTAGGAACTGGGATTTTGATAATATTATCATTATCTCCATTGGCGCTGTGGCTAAAGCTGTTACTATGAGTACGCTTGCTACTCACAGCTTTGGTATGTTCTACAGGATTTTAACTGCCACAATAATTAACGGAATAGCATTGGCTATTCCCTGCGCGATTATATTTTCTATGGCAGCTTTGTCTAAGGGATTTTCATTATTAGCATGAATTTCTTGATTATGTGATACTTCATTCGACATCTGAATTGCAAATATTAATATCATATAACAATTAAAACAAAACAATCATTTATATTCACAAAAATAACACATAGGTTATTTTGTATTAACCTCTTAACTTTATTGGTTAAGTTTAAAATAGCACCTAAATGGATTTTGGATTTCCTTATAGATATACATATCCATACGATCATATGTTTCATATATTGTGATATACATACCATTTAGAAGGTTAATGTATTTAACAAGTTCACATTTCAAAAATAGGCCAGACATCAGGTTATGGTATTATTTAGATAATTCTGTAACTTTTTAATATATACACCATCTTACCCGGTCTCACCGGAGAGGCTACCGCATCTTACCCGGACAAGTTGGAGAGTCTACCACACCATACCCAATCTTGCCAGAGAGGTAATTATATTTCCCATAGAAAAAGAATTTTCTCAACCCATGATTTTAAAAGTGCATCTTTCTTAAGTTTAAATACTATCCTAGCGCTACCAGTTAATATCAATTTCCTAACTCTTTTGTTTAAGCTTAGGTATTATCACAACACTTAATTGCTTAAACCAATGGCTCTGATACCACTTTCTGTCACAGCCCCTGAACCCACCCTGGGAGCGGGAGCCGTGAACCAGTCAGGTGGTACCAGTGGTTATTTTGAAAATATTGCAGCGGAAATTTCATCAAGACCGTAGTTAGGAAAAATATCAGAGTTTAGAAACACCAGATTGTTATTTATTAAACAGATGGGAATAAAACCCATGTTTTATAAAGGTAGCTTTTTAATAAGGGATAAACCCGAATTCATAAAACAACATTTCTTAATTTAATTGATAAAATAAGCCACTCCTTTAAGCCTTTTGGTGCTGTATCCCAACTCTTAATCCGATCTACTGAAATCACCTGAAACATGTTTTAAAAATATTTTTGTCAACAAGAAATACTGGTGAGTTCATTCAATTTGTACAAAATGACACATTCTTATATTCACAGCATTAAGAGTTTTTACATTTGTTTATCTTACCAAACTACTATTGGCTAGCTCATTGTCCAATAGCAAAGAAACTTATTTTAAATAGTATTTGTCACTCGGTGGCAGTTCTTGTGACTGTGGTCATATCACTCATTGGCTAACCCATTGTCCAATAGTGAAGATTATCAAGTATTGTATACAAAACCCCACATACTGACAGTAGTTTCCCAGTAAGAATACAAAGACTTATCACTGTAATATAACTTGGAAAACATTTAGAGTTTGCAAAGCATTTGAGAAAAGGAGAATGACCCACTTTGTAGTTTTAAGGTTGTTATCTTAGAGCTTCCCGGAGTTATTTCTGAGTTCCTAATAACATTACCATGTAACACGTGTCAGCGCAATAACCCAACTTAAACTTGAATGATACTTCCCGAGATAAAACCCCAACGTAGTTAACAAAGAATAGCCTTATTAACAGACATTAATTTGGCATCCGTTGCTGGATTTTAGATCAATCAGGCAGAGTATCGAATCAGTTATCAGGGTTAAAACACTTACAACAGGGAAATGCTATGTAGGTTTAGGGGTTTAGGGGGGTGTTATTCAGAGAAACGGAGATCAAGAGAGTTCTAATTAGAGAAATTCGATCAAACAGGTGCAACAACTTCTGTTCCAAGCCACTGCATTTTTAGGTTATCTGGGTTTCTCCCGCGCGTCGCGCCAGGTTCCAGGGAAGCCCGAGCGTGGCGCGACAGCTGTCTTCTAGGCCTAGATTAGCCTCGTCAAGGGTATAGGCTGGACACTTGTCGCGATCTGGTGACACGTGTCCTGGTACTCTCCCGCGTGTTGCGGGAGATGCTACTGATTCTGGCGCATGGCGCCTGGGACGCCCAGGTGAAATTTCTTGGTTTTTCGTATCGGGTCTCGTTGTGCGTGTATGGGACTTCGATTATGGATCGTTTTTGGGTGTTTTTTGAGGGTTGTTACAATAAGGGGAATAATGGTTGGTTTCGCCCTCCGGTAAGTAGTCTTGGTTTTACCCTTTCTGATAACCTCTTGCGTTATTGCAAAAAACAAGAGCAATTAAGATACCTTCATCATATCGATGTTGTTCCCTCCAGTAAGGAACCTCTCGATCTCAGAAAAACCTTAACTTAAATAAGATAAAACTTCATAAAAACTCCAACCACGAGGCCGTGTTCAACTAACACGCCCTGTGCCCACTAGCAAACTCACCACGGGGTCGTGTTCAGGCCAACATGCCCCGTGTCTATAATACAGACAAATGTGTCAGAATCATGTCTGACCACGGGGTCGTGCCCAGCGGGCACGGGGCCATGGCCGCTGTGATGTCGCTTTCTATAAAGTCAACCTTGGTGCTGCATGTTTGGCGTCATTCATAAAACAACATTTTTAAAAATATTTTTGTCAGCAAGAAATACTGGTGAGTTCATTCAATTTGTACAAAATGACACATTCTTATATTCACAGCATTAAGAGTTTTTACATTTGTTTATCTTACCAAACTACTATTGGCTAGCTCATTGTCCAATAGCAAAGAAACTTATTTTAAATAGTATTTGTCACTCGGTGGCAGTTCTTGTGACTGTGGTCATATCACTCATTGGCTAACCCATTGTCCAATAGTGAAGATTATCAAGTATTGTATACAAAACCCCACATACTGACAGTAGTTTCCCAGTAAGAATACAAAGACTTATCACTGTAATATAACTTGGAAAACATTTAGAGTTTGCAAAGCATTTGAGAAAAGGAGAATGACCCACTTTGTAGTTTTAAGGTTGTTATCTTAGAGCTTCCCGGTGTTATTTCTGAGTTCCTAATAACATTACCATGCAACACGTGTCAGCGCAATAACCCAACTTAAACTTGAATGATACTTCCCGAGACAAAACCCCAACGTAGTTAACAAAGAATAGCCTTATTAACAGACATTAATTTGGCATCCGTTGCTGGATTTAGATCAATCGGGCAGAGTATCGAATCAGTTATCAGGGTTAAAACACTTACAATAGGGAAATGCTATGTAGGTTTAGGGGTTTAGGGGGGTGTTATTCAGAGAAACGGAGATCAAGAGAGTTCTGATTAGAGAAATTCGATCAAACAGGTGCAACAACTTCTGTTCCAAGCCACTGCATTTTTAGGTCATCTGGGTTTCTCCCGCGCGTCGCGCCAGGTTCCAGGGAAGCCCGAGCGTGGCGCGACAGCTGTCTTCTAGGCCTAGATTAGCCTCGTCAAGGGTATAGGCTGGACACTTGTCGCGATCTGGTGACACGTGTCCTGGTACTCTCCTGCGCGTTGCGGGAGATGCTAGTGATTCTGGCGCATGGCGCCTGGGACGCCCAGGTGAAATTTCTTCGTTTTTTGTATCGGGTCTCGTTGTGCGTGTATGGGACTTCGATTATGGCTCGTTTTTGGGTGTTTTTTGAGGGTTGTTACAATAAGGGGAATAATGGTTGGTTTTGCCCTCCGGTAAGTAGTCTAGGTTTTACCCTTTCTGATAACCTCTTGCGTTATTGCAAAAAACAAGAGCAATTAAGATACCTTCATCATATCGATGTTGTTCCCTCCAGTAAGGAACCTCTCGATCTCAGAAAAACCTTAACTTAAATAAGATAAAACTTCATAAAAACTCCAACCACGAGGCCGTGTTCAACTAACACGCCCTGTGCCCACTAGAAAACTCAACACGGGTCGTGTTCAGGCCAACATGCCCCGTGTCTATAATACAGACAAATGTGTCAGAATCATGTCTGACCACGGGGTCGTGCCCAGCGGGCACGGGGCCATGGCCACTGTGATGTCGCTTTCTATAAAGTCAACCTTGGTGCTGCATGTTTGGCGTCATTCCAAAGACAGAGATCTCCTGTTATTTTTTACATATACCTTAAAAGGTATGTTCTTGAAAAGGTTCCCTCAAACCATGTTGTCTTTACCAGTTTTGTCTCTTTCCTTTCTTCTCCAAAGAACTCAAAATCCCCATTAAAGCTTGAAGCTCCATAACTTTAAGCTTTATTCATGCAAAATAAAACTTTTAAACCAAAAACTCTCAATAAACAAATGTTTTATCACATTGCTTTAAGTTATTTTCGTTCAAAAATGTTCAAAACCACAGAAAAACAAGTTAAAACAATGAGTTCTTGTCACACCCCGACTCGCAGCGGAAGACAAATGCAGGGTGTGGCAGACACGTGGTAGTTCTCCATAGTTTAAAAAACATGATATCATAAACATAGAGAACCTCGGTTACAACATACTATTAGTATCATATTACACAACATAGGTTCAAGTACAGTACTACGAGCTATCACAGCTCTTATTCTGCTACAGATCACTACCCAAAGCCATCCACACGCACATTTCTACTCTTGCTTCGCTTTACTTGAAATGCATGTTAGTTTTAAAAAGGTCAGCTAAACGCTGCGTGAGTTCCACTGGTTTAGTTGTTGTGAAACAGTATATGTTAACAAGTTTAATTGCACTAGTCACAGTCACAGTTACTGTCACGGTCATAGTCACAGTCACAGTCACTCCGTGTCATACAGACACATCATCGCACCGGGTCGTGTCACCGCAGACACTTCCCACCGGGCCGTATATAAATCGGCACGTCATCCCGGCCACTGAGTCATGTAAAGTTCAATGTTCCCTTACAGTTATACCTAATCAACATAACCGAATTTAGGACGCGTGCAGTTGCCTAGTCACCGACACACAGTGTCACCTAGATACTGCCTGGAGCAACTGGGTTCGTCAAACCAATAGTACTATCCACTGTCCACGGCTTTTGCTAATCACTTGTAGAGGGGAGGTAGTTCGTGTGTTAGACAATTCACATCATCACAAGTTGGTGCAATTAACACAGTTTCGTAACATGCAAGTCATTCCAGAAAATAGGGAAACAGTTTACAAGTCAGAGAGTAAAACTCACTCTCAAATTGGTGTATTCAACACAGTTTTTAACATGTAAGTCCCTAGAAAACAGTAAAACCATTCAAAAGTGGGGAAGTGAAACTCACAGTGCAATTCGTGGTCTCAACACAAGAGTGGTCGATTAGCTGGATCAACTTTAATAACACACATGAAAGCATGGACTCACATCAATATCTAAGTTGGTAATGGTGATGGACGTCATGGTAGTATTAGTTTTCAGTTTGGCTTCTGGGCACCGATTCGCGTGTCAGCCAAAGTCAGTAGTTTAACGTATTCGGGTAATGGTACGAGAATACCAGTAGTGCCAACATGTGGTTATTCAAGAATGATTAACTTTCCATTGAGGGAGGATGAGTGTTTGGGGAGTCTAGGTTGCCCAAATTTGAGTTTCCATTTTCATAGTCGGGAATTCTCCCGAACTGTCTTAGGACACACCCATAGTGCCCAATTTGCCCGGGAATCTCCTGGAACACTCCCGGTGTTCCAATAATAGTATTTTTCGGGTTGGGCCAGTTCCTAGTTCTGGCAGGTTCGTTATACGGTAAACTGTCGAAATTGCTTTAAAATAATCTATTTTTAATTCCATAAATTCCCATTTAATCTATATTTTATATAAAAACTTGTAAATTTATATATATATCAGTAAAAATATGTAGATTATGGAAACAATTCTGCGAATTTATTTTGTTAATTTACTTAATTAAATAAATTATTTATAAAACTATTTAACCACATAATTAAAATTAAATATTAGTTAAAAAATTTCCAAAAAATCCAGAACACCTTATACATGTCCAGGAACTTCTCACAAAATTTAAGATTTTTCCGATATGTTTCGGTGCGTTCCCAGCTACCGAAAACTCGCAAAAACGCGGATTTTTAATCCAAATAAAATCTCAACCAATGGACTCCGAATTTTTGCAGAACATTTCCCATATGTTCCTTAGTGTCTCTGTTAAATTTGATGATTTTTTGATTTCGTTTGATAATTTTTCCAAAATTCTTTCCGTAACACAGTTAACAATTCACAAAAATTCGTAGAAAATTCTAAAAATTCTAAACTTTTATGTGCACCTTCTTGACAATATCCTACGTCACTACACCAACTTTCAGCTCAATCCAAGTTACACGGACCAAGTTATAGGCAAAACAATTTTCTGCCTAGCCTAGATTCGGTTCTCGGATGTTATACCTAGCGATTCTTCTGATTCCAAGCGTTCATCATGATCCCAGAAGTGGGTGAAGGCTATATTCAGTACCTGAAAACCAAGTACAATCCAAATATGCTAGAACTTAGATCAATCAAGCTTTAATTCATTGTTTTTTGGTTAATCGAATAGTTAAGCGATTTTTGTCGAATAAGAGTTGATTAGGGTATCAAACCCCATTGATTAGTAACCATGGCTGCCATATAACACCAGATTTCATGTGGTGTTCATATTCAGCCCTAAAACTTGTTTAAAATTCCAAAATTCATGGATTAAAAATCGTTTTCGGCTAGAAATCACGTTTAATCGAAGAAACAGACTTAGAATCATAAGTATCAAGGTTAATACCTTTGAATTTTGTTGTGAAATCAGCTGAGATAAAAGGTGCTTTAGAGCAGATTTTGAGAGAATGGTTGTGATTTTTGTGATAAAAATGAACTATAAAATGAAAATTAAATAAAAAAATATATACATGGGGGTGGGCGTGTTGGCGGTTTGGAGGTGTGTCCCAAGGGGGACACCTCGTGCTTCGGTCGGCGTGTTAAAGATGATGTTTATCTTATGTTTTCGGGTCACGGACGCGTCTTCGATTTGCGAAACAGGCTCCGTTTTGCGCGTTCTTTGTCTCAAAAGACTCGGTTTTAAAAACTGAGCATAACTGTCTCGAAATCCAAGCATGGTTACGTTTTAATCATAAAAGTCTCGTTTGACATTCGCTTAAGTGTTTTTAAGTTTGATCGATCGCTCCTTGCACATTTGGTTTCCTTATGTTATGCCCGGAATGAATGCATTTCCCCAACCGGGAGCTGCTTCGTTTTGCGTGCCCGGGCTTTGATTATTTTCAAACCTTATGTCACAGTCTATGGCACAAAACTAAGTTGTTCCTGGAACTCGGAATCTTAATTGATGCTAACGATAACCTAATAATCAACGTCAAAGGTTTAATGCGCTGTTAAACGTCAAGTCTCCGTTTAACATGTTGTTCAAGGCTAAGGACGCCAACCTCACATCGTTGGTCCTTAGTAGTGTCATGTCAACCATGACGTGATCTCAGATTCCTCCGAGATATAACATATATGTTTCGCACAACACACAAGTCATGAAATTTCACAAGGTTTACGCGCAATTATAGTTTCAAACATGCTTTAATAGGACCAATTAAGGTGTACCTGGTTTCGTCATGGGTATCACAGTCTCCCCTGGTTAAGAAATTTCATCCCCGAAATTTACTTTGTCACGCTAGGGAAGTGGTGATGGTATTTTCTACGGAATTCATCCTTCCGTTCCTAGGTATATTCAGGTATTTGTTTAGAGTTCCACCGGACTTTAACCAGTGAAATTTTGTTATGTCTTAATTGTTTGACCCTACCATAAACTATTTCCACCGGCTCTTCCATAAAGTGGAGTTTATCATCAACGTGGATGTCCTCCAATGGTATCTGAGTGGCCTCGTTCGAAAGGCACTACTTTAAGTTTGAAATGTGGAAGACATTATGAATGGCATTAAGCTCGGATGGTAGCTTCAACCGATACGCTGCGGGACCTACTTTTTCTAGGATCTCGTAGGGTCCAATGTATCGCGGGGCTAACTTTCCGGTCTTTCCAAATCGGATAACGCCTTTCCACGGCTATACCTTTAACAACACTCGTTCGCCCACTTTAAACGATAGCGGTTTCCGCCGTATATCAGCCCAACTCTTTTGTCGGCTCTGAGCAGCTTTGAGACGATTCCAAATCTGATGGACCTTATCGGTCGTTTCCGGAACTAGTTTGGATCTCGTTAATTGAGTGTCACCAACTTCGGCTCAACAAGGTGGTGATCGGCACTTTCGACCATATAGGGCCTCATAGGGGGCTTCCTGAATGCTGCTATGGTAACTATTGTTATACGAGAATTCCACGAGTGGGAGGTGCTCGTCCCAGCTGCCTCCAAAGTCCAGGAGACAAGCACGCAGCAAGTCCTCTAGTGTCTGAATCTTGCGTTCCGATTGGCCATTGGTTTGGGGATGGTAAGATGTGCTCAGACTTATTCGCGTCCCCAATGCTTCTTGTAGTTTCTAGCAGTATCGCGAAGTAAAGTGGCTGCTTCAGTCGGAAATAATAGCAATCGAGACACCATGCCTTGCTACTATCTCATTAGTATAAATTTCGGCCAACTGGTCGGACTTATAGGTAGTGCGAATCGGAATAAAATGTGCGGATTTGGTCAATCGAACTACGATTGCCCAGATCGCATCATGACCACGAGGCGTTTTCGGAAGATGGGTCACGAAATCCATCGTGATTTGTTCCCACTTCCACTGAGGTATCTCGGGTTGTTGCAACATCCCCGAGGGCTTCTGATACTCAGCCTTGACTCGCGCACAAGTCAAGCATTGGCTCACGTACTCGGCCACGTCCTTTTTCATTCCCGACCACCAATAAAATTCTTTCAGGTCGTGGTACATCTTGTCTGTACCGGGATGAATCGAATATTTCGATTTATGAGCCTCGTCCATTATTAATTGTCTTAGCTCCGAACTTGCACTTAAAGTACAATACCTCTTCCGTTTTACTCAAAAAACTTTTTTCGTTCCCGTGCAATCCTTCACCGGGTAACTGGTTTTCCTTTAGGGCTTGCATCTGCGCATTCCGGATTTGATCTATCAAACTTGTCTGCACGATCATTCCAAAGGCTCTCACTCGAAGGGGCTTAATTCGATCCTTCCTACTTAGCGCATCTGCTACCGCATTAGCTTTCCCCGGGTGGTACTTTATCTCACAATTATAATCATTTAATAATTCCACCCATCTGCGCTGCCTCATGTTCAAATCCTTTTGGTCTCAGATGTGTTGGAGGCTTTTGTGATCAGTATATATAGCACACTTGGTACCATATAAATAATGTCTCCAAATCTTTAATGCGAATATAACTGCTCCTAGTTCCAGATCATGCGTCGTGTGATTCTTCTCGTGCACCTTCAGTTGTCTAGAAGCATGCGCGATAACTTTATTCCTTTGCATAAGGACACATCCAAGCCCTTGTCGCGATGCGTCGCAATATACGACAAAGTCGTCATTGCCTTCGGGTAGCGTCAAGATTGGGGCCTCACATAACTTTTTCTTTAACGGCTGGAACGTTGTTTCCTGGTCTTCACGCCATTCATACTTCCTATCCTTCTGCGTCAATACGGTTAACGATTGTGCGATACTAGAGAAGTTTTCGATAAAGCGGCGGTAATATCCTACCAATCCCAAGAATTGACGTATGTCTTTTGGAGATTTCGGTGCCGGCCAATTCTTAAATCTTCAATCTTGCTCGGGTCCATGTGGATTCCGTACTGATCCACCACATGCCCTAGAAGTTGTACGACTTGTAACAAAAAGTCGCACTTAGACAACTTAGCGTATAGTTGTTCGGTCCGTAATATCTCCAAGATAGCACGTAAATGATGCTCGTGCTCGTCCTTGCTCTTGGAGTAGATCAAGATATCGTCAATGAAGACGATGACAAATTTGTCAAGGTATGGCTTACATACCCTGTTCATGAGGTCCATGAATACCGCGGGTACGTTAGTTAACCCAAAGGGCATAACCAGGAATTTGTAGTGGCCATAACGAGTTGGAAATGCGGTCTTAGGAATATCGTCCTCTTGGACCTTCACCTGATGGTAACCTGACCGATGGTCTATCTTAGAAAAGTATCAGGCTCCTTGCAACTGATCAAAGAGATCATCGATTCTCGGAAGAGGGTACCGATTCTTGAGAGTGACCTTATTCAATTCTCTGTAGTCGATGCACATTCGGAAGCTACTGTCCTTCTTCTTTACAAACAAAACTGGCGCTCCCTAGGGGGAATAACTAGGATGGATAAAACCGCGATCAAGTAACTCCTGCAGCTGCGTCGATAGTTCTTGCATCTCACACGGGCAAGACGATATGGGGCTTTGGCAATAGGTGTCGTTCCCGGTATTTAGCAATGCGAAACTCGACTTGCCGATTGGGCGGCAATCCGGGAAATTCCTCCGGGAACACATCAGGGTATTCACAAACCACCGGTATGTCTTCAATACGTTTCTCGGCTGGCTCCTCCGATGTGACGCTAGCTAAGAACATGTCACATCCCTGTCGTATACACTTCAACGCCTTAAGGTGAGATATAAGGTTCAACGTGGCGCCTAACTTCTCTCCTTGTACCATAATTACATCCGTGGGGGATAAAGGAATCTTCACAACCTTTTGTTCACATAACACCTCCGCACAATGGTTGGACAACCAGTCCATTCCTATGACAATACCAAAACTACCCAATTCTACTGGTAAGAGGTCAATAGTAAACTGGTAACCGTTAAAGGTTATAGGGCAATTAACAACAAGTTGGTGACTGGTAATTAGTTTCCCGCTGGCAAGTTCGACGGTATAGGGTTGTTTCAGGTCAACAGCAGGCATATTCAAGAGTGGCAAAAATGCAATTGACACATAACTTCTATTGGCTCCCGTATCAAATAATACTGAAGCAAATTGATTGGAAACGAGGAACGTACCTGAAACCACGGTGGGATCCTGGGTGCGTCACCAGGTCCCATGACAAAGGCACGCCTCGAGCTGCATTCGAGGTAGATGCTTGGTTTGTGTGCTCCTTCCTGCCACCTGATGGGCTATCTTCGGACAACTATTACGAAAATGCTCCATGCTGCCACATCCAAAGCATGCACAGGGGTAGGTAACCTGTGGTGCTGGTTGTTGAGGTCGCTGTTGCAGAGGTTGAATCCTAGCAGGTTGAAAACGAGTTGGTTTGGGATTTGGTTCCACGGCCATCTTACAGTCTTTGGCAAAATGCCCATTGTTACGACACTTCGAGCATATCACTGCTCGGCATATACCAGAGTGGTGGAAAGCGCATTTATTGCATTTTGGGGCCTTTCCTTTGTAGCCATCAAAGTTACCCGCGGGGGTAGTCATGGCGTAATTCTGGCTAGTATTTCTCCCCCTCTTTGGTGCCGCTGCCCTTGCACGACTACTCTCTGGGGCTTCCCGTTTGTTTCCTGCCGGCTCTCCCGGCATTGTCAAAATCTTACGCCTAACCATGTCATATGTAACGGTACCTGACCTGGCTACCACCTCGTGCATGGTTCGGTATTCCACAGAGTTAATAATATTCCTCACTTCTGGGGCCAGTCCCCAGAAATACCTTTCAATCCTCTTGGACTCCGGTCGGACCATGTCTGGCAATATACGCGCTAGTTCATTGAAGCGGTTGGTATAACCTGCATGATCAGCCCCTTGCGTCTGCAGGTTCCAGAACTCATGTTCCAGCTTCTGAATTTCATGAGTTGGGCAAAACCTTTCCCTCATCAGTATCTTGAGATCATCCCAAGCCATAGTATTAATCGCGTCCTGTCCGCGAGTTTGAACAATAGTGTTCCACCAGTTTAAAGCATGGTCGATAAAGGTACAAGTGGTATATTTAACTGCACAATTACCAGGACAATTACTTATGTTAAGTACCGACTCCGACTTTTGACCCATTTCACAATCCCATTGGATCCCTCAGTCCTATTGAATTCCATCGGTTTGCATTCCATGAAATGCTTATATGTACAAACCGGCCTACCATTATTCTGATTATAGTTCTGACCTACCGGTCCGGGTTGCGGATTTGGTTGCGGGTTAGCATTAATACCAGCGCTAACCTGCGCCATAATCGTGGGAATAACATCTTGGAGTTATTGCTATCATTTGCGCAATATCTGCCTCAGTCATCTGTGGTGCGCGTTTTAGGGCCATTCTATTATAAACAATAGATGTCTAGGTATCAATGTCACGTATCCAGTTAACACATGTCACATATTTGGTTAAAACATAACACACACTTCATCACACACATGAATCCACAGCATAACTAGTCAAAAGCATCCCCATGCCTATATGTAATGTCATCATCATACAAACGTCAAAATCTGCACATAGACTCAACCCATAAGGGCCAGTGCTTAGATGTGCTGCCAAAAAAGGTCACCAAAGTGGCGTACAGACTCGATGCAACAAAAGTACTAACCAGGAAAGCGTGAAAATACTATGACTGCATCACCACCTCGACATGGGTATAACCCAGTGCTTGGTAGGATGTACAAAAGATACATCATCTCTATCTATACAGACTAAGAGCGCCACAGCCACCATGCCAATCCTCCAACACCTGCGACCAAACCTACAATAGCACCGATACATCCGTATACCAATGCACGAAAATGATCCTGCTCATGATGAACATACCCCATACCCTGCTGTAAAGCGATGATCGCCTGCTGTAAGACGATCAGGTAGTCTCCTATTGACCTCCTCTGCTGCTCATCCTCGTCCCGTGCCATCCGTAGTAATGAAATCTGCTCAAGCAGAAATCCCATCAAGCTTCTCTCGGTGATGGGAGCAGGCACCTCCTGAGGAGGAACAGGTATACCCCAGACGGGTGGGGAAGGCTCCCTAAATGACTGGGAAGGGCCACCTCGCTCGTATGTGTGAAACGGGGAAGGGTCCTCCCGGGTGGGGTCAGAAAATGGGCAGTAAAATGTTGTTGGGTCCCTATAGGTACGGGTGTCGGACGAATAGGGACCTGGGTGGGGTAAACACAGGTACAGGTGTAAGTACCCTCCGGCGAGCCGTCTGTCAGAGGCCAAGGGTGGGTATCTGAAGAGGGCTAGATGAAGAGGTTGAGTAAGTACTCGGAGTGGAAGGAGTATAAGGGTCAGGCGGTGTCTCGGGTGACGGTAAGCGGGGTGCTACCGGCTTCCACTCCCAATGCCCCGTGGCAGGAGTAGGGCTCCTAGGAATAGGTCCTACTGGTATGGCAACATCCGGGGTACGACTATGCTCCGAGGAGCTAGTCGGGTGGTGTGATGGCGAACGGTAGGCGCTCGAGGCCTCCCCCTCGCGCCTAGTACGAGGTATGGGTGGGTACGGACCACAACAATAACCAGAAGGATCTAGCGAGTAGCTTGATGTCAAAAGGGGTGTCAGCGGATCCTCCTCAGGATCAGTCTCCATATGCGAAGTAGACTGGTGACTCGAACGATGCGACATGCTACCTGAAAAAAAAGAAAACCACACACAACGCTGATTTGACTGACCAAAATATTGAACTCCACATTCCACAAATATACACATAAGCACGTATTGCACGCTGTTTTGATTTTTACAATTTATAAAAAAATTTACTTGCGGTTGGTGACGTTAGTAGATGGATGTCTGTCCTATCTCAATGACGTTCCCAAAACCCCCAAGTATGAGCAGATAAATTATGGTGTTCCGGACCACAATAATTTATTTGCCCCACCAGGGCTTCCTGGTAATAGCCATACTACTCAGTTTCTAGAGGTTCTCAGCGTGTGGAGACTAACTTACGATTATAGTCTAGGTTCTTTAGATATACCTAGTTCGTTATAACCGAAGGCTCTGATACCATCTTCTGTCACACCCTGACTCGCAGCGGAAGACAAATGCAGGGTGCGGCAGACACGTGGTAATTCTCCATAGTTTAAAAACATGATATCATAAACAGAGAGAACCTCGGTTACAACATACTATCAGTATCATATTACACAACATAGGTTCAAGTACAGTACTACGAGCTATAACAGCTCTTATTCTGCTACAGATCACTATCCAAAGCCATCCACACGCACATTTCTACTGTTGCTTCGCTTTACCTGAAATGCATGTTAGTTTTAAAAAGGTCAGCTAAACGCTGCCTGAATTCCACTGGTTTAGTTGTTGTGAAACAGTATATATTAACAAGTTTAATTGCACTAGTTATAGTCACAGTCACAGTTACTGTCGCGGTCATAGTCACAGTCACAGTCACAGTCACTCCGTGTCATACAGACACATCATCGCACCAGGTCATGTCACCGTAGACACTTCCCACTGGGCCGTGTCTAGACAGGCATGTCATCCCGGCCACTGAGTCATGTAAAGTTCAATGTTCCCCTGCAGTTATTCCTAATCAACATAACCGAATTTAGGACGCGTGCAGTTGCCTAGTCACCGACACACAGTGTCACCTAGACACTGCCTGGAGCAACTGGGTTCGTCAAACTAATAGTACTATCCACTACCCATGGCTTACGCTAATCACTTGTAGAAGGGAGGTAGTTCGTGTGTTAGACAATTCACATCATCACAAGTTGGTGCAATTAACACAGTTTCGTAACGTGCAAGTCATTCCAGAAAACTGGCAAACAGTTTACAAGTGGGAGAGTAAAACTCACTCCCAAAGTGGTGTATTCAACACAGTTTTTAACATGCAAGTCCACAGAAAACAGTAAAACCATTCAAAAGTGGGGAAGTGAAACTCACAGTGCAATTCGTGGTCTCAACACAAGAGTGGTCGATTAGCTGGATCAACTTTAATAACACACATGCAAGCATGGACTCACATCAGTATCTAAGTTGGTAATGGTGATGGACGTCAGGGTAGTATTAGTTTTTAGTTTGGCTTCCGGGCACCGATTCACTTGCCAGCCAAAGTCAGTAGTTTAACGTGTTCGGATAATGGTACGGGAATATCAGTAGTGCCAACACGTGGTTATTCAAGAATGATTAACTGACAATACCCTACATCACTACACCAACTTTCAGCTCAATCCAAGTTACACAGACTAAGTTATAGGTAAACCAATTTTCTGCCTAGCCTAGATTTGGTTCTCGGATGTTATACCTAGCGATTCTTCCGATTCCAAGTGTTTATCTTGATCCCAGAAGTGTGTGAAGGCTATATTCAGTACTTGCACACCAAGTACAATCCAAATATGCTAGAACTTAGATCAATCAAGCTTTAATTCATTGTTTTTCGGTTAATCGAATAGTTAAGCGATTTTTGTCGAATAAAAGTTGATTAGGGTATTAAACCCCATTGATTAGTAACCATGGCTGCCATATAACACCAGATTTCATGTGCTGTTCATATTCAGCCTTAAAACTTGTTTAAAACTCCAAAATTCATGGATTAAAAAGCGTTTTTTCGGCTAGAAATCGCGTTTAATCGAAGAAACGAACTTTGAATCATAAGTATCAAGGTTAATACCTTTGAATTAGGACTTGTTCTTGTGAAATCAGCTGATATAAAAGGGGCTTTAGAGCAGATTTTGAGAGAATGGTTGTGATTTTTGTGATAAAAATGAATTATAAAATGAAAATTAAATAAAAAAATATATACATGGGGGGGTGTGGCGGTTTGGAGGTGTGTCCCAAGGGGGACACCTCGTGCTTCGGTCGGCGTGTTAAATGATGATGTTTATCATCCGTTTTCGGGTCCCGGACGCGTCTCCGATTTGCGAAAAGGGCTCCGTTTGCGCGTTCTTAGTCTCAAAAGACTCGGTTTTAAAAACTGAGCATAACTGTCTCGAAATCCGAGCATGGTTACGTCTAATCATAAAAGTCTCGTTTGACGTTCGTTTAAGTGTTTTTAAGCTTGATCGATCATTCCTTGCATATTTGGTTGCCTTATGTTATGCTCGAAACGAATGCGTTTCCCCAACCGGGAGCTGCTTCATTTTGCGTGCCCGGGCTTTGATTATTTTCAAACCTTATGTCACAGTCTATGGCACAAAACTAAGTTTTTCCTGGAACTTGGAATCTTAAATGATGCTACCGATAACCTAATAATCAACGTCAAAGGTTTACTGTGCTGTTAAACGTCAAGTCTCCGTTTAACACGTTGCTCAAGGCTAAGGACGCCAACCTCGCATCGTTGGTCCTTAGTAGTGTCATGTCAACGATGACGTGCTCTTAGTTTCCTCCGAGATATTACATATATTGTTTCGCACAACACACAAGTCATGAAATTTCACAAGGTTTACTCGCAATTATAGTTTTAATCATGCTTTAAGTTTAGGACCAATTAAGGTGTACCTGGTTTCATCATGGGCATCACAGTCTCCCCTGGTTAAGATATTTCGTCCCCGAAATTTACTTGTCATGCTAGGGAAGAGGTGAGGGTATTTTCTACGGAATTCATCCTTCCGTTCCCAGGTATATTCAGGTCCATCTTTAGAGTTCCACCGGACTTTAACCAGTGAAATTTTGTTATGTCTTAATCGTTTGACCCTACCATCAACTATTTCCACCGGTTCTTCCACAAAGTGGAGTTTATCATCAGCGTAGATGTCCTCCAATGGTATCTGAGTGGCCTCGTCCGAAAGGCACTTCTTTAAGTTTGAAACGTGGAAGACATTATGAATGGCATTAAGCTCGGTTGGTAGCTTCAACCGATATGCTGTGGGACCTACTTTTTCTAGGATCTCGTAGGGTCCAATATATCGCGGGGCTAACTTTCCGGTCTTTCCAAATAGGATAACGCCTTCCTACGGTGATACCTTTAACAACACTCATTCGCCTACTTTAAAAGATAGCGGTTTCCGCCGTATATCAGCCCAACTCTTTTGTCGGCTCTGAGCAGCTTTCAGACGATTCCGAATCTGATGGACCTTATCAGTTGTTTCCTGAACTAGTTCGGATCCCGTTAGTTGAGTGTCACCCACTTCGGCCCAACAAAGTGGTGATCGGCACTTTCGACCACAGAGGGCCTCATAGGGGGCTTCCTGAATGCTGCTATGGTAACTATTGTTATACAAGAATTCCACGAGTGGGAGGTGCTTGTCCCAGCTACTTCCAAAGTCCCGGACACAAGCACGCAGCAAGTCCTCTAGTGTCTGAGTCATGCGTTCCGATTGGCCATCGGTTTGGGGATGGTAAGATGTGCTCAGATCGATTAGCGTCCCTAATGCTTCTTGTAGTTTCTGCTAGTATCGCGAAGTAAAGTGGCTGTCTCAGTTGGAAATAATAGCAATCGGGACACCATGCCTAGCTACTATCTAATTAGTATAAATTTCGGCCAACTGGTCGGTCTTATAGGTAGTGCGAATCGGAATAAAATGTGCGGATTTGGTCAATCGATCTACGATTACCCAGATCGTATCATGACCACGAGGCGTTTTCGGAAGATGGGCCACGAAATCCATCGTGATTTGTTCCCACTTCCACTGAGGAATCTCGGGTTGTTGCAACATCCCCGAGGGCGTCTGATACTTAGCCTTGACTCGCGCACAAGTCAAGCATTGGCTCACGTACTCGGCCACGTCCTTTTTCATTCCCAGCCACCAATAAAATTCTTTCAATTCATGGTACATCTTGTCTGTACCGGGATGAATCGAGTATTTTGATTTATGAGCCTCGTCCATTATTAATTGTCTTAGCTCCGAACTTGTAGGAATCCACACTCGATTCTTAAAGTACAACACCTCGTCCGTTTTCCTCACAAAACTTTTCTCGTTCCCGTGCAAACCTTCACCGGGTAACTGGATTTCCTTCAGGGCTTGAATCTGCGCATTCCGGATTTGATCTATTATACTTGTCTGCATGATCATCCCAAGGCTCTCACTCGAAGGGGCTTAATTCGATCCTTCCTACCTAGCGAATCTGCTACCGCATTGGCTTTCCCCGGGTGGTACTTTATCTCACAATCATAATCATTTAATAATTCCACCCATCTGCGCTGCCTCATGTTCAAATCCTTTTGGTCTCAGATGTGTTGGAGGCTTTTGTGATCAGTATATATAGCACACTTGGTACCATATAAATAATGTCTCCAAATATTTAATGCGAATATAACTGCTCCTAGTTCCAGATCATGCGTCGTGTGATTCTTCTCGTGCACCTTCAGTTGTCTAGAAGTGTACGTGATAACTTTATTCCTTTGCATAAGGACACATCCAAGCCCTTGTCACGATGCGTCGCAATATACGACAAAGTCGTCATTGCCTTCGGGTAGCGTCAAGATTGGGGCCTCAGATAACTTTTTCTTTAACGGCTGGAACACCGTTTCCTGGTCTTCACCCCATTCATACTTCCTATCCTTCTGCGTCAATAGGGTTAATGATTGCGCAATACTAAAGAAGTTTTCGATAAAGCGGCGGTAATATCCTACTAATCCCAAGAATTGACGTATGTCTTTTGGAGATTTCGGTGCCAGCCAATTCTTAAATCTTCAATCTTGCTCGGGTCCACGTGGATTCCATACTGATCCACCACATGCCCTAGAAATTGTACGGCTTGTAACCAAAAGTCGCACTTAGACAACTTAGCGTATAGTTGTTCGGGTCCGTAATATCTCCAAGATAGCACGTAAATGATGCTCGTGCTCATCCTTGCTCTTGGAGTAGATCAAGATATTGTCAACGAAGACGATGACAAATTTGTCAAGGTATGGCTTACATACCGTGTTCATGAGGTCCATGAATACCGCGGGTGCGTTAGTTAACCCAAAGGGCATAACCAGGAATTCGTAGTGGCCATAACGAGTTCGAAATGCGGTCTTAGGAATATCGTCCTCTTGGACCTTCACCTGATGGTAACCTGACCGAAGGTCTATCTTAGAAAAGTATCAGGCTCCTTGCAACTGATCAAAGAGATCATCGATTCTCGGAAGAGGGTACCGATTCTTGATAGTGTCCTTATTCAATTCTCTGTAGTCGATGCACATTTGGAAGCTACCGTCCTTCTTCTTTACAAACAAAACTGGGGCTCCCCAGGGGGAATAACTAGGACGGATAAAACCCCGAAAGTAACTCCTGCAGCTGCGTCGATAGTTGTTGCATCTCAGACGGTGTAAGACGATATGGGGCTTTGGCAACAGGTGTCGTTCCCGGTATTAAGTTGATATGAAACTCGACTTGCCGATTGGGTGGCAATCCAGGCAATTCCTCCAGGAACACATCAGGGTATTCACATACCACCGGTATGTCTTCAATACGTTTCTCGGATGGCTCCTCCGATGTGACGCTAGCTAAGAACACGTCACATCCATGTCGTATACACTTATACACTTCAACGCCTTAAGGTGAGATATAAGGTTCAACATGGCGCCTAACTTCTCTCCTTGTACCAAAATTGTATCCATGGGGGATAAAGGAATCTTCACAACCTTTTGTTCACATAACACCTCCGCACGATGGTTGGACAACCAGTCCATTCCTATGACAATACCAAAACTACCCAATTCTACTGGTAAGAGGTCAATAGTAAACTGGTAACCGTTAAAAGTTATAGGGCAATTAACAACAAGTTGGTGACTGGTAATTAGTTTCCCGCTGGCAAGTTTGACAGTATAGGGTTGTTTCAGGTCAATAGCAGGCATATTCAAGAGTGGCAAAAATGCAATTGACACATAACTTCTATCGGCTCCCGTATCAAATAATACTGAAGCAAATTGATTGGAAACGAGGAACGTACCTGAAACCACGGTGGGATCCTGGGGTGCGTCACCGGGTCCCATGACAAAGGCACGACCTCGAGCTGCATTCGAGGTAGATGCTTGGTTCTGTGTGCTACTTCCTGTCACCTGATGGGCTATCTTCGGACAACTATTACGAAAATGCTCTGTGCTGCCACATCCAAAGCATGCACGGGGGTAGGTAACCTGTGGTGCTGGTTGTTGAGGTCGCTGTTGCAGAGGTTGAGGCCTTGCAGGTTGAAAACGAGTTGGTTTGGGATTTGGTTCCACGGTCATCTTACAGTCTTTGGCAAAATGCCCATTGTTACGACACTTCGAGCATATCACTGCTCGGCATATACCAGAGTGGTGGAAAGCGCATTTATTGCCCTTTGGGGCCTTTCCTTTGTAGCCATCAAAGTTACCCGCGGGGGTAATCGTGGCGTAATTCTGGCTAGTATTTCTCCCCCTCTTTGGTGCCGAATCCCTTGCACGACCACTCTCTGGGGCTTCCCAATAATTATTATAGTAATAATTTGGTAAGTTTATTTTTATAGAATGATAAAAATAAATTAAAACGCTTAAAATCCCTATTCTGCGAATTTAAGCACATACTGCGCAGCACAGTGCGCATACTGCCAAATACCAACAACGTAGCTGGGCCAGGCAAATAAAATATTGATTAGTAATATTTTGGTGTGTTTATTTTCATAGAGCGCTGAAAATAATTTTAAACGCATTAAAACGCAGTTAAAACGCTAGATAAAACACCCGGTATCCAGTTAAATACTAGTAAATAGCATATATATGTGTATGTATATGAAATATGTGAGAGAGTGGACATAGGTGGCGGCAATATGGGCTGCCCACCTCTTTGAAATTGGTTCAAAATGGACAAGTGTTGGGCATTGGGACTTGTACTAATGTTTAGCTTACTTACACACACCATTAAACACCCAATACAAATTAAAACCATTTTTCACTCCCTCTTCTCTCTCTCTCTCGGCCGAACACACACATACACACATACATTTCAAAATTTCAATCTTTTTCTTGAGAGTTCAAGGGTTTTCCAAGGAGTTTTCAAGTCCATTTGAAGGTTTGGAAGTGTTTTCAAGAAGAATCAAGCTAGAACAAGCTTCATATCATCCTCTTAATACCCAACAAAAATCTTGAAGGTATAAGATTCACTTTAAAAATCTTGTTCATGAATCTTAATGATGTTGATGATGATGGAGGTTCTCTTATTCTTGGAGTTTATACACTAACTTGAAAACTATACTAAATTGACTTTTGAACAAAATAAAAATGGATGTAAGTGTGTATATATATGTGGCTGTGAGAGTGTGTGTGAGTATGTTAGAGTTTGAGTTTTTGATGTAGATTTATTCTTGATGGATAAGATATTAAAAGTGAATGCATGTGATGTTTAGATTATAAAGCATAAAAATAATGTCATTTGAAGTGTAAAATGGTATGGAACTTTGACATAAAGTTTACTAGCTTTGCATGTTGTACTATGTGCTTAAAAGTGTTGTAAAAGACATGAAATCGCATGATTTATGTGCCTTACACAAAAACTGCACTAATCTGGTTATAACCATCATTTTATTAAGTATATAACATGTATTGTGTTAAAATATGAAGTCGTTTCGAGTTTGGATGGTTATGGTGACGTTTGACGCAAAACAATGCGGGTAAAAACGGTAAAAATCGCCTTTTTAAGAGGGTTTGTATGAAACTGTTTTAGATCAGTATATAAACTGATATGTTTTGATATAAATATAAGTATATTAACTTATATTAAAATAATTTGGTGTTTGGTTGGTCATACGTGACTTCCGACGCCCGAAAACGTTACCGAATCACTAAAATACTTATTTTTCAACATACACTAGAAAGGTTGTTAATGGATGAACCTTATGTGTTTAAATGTGTCATGTGATTTAAAAATGTGAATACGATAATATGTTAAGTGTTGACATGATAGCGGGAATTAAGACTATGCAGGTACGCTTGTATGTTTAAAACGGTAGAATCGGTGAAATCACGTTAAAATATGTAACTTATTTGTCGAGCATGAAAATTGATACATAGGTTAACTTAGTGAGTTATCTCATATGATTTAAAAATGATAAAGTGAATAAGTTAATTTGTTTTCGCGTGTTATGATATTGTGAATATATGCACGTTTATGTATATATATCACGACGCACAAATCGTAGATATATAGTATTTGTAAACAGGAGTGTAACAGATAAAAAACATTAAGGTCACTAATAAAATCGTTCAAGTCG